>CM060924.1:1014181244-1015599880 GCA_030737875.1 Allium sativum
TATTTTTACTTCCATGTTATATAAAAGATTACATTTTTATCACTTACAACATAAAATAAAATTTAGCTTTAAAGTAATAAAAAAAACAGTTTTAAAAATAAAGAAAATTCAGTTTTTTACTTAAAAAAAAAAAATGCAGTTTTTTACTAATTTTAAAAAATGCAGTTTTTTACTAATTTTAAAAAATGCAGTTTTACTTTTTATTCCTTTTTTAAAAATTCTGTTTTGATTTCTTTTAAAAACAGTTTTAAAATCTCTTTTAAAAATTTCTGTTTTTGAAATTTCTGTTTTAAAATCTTTTAAAATTCTGTTTTAAAAACTTAAAACAAAAAATCAGTTTTATATTTCATTTTTAAAACAGTTTTTAAATCAAAAAAAAAAAAAAAAAAAAAAAAAAAAAAAAAAAAACAGTTTTAATTTTCTGTAAAACAAAACAAAAATCAAAAATAAAAATAAAACCAATTAAACGCTCACCTAGCTCGGCCGTGGCTCGTGGCGTCGGTGGTTCAGGGGTTCGACGAGGTGACGGTGGTTCAGAGGGATGCGAGGGTTTCTGCTTCGATGCGTCGTTCGGTGGGAGGAGGATGTTGCGAGGGCGGCTCAGCGTCAGGCGGTGGCTTCGGCGATGGCTTCCAGGATCGGAGCGGCGGCGCTGGCGATGGCTCGAACGTCAGAGGGCGGCGGCTTCGGGTATTTAGGGTTTCGTCTTCTTTTTTTTTTTTTATTTGCTTTGTAAATAACTGAATCGGGGGGGGGGCCATCGAGGAAGAAAAGGGGGGGGGGAAGTTTAATTTTTTATTATTTTATTTTATTTTTTTATTACTTAAATTTGCACTAGGGTTGACTTTTATATATGACCTCGAAATGAGGTCCACCGCCTGTCGTCCATAGCGTTTTACCCCCATTCCGAACACAATGGGATATGTATCGCAAGCTGGTTTGATCGTTACAATCAGTTTCTGTTGAAATTTACAATTTAAATCCTTATATTGAATTTTAAACGTACATTTCAAATTACCGGGGTCACATACTAACTAGAAAAATTCCAGAAAAATATTTTCTATCTTCGTATTGACGATACGGTCCTAACAAAACTAGTTTCGTCAAATTCTGAGACCGTTTGAAAAATGGCCAATTTCCAGTCGATTAAAATCAACTGAAATGGTCAAACGCGTTTTCCTTTGCCACGCTCACATATTGATTCGAAAAATTATGAAATTTGAAACCTAGCAATAACTTAACATCACGGACCCAACAAAACTGGTTTCGTCGAAATCCGAGGTCGTTTGCAAAATTGCTATTTTTAATGGCCTTATATATATATATAAAAATATATATAAATTCCACAGCGACTATTTCTAATTTTAAACTGGACATATCTTATCATTTCTAAGATGAAATCTCAGTTTGTTAACTTCGTTACAAAGATATAGTTATACAGATTCAAATATTTCTTGTTTCGTTCAATTCTTACCTATATTGAATTCTGTATATTCATTTGAAATTAGAAATCGAATTTTCGAAGTACCGCGCCATTTTCTATTCCTTTTATAATTATATATAATTATTATATATTCTAACGACGACGTATATAATATATACGTTCGAATTATATTCAAAATGAATTTCACGTCGATATTATTTAAAATAATTCATTTTAAATATCAAAATTCGCTAAAATTGCCAAAATAAAAATTTTAAACTGGCCCAGATTTTCCGGGTTGTTACAATCTCCCCCACTTAAAACTTTTCGTCCCCGAAAAGGAACAAAGTCGAAAGTGGTTTGATAATTCAACTCTACGCTCGGTCTGGCTTCTATTCTCCAACTCTTTAGTTTCTGAGAATTTTCAAAATTTCAAAAATTTGGCTAACACCCTAAATTTTCGAAAAATTTCGCCATAACCTCCCCTGCACCGGGAGCATCGGGGAATTTCAAATAGCTTCCCCGGTCCTTCAGATCTCAAAAAGAAAAAGAAAAAGCCAAGCGGCTAGCCAATAGGCTCACAAAATCATCATCACCCAAACAAAACAGGAAATTATGTAGTAAACATGTACCTATTTGTCGGGGAAACAAATTTTATTCTCTGGCTCTAGCCTCCTTGCTATGACCTGTTCAATGATATATATGTATATGCAAGCATATGCGACCAATTTTCAATATAATTCAATATTTGATTCAGTTAGGCATAATGGTTCAAAATTAGCAAACAAATGAACAAACAACACAAACCTCAATCAATTAGTGAATTAGAGTTTCAAATTCATAATTTTGATACATATACAAAAATCAGATTTTTGGTGCCAAATCACAACAATAGATCCTATATAGTTTTTGGTTCTCACACCAGTCAATAGGAAATATATAGATATCACACCTTCGACACTCGAATATAAATGCTGATGATGATGCACCATCATCAATACCATCTTCGGGCGACTAGAGTGTGATGCTATATCTATCCAATATATTAAAACTTTGAATATACGTTTGCAAGGCGCATATGCAAATTCTTTATATACTGGACTGTCCAAATCAATGCAAATAAATAATCAAATACGAATAATTGATTTAGATTCTCAAAACTAAATTTGCTTTTACTTTAAAAATATACTCTTCACACTCGTTCTAGGATACTACTGATCCCATCTCTAACGAGTCATTCTGATTGGATATTACTAATCCAATATCTGATGAATTCTTTCGTATGGTTCTAATGTGCCTTGTTCTCTGCTTTGTAAACCAAAGCTCTGATACCAAATGTGACGGCAAGGAATTTCGCTCGGTCCGAACCAGTCGCTAAACCGACCCAGACCGTTCGAAACGCCCTATCGTTTGAGAACATGACAAAATAGAACGCATACAGAAGAACATTTCACTATATATAACAACAGTGCATCAGATTACAAGAATATACAGAGTATGAATGAATATTACACAGAAATATCAGAGATTTAAATTACATTTAAATACATAGCAGCGGAAAATAATACAATACACAACTAGAATGAGATATACGGATACAAAGCTTTCCGGATATCGTTCCAGCTGTAAACCAGGATCCTGTGAATATAAATCTGCAAAACCAAAACTACTAGCTGCCCGTGTCGAAAATAAGGGCACCCAGAGTTTAGGTTAAAACAATAAACTCCAGGTCAGTCATGTGACTGGTGTGAGAACTAAAACAGTTAATCTTTATTCTTAAAGCTAGGGAAATCAAGGGACCACGCCGTATAACACGGAACGGGTTTCCTCCCAAGAATACCAGTGCATAAAACAAACAGCGCAATGCTAAATAAAGAAAAATGAAGCTGTTATAAGACCCAGGTCCTATCACACAATGCAAACGCAAGCCGGGGGATAGGGTTTTCCCTTATAACAGCCAAAGAATGCTGGATACGTTTAAAACAAATCATTTGATACTATTATAAGTGCATAGTGTATAAAACAACTTCAAATCATAAGTATCAATCATAGGCGGCATGGGTACCATATATCATGTCGCCATATATAGGTTTACAAATAAAACCGCAAAGTCACGTATTTGGAAATTGGATTTCCTTCTATGAACCGAGGCAAAAGATAGTCCTCAACCGATTCGAGACTGTCTAGCCCGAGCCTCAGGACCCAGACTCAGGTGGGCCCTTGGATCCTCAGGGCCGGTCCACCGATGTGGATTAAAATGCCTGAACATGCGTCTCCCCACCCTATGGGGTGTAAGTCTGGTCCGTCAGCCGACCAGAATGCATTCGGCCGAAACCGATATAACCGAGGCGCCTCGCAACAGCAACAACCACATAAGTCAAACTCGTCAGGGCGTGTAAAACCACTGACGCCACTTCTAGCTAGAAAGAAACGCATGCCCTCCCTGACGTCCGTCTCCCGTTTTTGGTTCATACCTGGTGTGAAACACGCGAGGTAAACGTTACACAAAGCTACGCCACAAAGGCCGTGCTTTGATCATCACCACAAGACTTTGCTTTTCAACAGAAGCCTCGATCAATTGCCACTTAGGCATGCCACACAGGCAATTCACTCCATACGTTTGATATCCATCAATATATAACCCCTGAGCTCGTACGTCTCAGAGAAGGGCGTTAAGCAAGAGAATAAATTCTCCGCCGCCAAACAGGTATATATTTAATAGAGATCAATCACACAGACTAAAATCCAGTGTCAGACACACAGTCCATTCACAAGTCCGTTCTGGGTCTGAACGAAACCGGAGGCACCTAGTACCCCGCATATCCATCGATCTCCAAGTACGTCTGGACGATCACCAACTGTTTCCATCTTCTTGGGTGTACAGCCCAATCAAGATCATCAGTTATCACCCAAACGACGTGAAGACCTCCGGTCTTCGACCATCGTCTTCATCTTCGACTTATCGTCGTATCGATTATTCAGAATGGGATAAACCCGGACTTCCCGAATAACTCGCGTATATTTTATAAAAGTGTTACACAAACACAACATACGCCTCATTCCAATTCATTAGTCACTAACCGTAAATTAATCAAGAGAATAATTCCCCAAATATTAACCCCGAAGGCCGAAACCAACATCAGATCAATATCCAGAAAACCCTTCTGCTTGGCTAACCGACAGTTAGTTTCTAAATTTCACGTTCAAATCTAATTAAAGATTTAACTATCGCCTGGAGCAAAACTGGTGATACTCCATTCTCGATCTTTTCAATCTAATTAAAGATTCATTAAAACTCCACTTAGTTTTAATCTGTGACTGGGTTAAAGAATCAGTGTCATTTAAAACACGGTTCACGATAAACCCAAAGTCACATCCCATTAATTATCGGGTTAAAGAACAAGTGTTATTTAAAACACTGTTCACGATAAACCCAAAAATCAATATCCATTCAATTCCAATTAAATATTATTTAATTGGTGCACTTCATTAAATCTAAATCAAAAGATTTAATCTTTTCTCAACTGGGTTCAAGAACAGTGTTAGTGAAGACACCATTCACGACAAACCCAAATCACATTCATTAATTATCGGGTAAAAAAAACAAGTGTTATTTAAAACACTGTTCACGATAAACCCAAAAATCAATATCAATTCAATTCCAATTAAATATTATTTAATTGGTACACTTCATTAAATCTAAATAAAAAGATTTAATCTTTTCTCAACTGGGTTCAAGAACAGTGTTAGTAAAGACACCATTCACGACAAACCCAAATCACCTTCGATATTCAATACAAGGCTCTGAATAGAAAATATATCGGCTTATATTCAATATCGAATTCTACGACTAACAAATGTCGTATTGGAAATAACGATATAAGTATATATATCTTTCAAATTTCCATAATAACACCTGTATAATCACGAATTCCAACATCGAAATATTCCGAAGACAATTTCGATTCAAATCCACTCCAATGCAATCATTGGAAATTTTGGTTATTTTTAAAACCCTTTTTAAATTCAATTTATTTATTTAAAAATAAATAGAATTATATTTCTAGTTCAAAACTAGTTCATTTCGATAAGAATCCATTTTTATCTTTTCAAATATGGAGTTTTTCATCCCAATTCTTTCTAAATCATTTCTTATGATTTTACACAAATTATTGCTATTTTTAATAATTTTATCAAGGCCCGTACAGTCGATTTCCATCAACGGCCATCGAACTGCACTTACAGCGACCTTTTTCGAATTTGATTTGGACATAATTCCAAATCCAACCGTTAGATTTCAAATTTCTAATATTCGTTAGAAAGCTCTTTTCGATACGAACCCAACGGTTCCGGTTTTAGGAGAATCCGACGGTCGGATCTCCCGTAATGTCCGTTTGAAATAAATGGTCGAAATTCGCGAACTGCCGCGGCGCGGCGCGTTCTATTCAGGCCATTATATTATATATAATATATATTTCGTCGATTTCTATTTAAAACGAATTATATAAATAGTTTTAAAATCGTTTCAAAAGCTATTTCAACTTTCTTTTCAATTCAAATCAAAATTGAATTCTTCTTTATAAATTCGTTTTAAAATTCATTTCTATTCAATTCAAATTTCAATTCAATTTGAATTCATTTCAATTCGCTTTCAATTCCATTTGAATTCGTTTTCAATTCAATTCATTTCGAAATCGTTTTCAATTCAATTCATTTCGAAATCGTTTTCAATTCATTTTGAATTCGTTTTCAATTCAATTCATTTCGAAATCGTTTTCAATTCATTTTGAATTCGTTTTCAATTCAATTCATTTCGAAATCGTTTTCAATTCAATTCATTTCGAAATCGTTTTCAATTCAATTCATTTCGAAATCGTTTTCAATTCAATTCATTTCGAAATCGTTTTCAATTCATTTCATTTCGAAATCGTTTTCAATTCATTTTGAATTCGTTTTCAATTCAATTCATTTCGAAATCGTTTTCAATTCATTTTGAATTCGTTTTCAATTCAATTCATTTCGAAATCGTTTTTAAAATCGATATAAATATCGTTCACGTCAAAATGGCGTCAATCTAATCAACACGGCTTCATATATTCCTTTATTTTCAAATATTCTATTTCAAATATTTCTTTTTCAAATATTTCTTTTTCAAAACTGGAATGAGGCCCAATCAATTACCATATAAAATTAATTATATGGATTTTCATACAACACATGTATATAATAGCATTGAAAATAATCAACCATCAACCAAAGTGCACTACACTGTATAAGCATCAAATATAGATATCTAACGCTTATAACAGTCTGTCAATCAATCGATCGACATATTTAATCAATCAGGATGAGTGAACTTCAAATTTCATCCCAACACCCGTGTGGGGTTTCAAACAATCAAACACAGATTTTATTTGTGCAGTTGGGCGATGTGTAAAATTTATCGACCCAATCAACGTCCTTCAAATAGGTGTACATAAACAAACCGTCAGGTTTGTAAATGAATATTTGTTTATTCACATTCACGTTAAAAATTATATTTTTAACGATAAAACATTTTATTTTAACATATGAATTTCTATTCAGTTCATTCTTTAAATAAAATGCTATTTTTATTTTTCTAACTTATTTTAGAAAATTTCGGCGGCATAACGGCACGATACTAGAAACGGGACAAGGCCTAGCCTAATCCCCGGTCTAGTGAAGGCCCACGCCATTCACACATCAATCAAATTCACTTTCGTTATGCAAACCACAAAATTTGGAGTAAGGGTCTAACCTAGCCTTACTCCTTCGCCTTATAACGGCGCACGTCTAATCCTAACCAATTTATCGATTCGATTTTTCACACCACAAACCACATTCAAACCAATATCTCAATCAATCACCAAACATCCAAACAAACAAGTCCATGGTATGTGGACGGGTGTCGGGTGCTTCTAATAAGCACCGTCAGCATCCTAGTATAAATATATAACTAGAAAAGAAATAGAAAGGTGAGAAATTCTCACAGATAGCTATCCTAGCTCCACGGCACTTCTTTTGCAGAAGTCTTCGTCGACCTCGCCTTTTTGTCACCTTCGTTGCTGCTTTCACTACATACGTAAAAATCACATTTATTACTTCGCTATTCAATATATAAAAATCGAATTTTTACTTCGATGTTCAATATATAAAAATCGAATTTTTAGTTCAAAGTTCATAGATAAAAATTATATTTTTACTTCGCCATTCAATATAGAAAAATTATATTTTTACTTCGCTATTCAATATAGAAAAATTATATTTTTACTTCGCTATTCAATATAGAAAAATTATATTTTTACTTCGCTATTCAATATAGAAAAATTATATTTTTACTTCGCTATTCAATATAGAAAAATTATATTTTTACTTCGCTATTCAATATAGAAAAATTATATTTTTACTTCGCTATTCAATATAGAAAAATTATATTTTTACTTCGCTATTCAATATAGAAAAATTATATTTTTACTTCGCTATTCAATATAGAAAAATTATATTTTTACTTCGCTATTCAATATAGAAAAATTATATTTTTACTTCCATGTTATATAAAAGATTACATTTTTATCACTTACAACATAAAATAAAATTTAGCTTTAAAGTAATAAAAAAAACAGTTTTAAAAATAAAGAAAATTCAGTTTTTTACTTAAAAAAAAAAAATGCAGTTTTTTACTAATTTTAAAAAATGCAGTTTTTTACTAATTTTAAAAAATGCAGTTTTACTTTTTATTCCTTTTTTAAAAATTCTGTTTTGATTTCTTTTAAAAACAGTTTTAAAATCTCTTTTAAAAATTTCTGTTTTTGAAATTTCTGTTTTAAAATCTTTTAAAATTCTGTTTTAAAAACTTAAAACAAAAAATCAGTTTTATATTTCATTTTTAAAACAGTTTTTAAATCAAAAAAAAAAAAAAAAAAAAAAAAAAAAAAAAAAAAAAACAGTTTTAATTTTCTGTAAAACAAAACAAAAATCAAAAATAAAAATAAAACCAATTAAACGCTCACCTAGCTCGGCCGTGGCTCGTGGCGTCGGTGGTTCAGGGGTTCGACGAGGTGACGGTGGTTCAGAGGGATGCGAGGGTTTCTGCTTCGATGCGTCGTTCGGTGGGAGGAGGATGTTGCGAGGGCGGCTCAGCGTCAGGCGGTGGCTTCGGCGATGGCTTCCAGGATCGGAGCGGCGGCGCTGGCGATGGCTCGAACGTCAGAGGGCGGCGGCTTCGGGTATTTAGGGTTTCGTCTTCTTTTTTTTTTTTTATTTGCTTTGTAAATAACTGAATCGGGGGGGGGGCCATCGAGGAAGAAAAGGGGGGGGGGGAAGTTTAATTTTTTATTATTTTATTTTATTTTTTTATTACTTAAATTTGCACTAGGGTTGACTTTTATATATGACCTCGAAATGAGGTCCACCGCCTGTCGTCCATAGCGTTTTACCCCCATTCCGAACACAATGGGATATGTATCGCAAGCTGGTTTGATCGTTACAATCAGTTTCTGTTGAAATTTACAATTTAAATCCTTATATTGAATTTTAAACGTACATTTCAAATTACCGGGGTCACATACTAACTAGAAAAATTCCAGAAAAATATTTTCTATCTTCGTATTGACGATACGGTCCTAACAAAACTAGTTTCGTCAAATTCTGAGACCGTTTGAAAAATGGCCAATTTCCAGTCGATTAAAATCAACTGAAATGGTCAAACGCGTTTTCCTTTGCCACGCTCACATATTGATTCGAAAAATTATGAAATTTGAAACCTAGCAATAACTTAACATCACGGACCCAACAAAACTGGTTTCGTCGAAATCCGAGGTCGTTTGCAAAATTGCTATTTTTAATGGCCTTATATATATATATAAAAATATATATAAATTCCACAGCGACTATTTCTAATTTTAAACTGGACATATCTTATCATTTCTAAGATGAAATCTCAGTTTGTTAACTTCGTTACAAAGATATAGTTATACAGATTCAAATATTTCTTGTTTCGTTCAATTCTTACCTATATTGAATTCTGTATATTCATTTGAAATTAGAAATCGAATTTTCGAAGTACCGCGCCATTTTCTATTCCTTTTATAATTATATATAATTATTATATATTCTAACGACGACGTATATAATATATACGTTCGAATTATATTCAAAATGAATTTCACGTCGATATTATTTAAAATAATTCATTTTAAATATCAAAATTCGCTAAAATTGCCAAAATAAAAATTTTAAACTGGCCCAGATTTTCCGGGTTGTTACAAAATGAGATAAACTCGGCCTTTTCAAATAACCCACGTATATTTAGATTTTCAAACCAATTAATCACAGGGTTGAATTATTCAATATTCACATTTCAGTTGTTTAGTTATAATTTTCACGTCAAATATATTCAACCATCACATATCAAGCAAACACAACAAAATTGGTTTATTTTCACTCTATATCGTCTATAGCACTTAATAACGATATATCGCATTTTTATTTAATTTAAAACGGCCATATTTAATTAAACGACGTTTCAGGTCGTGGCGATGCACTGGCGCTGCTTTCCACTAATTTTGTTTTACACATATAGGAAAATCTAACCGTTGGATCTTCACAAATTTTACATCATTAGGAAGGTCTTTTCAAAACGAACCCAACGGTTCCAGTTTTAGGAAAATCCGACGGTCGGATCTTCCACACTAACCATTTGAAGTTACGATTTCAATTTACGAACTGCAGCGTCGTTATTCGATTTAATTTAATTATATTTATATATATATATATATAAATATAATCGTTTCTGGCGCTGTTTTTCCTTAATTTTGTTTTAAACATTCCAGACAATCCAACCGTCGGATCTTCACAAAGTTGGTGCCGTTGGAAAGATATTTCCAAGGCGAACCCAACGGTTGAGGTTTCGGGAAAATCCAATGGTCGGATCTTCCGCACTAGTCATTTGAAATCACGGTTTCAAAATATGAACTGCACGGCCACGTTTCGTTTTAATTATATTTATATTTATATATTTATATAAATATAGTCCATTCAATAATTCCTATATCGTTTTCACTTCAAATATTTTTCTATCTCCCTAAAATTTTGGAAAATTTCGCCATAACCTCCCCTGTACCGGGGGCATCGGGAAATCGCAAATAGCGTTCCCGGTCCTTCTAATCTCAAAAAGAAAAAGAAAAAGCCAAGCGGCTAGCCAATAGGCTCATAAAATCATCACCCAAACAAATCAGTAAATGTGTACCTATTTGTCGGGCACAAAATTTTATTCCTCTTCTCTAGCCCCTTTTGCTTTAACCTGTTCAATAGATATGCATGCACATATATACAATTTCTAACATTTATCAATTTCTATTCAACTTCATATTTGACTTGCTTTAGTCTAAAAATACCATTCATTCTAATGTCGCATGCATAGGCTAAAATCATATCATTAGCTAGTTAATGTATATTTCAACTCATACACGTTTATTTGAACAAGTGGATATTTTTAACACTTCATAAGTCAAAGATGATAATTTTGGTGAACTAAAATAGATTTCAACACATGACTATTTTATTTAGTTCCTATGCATGTTAGAAATAATATTTCTATCACAAATATTTGTTTCAACGTCTGCATATCTTTAGCATATCACACATATGATAAAAATGATATTTTTATCATTTAAAATATTGATTCAACCAACGTATGGTTTCAACACTTCATAGTTTCAATAAAAATGTAATTTTTATCGTTCAATCTTTTTATTCAACACATGAATCTTTTCCACTACACACATTTCTCAACAAATGAGCATTTCCACACATGGACAATTTATTTATGTTGTTCTTATTGAAAAGATGAAATTTTGATTGTTGAAACTATTTATATAAAGCGAATATTTTTCTTACTTCATATATATATAAAAATGTGATTTTTATTGTTTATACACTTCATTCATTCACAAATGAATTTTATTTTCACACAACACTTTTCAACACATGAATATTTCCACACATGGACATAGTTTCAATATATGGCTTTAATTTCAATGCATGTAAAATAATTTCAACATATGAAAATAATTCTAACACACAAAGATTATTCAAAATTTCGGCAGCATAACGGCAGGGTAGTTAAACCGGCACCGTCCCTAGTACGGCTCCTCGCTCTACCTTAAAACCTCGCGGTTTTTGACAATGGGGATCATGCATCTAATTCGCACGCAGGCGGCATGTTTATATTTATTTCATTACCACAAACTAATCCTATGTGGTTTCAACCAAATATTTTCCAATCACAAACGGGTATTTTTCAACCACAACCAATTCAATTTCAACCACAAACAATCCCAAACAACAATTTGCCGTCAACAAATTTTCACAACAATTTCAACCAATAAATATCGTCCATGGTTTGTGGACGAGGGGGCGTATATATATATATATATATATATATAAATATTTATATATAGCAATTCACTTTTATTTTCCACACACATATATATATATATATAAATAGAAATTGAAGAGTGAGAATTTCTCACCAGTAGCTATCCAATAACACAACTCTTCCTTTATGGAAATCTTCGTCTATTTCGTCTTCTTGTCGCTTTCGTTTCCCGTATTCTCTACATAAGTAAAAATCGAATTTTTACTATGTTATTCAATATATATAAAGATCATATTTTAAAAACAAAGATTATATTTATAATATTCTTATGATGTAAAAATTATATTTTTATTACTTTAAAAATATAAGAATCATATCTTACTTCTTTTACTAAACAGAAATTCCGTCTTTTCTCTTTTTAAAAAATATGATCTTTATTTTTGCAAGTTCAAATCTTTTTCCATTAAAAGATTAAACCTTTTTCTATTTCAAAGTTTAAACCCTTTTTTTTTCTATTTTAAACCTTAAAATAAAATCAGTTTTCTTCTCCTTATCAAATCAGTTTTTCTTTTAAAATTCTGTTTTTACATCCTAAAAAAAACAGTTTTAAAACTTTATAAAAAAAACAGTTTTCATTCTTTATTAAAAAAACAGTTTTCATTCTTTATAAAAAAAACAGTTTTTATTCTTTCTTTAAAAAAATCCAGTTTTTATAACTTTAAAAAAAAAATTCTTGTTTTTAAATCTTTTAAAAATTCTGTTTTTACATCCTAAAAAAAAACAGTTTTTAAATCTTTTTCAAATCAGAAATTAGTTTTTAAATCGTTTTATAAATCAGTTTTTATAAAACAAAAATAAAAATAAATATAAAAATAAAATTACCTAATTCTTACCGTGGTATGCGAGGGGAGGAGGGAAGAAGAGGCGGCTCGTTGGTGGCGGCGCTCGGTGGTGTCGCGGTGACTTCGAGATGTGGTTCGAGGCTTCGACGGGGGCTGCTTCGATTTGCGAGGGCGAGGGTTGCTCGAAGGTTCAGGCGATGTCTGGAGGGAGGAGGTCTGACGGAGGGCGGCGACGCGAGGGGTTCGTCGGCGGCTTCGAGGTCAGGGGGGCGGCGCGTTTTAGAATCAGGTTTTCTTTTTTTTCTGTGAATAACTGAATCGGGGGGGGGGGGCAAGCAGAAGAAAGGAGGGAGTATACATATTTTTATTTTATTTTATTTTATTATTTAATTATTAAATTTTGCACAAGGGTTGACTTTTACATACGACCTCGAAACGAGGCCCACCTCCTGTCGTCCATAGCGTTTTACCCCCATTCCGAACACAATGGGATATGTATCGTAAGCTGGTTTGATTGTTACAATCAGTTTCCGTTGAATTTACATTTAAATCCTTATATTGAATTTTAAACGTACATTTCAAATTACCGGGGTCACATACTAACTAGAAAAATTCCAGAAAAATATTTTCTAGTTTCGTATTGACGATACGGTCCTAACAAAACTAGTTTCGTCGAATTCTGAGACCGTTTGAAAAATGGCCAATTTCCAGTCGATTAAATTCAACAAAAACTGGTCAAACGCGTTTTCTTCTGCCACGCTCACATATTGATTCGAAGAATTATGAAATTTGAAACCTAGCAATAGTTTGACATCCCGGACCCAACAAAAGTGGTTTCACTAAAATCCGTTATATTTTCCACCCTGCATAGTCAGTCAAAGTATGAATTCAAATTTTTAAACTGACTTACTATTTCTTAACTCACTAATTTATTGAAATATTCTATTTCAATGCTTCAAATTGCTTTGAAATAATCAATTTAAAAATTTTAAATTGGCTCGTATTTTCCGGGTTATTACAATCTCCCCTACTTAAAACTTTTCGTCCTCGAAAAGGAAACAACTGTAAAGTAGGAAATAAAATGTAAATGCAAAGTATGGTAAAGGTACCTTGCACCGGAGTTAGTCAGAGATATCCACTCTGCATTTGGGATAAGCTTGCTTAATGCTTTCCTCAGTTTCCCAAGTACAGTCTCTAGGATCACTGCCCCACTGCACTTTAACTAAATGAACCTTTTTGCTTCTGAGTTCTCTAGTTTCTTTGCCAACAATTTTTAATGGCTCTCTTCTGAGTGCTAATTCTGGAGTTATCTCCACATCCTGTTGCGCTGCTTCTTCTACAACAAGATTCGGATCATGCACATGTCTCCTAAGTTGAGATACGTGAAATACATTGTGCACTCCAGGCAACCAATCTGGTAATTGAACCCTATAAGCAAGAGTTCCAATTCGCTCAAGTATAGGAAAGGGACCAATAAATCTCGGTGCCAACTTCCCAGTCTTTCCAAATCTGATTACTCCTCTCATCGGAGAAACTCTTAAATAAACATGATCACCAACAGCAAATGTCAGATCTCTCCTTCTAGAGTCTGCATAACTTTTCTGTCGGCTTTGGGCGGTTTTCAATCGCTTCTTGATGAAGTCCACTTTATCAGATGCTTCCCTAATCATATCGGGTCCTAGTACAAGTCTGTTGCCAGGTTCTACCCAACATGCTGGAGATCTGCAGGGTCTGCCATATAATGCTTCAAATGGTGACATCCTCAAACTTGCTTGATAGCTATTGTTATATGAGAATTCTGCCAAATGCAAATGATCTTCCCATGACCCACCAAAATCGATTATACAAGCCCGCAATAAGTCTTCTAGAATTCTATTCACCCGCTCAGTTTGGCCATCTGTTTGGGGGTGATAAGCGGTGCTCATATTCAGTTTTGTCCCCAATTCTGTCTGGAAAGCCTCCCAGAATTTGCTAGTAAATAGGGGATCTCTATCACTGACTATGCTGATGGGAATTCCATGCAGCTTAACAATTTCTTTGAAATATATCTGTGCTAGACTTTGGGCAGTTCGATTAGATCTGACAGGTATAAAATGGGCAGTCTTCGTGAAGCGATCTACGATTACCCAAATACTGTCATTACCTTTCTTGGTTCGCGGCAAACCATCTATGAAATCCATGGAAATCTGTTCCCATTTCCAGCCTGGGACTTCCAACGGTTGCAACGGTCCAGCTAGCTTCTGTTGGTCACTCTTGACCAATTGACAAGTAGAGCATCTGCTAACATACAAAGAAATATCTCTTTTCATTGCCTTCCACCAGAAAGTGCGTTTGATATCGTTGTACATTTTACTCACCCCAGGATGGATGCAAAATTTGGATTTATGGCATTCATCTAGCACTTCTCTTCGAAGGCCTGGAATATTTGGGATGCAAATTCTGTTATTTAACCTGAGAACCCCCTTATTGTCAATACGGAAGCTCATGGTTTCACCTTCCTGGATTCTCTTGTTGATTCTCTGAATGAATTCATCTTCTTTCTGAAGGGCTGAAATCCTATCAATCAATCCAGGTGTAATTATAAGATGGGCAACAGTTGCGGTTTTTCTACTAAGCGCATCCGCTACTACGTTAGCTTTTCCCGGCGTATACAAGATATCAAGGTCATACGCTGCAAGAAATTCTAGCCAACGCTGCTGTCTCAGATTCAGATCTTTCTGGGTATATAAATACTTCAATGATTGGTGATCTGTGTACAATATAAATTTCTCGCCCAATAAGTAATGCCTCCAGATTTTCAAGGCAAATACGATGGCTAGCAACTCAAGATCATTAGTCACATAATTCTTCTCATGCGGTTTCAATTGGCGGCTTGCATAAGCGACTACCTGGCCTTTCTGCATTAACACTGCACCAAGACCTCTAATAGAAGCATCGGTCCAAACCGTTAAATCCTGGTTGCCATCAATGATTGTTAACACTGGAGCGGTGGTCAGCTTCGATTTCAATTCCTGGAAAGCTTCTTCACAGTCGGAAGTCCACTTAAACTTCTCGTGTTTCTTTGTGAGCTTCGTTAACGGACCAGATATCTTCGAAAAATCCTTAACGAACTTTCGATAATAACTAGCCAATCCCATAAAACTTCTAACTTCTGTGGGAGTAGTGGGTTGTTTCCAGTCTTGAATCGCTGTTATCTTGCTTGGGTCAACAGAAATTCCTTTCCCTGACACGACATGGCCAAGAAATTTGACTTCTTCTTGCCAGAAGACACATTTAGAGAATTTGGCTTTGAAGACGTTCTTCCTTAGAATCTCCAATACTTGTTCTAAGTGTTTTTCATGCTCGGGTTTTGATTTGGAGTAGATTAAAATATCATCGATGAATACGAGGACAAATTTATTCAGAACTCCCCTGAACACTCTATTCATTAGATCGACAAAGTATGCTGGAGCGTTACATAGGCCAAATGGCATTACTAACCATTCATAAAATATGTCTGGACCTCTGAAAGCGGTCAAAGGAACACACTCTTCTGCTATTCTCAATTGATGAAAACCTGTAGCTAGGTCCATTCGAGAAAATACTTTCGCCCCATTCAACTGGTCTAGCAAATCATCAATGCGGGGTAATGGATATTTATTTTTAAGCGTCTGTTTGTTGAGGTCTCGGTAATCAACACATAATCTAAGAGTACCGTCTGACTTTGGGACAAACACGACAGCTGCACCCCAATTAGAAAAACTCGGTCTGATTAGACCTTTCCACAATAGTTGACGAGTTTGATCGCCTAATTCTTCTTTTTCTTTCGGAGTCATTCTACGAATTGGATGTACCACGGGTCTGGCATTAGGGATTAGATCGATTCGGAATTCTATTTCTCTTTGCGGAGGTAAGTTTTCAACTTCTTCAAACACATCCGCATAGTTGCTAACAATCGGAATCTTTTCTATGGAGGTGGGGATAAGTTCTAATGCTGACCAAAATTCTTCTCTATTCGGATTCGAACCATGACAGGGAATATATATATGTCCGAGCTCCGTTCGGATTTTAACAATTCTTTCCGCACACTTCACTTCGGCTTCATATTTCGTTAACCAATCCAGCCCGAGAATAATATCGAATTCGGGAAAATCCATAACGATTAAATTGAAAGGAAATTTGTAGAAAGAATAGGAGATTGGCACTTTACAACAGGAATTGAGAGTAACAGGACCCCCTATCGGGTTATGAACTTCAACCGATTCTTTAAGCTTTCGCTGTTTTAACTTTAGTTTGTGCACTGTGTTTTTAGCAATAAAACTACGCGATGCACCTGTGTCAAACAATACAGAAACATGAATATTTTTAATTGTAAGGGTACCTCCCAAAACATCGGGTTTACCTGCTCCATCGGAAGCAGCTGGCGGGCTAGACCCGTCATAGACATGAGCTACAGTAGCTTTCTTCAGCAAAGGACAGTCTTTGACCAGATGGTCGGTCTTGCGACAGTTGAAGCACGAGCGAGGGTTCTGAGAGCCTTGGCTCGAGCCTTGAGAGTTTGTTCTCTGCCTCTTCGGAGCTGTGCAGACGTTTGAGTAGTGCTCCGGCTTACCACAATTAAAGCAATTTCCTCTTGGCGGCTTGCCAGTCTGAGGCTTTGAAGATGCTGCTTGGCTTGACTCGCCCTGATTTACAGCAGGCTTGCGCTTGTTTCCTGCTTGACTTCTAGCGCGATCCTGATCCAGATGCCTTTGATCAAGGTCTTCATAGTTGCATGTCATTTCCACTAGCTCGTTGAAATCCAGCTTGACATGGGCCATGGCTCTATCATGATATTGACGTTTTAGTCCAAAGATAAACCTCTTATTTTTGGATTTCGCGGTAGCAACAAGTTCTGGAGCATATGGCGACAACATTGTGAATTTGTTCAGGTAATCTTGCACGGAAAGATCCCCTTGCTGGAGATTGGCGAAGTCATCGTGCATTCTTTCTAAAGCTTGTTCTGGGACATATTTCTCCTTGAAGAGTTCTTTGAATCCATCCCATGTTCTTCCAGCTTCTCTATTCCCGGCGGTAAGAGATTCCCACCATAATTCGGCTTGCTCCTGCATAAGCCAGGCGCCCATAATAGCTTTGTCTTCGTTTCCTAGCCTTAGGCCTTCAAGAATTTTCTCGCATGTTTTGAGCCATGCAAGGGCCTCTATTACGGTGCCAGTTCCCGAGAAGGTCTTTCCTCCCAAGTTCTTATATCTCTTAGCTACACGGTCGAGCTCGAAGTATTGTGCTGCCGGAGGTTGTATCAAAGGTCCTTCTTGAGCTGGGATTTCTCCCCTTCCTCGGCCTCGGCCGGCACGGCCTCCTCTAGCAGCGGCTCCTCTGGTAGCCATTTGTCAAATTCTGTATAAGCAACGAAAAAGTCAGTTAACAGAAATAACAGTCTATTACATAGTTAAGCAGAAATCCCTACGGAAAGATAACGATGGACTGATCAATTGTTTTTGCTATTCTGCTCAGCTCATTCTAGGACTTTACTAGTCCTATCTCTAATGAGCGACTCGCCTTAGAATACTACTGATTCTATCTTGACGAAGTGTTTAATGTGTTAGACTCCAGAACTAAGGTTAACCAAAGCTCTGATACCAGCTGTGACGATCCCAAAACCCCGTGACACGGTGTTAAGGATAATCATTGGAATATAACACATTAATCATCATTAGCAGATCACAGAAAATAGCATAAACAGAAAATAGAATAATTTACACACATATGACAGCGGAATCATATAGATAACATCACATCAGAGAAGCACAGTACAGGATACAACTTAGTGCATAATGATACATAATCAGTCACCATCGCCTGAGGCGGAATCATACATAAAGAGTACACAAAAGGAATATCAGTCTACATCGCCAGTGGCGGAATCATAATATAGATACAATAATGGCGGAGAAAATCCAAGTCAGCACGGTGTAGTCAAGCCTCGCCATGAGCCAAAAGGTGCGTCAGAAACCTGTAACTAGGCTGCCCGTGTGAAAATAAGGGCACCCGAGTTTGCAAGGTGAAACAAACTACGAGTCAGTCATGGGACTGGTATGAGAAATCTATTCAACTTATTAACAACAATAATAAGGCAAATCAAAGGACCACGCCACTTTCGCGGAACGGGTTTACTCCAATGAGTGCTAGTGCATGAAGTAAAGTACATGATTAAATCAACGCAATGCTTTTTCTAAAATGAAGCCATTATAAGACTCAGGTCCCATCACACAATGCAACGCAAGCCGGAGGATAGAGTTTTTACCTTATAATGGCCAAAGATGCTTCATACGAATAAACAAAGGTGTTTGATATTATTACTAGTGCATATATGTCTCAAAAGCAGATTCAATCATAAATATCAATCCTAGGCGGCATAGCTACCATCTACTATGTCGCCGTACTAGTAATACAATCACAACCGCACATATCGTATCGGAAATTGGATTCCTTCATGAGTCGAGGCAAGGGGCAAGCTCCTCTCCGTTCGAGACACTCTAGCAAATGCCTCGGGACCGCACACAGCAATCCCCTGGATCCTCCAAGGCCGGTCCTCTCTTACTTTTGAGGATTAGTTATTCCTGAACACACGTTTCCCGGTCCTTGCAGACCTATAATCGAGGCGCCTCGCATTCCAACAACCACACAGGTGAAAAGTAGATATAAATGTCAGGGCTGGGAGGTCACTGACACCACCATAGCTAGAAAGAAACGTCATGCACTCCTTGGGTCCTTCTCCCGTTTTTGACTCATACCGGGGTGTGAGGCTCACGAATTCACGTTATACACAAAGCTACGTCACACAGACCATGCTTTGATCATCAACCACAAGACTTTGCTTTGCAACAGAAGCCTTGATCATATGCCACTTAGGCGTGCCACACAGGCAATCCACTCCATGCGACTGATTTCTGTCAATACATAACCTCTGAGCTCGTATGTCTCAGAGAAGGGCGTTAAGCAAGAGAATAAATTCTCTGCCGCCAAACAGATATATATTTAACAGAGATCAATCAACACAGAACAAAATCCAATGTCAGACACACAGTCCATTTACAAGTCCGTCCTGGGTCTGAACGAAACCGGAGGCACCAATTCCTCGCATATCCGTACAATCAACACTATGTTTGGACGGTTACTACTTCAATTCCTTCATGGTAGCTACTCCAATCACGAGCATCAGTAGCGCCCATCCATCCAACGTGGAGATCGTCGGTCTTCAGTCGTCTTCGACTCTTCGACTTCTCAACGTCGATCGATTATTTGAAATGAGATAAACTCGGCCTTTTCAAATAACCCACGTATATTTAGATTTTCAAACCAATTAATCACAGGGTTGAATTATTCAATATTCACATTTCAGTTGTTTAGTTATAATTTTCACGTCAAATATATTCAACCATCACATATCAAGCAAACACAACAAAATTGGTTTATTTTCACTCTATATCGTCTATAGCACTTAATAACGATATATCGCCATTTTTATTTAATTTAAAACGGCCATATTTAATTAAACGACGTTTCAGGTCGTGGCGATGCACTGGCGCTGCTTTCCACTAATTTTGTTTTACACATATAGGAAAATCTAACCGTTGGATCTTCACAAATTTTACATCATTAGGAAGGTCTTTTCAAAACGAACCCAACGGTTCCAGTTTTAGGAAAATCCGACGGTCGGATCTTCCACACTAACCATTTGAAGTTACGATTTCAATTTACGAACTGCAGCGTCGTTATTCGATTTAATTTAATTATATTTATATATATATATATATAAATATAATCGTTTCTGGCGCTGTTTTTCCTTAATTTTGTTTTAAACATTCCAGACAATCCAACCGTCGGATCTTCACAAAGTTGGTGCCGTTGGAAAGATATTTCCAAGGCGAACCCAACGGTTGAGGTTTCGGGAAAATCCAATGGTCGGATCTTCCGCACTAGTCATTTGAAATCACGGTTTCAAAATATGAACTGCACGGCCACGTTTCGTTTTAATTATATTTATATTTATATATTTATATAAATATAGTCCATTCAATAATTCCTATATCGTTTTCACTTCAAATATTTTTCTATCTCCCTAAAATTTTGGAAAATTTCGCCATAACCTCCCCTGTACCGGGGGCATCGGGAAATCGCAAATAGCGTTCCCGGTCCTTCTAATCTCAAAAAGAAAAAGAAAAAGCCAAGCGGCTAGCCAATAGGCTCATAAAATCATCACCCAAACAAATCAGTAAATGTGTACCTATTTGTCGGGCACAAAATTTTATTCCTCTTCTCTAGCCCCTTTTGCTTTAACCTGTTCAATAGATATGCATGCACATATATACAATTTCTAACATTTATCATT
This sequence comes from Allium sativum, assembly GCA_030737875.1. NCBI lineage: Eukaryota > Viridiplantae > Streptophyta > Magnoliopsida > Asparagales > Amaryllidaceae > Allium > Allium sativum. Next base: position 1,014,202,280 of record CM060924.1, read on the forward strand.
TTCTATTCAACTTCATATTTGACTTGCTTTAGTCTAAAAATACCATTCATTCTAATGTCGCATGCATAGGCTAAAATCATATCATTAGCTAGTTAATGTATATTTCAACTCATGCACGTTTATTTGAACAAGTGGATATTTTTAACACTTCATATTTCAAAGATGATAATTTTGGCGAACTAAAATAGATTTCAACACATGACTATTTTATTTAGTTCCTATGCATGTTAGAAATAATATTTCTATCACAAATATTTGTTTCAACGTCTGCATATCTTTAGCATATCACACATATGATAAAAATGATATTTTTATCATTTAAAATATTGATTCAACCAACGTATGGTTTCAACACTTCATAGTTTCAATAAAAATGTAATTTTTATCGTTCAATCTTTTTATTCAACACATGAATCTTTTCCACTACACACATTTCTCAACAAATGAGCATTTCCACACATGGACAATTTATTTATGTTGTTCTTATTGAAAAGATGAAATTTTGATTGTTGAAACTATTTATATAAAGCGAATATTTTTCTTACTTCATATATATATAAAAATGTGATTTTTATTGTTTATACACTTCATTCATTCACAAATGAATTTTATTTTCACACAACACTTTTCAACACATGAATATTTCCACACATGGACATAGTTTCAATATATGGCTTTAATTTCAATGCATGTAAAATAATTTCAACATATGAAAATAATTCTAACACACAAAGATTATTCAAAATTTCGGCAGCATAACGGCAGGGTAGTTAAACCGGCACCGTACCTAGTACGGCTCCTCGCTCTACCTTAAAACCTCGCGGTTTTTGACAATGGGGATCATGCATCTAATTCGCACGCAGGCGGCATGTTTATATTTATTTCATTACCACAAACTAATCCTATGTGGTTTCAACCAAATATTTTCCAATCACAAACGGGTATTTTTCAACCACAACCAATTCAATTTCAACCACAAACAATCCCAAACAACAATTTGCCGTCAACAAATTTTCACAACAATTTCAACCAATAAATATCGTCCATGGTTTGTGGACGAGGGGGCGTATATATATATAAATATTTATATATAACAATTCACTTTTATTTTCCACACATATATATATATATATATATAGAAATTGAAGAGTGAGAATTTCTCACCAGTAGCTATCCAATAACACAACTCTTCCTTTATGGAAATCTTCGTCTATTTCGTCTTCTTGTCGCTTTCGTTTCCCGTATTCTCTACATAAGTAAAAATCGAATTTTTACTATGTTATTCAATATATATAAAGATCATATTTTAAAAACAAAGATTATATTTTTAATATTCTTATGATGTAAAAATTATATTTTTATTACTTTAAAAATATAAGAATCATATCTTACTTCTTTTACTAAACAGAAATTCCGTCTTTTCTCTTTTTAAAAAATATGATCTTTATTTTTGCAAGTTCAAATCTTTTTCTATTAAAAGATTAAACCTTTTTCTATTTCAAAGTTTAAACCCCTTTTTTTCTATTTTAAACCTTAAAATAAAATCAGTTTTCTTCTCCTTATCAAATCAGTTTTTCTTTTAAAATTCTGTTTTTACATCCTAAAAAAAAACAGTTTTAAAACTTTATAAAAAAAAACAGTTTTCATTCTTTATTAAAAAAACAGTTTTCATTCTTTATAAAAAAAACAGTTTTTATTCTTTCTTTAAAAAAATCCAGTTTTTATAACTTTAAAAAAAAAAACTTGTTTTTAAATCTTTTAAAAATTCTGTTTTTACATCCTAAAAAAAACAGTTTTTTAATCTTTTTCAAATCAGAAATTAGTTTTTAAATCGTTTTATAAATCAGTTTTTATAAAACAAAAATAAATATAAAAATAAAATTACCTAATTCTTACCGTGGTATGCGAGGGGAGGAGGGAAGAAGAGGCGGCTCGTTGGTGGCGGCGCTCGGTGGTGTCGCGGTGACTTCGAGATGTGGTTCGAGGCTTCGACGGGGGCTGCTTCGATTTGCGAGGGCGAGGGTTGCTCGAAGGTTCAGGCGATGTCTGGAGGGAGGAGGTCTGACGGAGGGCGGCGACGCGAGGGGTTCGTCGGCGGCTTCGAGGTCAGGGGGGCGGCGCGTTTTAGAATTAGGTTTTTTTTTTTTCTGTGAATAACTGAATCGGGGGGGGGGGGGGGGGCAAGCAGAAGAAAGGAGGGAGTATACATATTTTTTTTTTTATTATTTAATTATTAAATTTTGCACAAGGGTTGACTTTTACATACGACCTCGAAACGAGGCCCACCTCCTGTCGTCCATAGCGTTTTACCCCCATTCCGAACACAATGGGATATGTATCGTAAGCTGGTTTGATTGTTACAATCAGTTTCCGTTGAATTTACATTTAAATCCTTATATTGAATTTTAAACGTACATTTCAAATTACCGGGGTCACATACTAACTAGAAAAATTCCAGAAAAATATTTTCTAGTTTCGTATTGACGATACGGTCCTAACAAAACTAGTTTCGTCGAATTCTGAGACCGTTTGAAAAATGGCCAATTTCCAATCGATTAAATTCAACAGAAACTGGTCAAACGTGTAACACCCCACGTCCGCTAAGGTCACTCATACCAGGGGAATGCCTTAGTTTCGGTGAAGTATTTTAAGTGAATATAGAACAGTAAAATTACAGCAAGACAGATATAAGTAATACTTGAAAATTTAAATCATCATTTCATTGCAACGGAAAGTAATACATGTTTGGTTACATCACAAAACCATAAACCAGAGTCAAGTACATAATATCCATCTTGATAAAATAGAAGTACATAATCCCACTACATAACTAATAGCCATAAAAGGAAAGATAAGCTCGGCTTCACTCCAGAGGTCCAAGCTCCATAGGATAGATACAGCAATCAGATCAAAGCCCACTAGCACCAGGCCCACTCTAATAACCTGGGGTTGGGGGAAAAAGATAAAAACAACGGGGTCAGACATAAGTCTGAGTGAGTCCTATAACCCTAACAATACAATCATTAAAATAACCAGAGAAGACATAAGTTGATATACGGTAACGACTGGGGATGAATGGCTACACTAAGCAGCTTGGTAAACTTAGGATAAACTAAGATCACCGTAAAGACGCATTTATCCACCCAAGGATAATTACTAGATTACACCGCCCCAGACTTATCCACCCAAGAGTAATTCCTACACTGCACCACACCAGTACTACCTACCCAGATTAATTCCCATCTAAAGATTGATCCCACTAAATGTACTTAGTAATTTTTAGCCAGTAGTTTCTTTTACCCCTACATAGGTGCCGTCTGCCCCTATCTTTACTAGGTGTACCCACTACTCCCAAGCGATCGGCTCCCTAACGTAGATATCCATGCTGGCCCCACAGTGGGATGTATCATTTCCCAAAGTGGCAAGCCCGATTTTGGTGCACGGGTTATACCTACACGATGCAACAACGTCTTACTTACCAGCCCGGGCCCACACACGCATATGAAACCCGATGGACTTGCGTTGCCACCGCTAATCCGTTTTGGCCTCTTATAGTCAAGCCCAATATGCGTGTCCCGTCACTCGACTTGAGTCGAGCCCACAAAGATACGTTTGGGATATTGGTTGAAATGGGCCCCCACAAGCTACCACCTAAGCTTGTAATTTCTAGTGAATCCCACTTAACCCTTTTACCATGTCCACTTACATGTTATATATCTTGGTTAAGTAATTAATCATATTTCAATTGCCTCTTAAGGCACCCACTAGATCTCCACATGCCACCCAAAGCACTTACTTAACCCTTTACCCATGTTTAATTACATGTTCCACTTTGGTTAAGTATTCTAATCATATTTTCTATTGCCACCCAAGGCAACCCACTAGTTTCCTCATGCCACCCAAGGCACCCTACTAGTTACTACAAGCCACCTAAGGCACCCACTTAACCCTCATGCCCCACTACATGCTTATATGGTTAAGTGTTTCTTAATTAATTCAGACCGTGATCCTCATAAAGACCTCTCACATTAGACTATCTTTTATGACCGCTGGTTAAGCCGGTTGGGTCCGGGCAGCCTTATGTCATAACCGAGTCTAACCTCGTGTCTTTACATTAATCACGTATTTAGTTTGTGCCTAAGACCTCTCACATTGGGCTAACATTTGTAGCAACTGGTTAGGCCGGTTGGGTCCGGGCAGTTTTACGCTACAACTGAGTCCAACCTCGTGTCTTAGTCGATTAATTACACCTAATTAATCACCCTCATTATTTATATTAATTATCCCTAATTAATATCAAGTTTTTCATAACATGGGTAGACCTAACTCAATAGGTAAATTCCCATGGGGTAGACCTAACTCAATAGGTAAATTCCCACTTATGTTAATTTATTTTTATGGTATGCTTAATCATACCCAACCATACTTTAATTAACATATTTATTAACCCCATCGTTCCCCACGCAAATCGTTCCCATTTCACGACATAATAGAAAGGGAAGATCCATCACAAATATCATGGGTTTTAACCAAATCTTAGCATATAACTTTGTCATGGGTTAAGAGGATGTCAACTTGCATATATGAGCATATATTAACCCAACTACTTTTAACCCAAACTTGCATATACACATATCTTGCATAACATGTTGAACTTGCATATAAGCATTCACATAACTTGCATAAGCACACCTAACTTGCATAACATGTTGAACTTGCATATAAGCATTCACATAACTTGCATAAGCATTCACATTCTTGCATAAGCATTCACATACTTGCATATTAACAAACATGTAACTTGCATAGCATATCTTGCATATTAACATACATGTAACTTGCATATTAACAAACATGTAACTTGCATAGCATATCTTGCATATTAACATACATGTAACTTGCATACATGTAACTTGCATATGAACTTGTTAAACATGCATAAACCCACTTGTTAAATATGCATAAAACAACTTATTAATCATGCATATTATCACATACTTAGCATGCATAGAATCACATACTCAACTTGCATAATATCATATACTTAGCATGCATAGAATCACATACTAAACTTGCATAATATCATATACTTAGCATGCATAGAATCACATACTCATCATGCATAATATCACCTACTTAGCATGCATAGAATCACATACTAATCATATTCAACTTGCATAAACTCGCATATTTAACTTATATAAACTTACATATTCAACATAAGATTAATATTATACATAGATTAGCATATCATTACAAATGATTCAACCTCACATATCCGCATTCAAGACCATAAGTCTCATTACACCAAATCTACTTATCTTAACAATTGATCATCAAAGTGATAGAAACTCACCAAAACACAATTAGCAAGCTAATGAAGAAGATTAAGATACTTAGAATGGATTAGAGGTTGATTAGAGCTTGCTTTCCTCTTCATTGATTTGTGGAGGCCATGACCAAGTTTCATTTTGCCATAGTTTAGTTACTAGGTTTAATTATGAATGAATTAGGGTAGGGTTAGGGTGTTATTTATAGGATTAGGTTGCATTTTAGACCCTTAGATTAACCCTAGATTAATTTAGACCCGTCAGATCCAAGAAGCTTCCAGAACCAGCCCTCCAAGCCAGCCTAAGACCCAACCTGGTGCAACCTGGTGCACCCAGGTTCACTGGACGCCAGGACCCTGTCGACAGGCAAGTCGACAGGCAAGTCGACACCCCTGTTGACAGGCCTGTCGACAGCCCTGTCGACATGGGTAGGCGGGAATTTTCCCGCCTGGCCCCGCCTGTGTATTTAAAATCTGAAATTTAAATACTTAAATCTGTTTTTAGTTTCAAATTTTCTGCAAACTTCATCGGGCCATAACTGGGCCATACGGACTCCGATTTTCGAAAACTCGGACTCTATTTCGCGTATTTTTCCGAGACGAACGCAATGACGCAGCCCGTTTCCCCCAATTCTCACGTCTGAGATTATTTATTCTGTAATTAGTGAATTTTAGCATTAACCGAAATTCGGGGTGTTACATTCTCCCCTCCTTAAAGGATTTCGTCCCCGAAATCTCTAAGCTAAGGAGAATGCATATCCTACCATCCAAACAACCATCTACTCAAACCATCAATCACGGGCATCCATTGTCCTTAAACAGTTTCTAATGATGTATGAGCATATGCAAACAGTGTGTGTATATGTTCCCTATCTAATTGTATGAACATATGCAAACCATGATAGTGCCATGTATCCAATATGTATGCGAGATAACCCTATCGACACATACAGTATCTATATGAGTGCACAATCATTCACCAAAATGCATCATCCATATGATAACACAATCATTATACATCCATAAATATAGCTAACTACACCCAATTTTATGCAATATGCAATATGAAGTGATTGAGCCGATCTAGTGCCTAGAGTGTGTATATATGCATCCACGAGCAACCACTAGCAAACACTTGCATCCACTTGCATCCATCAACCATAACATGTCTCAAACACATGTTTCAACCATAGGTTTTCCCTATCTAAAGGTCAAACAGGACTAACGAGAGGACCTACTAAAGATAAGATAAGTACTAGGCAAGCGATAAAGGAGAAGTTAAAAGACATACTCTCCAAAAGAAATGGATACAAAGAACGCATCTTCGTTTCCGTCTTCCAAGTAACATTTCTTTCGTCATCTCCCCATTGCACTCTAGCTAGCTGAACTTCTTTGTTCCTCAACTTCCTAGTCCCTGACCCAATGATGCGAGTAGGAGCTCGTCGAATCATCTCATCGCGCTCTAACTCTGCTTCTTTAAGCAAACTCGGCTCTACCACCTCAGCGGTCTCATGTAAGCACTTCCTCAAATGGGACACATGAAATACACCCGGTACATCACTAAGTTTGTCAGGCAACTCCACTCTATATGCCATCTGTCCAATTCTTTCCTTAATGGAAATGGCCCTACAAACCTTGGTACTCACTTCCTAACAGATCCAAAGTGAACCACATTCCGTAACGGAGATACCTTGATAAAAAGCATGTCCTAATGTCAAACTCAAGCTCTGTTCTCCTCTTGTCCACATAAGATCCCGCCGCTTTCATCCTTCTTCGAATCAAACCGATCTTCTCTGAAGACTCTCTAATCTCATCGGCCTAACCAAGATCTTCCCCGTAGATTCCCACCAACCTGTAGGTGATCAACAAGGCCTTCCATAAAGAGCTTCGAAAGGAGCCATACCAATACTGGACTGAAAGCTGCTATTATATGCGAACTCCACCAATGGAAGATGCTCTTCCCATGTACCTCCAAAATCCAAAATACATAACCTCAAAAGATATTCTAAGATACGGTTCACCCTCTCGGTCTAACCGTCCATCTGAGGATGATATGCGGTGCTCAAACACAACTGAGTCCCTACCGCCTCTTGCAAACTTCTCCAAAACTCACTAGTGAAGATAGAATCTTGATCGCTCACTATACTGGAAGGTACACTATGCAATCTAATAATCTCTCGAAGGTAAACTGAAGCTAGACATGTAATAGTCCTCTTGCTCTTCACGGGCATGAAATGGGCACACTTAGTAAGTCTATCCACCATAAGCCCAATCCCCGTATTACCCTTCCTTGATTTTGGTAATCCAACGAGACACTATCCCACTTCCTATTACGGAACTTCTAACGGATGAAGCAACCCTTCGGGTTTCTTCTGTTCCGCTTTTACTTGTTAGCACACCAAGCATCTAGCGACATACTTGGCCGCGTTTTTCTTCAGATTGGCCAAAAAGAAAACTTGCTTTATGTCTTGGTACATCTTGTCCCTACCGGAATGAATGGTTATCTTCGACCGATGTATATCATCAAGTATAACCTTCCTCAAATCCTCGTCTTGCGGTACACAGAAGTCTACCGTCTCTACGCAACCACCCCTTACCATCTAGGGTGTACCTACTCAAATGGCTGGACGACTCCCCTCCTTATGAGCTTCTCTACTAACTCAACGAACTGTGGGTCGTCACGCTGTGTCTCGCCACTTCGTCCCAAAAGAGTAGGCCTAACCTCCAAGGAGGCTAGCGAACCGGGTACAAGGTTAACGGAAGGTCTAAGGTCAAACATAGAAATAAACTCTAAACTCTATAGTTCAACGAACAATGAACTCAAGGACAACCTTTTTCTTCTTAAGGCGTCTGCTACCATGTTTCCCTTGTTAGGGGTATACGCTATCTCAAACTCATAAGATGCTAAAAATCCTATCCAAAATCGTCACAACTGTCCATCTCTCACGCAGACCACCCTAGTCGAATTCGACATCCCCCAAATGCAAGCCCCAAAGGCCGAAACCAATATCAGACAAACACCCAAGGGATATCTCCTTCGAGTTCAGGCGACCTACGTGAGATGATACTAAAAAAATAATAATTATAATGGCTAAACAATTAAGCCTTTGACCAACTTTGGATGTCATCGCCAGTCTCGCTCCAAAACCACCGTTTATCCCATAACTGGCTTTGCTCAACCTATTGAGCATATACGAAACTTATTATGCTCCTTGAAAAGACCAAGATGTCATTTACAAACTTATTTAGGTACTCCCTGAACACCCTTCTCATCCAATCAACAAAGTATGCGGGGGCGTTCGTCTAACCAAATAGCATCACCAGCCACTCATAAAACCATCCGGAGTCCTAAAGGCAATCTTCTCTATACTATCGTCAGCCACTCTCAACTGACGAACCCATGTGGCTTAGTCCAACTGCGAAAATACTGAGGCGCCAACCAACTGATCAAAGAGATCATCAATCTTCGGCAATGGGTGTCTATTCTTCTTTGTGAGTTTATTTAGTTTTCTTTAACCTACACAAAGTCTGAGGGAGCCATCCACCTTCGTGGCAAGAACTACTGGAGCACCCCATTCCAATATACTTCGTCTTATGAACCCCTTCTTAAGCAAACCACCTACTTGCTTATCGAGTTCCCTCCTCTCACGAGGAGCCGTGTGGCACACTGGCCAAGATACTGGTTTGGCATTGTTTACCAGATATATTCGGAAGTCAATCTCCCGCTCCGGAGGTAAGCCCTTCCCCTCCTCACACACATCCGAGTATTCCCGGACTGCTCTAACAGATCGCAAACTCTAGACCGTCGTGTCAAGCGATTCTAGATAACTTAGCATAACAGATTCTATGGGATTACAAGAGATCTCGAGAGTGTTACCCTAACGGGTCATAAGCCTAACAACTCTCCTTCCATAATCAAGAACGGCACCCCTACTGGTTAACCAGTCCATGCCCAAAACTAACCCATAGCCCGTGAAGCCCAACAAGCATCACTTCTAACTCAACGCTAAGTATAGTAACTTTCAAACCCAAACACATCATGGAGCCCCAATTGGGTTTGAAACAACTAAGGGATCATCAACCAAACTGGTGTCTAAGTGCAGTGACTCAACTAACAATGATGAGATAAACGAACTCGATACATCAGAATCAAATAAAGTTTGGATCGGATAATAAAGAAATCCAAATTCCAACCTAGACGGTCTTATCCCCATCCGGCACCCTAGTCGTGAGGAAATACAACTATCCTCCAGAAGATTCCATACCTTGCCCTTGCTTCTTTGGACAATCCTAATAAGGTGTCCTATTCCTCCCAAAAGGATAACTACTAGCCTTCTCCTTCCCATTCTCCACTCGTAACCTCCCATTAATGAGGTTTCGTCCTTCATTAACCAAACAACTATTAGAGCCTTCCTCCCATCGTCCATCCAATAAGTACTTACAAGTCCTCCTCCTTCTTGAACCAACTTCTAATCTGATTTACGTCTAATTCTCCTGAAGCGGTTTTCCATCCTTATCTATCTTAGAAAGATCATCTACACACGGAGGGGAAACTCAAAACGAGAGAGAAAGAGATTCAAACGGAAAATTCGAAAGATAAAGATATGGCTATCGGGGATTATGCTTTTCTCTCAAAAACTTTTCTCTTAAAAGACATGTTTTTGAAAATACTCCTTTCCAAAAATATTCTTAGAAAAATAGTTTTTTTTTCTAAAAATTTTATCTGTTCTGGTAACCTTAAGCTCCGATACCACGTGTAACACCCCACGTCCGCTAAGGTCACTCATACCAGGGGAATGCCTTAGTTTCGGTGAAGTATTTTAAGTGAATATAGAACAGTAAAATTACAGCAAGACAGATATAAGTAATACTTGAAAATTTAAATCATCATTTCATTGCAACGGAAAGTAATACATGTTTGGTTACATCACAAAACCATAAACCAGAGTCAAGTACATAATATCCATCTTGATAAAATAGAAGTACATAATCCCACTACATAACTAATAGCCATAAAAGGAAAGATAAGCTCGGCTTCACTCTAGAGGTCCAAGCTCCATAGGATAGATACAGCAATCAGATCAAAGCCCACTAGCACCAGGCCCACTCTAATAACCTGGGGTTGGGGGAAAAAGATAAAAACAACGGGGTCAGACATAAGTCTGAGTGAGTCCTATAACCCTAACAATACAATCATTAAAATAACCAGAGAAGACATAAGTTGATATACGGTAACGACTGGGGATGAATGGCTACACTAAGCAGCTTGGTAAACTTAGGATAAACTAAGATCACCGTAAAGACGCATTTATCCACCCAAGGATAATTACTAGATTACACCGCCCCAGACTTATCCACCCAAGAGTAATTCCTACACTGCACCACACCAGTACTACCTACCCAGAATAATTCCCATCTAAAGATTGATCCCACTAAATGTACTTAGTAATTTTTAGCCAGTAGTTTCTTTTACCCCTACATAGGTGCCGTCTGCCCCTATCTTTACTAGGTGTACTACTACTCCCAAGCGATCGGCTCCCTAACGTAGATATCCATGCTGGCCCCACAGTGGGATGTATCATTTCCCAAAGTGGCAAGCCCGATTTTGGTGCACGGGTTATACCTACACGATGCAACAACGTCTTACTTACCAGCCCGGGCCCACACACGCATATGAAACCCGATGGACTTGCGTTGCCACCGCTAATCCGTTTTGGCCTCTTATAGTCAAGCCCAATATGCGTGTCTCGTCACTCGACTTGAGTCGAGCCCACAAAGATACGTTTGGGATATTGGTTGAAATGGGCCCCCACAAGCTACCACCTAAGCTTGTAATTTCTAGTGAATCCCACTTAACCCTTTTACCATGTCCACTTACATGTTATATATCTTGGTTAAGTAATTAATCATATTTCAATTGCCTCTTAAGGCACCCACTAGATCTCCAGATGCCACCCAAAGCACTTACTTAACCCTTTACCCATGTTTAATTACATGTTCCACTTTGGTTAAGTATTCTAATCATATTTTCTATTGCCACCCAAGGCAACCCACTAGTTTCCTCATGCCACCCAAGGCACCCTACTAGTTACTACAAGCCACCTAAGGCACCCACTTAACCCTCATGCCCCACATGCTTATATGGTTAAGTGTTTCTTAATTAATTCAGACCGTGATCCTCATAAAGACCTCTCACATTAGACTATCTTTTATGACCGCTGGTTAAGCCGGTTGGGTCCGGGCAGCCTTATGTCATAACCGAGTCTAACCTCGTGTCTTTACATTAATCACGTATTTAGTTTGTGCCTAAGACCTCTCACATTGGGCTAACATTTGTAGCAACTGGTTAGGCCGGTTGGGTCCGGGCAGTTTTACGCTACAACTGAGTCCAACCTCGTGTCTTAGTCGATTAATTACACCTAATTAATCACCCTCATAATTTATATTAATTATCCCTAATTAATATCAAGTTTTTCATAACATGGGTAGACCTAACTCAATAGGTAAATTCCCATGGGGTAGACCTAACTCAATAGGTAAATTCCCACTTATGTTAATTTATTTTTATGGTATGCTTAATCTTACCCAACCATACTTTAATTAACATATTTATTAACCCCATCGTTCCCCACGCAAATCGTTCCCATTTCACGACATAATAGAAAGGGAAGATCCATCACAAATATCATGGGTTTTAACCAAATCTTAGCATATAACTTTGTCATGGGTTAAGAGGATGTCAACTTGCATATATGAGCATATATTAACCCAACTACTTTTAACCCAAACTTGCATATACACATATCTTGCATAACATGTTGAACTTGCATATAAGCATTCACATAACTTGCATAAGCACACCTAACTTGCATAACATGTTGAACTTGCATATAAGCATTCACATAACTTGCATAAGCATTCACATTCTTGCATAAGCATTCACATACTTGCATATTAACAAACATGTAACTTGCATAGCATATCTTGCATATTAACATACATGTAACTTGCATATTAACAAACATGTAACTTGCATAGCATATCTTGCATATTAACATACATGTAACTTGCATACATGTAACTTGCATATGAACTTGTTAAACATGCATAAACCCACTTGTTAAATATGCATAAAACAACTTATTAATCATGCATATTATCACATACTTAGCATGCATAGAATCACATACTCAACTTGCATAATATCATATACTTAGCATGCATAGAATCACATACTAAACTTGCATAATATCATATACTTAGCATGCATAGAATCACATACTCATCATGCATAATATCACCTACTTAGCATGCATAGAATCACATACTAATCATATTCAACTTGCATAAACTCGCATATTTAACTTATACAAACTTACATATTCAACATAAGATTAATATTATACATAGATTAGCATATCATTACAAATGATTCAACCTCACAAATCCGCATTCAAGACCATAAGTCTCATTACACCAAATCTACTTATCTTAACAATTGATCATCAAAGTGATAGAAACTCACCAAAACACAATTAGCAAGCTAATGAAGAAGATTAAGATACTTAGAATGGATTAGAGGTTGATTAGAGCTTGCTTTCCTCTTCATTGATTTGTGGAGGCCATGACCAAGTTTCATTTTGCCATAGTTTAGTTACTAGGTTTAATTATGAATGAATTAGGGTAGGGTTAGGGTGTTATTTATAGGATTAGGTTGCATTTTAGACCCTTAGATTAACCCTAGATTAATTTAGACCCGTCAGATCCAAGAAGCTTCCAGAACCAGCCCTCCAAGCCAGCCTAAGACCCAACCTGGTGCAACCTGGTGCACCCAGGTTCACTGGACGCCAGGACCCTGTCGACAGGCAAGTCGACACCCCTGTCGACAGGCCTGTCGACAGCCCTGTCGACATGGGTAGGCGGGAATTTTCCCGCCTGGCCCCGCCTGTGTATTTAAAATCTGAAATTTAAATACTTAAATCTGTTTTTAGTTTCAAATTTTCTGCAAACTTCATCGGGCCATAACTGGGCCATACGGACTCCGATTTTCGAAAACTCGGACTCTATTTCGCGTATTTTTCCGAGACGAACGCAATGACGCAGCCCGTTTCCCCCAATTCTCACGTCTGAGATTATTTATTCTGTAATTAGTGAATTTTAGCATTAACCGAAATTCGGGGTGTTACAAAACGCGTTTTCTTCTGCCACGCTCACATATTGATTCGAAGAATTATGAAATTTGAAACCTAGCAATAGTTTGACATCCCGGACCCAACAAAAGTGGTTTCACTAAAATCCGTTATATTTTCCACCCTGCATAGTCAGTCAAAGTATGAATTCAAATTTTTAAACTGACTTACTATTTCTTAACTCACTAATTTATTGAAATATTCTATTTCAATGCTTCAAATTGCTTTGAAATAATCAATTTAAAAATTTTAAATTGGCTCGTATTTTCTGGGTTATTACAAAGTACTACTAGTTTTACTTCATGGGATGAATAGGTTGGGATTGGGTAAATAAAATAAATGATTACTTCGGTGTGGTTCGATAATCCCGACTAGTTTGAATTGATATTCAAAGGAGATTAAAGAATAAAATTCAAGAAATTTATCTTGGATAAAATTAATGGGAACTTTTCCCAAAGTATAGGAATATTTGAATAAAAGAATATTCTGAGTTGGAATGAGGCGTATGTTGTGTTTGTGTAACACTTTTATAATATATACACGAGTTATTCAGAAAGACCGGGTTTATCCCATTCTGAATAACTGATTCGACGTGGTGTCGAAGATGAAGACGGTGGTCGAAGACCAGAAGTCTTCACGTCGTTTGGATAATTACTGATGATCTTGATTGGGCTGTACACCCATGAGGATGGAAACAGTTGGTGATCGTCCAGACGTACTTGGAGATCGATGGATATGCGTGGTACTAGGTGCCTCCGGTTTCGTTCAGACCCAGAACGGACTTGTAAATGGACTGTGTGTCTGACATTGGATTTTAGTCCGTGTGATTGATCTCTATTAAATATATATCTGTTTGGCGGCGGAGAATTTATTCTCTTGCTTAACGCCCTTCTCTGAGACGTACGAGCTCAGGGGTTATATATTGATGGATATCAAACGCATGGAGTGAATTGCCTGTGTGGCATGCCTAAGTGGCAATTGATCGAGGCTTCTGTTGAAAAGCAAAGTCTTGTGCTGATGATCAAAGCAAGGCCTTTGTGGCGTAGCTTTGTGTAACGTTTGCTTCGCGAGTTTCACACCCGGTATGAACCAAAAACGGGAGAAGGACCTCAGGGAGGGCATGCGTTTCTTTCTAGTTAGAAGTGGCGTCAGTGGTTTTACACGCCCTGACGAGTTTGACTTATGTGGTTGTTGCTGTTGCGAGGCGCCTCGGTTTGATCGGACGATCCGGGTCCGATGGAGTCATTCGTTGGCTCATTTACGCCCCATAGGGCGGGGGAACGCATGTTCAGGGTTTAAGTTTAATCCACATCGGTGGACCGGCCCTGTCGCTCCAAGGCTTGACTGAGTACTTGCTTGTGGCTCGGGCTAGAGAGTCACGAATCGGTAGAGGACTATCTTTTGCCTTGGTTCATAGACGGAAGTCCAATTCCCAAATACGTGACATTTGCGGTTTTATTTGTAGAGCCTAGTATGGCGACATAGTGGGATGGGGCGCTCATGCCGCCTATGATTGATACTTATGATTTGAAGTTGTTTTATCCACTATGCACTTATTATAGTATCAAATGATTTGTTTTAAACGTATCAAGCATTCTTGGCTATTATAAGGTAAAAACCCTATCCTCCGGCTTGCGTTGCATTGTGTGATGGGAACTGGGTCTTATAATAGCTTCATTTTTTCTTTATTTAGCATTGCGCTGTTGTTTTATGCACTGGTGTTCTTGGGAGGAAACCCGTTCCGTGTTATACGGCGTGGTCCCTTGATTTACCTAACTTTAAATAAAGATTAATAACTGTTTTAGTTCTCACACCAGTCCCATGACTGACCTGGAGTTTATTGTTTTAACCTAAACTCTGGGTGCCCTTATTTTCGACACGGGCAGCTAGTAGTTTTGGTTTTGCAGATTTATATTCACAGGATCCTGGTTTACAGCTGGAACGATATCCGGAAAGCTTTGTATCCGTATATCTCATTCTAGTTGTGTATTGTATTATTTTTCCGCTGCTATGTATTTAAATGTAATTTAAATCTCTGATATTTCTGTGTAATATTCATTTATACTTTGTATATTCTTGTAATCTGATGCATTGTTGTAATAACAGTGAAATGTTCTTTTGTATGCGTTCTGATTTGTCTTGTCCTCACAGTAATTCGTTCTTTCTCATCTCTTCGGAGACCGGGGAAGTTTCGGGTCGCTTCACATTGCGAATCCAACAAAATTAGTTTCGTCGAATTCCGACTTCGTTTGCAAAACTGGCTAATTTTTAAAGCTCTGAATGACCCATTTAAATATATAAATATATTTAAATATAATCAAATTTAATATTTAAAATTAAATATTATCGTCTATATTCACCGTGGAATACCATACAGATCTACTGGGATTTATAACTTGATATTTCAAATCTGGTCAACCCGATATTCTATTTATATTGAAATTCCTTTTAAAAATGTAAATAATTCCTTTATAAATTTTAAAGGAATTCCACAGCGACTTTTCTAAAATTTGATTTGGACGTAAATCAAAATCTACACGACGAAATCCCGATTTTTCTCTTTCACTAGAAAGATATACTCCACCAGCTCCACACGTTTCTTGTTTCATAGAAATCCGGCTTAAAACGAATCATGTACATTCAGTTGAAGTTCGAATCGCCAAATAGCGAACTGCAGCGCCATTTCGAGCTCGATTTTAATTATATTAAAATTCTACGTTCAAACTGCTGTCGATTGAATATATTCGCCAATATAATTCAACTCTAAGCTGCATTAAATATCATGGATGATCCAGTTCACACCATATCGCCATTTCAGCCAATTTTGATTATTTCAGAATTAAATATATTATTTAATTATTATTCTAATTAAATATTCACCATTATTTAATTCCACGACCATTTAATTCACTATATCACCATTTATATAATTAAATAAATTAATCATAATACTCCTGCCAATGCGGGTCATTACAATCTTCCCCACTTAAAATAATTTCGTCCTTGAAATTGCTAAAAGGTAGAGTACGACCCTATCGATTGGTTAGAACATTTTTGTTCACTTCTTAACTTCAGTTTCAACTGAACCAACTTAATTTCAATTAAATATTAATTAATTCTTATCAACGAAAATTTTCAAAAATTCTGAAAATTTTCTAACGCCTTAACTTTTCGAAAAATTTCGCCAGCACCTCCTTGGTACTGGTCAATACGTCAAACCCCCACTCGCCTCTCTGGGCCATCTCCAACCCAAAGGAAAACCAAACAGCCAAGCGGCTTGCCAATTCGGCTCATCAAACTTATATCCAATAGAAATATAAACTTATACCTTTTGTCGGCATATCATTTTATCCTTTCCACCTGTTATAAATTCAGCAGATACAACGGTCATCCCAATCAAATTCCAATCTGCTTTCACCGACAACACAACCATTCGCTTATATCCGGGCCAAATATCATTTCAACTCGAGTTTCTTCTCGATTCCCAACTCTTAACTTGATTATCACATTACACTTCAAATTTGAATCTCACAATCCAATTTGTCTTGATATCATTCTAATTCAATCTCAGTTACCACTTTGCTGGCTTTACATTAATTCAATTTTGCTTTCACAAATTTCTGTTAAATTTGTTTTAAATTCAAACAGTCTTTCCCTGGGAGTTTTTAAATAGTTTACTCTTTTCAAAAATCAAATTTTCCTTTTTGAAATTCAACTGAGCCCTTAATTAATATTCCATTAGTTAAATCACTTCTCTATTTCTTTATCAATATTTGTTAACCAAATATTTTCAATAACCATATTGGCCTTTTATGTTATTTGGAAAACATTTCCGAATATCGCCTTCCTTTATTTTCTAAACTTTAGAAAATATATGCTATTTATAATTGTAAAATATTCCAATTACTTATCTCATTTTCGATCTCGTTTATTTCTATGCTTAAGAAATATTCTTATTATATTTCCAAGCTTATACTTATTTGGGTTAAAACGGATGTTGTGTAAAACATCGTTACGACAACCCAAATACTATATTCAACTAACTCTTATTCAACATTGATCTTCGAGCCTGAAATCTTACTATTTATTCGTTAATAATGAAATCAATCAAGTTGGGGTACAACTACCTCTCAGACCTTGACTGAATAACATTTATAACTTCAAAACAGATATGACTATTTACTCGAATAATCAATACCATACAACTACTTATTCACTTTTAATCACATACGCACTTCCTCTTTCTATGCTTACGAGATTTTATTCTTAGTCTTACCTTTTGATTTTACCATTCTATTTCTAAGTTCGTTTCCTTATCGACTTCTATATATATATATATATATATATATATATATATATATATATATATCGATACGTTGATTTCTAACTATCAAATTATCTTAAAAATATTCTAACTCCTTACATTCCCGGAAAAATTCACCATAACCTCCTTTGTACTAGGAGCATCGGGATATTTCAAATAGCCTCCCATGGCCCTAACCAATCCAAAAGAAAATGAAAAAGCTAAGCGGCTAGCCGATACTGCGCATAAAATCTCATATATGAATTAAATACATACCTTTCCGTCGAGCATTCTATTTATATACCTTCATACCTTATCCATACCTATCTCATGTATATTTATACCTGCCTAGTTTATTTTAGGGTGCGTTTTTTACTGGTCCCTATTAAGTTTCAAAATAAAAATAAAACCCGCTGATAAAAAGAATACAGAATGCATCCCTATTTTTGAAATACCGCTTAAAAAATTCCACTTATAGCCTTACGCAGTTTACAAAACCCTCCATTACCGATTCGTCATCATTTAATCAGTCAAATCGCCCCTTTAATCTCGCTCAAAACCTAAATTCCAGGATTCTGAAAAACACATGATCAATTAATCGCAGTCGATCAAACAAGAAAATTAAAAATTCACAGCCGACGATCATTGTTTTGCTCTCGATTCTTAAAAAAGGAAAATCTTTGTCGATTTCGTCATAAAATTGCATCAGAATGTTGAGATCGAAGGTATAATTTTTTATTTGTTATGTTATTTTCCAGAATTGGTAATCTATGCCAATTATATTTTAAATACATGCAATACTTTGTAATATATGCTTACAAATGATCCTAGCACATATTAAACAAAGATGGTGAAAAAAATTCGTTGCAATTGCCCACATCCATGGAAATAGCCGAAATTTTTGCATAAGTAGATGCCTATTTTCATAAAACTTTCATGGAACCAAGAATGTATAAAGCACAGTTGCATATATTTGTGAATATAATTAGAATTTTGGAGTTATTCTTGGTATTAAATATTGTATGCATTCATCACCATATTAATGCATAATTGTAAGGATTTATTCAAAACTGTTGCATGCAATTGTGAACTTAACAGATGATTGCTCCATTATTACATGCAATTGTTGGAACTGTTGTATCAAAGTGTGCAACAATAAGCAGATTCATACATAATTTTATGCAGTTAATCAAAATTAGTGTATGAAATTGCACAATTGTCAAATGAATGATGAATAACTGTATGTATTTATCCAAAATAATTCTATGCACGTATACAAGTATTCAGAACATTAGCATACAAATATGCCAAAATTCAGAACATTGGCGCATTTTTTATTCAAATAATAAAAAAAATTGTATGTTCATATGCTAGTAATATAAATAGTGGCATACTTGTATGTAGATATTTATAATACTTGAATATGCATGTACGCTTATTAATTGCATACTTGTATGCATGAATAAATATTATTTACAAACTTGTCTGCATAAAATATGAAGACTTGCATACTTGCAGATTTCGTAAATATTAGCATATTTTTATGCATATCTTCAGAAAATTTGATACACATACTTGTATGCAGTTATTGAGAATGTTAGCTTATTTGTATGCATGTTTTCATATCAAATACAATTATTCAAACAAATTGATAATTTTTTACTATGTTTGCAGCGTCGATTGTGACATGTTCGTAATTTATATAATGAAACAGAGAAGTGCGGACAAAAAACTCGAGAAGGATCATGAAATATACAAGGGTGATTCTGTATACCTACAACGGGTAGTGCTTGCGGATCAAATTCTCAGTTGCAAACTTGACAGTTGGATTATAGGTGATGACCTGACATAGGCATGGCTGCTATCAAATGAAAACAAAGTTGTTGTTTAAAATTATTAAAAACGGTGTTTGGATTTTTGTAAAAATGTGTTGATTGATTTTTTTTGTCAAACTACTATGACATGATTTTGTAGTTTCTGTGATGAAATACAGTTAAATTTTGTGTACTGAAATTACTTCTGCTGATATTACACGTTATTATGAATTGTTGCTTTCCTATATACAGTTATTCCTAATACTTTCATACTTAAATGCAAAAATTATTCAATGTTATACATATTTGTATTGAAAAAATAACCAGGTTAATTTCATAGTTATATGAAAGTATTGTTATTAGCTTGATATGAAAAAACAAATACTGTAAAAAAAAAAATTATTTTGCATATTTTCGTACATATATGCATTTTTTCTATAAAACTGCTTACATAAGTGCAAGTATTTGCAAAATCAATCCAACAGTCGATAAGCAGGAGCACTGTTATGCAAACATAAGAATCAACATTAATAAGCCTATTGTGCAGTAATCATATAAAAGTAAATAAAAAACTTCAAATAAACATGAATAGATGCATACAAATCCATACATATCAATAATATTTGCATACTTGTATGAAAATTTTCAGAATAGTTGCAAATATTTTTCGAAATAATATATGCAAAAAACTTTTACTACACAAACAAATACAAATAAAAATACATGCATAGTTTCAGAATTGTGCAGTAACCATATAAAAATAATTACAAATTGATGAATAAGTTGCATATCAGTAATCTACAAACACAACTAAGTATAAATAGATGCATAATTATACGCATATATCAGTTAAAACTGCATACTTGTATGCAAATTTTCATAATAATTTTCAAATTTTTTTTACTACACGTATATTCAGAATATTTGCGTATTTGTATGCAACTAATCAACAAAAAGACAAAAATATATTTTTAAAAGATCTATGTATAATAATGCATATATACGAAATATATGCATACTTATATGCAACTTTCTTGAGAACAACCAAACAAATAAGCACGTGTTCTAACAATAATTGCATACATATATGAAAATATTCATAATATATGCATATATTTATACACGTATTTAGAACAGAAGAACAAGTAAAATAAAAATTAATACATACGGCTGTATAATCAATAAAAAACCTACAATTTTCTACAATAATTACATTATCCGTCAACCAAACTAAACGATTAAAGAACAGAATAATCAAACAACAAAAATCAAAAAAAAATGATATCCGTATACATATTACATTATTCAAAAGCAAAAAAAAAAACCTTAAAGAAGAGGCATCCATTACGTAAAACAAGGATCGATCTAATTATATCTCTAAAAAAAATCCTGTGTGAATAGAGTGATCGATCGAAGAATTTCTGATATTCAACAATTTATTCGAATGACCGCGCCGCCATGGACAAAGATATATTTATGAAATCGAAAAGATTAAAAAATAATTACGTATTTTTAAACCTGCGTTAATTACACCGTAAATTAACAAAAGGGCAGTTCTGGAAAATTATTGACCGCAATTCAAAAATAAGGATGAAATTTATATGTTTTAAAAGGGAAGGATGTGTGGTTAATTAAGTTTAGTTTTAGGGATGTGAGCCTAATTTTCACTTTATTTTAACCATACCTGATCGTTTTAACTCAATTCGTTAATTAATTTGTTAGTTAACTCTTTAGTCTATTTCACTTTTATATTTGAACATGACATGTCCAAATATATTTTAACTTACTTATAAACTAATTTGAATCCAAATTTCAAATTTAAGTTCTATATTCGATTTCGAATATCCATTTACAAATCCAGTTCACCTTTCAAAGTTCAACTTCAAATTCAAAACTCGATTAACTAATTCCTCTTCGACTTAGTTAATTCTATTCAATTTCTTTTCAAATTTTATATCACTTCTATTATTCAAATCTATACATCAAATTCTATAGTTTAAATTCCATTTGAATTCTATATTCAAATTCCATATATTCAAATCCTATATTCAAACTCCATTGAATTATATATTCCAATTCCCATTGAATTATATATTCCAATTCCCATTTCAACTCTATTTGAATTCTATATTCAAATTCCATTTCAAACTATTTGAATTCTATATTCAAATTTCATTATTACTCTATATGAATTCTATATTCAATTTTCCATTATTTAAATCTTCTTTATTCAAATCTCATTTGAATTTCTATATTCAAATCCCCTTCTGAATTTTCTATTTCAAATTCTATGTTTGAACTTCCTTTATTCAAATTCCTTTTCAAACTTTCTTTATTCATTCTTTACATAAGTCTCGATTTTCATTCCTTTTGAAATCGATATTTCTACCTTTGGAAATAGATTTCCCTTTCAATTTCACACTTGTATTTTTTTTATTTCTAAATTATCCATTGATAATTCTTTCCACTTCATTTATAAACTTCGTTTATAAAAGAACTATTTATAAACTTCATTTATAAAGGAACTTCTCGTTTTATTTCTTTTAAAACAAGCTAAAATTTCAAATCTATTTAAAAATTCAAATTTTATTATCCAAATTCTATATTTTAAATCCCATTTTGAAATTAAACACAACTTGTCTTTCCAAAAACAAATTCAAAACAGTATCTCTGGTAGTAATTCGTCACTTACAACTTGAAAATGAATACTGATGACGCAGCTGTCATCATCAAAATCTAATTTCCAGCGATCGAAGTGAGTTCAATACTATAAAACCATTTCTAAACATTTCCACTTTGAAATTCATTTCCAAAATATAATCCACACGGCTTGTAAAACAATTTAAAATCTCCCAGGATCTTAAATTTTCCATATTTTTAATCCAAATCTATTTACAAACACTTATCCAATTCTCCATAGTTTTAACTCAATTTCTGGTTTTAATTTCAGATTTAACTCATCTGATTTCACGAATTCTACTTATATGAATTCTGATTGGTTATTTACATAACCATTTAATTTATAATCTTACTCGATTATAATAACAACCAATATATCCAATATATATCAAAATATACTTTGGGTAAACTTATTTTCATTTACCCTCTTTCAAAACATATCGTGCCGACCCATCGTATTCAAGTGTTTACCAACTCCTACCGATACAGTGGATCAAACTGATCGACCAGAATTCATAAATTACTCAACCAATAAATCTCCACAATATAAAATTATTTTTATATCATCTACAAATACGTTCACTCGTATATATACACTCAAACTCAATCTAGGGTATTACTAACCCTATCTTTACCGAGTCACGCCATAGAGCCAAGTTAATCAATTAACCTTCTGCTCTGATACCAACAGTAATGACCTAGGATTTTGAGCGACTTTGGTTATCGACATAAACACGATGTTGATAACCAAAACATCGAAAAAATAACAGTCATTACTGAAAGAAATTAGAGGGTGAGGAAAGATAGGATAGAAACTTAGAATAGAAGAAGAAGAAGAAGAACACAATATCAGAGTAACACGAATCTCACAGCGGAACGAATAACTATATTTCATAACATAACTTTGAAATACAAATCTGTATTGAATATACATATCATTATCAAAGTACAACACTTACAACACAGCGGAAATAAACTATAGCTATATGATCCTGAAGCCTCCTACTCCAGCTCTTCCAGTATATCTGTAAATCCTGACTACTTGACTGCCCGTACAAATTTAGGCACCTAAGAGTTTAGGGAAAACAACAAAATAAACTCCGGGTCAGCCATGGGACTGGTATGATGTAATGGCGCGTTTTGTAAGGTATAATAATTAAGTTATTTATTTATTTAAATAACGAATATATTAAATAAACGATAGTTGAACGTATAATTATAATATAATTAAAATCGAGCGCGTAACGACACGGCAGTTTGCTGTTTGGCGATTTGAACTTCAACTGAGTATACAGGGTTCGTTTTAAATCGGATTTCTGTGAAACAAGAAACGTGTGGAGCTGGTGGAGTATATCTTTCTAGTGGAAGAGAAATATCGGGATTTCGTCGTGTAGATTTGAGTTACGTCCAAATCAAATTATCAGAAATGCAGCGCCCTGACCATAACGATTTAATTATATTTAAATAGGGATTTAAATAGAAATCGACCGTCGATATAACTCTGACGATGTAATATCGAGTTGGAAATACATACAGGAATAGTCTAGAGCTGTACGGCATTACACTGTGAATACAGACGATAATAATTAATTTTAAACAATCAATTTAATTTTATTTAAATATATTTATATATTTAAATAGGCTATTTAGAGCTTTGAAAAATAGCCACTTTTGCATATGAGGTCGAAATTCGACGAAACCAGTTTTGTTGGATCCGCAATGTCAAATAGTTGTTAGATTTCCAGTTTGGTGATTTTTAGAGTCACTGTGTGGCCGTACGGATTTTTAGAGTGAGAAACAGTCGGTATTTAGACAGTTAAAAATACGCTGTGTGAGCATACGGAGTCGGAATTTGACGAAACCAGTTTCGTTGGGACCGTAATGTCGAGCTGAAGGTGCATGTCCAGTTTGGTGATTTTTAGGTATCGTATGTAATCATGGTGATTTTTAAAAAGAAAATGATCGAATAAAAGAATATATATAATAAAATATATCCTTAAAAAAATATCCTAACTATTCTATGGTCCTAAACAAGGCCACGCACACACTAGTTACAGACACCAGTTTTGTGTGGTTTCAAACCAAAAGATGTGGAAGGATTAAATCCATACCAACTAAAACAAAGACCTATAAAAATACCATGATTTTTCTAACTTAAGGGTTTACATTCCTTCTGAAATCAAAACAAGGCGCCACAAAAAGTTACACAGCAAGATTTTGACCACAAAGAAAATTCAAGAACAATTCCATGAAAATTCTATAAATTCCAATACATATATAGATCGAATCAGTGGATGATGAGCTTCGATTCTGTGCCAATCTCCTGTCGTGCGATGCGGATTTGGTGAAGTGCGAACTAGGGCAATCGTTCTAGGGTTCGGTGCTGTTCCTGATAGGTAGCGACGGAGGACTCGAGGAGGTGATAATTGGGTTTAGGGTTGGAATTGGTTTCGGTTGTGGTAGTTTGGGGGATGCTGGTGGATAAAACCGTCGATGGAATCATGGTTGCTGGCGACGTCGAGAGCACTGAGGAGGAGGTCGAGTTGGGTAGTAGTGGTATGGGGAGGTAGAGGATTCGATGGAGAATTGAGTGGTGGTGGTTGCGGAGGAGATTGGTTGCCGAGGTGGATGGAAACGGCGGTCAAAGGGGGAAGTCAACGGGGAGGATTTTATCTGAAGCGTGAAAGTGAATTGGGGAAGATAAAGAAGGGGTACGGGTTTAATAAGAGTGCGGGTGTGGGCTTTGACAGGAAGAATGGGCCGAGATTGATGGGGTAAGGCCCGCTTAAATTAATAAACCCATGTCTTATTTTAAATAAAATACGTACCCAACTTGTAAACTCAATATCTTCGTCATATGGAATCAGAATGACAAACCGTAAGTTGCGTTGGGATCGTATGGACGAGCACTCCACAATGGAACTGACCGCGAGTCAATTGGAGTCCGACACAATTTATAGCAAAATAAATTGTTTGAATCAAGCGATGGTTATCATCATTGACGATGATCGTCCAAAGGTGAGTAAATCTCACAAACTCTAAACAGTTTTATTTTCACGTTGTATTCTTAGAACTGTTAAAATATTATCTGTTTGACTGTTTGACTGTGTGTTGACTGTTTGATTGAACTGCTAGTCAGTTAGTAGAGATTATATATATATGTATATATACATATATATATATATATAAACCGTCAAATAGTTATATGTTGATTCTGTTTATCAGAATATTATACTGGTGTTGTCTAACATCTGTGGTGCAGGGAAACAGGTTGGAGGAATCCAACTGGATTCCTCAACAGTTATTTTACTGTGATTTATATATTGTGATATATAAATGTGATATATAATCTGATGATGATTATGTGTGTTTGGACGATATTCATCGTTGTATATGGCGTGTTAAATACCATAAGAAATACCAGGATATAGAAAAGAGATTTTCAAACTAAAATTTGAAAATAATTTATTTATATAAAATCGATGGATTTTATATTTTAAAGAAAAGGGGATTTTGAGTATAAAGGAAAATATTGGTTAATCAAGTATAAAGGAAAAATATTTGTTAATCGAGTATAAAGGAGTTTATGTGTTAATCAAATATAAAGGATAAATATATTTGTGAAGACAAATATAAAGGATATATATATTTGTAAATCAAATATAAAGGAATATATTTGTCAAATATATAAGAAGAGAAATATTGTAAACCATTTGAATAAATAGAATAAGGGTTTATTTATTTAGGGATTTAATAAATAGAATAAGGATGACATTTATTTATTTGAATAAATAGGATAAAGGAGATATTTATTTGTTAAGTAAATAAAGTTAAACTAAGTGAAATGGGTTAAGTTAATCGAAGTATTTTAGTTAAGTTAAACTAAGTGAAATGGGTTAAGTTAATCGAAGTAATTTAGTTAAGTTAAACTAAGTGAAATGGGTTAAGTTAATCGAAGTGAATTGGTTAGGTTAACCAAAGCAAAGTTAGTCGAGTTAAACAAAGTAATTGGTTAAGTTAACCAAAGCAAAGTTAGTCGAGTTAAACAAAGTACTTGGTTAAGTTAACCAAAGCAAAGTTAGTCGAGTTAAACAAAGTAATTGGTTAAGTTAACTAAAGCAAAGTTAGTCGAGTTAAACAAAGTAATTGGTTAAGTAAATCAAAGCAAGTTAGTTAAGTTAAACTAAGTGATTAATCGATGTGAATTAGTTAAGTTAAACTAAGTGGTTAATCGAAGTGAATTAGTTAAGTTAACTAAGTGGTTAATCGAAGTGAATTAGTTGAGTTAAACTAAGTGAATTGGTTAGAGTTAATCAACGTGAATTAGCTAAGTTAAACTAAGTGGATTTGTTCAGTTAATCAAGACGAGTTAACCAGTTAGGTTAAACCAGTAGAGTTAACCAGTTGAGTTAACCAGTTAGAGTTAACCAGTTAGGTTAAACCAGTTGAGTTGACCGGTTAGAGTTATCCGAAGTAGAGTTATCGAATATAGCGTATTCGAGAGAAGAGTTATCGAATATAGTTTATTCGAATAGTGTTGGAGGAGATATCGAATATAGTCATTCGACAGGAGTTAAGTGAATAAGGTTAATCAAATAGAGTTAAGCAAATAGAGTTAATCCAATAGGGTCAGCCAAATAGAGTTAAGTGAAAAGAGATAATCGAATATAGTTATTCGACAGAAAGATTAAGTAAGGAAGTTAGTTAAAGGAATTTAAAGCGAACTTTACCTATTTTCAAGGTTAGAAGTGTTGTTCAATTAAGGTCTGAGAGGTAATTATACCCCAACTTGATTGACTTCGGAATTGACAAAGGAATAGTTGTGGTTCGATCTAAAAGGTTGATTAGGAATAAAGTTAAGGAATAAGCGATAAATGGATTAAGCGAAACGATGTTTTATACAACGTTCGTTGGAAATCCGTAAATGAGTTTCGGAAACGTTTTCCAAATATAGTCAGATATGTTTTCTAAACATAGAAAATGAAATGTTTTCATGATAAGAATTTAAGAAATAGAGTTAAGCAAATTCAGAAACTGACTGGAGAGGGTAAGTTGAACGGTTTTCTAAGTGACGATCTGATGTTGGTTTCGACCTTCCGGATTGATACTTAGAGAATTGTTCTCATACTAGTTACAGTTAGGGACTGATAGTTGCGAAATAATAGTGATGTGAAAATAAGCTATGGAAATGTTTTCCAATGATTAATAACATATATTTTCTAAATATATGAAATAAGGAAATATGAACATATATATGTATATGATGATTGATCGATCGAATTTCCATTTGGAAATAAGATCGTTGTTTGTACACCGACATGTTTTCATTTGATAGTTGAATCACAGACTATCAAAGTTTTTACCATTTTAACGTTGTTAATATGGAGAGACCGGTTGGATTATTATCCAAAGAACCACTCTGTATTGGCATAAGCGTTGCGAGCAATATATGCCAAAGATAAATTGAAGACGGAGTAAAGTGCAAGGGCTGTTGTATAAGTCTTAGATAACAGTGACTAAGATGGATATACTGAATAGTGCCTTCGGTTTGTCCAGACCCAGGACAACGTATATGGAAGAAGGTCTGACAGAGTATGTCCAATGGATCGCGTAAGTTGATCTGTTCAAACATATTCACGTTTGGTGGCGGAGGAATTCGTTTCTCTTAGCTGTATACCCGTGTTATTTTTAGATAAGTCAATTTGTGATTTGGCGGGTATGACGATGTGGCATTCAAAGTGAATGGTGATCAGATGTTCTGAAGATAGACGTAGCCTCTAGCCTCACACCGGGAAGTAACAAAAGTTGGGCTAGGCAGCATGGCTAGTTGGGTCATCCCCAAGCAGGTTGTATTGTCACCGATCTAGAGAATATTCATATTTATACTTCTTTTTGATTCTGTATCTTCGGATGACGGTTTGATGGCCTACAACCGTGGTGGCAATATATTCGCGACACTCAAGCTAAATGAGTGAGCGGTCATGTGTGGCCGGGTTGCAAGACGTTCTTGTTGAACCCTGAGTGTATCACCTCTAGGGTACACTGATCAGAAGGTGCTCCCATACCTTGTCTGTTGGAATCCATTCTCCGTTAAGCGCCCTGCGGTTTATGATTTTATACTATGTATGTAGAACGTGAGATGCAAGCGTTTCTGCTAGATTGATATCTATTTGTACTTAGACATTATTATAATATCACAATGATATTGCTTGTCAAAGTTGTTCAGATACTCATAAGGAAAAACCCGTTCCGTATTCACGGCGTGGTCTTATGACATACCCTATACCTGTTTTAAACTATTTTACTCATACCGGTCCCATGACTGACCCGGAGTTTACTTTGTTGTTTTCCTTAAACTCTTGGGTGCCTAAATTTGTACGGGCAGTCAAGTAGTCGGGATTTACAGATATGCTTGGAGAGCTTGGAGCAGGAGACTTCAAGATTCTATAGCTATAGTTATTTCCGCTGTGTTGTAAGTGTTGTACTCTGATAAGTGCTATTGTATATATATAACTGTTTACTTCAAAGCTATGTTATATATTATATGTTATTCGTTCCGCTGTGAGATTCGTGTTACTCTGATGATTCTGATGTTCTTCTTCTTCTTCTATTCTATTAGTTCTATCTTTTCTTTCTCACCTTCTAAATTCTTTCACTAACGTCTCGGAATTTCCGACTCTCGAGGAGTCGGAAATTTCCAGCCGTTACAGTTGGTATCAGAGCTTAAGTTAAGAATTACTTGGCTCTGTGGCGTGAATCGGTAGAGATAGGGTTAGTAATACCCTAGATTGAGTTTGAGTGTATATATACGAGTGCGTATTTGTATTTGATATAAAATGGTTTTATATTGTGGAGATTCATTGGCTGAGTTGTTTATGAGTTCTGGTCGATCAGTTTGATCCACGGTATCGATAGGAGTTAATCGAGTTAGAGTAAATCGAATATTAGTTATTCGAAGGTAAGTTATTCGAATTAGTTATTCGAAGGGGTTAATCAATTAAGTTATTCGAATAAGTTATTCGATAAGAGTAAATCCATTTAAGTTAAGTTATCGAGTTAAGATTAATCGAGTTAAGTAATCGGGTTGAGATAACATTGGTATATGTTGGGTTGATACAGGTGAAAGTGATTAAGTTGATATGCCCGACAAAAAGGTACAAGTTTATTTTTGATATAAGCATGAGATTTATGGGCCGATTTGGCAAGCCGCTTGGCGGTTTGATTTTCTTTTGGGTTGGAGAAGGCCTAGAGAGGCGAGTTGTGGTTTTACCAATAGGGCTGTACAAAGGAGGTTATGGCGAAATTTTCCGAAAATTTAAAGTGTTAGAAAATTTTCGGAAAATTTTGAAAATTTTAGTTAGTCGGAATGGATTAATATTTCAGTCGATATTAATTGGTTCGGTTGAAATCAGAAATAAGGGGTAAACCAATCTTAGGAGTTCCACTACATAGGGTCGTCCTCTAGCTTAGCAATTTCGAGGACGAAATTATTTTAAGGGGGGAAGTCTGTAATGGCGTGTTTTGTAAGGTATAATAATTAAGTTATTTATTTATTTAAATAACGAATATATTAAATAAACGATAGTTGAACGTATAATTATAATATAATTAAAATCGAGCGCGTAACGACACGGCAGTTCGCTGTTTGGCGATTTGAACTTCAACTGAGTATACAGGGTTCGTTTTAAATCGGATTTCTGTGAAACAAGAAACGTGTGGAGCTGGTGGAGTATATCT
This sequence comes from Allium sativum, assembly GCA_030737875.1. Classification (NCBI taxonomy): domain Eukaryota; kingdom Viridiplantae; phylum Streptophyta; class Magnoliopsida; order Asparagales; family Amaryllidaceae; genus Allium; species Allium sativum. Next base: position 1,014,232,331 of record CM060924.1, read on the forward strand.
TTCTAGTGGAAGAGAAATATCGGGATTTCGTCGTGTAGATTTTGAGTTACGTCCAAATCAAATTATCAGAAATGCAGCGCCCTGACCATAACGATTTAATTATATTTAAATAGGGATTTAAATAGAAATCGACCGTCGATATAACTCTGACGATGTAATATCGAGTTGGAAATACATACAGGAATAGTCTAGAGCTGTACGGCATTACACTGTGAATACAGACGATAATAATTAATTTTAAACAATCAATTTAATTTTATTTAAATATATTTATATATTTAAATAGGCTATTTAGAGCTTTGAAAAATAGCCACTTTTGCATATGAGGTCGAAATTCGACGAAACCAGTTTTGTTGGATCCGCAATGTCAAATAGTTGTTAGATTTCCAGTTTGGTGATTTTTAGAGTCACTGTGTGGCCGTATGGATTTTTAGAGTGAGAAACAGTCGGTATTTAGACAGTTAAAAATACGCTGTGTGAGCATACGGAGTCGGAATTTGACGAAACCAGTTTCGTTGGGACCGTAATGTCGAGCTGAAGGTGCATGTCCAGTTTGGTGATTTTTAGGTATCGTATGTAATCATGGTGATTTTTAAAAAGAAAATGATCGAATAAAAGAATATATATAATAAAATATATCCTTAAAAAAATATCCTAACTATTCTATGGTCCTAAACAAGGCCACGCACACACTAGTTACAGACACCAGTTTTGTGTGGTTTCAAACCAAAAGATGTGGAAGGATTAAATCCATACCAACTAAAACAAAGACCTATAAAAATACCATGATTTTTCTAACTTAAGGGTTTACATTCCTTCTGAAATCAAAACAAGGCGCCACAAAAAGTTACACAGCAAGATTTTGACCACAAAGAAAATTCAAGAACAATTCCATGAAAATTCTATAAATTCCAATACATATATAGATCGAATCAGTGGATGATGAGCTTCGATTCTGTGCCAATCTCCTGTCGTGCGATGCGGATTTGGTGAAGTGCGAACTAGGGCAATCGTTCTAGGGTTCGGTGCTGTTCCTGATAGGTAGCGACGGAGGACTCGAGGAGGTGATAATTGGGTTTAGGGTTGGAATTGGTTTCGGTTGTGGTAGTTTGGGGGATGCTGGTGGATAAAACCGTCGATGGAATCATGGTTGCTGGCGATGTCGAGAGCACTGAGGAGGAGGTCGAGTTGGGTAGTAGTGGTATGGGGAGGTAGAGGATTCGATGGAGAATTGAGTGGTGGTGGTTGCGGAGGAGATTGGTTGCCGAGGTGGATGGAAACGGCGGTCAAAGGGGGAAGTCAACGGGGAGGATTTTATCTGAAGCGTGAAAGTGAATTGGGGAAGATAAAGAAGGGGTACGGGTTTAATAAGAGTGCGGGTGTGGGCTTTGACAGGAAGAATGGGCCGAGATTGATGGGGTAAGGCCCGCTTAAATTAATAAACCCATGTCTTATTTTAAATAAAATACGTACCCAACTTGTAAACTCAATATCTTCGTCATATGGAATCAGAATGACAAACCGTAAGTTGCGTTGGGATCGTATGGACGAGCACTCCACAATGGAACTGACCGCGAGTCAATTGGAGTCCGACACAATTTATAGCAAAATAAATTGTTTGAATCAAGCGATGGTTATCATCATTGACGATGATCGTCCAAAGGTGAGTAAATCTCACAAACTCTAAACAGTTTTATTTTCACGTTGTATTCTTAGAACTGTTAAAATATTATCTGTTTGACTGTTTGACTGTGTGTTGACTGTTTGATTGAACTGCTAGTCAGTTAGTAGAGATTATATATATATGTATATATACATATATATATATATATATATATATATATATATATAATCCGTCAAATAGTTATATGTTGATTCTGTTTATCAGAATATTATACTGGTGTTGTCTAACATCTGTGGTGCAGGGAAACAGGTTGGAGGAATCCAACTGGATTCCTCAACAGTTATTTTACCGTGATTTATATATTGTGATATATAAATGTGATATATAATCTGATGATGATTATGTGTGTTTGGACGATATTCATCGTTGTATATGGCGTGTTAAATACCATAAGAAATACCAGGATATAGAAAAGAGATTTTCAAACTAAAATTTGAAAATAATTTATTTATATAAAATCGATGGATTTTATATTTTAAAGAAAAGGGGATTTTGAGTATAAAGGAAAATATTGGTTAATCAAGTATAAAGGAAAAATATTTGTTAATCGAGTATAAAGGAGTTTATGTGTTAATCAAATATAAAGGATAAATATATTTGTGAAGACAAATATAAAGGATATATATATTTGTAAATCAAATATAAAGGAATATATTTGTCAAATATATAAGAAGAGAAATATTGTAAATCATTTGAATAAATAGAATAAGGGTTTATTTATTTAGGGATTTAATAAATAGAATAAGGATGACATTTATTTATTTGAATAAATAGGATAAAGGAGATATTTATTTGTTAAGTAAATAAAGTTAAACTAAGTGAAATGGGTTAAGTTAATCGAAGTATTTTAGTTAAGTTAAACTAAGTGAAATGGGTTAAGTTAATCGAAGTAATTTAGTTAAGTTAAACTAAGTGAAATGGGTTAAGTTAATCGAAGTGAATTGGTTAGGTTAACCAAAGCAAAGTTAGTCGAGTTAAACAAAGTAATTGGTTAAGTTAACCAAAGCAAAGTTAGTCGAGTTAAACAAAGTACTTGGTTAAGTTAACCAAAGCAAAGTTAGTCGAGTTAAACAAAGTAATTGGTTAAGTTAACCAAAGCAAAGTTAGTCGAGTTAAACAAAGTAATTGGTTAAGTAAATCAAAGCAAGTTAGTTAAGTTAAACTAAGTGATTAATCGATGTGAATTAGTTAAGTTAAACTAAGTGGTTAATCGAAGTGAATTAGTTAAGTTAACTAAGTGGTTAATCGAAGTGAATTAGTTGAGTTAAACTAAGTGAATTGGTTAGAGTTAATCAACGTGAATTAGCTAAGTTAAACTAAGTGGATTTGTTCAGTTAATCAAGACGAGTTAACCAGTTAGGTTAAACCAGTAGAGTTAACCAGTTGAGTTAACCAGTTAGAGTTAACCAGTTAGGTTAAACCAGTTGAGTTGACCGGTTAGAGTTATCCGAAGTAGAGTTATCGAATATAGCGTATTCGAGAGAAGAGTTATCGAATATAGTTTATTCGAATAGTGTTGGAGGAGATATCGAATATAGTCATTCGACAGGAGTTAAGTGAATAAGGTTAATCAAATAGAGTTAAGCAAATAGAGTTAATCCAATAGGGTCAGCCAAATAGAGTTAAGTGAAAAGAGATAATCGAATATAGTTATTCGACAGAAAGATTAAGTAAGGAAGTTAGTTAAAGGAATTTAAAGCGAACTTTACCTATTTTCAAGGTTAGAAGTGTTGTTCAATTAAGGTCTGAGAGGTAATTATACCCCAACTTGATTGACTTCAGAATTGACAAAGGAATAGTTGTGGTTCGATCTAAAAGGTTGATTAGGAATAAAGTTAAGGAATAAGCGATAAATGGATTAAGCGAAACGATGTTTTATACAACGTTCGTTGGAAATCCGTAAATGAGTTTCGGAAACGTTTTCCAAATATAGTCAGATATGTTTTCTAAACATAGAAAATGAAATGTTTTCATGATAATAATTTAAGAAATAGAGTTAAGCAAATTCAGAAACTGACTGGAGAGGGTAAGTTGAACGGTTTTCTAAGTGACGATCTGATGTTGGTTTCGACCTTCCGGATTGATACTTAGAGAATTGTTCTCATACTAGTTACAGTTAGGGACTGATAGTTGCGAAATAATAGTGATGTGAAAATAAGCTATGGAAATGTTTTCCAATGATTAATAACATATATTTTCTAAATATATGAAATAAGGAAATATGAACATATATATGTATATGATGATTGATCGATCGAATTTCCATTTGGAAATAAGATCGTTGTTTGTACACCGACATGTTTTCATTTGATAGTTGAATCACAGATTATCAAAGTTTTTACCATTTTAACGTTGTTAATATGGAGAGACCGGTTGGATTATTATCCAAAGAACCACTCTGTATTGGCATAAGCGTTGCGAGCAATATATGCCAAAGATAAATTGAAGACGGAGTAAAGTGCAAGGGCTGTTGTATAAGTCTTAGATAACAGTGACTAAGATGGATATACTGAATAGTGCCTTCGGTTTGTCCAGACCCAGGACAACGTATATGGAAGAAGGTCTGACAGAGTATGTCCAATGGATCGCGTAAGTTGATCTGTTCAAACATATTCACGTTTGGTGGCGGAGGAATTCGTTTCTCTTAGCTGTATACCCGTGTTATTTTTGGATAAGTCAATTTGTGATTTGGCGGGTATGACGATGTGGCATTCAAAGTGAATGGTGATCAGATGTTCTGAAGATAGACGTAGCCTCTAGCCTCACACCGGGAAGTAACAAAAGTTGGGCTAGGCAGCATGGCTAGTTGGGTCATCCCCAAGCAGGGTGTATTGTCACCGATCTAGAGAATATTCATATTTATACTTCTTTTTGATTCTGTATCTTCGGATGACGGTTTGATGGCCTACAACCGTTGTGGCAATATATTCGCGACACTCAAGCTAAATGAGTGAGCGGTCATGTGTGGCCGGGTTGCAAGACGTTCTTGTTGAACCCTGAGTGTATCACCTCTAGGGTACACTGATCAGAAGGTGCTCCCATACCTTGTCTGTTGGAATCCATTCTCCGTTAAGCGCCCTGCGGTTTATGGTTTTATACTATGTATGTAGAACGTGAGATGCAAGCGTTTCTGCTAGATTGATATCTATTTGTACTTAGACATTATTATAATATCACAATGATATTGCTTGTCAAAGTTGTTCAGATACTCATAATGAAACGACCCGCAAATCCGTGCTATCTGAGTTGACTAATAACACTACACGTCCAACCCAAATAACACAGAAATACGAACCATTATTAGAAAGAAGTTAGAGGGTGAGAATATATGAGATAGAAACTTAGAATAGAAGAAGAAGAAGAACATAAACACAACACAGAACCTCACATCGCAGCGGAATAAAATATAATATATAGAATAGCTTCTGAAATACAAATTTACTGACTGTATATACATACATCATTATCAGAGTACACACTTACAATACAGCGGAAAATAACACTAGGTAACTAACGCTGAAGCCTCCTGCTCCAAGCTCCTCCAAATGAATCTGTGAAATCCCGACTACTTGACTGCCCGTACAAATTTGGGCACCCAAGAGTTTAGGGAAAACAAAACAAAATAAACTCTGGGTCAGTCATGGGACTGGTGTGAGTAAACTCCAACCACTTGTTTAACTTTCAAAAATCCTTTCAAAAGAAAGATAATAGTAAGACCAGCCCACACATAAACATGGACGATTTTTACCTTACTATAACCCAAAACACTTTGATATCAAATCCAATGATATTATAATAATGTCTACATCAAGTAAATAACCAAATAGTAGAACGCTTGCATCTCACGCTCCACATATATAGTATAAAATCAAAAACCGCATGGCGCTTATTGGAGATTGGATTTCCAACATGACAAGGTATGGAACCACCTTCCGACAGTGCATCTCTAGAGGCGAATACACCTGGGTTCAACAAGAACGTCTTGCAACCCGGCCCACACATGACCGACCACTCATTTCGCTTGAGTGTATCGAATGTATATCACCAACGGTTGGACTCAAACCACCGTTTCCCGAATGGGCAGAATCGATAGATTTAGAAACAAAAGGAATTTCTCTAGATAGGTGATTATACACCCTAATGGGAGCGACCCACATAGCCATGCTGCCTGCCCGATTTTTGTCCTTTCCCGGTTGTTGAGGCCTGAGGCTACGATTACTTACCATTCATTGATAGCACAATCACTTTGAATGCCACATCATCAGATCCGTTAATCACTAATTGATTTGCACAAATATTCTGGATATTATGCTAAGGGATAAATCCGTTGCAACCATATATATTCATACAGACCAACCCATTTGATCATTGGAAATACTCTGTCAGACATTCGTCCATTTACGTTCGTTCTGGGATTGAACGAAACCGAAGGCACTATTTCTATTACTAGAAAAGCCCTTGCACTTTACTCCGTCTTCAATATATTCAGCATACTTGGTTCGCAACGCTTATGCCGATACGGAGTGGTTCTTTGGATAATAATCCAACCGGTCTCTCCATATTGACAACGATGGTCAAAAACTTCGATAGTCTGTGATTTAACTATCGAATAAAAATAAGTGTTCATCCAAACATATCAAACAAATCACTGGGCTCTTTAATTAATATTTCATTAATTAAATCACTTCTATATTCTCTTATCAATATTTGTTAACCAAATATTTCAATAACCATATTGGCCCTTTATGCCATTTGGAAAACGTTTCCAAATATCAACTTCTTTTATTTTCTATATATTAGAAAAATCTCTATTTGCAATTGAAAACAATTCCAATCATTTATCTCTATCCCTTTTACAACATTCGAATTTTTATATTCACTTTACTATCGAATTCAATACGTCGATACGATGATTTCAAGTTATCAAGATATCTTAAAAATATTCTAACTCCTTAAATTTCCGGAAAATTTCGCCATAACCTCCCCTGTATCGGGAGCATCGGGAAATTTCAAATAGCTTCCCGGTATCTTCCTCAATCAAAAAGAAAAAGGAAAAGCCAAGCGGCTTGCCGATACGGCGCATAAAACCCATATATGAATTAAACATGTACCTTTTGTCGAGCATTACGTTTATAAACTTCATACACCTCATCCCATACCTGTCTAACACCTGTTCACCTGTTTTCAATTCAATTCAATAACATCTAATCGTTTGAATTCAGTTTCGCCCATTTATTCTTTAATTAGTCATTTTGCCTATTTCACTTCTTTATTGAACATAACACGTTCAAATAAAAAGTTTAACTTGCTCACAACCAAATTGAATTTCAATTTCAATTTTAATTTCCTTTTTGATTTCGAATATAAATTTTCAAATCGAATTCACTTATTCAAACCCCAATATCCATTCGAAATTGCCTTAACTAATTTCTATTCAATTTAGTTAATTCCATTCAATAAATCAAAATCTGGTTTCTGTTTCAAAAATCATATTCATTTACACAACTTGAATTCGCATATATTTTGCAACTTACTCTGAAATTTTCTAAATCGAACTTCGGATTTTATTTGCTTAAAAATCCTTTTATAATATTAAATAAACCATTATGGTTTTAAAACGATTCTGGCGCTGCTTTTCTGAAAATTTGATTTTGATATAACTCAATATCTATACGACGAAATTCAGATTTTTCTCCTTCATTAGAAAACTATTATCAAACCGGTCCTGACGTTTCTTGTTTCAAAGAATTCCGACTTCAATCGAGTTCTATATATTCAATTGAAGTTCGAATCGCTATTTTACGAACTGCAGCGCTGCGGCGAGTTCGTTTTAATTATATTTATATATATATATAAACTTTTAAACTTCTAAATTTCTTTAAAATGAATTCAACTCCACTCTTATATATATATTCATATATATATTTTAAATTCCATTTGAATTTTTACATTTCAAATTTCATAGTTTTAAATCCTGTATTCAAATCCCATTTGAAACCCTTTATTCGAATTCCATTTCAAATTCCTTATTCAAATTCCCTTTTCAAATTCTATTTGAATTCCCTTGATTCAAATTCCAATCTCACCTTTTATTTGAATTCTATATTTCAAATCCCAATTCCTTTTCTATTGGATATTCAAATTCAATACTTGAATTTCTATTTAAATCTCTATTCAAATCTCATATTTCAATTCTTCTTTTGAAATTCTATATTTCAAATTCTATTCGACTTTTCTTTGAAATTCTATATTTCAAAGTTTGTTCAATTCTTCTTTGAAATTCTATATTTCAACTTACATTTCTTTTATTTAAAATTCCATTTTTGAATTTCCTTTATCCCAATCCCATTTGAATTCCTTTGAATTCAAATCCTATTTCAATTTCCTTGAATTCAAATCCCATATTTAAATTCCTTTGAATTCAAGTTCTATATTTGAATTCCTTTTGAATTTATATAGTCAAATTCTCTTTCAATTATATTTGAATTCAAATGTCATTGCAATTCTATTTTTGAAATTCTAATTTCAAAGTCTATCTCAAATTCTCTATTGAAAATTCTGTTTTGAAATTCTATTTCAAATTCTATTTGGAAATTCTATTTCAAATTCTCTATATTCAAAACACCATTTGAAAGTTCTATATCCAAATCCACTTTGGATTTCTATTTGAATTCTAAATTCAAATTTCCATTTCCTTTTCTATTTGAATTCAAATTCTATATTTAAATTTTCTTTTGAATCATATTTTCAAAATACTATAGTTAACTTCATTGGATTCTCTTTATTCAATTTCTTTAAACAAGTCTCGACTTCGATTCCTTTTTGAAATCAATATCTCTATTTTCCTTTTGAAGATAGATTTCCCCTTTCAATTTCACACTTGTATTTCTATTTCTGAATTATCAAATGATAATTCTTTTCACTTCATTTATAACTTCGTTATAAAAGAACTATTTATAAACTTCGTTTATAAAGAAACTACTCGTTTTATTTTTCAAAACAAGTTTATATTTTTATTCCATTAAAAATTCAAATTCTATTTAAAAATAGAATTTCCCCTTTAAAATCTCAAATATCCTTTTTACGATTATTTTTTTTTAATATCATTACTTAAGCCCAGTGATAAAACACACAAAGCAACCAATTGTTTATTTTTCTAACACATCATATATAACAATATATATGCAAACAAATAAACAAACAGATAATATAATTTTTGAGGAATCCAGTTGGATCCCTCCAACCTGTTTTCCCTGCATCCACAGATGTTAGCACATAAATAATACCCATTCTGCTTCGTGGCAGAATATCGCGGTATAGAAGGTCATCCACTAATCATAGCGTGGGGCGTATAGGGTAATCATCCGCTATGAAACTGCGGGCATCCGCTAATGAGACTGCGGGAATCCAACCAATCAATCAACCCAATACATATATATATATAGCCTAAATAACTAATATATATAAAGCAAGCAGAAAGCATTCACACAAGCAACAAAACAATTATTTTTAACGAAATAAAAATAATTCTAAAGGTGAGTGAGATTTACTCACCAGGGATTTTCCTTTGTCGCATACTTATTTAACATTCTCCATCGTCTCGCCTTTCCGTCTTCTTGAATAAATTAATTTAGTACCTACCATTAATTTAATTCAACGGTTAAATGATTTTTAATTTAAACTACCCTATCCTATAGATTAATTTATCCTATGTATTTTCAAACACTTAACCATATATATTTTCAATGCTTACCTAAATAAATAAACAACGACTTCAATTACCTTTTCCACTTCCTTTTACAAAAATTTAGATTTCCAATTATATAAACTAATTTCCATACCTTATTTAATTTAAATTTGTTTCCACACAAATAAAAATACATAAGTAAATTTTTCTCTTGAAATAAACTCATACCCTAAATCATCACTAATTACTTAAATTAAATAAATAATTTTTCTTACTTTAACTAAACTTAAATCCTTGTACTACAGTTTATAAAATTTAAATGAATTAAAAATGTTACTAGCTAATTTAATTAAGAACTAAATCTATTATTCACCTTTTTATCCTCTTGATTCCTTCCACTGCTCGTCCCATAAGCCACCGCGACTTCCCCTTTCGCTGTTCCTGAATCGCCCCATCCCAGAACCCCAAATCGCGACTCCAAATCGGGCTCGAGTTCACCTAAAAATCAAGAGCCAACTCCCTTCCAGCTCGCAAGCCTCCAGAAGCCCGAACCCCCAAAATCGAAACCGCTTCCTGATTTCACTGCCTCGATGAACAACGCCTAACCCTAAGTTGCGCTCGAACTGTCGAGCTCCACAAACCACCACGATGTTCAAAATTCCCTTTCCATTTGGTTCGATTGTGAATAGATGCGCAACCATTTTTAATTCGATTTGTTGAAGAATATTTAGAAGAGGAACTGGCGGGTTTTGATTTTCTTTGTTAAGGAAATGGAAATGAACGGAGTAAAGGAGTTGCGATCTATTTAAAAGCCAACGAAGGGGACATGAGTACGAAGGCATTAATATTGTGTTTCCTTGCTATTGAAGATCACCGACAGATTTTTTTTTTTTTTTTTGGCTCGAGGGAAGTAGGGTTTGAGTTTTTCAAAGAAAGTAGGTCGGCTTGTTGGCTTAAGTACCAACATGAAAAATATAAATTAATTTTTGATTTTATTTAAATAACTTAAAATATCTCACGGTCCCCGGACCGCTATGAAACATAACGAACGAACGACGTTACTAGATTATAATACAATTCTAGGCTCAATGGAAAAGGTTCTGAGATTTTATCTGATCGTATGGAAAAGATAACAAATTTAACTGACAACTAAATTAAATTAAATCTAATTATTTCCAAGCATTTTTATATGTTATATTAAATAGTTTCAAATTTAAATTGATTTCAAATAATTTAAATTCATCGATAATAGATTATTTTTATCGTACATGTTCAGACAGAACTGAAACTGATCATTTGAATTGTTTTGATTCTTTTAACTTCGTGTTCAGTTATATTTTGTTCTCGTATTTCGATTATTTGATCGATAATTCACTAAAAAAAATTCTTTTATATGGTTAATCCAATATTTAAACGATACTAAATATTTAAAATACTGTTCGAAAAATCCGGGTCGTTACACATAAGGAAAAACCCGTTCCGTATTCACGGCGTGGTCTTATGACATACCCTATACCTGTTTTAAACTATTTTACTCATACCAGTCCCATGACTGACCCGGAGTTTACTTTGTTGTTTTCCTTAAACTCTTGGGTGCCTAAATTTGTACGGGCAGTCAAGTAGTCGGGATTTACAGATATGCTTGGAGAGCTTGGAGCAGGAGACTTCAAGATTCTATCGCTATAGTTATTTCCGTTGTGTTGTAAGTGTTGTACTCTGATAAGTGCTATTGTATATATATAACTGTTTACTTCAAAGCTATGTTATATATTATATGTGATTCGTTCCGCTGTGAGATTCGTGTTACTCTGATGATTCTGATGTTCTTCTTCTTCTTCTATTCTATTAGTTCTATCTTTTCTTTCTCACCTTCTAAATTCTTTCACTAACGTCTCGGAATTTCGGACTCTCGAGGAGTCGGAAATTTCCAGCCGTTACATATGAGTAAAACAGTTTAAAACAGTTCGAACAAGTAAACGATATCTCATAAGACCACGCCGCATAACGGAACGGGTTTTTCCCTTATGAGAATCCAAAATATCTTTATATCAAAAACCTTTTGATATTATAATAATGTCTATCAACCACAGTATATATAATCATCTAGCAGAAACGCTTTCATCTCACGTTCTACATATATGGTATACAATCAAAACCGCAAGCACGTATTGGGTAATGGATTTCCAACTATGACAAGGTATGGAACCACCTTTCATCAGTGTACCTCTAGAGAGGAATACACTGGGTTCAACAAGAACATCTTGCAACCCGGCCACACATGACCGACCACTCATTTCGCTTGAGTGTATCGAATGTATATCACCAACAGTTGGGATCAGCAACCGTTTCCCGAATGGGACAGCATCAACAATAGATTTTTAGAAGTAAATGAAACTCTAGATCAGGTGATTATATACCCTACTTTGGTGCGACCGACTTAGCCATGCTGCCTGCCCGATTTCTGTCATTTACCGATTTGATGAGGCTTGAGGTTACGCTTCATCATCACATCAGATTTACTTCGAATGTCACATCGTCAAATCCATCAAATCACCGATTGACGTCCTCAACCATACATTATGTGTTAGCTAAAAGAAGTTTCCTTCTCCACTTCCACTCTTGGTACGGTTGGAGAAATCAATATACGTGATCGTCTGGAAATACTCTGTCAGACATCCGTCCATACAAGTCATCCAGGAACAGGATGAACCGAAGGCACTATTCTGTAAACAGGATAGCCCTTGCAAAACTCCATCTTCAATTTCCTTTGGCATATATGATTCGCAACGCTTATCCCAATACAGAGTGGTTCTTTGGATAATAATCCAACCGGTCTCTCCATATTAACAACGTTAAAATGGTCAAAACTTCGATAGTCTGTGATTTAACTATCGAAGAAAAATAGATGTGCAAACAACAATATTATTTCCAAATGGAAATTTATATCGATCAAACATCATTCAACATTTAACTCTTTATTTCATTAATTTACTTATCTCCTATTTCCCTATATTCAATATTTCTTATTTTCTAAATTTGGAAAATATACGTTATTAACAATGGAAAAACATTTCCATTTCTTGTTTTCTTTATTAGAAAACATTTCTGGTTTCTTATTTGGAAAACATTTCCAAAGCTTTTCCATTGGACTTAGACAGATGTTTAAACAAACCATCGCGATGCCAACTCAAACCATTTCCTTTACTGCCGAACCTTAACTATTCCTTAGTTAAAAACGAAGTCAATCAAGTTGGGATAGAACTACCTCTCAGACCTTAACTGAACAACATTTCTAACTTTGAAATAGGAAAAGTTCACTTTATATTTCTTTTACTAACTTCCTCCCTTAATCCTCCTTCGAATAGCTATATTCGATTGACTCTTTTCACTTAACTCTATTCGATTTACCCTTATCAATTAACTCTATTTGACTAACACTATTGATTTACTTATTTTACTTAACTCCTTTCGAATAAACTATATTCGATAACTCCTTTTACTTTCTTTTCGAATAAACTATATTCGATTAACTCATTTTACTTTCTATTCGAATAAACTATATTCGATTAACTCCTTTTACTTCCTATTCGAATAAACTATTTTCGATTAACTCATTTTACTTCCTATTCGAATAAATTACATTCGATTAACTCATTTTACTTGCTATTCGAATAAACTATATTCGATTAACTCATTTTACTTCCTATTCGAATAAACTATATTTGATTAACTCCTTTGCTTTAACTCTAATCGATTAAACTAACATCGATTAACTCCGTTTACTTTAACTCTAATCGATTAAACTAACATCGATTAACTCCTTTTACTTTAACTCTAATCGATTAAACTAACATCGATTAACTTCTTTGCTTTAACTCTAATCGATTAAACTAACATCGATTAACTCCTTTTACTTTAACTCTAATCGATTAAACTAACATCGATTAACTTCTTTGCTTTAACTCTAATCGATTAAACTAACATCGATTAACTCCTTTGTTTTAACTCTAACCGATTAAACTAACATCGATTAACTCCTTTTACTTTAACACTAATCGATTAACTAACATCGATTAACTCCTTTTCGTATAAACTATTCATTTATAAAGATTTACTTTTAGTAACGGTTCTTCACTTTACAAATGATTTCCTTTTATTCTAACTTATCCTTTGATTTTATAAATATTTCTTTGGTAAAAATCCTTTTCCTTTTCTATATAAAATCCATCGATTTTATATAAATAATTCATTTTCAAAATACACTTTGAAAATATTCCTTTATTAACATTCGGTATGTTATGGTATTCAACATATCAAATGACGATGATCAGTATCGTTCGAACACATATAATCGACAACAGATTATACCACATCATATATTACAATATATGAATCATAGTAAAATAAATGTTGAGGAATCCAGTTGGATTCCTCCAACCTGTTTCCCTGCATCACAGATGTTAAACAATATAGATAACATCACTTTCAGTTCCATATGATATATTCTGTTAAACAAAATCAATATAGAAATTTAAATAACTGACTAGCTGTTCAATCAAACAGTCAACACACAGTCAATCAACCTATATTTAACAGTTCTAAAAATACAACATGAAATTATAAACTGTTTAGAGTTAGTGAGATTTACTCACATTGGACGATCATTGTTAATAACGAGAACCATCTCTCGATTTGATTCAGACGGACAATTTATTTTGTCATAAATTGTAACTGTCTCCGATCCACTCCCGGTCAGTCTCATTGTGTTGCTCCATTCCATACGATCATATCGGATCTTCTTTCGTCAAATTCTGATAACGTATGATAAAGATATACACTATATAAGTTTGTACAACATTTAAATTAAATAAAAACATGGATTTTATTTCGAATGGGCTTTAACCTTTCATCCCCGGCCCAATACCACGTACCCAAGCCTAGACCCGGTTCATGACCCTTCTTCCCCCAACGTGGTGCTCCTGCTTCCACAAAGCCATTGCCGAACCTTTCTCACGTCCATCCTCCATCAACGTTTACCAAGACCTCAAACTAAACCCACCGAAGAGCTTCTCTCCATTCCCTCATACACCTCAGCCCATCAAGAAGGGACTCGACATCCCCATTCTCGACAGCATTCCCACGCACCACCGTACCAGATGCGATGGAAATCATCACCAACATCCCCCAAACGAGCACACAAGGTGCGGTTTCACCTCCTCACTTCAGATCTACCACTCACACTCCCCATCGACAGCTCAAACTCCCCGAATAAGGAACCCTAGTTCCACTATCAAAACCGACAGTACACAGAAATTGAACCGATGTAACACCCCACGTCCGCTAAGGTCACTCATACCAGGTGAATGCCTTAGTTTCGGTGAAGTATTTTAAGTGAATATAGAACAATAAAATTACAGCAAGACAGATATAAGTAATACTTGAAAATTTAAATCATCATTTAATTGCAACGGAAAGTAATACATGTTTGGTTACATCACAAAACCATAAACCAGAGTCAAGTACATAATATCCATCTTGATAAAATAGAAGTACATAATCCCACTACATAGACAATAGCCATAACAGAAAAGATAAACCGAGCTTTACTTCTACGATCCAAGCCCCAAAAGATAGATATAGCGGTCTGATCCAAGCCCACTAGTGCTAGGCCCACTCTGATAACCTGAGGGTTGGGAAAAAAGATAAAAACAACGGGGTCAGACATAAGTCTGAGTGAGTCCTATAACCCTAACAATACAACCATTAAAGTAATTAGGGTATGACATAAACAAGGTACGGTACCTCTGGGGATAATGACTACACTAAGTAGCCAACTAAACACCGGATGTACTACGATGACCGAAAAGACGCATTTATCCACCCAAAGATAATTCTTACCCCACCCCAGACTTATTCACCCAAGGGTAGTTTCTACACTGCACTACACCAGTTTTACCTACCTAAGATTAATTCCTACTTAAAGGTTGATCCTACTAAATGTACTTAGTAATTTTTAGCCAGTAGTTTCTGGTACCCCTACATAGGTGCCGTCTGCCCCTATCATTACTAGGTGTACCCACTACTCCCAAGCGATCGGCTCCCTAACGTAGATACCCGTGCTGGTCCCACAATGGGATGTATCATTTCCCCAAAGTGGCAACCTGATAATATCAACGGTGCACGGCTTTATATCTACACGATGTAACAACGATTTACTAACCAGCCCGGGTCCACACACGCATATGAAACCCGTTGGTCCTACGTTGCCACCGCTAACCCGTTTTTGGCCTCTTATAGTCAAGCCCAATATGCGTGTCCCGTCACTCGACTTGGGTCGAGCCCACAAAGATACGTTTGGGATATTGGTTGAGATGGGCCCCCACAAGCTACCACTTAAGCTTGTTAATTTTATCTAGTGTATCCCACTTAACCCCTTTAACCATGTCCACTTACATGTTATAAATACTTTGGTTAAGTCATTAATCATATTTTAATTACCTTTCAAGGCACCCACTAGATTTCCACATGACACCCAAGTCCTTTACTTAATTCCCACATGCCACCCGAGGCACTTACTTAACCCCTTAATCATGTTTAATTACATGTTCCACTTTGGTTAAGTATTCTAATCGTGTTTTCTATTGCTACCCAAGGCAACCCACTAGTTTCCTCATGCCACCCAAGGCACCCACACTAGTTACTACGTGCCACCCAAGGTACCCACACTAGTTACTACGTGCCACCCAAGGTACCCACTTAACCCTCATGTCCCACTACATGCTAATTTGGTTAAGTGTTTCTTAATTAATTAAGACCGTGATCCTCATAAAGACCTCTCACATTAGACTATCTTTTATGACCGCTGGTTAAGCCGGTTGGGTCCGGGCAGCCTTATGTCATAACCGAGTCTAACCTCGTGTCTTTACATTAATCACGTATTTAGTTTGTGCCTAAGACCTCTCACATTGGGCTAACATTTGTAGCAACTGGTTAAGCCGGTTGGGTCCGGGCAGTTTTACGCTACAACTGAGTCCAACCTCGTGTCTTAGTCGATTAATTACCCCTAATTAATCACCCTCATAATTTATATTAACTATCCCTAATTAATATCAAGTTTTTCATAACATGGGTAGACCTAACTCAATAGGTAAATTCCCATGGGGTAGACCTAACTCAATAGGTAAATTCCCAATTATGTTAATTTATTTTTATGGTATGCTTAATCATACCCAACCATACTTTAATTAACATATTTATTAACCCCATCGTTCCCCACGCAAATCGTTCTCATTTCACGACATAATAAAAAGGGAAGATCCATCACAAATATCATGGGTTTTAACTAACTTTGTCATGGGTTAAGAGGATGTCAACTTGCATATATGAGCATATATTAACCCAACTACATTTAACCCAAACTTGCATATTTTCATACACATATCTTGCATAACATGTTGAACTTGCATATAAGCATTCACATAACTTGCATAAGCACACCTAACTTGCATGACATGTTGAACTTGCATATAAGCATTCTCACAACTTGCATAACATATCTTGCATATTAACATACATGTAACTTGCATATTCACAAACATGTAACTTGCATAGCATATCTTGCATATCAACATACATGTAACTTGCATATTCACAAACATATAACTTGCATAGCATATCTTGCATATCAACATACATGTAACTTGCATATCCTATATTATCATACATGTAACTTGCATATGAACTTGTTAAACATGCATAAACCCACTTGTTAAATATGCATAAAACAACTTATTAATCATGCATATTATCACATACTTAGCATGCATAGAATCACATACTAAACTTGCATAATATCATATACTTAGCATGCATAGAATCACATCCTAAACTTGCATAATATCATATACTTAGCATGCATACAATCACATACTAAACTTGCATAATATCATATACTTAGCATGCATAGAATCACATACTAAACTTGCATAATATCATATACTTACATATATTCTCACATATAGTTTGCATAACATGTTACATATGCATAAATATTCAACATAATATTTTACATCATAAAACATGGAAATAAACTTGCATATGGCATAAAACTTGCAATTCACATATCATACAACTTGCATATAACTCACTTATCCACAAACATAACCATTTCTTATCACATCCTACCATAATCAATTTAACAATTGATTATTAAAGCCATAGAAACTCACCAAAACACAATTAGCAAGCTAATGAAGAAGATTAAGATACTTAGAATGGATTAGAGATTGATTAGAGCTTGCTTTCCTCTTCATTGATTTGTGGAGGCCATGACCAAGTTTCATTTTGCCATAGTTTAGTTACTAGGTTTAATTATGAAGGAATTAGGGTAGGGTTAGGGTGTTATTTATAGGATTAGGTTGCATTTTAGACCCTTAGATTAACCCTAGATTAATTTAGGACCATCAGATCCAAGAAGCTTCCAGAACCAGCCCTCCAAGCCAGCCAAGACCCAACCTGGTGCAACCTGGTGCACCCAGGTTCACTGGACGTGCCACCCTGTCGACAGGCAAGTCGACAGGCATGTCGACACCCCTGTCGACAGGCCTGTCGACAGCCCTGTCGACATGGGTTAGGCGGGAAGCTTCCCGCCTGACCCCGCCTGGCCCATCCCAAATCTGAATATTTGAATTTATTAAATCTGTTTTAGTTTTGAATTTTCTGCAAACTTCATCGGGCCATAACTGGGCCATACGGACTCCGATTTTCGAAAACTCGGACTCTATTTCGCGTATTTTTCCGAGACGAACGCAACGACGTAGCCCGTTTCCCCCAATTCCCACATCTGAGATTATTTATTCTGTAATTAGTGAATTTTAGCATTAACCGAAATTCGGGGTGTTACATTCTCCCCTCCTTAAAGGATTTCGTCCCCGAAATCTCTAAGCTAAGGAGAATGCATATCCTACCATCCAAACAACCATCTACTCAAACCATCAAACACGAGCATCCATTGTCCTTAAACAATTTCTAATGATGTATGAGCATATGCAAAAAGTGTGTGTATATGTTCCCTATCTAATGTACGAACATATGCAAACCATGATAGTGCCATGCATCCAATATGTATGCGAGACAACCCTATCGACACATACAGTATCTATATGAGTGCACAATCATTCACCAAAATGCATCATCCATATGATAACACAATCATTATACATCCATAAATATAGCTAACTACACACAATTTTATGCAATATGCAATGTGAAGTGATTGAGCCGATCTAGTGCCTAGAGTGTGTATATATGTATCCACGAGCAACCACTAGCAAACACTTGTATCCACTTGCATCCATCAACCATAACATGTCTCAAACACATGTTTCAACCATAGGTTTTCCCTATCTAAAGGTCAAACAGGACAAACGAGAGGACCTACTAAAGATAAGATAAGTACTAGGCAAGCGCTAAAGGAGAAGTTAAAAGACATACTCTCCAAAAAGAAATGGATACAAAGAACGCATCTTCGCTTCCGTCTCCCAAGTAGCATTTCTTTCGTCATCTCCCCATTGCACTCTAGCTAGCTGAACTTCTTTGTTCCTCAACTTCCTAGTCTCTGACCCAATGATGCGAATAGGAGCTCGTCGAATCGTCTCATCGTGCTCTAACTCTACTTCTTTAAGCAAACTTGGCTCTACCACCTCAGCGGTCTTATGTAAGCACTTCCTCAAATGTAACACATGGAATATGTCATGTACACCACTAAGCCTGTCGGGCAACTCCACTCTTTATGACATCGGTCCAATCCTTTCCTTAATAGGAAACGGTCCAACAACCTTGATACTCACTTCCCAACAGATCCAAAGTGAACCACATTCTGTAACGGAGATATCTTGATAAAAAGCATGTCCTAATATCAAACTCAAGCTCTGTTCTCCTCTTGTCCGCATAAGATTCTTGTTTATCTTGTGTCGCTTTCATCCTTCTTTGAATCAAGTCAATCTTCTCTGAAGACTCTCTAATCACATCGGCCCAACCAAGATCTTATCCGTAGATTCCCACCAACATGTAGGTGATCAACAAGGCCTTCCATAAAGAGCTTCGAAAGGAGCCATACCAATACTGGACTGAAAGCTGCTATTATATGCGAACTCCACCAATGGAAGATGCTCCTCCCATGTACCTCCAAAATCCAAAATATATAGCCTCAAAAGATGTTCTAGATACGGTTCACCCTCTTGGTCTGACCGTCCGTCTGAGGATGAGATGCGATGCTCAAACCCAACTGAGTCCCTACCGCCTCTTGCAAACTCTTCCAAAACTCGCTAGTGAAGATAGGATCTCGATCGCTTACTATGCTAGAGGGTACCCCACGTAATCAAACTATCTCTTGAAGATATACTGAAGCTAGCCATGGAGTAGTCCTCTTGCTCTTCTCAGGTATGAAATGGGCACACTTAGTAAGTCCATCTACCATAAGCCCAATCCCCGTATTACCCTTCCTTGATTTCGGTAATCCAATGAGACACTATCCCACTTCCTATTTCGGAACTTCTAACGGATGAAGCAACCCTCCGGGTTTCTTCTGCTCCGCTTCCACTTGTTAGCACACCAAGCATCTAGCGACATACTTGGCCGCATCTTTCTTCAGATTGGCCAAAAAGAAAATTCGCTTCATGTCTTGGTACATCTTGTCCCTACTGGGTTGAATGGTCATCTTCGATCGATGTGCATCATCAGGTATAGCCTTCCTCAAATCCTCGTCTTGCGGTACACAAAGTCCACCGTCTCTACGCAACCACCCCTTACCATCTAGGGTGTACCTACTCAAATGGCTGGACGACTTCCCTCCTTATGAGCTTCTCTACTAACTCAACCAATTGTGGGTCGTCCCGCTGTGCTCTGCCAATACGCCCCAAAAGAGTAGGCCTAACCTCCAAGGAGGCTAGTAAACCGGATACAAAGTCAACGGAAGGTCTAAAGTCAAATATAGAAATAAGCCCTAAGCTCCGTCGTTTAACGAATCAATGAACTCAAGGACAACCTTTTTCTTCTTAAGGCGTCTGCTACCATGTTTCCCTTGTTAGGGGTATACGCTATCTCAACTCATAAGATGCTAAGAATCCTATCCAAAATCGTCACAACTGTCCAACTCTCACGCAGACCACCCTAGTCGAATTCGACATCCCCCAAATGCAAGCCCCAAAGGCCGAAACCAATATCAGACAAACACCCAAGGGACATCTCCTTCGAGTTCAGGCAACCTACGTGAAATGATACTAATAATAATAATAATAATAATGGCTAAACAATTAAGCCTTTGACCAACTTTGGATGTCCTCGCCAGTCTCGCTCCAAAACCACCGTTTCTCCTATAACTGGCTTTGCTCACCCTATTGAGCACATATGTAAACTTATTACGCTCCTTGAAAAGACCAAGATGTCATTTACAAACGCCATCACAAACTTATTTAGGTACTCCATGAACACCCTCCTCTTCCAATCAACAAAGTATGCAGGGGCGTTCGTCAAACCAAATAGCATCACCAGCCACTCATAAAACCATCCGGAGTCCTAAAGGCAATCTTCTCTATACTATCGTCAGCCACTCTCAACTGACGAAACCATGTGGCTTAGTCCAACTGCGAAAATACTGAGGCGCCAACCAGCTGATCAAAGAGATCATCAATCCTTGGCAATGGGTGTCTATTCTTCTTTGTGAGTTTATTTAGTTCTCTTTAGCCTACACAAAGTCTGAGGGACCCATCCGCCTTCATGGCAAAAACTACAGGAGCGCCCCACTCCGATATACTTCTTCTTATGAACCCCTTCTCAAGCAATCGCCTACTTACTTATGGAGTTCCCTCCTCTCACGAGGAGCCTTGTGGCACACTGGCCAAGTCACTGGTTTGGCATTGTTTACCAGATATATTCGGAAGTCAATCTCCCGCTCCGGAGGTAAGCCCTTCACCTTCTCAAACACATCCAAGTATTCCCGGACCACTTCTAACAGATCGCAAACTCTCGACCGACGTGTCAAGCGATTCCAGATAACTTAGCATAACAGAGTCCCTAGGGTTACAAGAAATCTCGAGAGTGTTACCCAAGCGGGTCATGAGCCTAACAACTCTCCTTTCGCAATCAAGAACGGCACCATTACTGGATAACCAGTCCATGCCCAAAATCAACCCATAGCCCGTGAAGCCCAACACGAAAGCATCACATCTAAACTCAATGCTAAGTATAGAAATCTTCAAACCCAAACATATCATGGAGCCCAATTGGGTTTGAAACAACTAAGGGATCATCTACTAAACTGGTGTCTAAGTGCAGTGACTCAACTAACAATGATGAGATAAACGAACTCGATACATCAGAATCAAATAAAGTTTGGATCAGATAATAAAGAAATCCAAATTCCAACCTAGACGGTCTTATCCCCATCCGGCACCTTAGTCGTGAGGGAATACAACTACCCTCCAGAAGATTCCATACCTTGTCCTTGCTTCTTTGGTCAACCCTAATAAGGTGTCCTATTCCTCCCAAAAGGATAACTACTAGCCTTCTCCTTCCCATTCTCTACTCGTAACCTCCCATCAATGAGGTTTCGTCCTTCATTAACCAAACAACTATTAGAGCCTTCCTCTCATCGTCCATCCAATAAGTACTTACAAGTCCTCCTCCTTCTTGAACCAACTTCTAATCTGATTTACGTCTAATTCCCTTGAAGCGGTTTTCCATCCTTATCTATCTTAGAAAGATCATCTACACACGGAGGGGAAACTCAAACCGAGAGAGAAAGAGATTCAAACGGAGAATTCGAAAGATAAAGATATGGCTATCGGGGATTATGCTTTTCTCTCAAAAACTTTTTCTCTTAAAAGACATGTTTTTGAAAATACTCCTTCAAAAATTTTCTTAGAAAAATAGTTTTTCTAAAAATTTTATCTGTTCTGGTAACCTTAAGCTCTGATACCACGTGTAACACCCCACGTCCGCTAAGGTCACTCATACCAGGTGAATGCCTTAGTTTCGGTGAAGTATTTTAAGTGAATATAGAACAATAAAATTACAGCAAGACAGATATAAGTAATACTTGAAAATTTAAATCATCATTTAATTGCAACGGAAAGTAATACATGTTTGGTTACATCACAAAACCATAAACCAGAGTCAAGTACATAATATCCATCTTGATAAAATAGAAGTACATAATCCCACTACATAGACAATAGCCATAACAGAAAAGATAAACCGAGCTTTACTTCTACGATCCAAGCCCCAAAAGATAGATATAGCGGTCTGATCCAAGCCCACTAGTGCTAGGCCCACTCTGATAACCTGAGGGTTGGGAAAAAAGATAAAAACAACGGGGTCAGACATAAGTCTGAGTGAGTCCTATAACCCTAACAATACAACCATTAAAGTAATTAGGGTATGACATAAACAAGGTACGGTACCTCTGGGGATAATGACTACACTAAGTAGCCAACTAAACACCGGATGTACTACGATGACCGAAAAGACGCATTTATCCACCCAAAGATAATTCTTACCCCACCCCAGACTTATTCACCCAAGGGTAGTTTCTACACTGCACTACACCAGTTTTACCTACCTAAGATTAATTCCTACTTAAAGGTTGATCCTACTAAATGTACTTAGTAATTTTTAGCCAGTAGTTTCTGGTACCCCTACATAGGTGCCGTCTGCCCCTATCATTACTAGGTGTACCCACTACTCCCAAGCGATCGGCTCCCTAACGTAGATACCCGTGCTGGTCCCACAATGGGATGTATCATTTCCCCAAAGTGGCAACCTGATAATATCAACGGTGCACGGCTTTATATCTACACGATGTAACAACGATTTACTAACCAGCCCGGGTCCACACACGCATATGAAACCCGTTGGTCCTACGTTGCCACCGCTAACCCGTTTTTGGCCTCTTATAGTCAAGCCCAATATGCGTGTCCCGTCACTCGACTTGGGTCGAGCCCACAAAGATACGTTTGGGATATTGGTTGAGATGGGCCCCCACAAGCTACCACTTAAGCTTGTTAATTTTATCTAGTGTATCCCACTTAACCCCTTTAACCATGTCCACTTACATGTTATAAATACTTTGGTTAAGTCATTAATCATATTTTAATTACCTTTCAAGGCACCCACTAGATTTCCACATGACACCCAAGTCCTTTACTTAATTCCCACATGCCACCCGAGGCACTTACTTAACCCCTTAATCATGTTTAATTACATGTTCCACTTTGGTTAAGTATTCTAATCGTGTTTTCTATTGCTACCCAAGGCAACCCACTAGTTTCCTCATGCCACCCAAGGCACCCACACTAGTTACTACGTGCCACCCAAGGTACCCACACTAGTTACTACGTGCCACCCAAGGTACCCACTTAACCCTCATGTCCCACTACATGCTAATTTGGTTAAGTGTTTCTTAATTAATTAAGACCGTGATCCTCATAAAGACCTCTCACATTAGACTATCTTTTATGACCGCTGGTTAAGCCGGTTGGGTCCGGGCAGCCTTATGTCATAACCGAGTCTAACCTCGTGTCTTTACATTAATCACGTATTTAGTTTGTGCCTAAGACCTCTCACATTGGGCTAACATTTGTAGCAACTGGTTAAGCCGGTTGGGTCCGGGCAGTTTTACGCTACAACTGAGTCCAACCTCGTGTCTTAGTCGATTAATTACCCCTAATTAATCACCCTCATAATTTATATTAACTATCCCTAATTAATATCAAGTTTTTCATAACATGGGTAGACCTAACTCAATAGGTAAATTCCCATGGGGTAGACCTAACTCAATAGGTAAATTCCCAATTATGTTAATTTATTTTTATGGTATGCTTAATCATACCCAACCATACTTTAATTAACATATTTATTAACCCCATCGTTCCCCACGCAAATCGTTCTCATTTCACGACATAATAAAAAGGGAAGATCCATCACAAATATCATGGGTTTTAACTAACTTTGTCATGGGTTAAGAGGATGTCAACTTGCATATATGAGCATATATTAACCCAACTACATTTAACCCAAACTTGCATATTTTCATACACATATCTTGCATAACATGTTGAACTTGCATATAAGCATTCACATAACTTGCATAAGCACACCTAACTTGCATGACATGTTGAACTTGCATATAAGCATTCTCACAACTTGCATAACATATCTTGCATATTAACATACATGTAACTTGCATATTCACAAACATGTAACTTGCATAGCATATCTTGCATATCAACATACATGTAACTTGCATATTCACAAACATATAACTTGCATAGCATATCTTGCATATCAACATACATGTAACTTGCATATCCTATATTATCATACATGTAACTTGCATATGAACTTGTTAAACATGCATAAACCCACTTGTTAAATATGCATAAAACAACTTATTAATCATGCATATTATCACATACTTAGCATGCATAGAATCACATACTAAACTTGCATAATATCATATACTTAGCATGCATAGAATCACATCCTAAACTTGCATAATATCATATACTTAGCATGCATACAATCACATACTAAACTTGCATAATATCATATACTTAGCATGCATAGAATCACATACTAAACTTGCATAATATCATATACTTACATATATTCTCACATATAGTTTGCATAACATGTTACATATGCATAAATATTCAACATAATATTTTACATCATAAAACATGGAAATAAACTTGCATATGGCATAAAACTTGCAATTCACATATCATACAACTTGCATATAACTCACTTATCCACAAACATAACCATTTCTTATCACATCCTACCATAATCAATTTAACAATTGATTATTAAAGCCATAGAAACTCACCAAAACACAATTAGCAAGCTAATGAAGAAGATTAAGATACTTAGAATGGATTAGAGATTGATTAGAGCTTGCTTTCCTCTTCATTGATTTGTGGAGGCCATGACCAAGTTTCATTTTGCCATAGTTTAGTTACTAGGTTTAATTATGAAGGAATTAGGGTAGGGTTAGGGTGTTATTTATAGGATTAGGTTGCATTTTAGACCCTTAGATTAACCCTAGATTAATTTAGGACCATCAGATCCAAGAAGCTTCCAGAACCAGCCCTCCAAGCCAGCCAAGACCCAACCTGGTGCAACCTGGTGCACCCAGGTTCACTGGACGTGCCACCCTGTCGACAGGCAAGTCGACAGGCATGTCGACACCCCTGTCGACAGGCCTGTCGACAGCCCTGTCGACATGGGTTAGGCGGGAAGCTTCCCGCCTGACCCCGCCTGGCCCATCCCAAATCTGAATATTTGAATTTATTAAATCTGTTTTAGTTTTGAATTTTCTGCAAACTTCATCGGGCCATAACTGGGCCATACGGACTCCGATTTTCGAAAACTCGGACTCTATTTCGCGTATTTTTCCGAGACGAACGCAACGACGTAGCCCGTTTCCCCCAATTCCCACATCTGAGATTATTTATTCTGTAATTAGTGAATTTTAGCATTAACCGAAATTCGGGGTGTTACAACCGAACACTACAATATATACATAGAATCGAAGAGCAGCTTCGGTTGAATCCGAATATACGTATATTAGGATTTTGATTTCTATTTTCTTTGATTTTTTGAAAGTGGCAAAGAGGGGTTTTTATTTTCCTGGGAAACAACGGCATGGAGTTTGACCAGAAAAAAATATGAAATTATGGTTTAGTGAAATGTTGGGGTTATTTATAGGGGATTTAGATATTTTTAGATATTTTAGGATATTTTATTTTAATCATTTTATATCCTTTCTTGCTTTCTAAAAATCCATGCGATCACACACGGCACCTAAAAATCATGAAACTGGACATGTAGCTAGAGTTCGACATTACGGTCCCAACGAAACTGGTTTCGTCGAA
Source organism: Allium sativum (assembly GCA_030737875.1). Lineage (NCBI taxonomy): Eukaryota > Viridiplantae > Streptophyta > Magnoliopsida > Asparagales > Amaryllidaceae > Allium > Allium sativum. Next base: position 1,014,258,636 of record CM060924.1, read on the forward strand.
TTCCAACTTTGTATGTTCACACAGCGTATTTTTAACTGTCAAAATACTGACTGTTTCTCACTCTAAAAATCCGTACGACCACATACTGACTTCAAAAATCACGGAACTGGAAATCTAACAACTATTTGACATTGCGAATCCAACAAAATTAGTTTCGTCGAATTCCGACTTCGTTTGCAAAACTGGCTAATTTTTAAAGCTCTGAATGACCCATTTAAATATATAAATATATTTAAATATAATCAAATTTAATATTTAAAATTAAATATTATCGTCTACATTCACCGTGGAATACCATACAGCTCTACTGGGATTTATAACTTGATATTTCAAATCTGGTCAACCCGATATTCTATTTATATTGAAATTCCTTTTAAAAATGTAAATAATTCCTTTATAAATTTTAAAGGAATTCCACAGCGACTTTTCTAAAATTTGATTTGGACGTAAATCAAAATCTACACGACGAAATCCTGATTTTTCTCTTTCACTAGAAAGATATACTCCACCAGCTCCACACGTTTCTTGTTTCATAGAAATCCGGCTTAAAACGAATCATGTACATTCAATTGAAGTTCGAGTCGCCAAATAGCGAACTGCAGCGCCATTTCGAGCTCGATTTTAATTATATTAAAATTCTACGTTCAAACTGACGTCGATTGAATATATTCGCCAATATAATTCAACTCTAAGCTGCATTAAATATCACGGATGATCCAGTTCACACCATATCGCCATTTCAGCCAATTTTGATTATTTCAGAATTAAATATATTATTTAATTATTATTCTAATTAAATGTTCACCATTATTTAATTCCACGACCATTTAATTCACTATATCACCATTTATATAATTAAATAAATTAATCATAATACTCCTGCCAATGCGGGTCATTACAGTCTTCCCCACTTAAAATAATTTCGTCCTTGAAATTGCTAAAAGGTAGAGAACGACCCTATCGACTGGTTAGAACATTTTTGTTCACTTCTTAACTTCAGTTTCAACTGAACCAACTTAATTTCAATTAAATATTAATTAGTTCTTATCAACGAAAATTTTCAAAAATTCTGAAAATTTTCTAACGCCTTAACTTTTCGAAAAATTTCGCCAGCACCTCCTTGGTACTGGTCAATACGTCAAACCCCCACTGCCTCTCTGGGCCATCTTCAACCCAAAAGAAAACCAAACACCCAAGCGGCTTGCTAATTCGGCTCATCTATCTTATATCCAATAGAAGTATAAACTTATACCTTTTGTCGGCATATCATTTTATCCTTTCCACCTGTTATCAATTCAGCAGATACAACGGTCATCCCAATCAAATTCCAATCTGCTTTTACCGACAACACAACCATTCGCTTATATCCGAGCCAAATATCATTTCAACTCGAGTTTCTTCTCGATTCCCAACTCTTAACTTGATTATCACATTACACTTCAAATTTGAATCTCACAATCCAATTTGTCTTGATATCATTCTAATTCAATCTCAGTTACCACTTTACTGGCTTTACATTAATTCAATTTTGCTTTCACAAACTTCTGTTAAATTTGTTTTAAATTCAAACAGTCTTTTCCCTGGGAGTTTTTAAACAGTTTACTCTTTTCAAAAATCAAATTTTCCTTTTTGAAATTCAACTGAGCCCTTAATTAATATTCCATTAGTTAAATCACTTCTCTATTTCTTTATCAATATTTGTTAACCAAATATTTTCAATAACCATATTGGCCTTTTATGTTATTTGGAAAACATTTCCGAATATCGCCTTCCTTTATTTTCTAAACTTTAGAAAATATATGCTATTTATAATTGTAAATATTCCAATTACTTATCTCATTTTCGATCTCGTTTATTTCTATGCTTAAGAAATATTCTTATTATATTTCCAAGCTTATACTTATTTGGGTTAAAACGGATGTTGTGTAAAATATCGTTACGACAACCCAAATACTATATTCAACTAACTCTTATTCAACATTGATCTTCGAGCCTGAAATCTTACTATTTATTCGTTAATAATGAAATCAATCAAGTTGGGGTACAACTACCTCTCAGACCTTGACTGAATAACATTTATAACTTCAAAACAGATATGACTACTTACTCGAATAATCAATACCATACAACTACTTATTCACTTTTAATCACGTACGCACTTCCTCTTTCTATGCTTACGAGATTTTATTCTTAATCTTACCTTTTGATTTTACCATTCTAATTCTAAGTTAGTTTCCTTATCGACTTATATATATATATATATATATATATATATATATATATCGATACGTTGATTTCTAACTATCAAATTATCTTAAAAATATTCTAACTCCTTACATTCCCGGAAAAATTCACCATAACCTCCTTTGTACTAGGAGCATCGGGATATTTCAAATAGCCTCCCATGGCCCTAACCAATCCAAAAGAAAATGAAAAAGCCAAGAGGCTAGCCGATACTGGGCATAAAATCTCATATATGAATTAAATACATACCTTTCCGCCGAGCATTCTATTTATATACCTTCATACCTTATCCATACCTATCTCATGTATATTTATACCTGCCCAGTTTATTTTAACCATACCTGATCGTTTTAACTCAATTCGTTAATTAATTTGTTAGTTAACTCTTTAGTCTATTTCACTTTTAAATTTGAACATGACATGTCCAAATATATTTTAACTTACTTATAAACTAATTTGTATCCAAATTTCAAATTTAAGTTCTATATTCGATTTCGAATATCCATTTACAAATCCAATTCACCTTTCAAAGTTCAACTTCAAATTCAATACTCGATTAACTAATTCCTCTTCGACTTAGTTAATTCTATTCAATTTCTTTTCAAATTTTATATCACTTCTATTATTCAAATCTATACATCAAATTCTATAGTTTAAATTCCATTTGAATTCTATATTCAAATTCCATATATTCAAATCCTATATTCAAACTCCATTGAATTATATATTCCAATTCCCATTGAATTATATATTCCAATTCCCATTTCAACTCTATTTGAATTCTATATTCAAATTCCATTTCAAACTATTTGAATTCTATATTCAAATTTCATTATTACTCTATATGAATTCTATATTCGGTTTTCCATTATTTAAATCTTCTTTATTCAAATCTCATTTGAATTTCTATATTCAAATCCCCTTTTGAATTTTCTATTTCAAATTCTATGTTTGAACTTCCTTTATTCAAATTCTTTTTCAAACTTTCTTTATTCATTCTTTACATAAGTCTCGATTTTCATTCCTTTTGAAATCGATATTTCTACCTTTGGAAATAGATTTCCCTTTCAATTTCACACTTGTATTTTTTTTTATTTCTGAATTATCCAATGATAATTCTTTCCACTTCCTTTATAAACTTCGTTTATAAAAGAACTATTTATAAACTTCATTTATAAAGGAACTTCTCGTTTTATTTATTTTAAAACAAGTTAAAATTTCAAATCTATTTAAAAATTCAAATTTTATTATCCAAATTCTATATTTTAAATCCCATTTTGAAATTCAACACAACTTGTCTTTCCAAAAACAAATTCAAAACAGTATCTCTGGTAGTAATTCGTCACTTACAACTTGAAAATGAATACTGATGATGCAGCTGTCATCATCAGAATCTAATTTCCAGCGATCGAAGTGAGTTCAATACTATAAAACCATTTCTAAACATTTCCACTTTGAAATTCATTTCCAAAATATAATCCACACGGCTTGTAAAACAATTTAAAATCTCCCAGGATCTTAAATTTTCCTTATTTTTAATCCAAATCTATTTACAAACACTTATCCAATTCTCCAGAGTTTTAACTCAATTTCTGGTTTTAATTTCAGATTTAACACATCTGATTTCACGAATTTCACTTATATGAATTCTGATTGGTTATTTACATAACCATTTAATTTATAATCTTACTCGATTATAATAACAACCAATATATCCAATATATATATCAAAATATACTTTGGGTAAACTTATTTTCATTTACCCTCTTTCAAAACATATCGTGCCGACCCATCGTATTCAAGTGTTTACCAACTCCTACCGATACAGTGGATCAAACTGATCGACCAGAATTCATAAACTACTCAACCAAGAAATCTCCACAATATAAAATTATTTTTATATCATCTACAAATACGTTCACTCGTATATATACACTCAAACTCAATCTAGGGTATTACTAACCCTATCTCTACCGAGTCACGCCATAGAGCCAAGTTAATCAATTAACCTTCTGCTCTGATACCAACAGTAATGACCCGGGATTTTGAGCGACTTTGGTTATCGACATAAACACGATGTTGATAACCAAAACATCGAAAAAATACCAGTCATTAGTGAAAGAAATTAGAGGGTGAGGAAAGATAGGATAGAAACTTAGAATAGAAGAAGAAGAAGAACACAATATCAGAGTAACACGAATCTCACAGTGGAACGAATAACTATATTTCATAACATAACTTTGAAATACAAATCTGTACTGAATATACATATCATTATCAAAGTACAACACTTACAACACAGCGGAAATAAACTATAGCTATATGATCCTGAAGCCTCCTACTCCAGCTCTTCCAGTATATCTGTAAATCCTGACTACTTGACTGCCCGTACAAATTTAGGCACCTAAGAGTTTAGGGAAAACAACAAAATAAACTCCGGGTCAGTCATGGGACTTGTATGAGTAAAACAGTTTAAAATAGTTCGAACGAGTAAACGATATCTCATAAGACCACGCCGCATAACGGAACGGGTTTTTCCCTTATGAGAATCCAAAATATTTTTATATCAAAAACCTATTGATATTATAATAATGTCTATCAACCACAGTATATATAATCATCTAGTAGAAACGCTTTCATCTCACGTTCTACATATATGGTATACAATCAAAACCGCAAGCACGTATTGGGTAATGGATTTCCAACTATGAAATGGTGTGGAACCACCTTTCACTAGTGTACCTCTAGAGAGGAATACACTGGGTTCAACAAGAACATCTTGCAACCCGGCCACACATGACCGACCACTCATTTCGCTTGAGTGTATCGAATGTATATCACCAACAGTTGGGATCAACAACCGTTTCCCGAATGGGATAGCATCAACAATAATTTTTTAGAAGTAAATGAAACTCTAGATCAGGTGATTATATACCCTACTTCGGTGCGACCGACTTAGCCATGCTGCCTGCCCGATTTCTGTCATTTACCGATTTGATGAGGCTTGAGGTTACGCTTCATCATCACATCAGATTTACTTCGAATGTCACATCGTCAAATCCATCAAATCACCGATTGACGTCCTCAACCATACATTATGTGTTAGCTAAAAGAAGTTTCCTTCTCCGCTTCCACTCTTGGTACGGTTGGAGAAATCAATATACGTGATCGTCTGGAAATACTCTGTCAGACATCCGTCCATACAAGTCATCCAGGAACAGGATGAACCGAAGGCACTATTCTGTAAACAGGATAGCCCTTGCATAACTCCATCTTCAATTTCCTTTGGCATATATGATTCGCAACGCTTATGCCAATACAGAGTGGTTCTTTGGATAATAATCCAACCGGTCTCTCCATATTAACAACGTTAAAATGGTCAAAACTTCGATAGTCTGTGATTTAACTATCGAAGAAAAATAGATGTGCAAACAACGATATTATTTCCAAATGGAAATTTATATCGATCAAACATCATTCAACATTTATCTCTTTATTTCATTAATTTACTTATCTCCTATTTCCCTATATTCAATATTTCTTATTTTCTAAATTTGGAAAATATACGTTATTAACAATGGAAAAACATTTCCATTTCTTGTTTTCTTTATTAGAAAACATTTCTGGTTTCTTATTTGGAAAACATTTCCAAAGCTTCTCCATTGGACTTAGACAGATGTTTAAACAAACCATCGCGATGCCAACTCAAACCATTTCCTTTACTGCCGAACCTTAACTATTCCTTAGTTAAAAACGAAGTCAATCAAGTTGGGGTAGAACTACCTCTCAGACCTTAACTGAACAACATTTCTAACTTTGAAATAGGAAAAGTTCACTTTATGTTTCTTTTACTAACTTCCTTACATAACCCTCCTTCGAATAGCTATATTCGATTGACTCTTTTCACTTAACTCTATTCGATTTACCCTTATCGATTAACTCTATTTGAGTAACGCTATTGATTTACTTATTTACTTAACTCCTTTCGAATAAACTATATTCTATAACTCCTTTTACTTTCTTTTCGAATAAACTATATTCGATTAACTCATTTTACTTTCTATTCGAATAAACTATATTCGATTAACTCCTTTTACTTCCTATTCGAATAAACTATATTCGATTAACTCATTTTACTTCCTATTCGAATAAACTACATTCGATTAACTCATTTTACTTGCTATTCGAATAAACTATATTCGATTAACTCATTTTACTTCCTATTCGAATAAACTATATTTGATTAACTCCTTTGCTTTAACTCTAATCGATTAAACTAATATCGATTAACTCCTTTTACTTTAACTCTAATCGATTAAACTAACATCGATTAACTCCTTTTACTTTAACTCTAATCGATTAAACTAACATCGATTAACTTCTTTGCTTTAACTCTAATCGATTAAACTAACATCGATTAACTCCTTTTACTTTAACTCTAATCGATTAAACTAACATCGATTAACTTCTTTGCTTTAACTCTAATCGATTAAACTAACATCGATTAACTCCTTTGTTTTAACTCTAATCGATTAAACTAAAATCGATTAACTCCTTTTACTTTAACACTAATCGAGTAACTAACATCGATTAACTCCTTTTCGAATAAACTATTCATGTATAAAGATTTACTTTTAGTAACGGTTCTTCACTTTACAAATGATTTCCTTTTATTCTAACTTATCCTTTGATTTTATAAATATTTCTTTGGTAAAAATCCTTTTCCTTTTCTATATAAAATCCATCGATTTTATATAAATAATTCATTTTCAAAATACACTTTGAAAATATTCCTTTATCAACATTCGGTGTGTTATGGTATTCAACATATCAAATCACGACGATCAGTATCGTTCGAACACATATAATCGACAACAGATTATACCACATCATATATTACAATATATGAATCACAGTAAAATAAATGTTGAGGAATCTAGTTGGATTCCTCCAACCTGTTTCCCTGCATCACAGATGTTAAACAATATAGATAACATCACTTTCAGTTCCATATGATATATTCTGTTAAACATAATCAATATAGAAATTTAAATAACAGACTAGCAGTTCAATCAAACAGTCAACACACAGTCAATCAACCAATATTTAACAGTTCTAAAAATACAACATGAAATTATAAACTGTTTAGAGTAAGTGAGATTTACTCACATTGGACGATCATCGTTAATAACGATAACCATCTCTCGATTTGATTCAGACGGACAATTTATTTTGTCATAAATTGTAACTGTCTCCGATCCACTCCCGGTCAGTCTCATTGTGTTGCTCCCGTCCATACGATCCTATCGGACCTTGTTTCGTCAAATTCTGATAACGTATGATAAAGATATATGCTATATAAGTTTGTACAACATTTAAACTAAATAAAAACGTGGATTTTATTTCGATTGGGCTTTAACCTTTCATCCCCGGCCCAATACCACATACCCAAGCCCAGACCCGGTTCATGACCCTTCTTCCCCCGACGTGGTGCTCCTGCTTCCACAAAGCCATTGCCGAACCTTTCTCACGTCCATCCTCCATCAACGTTTACCAAGACCTCAAACTAAACCCACCGAAGAGCTTCTCTCCATTCCCTCATACACCTCAGCCCATCAAGAAGGGACTCGACATCCCCATTCTCGACAGCATTTCCACGCACCACCGTACCAGGTGCGACGGAAATCGTCACCAACATTCCCCAAACAAGCACACAAGGTGCGGTTTCACCTCCTCACTTCAAATCTACCACTCATACTCCCCATCGACAGCTCAAACTCCCCGAATAAGGAACCCTAGTTCCACTGTCAAAACCGACAGTACACAGAAATTGAACCGAACACTACAATATATACATAGAATCGAAGAGCAGCTTCGGTTGAATCCGAATATACGCATATTAGGATTTTAGGATTTTGATTTCTATTTTCTTTGATTTTCTGAAAGTGGCAAAGAGGGGTTTTTATTTTCTTAAGAAACAACGGCATGGAGTTTGACCAGAAAAAAATATGAAATTAGGGTTTAGTGAAATGTTGGGGTTATTTATAGGGGATTTAGATATTTTTAGATATTTTAGGATATTTTATTTTAATCATTTTATATCCTTTCTTGCTTTCTAAAAATCCATGCGATCACACACGGCACCTAAAAATCACGAAACTGGACATGTAGCTAGAGTTCGACATTACGGTCCCAACGAAACTGGTTTCGTCGAATTCCTACTTCGTATGTTCACACGGCGTATTTTTAACTATCAAAATACTGAATGTTTCTCACTCTAAAAATCCGTACGACCACATACTGACTTCAAAAATCACGGAACTAGAAATCTAACAACTATTTGACATTGCGAATCCAACAAAATTAGTTTCGTCGAATTCCGACTTCGTTTGCAAAACTGGCTAATTTTTAAAGCTCTGAATGACCCATTTAAATATTAAATTTGTTTAAATATATAAATATATTTAAATATAATCAAATTTAATATTTAAAATTAAATATTATCATCTATATTCACCGTGGAATACCATACAGCTCTACTGGGATTTATAACTTGATATTTCAAATCTGGTCAACCCGATATTCTATTTATATTGAAATTCCTTTTAAAAATATAAATAATTCCTTTATAAATTTTAAAGGAATTCCACAACAACTTTTCTAAAATTTGATTTGGACGTAAATCAAAATCTACACGACGAAATCCCGATTTTTCTCTTTCGCTAGAAAGATATACTCCACCAGCTCCACACGTTTTTTGTTTCATAGAAATCCGGCTTAAAACGAATCATGTACATTCAGTTGAAGTTCGAATCGCCAAATAGCGAACTGCAGCGCCATTTCGAGCTCGATTTTAATTATATTAAAATTCTACGTTCAAACTGACGTCGATTGAATATATTCGCCAATATAATTCAACTCTAAGCTGCATTAAATATCACGGATGATCCAGTTCACACCATATCGCCATTTCAGCCAATTTTGATTATTTCGTAATTAAATATATTATTTAATTATTATTCTAATTAAATATTCACCATTATTTAATTCCACGACCATTTAATTCACTATATCACCATTTATATAATTAAATAAATTAATCATAATACCCCTGCCAATGCGGGTCATTACATACTATAAGTGTATAGTGTTAAAACAATTTCAATCATAAATATCAACCATAGACGGCATGGGTACCATATATCATGTTGCCATACTAGGCTCTACAATCAAAACCGCAAATGTCACGTATTTCGAAGTTGGATTTCCATCTGTGACCGGGGCAAAAGATAGTCCTCTACCGAATTCGAGACTGTCTAGCCCGAGTCTCAGGCAAGCGCGCAGGCAAGCCTTGGATCGTCAGGGCCGGTCCACCGATGTGGATTATTATGCCTGAACACTATGTTTCCCCGCCCTTTGGGGTGTAAATGAGCCAACGAATGACTCCATCGGACCCGGATCGTCCGATCAAACTGAGGTGCCTCGCAACATTAACAACCACATAATTCAAACTCGTCGGGGCATGTAAAACCACTGACGCCACTTCTAGCTAGAAGGAAACGCATGTCCTCCCTGATGTCCTCTCCCGTTTCTGGTTCAAAACCGGGGTGTGAGGCTCACGAATTCACGTTACACAAAGTTATGCCACACAGGCCATGCTTTGATCATCAACCACAAGACTCTTCTTTTCAACAGAAGCCTTGATCATTTGCATCTTAGCATGCCACACAGGCAAACCATTCTATGCAACCGGTATCAGTCACACAGAATGAAATCCAATGTCAGATACACAGTCCATCTACAAGTCCGTTCTGGGTCTGAACGAAACCGGAGGCACCTATTACCTCGTAAATCCATCGACCTCCAAGTATGTCTGGATGACCACTAACTGATTCCCTCCTCTTGGGTGTACGGCGCAATCAAGATCATCAGTAATCATTCAAACGACGTGAAGACCTCTGGTTTTCGACCACCGTCTTCATCCTTGACACCACATCGAATCAGTTATTCAGAATGGGATAAACCCGGCTTTTCTGAATAACTCGCGTATATAATAAACATGTGTTACACAAACACAACATACGCCTCATTCCAATTCATCAGTCACCAACCATAAATTAACAAGAGAATAATTCCCCAAATATCAACCCCGAAGGCCGAAACCAACATCAGATCAATACCCAGGAAAGCGTTCAGCTTAGCTAACCTACAGTTAATTTTCTAAATTTCACATTCTTAGGGAAAGGTTCCCATTAATTTTATCGAAGATAAATTCTTTAAATTTATTCTTTAATCTTCTTTTGAATATCGATTCAACTAGTTGGGATTAGCGAACCACACCGAAGTAATCATTTACTTTATTTCCCAATCCCAACCTATTCATCCCATGAAGTAAAACTGGTAATACTTCATATCTAACACCACGGTGTTATCGGCAAATTCAATTACCATTTCACGTTCAAATCTAATTAAAGATTTAACTATCGTCTAGAGCAAAACTGGTGATACTCCATTCTCGATCTTTTCAATCTAATTAAAGATTCATTAAAACTCCACTTAGTTTTAGTCTTTGACTGGGTTAAAGAATCAGTGTCATTTAAAACACGGTTCACGATAAACCCCCAAAATCACATCTCATTTCAATCAGTCCCTAACCGTAAATTAGCAAGTGAGCAATTCCCTAAGTATTAACCCCAAAGGTCGAAACCAACATCAGATCAATACCCCCAAAATCATTCAACTTAACTAATCTCCAGTTTGTTTATGATTTTTTTAGCTCCTTTAGGTCTAAGAATAGTATTATTGAAGATACCGTTTACGACAACCCAAAATCACATTTCATTGATTATCGGGTTAAAGTACAAGTGTTATTTAAAACACTATTCACGATAAACCCAAAAATCAATACCAATTCAATTCCAATTAAATATTATTTAATTGGTAAACTTCATTAAATCTAAATAAAAAGATTTAATCCTTTTTCTCAACTGGGCTTAAGAACAGTGTTAATGAAGACACCATTCACGACTAACCCAAATAACATTTGATATTAAATACAAGGCTCTGAATAGAAAATATATCGGCTTATATTCAATATCAAATTCCACAACCAACAAATATCGTATTAGAAATAACGATATATAAATATATCTTTCAAATTTCCATAACAACATCTGTACAATCACGAAATCCAACATCGAAATATTCCGAAGACAATTTCGATTCAAATCCATTCCGATGTAATTATTGGAAATTCTGGTTATTTTCAAAACCATTTCAAATCCACTTTATTTATTTTGAAAATAAATAAATTATTATTCTAGTTCAAAACTAGTTCATTTCAATAAAAATCTATTTTTATCTTTTCAAATATGGAGTTTTCATCCTAATTCTTCACAAATAATTTCTTATGATTTCACACAAATTATTACTATTTTTAATAATTTTATCAAGGCCCGTACAGTCGATTTCCATCAATGGCCATCGAACTGCACTTACAGCGACCTTTTTCAAATTTGATTTGGACATAATTCTAAATCCAACCATTAGATTTCAAATTTCTAATATTCATTAGAAAGCTCTTTTCGATACGAACCCAACGGTTCTGGTTTTAGGAGAATCCGACGGTCGGATCTCCCGCAATATCCATTCGAAGTCAATGGTCGAAATTCACGAACTACCGCGGCGCGATGCGTTCTATTCAGGCCATTATATTATATATATAATATATATAATATATACTTCGTCGATTTCAATTCAACACGTATTTTAAAAACCGTTTTAAATTCGTTTTCGAAACGATTTCAACATCACATTCAAATTCAAATCAAAATTGAAATTTTCAATATAAATTCGTTTTAATTTCATTTCAAATCGATTTCAATTCAATTTCAATTTAATTCGAATTTCAATTCATTTGAATTTAAGTCGAATTTTAAATCTATTCAATTTAATTCGAATTCATTTTCTATTCAATTTCAATTTGAATTCAATTCTTTTAAATTTCAATTTGAATTTTGATTATTTTCAATATAATTCAAATTCCGAAATCACTTTCAATATACATTGAAAATTGTATAAAATCGACATAAATATCGTTCACGTCAAAATGGCGTCAATTTAATCAACACGGCTTCATATATTTCTATTTTCCAATATTCTATTTCAAATATCTCTTTTCAAATATTCTATTTCAAAACTGGAATGAGGCCCAATCAATTACCATATAATGTTAATTATATGGATTTTCTACAACACGTGTATAAAATAACAACGATAAATAATCAACCATCATCCAGAGTGCACCACACAACTGCATAACCATTAAATGTAAATAATTAACGCTTACACAGTCTGTCGACCAATCGATCGACATACAGCTAAATAATTGGGATTAGTGTACGCCAAATATCCTCCCAATACCCGTGTGGGGTTTCAAACAATCAAACACAAATTATATTTGTGCAGTTGGGCGATGTGTAAAATTTATCATCCCAATCAATATCAATCAAATCAGTGTATATAAACAAATCTCCGATTTGTTTATAAACAATTATTTTATATACACGTTCTATTTTTAACTATAAAATATTTTTAACTATATAAATATTTTATTTCATTTCACATCACATCACGCAATCAACTACACATCAAAATCAAACAAACAAGCATACAAGCCGTCCATGGTCTGTGGACGACGGGTGTCGGGTGCTACTAAACACCGTCTGCATCCTAGTATATATTTTTAACTAGAAATTTAAATTAAAGGTGAGGAGTTCTCACATTGGGGTTCCACCCCGCCGTGCTTTGCTTTTGAACCTCTGAACCATTTGGATCTGCTTGAAATTCCAATGTAGTTCTTTTCACGCTGTTCACAATAAAAATTATATTTTTATCGATTCATTTCAATAAATGAAAATCATATTTTTATTTTGCTACATATATAAAGATAATATTTTTATATTCTCTATTATATAAAAACCATATTTTTAATACTTCTACCTTATAAAAATTATATTTTTATTCTTTCTATAGTATAAAAATCATATTTTTTTATTCTTCCAATGATATAAAAATAATATTTTTATTATCTAAATTATATAAAAGTCATATCTTTATCTCTTCTATAAACTAAAAATCATATTTTTAATGTCTCTTTTTTATAAAAATTACTTTTCACCGTTAAAAATATAATATTTTCCTTTAAGAAAATCCCGATCTTTTACCATATAAAAATTCGAGCTTTCACTATATAAAAATTCGATCTTTCACTATATAAAAATTCGATCTTTCCCCAATTAAAAATCCTACCTTTACTCTATTAAAAATCCTACCTTTACCATTTCAAAAATCAATTCTTTTCTAAAGTAAAAATCATATTCTTCATATCGAAAAATCCTATTTTTAAATCAAATTTATTTATTTTAAAAACTGATTTTAGACCATGGAAATTTATATAATAAAAACTGCTTTAAACAATGTAATTTAAATAAATTAGAATCAAGAAAAGCTCACTGTATAATTTCAGCCCCTTATTTATCGTGTAAACCATTGCCTGGAACCCATCATCGTGATTAGGGCTTCTGGGATCCATCGTTGGTGGTTGCGCGAGCTTGGCTCGCGGGTGGGGGTGTCGAGGCGGCGAAGGGGAGGGCTGCGCGTCGGAGCATCGCGGTCAGGCGGGTGTGAGGGCGGCGCGGTGTTCGGAGGTTGGGGTGAAGTCTCTGGCGCTCGCGTTTCAGCGGAGAGGGTAGGGTTTGTGGAGGGTGTGCTCGTGTGGAGAGAGGGTAAGAAGATGGAGGCGGCGCGCTAGGTGGGTGGCGCGATCGAGGAAGGGGCGTATGAAGGAGGAGGGCGACATCGAGATCCGACCATGGGGGTTTATTTATTTATTTTATTTTGATTTTTTCTTTGACTGAAAAGGAGAGGGAAGAGAGTATAAAGAGAGAGAGTTTTATTTTATTTTATTTTTTTTAATTTCAAAAAGTTGACTTTTTAATTTGAACTCCAATCGAGGCCCAACGACTGTCGCGCTTAGCTAAATACCCCCACTCCGAACACAACGGGATATGCTGCGTAAGCCAATTCGTCCATTACGATCAGTTTCCATTCAAATTAAAATATAAATCTGTATATTCAATTTTAAACATACATTTCAATTTACCGGGGTCACATACTAATTCGAAAAATTCCAGAAAAATACTTTCTAGCTTCGTATTGACGATACGGTCCTAACAAAACTAGTTTTGTCGAATTCTGAGACCGTTTGAAAAATGGCCATTTTCCAGTCAATTAAAATCAACTAAAACTAGTCAAACGCATTTTCCTTTGCCACGCTCACATATTGATTCAAAAAATTATGAAAATTGGAATATAGCAATAACTTGACATCACAGATCCAACAAAAGTGGTTTCGTCGAAATCCGAGGTCGTTTACAAAATTTCCATTTTTTTAAGGGCCGAAATTCCATAGCGACTATTCTGAAATTTCAACTGGGCATATCTTTTGATCCCCTCTATGAAATTTCGATTTTTCGGATTCGTTGGAAAGATATTCTCAATTAGATTCTGATATTTTTGTTTTCACTAAAATCCGGTTTATTTTGCACCCGGTATGTTCAATTGAAATTAGAAATCGAATTATCGAACTACCGCGCCATTTTCAATTCCTTTTATAATTATAAATAAATATTTATATTCTAACGACGACGTATATAAAATATACGTTCTAATTCAAATCAAAATAAATTTCTCATCGCTATTATTTAAAATAATTCATTTTAAATAATCAAAATTCGCTAAAATTGCCAAAATAAAATTTTTAAATTGGCTCAGATTTCCGGGTTATTACAATCTCCCCCACTTAAAACTTTTCGTCCTCGAAAAGGAACGAAGCCGAAAGTTGTTTAGCAATTCAACTCAACTTCCACTATTTTCACTACGGCTTAAGTTCTTCAACTTTTAAGTTTCTAAGAACTTTTCAATTTTTCAAAAATTTGGCTAACACCCTAAATTTTCGAAAAATTTCGCCATAACCTCCCCTACACCGGGGACTTCGGGATATTTCATATAGCCTCCCATGGCCTTCTTCAATCCAAAATGAGAAGAAAAAGCCAAGGGCTAGCCAATCGGCTCATAAAACCATCATCACCCAAACAAAATAGTAAATTATGGTAAACATGTACCTATTTGTCGGGCAAACAAATTTTATTCTTCTGCTCTAGCCTCCTTGCTATGACCTGTTCAATATAAGTACATGTATATGCAAGCAAATGCGACTAAATTTCAATACAATTCACTATTTGATATAATTTGGCTAAAGGTTCAACATTTAATTAATTCAAACCATAATCAAACAACACAACCAGCAATCAATTAGATGATTAGCTTTTCAAATTCATAACTTTGATACATAGTCTAAAAGATCAGATTTTTGATGCAAACTCACAACAATAAGTCCTGTCTAGCTTTGGTTCTCACACCAGTCAGTTGGAATCATATAGAAATCCCACTTTCGAAACACGAAAATAAATTCTGATGATGACGCGTCAATCATCAGAATCATGTCCGAGTGACTAGAGCGTGATTCTATATCTATCCAGTATATTAAAACTTCGTATACACGCTAGCTAGGCGCATATGCAAAATCTTTATATATCGGATGGTCCAAATCAATTTAAAATAAATTATTCAAATACGTATAATACGATTTAAATTTCAAAACAAAATTTGGCTTTCTTTTTATTTTTCAAAAATATACTCTTCACACTCGTTCTAGGATACTACTAATCCTATCTCTAACGAGTCACTCTCATTGGATATTACTAATCCAATATCTGATGAATTCTTTCGTATGGTTCTAATGTGTCTTGTTCTCTAGAGCTCTGTAAACCAAAGCTCTGATACCAAATGTAAGGACCCGTAACTTCCCCGTGAAGGAAAGTGCGAATACTTCGAGAACAAGCCACAACAGAACGCAGACGGAAGAACATTTCATTGTTTATTACAACAATTCATCAGATTACAAGAATATACAGAGTATCAACAAATAATATACATTATAAAATATCAGAGATTACAATACATTACATAGCAGCGGAAAATAATACAATACACAACTAGAAGAGATATACGGATACAAAGCTTTCCGGATATCATTCCAGCTGTAAATCAGGATCCTATGAATATAAATCTGCAAAACCAAAACTACTAGCTGCCCGTGTCAAAATACGGGCACCCAGAGTTTAGGTTAAAACAATAAACTCCAGGTCAGTCATGTGACTGGTGTGAGAACTAAAACAATTATTAATCTTTATTTTAAAGTTAGGTAAATCAAGGGACCACGCCGTATAACACGGAATGGGTTTCCCCCCAAGAACACCAGTGCATAAAACAACAGCGCAATGCTAAATAAAGGAAAATGAAGCTATTATAAGACCCAGGTCCCATCACACAATGCAACGCAAGCTGGAGGATAGGGTTTTACCTTATAATAGCCAATGAATGCTTGATACGCTAAATTTCATGTTTTATTATTACTGTAAGTGTATAGTGTTAAAACAATTTCAATCATAAATATCAATCATAGACGGCATGGGTACCATATATCATGTCACCATACTAGGCTCTACAATTAAAACCACAAATGTCACGTATTTGGAAGTTGGATTTCCATCTGTGAACCGAGGCAAAAGATAGTCCTCTACCGAATTCGAGACTGTCTAGCCCGAGTCTCAGGCAAGCGCGTAGGCAAGCCTTGGATCGTCATGGCCGGTCCACCGATGTGGATTATTATGCCTGAACATTACGTTTCCCCGCCCTTTGGGGCGTAAATGAGCCAACGAATGACTCCATCGGACCCGGATCGTCCGATCAAACCGAGGCGCCTCGCAGCAGCAACAACCACATAAGTTAAACTCGTCAGGGCGTGTAAAACCACTGACGCCACTTCTAGCTAGAAGGAAACGCATGCCCTCCCTGATGTCCTCTCCCGTTTCTGGTTCACAACCGGGGTGTGAGGCTCGCGAATTCACGTTACACAAAGCTATGCCACACAGGCCATGCTTTGATCATCAACCACAAGACTCTGTTGTTCAACAGAAGCCTTGATCATTTGCATCTTAGCGTGCCACACAGGCAAACCACTCTATGCAACTGATATCAGTCACACAGAATGAAATCCAATGTCAGACACACAGTCCATCCACAAGTCCGTTCTGGGTCTGAACGAAATCGGAGGCACTTAGTACCTCGCATATGTATCGATCTCCAAGTACGTCTGGATGACCACTAACTGATTCCATCTTCTTGGGTGTACGGCCCAATCAAGATCATCAGTAATCACCCAAACGACGTGAAGACCTCCGGTCTTCGACCACCGTCTTCATCCTCGACACCACGTTGAATCAGTTATTCAAAATGGGATAAACCCGGTCTTTCTGAATAACTCGCGTATATAATAAACATGTGTTACACAAACACAACATACGCCTCATTCCAATTCATCAGTCACCAACCGTAAATTAACAAAAGAATAATTCTCCAAATATCAACCCCGAAGGCCGAAACCAACATCAGATCAATACCCAGGACACCGTTCAGCTTAGCTAATCTATAGTTAGTTTTCTAAATTTCACATTCTTAGGGAAAGGTTCCCATTAATTTTATCAAAGATAAATTCTTTAAATTTATTCTTTAATCTTCTTTTGAATATCGATTCAACTAGTCGGGATTAGCGAACCACACCGAAGTAATCATTTACTTTATTTCCCAATCCCAACCTATTCATCCCATGAAGTAAAACTGGTAATACTTCATGTCTAACACTATGGTGTTATCGGTAAATTCAATTACCATTTCACGTTCAAATCTAATTAAAGATTTAACTATCGCCTGGAGCAAAACTGGTGATACTCCATTCTCGATCTTTTCAATCTAATTAAAGATTCATTAAAACTCCACTTAGTTTTAATCTTTGACTGGGTTAAAGAATCAGTGTCATTTAAAACACAGTTCACGATAAACCCCCAAAATCACATCTCATTTCAATCAGTCCCTAACCGTAAATTACCAAGTGAGCAATTCCCTAAGTATTAACCCCGAAGGTCGAAACCAACATCAGATTAATACCCCTGAAATAATTCAACTTAACTAATCTCCAGTTAGTTTCTGATTTTCTTAACTCCTTTGGGTCTAAGAACAATATTATTGAAGATACCGTTCACGACAACCCAAAATCACATTTCATTGATTATCGGGTAAAAGAACAAGTGTTATTTAAAACACTGTTCACGATAAACCCAAAAATCAATACCAATTCAATTCCAATTAAATATTATTTAATTGGTACACTTCATTAAATCAAAATAAAAAGATTTAATCCTTTTTCTCAACTGGGCTTAAGAACAGTGTTAATGAAGACACCATTCACGACTAACCCAAATCACATTTGATATTAAATACAAGGCTCTGAATAGAAAATATATCGGCTTATATTCAATATCAAATTCCACAACCAACAAATATCGTATTAGAAATAACGATATATAAATATATCTTTCAAATTTCCATAAAAACATTTGTACAATCACGAAATCCAACATCGAAATATTCCGAAGACAATTTCGATTCAAATCCATTCCAATGTAATTATTGGAAATTCTCGTTATTTTCAAAACCATTTCAAATCCACTTTATTTATTTTGAAAATAAATAAATTATTATTCTAGTTCAAAACTAGTTCATTTCGATAAAAATCTATTTTTATCTTTTCAAATATGGAGTTTTTCATCCCAATTCTTCACAAATCATTTCTTATGATTTTACACAAATTATTACTATTTTTTATAATTTTATCAAGGCCCGTACAGTCGATTTCCATCAACGGCCATCGAACTGCACTTACAGCGACCTTGACATAATTCCAAATCCAACCATTAGATTTCAAATTTCTAATATTCATTAGAAAGCTCTTTTCGATACGAACCCAACGGTTCCGGTTTTAGGAGAATCCGACGGTCGGATCTCCCGCAATATCCATTCGAAGTCAATGGTCGAAATTCACGAACTGCCGCGGCGCGACGCTTTCTATTCAGGCCATTATATTATATATATATAATATGTATAATATATACTTCGTCGATTTCAATTCAACACATATTTTAAAAACCATTTTAAATTCGTTTTCGAAACGATTTCAACATCACATTCAAATTCAAATCAAAATTGAAAATTTCAATATAATTTCGTTTTAATTTCATTTCAAATCGATTTCAATTCAATTTCAATTTAATTCGAATTTCAATTCATTTGAATTTAATTCGAATTTCAAATCTATTCAATTTAATTCGAATTCATTTTCTATTCAATTTCAATTTGAATTCAATTCTTCTATTTAATTTCAATTTGAATTCAATTCTTTTCAATTTCAATTCGAATTTCGATTATTTTCAATGTAATTCAAATTTCGAAATCACTTTCAATATACTTTGAAAATTGAATAAAATCGATATAAATATCGTTCACATCAAAATGGAGTCAATCTAATCAACACGGCTTCATATATTTCTATTTTCCAATATTCTATTTCAAATATCTCTTTTCAAATATTCTATTTCAAAACTGGAATGAGGCCCAATCAATTACCATATAATGTTAATTATATGGATTTTCTACAACACATGTATAAAATAACAACGATAAATAATCAACCAACATCAAGAGTGCACCACACAACTGCATAAGCATTAAATATAAATAATTAACGCTTACACAGTCTGTCGACTAATCGATCGACATACAGCTAAATAATTGGGATTAGTGTACGCCAAATATCTTCCCAATACCCATGTGGGGTTTCAAACAATCAAACACAGATTTTATTTGTGCAGTTGGGCGATGTGTAAAATTTATCGTCCCAATCAATATCAATCAAATCAGTGTATATAAACAAATCTCCGATTTGTTTATAAACATTTATTTTATATACACGTTAAAAATTCTATTTTCAACTATAAAATATTTTTAACTATATAAATATTTTATTTCATTTCACATCACATCACGCAATCAACTACACATCAAAATCAAACAAACAAGCATACAAGCCGTCCATGGTCTGTGGATGACGGGTGTCGGGTGCTACTAAACACCGTCTGCATCCTAGTATATATTAATAACTAGAAATTTAAATTAAATGTGAGGATCTCTCACATTGGGGTTCCACTCCGCCGTGCTTTGCTTTTGAACTGCTGAACCATTTGGATCTGCTTGAAATTCCAATGTAGTTCTTTTCACGCTATTCACAATAAAAATTATATTTTTATCGTTTCATTTCAATAAATGAAAATCATATTTTTATTATGCTACATATATAAAGATAAAATTTTTATATTCTCTATTATATAAAAACCATATTTTTAATACTTCTACCTTATAAAAATTATATTTTTATTCTTTCTATAATATAAAAATCATATTTTTATTCTTCCTATGATATAAAAATAATATTTTTACTATCTAAATTATATAAAAATCATATCTTTATCGCTTCTATAAACTAAAAATCATATTTTTAATATCTCTTTTTAATAAAAATTACTTTTCACCGTTGAAAATATAATATTTTCCTTTAAGAAAATCCCGATCTTTTACCTTATAAAAATTCAATCTTTCCCCTATTAAAAATCCTACCTTTACTCTATTAAAAATCCTACCTTTACTCTATTAAAAATCATACCTTTACCATTTCAAAAATCAATTCTTTTCTAAAGTAAAAATCATATTCTTCATATCGAAAAATTCTATTTTTAAATCAAATTTATTTATTTTAAAAATTGATTTTAGACCATGAAAATTTATATAATAAAAACTGCTTTAAACAATGTAATTTAAATAAATTAGAATCAAGAAAAGCTCACTGTATAATTTTAGCCCCTTATTCATCGTGTAAACCGTTGCCTGGAACCCATCATCGTGATTAGGGCTTCTGGGATCCATCGTTGATGGTTGCGCGAGCTTGGCTCGCGGGTGGGTTTGTCGAGGCGGCGAAAGGGAGGGCTGCGCGTCGGAGCATCGCGGTCAGGTGGGTGTGAGGGCGGCGCGGTGTTCGGAGGTTGGGGGTGAAGTCTCTGGCGTTCGCGTTTCAGCGGAGAGGGTAGGGTTTGTGGAGGGTGCGCTCGTGCGGAGAGAGGAGGAGCACGGAAGGTCGGAGGGAGGGGAAGAAGATGGAGGCGGCGCGCTAGGTGGGTGGCGCGATCGAAGAAGGGGCGGATGAAGGAGGACGGCGACATCAAGATCCGACGGGGAGGGGGGGTTTATTTATCTTACTTTGATTTTTTTTCATTGACTGAAAAGGAGAGGGAAGAGAGTATAAAGAGAGAGAGAGATTTTTATTTTATTTTATTTTATTTAATTTCAAAAAGTTGAGTTTTTAATTCGAACTCCAATCGAGGCCCAATGACTGTCGCCCCTAGCTAAATACCCCCATTCTGAACACAATGTGATATGTTGCGTAAGCCAATTTGGCCGTTACGATCAGTTTCCGTTCAAATTAAAATATAAATCTGTATATTCAATTTTAAATGTACATTTCAATTTACCGGGGTCACATACTAACTCGAAAAATTCCAGAAAAATATTTTCTAGCTTCTTATTGACGATACGGTCCTAACAAAACTAGTTTCGTCGAATTCTGAGACCGTTTGAAAAATGGCCATTTTCCAGTCAATTAAAATCAACTGAAACGGGTCAAACGCGTTTTAATTTGCCACGCTCACATATTGATTCAAAAAATTATGAAAATTGGAATCTAGCAATAACTTGACATCACAGATCCAACAAAAGTGGTTTCGTCGAAATCCGAGGTCGTTTGCAAAATTTCCACTTTTTTAAGGGCCGAAATTCCATAGCGACTATTCTGAAATTTTAACTGGGCATATCTTTTGATCCCCGCTATGAAATTTTGATTTTCCGGATTCATTGGAAAGATATTCTCAATTAGATTCTAATATTTTTTGTTTCACTAAAATCCGGTTTATTTTGCACCCGGTATGTTCAATTGAAATTTGAAATTGAATCATCGAACTACCGCGCCATTTTCAATTCCTTTTATAATTATTAATAAATATTTATATTCTAACGACGACGTATATAAAATATATGTTCTAATTCTAATCAAAATAAATTTCTCGTCGCTATTATTTAAAATAATTCATTTTAAATAATCAAAATTCAATAAAATTGCCAAAATAAAAATTTTAAATTGGCTCAGATTTCCGGGTTATTACACCCTCAAAAAGGGTATGATGCGCATATCTAGTCTTCAGTCTTCTAAGTCGCATCTTCTTAAGCTTCACTCCATATTGCTCTGACTGTCTTAACTTCACGATTGCGTAGCTTCTTAATTTTTATTTCCAGAATATGCGTTGGAACTCATTTCACTATCGCCTCTCGTTCCACCTTTTCTTCTTATAGTATACTTGGCACTGCAACTTTTGCCATGTCATGCTAACATTCTCAGAAGTATCACTTGAAAATAAACAGATGCTAACCATGTTACCAAGTGTATATACTAAGATGATTAGATTCTTCTTCATCAATCTAGTAAGTGGGGCCGATACCTTCATAAAGTCCTTAATTAACTTCCTATATTAGCCCGCTAGTCCAAGAAAGCTTCTTACTTCTGTTGCATTCCTTGGGACCTTCCAGTCTTGCACCGCAACTACTTTTGTGGGATCTACTGCTATCCCTTCTTTGGGCGCCACATGTCCTGGAAACCATACTTCTTCTCTCCAAAAATGACATTTTTAGAGAACTTCGCCTTAAGTTGATGCACTTGGAGGGTATCCAAGACTTCCCTTAGATGCAAAGCATGTTCTTCCTCATTCCAAAATATCATCTATGCACAAGCGAAGTGAACCGTCCGCCTTTGTAACGAAAACAACTGGAGCACCCCATTCAGAAATACTTCGCCTTATGAACCCTTTTTCAAGTAACTCTTTTACTTGTTTACTGAGCCCTTCCTTTCCCTTGGATTCATGTGTCATACAGATAATGAAACTGGTTTTGCATTGCCAACTAGATATGTGCGGAAGTCTATCTTGCGTTTTAGGGGATAAACCCCTAACATGATCAAAAACATTTGCGTACTCATGGACTACTCTAATGGATCGCAAATCGTCGATAGATGCGTCAAGTGATTCTAGGTAGCTAAGTCCTTAAGATCGCATGAAATCTCGAGGGTATTCCCGAAGCAAGTCAAAAGTCTAACTACCCGCCTTTCACAATTACTAGCTAACCAATTCATGCCTAGAATCAACCCATAGCCCATGTAACCAAAAACATAAGCGTTACACTTAAACTCAATACTTACCATAACTATTCTCAAATCCTTACAAACCAAAGATAAACGAGCCGAACCACCAACCGGATTTGAGACAATAATGGGATCTTCTATTATACAAGTACTAAGGTGTAGAGACTCAACTATGGAAGCAGATGTAAACGAATGTGAAGCGCTAAAATTAAAAAGAGTACTAACAGGATGATCAAAAAGAAAAACTAGACTTTTTCAACAGAAATTTTACTACCTCTCTCTCTGGTACGCTAGCAGTGAGAGCATGCACTTGCCCTCTTTAAAATCTTGTCCTTAGTTCTTGCCCTTGTCCTTAATTATATGACCTGTTATAAAGACACTTCCTCTTGTCTTAGGTTTTCCTATTTTTTCTTCCCTTCTTGTCCTGTGATTCTTCCACTTACACCTCTTTCTTTTTACCTCTTTTGTGAACAAAGTCTATATCCATGAGTTCCTCATTCTTGGGTTGTGCTCCTTAGCCAAACTCCCTCATTCTCATCTTTGCCATCCTTGTGTAACTTGTTGACAAGTCTCTTGAAAGCTGCCTCCATCACACGAAAATCCCTATAGAGCTTGAAAGAAAATTAGTCGCATGTGAAACTATTGCGGCTATAGATGGAAGTTGGGCACTTCTTTGCCCTTTGACAGATGTCGTAGTCTCATCAAGCCTATGGAACCATGCCGCGATGAGGTTACCTCCCAAAAAGCCAGGAGCCCTGGAGACTCAGGAAAGAAGGAAACAAAGATTCAAACAGAGGATCAAAAGATAGTGCATATGGGTTTGGGGAATATGCCTTTAAAACAAAACATTTCTTTTGAAAATGCTTCTTTTAAAACCGTTTTGAAAATAATTTTTCAAATCTTTTATCCGATCCGGTAACCTTTAGCTCTGATACCACGTGTAACACCCCACCTCCATTAAGGTCACTTACAAAGGGAATGCCTTAACTTCGGTGGAGCGTTTTAGGTAAAAGATGAAGGTAAATTACAAGACAGACAAATAAAGCAGCGAACAATAAAGTCATTTTATAAACAATGTGGTTCAGTCCATCTTTTACAACATTCATCTCAATCATACTTAAAAACAATACATAGAACTTTTGTCTTGACTCAAAAACTTCCAAGTATAAAAGAAGCATAAAAATAACAATGATATTCCCCAATAAAGCGTGAACCAGCCATAACAGTGGAAGAGAGAGTCCAAAGCAATACATTGACTATCTTCAAGCTTGGAAAGAAAACTGAGATAAGTGGTAACATTTCCTCCCTGTGAACCGGGAGGGGGGACGAAAGAAAAGAGGCGAAACAAACTAGGTCAGACATAAGTCTGGCAAGTCCAGTGACTTTCAGCATGTAAATAGGCAAAAGCATCATGACATGAATAAACTGAATATAAGACAATACCGTGATAACAAGGATAACAAGATAACATACGATTAACATAGATATGATAAGGCAAGATAAATTGAATGCACTTCTACTCTTTCTCTGCTTCGCTATTACCCTGTTATTCTGATTTCTACATCTCTGCACCACCTAACTAGTGTCCTAACTAGTAATCTGTATAAAATGATCATATGATAATGCGATCCCACTCCCCACAATTGTGGTAACCTTCAGGTGTACATCTAGTATGAGGATCTTACCTCAATCAGCCTAATTGCCATGAAGATGTTAGATGTACCCTTACTACCCTATCGATCGGCACCCTACTTGTATTAATGTTCCATGTGTCTGTGTTAATCGGCTCTCTCTTGCATGTAGATACCATGTGCTGGTCCCACATAAGGTGTATCAATCCTTATGATAACAACCCGACACGATTCAAGATGCACAGTGTATAACTATTGGTACCCAGTGCCTGCTTTTTCCCACTCCGGAGTACGTGCATGCCCGTAATCCGTTGGAACCCACACTGACGTATCCCCCGCCGCTATTTTGACTGCTTATAATCAGCCCAGTAATCGTGCCCCACCCTGCCTAGTTTTAGGGTACCTTGATACATCTATGTGGGTTACTGCTGAAATGGGTCCCCGTTACTAGGGTTTCTTACTGGTTAAGTTTGTGGGCCTATATTTACTAATATTACCCACTAACCTGATATGTACTTAACCCTCCCACTGATTCAAACATGCTTACTTAATGGTTAAGTTTTTGGGCCTATATTTACTAATATTACCCACCAATCCGATATGTACTTAACCCTCCCACACACTATGTCATATTGGTTAAGTGTTGTCCATTCATGTTAACTTAACCCACCCACTCATCATGTCATGTTGGTTAAGTGTTTCTTATTAACCCTTCTCACTCGTCATGTTGGATTGGTTAAGTGTTTCCTATTAACTTAACCTTGTTCATTCATCATGTTATATTGGTTAAGTATTTCCCATTAACTTAACCCCATTCGTTCATCAAGTTACATTGGTTAGTGTTTCTTATTAACTTAACCCCACACGTTCATCATGCCGTAATCAATTCAAGTTAACTTAACGCACCCACTTGTCGTGTTACATTGGTTAAGTGTTGCCTTCTTGTGTTAACTTAACCCTCCCCATTCATCATGTTATATTGGTTAAGTGTTTCTCTCTTGTTTTAACTTAACCCTTCCACACATCCTATTATATTGGTTATGTGTTGCTCTCTTGTTTTAACTTAACCCTACCCATTCATCATGTCATATTGGTTAAATATTTCTTATTAACTTAACCCTACTCATTCATCATGTCATATTGGTTAAGTGTTCCTCATTAACTTAACCCTACCAACCGAACACGTTTTCGGTATCATATTCATCTTTGATCAGCATTAATTAATTATTAATGCACAGACCTCTCACATTAGGTCGATAGCTTGCGGCCGTTGGATGTGCCGGGAGGTTCCGGGTAGACTTTTGACACAAGCCAGACCTAACCTCGTGTCTAAGAATTTCTTAGTTATGCGTATGACCTCTCACATTAAACTGACCGTTTTCGGTTACTGGTTAGGCCGGTTGGTTCCGGGCAGGTTTCTACCTCAAGTGGAGTCTAACCTCGTGTCTCAGCATGTTTATCTTAGCCAACTGGTTCATTTACAGATTATTCCAGCTTCAGGCTAGTTAAGTCAATTTATTCATCTACATCGTAGGCTTTCCAATTACAGTATTCACTTTCAATAGATTTCAGTATATTAGTCAGTTTAACAAATTAAACATCACTTAAAGTTCCATTAACATATCTTGCCTAATCATAAATTAAGCCTATAAACTTACATGCCCAAAACCATGGTCATAATTCACAATATAACACATGCCCTAGGGTTTAGTCATATTGCACCGTACAAAATATTCTCCAAAAACCCCCATTCATGATTCACAGTATAAACTATGCCAAATTATAGCCTTTAATTACAGTGCATGCCAATTACCCAAAATCCCAATTTAGGCGTGTTTCACATTAAACGGTTATCCCTATCTTACTATAGGTTTTAATGCCTAAGCCATATATCACTATACACAATAATCTCCTTCTTCCAAGTCATAAACTATCATATATAATATTCCCCAATTTTAGGTCTTAAACAACAACATGTACTATGCCGTACATGTTTACAGTTCAATTTTCGCCCCAAACCCCAAGTCATATGTCCAATATTCTTTATGCCTCAAATCTCAAGTCATATGTTCGATACACTTTATGTTTTAAATACAACCTGTGTTATGTCCTCAAATCAGTTACAAATTAGTTATGCCCAATTATACATAATTTAATACTTTTCCCAATTTTAGCGCTGGCCATGTCCAAATCATATATTAGCCCAATTTTTTCCTAACGTACATTCATCTCTTATGAGATTTGGCTCAGGCTCGTAGTAGCCTGGCTATAAAAACAAAAAGGGAAGAAGGAAAGAAGAGACAAAGAATGGACATAATAATATCAATGAGATAGATCCAATGGATATAGAAAGACAGATAGAAATAGGCATAATCTCAGATTCAGATTTATTACAATGTCAGAATCACAATTAAATTTTATTTCTGAAAGTAACATGAACTCACAAATTACAGAATAGTCTTGAATTCTGGGATCTGATTTCTGAATTTGATTAGCTATTCCTTTGATGTAGACTTTGATTGTTAACTTGAAAACTCTAATTTGATTGATTAAGGTGGAGGCTAGGTCACTTCAGGTTTTAGCAGCATATAGACACCTATGAATTCGTGTGTAGAAAACAATAGGTTATGGATCTTTTTATAGGTGTAAAGGGAGATTTAGAGCCTGTAGATCAGTCTAGAAGTCATCAGAATCGTCCAGAGCAGAGTACCATGTCACAAAGCGAATCAGGAAGCGACACGTGGTGAAACACGTCATCGGCCAGATCTGGGCCGATAGGGGTCGACTCCCTTATAGGTGGGTCGACACCTATGTCGACACCCCTATAGGTGGGTCGACACCTATGTCGACTCCCCTTGGGAAGGGGGAGTCAACACCCCTGAGTAGGAAATTTCCCGCTCAGCCTGCTTTGACCCAAATTCGAGATTTGAACCCTGTTTTGACTTCTGGAATTATATTATATGTATATATACACTTCCTTGGGAGTATACAAACTTCTAAGGCTTATAACTTCTTTATACGGTGTTTGATTTACGCAAACTCGGACTCTATCCCAAGCAGAATTCCGAGACGAACACAATGGCGTAACCCGTTTCCCTTAATTCCTACTTTTAAAATTAAGTATTCTTTAATTCTTTACTTTAATATCTATAGGAAATACGGGGTGTTACAGGGCTTAAGGGGAAAACATGGGTTTTGGGTATGTTTGATCCATATAAACATGTTAGATTGTTGATTTGATGTTTATGGTTGATTATACATGTTGCTATTACTGTTTGGTATTGTTTGTGATTATTTAGCAAAGTTAGAATGGTCGAAAACGCCATCGTATGGCGTAAATTACTTGCTAGAAAAGTTGCAGAATTTGGTCAGACCAGTCCCATTCGTGAGCAAGCATCACGACCCCGACCCGATCGTGAACACCCCTCCATGAGCCGCCTTCACGAGCCGAGCATGATGCCACGAGTTGTACCATGGCGAGCCAATACATGAAGCATCCTCCACCATGATTCGACCCAATGCAACATAAACCGGTGCAAGAACTACGAACTGTGACGGAGTACCACGAGCTGGTGCAGGAGATCACGAAACAGAAGACCACGACTCGAATGTGGCATCACGAGCCGTCTATGAGTCACGAGTGGAGTGTCATCACGAGGTAAGCATGGTGCCATGAGCAGCGAACTGAAGGAGGATCACGAGCCGGTCTGTGAGCATGGACAGCGAATGGACTGGATGGAAACTGAAGAGTCATGAACCGGGATGATGACCAAAACCTGAGATGCAAAGGTAGTCCAAACAGGAAGTTGTAACTAAGGATCCAAATGGGAACCAATGAGTTAACTTCATGAATTAGACTTTGCTACGGGGCATGTGCAAAGGAATTATCGATGTCTATAGCTTTGATTCATCACCAAGATGGATGTTAGGCTACGTATCAGTGAAGTGCGGTAGTTATTACTCCATGGGCTAGAGTGATCGTAGCATGACTATGAGCCTGTGTAATGGAGTCTTCATGACTTCATGGGGCAGAGTGGATAAAGCAAGGACTAGTGGCTATGGATCAGTGCAGTGGTGTCGCCATGACTCCATGGGGAAGAGTGATCATAGCAAGGATTTGGGTGATCAAAGCGGTAATATCGCATGCTTTACGCACTGAGTGAGCGATGTGAGGATGGTTGCTATGCTTGATTGTTTTACATCACTATGACATGCACACCCCTTCCCCGTACCTTTACACCATATGTTAGTGTCACCTTAGAGTATTGTACATCTTGTTGTGCTAACTCTTTGGTTGCAGGTCCAGGTTCAGGTATGGTTTAGTATACCTGTTATTGTTCTGTTTTGCTGCTTATCGCTCATACCAGACTTTTGTCTGACCCGGAGTTTTATCTCTCTTCTTATTACTATGGGTGCTCTTAAATAGGCATACTAGAGACAGGTTAAGTGGTATGCATGATTAGCTGTACCGGAGACGAGCAGGAGGCTTCCACGTATGATATATATAGATATTCTCCTTGTGTCGCTGCTGGTCACTACTTTGGGCATTAGTAGTGTACCTTTCTTATTTTGCTTTAGAGACAGTTCTCCAAAGTTGTAATAATGATGATGTGGAACATAAGCTGTATTTTGACTTTCCGCTTCTATGATGATTATGGTTTAGTTCTCAGCTTATGCACTGTCTCGCCTGTTTTATGTCAGGTATGTTATTATTATATTTTATTCCATGCGCTGTGAGACATTCTACAGGTTCCTTGTTAGTTCAAATTCCCTTCTTTCCTTTCTTTGATGACCGTCTTGTGCTGGTCAGGCATAGGAACATCGCACTTTCATTGGAAATGTCGGATGGTGCGGGGTAGGCCGTCACATTTGGTATTAGAGCTCTAGGTTGAATGTTAACGTAGGGAAGACACTAGGGAAGTGAGATTCTTGGGTCATGTTATTTTAGAGAATGGTATTACCGTGGATCCTACGAATGTGGCTATGGTACAAGATTGGTCTACACCCAATAATGCAACAGACGTAAGAAGTTTCTTGGGGTTAACTGGGTATTATCGTAAGTTTTATCCAAGACTTCTCTAAGATAGCAGCAACGTTGACTCAGTTAACCAAGAAGAATCAAGCTTTCGTCTGGGACGAAAAGTGCGAGAATGCATTCAAGAGTTTAAGGAAAAGTTCACATGTGCACCAGTGCTAGTCATTCCTAAGGGGAATGAAGAGATGACAGTATATACAGATGCATGTGGTACCGGACTGGGTGATGTATTGATTCAAGGATTTAGGGTTGTAGTTTATGCAAGTCAGCAACTGAAACCGCATGAGAAAAGATATCCTACCTATGATTTGGAATTGGCAGCTATCGTGTTCGCAATGAAGATGTGGAGACATTATCTTTTGGGAGAAAGACCTGAGTTGTTTACTGATCATAAATCATTAAAGCACCTTTTCTCCCAGAAGGATCTAAATCTCCGACAGCAGAGATGGTTAGAATTCTTGGCTTCGTATGATTTCGATATTGCGTATACACCAGGAAAGGGTAATGCGGTAACTGATGCATTGAGTAGGAGACATGCCAATTTAGGGGCTTTGTTTCTAGAATGGAAGCAACTGGAGTATATCGCAGGGTATGATTTCAGACCAAAGTGCGAATTGGATCAAGAGACGCTAGCAAGTTTGACGATCAGACCCACTTTGATTGAGCAGATTGGTTCCAGTCAGAGGGACGATTCTAACCTATTAGATATCATCTCCAAGTTAGAGATGGGAATCAACGAAGAGATGAACAAGTATGGGCTTGATCGAGATGGATGGCTTAGAAAGAATGGCAGACTAGTTGTACCCAATGTCAATGGATTGAGAGATGA
The DNA here is from genome assembly GCA_030737875.1 of Allium sativum. Taxonomy (NCBI): domain Eukaryota; kingdom Viridiplantae; phylum Streptophyta; class Magnoliopsida; order Asparagales; family Amaryllidaceae; genus Allium; species Allium sativum. The sequence continues at coordinate 1,014,289,688 of CM060924.1, forward strand.
AGTGCTTAGAGAATGTCATCACTCAAAACTGACTGTGCACCCCGGTGGTAATAAAATGTATTGAGACATGAAGCAGACCTACTACTGGGAAGGGATGGAAAGAGACGTTGGGAAGTTTATATCCAAGTGCATGAATTGCCAGTTAGTTAAAGTTGAGCAAAAGAAACCTAGTGGTTTGTTGCAACCATTGGAAATTATAGAATGGAAATGGGAACAAGTCTAAATGGATTTCATTGATGGGCTACCAAGGACTAGGTCGGCCCATGATAGCATTTGGGTGATTGTGGACCTATTGACCAAGAGTGCAAGGTTTATACCCGTCAAGTCGAATATAACATCAACTAAATTAGCAACACTGTATATGAAGTGTGTAGTGAGATTTCATGGAGTACCTAAAAGCACTGTGAGTGACCGAGACCCGTTGTTTACTAGTGGGTTTTGGAAGAGCTTACAAGAGGCTCTAGGGTCATAATTATATCTCAGTACCGCGTATCATCCTCAAACTGATAGTCAAACAGAGAAGGTAAACCGTATATTAGAAGATCTCTTGAGAGCTTGCATATTGGATTTTGGTGGATCATGGGATGACCATTTGCATCACCATGCAACTCACCGTCATGTTGGTTAGAAACTGGTGAGAAGTTTGTGCTTGGACCAGACGTGATAAGAGAAACTTCAGACAAGATTAAGATCATTCAACAACAAATGAAGGCTGCCTAAGATAGGCAGAAGAGTTATGCTGATAAGTGGCGAAAGGATTTGAAATTCTCCGTTGGCGACCTAGTATTTGTCAAGATACTCCATTAAAGAATGTTATTCGAATTAGAAGGAGAGAAAAGCTGGCACCAAGATTTGTTGGTCCATTCCCAATCCTCGAGCAAGTTAGGAATTTGGCATATAAAGTTGAATTACTGGAGAAGATGGCAGGAGTTCTTAACGTATTTCATGTTTCCCAGTTAAGGAAATTCATGCATGACCCCGATATGACTATTTCACCTGATCAGTTGGATGATATCGAAGTAGAACCCGAGGCGGTTGGGAACCGCAAGCCGATTCGTATTGTCGAGCTCGATACGAAGCAACTTCGAAGGAAAGTGGTGAATCTAGTCAAAGTTTAGTGGGGCGAGAATGAGAATGACTGTACTTAGGAGACAGAGGAGAGCATTAGGAAGACGTATCCAAAACTCTTTGCCTGGTAAGATTTTAATTGCAATTTAGTTTTGCGCATGTTAGGATAGACTTGTTTATTGTTTTGTATGTTTGATTGTTGTGAATGGTTGGTAGGCATGCGGGATCCTTTTACTTGTTTATTAGTTAAGGAATTTCGGGGGCGAAATTTCTTAAGGGCAGAAGAATGTAACGACCTGCATTCTACGCATCAAGGGATCGTAAAATATTTATTTCTTTCTCAGGCGAAGTCGTATAACCATGCAACTTTGGGAGACGACTATTGGGGTTATTTCCCATGTTCATGATTTTTGCCGATTTTTAAATGACCGTTTTGCCCCTAGCTGATCTTGTTTCGGCCATAACTTTTGATTGGTAAGGAGTTTTGACCTAAAACCACTTCCATTAGATCCAGATAATGGTATTTTTCTGTAGAGTGGTCACATTAGCCAAATGGACTCACCGTTTGGGAGATATGGCTGAAACAAGGTTTAGAAGGTGAAAAACAGCTTAACCGGGCCTAATTAGGGCGATTAGCAAGAAGGCCCATAACCCATTTCGGGATTAGAGTTATGGGGAGGCTGAGAATAGTAGGAAAACGATTTTTATTTCATTTTTCAGCCGCCTAAAACATTTCTCTAAACCTGGCCATGGCCTCCACCTTCTAATTTCATCCCAAATCGCTCATAATCGCTTTCTAATTGAATATTATGCCAAGCTACGTCAAATCAAGGGGAAATAACACCAAATCAGAGTTGAAGCTACTGTGTTGCATTAGAATTCGACCCAAAACAGATAGTATTTCAGATCTATAATTTGTTTGTGGCCAAGGTGAGTGATTTGCATTGTTTTCACTAGTTACGGCTAATTAGGGGTGATTAGTGTTAATTAACAAAATTATACATGATTAAATTCTGGAAAAATGTTTAGAAATTCTTAAATATTATTTTATGCTTCTGTTAGAAATTTGGGTTAATTTGGACATGTTTTGTTAATCGTATGGTTAATTCATGATTAAGGGGCTTAAGGGGAAAACATGGGTTTTGGGTATGTTTGATCCGTATAAACATGTTAGATTATTGTTTTGGTGTTTATGGTTGATTATACATGTTGCTATTACTGTTTGGTATTGTTTGTGATTATTTAGCAAAGTTAGAATGGTCGAAAATGCCGTCGTATAGCGTAAATTACCTGCTAGAAAAGTTGCAGAATTTGGTTAGACCAGTCCCGTTCGTGAGCAGGCATCACGACCCCGACCCGATCGTGAACACCCCTCCACGAGCCGCCTTCACGATCTGAGCACGATGCCACGAGTTGAACCATGGCGAGCCAATACGTGAAGAATCCTCCACCACGAGTCGAGCCAATGCATCACAAACCGGTGCAAGAACCACGAACCGTTACGGAGTACCACGAGCTGATGCAGGAGATCACGAACCAGAAGACCACGACCCGAATGTGGCGTCATGAGCCGTCCATGAGTCACGAGCGGAGTATCATCATGAGCCAAGCATGGTGCCACGAGCAGCGAACTGAAGGAGGGCTAGGAGTCGGTCTGTGAGCATGGACAACGAATGGACTGGATGGAAACTGAAGAGTCACGAACCGGGATGATGACCAAAACCCGAGATGCAAAGGTAGTCCAAACAGGAAGTTGTAACTCAGGATCCAGATGGGAACCAACGAGTTAACTTCATGAATTGGACTTTGCTGCGGGACGTGTGCGAAGGAGTTATCGACGTTTATAGCTTTGATTCACCACTAAGATGGATGTTAGGCTATGTATAAGTGCAGTGAGGTTGTTACTGCTCCATGGGGAAGAGTGATCGTAGCATGGCTATGAGCCAGTGCAATGGAGTCTTCATGACTTCATGGGGAAGAGTCGACATGTGACAACCCCAATTTCAATAGACCGAATTTTTGTTTTAAAATTCCAATCTATCGAAAGTCGGATTGGTTTGCTCTGGTATCCTACAGAAAAGACAGAGACATAAAACATGTCAGAGCTTAGAAAAATTATCTCACAGCGGAAAAAAATAAAATATAGTATAATCAAAACATAGCCTTACCATATTATTAATACTGCCTAACCAGTATCCACAGCTATCATGTCTCTACCACAATCTAACCTGCGAGTGTGTTATGAGGAGGGGGTCAGAACACAAGTTCTGGTGACTGGATTTAAACTATACACTTTGGATAATCTTACATATACCGTTCAATTATATTTTCTTATTTATTAGTTTACTTGGGTTAACAGCACTCAAGGCTTACACACACGTCGTACCCATTTACTTCCCAGTGAATTAACCTAATACAGTATATGTAGCTATTTCTCAATATTAAGATACACCCCTTGGTACCCCACTCGCACGGTCCCCACCGTATCATCGCAGGAAAATAGGTGTCCCTAATCCTACGCCCGAATGTCGTACGTATTTCTGTATATATGTCAACACTACGTCTGCAAAGAACCACTACTTCTATATTACGTAAGCGTTCGGACTGCCATCTTTGAACCATTCAATCAAATTAGGTTCCATCCTCGAATAATGCCCTCTAGTCTTATGGTACACCATCCAGAGCGACATGAGTGTACCTAGACTTTCCCATGTACGTATCGTCAATCGTTCTCGATGTCTATTGCACTTGTTCTCTATATGTGCGCCCGAGTCCCGTGGCAGGGCTAATCAAGAAACACGGAACCGGTCGGGAGCTTTCAGATATGTGTCGATTGCAGATGCTAAGGTCTACTTTTACAGTGGCTATGGTCCCACTAGACCCTTCCCTCAACTAATGAAAGGCACCCAAGAATATCAAGAATGAGAACTTAACCGCGGCCCCATGCCCTTCAAACCTATTGGCCAACCTCACCCATAACTAGATAGTAAAGTATATGGTCTTTTGGAGTTCTCCGCCTTTTCGCTTTATGTACTGACTGAAGATGATAGGTAGACGATTTGTTGCTATCACAGGGCAGTAATTGGTCTCACTGAATCACGTTGGTCCATCTTAGTCTTTTGATTGCCCCTTATTATTGCAATCAAGGCATACTCGTTGGTTCACCCATGCAGACCTAACCTCTGTGAGTACAGCCAGATCATCTGCCACTCACAGAGGAATACCAAGAGTACCCTACGTCCCCGGAAGTCGCGTGCTTCCCCATCCAGTCCTTTGGAGCCGTCGAACAATCAGATGAATGTGCGCTCCCCTCGTGCCTTATAACACCTCGATGATCTACTCTGTAGGGTTATTTACCCTCAACCGTACGGACCGGTCTAAGCGCCTAACTTTAGCATGTTGTTAGACCCTATGTCTAAACATTCTTTTACGCGCTTGTCTCACCTCACCAGGTTTCCAGTTAACTCAGTTATTCCAATTCGTATTGAATTCTTTTTCAAATTACCAAGTTTCTTTTGCTTATTAATTTTAGTCATACAACTTAATTCATTTAAGTTTATTAATAAGCTTACAACATGTTATTCTCTAGATTGTGGCCCAAGGTATATGATCCACAATCCGTTTTATATTCTTGTTTCATTTCAATAACATGTTTTACTTAATAGGTAATTAAGTATATCCAATTCACATGTTTCCAATTAACATGTCACTTACCATTTATGATTAAATATAACTTATTTCATTTCATAAGTTTTCCTCATCCTTTCTCATTTAATCATAATTCCACTTTACGTCATCAATACCACTTACCGTTGTTTACTTATTAACTTAGTTCTATTAACTAAGGCCCAATAACAAGTTTCTCTACCCATTTATTATAAACTATGTTATAATTTCCCCTTGTCCCTAGGACAAGTCTAAACATGATATTCTTTCCAACGGGTTTCAGACTCCCAGACTACTTAATTTATAATTAAGTACAATATATTTTTCCCCCTTTTCTTAACTGGTTTTAGGTTTTCCCCTTTTCTGATTACTTAATTTACAATTAAGTGTCACTTAACTTAATTCACCAATTATCCCATTACCTTACTAGTTTATTATAACCTAAGTTATAATATTCACTTGTCCCTAGGACAAGTCTAACTATTATACAACATTTTCATTAATGTTATTTATTTATAATAGGTTATTATCATTCCCCTTTTTAACCATTTACTTTTGTAAACCATTATTCTTTATTCTCTTTAATATATGTTCCTTATTATATTAAGGAAAAAACTTCATGCACCTTATCAGTTTGATAGAAGGAATCAATGATTTATTTTCACAATGTTTTCCCATCTAAATCCGTGGTAGCAAGTAATTTATTTACTTTTCTATATTTATTATGGCTTACTTGCAACAACGTTTTCAGAAATAAGTCATTTAGGGAAATACATCACTTTTCCCTCTTATCACACTAACTCAGTTCATTACTTCCCTACCTTTCTTATTTTCTAAGTTAGACATTTAATTACCATCCTTGCCATTTGTTTATATCTTGTTATATATATATAAGCACTAGACCTCTCACATTAAGCCTACACTTGTGGACGCTGGATTTGCCGGGCGGGTCCGGGCAGACTTCTACAACAAGCTGACTTAACCTCGTGTCTTAGCACAAGTTGTTAATTCTTTCACTTAGGCCTCTCACATTAGGTTCAACATTAGTGGCTGCTAGATATGCCGGTCGGGTCCGGGCATACTTCCGCCACAAATGCAACCTAACCTCGTTCCATAAGTATAGTTACAATTTCTAATTGTAATCCTAGGCATATTCATTTTCATTCAATCACCTATGTTCATATCAAATTGCGCTTCCAAATTAAAATCTCAAAACATAATATATGTTATGTTTATTACATGAAAATTTTAGACATATTATCCTTTTTACTGTAATATAGTTTATAGTAATCTAATTTACATGTCGTCTAATTTTTGCCTATATTTTGTTGCATGTCATTTTCAATATATGTTTAATTTATTAGGACATGTAAACATTCAATCGGGTAATTATTTTAACATGTCGTTCAATCAATAATATGTCCCAAGTAAAGAATGTAATAGCAATCACTCAATTGGCTATTCATATCCTAACAAGTTTATTTTGTCCAGCATGTAGACATTCAATAACTTAGCCAATTCAACATAGGAATTTCCTGACATATCCATATCAAAATTTTAATTCGTTACAACAGCAATTTATAATTAAACTGGCCATTTCACAATTTATTAAAAAAGGGAATGCTAAACGATAGTCATAACATTATCTAAAGGCTATAGCTTAAACCCACTTACCTTTAAGCATTCCCCAAATTTTGGATCTAATCCGTTCTATGATCCATGGTTTTCCTTTTCCCTTTGATTTGATTCACGACCTAACGACCATGGATTTATTATTTCATGAGAAGAGAAAGAGAAATAATTTGAATAGATTGGTTCTTAGAGGTTTACCTTACTTTTTTGATTCAATAATCTTTTCTATTAACGTTGATTCTCTCTTCCAGATCTGAATTCATAATCCTCCTAGGCTAACATTTTAATTTCAGAATAGATTTGAGAAGAGAGAGAGTGGGATCCATGGCAGAGCTCCAGCGTAGATGCTGAATTATGATGTTTAGGGTTAGGTCTAGGGTATTATTTATAGTGCTCAAGACCTTATCGTACACGCAACGCTGAGTCAACATTGAATCCAATTAAGAAAATATTCCTGGTTCGCAAATGAATCTAGCCAAATCTTATCGTACACGCAGTGCTGAGTTAGCCTTGGTTCCCGTAAGCTGTTTTGGCGCAGAAATTTGAATTTCGAATATTTGAATTGTTTTGGCGTAGAAATTTGATTTTTGAACTTTTGAATTTTTGGAATCTATTTAACTGTTTTAATCACATGAAATATTCTTATATGTATACAATTCCTATACCGGCCATTTTACGCATATATATATACGCCCAATTTTCGTTTTATTTTCAAAATTCAAACGATGTTGCACCGTTATTTGATTCTTGCCATATTTAATTGACTGTAGCCTTATCTTGAATTTTATCTTTTGTATAAATATATTTATGCATATATATATACATATATTTTATTTATTTCCTTATATGTACGTTCTTATCCTTTCAAATTTTAAATTTGTACACGTACATATATTTGCATGTTCAGTTGGCCCTCTCTAAAACAAAGATAAAAATTATGCCACCGCCGAGGTTCGAACCCCCGACCTCCATGTTACAAATCCAATGCCTTAACCAACTGAGCTATGAAATATTTTGTTAACGAGTCTTAGAACAATGATAATTATTGTTTTCTCCTTTCTTGTCTTTTTCATGTTAGTTACAATACTTAAATTAAACCATTGCATGAATCTTTTTCTTTTATTTTTGTTTTAATGTTATTGCATTATGTTTGCAAAACAGTGCATGCAACATATTTACATTACATGCAACCAAACCATTCTTTCTTTCAATGCATGCATTACATTTTTTTCAGTGCATGTATTTATTACATGAAATCCTTATTTTATTCTTTATTTTACATTTTAATTTGTTTACATATATATATATATATATCTTGTTCGTATACAAACTTCTAGGCTTAATAACTTTTTCATATGATGTCCGTTTTACGCAAACCAGGTATCTATCTTGACCATAATTCCGAGACGGACGCAATGGCACAGTCCATTTTACTTAATTCTCATTATTTATTAAGTTATTCTTATTTTATTATCCTAAAAAATATGGGGTGTTACAAGACATAGCAAGGACTAGTGGCTATGGATCAGTGCAGTGGAGTCGCCATGACTCCATAGGGCAGAGTGATCATAGCAAGGATTTGGGTGATCAAAGCGGTAGATATCGTATGCTTTACGCACTGAGTGAGAGATGTGAGGATGGTTGCTATGCTTGATTGTTTGACATCACTATGACATGCACACCCCTTCCCCGTATCTTTACACCATTTGTTAGTGTCACCTTAGAGCATTGTACATCTTGTTGTGCTAACTCTTTAGTTGCAGGTCCAGGTTCAGGTATGGTTTAGTATGCCTGTTATTGTTCTATTTTGCTGCTTATCGCTCATACCAGACTTTTGTCTGACCCAGAGTTTTATGTCTCTTCTTATTACTCTGGGTGCTCTTAAGCGGGCAGACTAGAGATAGGTTAGGTGGTATGCACGAGTAGCTATACCGAAGATGAGCAGGAGGCCTCCACGTATGATATATATAGATATTCTCCCTGTGTCGCTGTTGGTCACTACTTTGGGCATTAGTAGTGTACCTTTCTTATTTTTCTTTAGAGACAGTTCTCCAAAGTTGTAATAATGATGATGTGGAACATAAGCTGTATTTTGAATTTCCGATGCTATGATGATTATGGTTTAGTTCTCAGCTTATGCACTATCTCGCCTATTTTATATCAAGTATGTTTTTATTATATTTTATTCCATGCACTGTAAGACATTTTAAAGGTTTCTTGTTAGTTCAAATTTCCTTCTTTCCTTTCTTTGATGACCGTCCCGTGCTGGTCAGGCATAGGCACAACGCACTTTAATTGGAAATGTCGGCTGGTGCGGGGCAGGCCGTCAGATTGGATCTATTGGAAATTTGGGTTAAATTAAACCCACGTCTAATTTAACTCAAAAGCAATTGTTATTATAACGATCAAAAATCTCGGTGAGAACTTCTATCTTAAATTAGTATATTAGACTAGTTAGTTAATTATGCATTTTAAGTTGCAAGTTAGAAATTACATCATGTAGTTATATTGCCCCTTTCTGGAGTTCAACACATGAACTATGAACAACTCATTTGCATTAGAAGCGTTATATGAATATGTGACACTCGCATTTCAAACTCCGTGGATGGACACTTACGGTGTCGTAAATGGCATTGAATAGTTGAGTATTAATTATGACTATGGTGTGTGTGCATTATATGCGAGTAATGATTCATTAAATAATTTTTGTTGTTTGAAAACCCCACACGGGTTTGGGGATGATAATTAACTCACATCTCCCTTGGATTTAGTTGTATGTCGATCGATTGATTAACAGACTGTTATAAGTGTTATTTAATTATTTAATGCTTATATAGTGGTAAATTGCACTCTGGATGTGAATTGAATGTGAAATAGTTATTTATCACTATTTTTGAATACATGCGATGTATGGAATCCATATAAATAAAAATTTATATGGTAATTTATCGAGTCTGATTCCAGTTCAGAAATAACGAATATTTTAAATTAATATTCAGTGAAGAATCAAAATATGATTTTGTTGTCCGATTTTGGATGGACACAAAAGTATTGAAATATTAGTAACTGAAATGAATATGAAGCCGAGTTAAGTAGATATATGCTATTTTAACTCGAACGGATCTTTCTGTCGATTTTATTCATTTTATAATGAATATCCAAAGGATTTAATTTCAAAATCTGATATTTTGAAAAATATTATCATTTTAATATTATAGTGATATGGAATATTCAATTTTGATTTAAAATTGTAAAGGAAGTTGGAATCGTTTTTGAAACAAATTTATAAATTATGTTTTAAATGGAAATCAATGAAATATATTATATGTATTATAATGGTTTGAATGGAACGCGTCGCGCAACGACCGTTCGTGAATTTCGACCATGGACTTTGAATTGGCATAACGAGAGATTCGATCGACGGATTCTCCTAAAACTGGAACCATTGGTTGGGTTCATATCGAAAAGATATTTCGAATAAATATATGAGAGTAAAATCTAAACAGTTGGATTTTTAAATATGTCCAAATCAGTTTTGGAAAAGGTCGCTATGGATGCAGTTCGGTAACCGATATTGGAAACCGACTGTAAGGGCCTTAATAAAATAATTGAAAATGTGAATAAATTATGTAATATCTAAGAAATGATGGGAAAGATTTTGGATGAAATATCCTAGTTAAAAAGATAAAAGATATTTTTATCCGAATGAACTAGTTAACATCTAGAATAATAATCCAAAGTTTAAATTAATAAACTGGATTGAGAATGATTTTGATATAACCAAAGTTTTTCAATATATATATATATATATATTAGAATGAATTTGAATGGAAATTATCTTCGGATGTTTCGATATTGGATTCCATGATTATATATATTGTTGTGGGAATTTTGAAGATATTGATATAATCATTCCAAAATGATATCAGTTAGTTTCAGAAATTGGTATTGAATGTAAGTTGACATAATTTCCATTCAAGATCTTATATTTAATATCAAATTGGATTTTGTGTTCGTCGTGAATGGTATCTTAATTAATACTGTTCTTGAACCCACTTCTGAAAGTGATAAATCTTTTAATTAAGATTAGTGAAGTTTTCCAATTAATACATATAACTGGAATTAAATAGAAGTTGATTTTGGGTTTATCATGAGTGATGTTTTATGCGACATTGGTTCTTTAACCCGGTTAAAGACAAGATTAATTTCCTAAAGTTGAATAATCATTAAGTAATGATTTTTGAAGACTAAAACGAATTGGAGTTTTAATGAATCTTTGATTTGATTGTAAGGTAAATGAGGTAATTAAATTTACCGAATTTAAGAAATGATCGAGAATGGAGTACCACCAGTTTTACTCCATGCGATAGTTAAATCTTTAATTAGATTTGAAACGTGAAATGGTAATTAATTTTACCGATAATACAGTGGGTGCTAGATATGGAGTACCACCAGTTTTGCTCCGTGGGATAAATAGGTTGGGATTGGAAAAATAAAATAAATGATTATTTTGGTAAGGCTCGATAATCCCGATGTGACGGCAAGGAATTTCGCTCGGTCCGAACCAGTCGCTAAACCGATCCAGGCCGTTCGAAACGCCCTATCGTTTGAGAACAGGACAAAACAGAACGCATACAGAAGAACATTTCATTGTATATTACAACAATGCATCAGAATACAAGAATATACAGAGTATAAATGAATAAATATTACACAGAAATATCAGAGATTTAAATTACATTTAAATACATCGCAGCGGAAAATAATACAATACACAACTAGAAGAGATATACGGATACAAAGCTTTCCGGATATCGTTCCAGCTGTAAACCAGGATCCTGTGAATATAAATCTGCAAAACCAAAACTACTAGCTGGCCGTGTCAAAATAGGGGCACCCAGAGTTTAGGTTAAAACAATAAACTCCAGGTCAGTCATGTGACTGGTGTGAGAACTAAAACAGTTATTAATCTTTATTTTTAAAATTAGGTAAATCAAGGGACCACGCCGTATAACACGGAACGGGTTTCCTCCCAAGAATACCAGTGCATAAAACAACAGCGCAATGCTAAATAAAGAAAAATGAAGCTGTTATAAGACCCAGGTCCTATCACACAATGCAACGCAAGCCGGGGGATAGGGTTTTCCCTTATAATAGCCAAAGAATGCTTGATACGCTTAAAACAAATCATTTGATACTATTATAAGTGCATAGTGTATAAAACAACTTCAAATCATAAGTATCAATCATAGGCGGCATGGGTACCATATATCATGTCGCCATACTAGTTTTACAAGTAAAACCGCAAATGTCACGTATTTGGAAATTGGATTTCCGTCTATGAACCGAGGCAAAAGATAGTCCTCAACCGATTCGAGACGCTCTAGCCCGCCCCTCAGGCAAGCGCGCAGGCAAGCCTTGGATCCTCAGGGCCGGTCCACCGATGTGGATTATTATGCCTGAACACTACGTCTCCCCACCCTATGGGGTGTAAGTCTGGTCCGTCAGCCGACCAGAATGCATTCGGCCGAAACCGATATAACCGAGGCGCCTCGCAACAGCAACAACCACATAAGTCAAACTCGTCAGGGCGTGTAAAACCACTGACGCCACTTCTAGCTAGAAAGAAACGCAAGTCCTCCCTGAGGTCCGTCTCCCGTTTTTGGTTCATACCTGGTGTGAAACACGCGAGGTAAACGTTACACAAAGCTACGCCACAAAGGCCGTGCTTTGATCATCACCACAAGACTTTGCTTTTCAACAGAAGCCTTGATCATTTGCATCTTAGCATGCCACACAGGCAAACCATCCTATGCAACCGATATCAGTCACACAGAATGAAATCCGATGTCAGACACACAGTCCATTTACAAGTCCGTTCTGCGTCTGAACGAAACCGGAGGCACCTAGTACCCCGCATATCCATCGATCTCCAAGTACGTCTGGACGATCACTAACTGTTTCCATCTTCTTGGGTGTACAGCCCAATCAAGATCATCAGTTATCACCCAAACGACGTGAAGACCTCCGGTCTTCGACCATCGTCTTCATCTTCGACTTATCGTCGTATCAGTTATTCAGAGTGGGATAAACCCGGTCTTTCCGAATAACTCGCGTATATTTTAAATAAGTGTTACACAAACACAACATACGCCTCATTCCAATTCATTAGTCACTAACCGTAAATTAATCAAGAGAATAATTCCCCAAATATTAACCCCGAAGGCCGAAACCAACATCAGATTAATATCCAGAAAACCATTCTGCTTAGCTAACCGACAGTTAGTTTCTAAATTTCACATTCATAGGGAAAGGTTCCCATTAATTTTATCAAAGATAAATTCTTGAATTTATTCTTTAATCTACTTTTGAATATCAATTCAAACTAGTCGGGATTAACGAAACTTACCGAAGTAATCATTTGTTTTAATTTCCCAATCCCAACCTATTTATCCCATGAAGTAAAACTGGTAATACTTCATATCTAACACCTCAGTGTTATCGGTAATTTCAATTACCATTTCACGTTCAAATCTAATTAAAGATTTAACTATCGCCTGGAGCAAAACTGGTGATACTCCATTCTCGACCATTTCAATCTAATTAAAGATTCATTAAAACTCCACTTAGTTTTAATCTTCGACTGGGTTAAAGAATCAGTGTCATTTAAAACACGGTTCACGATAAACCCAAAATCACATTCATTAATTATCGGGTTAAAGAACGAGTGTTATTTAAAACACTGTCCACGATAAACCCAAAAATCAATATCAATTCAATTCCAATTAAATATTATTTAATTGGTACACTTCATTAAATCTAAATAAAAAGATTTAATCATTTCTCAACTGGGTTCAAGAACAGTGTTAGTGAAGACACCATTCACGACAAACCCAAATCACATTCGATATTCAATACAAGGCTCTGAATAGAAAACATATCGGCTTATATTCAATATCGAATTCTACGACTAACAAATGTCGTATTGGAAATAACGATATAAATATATATCTTTCAAATTTCCATAACAACACCTGTATAATCACGAATTCCAACATCGAAATATTCCGAAGACAATTTCGATTCAAATCCACTCCAATGCAATCATTGGAAATTCTGGTTATTTTCAAAACCATTCCAAATTCAATTTATTCATTTAAAAATAAATAGAATTATAATTCTAGTTCAAAACTAGTTCATCTCGATAAAAATCTATTTTTATCTTTTCAAATATGGAGTTTTTCATCCCAAATCTTCACAAATCATTTCTTATGATTTTACACAAATTATTACTATTTTTAATAATTTTATCAAGGCCCGTACAGTCGATTTCCATCAACGGCCATCGAACTGCACTTACAACGACCTTTTTCGAATTTGATTTGGACATAATTCCAAATCCAACCGTTAGATTTCAAATTTCTAATATTCGTTAGAAAGCTCTTTTCGATACGAACCCAACGGTTCCAGTTTCAGGAGAATCTGACGGTCGGATCTCCCGTAATGTCCGTTTGAAATAAATGGTCGAAATTCACGAACTGCCGCGGCGCGGCGCGTTCTATTCAGGCCATTATATTATATATATAATATATATAATATATATTTCGTCGAGTTCTATTCAAAACGAATTATATAAATAGTTTTTAAAATTCGTTTCAAAAGCAATTTCAACTTCCTTTTCAATTCAAATCAAAATTGAATTCTTCGTTATAAATTCGTTTAAAAATTCATTTCTATTCAATTCAAATTTCAATACAATTTGAATTCATTTCAATTCGTTTTAAATTCAATTCGAATTCGAAGTCGTTTTCAATTCATTTTGAATTCGTTTTCAATTCAATTCATTTCGAAATCAATAAAATCGATATAAATATCGTTTACGTCAAAATGGCGTCAATCTAATCAACACGGCTTCATAAATTTCTATTTTCAAAATAGTTGTTATTATCAAAATATTTCGTTCAACACATGACCAATCTCAATAGATGAGTACTGTCAACACATGAACTTTTATTTTATATCGATAAAGGTGTAAATTTTATTACTAAAATATTTCGTTCAACACATGACCAATCTCAATGGATGAGTACTGTCAACACATGAACTTTTATTTTATAATATACTTTATTTTTCAAATTGGAATGAGGCCCAATCAATTACCATATAAAGTTAATTATATGGATTTTCATACAACACATGTATATCATAGCATTGAAAAATAATCAACCATCAACCAAAGTGCACTACTCTGTATAAGCATCAAATATAGATATCTACCGCTTATAACAGCATGTCAATCAATCGATCGACATATTTAATCAATCAGGATGAGTGAACTTCATATTTCATCCCAACACCCGTGTGGGGTTTCAAACAATCAACCGCATATTTTATTTGTGCAGTTGGGCGATGTGTGAAATTTATCGACCCAATCAATATCAGTCAAATCAGTGTATATACAAACAAATCGGTCGATTTGTTTATAACTATTCATTTATTCACCTTCACGTTAAAAATTATATTTTTAACGATAAAACATTTTATTTCAACCTATGAATTTCTATTCAATTCATTTACACAATAAAATGATATTTTTATTTTCTAACATATTTTAGAAAATTTCGGCGGCATAACGGCACGATACTAGAAACGGGACGAGTCCTAGCCTTATCCCCGGTCTAGTGAAGGCCCACGCCATTCACACATCAATCAAATCAATTCGTTATGCAAACCACAAAATTTGGAGTAAGAGTCTAACCTAGCCTTACTCCTTCGCCTTATAACGGCGCACGTCTAATCCTAATCAATTTATCGATTCGATTTTTCACACCACAAACCACATTCAAACCAATATCGCAATCAATCACCAAACAGTCAAACAAACAAGTCCATGGTCTGTGGACGATTGTGTCGGGTGCTACTAAACACCGTCTGCATCCTAGTATATATATATATATAACTAGATAATAAATTGAAAGGTGAGAAATTCTCACATATAGCTATCCCGATTCCACGATTCTCCTAATGTAGAAGTCTTCGCTGTTCTTGTCTCTTCGTCATCTTCGTTGCCCGTATTCACTACATATATAAAAATCGAATTTTTATTTCGTTATTCAATATATAAAAATCGAATTTTTATCTCGTTATTCAATATATAAGAATCGAATTTTCATTTCAAAGTTCCATATATAAAAATCGAATTTTTATTTCAAAGTTCCATATATAAAAATCGAATTTTCATTTCTACTAAAAAATCTTATCATTATCTCTTGCTTTCTATAACAAAATATAATTTTCTTTCAAAACACATGCATATTTTCTCCTTTCAAAACAATGTTTCTTTTATATAGAAAATCCTCCTTTTGAAACAATATATATATCCATATATAATTTCTGATCTTCGTGACTCAAAATGTCATCTTTATATGATAAAAATATCATTTTTATCATATTATAAAAATATAATCTTTTAACTTATAAAGTTCAAATCTTTTCAAAAGTTAGTTTTTAAACTTTTCAAAAATCAGTTTTAAAATCATTTTTAAAAATCATTTTTCAAAATCAGTTTTAAAATCATTTTAAAAATCATTTTTCAAAATCAGTTTTTAACATTAAACAAAAATCAGTTTTTAACATTAAACAAAAATCAAATCAGTTTTATACCTGCTTTTAAAATCAGAATTTCTAGATTAAAAATAAAAATGAAATAAAATAAAGCAAATAAAGCAAAATAAATAAGGAAAATAAAATTAAAAAGGAAACTTACAGATGGAAAAGGGGGGTGTATGTGCGTTCATCAGTGGGTCGGGGGGGGGGGGGGGGAAAGAAACTGGTGGCGCGTGATTCAAGGGGGCGGCGGAGATGAGATGAACGGTGGCTAGGGCTGTCGCGATCTTGTTGAACGATGGCGTTGGAGGGCGTGGTTCCGATCAAGGGAGGCGGGGGGATCGTGAATGGCGGCGAAGGAGCGGTCGAAGGCGGCGGCCTAGATGTGGAGGAGGGCGTCGGGTTTCTAGGGCTTTTTTTTTTATTTTTTTTTTATCTGAATTCGATAGTGAGTGGGAAGAGGGAAAGAAGGGGGTTTATATAAATTTAATTTATTTAATTATTTTCTTCTTCAAAAAGGTACCTTTTTATTTTGACCATGAAACGAGACCCACCGCCTGTCGTCTATAACTAATTACCCCCATTCCGAACACAATGGGATATGTATCTTAGGCTGATTCGACTGTTTCGATCAGTTTTCGTTGAATTTACATTTAAATTACTATATTGAATTTTTAAACGTACATTTCAAATTACCGGGATCACATACTAACTAGAAAAATTCCCGAAAAATATTTTCTAGCTTCGTATTGACGATACGGTCCTAACAAAACTAGTTTCGTCGAATTCTAAGACCGTTGGAAAAATGGCCAATTTCCAGTCGATTAAAATCCACTGAAACTGGTCAAACGCGTTTTCCTTTGCCACGCTCACATATTGATTCGAAAAATTATGAAATTTGAAACCTAGCAATAACTTGACATCACGGACCCAACAAAAGTGGTTTCGTCGAAATCCGAGGTCGTTTGCAAAATGTCCATTTTTAAGGGCCTGAATTCCATAGCGACTATTCAGAATTTTCAACTGGACATATCTTTTGATTCCTGCCATGAAATTTCGATTTTTCGGATTCGTTGGAAAGATATTCACTATTAGATCCTAATGTTTTTGGTTTCACTAAAATCCGGATTGTTTTGCACCCGGTACATTCAATTGAAGTTTGAAATCGAATTATCGAACTACCGCGCCATTTTCAATTCTATTTATAATTATATATAATTATTTATATTCTAACGACGACGTATAAAATATATACGTCGAATTATATTCAAAATAAATTTCTCGTCGATATTATTTGAAATAATTCATTTTAAATAATCAAAATTCGCTAAAATGGCCAAAATAAAAATTTTAAACTGGCCCAGATTTTCCGGGTTGTTACAATCTCCCCCACTTAAAACTTTTCGTCCCCGAAAAGGAACAAAGTCGAAAGTGGTTTGATTAATTAACTCTACGCTCGATCTGACTTTCATTCTCCAACTTTTTAGTTTCTGAGAATTTTCAAAATTTCAAAAATTTGGCTAACACCCTAAATTTTCGAAAAATTTCGCCATAACCTCCCCTGCAATGGGAGCATCGGGGAATTTCAAATAGCTTCCCCGGTCCTTCAGATCTCAAAAAGAAAAAGGAAAAAGCCAAGCGGCTAGCCAATAGGCTCACAAAATCATCATCACCCAAACAAAACAGTAAATTATGTAGTAAACATGTACCTATTTGTCGGGCAAACAAATTTTATTCTCTGCTCTAGCCTCCTTGCTATGACCTGTTCAATGATATATATGTATATGCAAGCAAACGCAACCAAATTTCAATACAATTCAATATTTGATTCAATTAGGCTAAATGGTTAAAAATTAGCAAACAACTAAACAAACAACACAAACATCAATCAATTAGTGAATTTAACGTTTCAAATTCATAATTTGATATATATACAAAAAATCATGTTTTGATGCCAAATCACAACAATGTATTCTAGCTATATATAAGTTTTGGTTCTCACACCAGCATAATGGAAATATATAGAAAATCACACCTTCGAAACACGAACATAAATACTGATGATGTCATGACAATCATCAGTACCATCTCCGGGCGACTAGAATGTGATTCCATATCTATCCAGTATATTAAAACTTTGAATATACGTTTGCAAGGCGTATATGCAAATTCTTTATATACTGAATTGTCCAAAATCAATGCAAATAATTAATCAAATACGAATAATTGATTTAAATTTTCAAAACTAAATTTGCTTTTACTTTAAAAATATACTCTTCACACTCGTTCTAGGATACTACTGATCCTATCTCTAACGAGTCATTCTAATTGGATATTGCTAATCCAATATCTGATGAATTCTTTCGTATGGTTCTAATGTGCCTTATTCTCCAGCTCTGTAAACCAAAGCTCTGATACCAACTGTGACGGCAAGGAATTTCGCTCGGTCCGAACCAGTCGCTAAACCGATCCAGGCCGTTCGAAACGCCCTATCGTTTGAGAACAGGACAAAACAGAACGCATACAGAAGAACATTTCATTGTATATTACAACAATGCATCAGAATACAAGAATATACAGAGTATAAATGAATAAATATTACACAGAAATATCAGAGATTTAAATTACATTTAAATACATCGCAGCGGAAAATAATACAATACACAACTAGAAGAGATATACGGATACAAAGCTTTCCGGATATCGTTCCAGCTGTAAACCAGGATCCTGTGAATATAAATCTGCAAAACCAAAACTACTAGCTGCCCGTGTCAAAATAGGGGCACCCAGAGTTTAGGTTAAAACAATAAACTCCAGGTCAGTCATGTGACTGGTGTGAGAACTAAAACAGTTATTAATCTTTATTTTTAAAATTAGGTAAATCAAGGGACCACGCCGTATAACACGGAACGGGTTTCCTCCCAAGAATACCTGTGCATAAAACAACAGCGCAATGCTAAATAAAGAAAAATGAAGCTGTTATAAGACCCAGGTCCTATCACACAATGCAACGCAAGCCGGGGGATAGGGTTTTCCCTTATAACAGCCAAAGAATGCTTGATACGCTTAAAACAAATCATTTGATACTATTATAAGTGCATAGTGTATAAAACAACTTCAAATCATAAGTATCAATCATAGGCGGCATGGGTACCATATATCATGTCGCCATACTAGTTTTACAAGTAAAACCGCAAATGTCACGTATTTGGAAATTGGATTTCCGTCTATGAACCGAGGCAAAAGATAGTCCTCAACCGATTCGAGACGCTCTAGCCCGCCCCTCAGGCAAGCGCGCAGGCAAGCCTTGGATCCTCAGGGCCGGTCCACCGATGTGGATTATTATGCCTGAACACTACGTCTCCCCACCCTATGGGGTGTAAGTCTGGTCCGTCAGCCGACCAGAATGCATTCGGCCGAAACCGATATAACCGAGGCGCCTCGCAACAGCAACAACCACATAAGTCAAACTCGTCAGGGCGTGTAAAACCACTGACGCCACTTCTAGCTAGAAAGAAACGCAAGTCCTCCCTGAGGTCCGTCTCCCGTTTTTGGTTCATACCTGGTGTGAAACACGCGAGGTAAACGTTACACAAAGCTACGCCACAAAGGCCGTGCTTTGATCATCACCACAAGACTTTGCTTTTCAACAGAAGCCTTGATCATTTGCATCTTAGCATGCCACACAGGCAAACCATCCTATGCAACCGATATCAGTCACACAGAATGAAATCCGATGTCAGACACACAGTCCATTTACAAGTCCGTTCTACGTCTGAACGAAACCGGAGGCACCTAGTACCCTGCATATCCATCGATCTCCAAGTACGTCTGGACGATCACTAACTGTTTCCATCTTCTTGGGTGTACAGCCCAATCAAGATCATCAGTTATCACCCAAACGACGTGAAGACCTCCGGTCTTCGACCATCGTCTTCATCTTCGACTTATCGTCGTATCAGTTATTCAGAGTGGGATAAACCCGGTCTTTCCGAATAACTCGCGTATATTTTAAATAAGTGTTACACAAACACAACATACGCCTCATTCCAATTCATTAGTCACTAACCGTAAATTAATCAAGAGAATAATTCCCCAAATATTAACCCCGAAGGCCGAAACCAACATCAGATTAATATCCAGAAAACCATTCTGCTTAGCTAACCGACAGTTAGTTTCTAAATTTCACATTCATAGGGAAAGGTTCCCATTAATTTTATCAAAGATAAATTCTTGAATTTATTCTTTAATCTACTTTTGAATATCAATTCAAACTAGTCGGGATTAACGAAACTTACCGAAGTAATCATTTGTTTTAATTTCCCAATCCCAACCTATTTATCCCATGAAGTAAAACTGGTAATACTTCATATCTAACACCTCAGTGTTATCGGTAATTTCAATTACCATTTCACGTTCAAATCTAATTAAAGATTTAACTATCGCCTGGAGCAAAACTGGTGATACTCCATTCTCGACCATTTCAATCTAATTAAAGATTCATTAAAACTCCACTTAGTTTTATTCTTCGAATGGGTTAAAGAATCAGTGTCATTTAAAACACGGTTCACGATAAACCCAAAATCACATTCATTAATTATCGGGTTAAAGAACGAGTGTTATTTAAAACACTGTCCACGATAAACCCAAAAATCAATATCAATTCAATTCCAATTAAATATTATTTAATTGGTACACTTCATTAAATCTAAATAAAAAGATTTAATCATTTCTCAACTGGGTTCAAGAACAGTGTTAGTGAAGACACCATTCACGACAAACCCAAATCACATTCGATATTCAATACAAGGCTCTGAATAGAAAACATATCGGCTTATATTCAATATCGAATTCTACGACTAACAAATGTCGTATTGGAAATAACGATATAAATATATATCTTTCAAATTTCCATAACAACACCTGTATAATCACGAATTCCAACATCGAAATATTCCGAAGACAATTTCGATTCAAATCCACTCCAATGCAATCATTGGAAATTCTGGTTATTTTCAAAACCATTCCAAATTCAATTTATTCATTTAAAAATAAATAGAATTATAATTCTAGTTCAAAACTAGTTCATCTCGATAAAAATCTATTTTTATCTTTTCAAATATGGAGTTTTTCATCCCAAATCTTCACAAATCATTTCTTATGATTTTACACAAATTATTACTATTTTTAATAATTTTATCAAGGCCCGTACAGTCGATTTCCATCAACGGCCATCGAACTGCACTTACAACGACCTTTTTCGAATTTGATTTGGACATAATTCCAAATCCAACCGTTAGATTTCAAATTTCTAATATTCGTTAGAAAGCTCTTTTCGATACGAACCCAACGGTTCCGGTTTCAGGAGAATCCGACGGTCGGATCTCCCGTAATGTCCGTTTGAAATAAATGGTCGAAATTCATGAACTGCCGCGGCGCGGCGCGTTCTATTCAGGCCATTATATTATATATATAATATATATAATATATATTTCGTCGAGTTCTATTCAAAACGAATTATATAAATAGTTTTTAAAATTTGTTTCAAAAGCAATTTCAACTTCCTTTTCAATTCAAATCAAAATTGAATTCTTCGTTATAAATTCGTTTAAAAATTCATTTCTATTCAATTCAAATTTCAATACAATTTGAATTCATTTCAATTCGTTTTAAATTCAATTCGAATTCGAAGTCGTTTTCAATTCATTTTGAATTCGTTTTCAATTCAATTCATTTCGAAATCAATAAAATCGATATAAATATCGTTTACGTCAAAATGGCGTCAATCTAATCAACACGGCTTCATAAATTTCTATTTTCAAAATAGTTGTTATTATCAAAATATTTCGTTCAACACATGACCAATCTCAATAGATGAGTACTGTCAACACATGAACTTTTATTTTATATCGATAAAGGTGTAAATTTTATTACTAAAATATTTCGTTCAACACATGACCAATCTCAATGGATGAGTACTGTCAACACATGAACTTTTATTTTATAATATACTTTATTTTTCAAATTGGAATGAGGCCCAATCAATTACCATATAAAGTTAATTATATGGATTTTCATACAACACATGTATATCATAGCATTGAAAAATAATCAACCATCAACCAAAGTGCACTACACTGTATAAGCATCAAATATAGATATCTACCGCTTATAACAGCATGTCAATCAATCGATCGACATATTTAATCAATCAGGATGAGTGAACTTCATATTTCATCCCAACACCCGTGTGGGGTTTCAAACAATCAACCGCATATTTTATTTGTGCAGTTGGGCGATGTGTGAAATTTATCGACCCAATCAATATCAGTCAAATCAGTGTATATACAAACAAATCGGCCGATTTGTTTATAACTATTCATTTATTCACCTTCACGTTAAAAATTATATTTTTAACGATAAAACATTTTATTTCAACCTATGAATTTCTATTCAATTCATTTACACAATAAAATGATATTTTTATTTTCTAACATATTTTAGAAAATTTCGGCGGCATAACGGCACGATACTAGAAACGGGACGAGGCCTAGCCTTATCCCCGGTCTAGTGAAGGCCCACGCCATTCACACATCAATCAAATCAATTCGTTATGCAAACCACAAAATTTGGAGTAAGAGTCTAACCTAGCCTTACTCCTTCGCCTTATAACGGCGCACGTCTAATCCTAATCAATTTATCGATTCGATTTTTCACACCACAAACCACATTCAAACCAATATCGCAATCAATCACCAAACAGTCAAACAAACAAGTCCATGGTCTGTGGACGATTGTGTCGGGTGCTACTAAACACCGTCTGCATCCTAGTATATATATATATATAACTAGATAATAAATTGAAAGGTGAGAAATTCTCACATATAGCTATCCCGATTCCACGATTCTCCTAATGTAGAAGTCTTCGCTGTTCTCGTCTCTTCGTCATCTTCGTTGCCCGTATTCACTACATATATAAAAATCGAATTTTTATTTCGTTATTCAATATATAAAAATCGAATTTTTATCTCGTTATTCAATATATAAGAATCGAATTTTCATTTCAAAGTTCCATATATAAAAATCGAATTTTTATTTCAAAGTTCCATATATAAAAATCGAATTTTCATTTCTACTAAAAAATCTTATCATTATCTCTTGCTTTCTATAACAAAATATAATTTTCTTTCAAAACACATGCATATTTTCTCCTTTCAAAACAATGTTTCTTTTATATAGAAAATCCTCCTTTTGAAACAATATATATATCCATATATAATTTCTGATCTTCGTGACTCAAAATGTCATCTTTATATGATAAAAATATCATTTTTATCATATTATAAAAATATAATCTTTTAACTTATAAAGTTCAAATCTTTTCAAAAGTTAGTTTTTAAACTTTTCAAAAATCAGTTTTAAAATCATTTTTAAAAATCATTTTTCAAAATCAGTTTTAAAATCATTTTAAAAATCATTTTTCAAAATCAGTTTTTAACATTAAACAAAAATCAGTTTTTAACATTAAACAAAAATCAAATCAGTTTTATACCTGCTTTTAAAATCAGAATTTCTTGATTAAAAATAAAAATGAAATAAAATAAAACAAATAAAGCAAAATAAATAAGGAAAATAAAATTAAAAAGGAAACTTACAAATGGAAAAGGGGGGTGTATGTGCGTTCATCAGTGGGTCGGGGGGGGGGGGGGAAGAAACTGGTGGCGCGTGATTCAAGGGGGCGGCGGAGATGAGATGAACGGTGGCTAGGGCTGTCGCGATCTTGTTGAACGATGGCGTTGGAGGGCGTGGTTCCGATCAAGGGAGGCGGGGGGATCGTGAATGGCGGCGAAGGAGCGGTCGAAGGCGGCGGCCTAGATGTGGAGGAGGGCGTCGGGTTTCTAGGGCTTTTTTTTTTTATTTTTTTTTATCTGAATTCGATAGTGAGTGGGAAGAGGGAAAGAAGGGGGTTTATATAAATTTAATTTATTTAATTATTTTCTTCTTCAAAAAGGTACCTTTTTATTTTGACCATGAAACGAGACCCACCGCCTGTCGTCTATAACTAATTACCCCCATTCCGAACACAATGGGATATGTATCTTAGGCTGATTCGACTGTTTCGATCAGTTTTCGTTGAATTTACATTTAAATTACTATATTGAATTTTTAAACGTACATTTCAAATTACCGGGATCACATACTAACTAGAAAAATTCCCGAAAAATATTTTCTAGCTTCGTATTGACGATACGGTCCTAACAAAACTAGTTTCGTCGAATTCTAAGACCGTTGGAAAAATGGCCAATTTCCAGTCGATTAAAATCCACTGAAACTGGTCAAACGCGTTTTCCTTTGCCACGCTCACATATTGATTTGAAAAATTATGAAATTTGAAACCTAGCAATAACTTGACATCACGGACCCAACAAAACTGGTTTCGTCGAAATCCGAGGTCGTTTGCAAAATGTCCATTTTTAAGGGCCTGAATTCCATAGCGACTATTCAGAATTTTCAACTGGACATATCTTTTGATTCCTGCCATGAAATTTCGATTTTTCGGATTCGTTGGAAAGATATTCACTATTAGATCCTAATGTTTTTGGTTTCACTAAAATCCGGATTGTTTTGCACCCGGTACATTCAATTGAAGTTTGAAATCGAATTATCGAACTACCGCGCCATTTTCAATTCTATTTATAATTATATATAATTATTTATATTCTAACGACGACGTATAAAATATATACGTCGAATTATATTCAAAATAAATTTCTCGTCGATATTATTTGAAATAATTCATTTTAAATAATCAAAATTCGCTAAAATGGCCAAAATAAAAATTTTAAACTGGCCCAGATTTTCCGGGTTGTTACACCCGTCTAGTTTGATAAACCTTAATTTGGTTTAAGATTGTTAAAAGATAATACAAAATCTTTTGAAATGGTTTTCTAAGAAAGATTTAAACAAGAGTTCTAAACGAATTAAATCTTTGATAAGATTTATAGGAATGATTCCTAATGTAATGAATAATTGAATAAAAGAACACTCTGGATTGGAATGAGGCGTATGATGTGTTTTTATTGCACTTGATTATAAGATAGGAGAGTTATTCGGAAAGACCGAGTTTAACCCATTCTGAATAATCGACATGACGATTAAAAGTTGATGATGAAGAAGGTGGTTGAAGACCAGAGAACATCGAATGGATGATTATTGAGGTGTTGTTTTGGATGTACACCCAAGATGAGGCAACAAGTGGTGATCGTCTAGACATACTTGGAGATCGACCGGATTTGCGAGGACCTCTCTCTTGTATTGGACATATGGGACGAGGAATAAGGTGCCCCAGGTTTCGTTCAGGCCCAAAACGAACTTGTAAATGGATTGTATGCCTGGCATTGTATTTCGTTAGGTATTGATTGAATTCTGTTAAATATGTATCAGTTTGGTGGCGGAGAATTTATTCTCTTTCTTAACACCCTTCTCTGAGACGTATGAGCTTAGAGGTTATATATTGATGGACATCAGTTGTATGGCATGAGTTGTCAATGTAGCATGCTGAGACGCAATGATCAAGGCTTTTGTTGAAAACCAGGGTCTTGTAGATGATGATCAGAGCACGACTTTAAGTATCATCGCTTTGTGTATAGCATTAATTCGTGAGCCTCACACCCCGATATAAGTCTAAAACGAGATTAGAGACAGTAGGGAGTGCACGCGTTTCTTTCTAGCTAGAGGTAGTGCCATGGTATTGAGCCTAGACATATTTACTTAAGTGGATGATGGATAGCGAGGCGCCTCAGATATGATTGGTCGCCAATGGCCAAGTGATAGGTCTGATAGGATCGGGAAACGTATTGTTCGGGAATAACCAATCCTCAAAAGTAAGAGAGGACCGACCCTGCAAGATCCAAGGGTCATGTGTGTTGATCCTGGGCATCCCGCTAGAGATGGCTCGAAACTGGTAAGGAGACATCCCTTGCCTTGACTCATAATGGAAATCCAATTTCCAATACACGACTTTCGATTTTAGTTATAAACATATATGGTGACATAGTAGGATGAGGTACGATGCTGTCTATGATTGATACATGTATATTTGAAGTTGATTTCATCACTTATAGTAATAATAAAAGATTAATTTTGCGTATCAAGTACGTTTGGCCATTATAAGGGAAATCTCTATCCTCTAGTTTGTGTTTGCATTGTGTGATGAGACTTGAGTCATATAATGGCTTTATTTTTCCTTATTAGCATTGCATTGTTTGTTTATGGCATTCTTGGGAGAAACCCCATTCCGTGTTATACGACGTGGTCCCTTGATTTATCCAACTTTAAGATAAAGTTAATAATTGCTTTAGTTCTCGCATCAGTCTCATGACTGACTTGGAGTTTATTGTTTCTACCTAAACTCTGGATGCCCATATTTTCCACACGGGCAACTAGTAGTTTTGGTTTGCAGATATTTCTCTTCACAAGATCCTGCATTATGGTTGGAGCTATATTCGGAATGCTTTGTATCTGTGTATTTCTTTCTGTTGTGGAAGTTGATGTTTTCTGCTATGCATTATGTTTATGTATTTAAATGTAATTTAAATCTCTGATATTTTTTCCGCTGTAAATTATTTATTTTTACTCTGATGTAAATGGTTGTAATAGCAATGAAATGTTCTCATGTTCGTGTTCTGATGCGTCGTGTTCCCAAAGCAGTTCGCCTTCTTGTTCGGTTTAGGCCATCCGGGAAGTACGGGTTGCTACAGGTTTTATCAGAGCTGTTTGCTAGCTGTGAGCTGGGAACGCATGATAATGGGTTCTCGCTTCGCGGTTTTGTGGCGAATGGGATATTCTTATCCCTACACGTCCCTCGAAAGTAGCGGGGGGTTGGTTGAGTCATGAGGCTGGCCGTAAAAGCAGTTCTGAGGTATCTCTGTAGTGCCATGCTGGGAGGTTAGCCCAGTGGTTGACGGTTGCAAAGCCTAAACCAATTACAGGTGGTATTAGAGCTTTGGTTTACAAAGCTTGAGAACAAGACACATTAGAACCGAATGAAAGAATTGATCAAAATAGGATTAGTAACATCCTATAAGAATAACTCATTAGAGATAGGATCATTAGTATCCTAGAATGAGTTTAAAGAGTGTTATTTATAAAAATGAATTTAGTTTTGAACTTTATATCTTATCTAAGTTTTATATATTATTTTACTTCGAATTTGGACTATCGAGTATACGAAGATTTTGCGTATGTGCATCATGAACGTATATTCGAAGTCTCAAATGTACTAGATATATATAGAATCACACTCTAGTCACCCGTGGATGATTCTGATGCTTAATCGATTATCATTAGTATCTATGTTCGAGTTTAGAAAGTGAGATATCTATATATTTCCAATTGACTGGTGTGAGAACCAAAACTTAGTTAGAGTTTATTGTTTGTGATTTGGCAATGAAAATATGATTTTAAATATATAAAAGTTATATATTTGACAGGCTAATCAACAAATTGATTGTTGGTTGTGTTGTGTGATTGTTAGTTTAACTAATAAAAATATTGGAATAATAAAACCAATATGAGAATGAAAGTTAATTTAGGCCAAATCAAATTTAATATTGAACTGAATTGAAAATTAGTTCAAATTGGATTTATGTACATGGATATATACATATATATGTTGAGCAGGTTATGGATTTACTATTGAGTAAAGGTTGCGTAGAGAAATAAATTTGCGTGCCTGATAAATAGGTGCACCTTAATGAGTTGGTTGCACAATTTTATTTTTATATTAAACTACTGTGAATGATTGCGCTGTGATGGTTTTTCTATGCGAAATTAAAACATATGCCATAGGATAGTAACAAAAAAATTATGGACTACACCGCATAACGTACTACTGAAGATGACATAGGATAGTAAGAAATAAATTATGGACTACACCGCATAACGTACTACTGAAGATGACATCGGATATCATATTCCATATAAGCAACTGGTGCTTATATGACGAGGTTTGGATTACCATATGAGCAAGATGCTTATATGGCGAGGACTGAATTACAGGTTGAACATAAGACAGATTATGTACTTAACAACATATAACGGTAAACAACAAGATTTAATAACAGCCCCTACACAGATCTTGAGATGATAAAAATGTACACGTCTCTCTTATTTTAGATATAGCACACGGATTATGACTAATTCCCATCACTGGGTCAAGGAATGTTTTTTTTACACATCTCCCTTGAGCATAGATAACTCACATTTGATTTGTATGTGATATATACATTTATTGGGTGCCTAATATGGCCGAATAAATTTGTTCAGATCAACCCGTACAAAGAAGGTCATAGCGAAATTTTTCAGAAATTTTAGGTGTCAACCAAATTTCAGAGAAATTTAGAAGTTCTTAGAAACTGAAAGTTGAAGAAATTAAGCCCAAATGAAAGTTGAGTTGGTTAGTTAAACAACTTTCAGATCCGTTCTTTTTCGAGGACGAAAAAGTTTTAAATGGGGGAGATTGTAACAACCCCGAATTTCAGAACAAATTTAAAATTTTAATTTAATCTAATTTATTGAATTTTGGATATAAATTGGTTATTCTTATTAGATAATATTTGATAATAATTTTAAAATTTTCTTTTAATGTTTTATTTGACTTAAAAAAAGCTCAGTAAAATTATTAATTTAATTTATAAGTATGAATTTAAGAATCAATATTTTAAAAGCTATATCGATCACTTGAAAAACAACCATTTTTGTAACAGTCTCAAAATTCGATGAAACCACTTTTTTGTATTTGAAATGTCGAAATATGTCAAGATTCCAATTTTCAAGTCTAACGAAGTTCATATGTGGAAGAACGGTAAACAATCGTAAGCTGAAAATTTAGTCAATTTTCAGTTTAAGCTGAAAATAAGGCGATTTTTCAAACGTTCTTCAAATTCGACACGGCTAGGTTCGTTGGAACCGTAATTCTTAAATATATCTAGATTCCAAAATTCACAATTTTTGGAGTTAACGTGTGGCCGTGAGACGAGAACGAAGTTTGCAATGTAGAATTAATACATTGATCAAACTAGTCAAACTGCAAACAGTGCATACCCAATTAAAATTAGACAAAGGGCCTCTTCTCTCCTCCACTTGACACTCTCCCCTTGAATGGTTCTCACATGAAATGATGAGTGGATAATTGGGTTTAATTAAAACCTAATGTTTCTTCCATTTGTTAAAAGAAATTTAAGAGCTTACAAAAACTCAAAAATGGAAACCTTCCTCCTTCTTTCTCCACCTCCGCAACCTAGGGCTGCTCCACCTCCTTCCTGTTGTTGTGCCATGTCAGCAGGCATCCCCCTCCAGGCCAGCGTGGCCGTGGGCCCCTCCTCCTCCTTGAAATCCCCTTAAACTCCTCCATTTAGCTAAAAGTGGCTCCTTTACACCCTTAACCAAGTTTGTACACCTCTAAGTACCTCTAAGTGACCCCACATGGCCATGAGGCACCATGAGACCCCCGCCACACTCCTCCTCGCTATCCAGATCTGGTCAGTGGCTCATGTGGGCCCCATGTGCCCGCAAATCCATAAAAATCACAACTTTCCTTGCATAACGTGTGTTAGTATGTGTAAGAGTGTGTGCGAGAAGTTTGGCCTTAATTCGAGTGGAAAAGGCGAGATTTTTAACTCGTAGCAAGCGTGTGAAGCACCGATGGTGAAGTGTCGTGATTTTGGAATGCTCGGGGTGAGATTTATCATTCAGTTTATATAGTTAAAATCATAGATACGTTGCTAAGTGTTTGGTTAACGTATATATGCGAACTTGTAAAGGTCATAACTTTTTCGTACTTGCAATGAAACTAATTTGGTCAGATTTGGAGCTAGTTGGACATTTGGGTTAAATTAAACCCACGTTTAATCTAACTCAAAACCGATTGTTATTATAACGATAAAAAATCTTGGTGAGAACTTCTATTTTAAATTAGTATATTAAAGTAGTTAGTTATGCATTTTAAATTGCAAGTTAGAAATTGCATCATGTAGTTATATTTCCCCTTTTTTGAGTTCAACACATGAACTATTCACAAATCAATTGCATTAGAAGCATTGTATGAATATGTGACACTCGCATTTCATACTCCGTGGATAGACACTTATGGCACCGTAAATGACATTGGATAGTTGAGTATTTATTTATGACTATAGTGTGTGTGCATTGTATGCGAGTAATGATTCATTAAATAATTGTTGTTGTTTGAAAACCCCACACAGGTCTGGGGAAGATAATTAGCTCACATCTCTCTTGGATTTAATTTTATGTCAATTGATTGATTGACAGACTGTTATAAGTGTTATTTAATTATTTAATGCTTATACAGTGGTAAATTACACTCTGGATGTGAATTGAATGTGTAATAGTTGTTTATCTCTATTTTTGAATACATGCAATTTATGGAATCCATGTAAATAAAATTTATATGGTTATTTATTGAGTCTGATTCCAATTCAGAAATAACGAATATTTTAAATTAATATTCAATAAAGAATCAAAATATGATTTTTGACATCCGATTTTGGATGGATACGAAAATATTGAAATATTCATAACTGAAATGATATTAAGTCGAGTTAAGTATATATATGCTATTTTAACTCGAAAGGATTTTTCTGTCGATTTTATTCAATTTATATTATCATTTTAATATTATAGTGATATGGAATATTCAATTTTGGTTTAAAATTGAAAAGGAAGTTGGAATCATTTTTGAAATGAATTTATAAATGTTTTATAAAATATATTTTGAATGAAAATTGATGAAATATATTATATATACTATAATGGTTTGAATAGAACGCGGCGTGCAACGACCGTTCGCGAATTTTGACCATGGACTTAGAACTGGCATAACGGGAGATCCGACTGATGGATTCTCCTAAAACTGGAACCATTGATTGGGTTCATATCGAAAAGTGATTTCGAATGAATATATGAGATTTAAATCTGAACGGTAGGATTTTTAAATATGTCCAAATCAGTTTTGGAAAAGGTCGTTATGGATGCAGTTCGGTGGCCGATATTGGAAACCGACTGTAAGGGCCTTAATAAAATAATTGAAAATGTGAATAAATTATGTAATATCATAATAAATGATTGGGAAAGATTTTGGATGAAATATTCCATAGTTAAAAAGATAAAAGATATTTTTATCCGAATGAACTAGTTAACGACTAGAATAATAATCCAAAGTTTAAATTAATAAATTGGATTGAGAATGATTTTGATATAACCACAATTTTCCAACATATATATATATATATACATATTGGAATGAATTTTAATGGAAATTATCTTCGGATATTTCGTTAGTTTTAGAATTTGGTATTGAATGTAAGTCAACATGATTTCCATTCAAGATCTTATATTTAATATCAAATTGGATTTTGGGTTCGTTGTGAATGGTATCTTAATTAATTCTGTTCTTGAACCCACTTGTGAAAGTGATAAATCTATTAATTAAGATTAATGAAATTTTCCAATTAATACATATAACTGAAATTAAATGGATGTTGATTTTGGGTTTATCGTGAGCGGTGTTTTATGCGACACTGGTTCTTTAACCCAGTTAAAGAAAAGATTAATTTCCTAAAGTTGAATAATCATTAAGTAATGATTTTTGAATATTAAAACTAATTGGAGTTTTAATGAATCTTTGATTTGATTGAAAGGTAAATGAGGTAATTAAATTTACCGAATTTAAGAAATGACCGAGAATGGAGTACCACCAGTATTACTCATGCGATAGTTAAATCTTTAATTAGATTTGAAATGTGAAATGGTAATTAATTTTACTGATAACACAGTGGGTGCTAGATATGGAGTACCACCAATTTTGCTCCATGGGATGAATAAGTTGGGATTGGAAAAATAAAATAAATGATTACTTTGATAAGGCTCGATAATCTCGACTAGTTTTATAAACCTTTATTTGGTTTAAGATTGTTAAAAGATAATACAAAATCTTTTGCAATGGTTTTCAGAAAAGAATTAAACAAGAGTTTTAATTGAATTAAATCTTTGATAATATTTATAGGAATGATTCTCAATGTAATGAATATTTGAATAAAAGAATATTCTGGATTGGATTGAGGCGTATGATGTGTTTTTATATCACTTAATTATAAGATATGTGAATTATTTGGAAAGACCAGGTTTAAGCCATTCTGAATAATCGACACGACGATTAAAAGTCGACGATGAAGACAGTGGTAGAAGAACAGAGATCTTCACATCGAATGGATGATTACTGATGTCTTGATTGGGCTGTACACCCAAGACGAGGTAATAAGTGGTGATCATCTAGACGTACTTGGAGATCGTCTGGATTTGCGAGGACCTCTCTCTTGTATTGGACATATGGGACGAGGAGTAAGGTGCTCCTGTTTCGTTTAGGCCCAGAACAAACTTGTAAATGGATTGTATGTCTGGCATTGTGTTTCGTTCTGTATTGATTGAATTCTATTAAATATGTATCTGTTTGGTGGTGGAGAATTTATTCTCTTGCTTAACACCCTTCTCTGAGACGTATGAGCTTAGAGGTTATATATTGACAGACATCAGTTGTATGACACGAATTGTCAATGTGGGATGTTGAGATGCAATGATCAAGGCTTTTGTTGAAAAGCAGGGTCTTGTGGATGATGATCAGAGCATGACTTTAATTATCATAGCTTTGTGTATAGCGTTAATTCGCGAGCCTCACACCTTGATTTGAGTCTAAAATGGGATTAGGGACAGCAGGGAGTGCATGCGTTTCTTTCTAGCTAGAGGTAGTGCCATGGTATGGAGCCCATACATATTTACTTATGTGGATGATGAATAGCGAGGCGCCTCAGATATGATTGGTCGCCAATGGCCAAGTGATAGGTCTGATAGGACCGGGAAACGTATTGTCCAGGAATAACCAATCCTCAAAAGTAAGAGAGGACCGGCCCTGCAAGATCCAAGGGTCATGTGTGTTGATCGTCGGCATCCCACTAGAGATGGCTCGAAACTGGTAAGGAGACATCCCTTGCCTTGACTCATGATGGAAATCCAATTTCCAATACGCAACTTTTGATTTTAGTTATAAACCTATATTATGACATAGCAGGATGGGGTACTATGTCGTCTATGATTGATACATTTATATTTGAAGTTGATTTCTTCACTTATAGTAATAATAAAAGATTAATTTTGCATATTAAGTATGTTTGGCCATTATAAGTTAAAACTATATCCTCTGGTTTGTGTTTGCACTGTGTGATGGGACTTGAGTCTTATAATGGTTTCATTTTTCCTTATTAGCATTGCATTGTTTGTTTATGGTGTTCTTAGGAGAAAACCCGTTCCGTGTTATACGGCGTGGTCCCTTGATTTATCCAACTTTAAAATAAAGTTATTAACTACTTTAGTTCTCACACCAGTCCTATGACTGACTCGGAGTTTATTGTTTCTACCTAAACTCTGGATGCCCATATTTTCCACACGGGCAGCTAGTAGTTTTGGTTTGCAAATATTTCTCTTCACAGGATCCTGCATTGCGGCTGGAGCTATATTCGGAATGCTTGTATCTGTGTATTTCTTTCAGTTGTGGAAGTTGATCTTTTCCGCTATGCATTATGTTTATGTATTTAAATTGTTTAAATCTCTGACATTTTTTCCGCTGTAAATTATTTATTTATACTCTGATGTAAATTGTTGTAATAGCAATGAAATGTTCTCATGTTTGTGTTCTGATGCATCGTGTTCCCAAAGCAGTTCGCCTTCTTGTTCGGTTTAGGCCAGCCGGGAAGTATGGGTCGTTACAGTAAGTATATATGGATCATCAGATGATGCTTCGTTTGGATTCTTAGGTTCAACTATTGATATAAAAGAAACATTACTCATTTTATTTAATTGATTTCTAGTTCTAACTACAGATTCAATATTTCCTAATATGTTTTCTATATGATGATCTCTCAAGGGTCTACTTCTTTTATTTGGTTGGTTGATTTCATAATTTATTTCATTTGAATCGTTATTTTCAATTTCAAATTCATCTACATCATTAATTTGTCCAATATCTTTAAAAATTTCATTAGAAGATACATGCATTGTGTCTTAAATGGTGTTAGTTTTTAAGTTGAAAACTGTGTAAGCTTTACTTCAATTTGAATATCTAATAAATATTCCTTTATCTGATTTGGAATCAAATTTATCAAAATTTTCTTTAGTATTTAAAATTAAACAATTGCTTCAAAAACTTAAAATAATAGACTTTTGGTTTCTTATTATAAAGAAGTTCGAATGGTATTTTACTGGTAGATGGTTTGATTAATGATTTATTTAAGGTATAACAAGCTATATCTACTGCTTCAACCCAAAATTTTCTTTGCAAATTACTATCAAAAAGCATAGCTCTATCACACTCTTGAATCATTCTATTCTTATATTCAATTGCTCCATTGTGTTATGGAGTTCTTGGAAAAGGGAAATCATGAGTAATTCCCTTTTTATTATGGAAATTCTCAAAATTTTCATTTTCAAATTCTCCGCTATGGTTACTACATATTAGGGTTGTCAATGGGTCGTGTTGGGTCGGGTTCGGGTGGGTCAAGTCGGTTTCGGGTTGATTTATAAATGAATCGGGTTCGGGTTGTTAATGGGTCATTTTTCCCCAACCCTAATTCAACCTGTTTATAAACGGGTTGACCCGACCCAACCCGTGTAACTCGCTTAACTAAACGGGTCGTGTCAAGTAGGGTTTACCCGTTTGACCCATTTGCAAATGTTGTCCACTAATATAAACAACAAAAGAACCAAATCACCGACAGGAAACACTATTAAGTAGTCACTTATAGACAACAAATTATAAAATCACCAACAAGCAACAAGTTAAAAAATCACCAACAGGTAGAACATATATAAAACATGAAATCACCATATCCAAAAATCATTCTCCATACATAAGAATACATGAGCATACTACATACATAAAAGACTAAGAATATGGAAGAGATACAGTTGTTATAAGTAAATTATAACTAACAACATACATGAATAAATTAGTAAAATATAACAGCTTACACAAGAATATATGAGCATATTGATTACCACAAACATAAAAAACTAACACTAACAGCATACATAAAAGACTAATAGTATGGAAGTGATACAACATATAATCGGGTTTGGCGGGTCAAAATCGGGCTAGCAGGTCAACCCTAAACCCATCCGTTTATAAACGGGTCAAATTCAGGTTGACCCGAAAATGACTCGCCAACTAAACGAGTCGGGTTAACTGCTAATTTTCGTGCGGGTTTCGAGTCATATAGGAAATTAACAGCCCTACTACATATAATTTTAATTTTTAAAGAAAATAGATTTTGAATTTTTTTTGCAAAAGTTTCGAAGGATTCAAAAGTACCACTTTTATGTTCAAGGAATAACGTCTAGGTGAACTTAGAATAATCATCGACAACAACAAAAACGTATTTACTATGACTTATTGACTGAATTTGAGATAACCCAAACAATTTCATATAAAGTAACTCTTAAGGATTTGAAGTATAAATATCATCTTTTAATTTAAATGAACTTTTTCTTAATTTTCCTAGTTGACAAGTGTCACATATATTATCTGATTTAAAATTCAGTTTAGGGAGTCCTCTTACTTAGGATATAAATATTTTTCATACTTAGGATATAAATATTTTTCAGTTTAGGGAGTGCCAAATCCAAGGTTCACTTGTATTAACCAAAAGACATAGGTTCTCATTTGAATTTTTCATACTTAGGATATAAATATTTTTCTTTCTAATTCCTTCAAATATAATATTTGAATTATTATCTTTGATATAGCACTTATCTTTTTCAAATTTAATTTTATAACCTTTATCACATAATTGACATATGCTAAGTAAGTGATGCTTTAAATTCTAAACTGATAAAACATCAGAAATATTGGGAATTTAGAGTTACCGACATTGTTGATGCCAATCACATACCCTTTTGAGTTATCACCAAAATTAACCATTCTTCCGTCTTCATAACTATACAAGGTTAGTTCCCATGCAGATGCACGGTCGTCTTCAATTGGACATCCTTGTGCCACCATGTTAAATAATTGGCACATTGCACATTGCTATTAACCTAATAAACAATAACATGGGGTAAATCCAAGAATCAAATTCATATGATATTGATAACGTGAAGAGCTACAACATAAAATAACTGCTAATAAATGCTTTTCGTGTTACATATACAAACTTTAATTTGATTCAAGATAATCAAAATTGTTATATTTTGGCAATACGAATACAGTAAAATATTAGGCTAAATAATAATGATTTGGCCAATAGTTTACAAAATGAGGCCAATAGTCTATAATCTACATCTTTTTGTTATCTTGTACTTACTATGATATAATGTTATATAATTATTATTCAAATTTAAAATTTCTTGAATTGGTACTCTAAATTAAAAAAAAATGTCAGCTTATTAATTTACCACTTTTTTTTACTTTAATATTTTAACTTTTACAGCAAAAAGAGTCAACTTGAAAATTCTTAATACACTTCATTATAACTTCACATCATTATATAAATTTAATTTAATTAGTCATTGTAATATAAATAAAAAATAGGTTAGTACCCATGCAGATGCACGGTCGTAAAAAAAACATAATTTTATATTAATACTTTTAGGAATATAGATATAGATAATTGTAGGTGGATGATTACATACAGATACATCAATATTAAAAATTATTATTGTGGTGTTGAATAAACATATGATTAGTCAATGTTGTCCTTTTTTACTCATTTCATTTTTTAGTATTGATGTAATTTTATCCTTTCCAACGCATATTACATATGATTAATCAGCGTTGTGCTTTCCAACTTATATGATTTTATTCTTATTTATGAAAAATGCTAACTGCTAATTAACAATGTAAAAGATTTGAAAAATACCACCGTTTAACATGATTGTTGTCGGACAATATATCAATGCCTCATATCACCACAAACAACAGATAAGCCACATATAGAAGCATCCAACAAATAATATAATAGACTTCATACATATATTTCTAGCACACCAACAATACCCCAAACTTACATGACATACTACATATTCTTTTAGTACCCTAAACTTACACAATAGACTACATATATTTCTAGTACTTTAAACTCATACATACTACATATACTGTTGTTGAGACTGGATATGATCATTAAAATATATCATAACGACCCATGATTTAACATAGAAGGAGCTGAGAAATGAATTTAACCATCGATTTTAATGGCCTTAACCTCAGGTTTCTTCACATCCTCTTTGGTAAGGTGACTGTAAGAGCACCATTTTCCATGGTCGCCTTCACTTGATCCATCTTTGCATTCTCATGCAGCCTGAACCTCCCCAAAATTTATCTCTACTCCTCTCTATCCTATGCCACCTATCATTCTTCTCCTCTTATTCCTTTCTTCTCTCCTCGCTTATTTGTAGTACATTGCCTTCTTCCACCTTGACCATCACCTCTTCCTTCTTTATCCCAGTTATGTATGCTTTGAATATGTGTGCTTCCGAAGTTTCCTTCCAGTCTATGTGGGTATTTTCAAGAGAGGAAGTCTCCTAAAAGTAATGTTGTCTTGAGTCTTTGCTGAATGTCCAGTCTTGGAACGAATCCCATACATCTAGGGAGATTGGATCAAAATACGTTGCTCCTTTACCTGATAACGCAAGGAATCAGTGTCATTTCGTTACTAGCAATTGGATTGGAACTTCAAGTTGGAATTTTCAAAACGTTTATAGATAGCTCTCGATACCAAAACAGCTAATCAACTATAGCTAATGGTTAATAATGCAATATGCTATAGCTAATAATGCTACGTGTTTATCTTTATACATACTTAAGGAAATTGCATGGATGGGAAGTATCATAATGTATACAATATGCTATTGCTGGTAATGCAAGGGAACAAAATAAGCATAGTTGCTGGGGTAAACAGAGTTAGCCTTTGCAAAGTCAGTTGATGCAAGTACAACTAAACACCTATTAGAAAAAGAGGGAATCCATGTAAAACAGTTCAATTTATTGATTGATGAAAGAAAATAGAGGTTTTGTACATGGTAACAAATAAGGGTACATATTTAAAACTTGAGAAATTTTGATCCACATTTACAACGTCAATATTAACTACAATTCAACAAAAACAGAGCATACATTAAAATATTAGCCCCACTGGTTTAGGAATATATTGAAAAGCCTTGATGAGTTTCTATCATTCAAACATATTTGCCATGAAGTTGTCCAAATATAAAAATGGAACATATTAAGTAACTTCAATAAATCAATAGTATTTGCATAGTTACAAGTATGTGAAATCTGCCATTACTAAATACCAAAACTTTGTTATGTGTAATCAACTACTTCTTGCTACTTTTGTATGCAATACCATCTTGCAAACTGAAAAAAAAGTTCATTAGGTAAATAAATAAATACGTATTATGATGAAGAATAACATGCTATAGTAGCAACTTAATTATAGTATTAGGGATAGAAACTCATATTTAAAGTAAGTGATGCTTCCTTTAGATAAATAGCTATTTTTTTCACAAAAAAAGGTTACAAACATGAATCGTGCTAACAGAAAGCCAACCACACAATCCAACAAGATAATGACTTGCAATAAAATCCAACCTTTTTTAAACAACAAAAACTAATTGTAAAATGAATGGGTTTGGTAATATTTCTCTTGAGTTTGAAGTAACAGAAAATGATATAGCAAGAAGACGGGTTCTAGTTTTTTCTCCATTCAAAACCACAGACATTTAAACATGAGAATGCATTGAAGTCTTTAACGCTCCAATATTTTTATCTAGATCTTAAAAATAAAATTTTAATCACGTTCCCCAAATTAAAAAGTAGAAGAAATAATGAAGAGTATTTATCTTTACTATGCCCCAACAAATGCTGGTGCATCCTCCTTTCCGACAACAAATACTTCAATTGGAAAACATCCTCTATTTCAATACATGTTATCATCGATACATTGCATGTGTTGACTGTGTTAGAAAAAATGGATATAAGAGCTGAAAATTAGATGGTACAAAGTGAAAACTCTTACCTAGTAACAAATGACAACAAATTATTATGTGCATAAATTTACTAATGTATATAATGCCTCTGGCATAAATTATGACAGTAAATTGGCATTCGCAAGGACCATTGATAATCTAGTAGTAATATTTTGTAATCATACTGACACGACCCGAACTTCCCCGTGTAGGAAAGCCCGGATGGCGTTGAGAACACGACAAATCAGAACGCAAACAGAAGAACATTTCATTGTTATTACAACAATTCATCAGAATACAAGAATATACAGAGTATGAATAAATATTATACAACAAAAAATATCAGAGATTTAAATACAGTACTACAGCGGAAAATCAATACAAAACACAACTGAAAGTAATACACGGATACAGAGCTTTCCGAGCATCGTTCCAGCTGTCAATCAGGATCCTGTGAATATAAATTTGCAAAACCAAAACTACTAGCTGCCCGTGTGGAAAATAGGGGCACCCAGAGTTTAGGTTAAAACAATAAACTCCAGGTCAGTCATGTGACTGGTGTGAGAACTAAAACAGTTATTTAAAACTTTACTTTAAAAGGGAGTAATTCAAGGGACCACGCCGTATAACACGGAACGGGTTTCCTCCCAAGAACACTAGTCCATATATCAAAAAAGCGCAATGCTTTTTTGGAAAAATGAAGCTATTATAAGACCCAGGTCCCATCATACAATGCAACGCAAGCCATAGGATAGGGTTTTCCCTTATAATAGCCAAACATGCTTGGTACGTTAAAACAAATCATTTGATACTATTATAAGTGTATAGTGTCAAAACAATTTCAATCATAAATATCAATCATAGGCGGCATGGGTAACATCTATCATGTCGCCATACTAGTTCTACAAATAAAACCGCAATATCACGTATTGGAAATTGGATTTCCGTCATTAGTCGAGGCAAGGGGAAAGCTCCTCTCCGCTTCGAGACACTCTAGCAAATGCCTCGTGACTACACACTCTGGGTAACCCCTGGATCTTTAGGGTCGGTCCTCCGTTACGTTTGAGGATTAATTATTCCTGAACACACGTTTCCCGGTCCTAACAGACCTAAAATCGAGGCACCTCATCCAACAACCACATAGGTGAAAAGTATATAAATGTCAGCCAGTTTAAGCACTGACACCACCACTAGCTAGAAAGAAACATCGTGCTCTCCCTGCAGTCCTTATCCCGTTTTTGACTCATACCGAGGTGTGAGGCTCGCGAATTCACGTTATACACAAAGCTACGCCACGTAAGCCGTGCTTTGATCATCAACCACAAGACTTTGCTTTTCAACAGAAGCCTTGATCATTTGCCACTTAGGCATGCCACACTGGCAATTCATGCCATGCGACTGATGTCCATCGATATACAACCTCTGAGCTCGTACGTCTCAGAGAAGGGCGTTAAGCAAGAGAATAAATTCTCCGCCGCCAAACAGATGTATATTTAATAGAGATCAATCAACACAGAATAAAATCCAATGTCAGACACATAATCCATTTACATGTTCGTTCTGGGTCTGAACGAAATCGGAGGCACTTTCCTCGCATATCCGTCGATCTCCAAGTACTTCTAGATGATCACTAACTGATTCCCTCATCTTGGGTGTACAACCCAATCAAGATCATCAGTAATCACCCAAACGATGTGAAGACTTCCGGTCTTCAACCACCGTCTTCCTCTTCGACATATCGTCGAATCGGTTATTCAAAATGGGTATAAACCCGGCCTTTCTGAATGACCCACGTATATAATAAACAAATGTTACACAAACACAACATACGCCTCATTCCAATTCATCAGTCACTAACCGTAAATTAGCAAGAGAATAATTCCCCAAATATTAACCCCGAAGGTCGAAACCAACATCAGATCAATACCCAGGAAACCATTCTTCTTAGCTAACCTACAGCTAGTTTCTAAATTTCATATTCTTAGGGAAAGGTTCCCATTAATTTTATCCAAGATAAATTCTTTTAAATTTATTCTTTAATCTTCCTTTGGATATCATTTCAAACCATGTTAAGGTTTTCCAAACTAGTCGGGATTAGCGAACCACACCGAAGTATTTATTTATTTTATTTCCCAATCCCAACCTATTCATCCCATGAAGCAAAACTCATAATACTTCATATCTAACACCGCGATGTTATCGGTAAAATTAATTACCATTTCATGTTCAAATCTAATTAAAGATTTAACTATCGCTTTGGAGCAAAACTGGTGATACTCCATTCTCGCTCACTTTCCAAATTTGATAATTTAAATTATCAATTCACATTTCAATCTAATTACAGATTCATTAAAACTCCTTTTACTGGGTTAAAGAACTAATGTCATTTAAAAAAAAGTTCACGATAAACCCACAAATCAATTCTAATTCTATTCCAATTAAATATATTAGAAATTCTGGTTATTTAAAACCTATTTCAAATCAATTTATTTATTTAAAAATAATTGGGTTTTAATTTTAGTTCAAAACCAGTTCATTTCGATAAAAATCTATTTTTATCTTTACAAATGTGGGATTTTTCATCCCAGTTCTTCACAAATCATTTCTTATGGTTTTACACAAATTATTGATATTTTTGATAATTTTATCAGGGCCCGTACATTCGATTTCCAACAACGGCCATCGAACTGCACTTATAGCGACCTTTTCTGAAATTGATTTGGACGTATCTCCAAATCCAACCGTCAGATTTCAAATCTCTTGTATTCATTAGAAAGCTCTTTTCGATACGAACCCAACGGTTCCTGTTTTAGGAGAATTCGACGGTCGGATCTCCCGTAATTCCCATTTGAAATTAATGGTCGAAATTCATGAACTGCCGCGGCGCGGCGCGTTCTATTTAGGCCATTATATTATATATAAAATATATATAATATATATTTCGTCGATTACCTTTTTAAAATGAATTTTATAAATCGTTTTAAATTCGTTTCAAAACAATTTCAACTTCCATTTCAAATTCAAATCAGAATTAAATTTTTCCTTATGAATTCGTTTTAAATTCATTTCAGATTGATTTTTTTTATTCAATTTCAGTTCGTTTTCAATTCAAATCGATTCAATTTTGAATTCATTTCAAATTGATTTTTATTCTATTTCCATTCGTTTTCTATTCGTTTTCTATTCTTTTAAATTGATTTCTATTCAATTTCAATTCAATTCGAATTTCTTTTATAAATATTCAATTTTTATCTCTTCTCAATATTCATTATAAAAACGAATATAATCGATATAAATATCGTTCGCGTCAAAATAGCGCATCTCTAATCAACACGGCTTTATATTTTTCAATAACCTTGTTATTTTATTCAACAAATGGATATTTATTCAATTCAACAAATGAATCTATATTTTCAACACATGACTAATCTCAACAAATGAGTACTGTCAACACATGACTATTTTTGTTATTTAATATATTTTATAAAAATTGTGGTTTCTATCGTTTGATTTCAAATCAGACTCCAACCGTAAAGTAGTAAGAGAATGATTCCCTAAGTATTCACCCCGAAGGCCGAAACCAACATCAGATCAATACCCAGGAGACCACTCATCTTAGCTATTTTCCAGTTAGTTTCTAATTTTATATATGATAAAGATGTAAATTTTATTGTTAAAATATTTCGTTCAACACATGACTAATCTCAACGAATGAGTACTGTCAACACATGAACCATTATTTTCTAATATTCTTTATTTTCTCAATTGGAATGAGGCCCAATCAATTACCATATAATGTTAATTATATGGATTTCCATACATCACATGTATATAATAGCACTGACAAATAATCAACCATCAACCAAAGTGCACTACACTGTATAAGCATCAAATATAGATATCTAACGCTTACAACAGCCTGTCAATCAATCGATCGACATATAACTAATCAATCAGGATGAGTGAACTTCAAATATCATCCCAACACCCGTGTGGGGTTTCACATCAACAAACACAAATTTTTATTCATGCAGTTGGGTGATGTGTAAAATTTATCGTCCCAATCAATATCCTTCAAATAGGTGTACATAAACAAACCGTCCAGTTTGTAAATGAATATTTATTTATACACATTCACTATATTCATATTCACGTTAAATATTATATTTTTAACGACAAAAATATTTTATTCAACCTATGAATATTCTATTCAATTCATTTCTTCAATAAAAATGATATTTTTATTTTTCTAACTTATTTTACAAAATTTTGGCGGCATGACGGCACGATACTAGAAACGGGACAAGGCCTAGCCTTACCCCCGGTCTAATAATGGCCCACACCATAGAAAAATCAATTCAATTTCACCAAACAACCAAATTCAATCAAATAATCTAACCAACTACACAACCAAACAAACAAGTCCATGGTCTGTGGACGATGGTGTCGGGTGCTACTAAACACTGTCTGCATCCTAGTATATATTTATAACTAAAAAGGAAAATTTAAAGTGAGAAGTTCTCACCCAAGCTAAACCAAACGCCACGACTCTTCTTATGTAGAAAATCTTCGTCGTGCTCGCCTTTTGTCTATTTCGTTGTCCGTAGCCACTACATATATAAAAATTACATTTTTACATTGTTGCTATGTATGTAAAAATCACATTTTTATATTACTACTATATAGCTAAAAATTCTATTTTTTATACCGCTGTTCATATAATAAAGATCAAATCTTTACTATCTATATAATATAAAAATCA
Organism: Allium sativum; assembly: GCA_030737875.1. Taxonomy (NCBI): domain Eukaryota; kingdom Viridiplantae; phylum Streptophyta; class Magnoliopsida; order Asparagales; family Amaryllidaceae; genus Allium; species Allium sativum. The sequence continues at coordinate 1,014,333,516 of CM060924.1, forward strand.
TATTTTTATTATCTCTACTATATAAAAATCATATTTTTATTTACCCTATACTATAAAAATCAAATTTTTATTCTTTCTATAATATAAAAATCATATTTTTACATACTTCATTCTTCAAAAACCATAGAAGCTTTAAAGCGGAGAAAACTCACATTTTTCTAACGCCCGGATTCGCTGTTCAGGTTCCAGAATTTGCAAACGAGCTTCAATCTTCACACCATCTTTTTTTCTAGCTTAAACGCGCCATTCCGGACAAATTTCTCCTAGTCTTCCTCCCGAAAATGTGCCATTTCGCCGGAAATCGCGAAAAGACAGCATTTTGACAATGTTTGGACAACAGACTTTGGACGCGTTTTCCCGACAACTCCGCAATGCAAAATGGGATTATCATATACCAAATCGAAGAGAAAATCGTGCTCTTCGACTTTGGTCTTGAGGAGCTTTGCCTAGAAACGCACGGTTTGGGAGTTATGGGCAAAACAGTGACAGGGTCTTTTGTGCAAAACGGGATTTTTAATGAAAATGGGTTTTTGGGTGTAGCGGGGCCCACGGCCGGAATTGGGTGGCCTGAGGGGTGCGCTGGACCTGATTGGAGGTGGGGAGGGTGCCGGTGGGCGGCGGCGGTGGTGGTGGGGCCCATGGTGGCGGATTTGGGTGGTGGCTAAGGCTAGGGTTCACAAAAGAAGAGAGAGAGGAGGAGGAGGAGGAGAGGGGTAGCCGGAGGGGAGGAGGAGCGGCCAGAGGTGATGGTGGCAGTGGAGGAGGGGCGGTAGCGGCGGCGGGAGGGTGGAGGCCATTTTTGAGTTTTTTGAAGAGAAAGAGAAAAGTGAAATTATGAAGTGAGACATGGCGTAAAAGTGATTATATGCTAGTTTCTCGCGTATCGTCCGAATGCAAATGATCTCCGATTGCCGCGGATTTCGGATACGAGGTAGCAGACGTGAAGACGAGTGCAATGAAACAAGTTTCGTCGAATTCCGAGTTCGTTTGACTGTCCGTTAAGATTCTAAAAAATGCTCAGATAAGCTCTAAAAATGCTATTTTGGCGCACCATTTCTTCTTGCACGCTCACATGCTAACTTCAAAAATCATGCCCTTTTGGATTTAACCATTTTTAGATGATACGAATCCAGAAGAAAAAAAACGAAATCGAATTCTGAGGTCGTCTCAATAATGTTCCTTTGTAAAATGACTACCTGCTTTACCCTGAACTGTTTTAGCTCGCACGGCCACATACTAACTCCGTTCGACGCGCCATTTGGAACTCAACAATGATTTGTCATTATGAATCCAGAAAAATTTATCTCGTCTAATTCTGAGCTCATATGCAAAATTTCACTTTTTAAGGGCTATGTATTGCTAACCGAAAAGCTCAAACCAATTGCCACTATTCCGGATATCGGAATATATCGAAGCTTATACTTTTCGAAGTTCTAAACGGCATTTTGAACTCAATGGAAGTGGTTTCGAGTCCAAATTCATCCGTATGCAAAATATGACTTTTTGGGCCATGTATAATTTACATAGCGACTATTCTGAATTTTCAACTGGGCATAACTTTTGAATCCTGCTATGAAATTTCGATTTTTCGGATTCGTTGGAAAGATATTTTCAAATAGATTCTAATATTTTTGGTTTCGCTAAAATCCGGTTTATTTTGAATCCTTTACACTCATTCGAAATTTGAAATCGAATTATCGAACTACCGCGCCATTTTCAATTTATTTTATAATTATAAATAAAATATTTATATTCTGACGACGATCTATATAAATATACACGTTCTAATACTAATCAAAATAAAATTCTTGTCGTTATTATTTAAAATAATCCATTTTAAATATTCAAAATTCACTAAAATTGCCAAAATAAAAATTTTAAATTGGCTCGGATTTTCCGGGTTGTTACACATACAACTTGTTTCCTTGCTAATTGAAAAAACTCAAATCATAGCAAGTATATTTAGTATTAAATGAAAAAGTTAATCTTTATGCCAAACAATAATACATTAACTAACTTTGTAAATATCTTTTCTCTTTTCAAATCACACGGTCAACAGTTAGCATAAATTATTAACGATTTGCAAACAAATAAGTTAAAGAAATATATAAGGAAATCCAACGTGTTTGAACATCAGTTAGATTTAGTATAATTTTACCTTTCCAAGCATAGTCAGTGCTGCTAACATTTCAAGACACTTTGCAACCTTCTTCTCAAGTAGCATAGTGGGATTAGTGATAGAAACTTTTTGTAGGAGAGCGTATAATGTGATTCCCTTTAATTTTCCATCCAAGCAAGAAGCACTTCACCAACAACCTATAAGCAAAGACATGTACTTATGTTTATATAGAAAATCAATCAAATAAGGTTGGTACTAACAATAATACCTTGCAAGTCTAACACTGAAATAGTCATGGCGGCCAACCCACTACCTGCGACTTAATATCATGCTAGTAAAACCTATTAAATAAACTAGTTACATTATACAATGAATCAAATGAAATATACACACAAATGGGTAGCGAAAGTATATATTTGTGTAGGGTAATGTATTAAGGGATAAGGAGGAGAGTTATTAGAGAGGAACAATTTCAATTTTTATTGATGCAAAACATGATACAAAGAGCACATATATATAGTGCTATGAGCCCAACGGCTAGTACAAAATATACCAAATATGTATGATCCTAACGGCTAGTATTAAATGTACCAAGTATGCATGAGCCTAACGGCTAGTAGATAATGACAAAGCATGCTAAATATGATAAAAACGTTTTCACACTCTAACGGCTCTATTGTCTTCGTTATGCCCCCTCAGTTCGAACTAGGGTTTCCTTGCTCATTCTGGCTTCCGCCTGCACTGATAACGCGAAGTTCCTCTCTCATTCTGATAAAAATTTTGGTCGAAAGGGCCTTTGTGAGAGCATCTTCTCTCTGATAGTATGCGGGAACATGACGTATTGCAAGTCTTCCTGATTGCATTCTTTCTCTCACAAAGTGGAGATCAATTTCAAGATGTTTCGTCCTTGAATGTTGAATAGGGTTAAGAGATAAAGATACTGTGCTCTTATTATCGAACCAAATGACCGGCTTTCGTCTTGGAGTGAAACCAAGCTCCTCCATCAGTGATTCTATCCACATGATTTCGGCTGTAGCGCTTGCCAGTGCACGGTACTCAGCCTCTGTGCTAGATCTTGATGTGGTCTTTTGTTTCTTCGTACACCAGGAAATGATATTGGAACCGAGGTAAACGCAGTATCCTGAGACAGACTTTCGATCATCGATATCGTTGGCCCAATCAGCATCGCTAAAGCACTGTAAGTTAAGTTCCTTTTCTGAATTTAGGCGTATTCCGTAATGTTTTGTGCCTTGTAAGTATTGTAACACTCTCTTTAATGCCATCCAATGTTCTGATAAAGGGTTTTGCATGTACTGACTGAGTTTATTGACGTTGTAGCATATGTCTGGTCGAGTAATAGTTTCGTATTGTAACGCTCCTATTATGCTTCTATATTGTTTGGCATTGTCGATAGCTTCTCCTTTATGCTTAGATAGTCTTAGGTTACTAATCATAGGCGTAGGTAATGGGTTTGCCTTGTGCATATTTGCCCTTTGCAGTATTTCAGTGATATAATTTTGTTGGGATAATATTAGTTCACCATTGTTTTTCCTAATCACTTGTATTCCAAGAAATTTTTTTAGTTCCCCCAAGTCTTTAATGGCAAAATTTTGATCCAGCTTATGTACGATTCTGTTTATTTCTTCGCTGTTGTCTCTTGTTTTTAGCATGTCGTCAACGTATACTAGAATGAACACAGTTCCATGCATGCCCTTCTTCATATATAGAGAATTGTCCGATTTAACTTGTGAGAAACCCATGTTAGACAAAGTTGACTTTAGCTTTTCATACCAAGCTCTCGAAGCTTGTTTTAAGCCATATATTGCTTTGTGTAGTTTGCATACTTTATCACCAGTACCATATCCTTCAGGTTGTTGCATGTATACCTCTTCAGTCAATTCCCCATTCAAAAAAGCATTGTTGACGTCCAGTTGCCTCACATTCCATCCTTTGTTTAGAGCAATGGTCAGTATAATTCTGATGGTTGTGGGTTTTATGACTGGGGAAAAAGTTTCATTGAAATCAAAACCAAATTGTTGCGCGTAACCTTTTGCAACCAGTCTGGCCTTGTATTTGTCAATAGATCCATCTTCTTTTCTTTTTATTTTGTATGTCCACCTACAACCAATCACATTTTTGTGTTTTGGTTGAGTCACTAAGCTCCAAGTGTTGTTTTTTATGAGAGCTTTATATTCAGTGTCCATTGCCTCCTTCCATTTGTTTGATCTTATAGCCTGAGTGAAATTCAATGGTTCGATCTCACTGGCAGAAATATTATATATTTTGGGTTTGAAGATGCCTCTCTTTGACCTGGTGATCATGTGATGTCCAGTTGATTGTGGTGGTGTTTGTTGCTGTGTATCATTGTTGTTGGTAGTGTCAACATGGTTGTTGTTTTCTGTATCTTCACTATACTGTATGTTTTGATTTGATTGATGTATGTTTGTATCTTCTGAGTCATTGTGTGTCTCATTGTTTGCTCATTTGTTCGATCCATAGTTTCTTCCTGGGTGTTTAAATTGCTTGTGCGTTGTTGCTCTTCATTTCTATCAATTGAAGGTAGTTCAGTAATGAATAGCTCGAAACGTATGTTATTGTTTATGCTTTGTTCCCAGTCCTTTTTGCCGATTTGCTTTTTTGCGTAAGGAAACTTGTTTTCACCAAATATCACATGTCTAGAAACATATATTTTTCCATTTTTGTCCATGCACTTATAGCCTTTTTGGTTTTGTGCGCACCCGATGAATGTGCATGGGCTTGATCTCATACTTAGTTTATGATTGTTATAGTCTCTCAAACATGGAAAACATAGACACCCATAGGCTTTCAGAAAACCATATTCTGGTCTAACACTGTATATCATTTCATGAGGGCTTTTATTATTTAAGACTTTGGTTGGCAACTTGTTAATGAGGAATACAGATGTATAGAAAGCTTCATTCCAATATTTCATGGGTAATGAGCTTTGTGATAACAAAGTTAGACCAGTCTCTACTATGTGTCGATGTTTTCTTTCGACTAAACCGTTTTGTTCGGACGTATGGGGGAAAGTTAATCTATGTTTGATCCCTCTTTTGAGAAAGTAATTAGTTAGAGGATTAAACTCAGCTCCCCCATCTGTTTGAACAACCTTAACAGTACTGTTCATTTGTTTTTCAACATGAGTTATAAATTGCATAACTGTATTGCAAGCTTCTGATTTAGTTTTCAGCATGTATATCCAAGTATATCTAGAATAAGCATCCACGAAAGAAAGATAATACCTGTGTCCCTAATATGAATTTAGAGGCGCGGGTCCCCACAAGTCAGCGGCTATAAGCTCCAGTGGCTCATTATAGCTAGTTTTAGAATCACTAAAAGGGAGCTTGTGGCTCTAGCCGAGTTGGCAGTGCGTGAATGTGTGTTTGATAGGTACATTTTTATAATCAATGTTATTATTACGCAGAATAGTCTTAACAGTTTCCAGATTAGGATGTCCTAATTTTACATGCCAAGAATTAATCACGTTACATTCACTGCTATTATTTTCATAATCAATGTTATTGCAACTATTCCTAATACAGTCATTGTCACTACTAGCATCTACATTATTGTACCAGAATTCTCCACTTGAGTTTGCAGTCTTGAATTTGTATAAACCATCGTATAGGTTACCTCGAAGTAATATTTCATGATTTAGGGAATCTTTAACTAAACAAAACTTAGGATGAAATTCAAAGTAAACATTATTGTCGTTGGAAAATTTTGATACACTTAACAAATTTTTATTAATCGTAGGTACCCTAAGAAGATTGTTTAATTTGAGTTGTCTTTTCCCAAAGATAGTCCCTTTGCCTATGTGTGTGATACTAGCAGTACTACCATTACCCATATGAAAATTTCTCATACCTGAGTAATTTCTGCTCCCGATGTTTAAATTTTGAAGATTGCTAGTTATGTGGTGAGTCGCTCCTGAGTCAGGGTACCATTCTTCGAAGCCATTGTCTTCATTTTTTACTTCATCATCATCTGCAGCATTATGTCTTCGGTTTGCGTTATTATTATTTTGAGTTGAATTCCCTATTGTTGCCATATTTGCTTGTGCTCTTCTTTGTGAAGAGTAATTTTGGCTTGCCTGCTGTCTACCTGTGTCTGAATTATACCTGAAGTAATATTTGTTTGCCATGTGACCAAACTTTTGGCATATTTGACATTTCACATGATAGTTGTTGTTATCTCCTTGTATCTGCTTATTTCTGACTGTGGTATAATTGGCAGAGAACTTATTTTGTGCTGTTTTTCTTTGGTCGATTCTGCCTTCATGAGAAAGGAGTGCTGATCGAACGAACTGTAAATCAGGTAAGGTTTGTTGTGTAGCTAACACAGTTACTAGAGATTCGTATTCTTCATCTAATCCACCAATAATAAACAGGATTTGCTCATTGTCGCTGATCTTATGGCCAACAACATTTAGTTTGTCACACAGATTTTTAATTTGTCCTAAGTATTCTTTCATGCTTGCCTCCTTTTTTCTAGAATTTTGTAATTCCCTTCTATATTGCATGATTCTAGCAGCTGATTGTGAACTGAAAATTTGTTCAACTGTTTTCCATATTTCATAAGACGTGCTACATACAACTATTTGTGATAATAAATTCGAACTTACTGACGATAGGAGCCATGAGGAGAGGAGGCTGTCTTGTTTTTGAAACTTTGTGTAGTCTGTGTTAGGCACAATTTCTCCTTCCGAATTGGTTATCATCACTGGTGGGACTGTTATTGTCCCATTAATGTACTGCAGTAAATCATACCCTCTTAGAGCGATCTCTACTTGATATTTCCATATAATGTAATTGTCTTCGTCTAGAGCTGTGGTGATAATTTGGCTTTTTGGTTTAATCAGGTCATGATGGTTAGGTGGAGCGCTGTACCCCATACTTCCTGAAATAGTGGAGGTTACTCCATTGTTGTTGGCCATAAAACAAAAACAACTTTCTGCTTGATGATTAAGCCTTTCGGCAATTTGGCTCTGATACCATATTAAGGGATAAGGAGGAGAGTTATTAGAGAGGAACAATTGCAATTTTTATTGATGCAAAACATGATACAAAGAGCACATATATATAGTGCTATGATCCCAACGGCTAGTACAAAATATACCAAATATGTATGAGCCTAACGGCTAGTATTAAATATACCAAGTATGCATGAGCCTAACGGCTAGTAGATAATGACAAAGCATGCTAAATATGATAAAAACGTGTTCACACTCTAACGGCTCTATTATAACGGCTCTATTGTCTTCGTTATAATGCAGGAAAATACATGATAGAAAATGGTTAGAAATTACCTACCCAGTAAAAAAGTGAGCCAGAATGTCTACCCATAGATCAAACTCGTATATGATAGAACTGCAGGCCATTCCACCATTTGCTACCTAATATCCTATCAGTAACAATTATGTTAATGAACTTGCAACATTATAATAGTAATGCAGATGAAAAATACAAATATGTTCTGAATATTCCTATCTAAAATGCATCAGCTGCATGCATACATATCCTATAGGTACCTTCTTCATAAAAAATAAAGAAGAGCGCGGTATTTTCCTCAGCAACAAAACCCGATCTCTGAAAAAAAACAAAAAGCGAAAAACTATCTAAATTTACAGTTTCCAGTACCCGGTTTGTATGGAGATACTGGCAGGACTAAAAATCGGTCAACAAGTCCAATAAAATCACTAATTATTTGACATGAAATATAGCCCAACAATATTTTTAAGATATAATTAAAAGTTGATCGCGCCGGATATTTGAAAGTTCCACTTAAACGCCAATACTTAGTTAATTGGATATTGGCGTATAAATATGGAACCACATGATATTCTGTACTGACCTACTATACATTATGTATGTAAGATTTGTTAGAATTCATAAAAATATATGCAAGTATTCAAAAGTACAATACTTGAATCAGTAATTTCCACCCAAGCTCTTTCAACGGAGGGTTCATGTCAATCTCCAGCATTGCACACATTGCAACATCTGCTGCGCTTCCCTAAGATATATTAATATATCAACAGTGATCCACATAAATTCTCCAAAAATCACTATTTTAGATGACTAAAATCTTTTGGTACAAGGAGTCGAATGTTCAGGATACACTTAGTGTGTTGTCATTCAAATCATGTAAAAGTCACATAAACACTCAATTTTGAATGTTATATCGCATCTCCACATCATGTACATATGTGTGTGCATCACGCATATCGTGCATTCTATTAATAAAGAATAAATTATGATTTTCAGGAAGTATCATATTATATCAGGTGAATGCTAGATTGATATAAATATTACCTTTGTACTTTTGGTTCTTTTGCTTTTATTTTTCATAATTCAACATAATTTTAGGTTGTAGAAAGCAGATATGAACTATGTAGAAAGTAAACTTAAAAACCAAAAGATTTGTCTGTATTAGTGCAAAACTTAAAAATCAAAAGATTTGTTTGTGTTGTTGCACAGCAAGGACCCAAATTCATGTTGCTTTTTAACCATATCAAAGGTATTTTAGCCATTTTTATGCAATAATACAGAGAATATTTGAACAGATTGAGTTTCATCCAAAACGTGTGTATAATTCTTACCTAAACAGGGGTATTGGTAACAGCTCTTTCGATATGAGCCCTCTGACTATAGCTGGCATTAGCCATTGATGGAAAAGTACGTGCACGCCCAAGTAATGTTGGGACATGCCTATATTTGTGAACTTCAAATTTGCGCTTTTCTTGCCATTCTAATACTTCTTTTCTGTCCTTGTACCATCTTTTTACTGTCTCTTTATCTACATTGTATAAAACTTGCCATGAAACAGTTTTATATTCACACAAATATACATTAATCGGGTAGTAAGGACTTATGACAGATAGTGGCGGCAGTTGACGCCGGAAGCAGGAGGACGTTTGGTATCAAAATTAATGCGAGCATCCAAACTAATTTCAATGGCTGTAGAAGAATTAAATCTGAAATAAACTCACTGAGAGATGGTCAGTGGACTTTCATTATGGGAGTAGTGGAAAAGAGTACGACTTAAAAAAATGGGAAGAACTATGTAGAAGCTCGTATTGAACGGAAGATTTTTTTTAATATGTGACGTTTCAGTTTTCAGTAAATTATTAATTAAATTAGGAGTGCTACGTACAGTGTTCGCCATGGAAACTAAACCCAGTAATAATTTAAATAAAAGGCTGTGAGCCTTGAAAACTAAACCATAATAATTATAGATGTTTTTTATTTTATCTTCAAGGTTTTGGCGGGAAAATAATTAACGTGATAACGACACGTGTACAGGGTGATTGTGAGAGTGACACATGGCCTCAGCTGTACTTTGCTTTAGTTTAATGTAAGATCTTTTAGTATCTCTAGATTTCCAGTCATATGTCTTGAAAATCCACTATCAAGTGTCCATTTTTCTTTTTTATTTGCACCATTTATCCATTAATTGTTGAATCGCAAGAGCCATATAACACATTTGTTCCTATACAACAAACCAATTCAGTAGATAAATTGATTTTTTTTTTTAAATATTTAGATGTAGACTCATGAAACAATGATGAATTGAATATTTTTGAACTAGTCTTGAAATAATTTTTGAAAATTGCAATTTAAACTTTTCAAAAATTAGATTATGAAAACTTTGAAAACCAATGCTATGATATCAATTGTTGGGAAATGAGGATCAAGGGTCTTAAGGCAAACTTAACACTAGAGGGAGGGTGAATAATTTTTAATGAAATTTTATAAATTTTAGGAAAACTTTTAGAATAAATCAGAAACAAATGCAAATCATAGATATGAAACAATCACGGAAACAAACACATATATAAAATAAAAAGTAAAAGCAATAAAGTAAAGAGCACACCATGGTTTTTATACTGTTTTGGAGTTACCCTACATCCAATCCTACACAACTCTGGGTTGATGTAGATTTATTTTCAAATAATATCCAAATTACAATCCTAGATTTCACAGGCTATGAGGTTCATCCCTCATGTTTCCTGAGTGTAGCGAGTCTCAATTGATTTCTGGGCTACAATCACACCCAATGGATTTATGAACTACAATTACACCCAGTTGACTGGAATGGGCTACAACTATACCTTTTTAGTATCGGTTTTGGAAGGAATACTTGATAGAACTTTTATATTGTGATCTTTGATTATAAAACTCCAATATAAGTTTGGAATTTGAAAAATAATGGCCACAATGTCAACATGCCTTAGAAAAAAATGAATTTTTTATTTTTATTTGAAAACAATGTAAATGATGTTGAAATAAATCAAGGTAATTATGGAGTTTGAACATACTATTGTTCTATATAATAAAATAGTATAATAGAGTAAAAATATAAGTTCAAAGCATACCATTATAATATATGAAATAATTATTTAAAACTTATACAAATCTTTAAATATAACTATATAAGAAATGTTTTAAAACTTAAAATATAAAACTATAAATACGAATATAAGGAAATTAAACTTAAGTAAAAATATATTAAAACTAAAATATAAGTAAGCAAATCTAAAATATTTAAATTAGTTAAAACTAAAATATAAGTAAACAAAACTAAAATATTTGAATTAGGAGTTAGATTTTAAATCCAAGCAATAAATTTAAATATTAAATGAATTTTTTTATTTAAATAGGAAATAATTTTGAAATCAATAATAACAAGAAAATTATAAAATAAAAATAATAAGAGATTTAAAATAGAGATTCAGTGCTATAACGGAATTTTAACAAAAATTCTAGACTCTATAACTTATCATGTTTTCATGAACTCTTGTTACTCACGAAACTTCAATCTTGAACTCTTCTTCTTTGAAATCTTCTATCTTAAATCTTTAAACTGTACAGTCTTCCAATCAAAACCTGTATATAATCATACACACACATATAATAGTGTGTATATTTTATAACAATAATAGTTAAAAGAAGGTTGTTGTCATCAAAACTATCATCACCATCATCTCAGTCCCTAACAGTACCCTCTTTTGTCCTAAATAAATAGTAATTGGCATAGGTTCCTAGGTGATCGCAGTAACACCTTGTTCAAGCTTGAGGTTGATTTCCATCGATCTTCCTTTAGTGATGTAATTATACTAATTAAAGTAAGGATTTTTGAAGATTCAAAGACAAGAGGCCAATAATGAAGGAGAGGAGCTATTTTGCGAGTTGTGAAATGACCAATGGGATGTGTTATCGACCTCTAGAAACCCTTTTACACTAATCTCAAAATGCGCATCGGACCCATTTCGCTAATGGATCTAATCACCCATTTAAGCAACCTAAACCTAATTAAATCTTAAATCAGTCATATCTCTTAAATGATAAGCCCATTTTCTTAGTTTGACCATTATTTGGAAAGGGAAATAAGAGGCCATCAATGAAGGGGAGGAGCTATCTTGCGAGTTGCAAAATGACAAATGGGACGCCCTACCAGGCCTTAAAACCCTTGTATAGTAATCTCGGAATGCACATTGGACCATTTCACTAATGGTTCTAATCAACCATACAAGCTACCTAAAAGATATTAAATCTTAAATCAGTCATATCTCTCAAATAATCAACCCGTTTCTTAACTTGACTGCTCTATGGAAAGGAAAATCATCATCCAAACGATTTCAGGTCCAAATTCCTTTTTAATCAAAAGTTATGGATAAAAAAATCATTAGGGATAAAAAGGTCATAAAAAAGTTTTATAAAAATCACGAACGCAATAAGTGACCCTAAGATTCATTTCCCAAAATTATAGAACCTTACGACCTTATGTGGAAAAAAATATAAATATTCTACAATCTTCTTATACATAGAATATAGGTCGTTACAATCTCCCTCCCCTTCCCTTCATTTGTATTTCACCCGTGAAACCCCTAAAACAAGTTAATAAGTTCATCAAGCATACTTGCCAAACATTTACAATCATGTAGTCAAACATACACATATATCAATTATAACAAAAGAGGAAAGTTACAAACCTATCTTAGCATGCAAGATACTACACAATGGTATATTGATGATATCGTAAATGAAAAAGAGGTATAAACTAAAAGTTTTACCATATGGATACCTCGTACTCTCCTCAATTTCTTGAAAGTAATTACCCTCACTTTTACTTCATTGGACCTTTACAAGATTTGATGTCTAAGTAGTTTATTATCATGCTCAATGAAAGGTACAAGCTTACGAGTCTTTAAAGCTTTTTATTCACCTTGATATCATCCAACTGATCCAGAGTGATGATTACATTTGCTTCCTGCACAAACTTCCTTAAGTCAGAAGAATGGAATAAATTGTGCGCTCCATCCATCTTCTGAGATATTCGAACCTATAAGTTAAGCTCCTAATTTTTTCAATAATTGGAAAAGGATCAATAACACACAATGCCAATTTTCCCTTCCTACCAGGCTAAACCACATTTCCTAAGGGAGAAATCTTGACAATCACCAAATTCCCAATGGGGAATTACAAATCTCTATGTCTTCTATAGGCATAGCTTTTCCTCTCCATCAAGAGCATCTTTTATTCGATATCGAATGGTTCCTGTCTTCTATATGGTCTCCTAACCATGTCTGACCCAAGTATTAGTTTTCGCCCTGCTTTACAACAATATGAAGGAGCATTGAACGACTTTATATACAAAGCTTCATATAGTGTCATACAAATGCTAGACTGATAACATTGTTGTATGTGAATGCAACAAGATGCAAATTATTATCCCATGGATCTCTAAAACCTGGATGTAAGTCGCAAGACATCTTCCATTATACGATTCACTTCTTAAGTTTGGCCGTCAGTTTGAGAATGACAAACTGTGGTGAGGCACGAAAAAGGATTCCTAAAAATTCTTCCAAAACCCACCATCGAACAAGGAGTCTCGGTTACACACAATACCCTTTAACGCTCTGTGGAATCATACAAACCACCTCACATACAAGTCAGCCAGCTGGTTGTCATTCTACTCGACTTGACTGGTATAAATCTGGTGTTGTAGGTCAACCAACAAATGATGGAACAAATGATATTGTACTATACTTAAGTCCTTGGAAGATCGTCAATAAAACCCATCGACCCTTGTACACATTTCCGCTCGGGTACTTCTTGTAGTTGCAACAAATCACTAAGCTTCTTCTGCTCAGCTTTGACTAACTAACAATTCATGCACTTTGAGATGAATGCACTAACATCTTTCTTGAATGCACTAACATCTTTCTTCTTTCTTCGTTAATAATAGGTTTGCCATATATACCGATATATTTTATTACCATCAGGATGCATGGTCAATCTAGAGTAAAGACATTATCAAAGCACTTCATCTCTTAGTCCACCAATGTTAGTAACAAACAACCTCCCATCCGAACAAAGCCAAACAACATGTCGAGACATATCTTTATGCACTGCTCTATATTCAATCTCGGCAATAATCTAAGCCAACCTAGGATCACGTTTGTGGATAGAACATATCTGTTAAATAATTGTCAAACTTGTCAACATTTTAGTTCCAACTCACATCTAGACCAAAAATTATAAGGAACTATGTACTCTAGTTACTTCCACTTTAGGAACATAGATTGTGACGACCTGGGATTTTGCTCGATCCGAATCAGTCGCTAAATCGACCAAGACCGTTCGAAACCCCTGATCGCTTTGAGAACACGACAAATCAGAACACAGACGGAAGAACATTTCATTGTATATTACAACAATTCCACCAGAATACAAGAATATACAGAGCATAAATGAATAAATATTACACATTCGATAAATATCAGAGATTTAAATTACATTTAAATACATTGCAGCGGAAAATAATACAATACACGACTAGAAGTAATACGCGGATACAAAGCTTTCCGAGTATCATTCCAGCTGTAAATCAGGATCCTGTGAATATTAATCTGCAAAACCAAAACTACTAGCTGCCCGTGTCAAAATAAGGGCACCCAGAGTTTAGGTTAAAACAATAAAATCCAGGTCAGTCATGGGACTGGTGTGAGAACTAAAACAATTATTGATCTTTATTTTAAAGTTCAGTAAATCAAGGGACCACGCCGTATAACATGGAACGGGTTTCCTCCCAAGAATACCAGTGCATAAAACAACAGCGCAGTGCTAAATAGAGAAAATTGAAGCTATTATAAGACCCACGTCCCCATCACACAATGCAACGCAAGCCGGAGGATAGGGTTTTTACCTTATAATAGCCAAGAATGCTTGATACGTTTAAAACAAATCATTTGATACTATTATAAGTGCATAGTGTATAAAACAACTTCAAATCATAAGTATCAATCATAGACGGCATAAGAGCCCCATCGCACTATGTCGCCATACTAGGCTCTACAATAAAAACCGCAAATGTCACGTATTTGGAAGTTGGATTTCCATCTGTGAACCGAGGCAAAAGATAGTCCTCTACCGATTCGAGACAATCTAGCCCATGTCTCAGGTCAGAGCTCGAGTGACCTTTGGATCGTCAGGGCCGGTCCATCGATGTGGATTAAAATTCCTGAACACTACGTTTCCCCGCCCTAAGGGGCGTAAATGAGCCAACGAATGACTCCATCGGACATGGATCGTACGATCTAACCGAGGCGCCTCGCAACAGCAACAACCACATAAGTCAAACTCGTCAGGGCGGGTAAAACCACTGACGCCACTTCTAGCTAGAAGGAAACGCATGCCCTCCATGAGGTCCTCTCCCATTTCTGGTTCACAACTGGGGTGTGAGGCTCGCGAATTCACGTTACACAAAGCTATGCCACACAGGCGGTGCTTTGATCATCAACCACATGACTTTGCTTTTCAACAGAAGCCTCGATCAATTGCCACTTAGGCATGCCACACAGGCAATTCACTCCATGCGTTTGATATCCATCAATATATAACCCCTGAGCTCGTACGTCTCAGAGAAGGGCGTTAAGCAAGAGAATAAATTCTCCGCCGCCAAATAGATTTATATTTAATAGAAATCAATCACACAGACTGAAATCCAATGTCAGACACACAGTTCATCAACAAGTCCGTTCTAGGTCTGAACGATACCGGAGGCACCTAGTACCTCGCATATCCATCGATCTCCAAGTACGTCTGGACGATCACTAACTGATTCCCGCCTCTTGGGTGTACGACCCAATCAAGATCATCAGTAATCAACCTAACGACGTGAAGACCTCCGGTCTTCGACCACCGTCTTCACCTTCGACTCCACGTTGAATCAGTTATTCAGAATGGGATAAACCCAGTCTTTCTGAATAACTCGTGTATATATTATAAAAGTGTTACACAAACACAACATACGCCTCATTCCACTTTAGAATATTCTTTTTATTCAAATATTCTTATATTTTGGGAAAGGTTCCCATTAATTTTATCAAAGATGAATTCTTTAAATTTATTCTTTGAATATCAATTCAAACTAGTCGGGATTAGCGACCACACCGAAGTAATCATTTATTTTAATTTCCCAATCCCAACCTATTCATCCCATGAAGTAAAACTGGTAATACTTCATATCTAACACCACGGTGTTATCGGTAAATTCAATTACCATTTCAAGTTCAAATCTAATTAAAGATTTAACTATCGCCTGGAGTAAAACTGGTGATACTCCTTTCTCGATCTTTTCAATCTAATTAAAGATTCATTAAAACTCCACTTAGTTTTAATCTTTAACTGGGTTAAAGAATCGGTGTCATTTAAAATACGGTTCACGATAAACCCAAAATCACATTCCATTAATTATCGGGTTAAAGAACAAGTGTTATTTAAAACATTGTTCACGATAAACCCAAAAATCAACACCAATTCAATTCCAATTAAATATTATTTGATTGGTACACTTCATTAAATCTAAATAAAAAGATTTAATCTTTTTCTCCACTGGGCTTAAGAACAGTGTTAAGGAAGACACCATTCACGACAAACCCAAATCACATTTGATATTAAATACAAGGCACTGAATAGAAAATATATCGGCTTATATTCAATATCAAATTCTACGACCAACAAATATCGTATTGGAAATAACGATATTAATATATCTTTCAAATTCCCATAACAATATCTGTATCATCACGAAATCCAACATCGAAATATTCCGAAGACAATTTCGATTCAAATCCATTCCAATTCAATTATTGGAATTTCTGGTTACTTTTAAAACCCTTTTCAAATTCAATTTATTTATTTCAAAAATAAATAAATTATTATTCTAGTTCAAAACTAGTTCACTTCGATAAAAATCTATTTTTATCTTTTCAAATATGGATTTTTTTCATCCTAATTTTTCCCAAATCATTCCTTATGATTTTACACAAATTATTACTATTTTTATTAATTTTATCAAGGCCCGTACAGTCGATTTCCATCAACGGCCATCGAACTGCACTTACAGCGACCTTTTCCAAATTTGATTTGGACATAATTCCAAATCCAACCGTTAGATTTCAAATTTCTAATATTCGTTAGAAATCTCTTTTCGATACGAACCCAACGGTTTCGGTTTTAGGAGAATCCGACAGTCGGATCTCCAGCAATGTCCATTCGAAGTCAATGGTCGAAATTCGCGAACTGCCGCGGCGCGACGCGTTCTATTCAGGCCATTATATTATATATATATATAATATATAATATATACTTCGTCGATTTCTTTTCAAAACGAATTTTATAAATCGTTTTAAATTCGTTTTCGAAATGATTTCAACTTCATATTCAATTTCTAATCAAAATTGAATATTCCAATATAAATTCGTTTTAATTTCATTTCAAAACGATTTCAATTTAATTCGCATTTCAATTCATTTCAATTTAATTCGAATTCATTTTTATTCAATTTCAATTCGAATTCATTTTTATTCAATTTCAATTCGAATTCATTTTTATTCAATTTCAATTCGAATTCATTTCTATTCAATTTATCTGATTTTGAAATCACTTTCTATATTCATTGAAAAATGAATAAAATCGATATAAATATCGTTCGCGTCAAAATGGCGTCAATCTAATCAACACGGCTTCATATATTTCTATTTTCAAATATTCTATTTCAATATTTTTATTACAAATATTTCTATTCAAATATTTCTATTTCAAATATTTCTGTTCAAAACTGGAATGAGGCCCAATCAATTACCATATAATGTTAATTATATGGATTTTCTACAACATATGTATACAATAACAACGATGAATAATCAACCATCATCCAAAGTGCATTCTACACTGTAAAAGCATCAAATATAAATATTTAACGCTCATAACAGTCTGTCCATCAATCGATCGACATACAGCTAATTATTGGGACTAGTGTATGTCATATATCATCCCAATACCCGTGTGGGGTTTTCAAACAATCAAACACAGATTTTATTTGTGCAGTTGGGCGATGT
The DNA here is from genome assembly GCA_030737875.1 of Allium sativum. Lineage (NCBI taxonomy): Eukaryota > Viridiplantae > Streptophyta > Magnoliopsida > Asparagales > Amaryllidaceae > Allium > Allium sativum. Next base: position 1,014,351,062 of record CM060924.1, read on the forward strand.
GTAAAATTTATCGTCCCAATCAATATCAATCAAATCAGTGTATATAAACAAATCACCGATTTGTTTATAAATATTTATTTTAAATACACGTTAAAAATTCTACTTTTAACTATAAAATATTTTCCACTATAAAATATTTTATTTCATTTCACATCACATCACACAATCAACTACACATCAAAATCAAACAAACAAGCATACAAGTCGTCCATGGTCTGTGGACGACGGGTGTCGGGTGCTACTAAACACCGTCTGCATCCTAATATATAATTCAACTAGAAATAAATTCAAAAGTGAGGAGTTCTCACCGACTAGCTAATCCAAACGCGACGACTCTTCTTAAGTAGAAAATCTTCGCCGTCTGACACTTTCGTTGCCCGTATTCACTACATATATAAAAATCACATTTTTACTTCGCTATTCAATATATAAAAATCGAATTTTTACTTTGCTATTCAATATATAAAAATCGAATTTTTACTTTGCTATTCAATGTATAAAAATCGAACTTTTACTTTGCTATTCAATATATAAAAATCGAATTTTTTCTTGGCTATTCAATATACAAAAATCGAATTTTTACTTTGCTATTCAATATATAAAAATCGAATTTTTACTTTGCTATTCAATGTATAAAAATCGAAATTTTACTTTGCTATTCAATATATAAAAATCGAATTTTTTCTTTGCTATTCAATATATAAAAATCGAATTTTTACTTTGCTATTCAATATATAAAAATCGAATTTTTATCCTACTAACTTCATAAGAAAAATCATATCTTTACGAAATTAAAAATTATGTCTTTTCATCTCGCTACATACATGTAAAGGATTATACTTCACTTCTTATATAAAAATAATGTTTTTATATTTTCTATTATATAAAAATATACTCTTTCCTTTGTAAAAATCTGAAAATTCATTTATAAAAACAAACTGAAAATTCATCTATAAATAAATTGAGAATTCATTTACAAATAAACTGAAAATTCAAAATGTTATTTACCTCTTTTTTTTCTTGTAGAGGGGGAGAAGGGTTTGTTGCGCTGAGGTAGCGAGGGGCTCAGGGGAGGTGCGGATCGAGGAGGAGTGTAACACCACACCTCCGTTAAGGTCACTCACAAAGGGAATGCCTTAACTTTGGTGGAGCATTTTAGTAAACAGAACAGAAACTTACAAGACAGATAAAATAGTACTTGAAAAATTTATAACTTTATTTCAACAGAAACCGAAATAAACTTGGTTACATCCTTTCATATCACATTATCAGAATTCAAGTACACATTATCAGAATTCAAGTACAAAATATCAGTCTTGTACAAAAGCCTTCAGAGTGCATAGCTTAATATTCAGAGTACAAAAGCCTTCAAACAACAGATGACATAAGTACTTCCTCTCCTAACCTTGTGTCCCCAGACTAACAGTTTTCAGATTAACTTGTTTACAAGTTCAAACATACATAGTTTAGATCAACTAGTTCACAGATCAGTCAATCATGTTAACAGGTTTTCAGACTAACGGATCAGATGTTCGGATTAACAGGCTTACAGATTAACCAGTTACAGATTTACAGATTTGTCTAACTTTGTAATTGGGCCTACAGATTCACGAAACGGGTTTATCAGATTCATTGGTCCGATTGGTTTAACCTTACCCACCCAACACGTTTTAGACATCATATTTATCTCAGATTTTCATTATTTAAATATTAATGCCCAGACCTCTCACATTAGACTGACAGTTTGCGGCTACTGGTTAGGCCGGTTGGTTCCGGGCAGGTTTCTGTCGCAAACTGAGTCTAACCTCGGGTTTCAAGCACGTTATGACTAACTTCTCACATTAGAACCTATTGTTTGCGACCACTGGAATATGTCGGGCGGTTCCGGGTAGAATTACGCCGCAAACTCATTCTAACCTCGAGTTAGCCATGTTTATCTTTGCGGCCAATTAATTAATGATTTACCATTTATACCCACGCCTAATATACATGTCAATTATTCATAACTATAGCCAATTCAGATTATGTCAATAGCGGAATAATTATATCAACTCAACAGATATAGTAGATAACAGATTTTTCAGATTAGGCGACTTAACGGGTTTGGCAAACTAGCAGATTTAGCAGATAACAGATTAGGCATCTCAACAGATTTAGTTTGGCAGATTTGGCATTTTCAACAGACTTAGCAGATGACAGAGTTAGCAAATTAGGGAATATAACAGTACTAGTAGATTAGGCAAATATAGCAGAACTAGCGAATTAGGCAAATATAACAAATTTAATCATTCCTTAAAGTTTCACAAACATATCTTGCCTAAATATAAATCTTGCCTAAGTTCACATGCATAAATAATAGTCATGATTCACAATATGATCATATACCCCATGTTTGCACTAAATTTACATAGCACAGATTTTTGGTTATAATTTACCATATATCATATGCTTCAATTTTTATTAAACTTGCATAGTACAGAAGATCCATATATATAATTTATACCAAATATAGCCATAGATTACTATGCATGTCATATATCCCAAAGGTCCCTTACTTAGGTGTTTATTTACATTAATAGATATCCTACTTTCATGTAAATCTTTATACCTAAGCCATATTCTCTTTATCCCAAATCATATGTTCAATACAGTCTATATTTATGTTCAATTATATACCTTTTTATGTCGTGTCCACAACTCATATGTTCAATACCTTTTTATGTTATATATATAACATGTCCAATCATATGTCTCAGATTTATGTTCTAGCTACAGTCCATGTTCTTTCCTCAAATCAGTCACCTGTTGGTCATGCTCAATTTATGCATCATTCATTTTACCGTCCCAAACCTTTTAGCGTATGTTAATCTCTTATGAGATTGGCTCAGGCTCGTGGCAGCCTGGCTATAGAACAGAAAGAGGAAAGAGATACAAAATAAGATAGATCTAAACAGAACAGAACATATATATTCTCATATTTAGATTTACAATTCATGTCACAATCAGAATTAACGTTTATAGCGGAAAATAACTGTACTTGCCTTGGTTGGATTAAAGAAAGAACTTTAATTTGTTGTAGAATCATTGCAGAAGCTTTAATCTCTAGTTTGAATTGGGTTGCTTAGGTTGATGTCGATTAGCTTCTAGTTTTGATTCCAACAGAGTAGCGACGCCATTTTCATTTTTATTTAGAACAGAGGCAGAGAGGAAGCAAAATAGAATTGTGTGTAGAGAAGGCTAGGTCTTAGGTTGTTTTTATAGGTGTAGTAATTCATTTCAGCCATCAGATTAACCCTAAAACCAATCCGGACCATCAAAAATCGTCCCTGGGCTTCAAAAACGTGTTCTGGACCGAAACAGGCCGACCAGGTCGACCTGTACGGGGGAGGTCAACACTATAGTCGACCCCCATGGGGGAGGTCGACTCCCAGGTCGACCCACTGGTCGATCTGGCCCCCAGGTCGACCCCCAGGTCAACCTGCCCAGTTCTGTGCTGACCGAAACCTTCTGAATCTTCTACAGGCCATAACTTCTTCGTCCGGACTCCGATTTTCGAAAACTCGAACTCTATTTCATGTAAAATTTCGAGAGGAACGCAATGGTGATGTCCATTTTACCTAATTCCTGATTCTTAAATTAATTATCCTCATTTTACTATCTTTTCCGTTACACACACCGTTATCGAACTAATTTTTCTTCTCTTTCATGTATTAATTAATTCTTCTTATGCATCACCATTATTTACCTATCATAAGCATATTTTCATATATTTTATTTCATTTTTAATTATACTTAAAAATGCGGGGTGTTACATTCTCCGCTCCTTAAAGGATTTCGTCCCCGAAATCTTCAAGTTAAGAAGAATGTGTCCTACCATCCAATCATCCATCTACTCAATCACCAATCACAGGCATTCTTTGTCCTTAAGAGATTTCTAATGCTGTATGAACATATGCAAGAAGTGTGTGTACATTTTCCTTGTCTAATGCAAAGATCAGGCGGTCCACTGATTCAGTTGACCTCCTTAATGCGAATTATGCCAGTGCCATGAGTCCAACATGTATGCAATTTTCCTACTCGATACATATCATTTCTATATGAGTGCACAACCATTCTGTCATATGCAACATCCATGTGCCGAGTCAATCATTTTTCATCCACAAAAATTAAAAATGCTCACACATCCATATGCAGTATGAGAGTGTTTTCGAGCCGATCTAGTGCCTAGTGTGTGTATATGCATCCACGAGCAACCACTAGCAACCACTTGCAACCATCAAACATAACATGTCTCAAACACATGTTTACACCCATTAGTTTCTGCCTAAAGTTCGAAGATTCGATCGATAGGATACAGTCGAATGATGGAAGCGAGTACGGATAAAACAAAAACTTGGTTCCCATTAGACATGGGTCCCAAGTATTGGCCCCGAAGACCGAAACCAACATCAGATTGACACCCAGTGGATTACCCTCTTCAGACAATGTCAGAACTGGGAATCAGAATTATTCAGATATTTGCAGACTACCAGTACAGATCAGGTCCCCTAATGATTCTTAGGATGCTAAGCATGATAAAATCATACCCCACAAAAACTCAGAATGTATGCGTCATACTTGACATCTAACACATATATCCTCAAACCCCAACCTATCACCAGCAGATGAGTCGTAACCCCTATGGGGTTTGAGACTATAACCAGATCAGAAACAAGACTAGTATTAAAGTGCAGAGACTCGACTACAAAATCAGAATGCCATAATCGGAAAGAGTTCTAACTCAATAATCAGATAAGGAAACTAAACTCTCTACGGAAATTTTCCTACTTCTATCCTATCCACCAACTATGAGTGCATTCACCAGCCTTCCCGAAGTAGGTCATGTCCTCTGTCCTTCCTCTTGAATCAAGCTTCCATAAATAAAGCACTTTTCTCCTCCTTTATCTTCAGGCTTTTCTTCCTTCTTTTGTGTTTCCTTTTTGCCTCCTTTGTGAAACAAGTCCATGTCCATGAGTTTCTCATCCTTGGGTTATGCTCCTTAGCCAATCTCCCTCATTCTCTTCTTTACTATCTGTGTGTAACACGTGGACAAGTCCCTCGAAAGCTGCCTCCATCGCCCGGAAAATCCGACAAAGCTCGAAAGAAAATTAGCCGTAGGCGAGACTACTGCGGCTACAGATGGAAGTCGGGCGTTTATTTGCCCTTTGACTAGTGTCGTAGTCTTATCAAGCCTACAGAACCATGCCGTGATGAGGTTACCTCCCAGAAAGCCGGGAACCCCGGAGAAAGAAGGAAACAAAGATTCAAACGGAGGATCAAATGATAGATATATGGCTTTTGGGGATTACGTTTTCCAAAATAGGCTTTACTTTCGAAAATACTTCCTTTTTAAAACCTTTTTGAAAATAGTTTTCAAAAACTTTTATCTAATCTGGTAACCTTTAGCTCTGATACCAAGTGTAACACCCCACCTCCGTTAAGGTCACTCACAAAGGGAATGCCTTAACTTTGGTGGAGCATTTTAGTAAACAGAACAGAAACTTACAAGACAGATAAAATAGTACTTGAAAAATTTATAACTTTATTTCAACAGAAACCGAAATAAACTTGGTTACATCCTTTCAAGTCACATTATCAGAATTCAAGTACAAAATATCAGTCTTGTACAAAAGCCTTCAGAGTGCATAGTTTAAAATCATAATCCCCACAGAACGAAAGCTATACAGAGCCAAGCCATACTTTAAGCACTTCAAGCGGAAGAAATCTGGATCAAGCTAGAGTACTCCCTTCTACAAAACCTGGGGGGGAAACGGAAGAAAGGAGGCGAAACAACAAGGGTCAGACAAAAAGTTTGGCAAGTCCAGTGATTTTCAGTTATGAACAGATAATAATAACATGACATGAAGATAAAACTGGATGAGAGATAACAGTAACAGGTGTAGCGGATATAACAGAAGAACAGAATGATATAAGCTATTGCTTTACACTTCTCTGCACTTGCACTAGTATAACAGAATTAGGTGTCACCCTAATGTCTAAACTGAAACAGAAACGGGTACAAAATAATTTAACAGAAACAGAATGCTAATAATGGGCCTTTACTACCCGATCAGAAACAGACAGAAGCAGAAACAGATTAATCCCTACGGAAACAGAATGTAGAATTAGGTGTACACTAGTAATGGGCCTTTACCACCCGAACAGACGGTAACACACAGAAACAGACAGGTGTTACCACCCAACAGAAACAGACGGTACCAACAGAAATAGGCAGAACTAAGTGTACCCTAAAACCCTACCCCAAGCGATCGGCTCCCTAATACACAAATACCCTGTGTCGGCCCCATAGTAGGGTGTATCACTCCCTAAAGTGACAACCAATTGGCACAGACCTATTTACAGATGTCACGGCGTCTTACATCCTCAGAGGCAGACCGGGATCCATGCACGCACATGACCCGGTTGGAACGCACCATCAACACCCCTCGCCATTATCAGAATGAACAGCTTATAATTAGTTCAGTAAGCGTGCCCGGACCCTACCTACTGTTGGGTCAAAGTTTTAATACCAGAAAGGGTTACTGACTAATATGGGTCCCAAACAACAGATGACACAAGTACTTCCTCTCCTAACCTTGTGTCCCCAGACTAACAGTTTTCAGATTAACTTGTTTACAAGTTCAAACATACATAGTTTAGATCAACTAGTTCATAGATCAGTCAATCAAGTTAACAGGTTTTCAGACTAACGGATCAGATGTTCGGATTAACAGGCTTACATATTAACCAGTTACAGATTTACAGATTTGTCTAACTTTGTAATTGGGCCTACAGATTCACGAAACGGGTTTATCAGATTCATTGGTCCGATTGGTTTAACCTTACCCACCCAACACGTTTTAGACATCATATTTATCTCAGATTTTCATTAATTAAATATTAATGCCTAGACCTCTCACATTAGACTGACAGTTTGCGGCTACTGGTTAGGCCGGTTGGTTCCGGGCAGGTTTCTGTCTCAAACTGATTCTAAACTCGGGTTTCAACCACGTTATGACTAACTTCTCACATTAGAACCTATTGTTTGCGACCACTAGAATATGTCGGGCGGTTCCAGGTTGAATTACACCGCAAATTCTTTCTAACCTCGAGTTAGCCATGTTTATCTTTGCGGCCAATTAATTAATGATTTACCATTTTTACCCACACCTAATATACATGTCAATTATTCATAACTATAGCCAATTCAGATTATGTCAATAGCGGACTAATTATATCAACTAACAGATATAGCAGATAACAGATTTTTCAGATTAGGCGACTTAACGGGTTTGGCAAACTAGCAGATTTAGCAGATAACAGATTAGGCATCTCAACAGATTTAGTTTGGCAGATTTGACATTTTCAACAGACTTAGCAGATGACAGATTTAGCAAATTAGGGAATATAACAGGACTAGCAGATTAGGAAAATATAGCAGAACTAGCAAATTAAGCAAATATAACAGATTTAATCATTCCTTAAAGTTTCACAAACATATCTTGCCTAAATATAAATCTTGCCTAAGTTCACATGCATAAATAATAGTCAAGATTCACAATATGACCATATACCCCATGTTTGCACTAAATTTACATAGCACAGATTTTTGGTCATAATTTACCATATATCATATGCTTCAATTTTTATTAAACTTGCATAGTACAGAAGATCCATATATATAATTTATACCAAATATAGCCATAGATTACTATGCAAGTCATATATCCCAAAGGACCCTTACTTAGGTGTTTATTTACATTAATAGATATCCTACTTTCATGAAAATCTTTATACCTAAGCCATATTCTCTTTATCCCAAATCATATGTTCAATACAGTCTATATTTATGTTCAATTATATACCTTTTTATGTCGTGTCCACAAATCATATGTTCAATACCTTTTTATGTTATAAATATAACATGTCCAATCATATGTCTCAGATTTATGTTCTAGCTACAGTCCATGTTCTTTCCTCAAATCAGTCACCTATTGGTCATGCCCAATTTATGCATCATTCATTGTACTGTCCCAAACCTTTTAGCGTATGTTAATCTCTTATGAGATTGGCTCAGGCTCGTGGTAGCCTGGCTATAGAACAGAAAGATGAAAGAGATACAAAATAAGATAGATCTAAACAGAACATAACAAATATAATCTCAGATTTAGATTTACAATTCATGTCACAATCAGAATTAACGTTTATAGCGGAAAATAACTATACTTTCCTTGGTTGGATTAAAGAAAGAACTTTAATTTGTTGTAGAATCGTTGCAGAAGCTTTAATCTCTAGTTTGAATTGGGTTGCTTAGGTTGATCTCGATTAGCTTCTAGTTTTGATTCCAGCAGAGTAGCGACGCCATTTTTATTTTTATTTAGAACAGGGGCAGAGAGGAAGCAAAATAGAATTGTGTGTAGAGAAGGCTAGGTCTTAGGTTGTTTTTATAGGTGTAGCAATTCATTTCAGCCATCAGATTAACCCTAAAACCAATCCGGACCATCAAAAATCGTCCTTGGGCTTCAAAAACGTGTTCTGGACCGAAACAGGCCGACCAGGTCGACCTGTAGGGGGAGGTCGACACTATAGTCGACCCCCATAGGGGAGGTCGACTCCCAGGTCGACCCCCTGGTCGACCTGGCCCCCAGGTCGAACTGCCCAGTTCTGTGCGACCGAAACCTTATGAATCTTCTACAGGCCATAACTTCTTCATCCGGACTCCGATTTTCAAAAACTCGGACTCTATTTCATGTAAAATTTCGAGAGGAACGCAATGGTGATGTCCATTTTACCTAATTCCTGATTCTTAAATTAATTATCCTCATTTTACTATCTTTTCCGTTACACACACCGTTATCGAACTAATTTTTCATCTCTTTCATGTATTAATTAATTCTTCTTATGCATCACCATTATTTACCTATCATAAGCATATTTTCATATATTTTATTTCATTTTTAATTATACTTAAAAATGCGGGGTGTTACAAGGAGGTGGCGGCTCGGGGGTCTCAGCGGTAGGCTTTCAGGCTAGGGCTTCGTGCTGTTTGAAGATGGGGGAAGCGGTTCTCGTTCGTGTGGAGGTAGGAGAGATAGAGGGGAGGAGGAGAGTAGATCGACGGGAAGAGGAGGGAGCGGAGCACAGCGCGTTGGGCGGCGCGATGAACGGGGGGAGGGGGAACGATCGTCGAGGTCAACGCGGTTTTATTTTTATTTTCTTTTTTTTCTTTTGAACTTCTGAGTGGAGAGAAAACAAAGGAGGGGTGGTTTAAATATAAAATATTTATTTATTTAAGTTATTAATTCTCAAAAATGTTGACTTTTTATTCGAACACCAAATGAGACCCATCGCATGTCGTCTCTAGCTAATTACCCCCATTCCGAACTCAATGGGATATGTATCGTAAGCTGATTCGATCAGTTTTCGTCAAAATCAACATATAACTCTATATATTGAATTTGAATGCGCATTTCAATTTACCGGGGTCACATACTAACTCGATCAATTTCAGAAAAATATTTTCTAGCTTCGTATTGATGACAAGGTCCTAACAAAACAAATTTCATCCAATTCTGAGACCGTTTGAAAAATGGCCATTTTCCAGTCGATTAAAATCAACTAAAACTGGTCAAACGCATTTTCCTTTACCACGCTCACATATTGATTCGAAAAATTATGAAAATTGGAATCTAGCAATAACTTGACATCACGGATCCAACAAAAGTGGTTTCATCGAAATCCGAGGTCGTTTGCAAAATTTCCATTTTTAAGGGCCAGAATTCCATAGCGACTATTCTGAAATTTCGTCTGGGCATATCTTTTGATACCAGCTATGAAATTTTGATTTTTTGGATTCGTTGGAAAGATATTCTCAATTAGATTCTATTATTTTTGGTTTCACTAAAATTCGGTTTATTTTGAATCCAGTACATTCATTTGAAGTTTGAAATCGAATTATCGAACTACCACGCCATTTTCAATTCCTTTTTTATATATATAAATAAATATTTATATTCTAACGTCGATCTATATAAATATATACGTTCGAATTATATTCAAAATAAATTTCTCGTCGATATTATTTAAAATAATCTATTTTAAATATTCAAAATTCGCTAAAATTGCCAAAATGAAAAATTTCAATTGGCTCGGATTTCCGGGTTATTACAATCTCCCCCACTTAAAACTTTTCGTCCCCGAAAAGGAACGAAGCCGAAAGTTGTTTAACTAATCAACTCAACTTTCACTATTTTCGCTACGGCTTAAGTTCTTTAACTTTTCAGTTTCTAAGAACTTTTCAAATTTTTCAAAAATTTGGCTAACACCCTAAATTTTCGAAAAATTTCGCCATAACCTCCCCTACACCGGGGACTTTGGTATATTTCATATAGCCTCCCATGGCCTTCTTCAATCCAAAAGAAAAATAAAAAGCCAAGCGGCTAGCCAATCGGCTCACAAAATCACCTAAAACTCAAGAAATACAATAAACATGTACCTATTTGTTGGGCAAACAATTTTATTCCTCTGCTCTAGCCTCCTTGCTATGACCTGTTCAATGGATACACATGTATATGTATGCAAATGCGACAAATTTTCAATATAACTCACTATTTGATTCAATTTGGCTAAAGGTTCAACATTTAATTAATCGAACAATAATCAAACAACACTATCAGCAATCAATTAGTTGATTATCATTTCAAATTCATAATTTTGATATATAGTCAATAATCAGATTTTTGATGCCAAATCACAACAATAATCCCTATCTAATTTTGGTTCTCACACCAGCCAAATGGAAATATATAGATATCACACCTTCGTCACTCGAATATAAATTCTGATGATGATATATCAATCATCAGAATCACTCCCGGGCGACTAGAGTGTGATTCTACATCTATCCAATATATTAAAACTTCGAATACACGCGGATTAGACGTATACGCAAAATCTTTAAATACTGGATAGTCCAAATCAATATAAATAAATATTCAAATACGAACAATTCGATTTAAATTTTCAAAACAGAAATTGTTTTCACTTTAAAAATATACTCTTTACACTCGTTCTAGGATACTACTTATCCCATCTCTAACGAGTCATTCCCATTGGATATTACAAATCCAATCTCCGATGAATTCTTTCGTATGGTTCTAATGTGCCTTGTTCTTTGAGCTTTGTAAACCAAAGCTCTGATACCAAAATGTAAAAACCCGTAACTTCCCCGGTGAGGAAAGCACGGATAGTTCGAGGACAAGCCACAAAAGAATGCAGACGGGAGAACATTTCATTGTATATTACAACAATTCCATCAGAATACAAGAATATACAGAGTATAAACAAATAAAATACATTCAATAAATTTCAGAGATTACAATACATTACTGTAATAACCCGAAAATCTGGGCCAGTTTAAAATTTTTATTTTGGCAATTTTAGCGAATTTTGAATATTTAAAATGAATTATTTTAAATAATATCGACGAGAAATTTATTTTGAAAATAATTCGAACGTATATATTATACGCGTCGTCGTTAGAATATAAATATTTATATATAATTATAAATAGAATTGAAAATGGCGTAGTAGTTCGATAATTCGATTTCAAACTTCAATTGAATGTACCGGGTGCAAAACAATCTGGATTTTAGTGAAACCAAAAATAATGGGATCTAATTGATAATATCTTTCCAACGAATCCGAATAATCAAATTTTCATAGCGGGGATCAAAAGATATGTCCAGTTGAAAATTCTGAATAGTCGCTATGGAATTCAGGCCCTTAAAAATGGACATTTTGCAAATGAACTCGGATTTCGACGAAATCACTTTTGTTGGGTCCGTGATGTAAAGTTATTGCTAGATTCTAAATTTCATAATTTTTCGAATCCATATGTGAGCGTGGCAGAGGAAAATCCGTTTGACCATTTTCAGTTGATTTTAATCGACTGGAAATTGGCCATTTTTCAAACGATCTCAGAATTTGACGAAACTAGTTTTGTTAGGACCGTATCGTCAATACGAAGTTAGAAAATATTTTTCTGCAATTTATAGAGTTCGTATGCGACCCCGGTAATTTGAAATGTACGTTTAAAATTCAATATAGTGATTTAAATGTAAATTCAACGGAAACTAATCGAAACGATCGAATCAGCTTGCGATACATATCCCATTGTGTTCGGAATAAGGGTAAAACGCTATGGACGACAGGCGGTGGACCTCGTTTAGAGGTCGTATGTAAAAGTCAACTTTTTAGAAAATAAAATAATTAAAAACTAAAGTCTTCTCTCTCCTTCTCCTTAAATAATTTCTGGCCCCCCCTCTCTCTCATTTTCAATCCAATCGGAACTAAGAATAAAAAAAAACCGAATCCCTAATCGAACCCCTCCCTCCGCCTCGTCGCCGATGGCGAACCACCAGCCGCCAACCCCCAATCGAAACTCCCACTGCCCTCCGCCTGTCCCTCCGCCAACCGAGCTGCCTCCCCAGCCTCCAAGACCGACGCCACCCCCCTGGCCACTGCAGGCTCCAACGCCGAGACCACCTCCGCCGACCTCCACGCGATACCTTTCCCCCCCCTTTCCAGACCTCGGCGGCGCTGAACCCCCCCCCCTTCGAAGTTCAACAGTGGAAACCCCCCCCCATGTAAGTTTAATTTTTTTTTTATTTCTTTATTTTATTTATATTGTTTTATCCGATTTTAATTAGGAAAAAAAACCTGATTTTTTTTAGTATAAAGATATAATGTTGAAGAAGATAAAGAATTGTTTTATAACATAGAAAAGATGGAATTTTTACAAAGTAAAAATATGATTTTTATATTTTTAAAGAATTAAAAATATGATTTTTATATTTTTAAAAGTATTAAAAATATAATCTTTACTATATGGAAGTGGTAGAAATATGATTTTTATATTTTTAAAGTATTAAAAATATGATTTTTATATTTTTAAAGTAGTAAAAATATAATCTTTTATATTGTAGAAAGATAAAAATAGGATCTTTGCATTGTAGGAAAATAGAAAAGACGATATTTTTAAAATAGAAAAGACGATATTTTGAGATGAGTAGTGAAGTAAAAATATGATTTTTACTTCGAGAAAAATATAATTTTTATATAGGTAAGATATTAAAGATATCATCTTTATATGTGTAGCAAAATAAAAATGTGATTTTTTATAATAATATATTTTTGAAAAGGCGAAATCTATATTTTTGAAATTCGATTTTTATATATAGAATAGCGAAATAAAAATTCGATTTTTACATATGTAGTGGCTACGGGCGAAGAAAGTGATATCGGCGAGAACAGTGAAGATTTCCTGCATTGGAAGTGCCGTGGAGCTAGGATAGCTATATGTGAGAACTTCTCACCTTTCAATTTCTTTTCTAATTACATATATATACTAGGATGCAGACGGTGCTTAGTAGCACCCGACACAATCGTCCACAGACCATGGACTTGTTTGTTTGGTTGCATAGATTAGTTGGATATTTTGATTTGAATTGGGTTGTTTGGTGAATTTGATTGATGTGTGAATGGCGTGGGCCTTCACTAGACCGGGGATAAGGCTAGGCCTTGTCCCGTTTCTAGTATCGTGCCGTTATGCCGCCGAAATTTTCTAAAATAAGTTAGAAAAATAAAAATATCATTTTATTTAAAGAATGAACTGAATAGAAATTCATATGTTGGAATAAAATGTTTTGTCGTTAAAAATATAATTTTTAACGAGAGTGTGAATAAATAAATATTCATTTACAAACCAGACGGTTTGTTTATGTACACCTATTTGAAGGACATTGATTGGGTCGATAAATTTTACACATCACCCAACTGCACAAATAAAATATGCGTTTGATTGTTTGAAACCCCACATGGGTGTTGGGATGAAATTTGAAGTTCACTCATCCTGATTGATTAAATATGTCGATCGATTGATTGACAGGCTGTTATAAGCGTTAGATATCTATATTTGATGCTTATACAGTGTAGTGCACTTTGGTTGATGGTTGATTATTTTTCAATGCTATTATATGTGTGTAATGCATGAAAATCCATATAATTAACTTTATATGGTAATTGATTGGGCCTCATTCCAATTTGAAAAATAAAGAAGATTATAAAATAAAGGTTCATGTGTTGACAGTACTCATCCATTGAGATTGGTCATGTGTTGAACGAAATATTTTGATAATAACAACTATTTTGAAAAAGAAATATTTGAAATAGAATATTTGAAAATAGAAATTTATGAAGCCGTGTTGATTAGATTGACGCCATTTTGACGTAAACGATATTTATATCGATTTTATTCATTTTGAAATGAATTGAATTGAAAACGATTTCGAAATGAATTGAATTGAAAACGATTTCGAAATGAATTGAATTGAAAACGATTTCGAAATGAATTGAATTGAAAACGATTTCGTTGAAAACGATTTCGAAATGAATTGAATTGAAAACGATTTCGAAATGAATTGAATTGAAAACGATTTCGAAATGAATTGAATTGAAAACGATTTCGAAATGAATTGAATTGAAACCGATTTTGAAATGAATTGAATTGAAAACGAATTCAAATTTAATTGAAAGCGAATTGAAATGAATTCAAATTGAATTGAAATGAATTCAAATTGAATTGAAATTTGAATTGAATAGAAATGAATTTTAAAACGAATTTATGAAGAAGAATTCAATTTTGATTTGAATTGAAATGGAAGTTGAAATTGCTTTTGAAACGAATTTTAAAACTATTTATAAAATTCGTTTTAAATATGAATCGACGAAATATATATTATATATATAATATAATGGCCTGAATAGAACGCGCCGCGCCGCGGCAGTTCGTGAATTTCGACCATTTATTTCAAACGGACATTACGGGAGATCCGACCGTCGGATTCTCCTAAAACCGGAACCGTTGGGTTCGTATCGAAAAGAGCTTTCTAACGAATATTAGAAATTTGAAATCTAACGGTTGGATTTGGAATTATGTCCAAATCAAATTTGAAAAAGGTCGCTATAAGTGCAGTTCGATGGCCGCTGTTGGAAATCGACTGTACAGGCCTTGATAAAATTATTAAAAATAGTAATAATTTGTGTAAAATCATAAGAAATGATTTAGAAAGTATTGGGATGAAAAACTCCATATTTGAAAAGATAAAAATAGATTTTTATCGAAATGAACTAGTTTTTGAACTAGAATTATAATTCTATTTATTTTTAAATAAATAAATTGAATTTGAAATGGTTTTGAAAATAACCAAAATTTCCAATGATTGCATTGGAATGGATTTGAATCGAAATTGTCTTCGGAATATTTCGATGTTGGATTTCGTGATTATACAAATGTTGTTAGGGAAATTTGAAAGATATATATATATATCGTTATTTCCAATGCGATATTTGTTAGTCGTAGAATTTGATATTGAATATAAGCCGATATATTTTCTATTCAGAGCCTTATATTGAATATCAAATGTGATTTGGGTTTGTCGTGAATGGTGTCTTCACTAACACTGTTCTTGAACCCAGTTGAGAAAAGATTAAATCTTTTTATTTAGATTTAATGAAGTGTACCGATTAAATAATATTTAATTGGAATTGAATTGATATTGATTCTTGGGTTTATCGTGAACAGTGTTTTAAATAACACTCGTTCTTTAACCCGATAATTAATGAATGTGATTTTGGGTTTATCGTGAACCGTGTTTTAAATGACACTGATTCTTTAACCCAGTCGAAGATTAAAACTAAGTGGAGTTTTAATGAATCTTTAATTAGATTGAAATGATCGAAAATGGAGTATCACCAGTTTTGCTCCAGGCGATAGTTAAATCTTTAATTAGATTTGAACGTGAAATGGTAATTGAATTTACCGATAACACTGTGGTGTTAGATATGGGGTATTACCAGTTTTACTTCATGGGATGAATAGGTTGGGATGCGGAAATTAAAATAAATAATTACTTCGGTAAGGTTCGCTAATCCCGACTAGTTCGAATTGATATTCAAAAATAGATTAAAGAATAAATTCAAGAAATTTATCTTGGATAAAATTAATGGGAACCTTTCCCTATGAATGTGAAATCAGAAACTAACTGTCGGTTAGCTAAGAAGAATGGTTTTCTGGATATTGATCTGATGTTGGTTTCGGCCTTCGGGGTTAATATTTGGGGAATTATTCTCTTGATTAATTTACGGTTAGTGACTGATGAATTGGAATGAGGCGTATGTTGTGTTTGTGTAACACTTATTTAAAATATACGCGAGTTATTCGGAAAGACCGGGTTTATCCCATTCTGAATAACTGATACGACGATAAGTCGAAGATGAAGACGATGGTCGAAGACCGGAGGTCTTCACGTCGTTTGGGTGATTACTGATGATCTTGATTGGGCTGTACACCCAAGAAGATGGAAACAGTTGGTGATCGTCCAGACGTGCTTGGAGATCGATGGATATGCGGGGTACTAGGTGCCTCCGGTTTCGTTCAGACCCAGAACGGACTTGTAAATGGACTGTGTGTCTGACATTGGATTTTAGTCCGTGTGATTGATTTCTATTAAATATATATCTGCTTGGCGGCGGAGAATTTATTCTCTTGCTTAACGCCCTTCTCTGAGACGTACGAGCTCAGAGGTTATATATTGATGGATATCAAACGCATGGAGTGAATTGCCTGTGTGGCATGCCTAAGGGGCAATTGATCGAGGCTTCTGTTGAAAAGCAAAGTCTTGTAGTGATGATCAAAGCAAGGCCTTTGTGGCGTAGCTTTGTGTAACGTTTACTTCGCGTGTTTCACACCCGGTATGAACCAAAAACGGGAGAGGACCTCAGGGAGGGCATGCGTTTCTTTCTAGTTAGAAGTGGCGTCAGTGGTTTTACACGCCCTGACGAGTTTGACTTATGTGGTTGTTGCTGTTGCGAGGCGCCTCGGATTGATCGGTCGTTCTCGAACCGATGGAGTCATTTAGTTGGCTCATTTACGCCCCAAAGGGCGGGGAAACATAGTGTTCAGGCATTTTAATCCAAATCGGTGGACCGGCCCTGTCGCTCCAAGGGCCCACCTGAATCTGGGTTCTGTGGCTCGGGCTAGAGAGTCACGAATCGGTTGAGGACTATCTTTTGCCTCGGTTCATAGACGGAAATCCAATTTCCAAATACGTGACATTTGCGGTTTTATTTGTAGAGCCTAGTATGGCGACATAGTGGGATGGGGCACTTATGCCGCCTATGATTGATACTTATGATTTGAAGTTGTTTTAAACACTATACACTTATTATAGTATCAAATGATTTGTTTTAAACGTATCAAGCATTCTTTGGCTGTTATAAGGGAAAACCCTATCCCCCGGCTTGCGTTGCATTGTGTGATAGGACCTGGGTCTTATAACAGCTTCATTTTTCTTTATTTAGCATTGCGCTGTTTGTTTTATGCACTGGTATTCTTGGGAGGAAACCCGTTCCGTGTTATACGGCGTGGTCCCTTGATTTACCTAACTTAAAAATAAAGATTAATAACTGTTTTAGTTCTCACACCAGTCCCATGACTGACCTGGAGTTTATTGTTTTAACCTAAACTCTGGGTGCCCCTATTTTCCACACGGGCAGCTAGTAGTTTTGGTTTTGCAGATTTATATTCACAGGGTCCTGATTTACAGCTGGAACGATGCTCGGAAAGCTCTGTATCCGTGTATCACTTCTAGTTGTGTTTTGTATATTTTTCCGCTGCTATGTAATTTATTGTAATCTCTGATATTTGTCGAATGTAATTTATTCATTTATACTCTGTATATTCTTGTATCTGATGGAATTGTTGTAATAACAATGAAATGTTCTTCCGTCTGCGTTCATTTGTGTATTGTTCTCAAAGTATCCGACGCTTTCCTTTACGGGGAAGTTACGGGATTTCACAGTTGGTATCAGAGCTTTGGTTTACAAAGCTTAGAGAACAAGACACATTAGAACCATATGAAAGAATTCATCAGATATTGGATTAGTAATATCCAACGGGAATGACTCGTTAGAGATGGGATCAGTGGCATCCTAGAACGAGTGTGAAGGGTATATTTTTCAAATGAAAACAATTTTTGTTTTGAAAATTTAAATCAACTATTCGTATTTGATTATTTATTTATATTGATTTTGGACAATTCAGTATATAAAGAATTTGCATATACGCCTTGCAAACGTATATTCAAAGTTTTAATATACTGAATAGATATAGATTCACACTCTAGTCGCCCGAAGGTGATTCTGATGATTGTAGCTACATCATCAAAATTAGTGTTCGAGAGTCGAAGGTGTGATATTTATATATTTCCAATTGACCGGTGTGAGAACCAAAATTAGATAGGGCCTATTGTTGTGATTTGGCATCAAAAATCTGATTTTTGACTATATATCAAAAGTATGAATTTGAAACGTTAAATTCACTAATTGATTGATGTTTGAGTTGGTTGTTTATTTGTTTGATAATTTTTAGCCATTTAGCATAATTGAAACAAATATTGAGTTGTATCGAAATTTGGTCGCATTTGCTTGCATATACAAATACTTACATTGAACAGGTCATAGCAAGGAGGCTAGAGCTAGAGAATAAAATTTGTTTGCCCGACAAATAGGTACATGTTTACTACATAATTTACTGTTTTGTTTGGGTGATGATGATTTTATGAGCCTATTGGCTAGCCGCTTGGCTTTTTCTTTTTCTTTTTGAGATCTGAAGGACCGGGGAAGCTATTTGAAATTCCCCGATGCTCCCGGTGCAGGGGAGGTTATGGCGAAATTTTTCGGAAATTTAGGGTGTTAGCCAAATTTTTGAAATTTTTGAAAATTCTCAGAAACTGAAAAGTTGGAGAATGAAAGCCTGATCGAATGTAGAATTGATTTATCAAACCACTTTCGACTTTGTTCCTTTTCGGGGACGAAAAGTTTTAAGTGGGGGAGATTGTAATAACCCGAAAATCTGGGCCAGTTTAAAATTTTTATTTTGGCAATTTTAGCGAATTTTGAATATTTAAAATGAATTATTTTAAATAATATCGACGAGAAATTTATTTTGAAAATAATTCGAACGTATATATTATACGCGTCGTCGTTAGAATATAAATATTTATATATAATTATAAATAGAATTGAAAATGGCGCAGTAGTTCGATAATTCGATTTCAAACATCAATTGAATGTACCGGGTGCAAAACAATCTGGATTTTAGTGAAACCAAAAATAATGGGATCTAATTGATAATATCTTTCCAACGAATCCGAATAATCAAATTTTCATAGCGGGGATCAAAAGATATGTCCAGTTGAAAATTCTGAATAGTCGCTATGGAATTCAGGCCCTTAAAAATGGACATTTTGCAAACGACCTCGGATTTCGACGAAACCACTTTTGTTGGGTCCGTGATGTAAAGTTATTGCTAGATTCCAAATTTCATAATTTTTCGAATCCATATGTGAGCGTGGCAGAGGAAAATGCGTTTGACCATTTTCAGTTGATTTTAATCGACTGGAAATTGGCCATTTTTCAAACGATCTCAGAATTTGACGAAACTAGTTTTGTTAGGACCGTATCGTCAATACGAAGTTAGAAAATATTTTTCTGCAATTTATAGAGTTCGTATGCGACCCCGGTAATTTGAAATGTACGTTTAAAATTCAATATAGTGATTTAAATGTAAATTCAACGGAAACTAATCGAAACGATCGAATCAGCTTGCGATACATATCCCATTGTGTTCGGAATAGGGGTAAAACGCTATGGACGACAGGCGGTGGACCTCGTTTAGAGGTCGTATGTAAAAGTCAACTTTTTAGAAAATAAAATAATTAAAATCTAAAGTCTTCTCTCTCCTTCTCCTTAAATAATTTATGGCCCCCCCTCTCTCTCATTTTCAATCCAATCGGAACTAAAAAAAAAAAAAAAAAAAAAAAAAAAAAAAAACCGAATCCCTAATCGAACCCCTCCCTCCGCCTCGTCGCCGATGGCGAACCACCAGCCGCCAACCCCCAATCGAAACTCCCACTGCCCTCCGCCTGTCCCTCCGCCAACCGAGCTGCCTCCCCAGCCTCCAAGACCGACGCCACCCCCCAGGCCACTGCAGGCTCCAACGCCGAGACCACCTCCGCCGACCTCCACGCGATACCTTTCCTCCCCCCTTCCAGACCTCGGCGGCGCTGAACCCCCCCCCCCCCCTTCGAAGTTCAACAGTGGAAACCCCCCCTGTAAGTTTATTTTATTTTTTTTATTTTTTTTATTTCTTTATTTTATTTATATTGTTTTATCCGATTTTAATTAGGAAAAAAACCTGATTTTTTTTAGTATAAAGATATAATGTTGAAGAAGATAAAGAATTGTTTTATAACATAGAAAAGATGGAATTTTTACGAAGTAAAAATATGATTTTTATATTTTTAAAGAATTAAAAATATGATTTTTATATTGTTAAAAGTATTAAAAATATAATCTTTACTATATGGAAGTGGTAGAAATATGATTTTTATATTTTTAAAGTATTAAAAATATGATTTTTATATTTTTAAAGTAGTAAAAATATAATCTTTTATATTGTAGAAAGATAAAATCAGGATCTTTGCATTGTAGGAAAATAGAAAAGACGATATTTTTAAAATAGAAAAGACGATATTTTGAGATGAGTAGTGAAGTAAAAATATGATTTTTACTTCGAGAAAAATATAATTTTTATATAGGTAAGATATTAAAGATATCATCTTTATATGTGTAGCAAAATAAAAATGTGATTTTTTATAATAATATATTTTTGAAAAGGCGAAATCTATATTTTTGAAATTCGATTTTTATATATAGAATAGCGAAATAAAAATTCGATTTTTACATATGTAGTGGCTACGGGCGAAGAAAGTGATATCGGCGAGAACAGTGAAGATTTCCTGCATTGGAAGTGCCGTGGAGCTAGGATAGCTATATGTGAGAACTTCTCACCTTTCAATTTCTTTTCTAATTACATATATATACTAGGATGCAGACGGTGCTTAGTAGCACTCGACACAATCGTCCACAGACCATGGACTTGTTTGTTTGGTTGCATAGATTAGTTGGATATTTTGATTTGAATTGGGTTGTTTGGTGAATTTGATTGATGTGTGAATGGCGTGGGCCTTCACTAGACCGGGGATAAGGCTAGGCCTTGTCCCGTTTCTAGTATCGTGCCGTTATGCCGCCGAAATTTTCTAAAATAAGTTAGAAAAATAAAAATATCATTTTATTTAAAGAATGAACTGAATAGAAATTCATATGTTGGAATAAAATGTTTTGTCGTTAAAAATATAATTTTTAACGAGAGTGTGAATAAATAAATATTCATTTACAAACCAGACGGTTTGTTTATGTACACCTATTTGAAGGACATTGATTGGGTCGATAAATTTTACACATCACCCAACTGCACAAATAAAATATGCGTTTGATTGTTTGAAACTCCACACGGGTGTTGGGATGAAATTTGAAGTTCACTCATCCTGATTGATTAAATATGTCGATCGATTGATTGACAGGCTGTTATAAGCGTTAGATATCTATATTTGATGCTTATACAGTGTAGTGCACTTTGGTTGATGGTTGATTATTTTTCAATGCTATTATATGTGTGTAATGCATGAAAATCCATATAATTAACTTTATATGGTAATTGATTGGGCCTCATTCCAATTTGAAAAATAAAGAAGATTATAAAATAAAGGTTCATGTGTTGACAGTACTCATCCATTGAGATTGGTCATGTGTTGAACGAAATATTTTGATAATAACAACTATTTTGAAAAAGAAATATTTGAAATAGAATATTTGAAAATAGAAATTTATGAAGCCGTGTTGATTAGATTGACGCCATTTTGACGTAAACGATATTTATATCGATTTTATTCATTTTGAAATGAATTGAATTGAAAACGATTTCGAAATGAATTGAATTGAAAACGATTTCGAAATGAATTGAATTGAAAACGATTTCGAAATGAATTGAATTGAAAACGATTTCGAAATGAATTGAATTGAAAACGATTTCGAAATGAATTGAATTGAAAACGATTTCGAAATGAATTGAATTGAAAACGATTTCGAAATGAATTGAATTGAAAACGATTTCGAAATGAATTGAATTGAAACCGATTTCGAAATGAATTGAATTGAAAACGAATTCAAATTTAATTGAAAGCGAATTGAAATGAATTCAAATTGAATTGAAATTTGAATTGAATAGAAATGAATTTTAAAACGAATTTATGAAGAAGAATTCAATTTTGATTTGAATTGAAATGGAAGTTGAAATTGCTTTTGAAACGAATTTTAAAACTATTTATAAAATTCGTTTTAAATATGAATCGACAAAATATATATTATATATATTATATATATATAATATAATGGCCTGAATAGAACGCGCCGCGCCGCGGCAGTTCGTGAATTTCGACCATTTATTTCAAACGGACATTACGGGAGATCCGACCGTCGGATTCTCCTAAAACCAGAACCGTTGGGTTCGTATCGAAAAGAGCTTTCTAACGAATATTAGAAATTTGAAATCTAACGGTTGGATTTGGAATTATGTCCAAATCAAATTTGAAAAAGGTCGCTGTAAGTGCAGTTCGATGGCCGTTGTTGGAAATCGACTGTACAGGCCTTGATAAAATTATTAAAAATAGTAATAATTTGTGTAAAATCATAAGAAATGATTTAGAAAGTATTGGGATGAAAAACTCCATATTTGAAAAGATAAAAATAGATTTTTATCGAAATGAACTAGTTTTTGAACTAGAATTATAATTCTATTTATTTTTAAATAAATAAATTGAATTTGAAATGGTTTTGAAAATAACCAAAATTTCCAATGATTGCATTGGAATGGATTTGAATCGAAATTGTCTTCGGAATATTTCGATGTTGGATTTCGTGATTATACAAATGTTGTTAGGGAAATTTGAAAGATATATATATATATCGTTATTTCCAATGCGATATTTGTTAGTCGTAGAATTTGATATTGAATATAAGCCGATATATTTTCTATTCAGAGCCTTATATTGAATATCAAATGTGATTTGGGTTTGTCGTGAATGGTGTCTTCACTAACACTGTTCTTGAACCCAGTTGAGAAAAGATTAAATCTTTTTATTTAGATTTAATGAAGTGTACCGATTAAATAATATTTAGTTGGAATTGAATTGATATTGATTCTTGGGTTTATCGTGAACAGTGTTTTAAATAACACTCGTTCTTTAACCCGATAATTAATGAATGTGATTTTGGGTTTATCGTGAACCGTGTTTTAAATGACACTGATTCTTTAACCCAGTCGAAGATTAAAACTAAGTGGAGTTTTAATGAATCTTTAATTAGATTGAAATGATCGAAAATGGAGTATCACCAGTTTTGCTCCAGGCGATAGTTAAATCTTTAATTAGATTTGAACGTGAAATGGTAATTGAATTTACCGATAACACTGTGGTGTTAGATATGGGGTATTACCAGTTTTACTTCATGGGATGAATAGGTTGGGATGCGGAAATTAAAATAAATAATTACTTCGGTAAGGTTCGCTAATCCCGACTAGTTCGAATTGATATTCAAAAGTAGATTAAAGAATAAATTCAAGAAATTTATCTTGGATAAAATTAATGGGAACCTTTCCCTATGAATGTGAAATCAGAAACTAACTGTCGGTTAGCTAAGCAGAATGGTTTTCTAGATATTGATCTGATGTTGGTTTCGGCCTTCGGGGTTAATATTTAGGGAATTATTCTCTTGATTAATTTACGGTTAGTGACTGATGAATTGGAATGAGGCGTATGTTGTGTTTGTGTAACACTTATTTAAAATATACGCGAGTTATTCGGAAAGACCGGGTTTATCCCATTCTGAATAACTGATACGACGATAAGTCGAAGATGAAGACGATGGTCGAAGACCGGAGGTCTTCACGTCGTTTGGGTGATTACTGATGATCTTGATTGGGCTGTACACCCAAGAAGATGGAAACAGTTGGTGATCGTCCAGACGTGCTTGGAGATCGATGGATATGCGGGGTACTAGGTGCCTCCGGTTTCGTTCAGACCCAGAACGGATTTGTAAATGGACTGTGTGTCTGACATTGTATTTTAGTCCGTGTGATTGATTTCTATTAAATATATATCTGCTTGGCGGCGGAGAATTTATTCTCTTGCTTAACGCCCTTCTCTGAGACGTACGAGCTCAGAGGTTATATATTGATGGATATCAAACGCATGGAGTGAATTGCCTGTGTGGCATGCCTAAGGGGCAATTGATCGAGGCTTCTGTTGAAAAGCAAAGTCTTGTGGTGATGATCAAAGCAAGGCCTTTGTGGCGTAGCTTTGTGTAACGTTTACTTCGCGTGTTTCACACCCGGTATGAACCAAAAACGGGAGAGGACCTCAGGGAGGGCATGCGTTTCTTTCTAGTTAGAAGTGGCGTCAGTGGTTTTACACGCCCTGACGAGTTTGACTTATGTGGTTGTTGCTGTTGCGAGGCGCCTCGGATTGATCGGTCGTTCTCGAACCGATGGATTCATTTAGTTGGCTCATTTACGCCCCAAAGGGCGGGGAAACGTAGTGTTCAGGCATTTTAATCCACATCGGTGGACCGGCCCTGTCGCTCCAAGGGCCCACCTGAGTCTGGGTCCTGTGGCTCGGGCTAGAGAGTCACGAATCGGTTGAGGACTATCTTTTGCCTCGGTTCATAGACGGAAATCCAATTTCCAAATACGTGACATTTGCGGTTTTATTTGTAGAGCCTAGTATGGCGACATAGTGGGATGGGGCACTTATGCCGCCTATGATTGATACTTATGATTTGAAGTTGTTTTAAACACTATACACTTATTATAGTATCAAATGATTTGTTTTAAACGTATCAAGCATTCTTTGGCTGTTATAAGGGAAAACCCTATCCCCCGGCTTGCGTTGCATTGTGTGATAGGACCTGGGTCTTATAACAGCTTCATTTTTCTTTATTTAGCATTGCGCTGTTTGTTTTATGCACTGGTATTCTTGGGAGGAAACCCGTTCCGTGTTATACGGCGTGGTCCCTTGATTTACCTAACTTAAAAATAAAGATTAATAACTGTTTTAGTTCTCACACCAGTCCCATGACTGACCTGGAGTTTATTGTTTTAACCTAAACTCTGGGTGCCCCTATTTTCCACACGAGCAGCTAGTAGTTTTGGTTTTGCAGATTTATATTCACAGGGTCCTGATTTACAGCTGGAACGATGCTCGGAAAGCTCTGTATCCGTGTATCACTTCTAGTTGTGTTTTGTATATTTTTCCGCTGCTATGTAGTTTATTGTAATCTCTGATATTTGTCGAATGTAATTTATTCATTTATACTCTGTATATTCTTGTATCTGATGGAATTGTTGTAATAACAATGAAATGTTCTTCCGTCTGCGTTCATTTGTGTATTGTTCTCAAAGTATCCGACGCTTTCCTTTACGGGGAAGTTACGGGATTTCACAATTACATAGCAGCGGAAAATAATACAATACACAACTAGAAGAGATATACGGATACAAAGCTTTCCGGATATCATTCCAGTTGTAAACCAGGATCCTGTGAATATAAATCTGCAAAACCAAAACTACTAGCTGCCCGTGTCAAAATAAGGGCACCCAGAGTTTAGGTTAAAACAATAAACTCCAAGTCAGTCATGGGACTGGTGTGAGAACTAAAACAGTTACTAATCTTTACTTTTAAAGTAAGGTAAATGAAGGGACCACGCCGTATAACACGGAACGGGTTTCCTCCCAAGAGCACCAGTGCATAAAACAACAGCGCAATGCTAAATAAAGAAAAATGAAGCTATTATAAGACCAAGGTCCCATCACATAATGCAACGCAGGCCGGAGGATAGGGTTTTTACCTTATAATAGCCAAAGAATGCTTGATACGTTTAAAACAGATTATTTTGATAGTACTATAAGTGTATAGTGTCAAACAATTTCAAATCATAAGTATCAATCATAGACGACATAAGCGCCCCATCCCACTATGTCGCCATACTAGGCTCTACAATCAAAACCACAAATGTCACGTATTTGGAAGTTGGATTTCCATCTGTGAACCGAGGCAAAAGATAGTCCTCTACCGATTCTAGACAATCTAGACCATGTCTCAGGTCAGAGCTCGAGTGACCTTTGGATCTTCAGGGCCGGTCCACCGATGTGGATTAAAATTCCTGAACACTACGTTTCCTCGCCCTATGGGGCGTAAATGAGCCAACGAATGACTCCAGCGGACCCGAATAGTCCGATCTAACCGATGTGCCTCGCAACAGCAACAACCACATAAGTCAAACTCGTCAGGGCGGGTAAAACCACTGATGCCACTTCTAGCTAGAAGGAAACGCATGCCCTCCCTGAGGTCCTCTCCCATTTCTGGTTCATAACCGGGTTGTGAGGCTCGTGAATTCACGTTACACAAAGCTATGCCACACAGCCGGTGCTTTGATCATCAACCACAAGACTTTGCTTTTCAATAGAAGCCTCGATCTATTGCCACTTAGGCATGCCACACAGACAATTCACTCCATGCGTTTGATATCCATCAATATATAACCCCTGAGCTCGTACGTCTCAGAGAAGGGCGTTAAGCAAGAGAATAAATTCTCCGCCGCCAAACAGATATATATTTAATAGAAATCAATCACACAGACTGAAATCCAATGTCAGACACACAGTCTATCTACAAGTCCGTTCTGGGTCTGAACGAAACCGGAGGCACCTTGTACCTCGCATATCCATCGATCTCTAAGTACGTCCGGACGATCACTAACTGATTCCCTCCTCCTGGGTGTACGGCCGAATTAAGATTATCAGTAATCACCCAAACGACGTGAAGACCTCCGGTCTTCGACCACCATCTTCACCTTCAACTCCACGTCGAATCAGTTATTCAGAATGGGATAAACCCGGTCTTTCTGAATAACTCGCGTATATATTATAAAAGTGTTACACAAACACAACATACGCCTCATTCCAATTCAGAATATTCTTTTTATTCAAATATTCTTATATTTTGGGAAAGGTTCCCATTAATTTTATCAAATAAATTCTTTAAATTTATTCTTTGAATATCAATTCAAACTAGTCGGGATTAGCGAACCACACCGAAGTAATCATTTATTTTAATTTCCCAATACCAACCTATTCATCCCATGAAGTAAAACTGGTAATACTTCATATCTAACACCACGGTGTTATCGGTAAATTCAATTACCATTTCACATTCAAATCTAATTAAAGATTTAACTATCGCCTGGAGTAAAATTGGTGATACTCCTTTCTCGATCTTTTCAATCTAATTAAAGATTCATTAAAACTCCACTTAGTTTTAATCTTTAACTGGGTTAAAGAATCGGTGTCATTTAAAACACGGTTCACGATAAACCCAAAATCACATTCCATTAATTATCGGGTTAAAGAACAAGTGTTATTTAAAACACTGTTCACGATAAACCCAAAAATCAACACCAATTCAATTCCAATTAAATATTATTTAATTGGTACACTTCATTAAATCTAAATAAAAAGATTTAATATTTTTCTCCACTGGGCTTAAGAACAGTGTTAATGAAGACATCATTCACGACAAACCCAAATCACATTTGATATAAATACAAGGCTCTGAATTGAAAATATATCGGCTTATATTCAATATCAAATTCTACGACCAACAAATATCGTATTGGAAATAACGATATTAATATATCTTTCAAATTCCCATAACAATATCTGTATCATTACGAAATCCAACATCGAAATATTCCAAAGTCAATTTCGATTCAAATCCATTCCAATTCAATTATTGGAATTTCTGGTTAGTTTTAAAACCATTTTCAAATTCAATTTATTTATTTCAAAAATAAATAAATTATTATTCTAGTTCAAAACTAGTTCACTTCGATAAAAATCTATTTTTATCTTTTCAAATACGGAGTTTTTCATCCCAATTTTTCCCAAATCATTCCTTATGATTTTACACAAATTATTACTATTTTTAATTTTATCAAGGCCCTTACAGTCGATTTCCATCAACGGCCATCGAACTGCACTTACAGCGACCTTTTCCAAATTTGATTTGGACATAATTCCAAATCCAACCGTTAGATTTCAAATTTCTAATATTCGTTAGAAATCTCTTTTCGATACAAACCCAACGGTTCCGGTTTTAGGAGAATTCGACAGTCGGATCTCCCGCAATGTCCATTCGAAGTCAATGGTCGAAATTCGCTAACTGCCACGGCGTGACGCGTTCTATTCAGGCCATTATATTATATATATATATAATATATAATATATACTTCGACAATTTCCTTTCGAAATGAATTTTGTAAATCATTTTCGAAATGATTTCAACTTCATATTCAATTTCTAATCAAAATTGAATATTCCAATATAAATTCATTTTAATTTCATTTCAAAACGATTTCAATTTAATTCGCATTTCAATTCATTTCAGTTTAATTCGAATTCATTTTTATTCAATTTCAATTCGAATTCATTTTTATTCAATTTCAATTCGATTTAATTTCTATTCAATTTATCAGATTTTGAAATCACTTTCGATATTCATTGAAAAATGAATAAAATCGATATAAATATCGTTCGCGTCAAAATGGTGTCAATCTAATCAACACGGCTTCATATATTTCTATTTTCAAATAGTCTATTTCAAATATTTCTATTTCAAATATTTCTATTCAAATATTTCTATTTCAAATATTTCTATTCAAAACTGGAATTAGGCCCAATCAATTACCATATAATATTAATTATATGGATTTTCTACAACACATGTATACAATAACAACAATGAATAATCAACCATCATCCAAAGTGCATTCTACACTGTATAAGCATCAAATATAAATATTTAACGCTCATAACAGTCTTTCCATCAATCGATCGACATACAGCTAATAATTGGGAATAGTGTATGTCATATATCATCCCAATACCCGTGTGGGGTTTTCAAACAATCAAACACAGATTTTATTTATGTAGTTGGGCAATGTGTAAAATTTATCGTCCCAATCAATATCAATCAAATCAGTGTATATAAACAAATCTCCGATTTGTTTATAAATATTTATTTTAAATACACGTTTAAAATTCTATTTTTAACTATAAAATATTTTTCACTATAAAATATTTTATTTCATTTCACATCACATCACACAATCAACTACACATCAAAATCAAACAAACAAGCATACAGGCCGTCCATGGTCTGTGGACGACGGGTGTCGGGTGCTACTAAACACCGTCTGCATCCTAATATATAATTCAACTAGAAATAAATTCAAAAGTGAGGAGTTCTCACCGACTAGCGAATCCAAACGCGACGACTCTTCTTAAGTAGAAAATCTTCGCCGTCTGACACTTTCGTTGCCCGTATTCACTACATATATAAAAATCACATTTTTACTTCGCTATTCAATATATAAAAATCGAATTTTTACTTTGCTATTCAATATATAAAAATCGAATTTTTACTTTGCTATTCAATGTATAAAAATCAAATTTTTACTTTGCTATTCAATATATAAAAATCGAATTTTTACTTTGCTATTCAATATATAAAAATCGAATTTTTACTTTGCTATTCAATATATAAAAATCGAATTTTTTCTTTGCTATTCAATATATAAAAATCGAATTCTTACTTTGCTATTCAATATATAAAAATCGAATTTTTATCCTACTAACTTCATGAGAAAAATCATATCTTTACGAAATTAAAAATTATGTCTTTTCATCTCGCTACATACATGTAAAGGATTATACTTCACTTCTTATATAAAAATAATGTTTTTATATTTTCTATTATATAAAAAAATACTCTTTCCTTTGTAAAAATCTGAAAATTCATTTATAAAAATAAACTGAAAATTCATCTATAAATAAATTGAAAATTCATTTACAAATAAACTGAAAATTCAAAATGTTATTTACCTCTTTTTTTCATGCAGAGGGGGAGAAGGGTTTGTTGCGCTGAGGTAGCGAGGGGCTCAGGGGAGGTGCGGATCGAGGAGGAGGTGGCGGCTCGGGGGTCTCGGCGGTAGGCTTTCAGGCTAGGGCTTCGGGCTGTTTGAAGATGGGGGAAGCGGTTCTCGTTCGTGCGGAGGGAGGAGAGATAGAGGGGAGGAGGAGAGCAGATCGACGGGGAGAGGAGTGGGCGGAGCACAACATGTTGGGCGGCGCGATGAATGGGGGGAGGGGGGAACGATCGTCGAGGTCAATGCGTTTTTTTTTTAATTTTGTACTTCTGAGCGGAGAAAAAAAAAGGGGGGGTTTAAATATAAAATATTTATTTATTTAATTTATTAATTCTCAAAAATGTTGACTTTTTATTCGAACACCAAACGAGACCCACCGCCTGTCGTCTCTAGCTAATTACCCCCATTCCGAACTCAATGGGATATGTATCATAAGCTGATTCGATCGTTTCGATCAGTTTTCGTCAAAATCAACATATAACTCTATATATTGAATTTGAACGCGCATTTCAATTTACCGGGGTCACATACTAACTCGAAAAATTCCAGAAAAATATTTTATTGCTTCGTATTGACGACATAGTCCTAACAAAACTAATTTCGTCCAATTCTGAGACCGTTTGAAAAATGGCCATTTTCCAGTCGATTAAAATCAACTAAAACTGGTCAAACGCGTTTTCCTTTACCACGCTCACATATTGATTCGAAAAATTATGAAAATTGGAATCTAGCAATAACTTGACATCACGGATCCAACAAAAGTGGTTTCGTCGAAATCCAAGGTCGTTTGCAAAATTTCCATTTTTAAGGGCTAAAATTCCATAACGACTATTCTAAAATTTCATCTGGGCATATCTTTTGATCCCGCTATGAAATTTTGATTTTTCAGATTCGTTGGAAAGATTTTCTAAATAAGATTCTATTATTTTTGGTTTCACTAAAATCCGGTTTATTTTGAATCCTGTACATTCATTTGAAGTTTGAAATCGAATTATCGAACTACCGCGCCATTTTCAATTCCTTATATATATATATATAAATAAATATTTATATTCTAACGTCGATCTATATAAATATATACGTTCGAATTATATTCAAAATAAATTTCTCGTCGATATTATTTAAAATAATCTATTTTAAATATTCAAAATTCGCTAAAATTGCAAAAATAAAATTTTTAAATTGGCTCGGATTTCCGGGTTATTACAGAAATCAATGACACAGACTAGAATCCAATGCCAGACACACCGTCCATTTACAAGTTCGTTCTGGGTCTGAACGAAACCGGAGGCACCTAGTACCCCGCATATCCATTGATCTCCAAGTACGTCTGGACGACCACTAACTGATTCTCTCCTCTTGGGTGTACAACCCAATCAAGATCATCATTAACCACCCAAACGACGTGAAGACCTCCGGTCTTCGACCACCGTCTTCATCTTTGACTTATCGTCGTATCAGTTATTCAGAATGGGATAAACTCCGGTCTTTCCGAATAACTCGCGTATATAATAAACAAGTGTTACACAAACACAACATACGCCTCATTCCAATTCATCAGCCACTAACCGTAAACTAGTAAGAGAACAATTCCCCAAATATTAACCCCGAAGGCCGAAACCAACATCAGATCAATACCCAGAAAACCATTCATCTTAGCCAACATACAGTTAGTTTCTAAATTTCACATTCTTAGGGAAAGGTTCCCATTAAATTTATCAAAGATAAATCCTTTTAAATTTATTCTTTAATCCACCGTTGAATATCACTTCAAACTAGTCGGGATTAGCGAACTACACCGAAATAATTATTTATTTTATTGCCCAATCCCAACCTATTTATCCCATGAAGTAAAACTGGTCATACTTCATATCTAACACCACGGTGTTATCGGTAAATTCAATTACCATTTCACGTTCAAATCTAATTAAAGATTTAACTACCGTCTGGAGTAAAACTGGTGATACTCCATTCTCGATCTTTTCAATCTAATTAAAGATTCATTAAAACTCCACTTAGTTTTAATCTTTGACCGGGTTAAAGAATCAGTGTCATTTAAAACACGGTTCACGATAAACCCCAAAATCACATAACATTTCAATCAGTCCCTAACCGTAAATTAACGAGTGAGCAATTCCCTAAGTATTAACCCCGAAGGCCGAAATCAACATCAGATCAATACCCCAGAAACCATTCAACTTAACTAATCTCCAGTTAGTTTCTGATTTTCTTAACTCTTTTGGGTCTAAGAACAGTATTATTGAAGATACCGTTCACAACAACCCAAAATCACATTTGATATTAAATACAAGGCACTGAATGGAAAATATATCGGCTTATATTCAATATCAAATTCTACGACCAACAAATATCGTATTGGAAATAACAATATATATATATCTTTCAAATTTCCATAACAATACCTGTATAATCACGAAATCCAACATCGAAATATTCCGAAGACAATTTCGATTCAAATCCATTCCAATGCAATTATTGGAAATTCTGGTTATTTTCAAAACCATTTCAAATCCAATTTATTTATTTTAAAAATAAATAAATTATTTTTCTAGTTCAAAACTAGTTCATTTCGATAAAAATCTATTTTTATCTTTTCAAATATGGAGTTTTTCATCCCAATTCTTCACAAATCATTTCTTATGATTTTACACAAATTATTGATATTTTTAATAATTTTATCCAGGCCCGTACAGTCGATTTCCACCAACGGCCATCGAACTGCACTTACATCGACCTTTTCCAAATTTGATTTGGACATAATTCCAAATACAACCATTAGATTTCAAATTTCTAATATTCGTTAGAAAGATCTTTTCGATACGAACCCAACGGTTCCGGTTTTAGGAGAATCCGACGGTCAGATCTCTCGTAATATCCGTTCGAAGTCAATGGTCGAAATTCGCGAACTGCCGCAGCGCGGCGTGTTCTATTCAGGCCATTATATTATATATATAATATATATAATATATACTTCGTCGATTTCCTTTTAAAACGTATTTTATAAATCGTTTTAAATTCGTTTTCAAAACGATTTCAACTTCTTTTTCAAATTCAAATCAAAATTGAATTTTCCCTTTCAAATTCGTTTTAAATTCATTTCAAATTGATTTCAATTCAAATCGATTTTTAATTCAATTTCAATTCGTTTTCAATTCAATTTGAATTTCTAATTAATTCAATTTCAATTCGAATTCATTTCTAATTAATTTTAATTCAAATTCATTTCTATTCCATTTCAATTCGAATTCAATTCTATTCAATTTCAATTCGAATTCAATTCTGTTCAATTTCAAATCATTTCAGTTTATTTCGAATTTCAAATCAATTTAATTTAATTCGAATTTCAATTCACTTTAATATTCATTTCAATTTGAATAAAATCGATATAAATATCGTTCACGTCAAAATGGCGCAAATATAATCAACACAGCTTCATATATTTTTATTTTCAAATATTCTTCTTTCAAATATTTCTCTTCAAAACAGGAATGAGGCCCAATCAATTACCATATAATGTTAATTATATGGATTTTCTACAACACATGTATAAAATAACAACGACAAATAATCAACCATCATCCAGAGTGCATTCTACACTGTATAAGCATCAAATATAAATATTTAAAGCTTATGACAGTCTGTCAATCAATCGATCGTCATACAACTAATTATTGGGATTAGTGTATGTCATATATCATCCTAATACCCGTGTAGGGTTTCAATCAATCAAACACAAATTTTATTTGTGTAGTTGGGCGATGTGTAAAATTTATCGTCCCAATCAATATCAGTCAAATGTGTGTGTATAAACAAATCATCCGATTTGTTTATATTTATTTCATTTTAAATACACGTTAAAAATACTATTTTCAACTATAAAATATTTCAATTATATAAATATTTTGTTTTATTTCACATCACATCACACAATCAACTATACATCAAAATCAAACAAACAAGCATACAAGCCATCCATGGTCTGTGGACGATGGGTGTCGGGTGCTACTAAACACTGTCTGCATCCTAGTATATATTTTAACTAGAAAATTAAATTAAAAGTGAGAAGTTCTCACCGAGGGTTCCACTCCTCCAGTTATATTTCTGAATTTCTGAATATCTGGTTTTGCTCGTACTTCCAACATAATCCTTATCACGCTGTACACATTAAAAAACCGCATTCTTATTCCAATGCTATATGGATAAAAATCACATTTTTATATCACTATACATATAATAAAAATCAGATTTTTACTTCGCTATATATATGAAAATCGTATTTTTATATTCTCTACCTTATAAAAATTATATTTTTAAAACCTCTACTATATAAAAAATCATATTTTTATTATCGCAACTATATAAAAATCATATTTTTATTCCCTTTCATTAATAAAAAACCTATTTTTATTACTCTACATTAATAAAAAATCGTATTTTTACATTCTCTATTCTATAAAAATCCTATTTTTAATCCACTATTCATATAAAAATCTAACCTTTATTCTCACTACTTCATGATAAAAATAAAGTTCATATTTTTATTTCACTTCTTAGATTGTAAAGATTATATTTTTATTTCAAAGTTGTATGTATAAAACTGATTTGAAATCAATGTTTTAAATAAATTGAAACTCACCTTCCGCTGTTAATTTCTTCAGAACCATTGTTCCTCTAAGAAGACGCAGCCCTATGGCTTCTCGTTGCTCGCGATGGTTGATGGCGTTGAGAGATGGTCGGAGGTTGTACTGTGGAGGCTGCAGCGCTGCTTCGAATGGGTTTGGGGCTTTTTAATTAGAGGAAGGTAGAAGGCGGGCAGTGGGTAGCGCTGGCTGGGGTAAGGCGGCGCGGGGCGGAGGCGGAGGCACAGGGCTGGTTGCTAGTGGCGGGCGGTGGGGCCAGGGTGGATCACGGCAGCGTATTAGGGTCGTTTGGGGGGCGGGATTCCTCGAGATGGAGAGAGGAGGGGGCATAGAGGAGGAGGGCTTGGCGGAGGGTGGTGCGCTTCCAGCGTAGGGCACGGCGGTGGGTGGCTGTCGATCGGTGGGGGCGTCGTGCGACTGTCAGGTTCCCTTTTTTTTTAAATTTTAAAATCCAACGTTGACTGATTTTGGGAGGAGAGGGAAAAGGGTAGGGTATATATATATATATTTAATTAATTTAATTTTCTATCAAGTTACTTTTTCATTCGATCTGCAAACGAGACCCATCGACCGTCGCCCCTAGCTAATTACCCCCATTCCGAACACAATGGGATGTGTATCGTAAGCTGATTCGATCACTTCGATCTGTTTTTGTCAAAATCAACATGTAACTCTATATATTGAATTTGAACGCGCATTTCAATTTACTGGGGTCACATACTAACTCGAAAAATTCCCAAAAAATATTTTCTAGCTTCGTGTTGACGATACGGTCCTAACAAAACTAGTTTCGTCAAATTCCGAGATCGTTTGAAAAATGGCCATTTTCCAGTCGATTAAAATCTACTAAAACTGGTCAAACGCGTTTTCCTTTTCCACACTCACATATTGAATCGAAAAATTACGAATTTTGGAATCTAGCAATAACTTGACATCACGGATCCAACAAAAGTGGTTTCGTCGAAATCCGAGGTCGTTTGCAAAATTTCCATTTTTAAGGGCCAGAATTCCATAGCGAATATTATGAATTTTCAACTGGACACATCTTTTTATCCCCGCTATGAAATTTTGATTTTTCTGATTCGTTGGAAAGATATTATCAATTAGATTCAAATATTTTTGGTTTCACTAAAATCCGGTTTATTTTGCACCCGGTACATTCATTTGAAATTTGAAATTGAATTATCGAACTACCACGCCATTTTCATTTCCTTTTATAATTTAAAATAAATAATTATATTCTAACGACGACGTATATAAAGATATACTTTCCAATTAAATTCAAAATAAATTTCTCGTCGTTATTATTTAAAATAATTCATTTTAAATATTCAAAATTCGCTAAAATTGCCAAAATACAAATTTTAAATTGGCTCGGATTTTCTTGTCGTTACAATCTCCCCCACTTAAAACTTTTCGTCCCCGAAAAGGAACGAAGCCGAAAGTTGTTTAACTAATCAACTCAACTTTCATTATTTTGACTACGGCTTAAGTTCTTAAACTTTTCAGTTTCTAAGAACTTTTCAAATTTTTCAAAAATTTGGCCAACACCCTAAATTTTTGAAAAATTTCGCCATAACCTCCCCTGCACTGGGGACTTCGGGATATTTCATATAGCCTCCCATGGCCATCTTCAATCCAAAAGAAAAAGAAAAAGCCAAGCGGCTAGCCAATCGGCTCACAAAATCATCATCACCCAAACAAAACAGTAAATTATGGTAAACATGTACCTATTTGTGGGGCAAACAATTTTATTCTTCTGCTCTAGCCTCCTTGCTATGACCTGTTCAATGTAAGTACATGTACATGTAAGCAAACACGACAAATTATTAATACAACTCACTATTTGATACAATTTGCTAAATGGTTCAACTATTAACTAATCAACCAAAAATCAAACAACACAATCATCAATCAATTATTTGATTAGCTTTTCAAATCATAAGTTTGATATATAGTCAAAAAATCAGATTTTTGATGCCAAATCACAACAATAAGCCCTATCTAATGGTTCTCACACTAGTTAATTGGAAATATATAGATATCCCACTTTCGAAACTCGAATATAAATTCTGATGATGATATATCAATCACCAGTATCATCAGAGTCATCTCCGGGCGACTAAAGTGTGATTCTATATCTATCAAATATATTTGAGGCTTCTAATACACGTGGATCAGACGTATATCAAAATCTCTATATACTCGATTGTCCAAATTCAATATAAAATAAACAATCAAATACGGATAATTGATTTAAATTTCAAATCAAAACTTGGTTTTCTTTTTATTTTGAAAAGTATACTCTTCACACTCGTTCTAGGATACTACTGATCCCATCTCTAACGAGTCATTCTCGTTGGATATTACTAATCCAATCTCTGATGAATTCCTTCGAATGGTTCTAACGTGTCTTGTTCTCTGAGCTTTGTAAACCAAAGCTCTGATACCAAATGTGATGACCTGGAATTTTGCTTGATCCGAATCAGTCTCTAAACCGACCTAGACCATTCAAAACCCCTGATCGCTTTGAGAACACGACAAATCAGAACGCAGACGGAAGAACATTTCATTGTATATTAAAACAATTCCATCATAATACAAGAATATACAGAGCATAAATGAATAGATATTACACATTCAATAAATATCAGAGATTTAAATTACATTTAAATACATTGCAGCGGAAAATAATACAATACACAACTAGAAGTAATACGCGGATAAAAAGCTTTCCGAGTATCGTTCCAGCTGTAAATTAGGATCCTGTGAATATAAATCTGCAAAACCAAAACTACTAGCTGCCCGTGTCAAAATAAGGGAACCCAGAGTTTAGGTTAAAACAATAAACTCCAGGTCAGTCATGGGACTGGTGTGAGAACTAAAACAATTATTGATCTTTATTTTAAAGTTCGGTAAATCAAGGGACCACGCCGTATAACACGGAATGGGTTTCCTCCCAAGAATACCAGTGCATAAAACAACAGCGCAATGCTAAATAGAGAAAAATGAAGCTATTATAAGACCCAGGTCCCATCACACAATGTAACGCAAGCCGGAGGATAGGGTTTTTACCTTATAATAGCCAAGAATGCTTGATACATTTAAAACAAATCATTTGATACTATTATAAGTGCATAGTGTATAAAACAACTTCAAATTATAAGTATCAATCATAAAAGGCATAAGCGCCCCATCCTACTATGTCGCCATACTAGGATCTACAAATAAAACCGCAAAGTCACGTATTTGGAAATTGGATTTCCATCTGCAAACCGAGGCAAAAGATAGTCCTCTACCGAATTCGAGAAAATCTAGCCCATGTCTCAGGGACAGAACGCATCGACCCTTAGAGCGACAGGCCCGGTCCACC
This sequence comes from Allium sativum, assembly GCA_030737875.1. NCBI lineage: Eukaryota > Viridiplantae > Streptophyta > Magnoliopsida > Asparagales > Amaryllidaceae > Allium > Allium sativum. The sequence continues at coordinate 1,014,389,195 of CM060924.1, forward strand.
GATGTGGATTAGACGAATTCCTGAACACTGCGTTTCCCCGCCCTTTGGGGCGTAGGTGAGCCAACTAAATGACTCCATCGGTTCGAGAACGATCGATATATCCAAGGCGTCTCCAATTCCAACAACCATATGAGTCAAACTCGTCAGCCAGTTCAAGCACTGACGCCACTCCTAGCTAGAAGAAAACGCATGTCCTCCCTGAGGTCCGTCTCCCGTTTTTGGTTTACACCGGGGTGTGAGGCTCGCGAATCAACACTACACAAAGCTATGCCACACAGGCGGTACTTTGATCATCACCACAAGACTTTGCTTTTCAACAAAAGCCTTGATCAACTGCCACTTAGGCATGCCACACAGGCAATTCAACCCATGCGTTTGATATCCATCAATATATAACCCCTGAGCTCGTACGTCTCAGAGAAGGGCGTTAAGAAAGAGAATAAATTCTCCGCCGCCAAACAGATATATATTTAATAGAAATCAATCACACAGACTAAAATCCAATGTCAGACACACCGTCCATTTACAAGTTCGTTCTGGGTCTGACGAAACTGGAGGCACCTAGTACCCCGCATATCCATCGATCTCCAAGTACGTCTGGACGACCACTAACTGATTCTCTCCTCCTGGGTGTACAGCCCAATCAAGATCATCTGTAACCACCCAAACGACGTGAAGACCTCTGGTCTTCGACCACCATCTTCATCTTCGACTTATCGTCGTATCAGTTATTCAGAATGGGATAAACCCCGGTCTTTCCAAATAACTCGCATATATAATAAACAAGTGTTACACAAACACAACATACGCCTCATTCCAATTCATCAGCCACTAACCGTAAACTAGTAAGAGAACAATTCCCTAAATATTAACCCCGAAGGCCGAAACCAACATCAGATCAATACCCAGGAAACCATTCATCATAGCCAACCTACAGTTAGTTTCTAAATTTCACATTCTTAGGGAAAGGTTCCCATTAATTTTATCAAAGATAAATCCTTTTAAATTTATTCTTTAATCCACCTTTGAATATCACTTCAAACTAGTCGGGATTAGCGAACTACACCAAAATAATTATTTATTTTATTTCCCAATCCCAACCTATTTATCCCATGAAGTAAAACTGGTCATACTTCATATCTAACACCACAGTGTTATCGGTTTATTCAATTACCATTTCACGTTCAAATCTAATTAAAGATTTAACTACCGTCTGGAGTAAAACTGGTGATACTCCATTCTCGATCTTTTCAATCTAATTAAAGATTCATTAAAACTCCACTTAGTTTTAATCTTTGACTGGGTTAAAGAATCAGTGTCATTTAAAACACGGTTCACGATAAACCCCAAAATTACATCACATTTCAATCAGTCCCTAACCGCAAATTGACGAGTGAGCAATTCCCTAAGTATTAACCCCGAAGGCCGAAACCAACATCAGATCAATACCCCAGAAACCATTCAACTTAACTAATCTCCAGTTAGTTTCTGATTTTCTTAACTCCTTTGTGTCTAAGAATAGTATTATTGAAGATATTATTGAAGATACGGTTCACGACAACCCAAAATCACATTTGATATTAAATACAAGGCTCTGAATTGAAAATATATCGGCTTATATTCAATATCAAATTCTACGACCAACAAATATCGTATTGGAAATAAAGATATATATATATATATATATGCATATCTTTCAAATTTCCATAACAATACCTGTATAATCATGAAATCCAACATCGAAATATTCCGAAGACAATTTCGATTCAAATCCATTCCAATGCAATTATTGGAAATTATGGTTATTTTCAAAACCATTTCAAATCCAATTTATTTATTTTAAAAATAAATAAATTATTTTTCTTGTTCAAAACTAGTTCATTTCGATAAAAATCTATTTTTATCTTTTCAAATATGGAGTTTTTCATCCCAATTCTTCACAAATTATTTCTTATGATTTTACACAAATTATTGATATTTTTAATAATTTTATCAAGGCCCGTACAGCCGATTTCCACCAACAGCCATCGAACTGCACTTACAGCGACCTTTTCCAAATTTGATTTGGACATAATTCGAAATCCAACCGTTAGATTTCAAATTTCTAATATTCGTTAGAAAGATCTTTTCGATACGAACCCAATGGTGAATCCGACGGTCGGATATCCCGTAATATCCGTTTGAAGTCAATGGTCGAAATTCGCGAACTGCCGCAGCGCGGCGCGTTCTATTTAGGCCATTATATTATATATATAATATATATAATATATACTTCGTCGATTTCCTTTTAAAACGTATTTTATAAATCGTTTTAAATTCGTTTTCAAAATGATTTCAACTTCTTTTTCAAACTCAAATCAAAATTGAATTTTCCCTTTCAAATTCGTTTTAAATTCATTTCAAATTGATTTCAATTCAAATCGATTTTTAATTCAATTTCAATTCAATTTGAATTTCTAATTAATTTAACTTCAATTCGAATTCATTTCTAATTAATTTCAATTCGAATTCATTTCTATTCCATTTCAATTCGAATTCAATTCTATTCAATTTCAATTCGAATTCAATTCTATTCAATTTCAAATCATTTCAGTTTATTTCGAATTTCAAATCAATTTAATTTAATTCGAATTTCAATTCACTTTAATATTCATTTCAATTTGAATAAAATCGATATAAATATCGTTCACATCAAAATGGCGCAAATCTAATCAACACGGCTTCATATATTTCTATTTTTAAATATTCTTCTTTCAAATATTACTTATTCAAATATTTCTCTTTAAAACAGGAATGAGGCCCAATCAATTACCATATAATGTTAATTATATGGATTTTCTACAACACATGTATAAAATAACAGCGACAAATAATCAACCATCATCCAGAGTGCACTCTACACTGTATAAGCATCAAATATAAATATTTAACGCTTATGATAGTCTGTCAATCAATCGATCGACATACAACTAATTATTGGGATTAGCGTATGTCATATATCATCCCAATACCCGTGTGGGGTTTCAATCAATCAAACACAGATTTTATTTGTGCAGTTGGGCGATGTGTAAAATTTATCGTCCCAATCAATATCAGTCAAATGTGTGTGTATAAACAAATCGTCCGATTTGTTTATATTTATTTCATTTTAAATACACGTTAAAAATTCTATTTTCAACTATAAAATATTTCAACTATATAAATATTTCATTTTATTTTATTTCACATCACATCACACAATCAACTATACATCAAAATCAAACAAACAAGCATACAAGCCATCCATGGTCTGTGGACAACGGGTGTCGGGTGCTACTAAACACCGTCTGTATCCTAGTATATATTTTAACTAGAAAATTAAATTAAAAGTGAGAAGTTCTCACTGAGGGTTCCACTCCACCAGTTATATTTCTGAATTTCTGGTTTTGCCCGTACTTCCAACATGATCCTTATCACGTTGTTCACATTAAAAAACCACATTCTTATTCCAACGTTATATGGATAAAAATCACATTTTTATATCACTATACATATAATAAAAATCAGATTTTTACTTCGCTATATATATGAAAATCGTATTTTTATATTCTCTACCTTATAAAAATTATATATTTAAAACCTCTACTATATAAAAATCATATTTTTATTATCGCCACTATATAAAAATCATATTTTTATTCCCTTTCATTAATAAAAAACCTATTTTTAATACTCTACATTAATAAAAATCGTATTTTTACATTCTCTATTCTATAAAAATCCTATTTTTAATCCATAATTCATATAAAAATCTAACCTTTATTCTCATTACTGCATGATAAAAATAAAGTTCATATTTTTATTTCACTTCTTAGATTGTAAAGATTATATTTTTATTTCAAATTTGTATGTATAAAACTGATTTGAAATCAATGTTTTAAATAAATTGAAACTCACCTTCCGTTGTTAATTTCTTCAGAACCGTTGTTCCTCCAAGAAGACGCAGCCCTATGGCTTCTCGTTGCTCGCGGTGGTCGATGGCGTTGAGAGATGGTCGGAGGTTGTACTGTGGAGGCTGCAGCGCTGCTTCGAATGGGTTTGGGGCTTTTTAATTGGAGGAAGGAAGAAGGCGGGCAGTGGGTAGCGCTGGATGGGGTAAGGCGGCGCGTGGAGGAGGCGGAAGCGCATGGATGGTTGCTGGTGGCGAGCGGTGGGGCCAGGGTGGCTCACGGCAGTGGATTAGGGTCGTTTGGGGGGCGGGATTCCTCGAGATGGAGAGAGGAGGGGGCATAGAGGAGGAGGGCTTGGCGGAGGGTGGTGCGCTTCCGACGTGGCGCACGGCGGTGGGTGGCTGTCGATCGGTGGGGGCGTCGTGCGACTGTCGGGTTCCCTTTTTTTAATTTTAAAATCCAACGTTGACTGATTTGGAGAGGAGAGGGAAAAGGGTAGGGTATATAAATAAATATATATATTTAATTAATTTAATTTTCTATCAAGTCACTTTTTCATTCGATCTCCAAACGAGACCCATCGACCGTCGCCCCTAGCTAATTACCCCCATTCCGAACATAATGGGATATGTATTGTAAGCTAATTCGATCGTTTCAATCAGTTTTTGTCAAAACCAACATATAACTCTATATATTGAATTTGAACGCGTATTTCAATTTACTGGGGTCACATACTAACTCGAAAAATTCCCAAAAAATATTTTCTAGCTTCGTATTGACGATACGGTCCTAACAAAACTAGTTTCGTCAAATTCCGAGATCGTTTGAAAAATGGCCATTTTCCAGTCGATTAAAATCAACTAAAACTGGTCAAACGCGTTTTCCTTTGCCACGCTCACATATTGAATCGAAAAATTACGAATTTTGGAATCTAGCAATAACTAGACATCACAGATCCAACAAAAGTGGTTTCGTCGAAATCCGAGTTCATTTGCAAAATTTCCATTTTTAAGGGCCAGAATTCCATAGCGACTATTCTGAATTTTCAACTGGACACATCTTTTTATCCCCGCTATGAAATTTTGATTTTTCTGATTCATTGGAAAGATATTATCAATTAGATTCAAATATTTTTGGTTTCACTAAAATCCAGTTTATTTTGCACCCGGTACATTCATTTGAAATTTGAAATCGAATTATCGAACTACCGCGCCATTTTCAATTCCTTTTATAATTTAAAATAAATAATTATATTCTAACGACGACGTATATAAATATATACGTTCCAATTCAATTCAAAATAAATTTCTCGTCGTTATTATTTAAAATAATTCATTTTAAATATTCAAAATTCGCTAAAATTGCCAAAATAAATTTTTTAAATTGGCTCGGATTTCCTGGTTGTTACATAGATCCAAAAATAGAAATTCACCAACTCAAAGCATCAATGAATACACTACCTTTTCTTGATGTATATGCAATGTTGAAATCATAACATGCCATGAACTCTAGCCATCGTTATTGCCAATGGTTACAGTCCTTTTGTAAGAAAATGTACTTCAGTGACTTATGATCAGTAAACAACTTGAACCTCTCCATTAAAATATAGTGCCTCTACTTCATGCAAAAATAACCACCATCGATTCCAAAACATGGATGGGATACTTCACTTATGTGGTTTTAGCCGTTGACTATCATATGGGATAACTTAATCTTTATGCATCAATTCTGCACTAATCCGTTATCACAAGCATCCATGTATACCATCATCTCTTTGTTTTAACAAGGAATAACAAAACTATTGCACAAATCAACCTCTCTTTATGACTTGTGAATGCATGATCATGTCTTGCATCTTAAACAAAAGCCTGATTAATTATTATCTGCTAATTCAACGATGCTGCTATCTTGGAGAAGTCCTAGATGAATCTTCGATAGTATCCAAGTAAACCAAAGATAATCCTCACATCCGTAGCACTCTTGGATGTGGTCCAACTTTGAAATGCAGCTACCTTTGTAGAATCTATAGTGATACCCTTCTCGCCACTAGATAATTCAAGACCCTAATTTCTCTCCTCAGGAAGTGACATTTAATAAATAACTATTAGTCAGTGTTCTCTTAACACCTCAAGCACAATCCTCAAATGTGTCTTTTGTTTCCATTCTATCCGTGAATAGAAAGAATATCATTGATGAACGTGAGTACAAATTTTTAAGCTAGTCTCAAAAAATATGGCTCATAAGATGCACAAAGTATGTTGGTGCACTGGTTAATCCAAACGGCATAACAATGACTCATAAAAATCAGACTGCATTTAACACGCCGTAGTCATCTCATTTCCCTTTTCCATTTGCAATTGATGAAATCCTATCAAAAGATCCAATTGGAAAATATCTTCGCACCATGTAGTTGATCAAACAATTCATCAATATATGGAATTGGATACTTTCTCTTCTTTGTCACCTTATTTATCTCACGGTGATCCATCTACAAATTATGTGAATCGTCCTTCTTTATGCAAGTAAAATGAGTGCTCCCTACTCAGATATACTCCTACAACTAAACCCTTTTTGCGGAATGCCATTAAGTTGCACATCGAGCTCTCATTGTTCCTTATGTTCCATCCTCCTAAGAGAGTTCATAATAGGTCTGGTATTCCTCACTAAGTCAATACGAACTCAATCTCTCTATATGATGGAAGCGCAATCACTTCACCAATGATGTCCTAATACTCTGTAGCAGTTGGTACACTTGACAACTCATCAGTAGAACACCAAGTGAATATAGCAAGCTAGTCATCAACTTTTCGCTAGGTAGGCATCTCAACACTATCATCTTCTCATTATCTACTTGTATAGTCCCCAAAGACCGCTCATAATGTACCACTACTCTGTATCTCTGAAGCTCATCAACTCCTAAAATAATACCAAATCCAAAAAATCTCGAAGCAAAGCAATCGTAATGAAAAGAACATTAATGACTCGATAAAACCATGCTACGACAAATCTTACAAAAGGCCGAAGGAGCAACCAATAGGGTTTGTGATAATCAATTATCGATCAACAATTTTTGGCACCAATCCTAACTTATCTACTAGGTCGCTGGATTTAAAGAATTGAAATTCGAGTAGGAACATATAAAATAATAAGAACCCTTAGATAATGATTCCCTTTTCTTTTTCCTCCACAAAAGTGGCATTCAAGGAAGTGAGAATATCATTGATAGCATTAAGATTTCATAACATGCTTTTGCTTAGCTGCATTAGGATAATTCCTCTTGAGGTGTCCAAGTTTATGGTAGATATGGAACCTCTTATTCCTAGCTTTGTATTCCATGTTGTAGTGTCCCTTTTTCTCCATAGTTATAGAAGAACAATTCAGATTTTGCTTTCTTTTTCCATTCATCCTTTTCTTGAAATTTTTTTCGCTTTTTGTACTACTTCCATCTGTCTTCCCCACCAGTTCGTGATTTCGGCTCCTCTTGAGAAGCAATGGTAGTGTTCTTAGGCTTAAGTTAGAGACTATCCTACCTCAAGACTTTCCCAACAATAGACCCAAAAGTCTCATCAATACAATTTATGAGGCTTTCCCTAAATATTCCTCTAAAACAGTAATGAACTTATCATTCTTCTTTTCTAGGGTGCCAATGAAAGAAATTCCATACTTTGACAACTGTCTAATTCAACAACATATTTGGAGGCGATCATGTCCTTCTGCTTTAATTCTGCTAACATACAGAACAACCACGACTTCTGGGCAACAAAAATAATTTTTTCTTCAAAGCGAGCTTTGAACTGATCCCAAGTAATCTGATCTTCGAGAGTAGCAAATTTGATGGAATTCCACCATTGCATAGCCCTTTTTTGAAGCTGACGTAAGTCCAACCTCCTTTTCATGACATCGTTAATGTGACGACTGCCATACACAACCAGTGCTTATATAACCCAATAGGGCGATGCACAAGCACCCGATATATGTAAAGCGGTTTTCAAGAGAAAGAAATGATAGAAAAGAAGAGAAGAAGGAAATAGAAGAGAAAGAAGAGAATATAAAACTCAAGCATAGAACCTATCGTATATCTCACAACGCATCAGATAACATATAATACTGACAATCAGAGATATAAAATAGGCCAAGAAGTAATAAATATATAAACCATATAATCAAAGTATAAAGGCTCATACAGTTATACAGAACAATAATAGAGTTTATGCATAAGATAAATAAACCCAATTGATAAAGTGTATCAGAAGAATAAATAACATTGTCAAGGCTCCATAGTGTCACATGGCGGAATAAACAGTAAGGATGAAAAAGTCGATACAAAGTAATATATATATAAACCTTCAAAAGGCAGATGTATGCAGAAAGTGGCCTAACGGTCGAGTAGTAGGAAAAGGCCCAGTCCACTGGTCAGCATGGTTTTGCATATAACGACTAGTTTTGGAAAATTTATTTACCAATCAACTGATGATTTTTAACCAGTCGACTGATTCGACCCAGAAATTATTTTGTGAAGAGTCACCATCTTTCATAAAGAGATTCCTCTTCATTAATCAAAGGAAATGGATATATCTTTTTATAGAAACTCTTCATGAAGGATTGTTACTCTTATATTATTATATAAACAACTTCAATTGTAACAACCCTGTTTTTCTCATTAAAATTTCACATGTGTTTAGTTGAAATAAAGTGTTAAGATTGAAATATGATAATTTGCTAATTGAAGTAACGGATTAAACTGAATAAGATTGTTTGTAATATTAAATAGTTTTATTTTTATAAATATAGTTGAAATCGATGAAGATATAATTATTTATAGTAAATGTTGGATTATTGAATAAATAGAATACCATGCATCGAGTTAAATGAAGTTATTTTGATCAACAAACAAATTATCGAATGTGACGTGCGTCAAATTACAATGGATAAAAACTAGTTTTGGGATTGTTAAATAATTTTATATAAGTAAAGCGATATAAAAATAGATATTTTATTATATTTAACTTTAAATTAAATAAATAAGTCTGGCAAGCATCAAAGGTGTTGAATTATTTGGTTGTAAATTACAAAATGAGTTGCGAATAGTTTTACTCTAAGATTGAAATTCTATTTTTGATTAAATGTAAAGCTTATTTACAATAGTACGTAAAAAAGAAATGTATGGTAAATATCAATTATATACATATATATATATATATATTAACGCCCAAAAGCCCCTTACCCAGAACATTTTTCTAGAACCCTCAATTTCATATATTTTTGTCGTTCTAGAGGGTATTGGGAACCGAGTTCCTCTTCCATCATGAACAATGAAAATCATGATTCCTCTAAAAAAATAGAGAAAGAGAAAGATGCGCATCTCCAGCCCGCGCGACGACCGAGGCAGGTGAAGGCTAGCACAAGCGGCGCTCGACGAATGGAGGCGCGTCTTAGGGTTAGTCGCGAGGTGCTCTCGCTTATAGGAAGAGGAACCGCCGGCAATTATGGGCGATTTGGTTAGCTCAGTCTTACTTTTTCTACAGACCACAGTAATGGGAATGATAATGTTTGCTGGGATGGGTTGAGTGTCTAAATGGTGAGTAACACTCACTCGCATCTATGTTTATATCCAGCATAGTTATGTGTCTTTATGCATTTTGTTGTTTATTTGAAATTGAATTGCTTGGAAGATTAAATGGTTGATTGTTTGTGTGCTTTGCAATAATTTACGAATTGAGCTTATTGGGGAATTTTTTGTTTATTGGATGTATTAAGATACAAAGGAGATGCTGTCTATTTTCTTTGGAACTTGGAATATTCTCATATATGTTGTTATCACATTTTGAAATTTTGATTGATTTCTAATTTTTAGTAACCTGCAGGTTTCTAAATATTGCAGTGCGTTAGAATTATAAATTTTTGGAACTTAAATAATACTTAAGTAAATGTAAGTATTCTAATCTATATTTCAACCAAAATATCAATAAGATAAATTAAGAAGTTTGTATGAATATTTATCTCTTAAATGATTAAATACTCTTTGTAAAAGTTTCATGAATATTATTATGATTATGGAATTATTTCACTTTTAAGATTGTTTGGGGAATTTGGATATGATTTCTTTTTTTTAACATCCTATTTATTTTGTTTTATGTCCGATTTATGTATTTTGTTTACATTTTCTTTATATGAACTTCAAGACTATGAAAATTCTTTATGTAAATTTTTATTGGTTTTAATAAAAGGATTTTTATAAGCATATATATATAATTATATTTTAAATACTCTCTCAGAAGTTTTGCGAATTATATTATTATGATTTAGAATTAATTCACTCCGAAGATTGTTTTGGTAACTGAGTATGATATTTTGTTTATTTGTTTTTTTGTTTGTTGTATTTATTTGTTTTTATTTTCTTTTATATGAATTGGAAAACAATGAATGATTCACTGTTGATGTTGGTTTGGTTTATGATTTGAATACGATGCAATGATGACATATTTTATATGGTTTTATAATATTTATATTCTACGTAATGAGAAATTTGAATAAACGGTTTAGTGAAACCGTCTGGTATGGGACTTTCAGTATCACTATCCTGGTTATTCATTGGACTTGTTATGTAGAGTATTGAAGGATAAGTGTAGTATGCGAGCATCAAATAAACAGGTTAGTAAACCGACGTGTTGGAACATGTGGTATGGGACGCATTGTTACCACTGTTCGTGTTACTACTTGTGAGTTGATGACGTATATAAACCATTGTCTGTTTCGAGGTAGTCCTGAGTGACTATGTTATATTAGACTTGAGAGTCTAACATATGGAGATCTGAGTATCTTCGACTATGTCCTGAGCGACTATCTCTTTACCAGTACTAGATAGTCCTAAGCGACTATCGACGTAGTCCTGAGCGACTATCCTATATTAGACCTGAGAGTCTAATTTATGGATATCTGACTATCTTCCGTTATAGGTGTCAAAAGTGTTAGTAATGGTATATGATATTTCCACTACATGTGCGGCGTTGCTGAATCTCACCAATGTTAATATGGATCCATATAATCTTTTATAAATTTTCTTATATTCTGATGGGATTTACATATGTGATTCTTGTTTATGATTTCATCATGTTATTGTATTTTAATGGCCTGTGAGCTATCATTTGTTTATATGATTCTTGTTTATGATTTCATCACGTTATTATATTTTGATGGTCTATGAGCTATCATGTGATTGTGATATTTCGATGATTTCATAATGCGTTATAACTCTTGAATGAAATTCGTTTGAATAAGATTATGATGTCAATTGCATATGTTTATATATGGTAATGCTTCCATAATATTTATCCATGAGGCATGAATCACAAATGTTGATATTTGAGTGAGTCTAATGATTAGGTTTATGTCTTGAATGATCTTTCGAGTTTAGAGAACCCAAACATTTTATATTAAATATAATGGATTTAAACATAGACTGATCCATTATTTTTTTATATAATGCTCGTATCAGACCGAGACATTACAGTTTCTGGGGCACCTTGAGACCAGCTTGTATTTATTGGGCTTAGAATAATATAGTAACTTAGTATATCATTTACTATCGTATATTATATGGATTGATGTGTATATTGATGTGTAATAAGTAAATGTGCATGAAATGCTAAATATATACATTATATTTTATCAATGCGATTAACTCTGTGATCTTTGTATTCATGTATATTTTGTATTGTTCTGTCTTGGAGGCACACGTGTACTTGTTTTTTTACCGATATTGAGTACGTAAGAGTAAGTGATATTTCAGAAATTTTAATATGTACCAGTGTTTGTCCAAGAGAATATGCACATGTGTGCCCCTATAGCCTCATTGTCCGTATTATCTGATGGTACTACTTAGTAATACTCTTGGATAATATGGGTATAGAGGTGAGACGTTACAAAATGGTATCAGAGTGAGGTTAGAACAATACATTTTATATAAAAGGGACACGAGTCTAGACCTTAGAAGAGGTTTTGGGTCCCTGTACCTATGGGTGTGTAATAGGTTTATGATTAAATTATATGATATTAAAGAATATGATGATTGCTAGGGTAATCCTCTGGGGACATATTTGTTATTTTCTATTATATAATAATAATATATTGATTCATTTCTCCTATAATTTTGGTGTTTATCTTTGTTTGAAATCTAAATAGTTGAGCATGTGATTAAGAAACAGGAAGTGGCGCAGCGGAGATTAATATATAAACTCTCGCTGAAGGCGTTGTTTGTTTATTCTCTGATTGCTGGTTGTTTAGTAAGTAATATAAGTGTGTATTAAATTTAATGTAAAAGCGAGTTGGAATTAGTCGTCAAATTCAAACAAACAAATAAATTAATAATGACAACGACGACAACAATAATGTAGTGAATTGTGAAATAAATATATCGATAAATAAATGGTTAAAGGAATTAATCTTGAGTCAATTTTTCTGTTAGGTGATTTAAGAATTCCAACCGGTACGTCCGATCAGCATTATCGATAAGGATTCCTAGACACTGGGGCAAGACACTTTGACACCATAGTCTAATAAAGAATTAAAATAAGAGTTAGACAAATAGGGATTTGTATTGTTTCGAGATTTAATTAATAAAGATAACTTACATATACAATAAAGTAATACCTACATTATGATGTTATTATCTAAGAGCAAATATATTTATAAATGCAATGCTCATCGGTAATATTGCTTTTAACATACTTTTGATTTGGTGCTCGATGGAGCTTACAAAACATGTTCGAAGCGCTGAGCAAAGATAAAACATAAAACCTCTTAGGATGGATGGAATTTCATTGGAGATATTGCTCCATATGTTGTTGCCTTCTTTAGTGTAGAAATTATTCCATATTTCGGTTTTTGTGGCATTGCTATGTTAATCAGTTAGGAGTGGCCCTGATACGTACGATTCATTTGTTACTGCTGTGGTAAATTTTGAATACCACGTGTAATTAATTGTCATGTTTAGTCATTACATATTACATTCATTTTTATAGTATATGTATGCTGCTTTACTTGCATAATTTTTGAAATTCTTGAAACTAATTTGACCTCAAATGTTAACTATTGGTTAATCAATGAAGTAGTGAAGGCCATGTAATCTTAACAGAATGTCGAATATGAGTTGTAGGAACCTCTTTAGTTATAGGTAGTGTATGCATTGCCTTTTTACTTAAGCATGGTCTCTGTGCCAACTCTATTCAATAAATGCTTCTTTTCTATTAGCGATCGATGCATGATTATTTTTATTGAGTACTTTAGAATTGGAAGTTCCAATTTTAAAAACCACAGTGGCTTTAATTATTACATTTTATCTGTCATCTTCCGAGAAATTACTGTTTTTGTTCATTTTGCATGGCATTTGTGCATTCTTTCTTTTAGAAGTTTGAAACATGTGAGAATAATGTGACAGATTGTAATTGAACACAAACAGGAAATATTTTGTATTATTGATGTTTTGAGTAATGTACATAGCCATCTATTTATACAAGTACAAGAATTGTAAATAGCGGTTGGGCTTTTAGCCTAAGCCCATATACAAAAAATAAAATGAATACATTTATACACCCGTAAGCTTTCAGTTGTTCATTTTATATCTCCCCGCAAATGAAAGCTAGGGTTTTACATGTCTCCGCCGCCAAAAATTGAAGTGATAAAACTGAGAAAATCTTCAAAATAGAGCATGAATCAGCTTCGATTCTACTGAAATGTTACTCGATGGCGAGGATTTAGGCCTATAAGGGATTGTTCTTGATTTACTTGAGTGGCATCTGCTTCAAATTGTTCTCGATTCCTGGTATGTGAGATGCTGAGCCGCTTGCAAGCCTGGATTCTTCAGTAGCCAGATTAGCCGTGTGCTTTAGCCTCCATTCAGGATTCTTGGATGTTAAAGGTTTCAGATCTGAACTTGTATGCTTTGCTTCCTCTTCAAGGTTTGATCTTTCAGTTACTTTGAGTTCAGATCTAAGCCTGGTAAAGTTTTTACTTGATAGTGGCTTTGTAAGTATGTCTGCTATCTGATAATTAGTTGGAACATGATTTATTTGTAGTTTACCCTTGATTACTTGTTCTCGAACGAAGTATACATCAATTTCCATGTGTTTGGTCCTTGAATGCAATATAGGATTAGATGACAATGATACAACACTTAAATTATCACACCATAGTGTTGGTGGCTTTTGAATTGATACTTTGAGTTCACTAAGAAGTGACTGAACCCACATAATTTCAGCAGTAGCGTTTGCAATGCTTCTGAACTCAGATTCAGTGCTAGACCTAGAGACTGTAGGTTGTTTCTTAGCACACCAGGATATAGGATTGTTTCCCAAATATATACAATAACCCGATGTTGATCTTCTGTCATCAGGGTCAGTTGCCCAGTCTGCATCACTATATCTAGTAATGTTGAGTTGATTGCCTTGTGTAAAATGTAAACCATAGTCCACAGTCCCCATTAAATATCTTAGCACTCTCTTTATGGCCTTCCAGTGATCCTCTTTTGGTTCCTGTATAAATTGTGAGAGTTTGTTAACACAGTTGGTTATTTCAGGTCTAGTGATGGTAGCATATTGTAATGCTCCAATTAGACTTCTATATTATCTGATATTGACTATGTTTTCTCCCCTGTGTTTGGACAATTGTGACTTGTAATCATGGGCGTAGGTAGAGCATTAGCAGCCTCCATTTTTGATCTTACAAGAATTTCATTGATATACTTCTTTTGATTTAGAAATAACTCTGATTTGGATGTTTTTTTTACTTTAATTCCAAGGAAATAGTTGAGTTCCCCCAAGTCTTTAATTGAAAACTGTTTGTCCAAGATTTGAATGAGTCTTCTGATTTCATCTTCACTATTTCCTGTAATGATTAAATCATCTACATATATCAGAATAAAAATGGTTATGTTATCAATAAATTTGACAAACAGTGAATGATCTGGTTTGGTAGATTGAAACTTTAGTTTTGTCAAAACAAGATTCAATTTGTCAAACCAGACTCTGGGAGCTTGCTTAAGCCCATAAATGGCTTTATTTAGTTTAAAAACAAGCTCTTTATTTTTCTGATATCCTTGAGGTTGACTCATATACACTTCTTCCTTTAGATCACTATTCAGGAATGCATTGTTTACATCCAACTGTTGTATTTTCCAGTTGTTGTCTAGGGCTATAGTGAGAATTACTCTTATGATTGTTGGTTTAACAACTGGGGAGAATGTTTCTTCAAAATCAAAACCATATCGCTGTGTGAAACCTCTTGCAACAAGTCTGGCCTTGTATCTGTGTATAGATCCATCAGCATTCTTTTTTAATCTGTACGTCCACTTGCTATCTATTATATTCTTGTCTATTGGAGCTTTGACAAGTGTCAATGTTTTATTCTTTATCAATGCTTGATACTCATCATCCATAGCTTGTTTCCAGTTTTGATTACTAATGGCTTGATTGTAGTTTACTGGTTCAACAAGATCACTTATGACATTATAAATTTTGGGCTTAAAGATACCCCTTTTTGATCTAGTAATCATTGGATAACCTGTTTGAGCTTGCCCACTCTGCTGTTCATGAGTTTCAATATTATCATTTCCAGTGTTTGATTGATTACTCCTAACTTCTGAACTTTGGTCATGCTGCAGAGTTTCATGTTGTTGATTGATACTTGGCTGATTGGAAGGCTCGGGTGACTCACTGCTTGATGATGATGTAGGCTGTTGTGATGACTCTGAGCTACCATCACCAGTATCTTTGATAAAATTATCAGAGTAGATAGGTAATTCTGGTATTGATTTCCTTGGATTGTAAACTTTTTGTGTGGCAGCAGCATCTTTACTGTTGAAAGGAATTACCTTTTCATTAAATACAACATGTCTGCTAATGTAGACCTTACCTTTATCATCGAGACATTTATACCCTTTCTGGTCACTGGCATACCCTATAAAGGTACATGCTGAGGATCTAAAATTTAACTTATGAGCATTATATGGCCTTAGATATGGATAACATAGACAACCAAAAACTTTTAGTCTATCATAATCAGGTTTGATTTTATACAAAGTTTCTAGAGGACATCTATTATTCAGAGTTTTAGTAGACAGTCTATTTATTAAATATACAGAAGTATTAAAAGCATCAGGCCAGAACTTCATAGTTAAATTACTCTGAGCTAATAAAGTAAGACCACACTCCACAATATGTCTGTGTTTTCTTTCAACTAAACCATTTTTCTCAGAAGTGTATGGACAACTTAATCTATGAATTATACCTTTCTTTTGAAAGAATTCACTTAGAGGTTTAAATTCTGTACCTCCATCAGTCTGCAAGATCTTTAGATTCTCACCTGTCTGTTTTTCAGCTTGATTAATGAAATGAATACCAACTTTGCTAGTTTCTGACTTTGACTTTAGAAAATATATCCATGTATATCTAGAATAGGAATCAACAAAAGAAATATAGTAGTTGAACCCATAGTCAGAATTTGTTGAAGCAGGACCCCATAGATCTGCAGCAACAAGCTCAAGTGGTTTAGAATAGTTAGTTAAGGAATTTGTGAAGGGTAACTTGTGGCTTTTGCCCATTTGACAAAAGGTACATACATATGGCATAGGAACATTATCATATGAAATATTATTAGCAGTTAAAACTTTCTTGACAACGTTCACATTAGCATGGCCAAGTTTAATATGCCATAGATCAAATACACCGATCTTATCATTAATTTCTGATAGGTAGCAACTACTTTTCTCTTGATCATTGTTTGTAGAATTCACAGCACTGAATTTGTACATTCCTTTGCATGTTTTACCCTATAAAATAATTTCATTAGTCAATAAGTCTTTAACCAAACAATGATATGGATGGAACTCAAAGTACACATTATTGTCTTTAGCAAACTGTGATACATTGAGTAAATTCTTTTTTATATGAGGAACCATAAGTTAGTTGTTGAGGTATAGTTGCTTTTTACCTTTTATGCTGCCAAAGCCAATATATGTAATATTTACACTATCACCATTACCCATGAGTAAAGAATTCGTACCTTTGTACTTCCTTTGACCTACATTGAGATTATTGAGATTATTTGTGATATGATTACTGGCACCTAAGTCTGGATACCAATTATCATCACCAATATCACCAGTTTGATTGTTTCTTGATACATTGCTTTGACTATCAGTTTCAACATTGGCTAGATTTGCTGTAGGATTTGATTTTCTTTGACTGTTTTGTGTCTAACCAGCAACATAGTTGTTGTTAAATCTGAAGTAACACTTCATGGCAGTATGACCCACTTTTTGACAAATTTGACATTTGGGTCTGTTATTATTATTGCTCCATCTTCCTCTGCCTCTAACTCTGCTAGATGAACCTCCTCTTTGATTGAAAGAATCTCCTCTATTTTGATTCTTGTTTTTGGTTTCAACAACATTAGCAGATAGTTCATTTAATTGTGACCTTTTTGTTTCAATTCTTGCTTCATGAGCAAGAAGAATAGAGTGTACATCCTCCATAGAACTGGTCACCTTTTGAGATGTAATAACTGCCACAACGGCCTCATATTCATCACCCAGTCCATTTAAAATTGATAAAATGTGCTCAGAATCATTAATTTTTTGACCTGTCGCCTCAAGATGATCACAAATGCCTTTAACTTTTGTTAGATATTCTCTCATGGACAAGTTATCCTTTCTGACAGTCTGTAGTTGGTTTCTGTAAAACATTGTCTTGGTTGATGATTGAGTATTAAAGGATTTTTCTATGGTTGTCCAAATATCATTGGCTGTTTTGCATCCAATCACTTGAGATAGAATCTTTTCACTTATAGATGAAAATAACCATGCACAAATCAGTATATCCTGCCAATGATATTTGACATACTCATCATTGCTA
The DNA here is from genome assembly GCA_030737875.1 of Allium sativum. NCBI lineage: Eukaryota > Viridiplantae > Streptophyta > Magnoliopsida > Asparagales > Amaryllidaceae > Allium > Allium sativum. The sequence continues at coordinate 1,014,407,031 of CM060924.1, forward strand.
ACTACCCTATTATTAGCATCAGTTATGAACTTAGGTGGAATAGCAATAGTACAAAGAATATACCCTTCGAGACCATAGCCTTGAATGGCTGTTTCTACTTGCAATTTCCATAGCAAGTAATTATTCTCTTCAAGATGAATGGTAATTAACTGGGTTTGTGGATTTACACCTATTTTTACAAGAAATTCTGCACTGGGAATGTTTTGATTCACTGATGTTGTCTGATTTTGATTTGTAGATGAGTTTCCAGGGAGAATTGGTTGATTTCCAGGAGGATTTGTTGAAGAATCGTGATCATCCACCATGATGATGACAAAATAGTAAAAAGTGATTCTTTAAGCTTTAGAATTGAGGAATTCTTGAAAGAATTAAACAACTGACAATGTTGCAACCTGAAGAGCTTCAGGTGATGCTTGTTACACCGTTGAGTGATTGATTTTCTGATGAAGCACTCTGGTATGGCACTTTGTTACAGTTGTTTTTATTTTCTTGAACTTCTTGATTGGTTTCAAAAGATTTCAGAGTTCCTTGGCAAGACTTGATATGGTAGTTTGATGCAGCCTACTTGAAATAGTATGGCAAGGCACAAACTATTGTGATCAAGTAGCAACTCCTAAATGATGAGATAGAAATTCTATCTCTAATAGGAGGGATTCGGATGATGAAGAATATACTGACGCATCTTCTGTTTTAAAAAAGAGAATTGCAGCTACTCGATGAGTTTTCATTCTTTCTTCTTGTTTTTTTTTTAAAACCAGGATTCTTGATTGCTGTTAAGCCTTGAAGGCTCTGATACCATGTGAGAATAATGTGACAGATTGTAATTGAACACGAACAGGAAATATTTTGTATTATTGATGTTTTGAGTAATGTACATAGCCATCTATTTATACAAGTACAAGAATTGTAAATAGCGGTTGGGCTTTTAGCCTAAGCCCATATACAAAGAATAAAATGAATACATTTATACACCCGTAAGCTTTCAGTTGTTCATTTTATAAAACACCATTGTTAATCTCTTTGATTTTCATCGTTTTCTTTTCCTAATATCATTTGCACATCCAATTTTTGGATCTAATCTAATTCGCTGATGTATGTGTGTATGTGTGTGTACATGCTAGTTTTATATAATGTAGCTCATTGCATCAACAACTCTCATTACTTAATGAGAATCATAATAACAATGATATTTTGGTGAACTGTATATTATTTAATTTACATCTCGTTTGAATAATTTCTATTGTGCTTGTCTCGAAAGTGATTTCTCCATTTATGCGATTTATTGTCATAGGAAATTAACAAAAACAATCTTTTCAGTTAAAGGGAATGCCGAAAAAAAAACATAATTAGAACAGTAGGTCCACTTGTTAATTGAAAATAGTGTACACTTTCACTTAATGTTTTCACAGCTGTTTTTTGTGTATGTGTTATATTGCAATTGGATTTTAGAGTGTTTTTTTTGTTCGTTGTATCTGTATTTGCCTTAGATTGAATGGTATATTTTAGGGATGGTAGCCTGTTGTTCTCTTTCGCTCACTGCACTCTCTCAGCAACGTATGTGAAGCTTGCTTTAGTTATTGCTGACTTTTATGGGTCATTCCCCCATTTTTAAGCTTCCATCTCCTTCCCAAGAACTGTTTTATGCAATGATTTTGATCATGTCGGCCATCCAGGTTTGGCTGTCTTTCGTTTTGGTTGTTGACATTTTATTTGGATGTGTAATATATGTTCATGTCAAATGTTCACTTCTTAGTGAAGTTGTTGTGCTAAGATAAGCTCTTCGTTTTGCTACTTATAGTTAAGTCATATTTTTCATGCAATCTTGCACTGCTTTCTGGTTAGTTTGCATGGTTTGGTGAAGGCTCTGCCTATGCTATGCCATTTTGTACCAATGTCATGCTCTTCCTCTTTGTCGCTAAGAATGGTTGCCTTGTTGTTCTTGTGATGTGTGTAGCAGTTCATATCATTTCTTCTCTACTCTTGGGATGGGTTGCTAATGTTGGTCATTGCCCCTATGCAGTGTTTTGTCTGTGTTTAATGGTATTGTTTGCACTGTGTTTTCAGGGTAATGTTATAGCTATTAATGGTCCGTGGCCCTATGCCATATTTTGTCTGTGTATTATGGAATTTCTTTGCATTGTGTTTACATGGTTATACTATAGTTAGCATTGTATGCTGCAAGATGTAATGTACTTTGTTTTTTATGTTATGTAACTTTAAATGAAGTATGTAATTGTGTATTATCAAAAAAAAAATACACAAATAAACAAACTTTTTCCTTGCTGTATTTCAGGTTCTTTAAGTTTACTACTCTCAAATCGTAAATAAAGACTATAGTACTTTGCTGTCTCGAAAATTTAATAGCAGGAAATTGAGCTGAACTCTTCTGCGCATAACTTTTGATTGGTTTGTCCAAATTCGACGATCTTGCCCATTTTGGAAAGCTAGGAACATAAGCTACAATTTTCTTTTTATGTGTTCTACAAAATTTTGACAACTTCTATGCTAAAATCCAGATTTATTGTCGTTGTCCTGCTCTTACTCTTTATGAAACCTGGGCTGAGTTCTTTCATTCATAACTTTCGAACCGTTTATCTAATTTTGATGATTTCATACATTCCGGGAAGTTTAGAACCTAATCTATAACTTCCATGTGAAGTGTTTCGCAAAATTTTGCGGTTTGCTACGCTAAAACTGCGGGTTTTTAACACAGACCTGCTCCTAAATTGGCACTTCAGATTTTACTGTAGGAAATCACAATGGCAGTGGTTACTGTGGGATGAAAATGAGCGTGTTCAGATACTTTAGAAAGCATACTTACTAAACAATATCCATTTTTTCGTTTTGCATGTATTTTATAGAATTGGTGAAACGTTAGTGTTCTTTATTTCCTTAGCTGCAACAAAATGGTAAAGGTTAATAATTGTTTGCATCAATATTTTTTTTTAATGAAAACTGCATTCTTTTACCTGTCTTTGAATGACACAATGTAATGGGGAGCGTTAGGAGAAACTGAGCATGCAATGTTGATAGCATTTATCTTTGATGAGGTGTAATCAATTTCTGTTGTAGGAACTCACAATGGTTATGGTTGCAGTGCAATGAAAGTGAGGGTGTTACATATACTATGAAGAATACTTACCTAAATATTTCCATTGTTTTCGATTTTCGTTTTGCAAGTATTTTTTTTTTGTTAAAATGCAAGTTTTTATATGTTTAATGTTTTGATGATTTGCGATATAACTACTAAATGACAAGTTAATTTGTAGAATGAATTTATAATTAGCATGCTATATACATTCGAAACTAACATGTAAATTGAGATAAATACAGGTACATGAAGCTGTTGAAGATCGGATTTTGGTGCATTGACGCCATAGCTAACCAAAATGACAAGTAAAATTTCTTAAAAATGCGAATAAAAGGTACGTTTTGGGATTAAATATCGCGGAATGACGTTATATTGTGTTATTGTTTTGTTTCCCCGTGTTTTGGGATGCCCCGGATTGGGATGCCTCTACGGAGATGTATATTTTGTGTTTATATTGTATTCGATTTTTTTGAAACATCCTCCGTGCAAAGGTGACTCTGCCGAAATTTTTCAAAAAATTTTGAGAGTTAGAAAAAAAAATCATAAACTAAAATTGTATATGGAAAATATAGGACATTGTAGTTAATTCAATTAAAACACGTTGTGTATGCAATTCAGTCAACTATATAAACCACATATTGAAACAATTTATATAGAATATGTATAGTATACAAGGGTTAGAGTATAAGTAGATTACTTTTCCCTATATGAAATTGTGAGGATGCAATTTTGTTAAGGGGGGAAGTCTGTAACAACCCTGTTTTTCTCGTTAAAATTTCACATGTGTTTAGTTAAAATAAAGAGTTAAGATTGAATTATGATAATCTGCTAATTGAAGTAACAGATTAAACTGAATAAGATTGTTTGTAGTATTAAATAGTTTTATTTTTATAAATATAGTTGAAATCGATGAAGATATAATTATTTATATTAAATGTTGGATTATTGAATAAATAGAATACCATGCATCGAGTTAAATGAAGTTATTTTGATCAACAAACAAATTATCGAATTTGACGTGAATCAAATTACAATGGATATAAACTAGTTTTGGGATTGTTAAATAATTTTATATAAGTAAAGCGATATGAAAATAAATATTTTGTTGTATTTAACTTTAAATTAAATAAATAAGTCAAGCAAGCATCAAAGGCGATAAAATTGTTGAATTATTTGGTTGTAAATTACAAAATGAGTTGCGAATAGTTTTACACTAAGATTGAAATTCTATTTTTGATTAAATGTAAAGCTTATTTACAATAGTATGTGAAAAGAAATGTATGGTAAATATCAATTATATATATATATATATATTAAAGCCCCTTACTCAGAACATTTTTCTAGAACCCTCAATTTCAATTTCTTTTTTCTGTCGTTCTAGAGGGTGCTGGGAACCGAGTTCCTCTTCCATTATGAATAATGAAAATCACGATTCCTCTAAAAAAACAGAGAAAGAGAAAGATGCGCATCTCCAGCCCGCGCGACGACTGAGGCAGGGGAAGGCTAGCACGAGCGGCGCTCGACGAATGGAGGCACGCCTTAGGGTTAGTCGCGAGGTGCTCTCGCTTATAGGAAGAGGAATCGCCGACAATTATGGGCGATTTGGTTGGCTCAGTCTTAGTTTTTACTGCAGATCGCAGTGATGGGAATGATAATGTTTGCTGGGATGGGTTGAGCGTCTAAATGGTGAGTAACACTCACTCACATATATGTTTATATCCAGCATAGTTATATGTCTTTATGCATTTTGTTGTTTATTTGAAATTGAATTGCTTGGACGATTAAATGGTTGATTGTTTGTGTGCTATGCAATTGTTTATGAATTGAACTTGTTGAGGAATTTTGTGTTTGTTGGATGTATTAAGATACAAAGGAGATGCTGTCTATTTTCTTTGGAAGTTGGAATATTCTCATATATGTTGTTATCACATTTTGAAATTTTGATTGATTTCTAATTTTTAGTAACTTGCAGGTTTCTAAATATTGCAGTGCGTTAGAATTATAAATTGTTGGAACTTAAATAATACTTAAGTAAATGTAAGTATTCTAATCTATATTTCAACCAAAATATCAATAAGATAAATTAAGAAGTTTGTATGAATATTTATCTCTTAAATGATTAAATACACTTTGTAAAAGTTTCATGAATATTATTATGATCTGGAATTATTTTACTTTTAAGATTGTTTTGGGAATTTGGATATGATTTCTTTTTTTTAACATCCTATTTATGTGACGGCCCGCTCCGCACCAGCCTACATTTCGTGCGAAAGTGCGTTGTACACATGCCTGACTAGCACGGGACGGTCGTCAGGAGAAAGGAAAGAAGGGAACGAACTAAACAAGAACCTGTAGAATCTCTCACAGCGCATGGAGTAAAATATAATAATAATAAAATACTTGACATGAAACAGGTGAGACAGTGCATAAGCTGATAACTAAAATTAACATCAACATAAGAGCAGCGGAAATCCAAATACAGTTTATTACAACTTTCCAAATTTACTGTCTCTAAACAAAAGAAAGCTAAAGTAGAAGATGCACCGCTAATGCCCAAGCAGTGATCTCCAACAACACAGGGAGAATACTGTATATATATATTATGTGGAAGCCTCCTGCTCGTCTCCAGATCATCTACCCGTGCATCACCAGCTAACCTGTCTCTAGTCTGCTCGTGTGAGCACCCAGAGTAATAAGAGGAGACATAAAACTCTGGGTCATACATAAAGCCTGGTATGAGCGATAAGCATATAAGCAAAATAATAACAGGTATACTAAACCATACCTGAACCTGGACCTGCAACCAAAGAGTTAGTACCACATACCGTACAGTACTCTGAGGTGCCATAATAAATAGTGTAAAGAATACGGGGGTGGGGTGTGTATGTCATAATGATAGCAAACAAATCATCCATAGCAACCATCCTCACATCTCTCACTCAGTGCGTAAAGCATACGATATCTGCCACTTTAGAACACTAGATAAATTGAGGTAACGACGAATCCTGACTTGTAGAAACCCTGCTGTGACCAAGCTAAACACATGGAGTCATGACCAAACATTTCAATGACCCACTTCATTGGTCGTAGCCCTTGGTTCTGCCAATGCCATAATGGCCCTGAATCCGCTTCGTACCTCCTACCATAGTGGTCCAAAGCTATAGACATCGATAACCCCTTGGCACGCGTCCCGCAGCAAAGCCCAACCATGAAGCGAACTCGTTGATTCCCATCTAAATCTTGAGCTCTAACTTCTCATTTGGACCTCATTTGCATCTCGGGTTTGGTCGAATTGGAGTGGGTCTTCAGAAGAGTTGTCGCGCAGTAGCAGCCCTAAAATTCGGTTCGGTTCGGTAGTCATCACCCTCATCGGTTCGGTTCGGTAGTCATCACCCCCGCCGGTTTGGTTCGGTAGTCATCTTTCCATTCGGTTCGGTTCGGTACACCGAACCGATCCCATCTTTTGTCCTAACCTCTACTTTCCCCCGTTCCGACCCCATGCTCCTCATCTTCATCTCCTCCAGTGCTCCAGTCCGATCCGATCTGGCCCCCATTGTTCTTCCGATCCGATCCGCTTGTCCACTCCAACTCTAAGTAAACGGCCTTCCTTCTCGCCAAGCCTCCTCCAGTGACAAGTCCCAAACCAGTTCGGATTCCCTCGGTCAGTTCACTAATCCGATCCGACCCCTACTCCGATCCGAACCGGTTCGGAACCTACACATTTCTGCAACTTTCCAGCGAGCTTTCTACGCCATTCGACGGTGTTTCCGGCCAATCTAACTATTCTAATCAATCATAAATCATCCCAAACAGTCATAGTAACATAGCAAACTAACCACAAACACCAAAACCATGAATTTACATGTCAAAATGGATCAAAGATGCCCAAAATCCCATTTTTCCCTTAAGCAAGATTAAATAAAACTAATCATAGGTTTAACGAAACTTAATCAAATCGAACCAAATTTCTAACAGAGGCATAAAATATTATTTAAGAATTTCTAAACATTTTTCCAGAATTTATTAGTGTATAAATTTTCTAATCTTCACTAATTACCCTTAATTACCGTAATTAGTGCAAAAACTATGCAAATCACTCACCTTGGCCATGAAATAAAACACCAAATCTGAAATACTCTCTGTTTGGGTCGAATTCCTATGTATAGCAGCAGCTCCAACCTTGCTCTGTTGCTATTTGGCCTTGTTTTGATGTAGTTTAGGCTTAATCTTCACTAAAAATGTGTTTTGGAGTGGTTTTAGAGGATGGAAGCCATTACTAGGATCTCAAGAAGGTTTGTGGCGGCTCAAAACTGTAATGAAAGTGATTTCCAAACCCTAATCAGCCCTCCTATACCTCTAAACCCGAAATTCCCTTCTGGGCCTAGTTGCTAATTACCCGGTTAAGCCCAATTAAGCTGTTTTTCACCATCTGAAACTTGTTTCAGCCATATCTCCCAAACGGTGAGTCCGTTTGGCCAATGTGACCACTCTACGGAAAGAGAAACCATCATCCGGAGCCAATGTAAGTGGATTCAAGTCAAAATTCCTTTCCAGTCAAAAGTTATGGCCAAAACAGTACTAATTAGGGGTAAAATGGTCTTCTAAAAATCGGGAAAAATCACGAACATGGGAAATGACTCCAATAGTCGTCTCCCAAAGTTACATGACCATACGACTTCGTATGTGAAAGAAATAAATATTCTACGATCCTATGATGCGTAGAATACGGGTCGTTACACTCTTCCCCCCTTAAGAAATTTCGTCCCCGAAATTCCTTAACCCAAAACATACAAAGGATCCCACATGCCTAACAACCACATACAACAATCAAATATGCAAAACAAGCAAACAAGCCTATCCTAGCATGCGGAAAACTAAATCGAAGTCAAAATCTTACCAAGCAAAGAGTTCTGGATAAGTCTTCCTAATGTTCTCCTCTGTCTCCCAAGTACAATCATTCTCGTCCTCGCCCCACTGAACCTTGACTAGCTTCACCGCCTTCCTTCGAAGTTGCTTCATGTCGTGCTCGATAATACGGGCCGGCTTGCGGTTCCCAACCGCCTCGGGTTCTACTCCGAAGTCCTCTAACTGATCAGGTGGAATAGTCATATCTGGGTCGTGAACGAACTTCCTTAGTTGGGAAACATGAAATACATTGTGAACTCCCGCCATTTTCTCTGGTAAGTCAATTCTATATGCCGAATTCCCGACTAGCTCGAGAACATTGAATGGGCCAATGAATCTTGGTGCCAACTTGCCTTTCCTCCCAAATCGTATTACGCTCTTCAACGGAGAAATCTTGACAAACACCAAGTCGCCAACGGAGAATTTTAAGTCTCTTCTCCTCTTATCAGCATAACTCTTCTGCCTATCTTAGGCAGCCTTCATTCGTTGTTGAATGGTCTTGATTTTATCTGAAGTTTCCCTCACCACATCTGGTCCAAACATAAACTTCTCGCCAGTCTCTATCCAACATGATGGTGAGTTACATGGTCTTCCGTACAAAGCTTCAAACGGAGCCATACCGATACTGGATTGGTAGCTATTGTTATATGCAAACTCTACTAGATGCAAATGGTAATCCCATGGTCCACCAAAATCCAATATACACGCCCTCAAGAGATCTTCCAAAATACGATTCACCCTCTCCGTCTGACCGTCGGTCTGAGGATGATATGCGGTACTGAGATGTAACTCTGACCCTAGAGCCTCTTGTAAGCTCTTCCAAAACCCACTAGTGAACAACGGGTCTCGGTCACTCACAATGCTTTTAGGTATTCCATGAAATCTCACTACCCACTTCATATACAATTCTGCTAACTTAGCTGCCGTTCTGGTTGATTTGACTGGTATAAATCTTGCACTTTTAGTCAATCGGTCCACAATCACCCAAATGCTATCATGTCCCGATCTAGTCCTTGGTAAACCATCGATGAAATCCATCGAGACTCGCTCCCATTTCCATTCGGGAATTTCTAATGGTTGTAACAACCCACTAGGTTTCTTTTGCTCAGCTTTAACTAGCTGGCAATTCATACATTTGGATATAAACTTCCCAATGTCTCTTTTCATCCCTTCCCAGTAGTAGGTCTGTCTCATATCTCGATACATCTTGTTACCACCGGGGTGTATGGTCAGTTTTGAGTGATGACATTCTTTAAGCACTTCATCTCTCAATCCATTGACATTGGGTATGACTAGTCTTCCATTCTTTCTAAGCCATCCATCTCGATCAAGTCCATACTTGTTCATCTCCTCATCGATACCCATCTCTAACTTGGAGATGATTTCCAATAGGTTAGGATCGTCCCTCTGACTAGAGCCGATCCATTCAATCAAAGTGGGTCTGATCGTCAAACTTGCTAACATTTCTGGATCCAATTCGCACTTCGGTCTGAAATCATACCCAGCGATGTACTCCAGTTGCTTCCATTCTAGAAACATAGCGCCTAAGCTGGCATGTCTCCTACTCAATGCATCAACCACCGCATTACCCTTTCCCGGTGTATATGCGATGTAAAAATCATAGGAAGCCAAGAATTCTAACCACCTTTGTTGCCGGAGATTTAAATCCTTCTGGGAGAAGAGATACTTCAACGACTTATGATCTGTGAACAACTCAAATCTTTATCCCAAGAGGTAGTGTCTCCACATCTTCAACGCGAACACAATCGCTGCCAATTCCAAATCATGGGTAGGGTATTTTCTCTCGTGCGGTTTCAATTGCCGACTTGCATAAGCTACAACCCTACCGCCTTGCATCAATACAGTACCCAGTCCGGTACCACAGGCATCCGTGTATACCGTCATCTCTTCATTCCCCTTAGGAATGACTAACACTGGTGCGCTTGTCAACTTGTCCTTTAGACTCTTGAATGCATTCTCGCACCTTTCATCCCAGACAAAAGCTTGATTCTTCTTGGTCAACTGGGTCAATGGTGCTGCTATCTCGGAGAAACCTTGGATAAACTTACGATAATATCCCGCTAACCCCAAGAAACTTCTTACATCTGTTTCATTCTTGGGCGTAGGCCAATCCTGTACCGTAGCCACCTTTGCTGGGTCCACGGCAATACCATTCTCTGATACAACATGGCCCAAGAACCTTACTTCCCTCCTCCAGAAGTGACACTTAGAAAACTTTGCTTTCAATTGGTGTTTTCTCAACACCTCCATCACTATTCTTAAATGTTCCTTGTGTTCTTCCTCTGTCCTCGAGTAGATCAAAATATCATCAACGAACACAAGGACAAACTTATTCAACTGATCCCTGAATACCCTATTCATAAGATCCACAAAATATGCTGGGGCATTGGTCAGCCCGAATGGCATGACCAACCACTCATAAAATCCAGACGGCGTCCGAAATGCCGTTTTAGCTATACTCTCAGCTTCCACTCTAAGCTGATGAAAACCTGTCGCGAGATCCAACTGAGAAAATACTCTTGCGCCACTCAACTGATCGAACAAATCATCTATCCGCGGTAGAGGATACTTGTTCTTCCTCGTCACATTATTCAACTCGTGGTAGTCTACACACAAACGAAGGGAACCATCCGCCTTGGTAGCAAACACAACTGGTGCTCCCCATTCAGAAACACTCCTTCTGATAAATCCCTTCTTCAAAAAATCGCTGACTTGCACCTCGAGCTCTCGCTGTTCCCTTGGTGCCAAACGACGAAGTGGCATCACTATAGGTCTAGCATCTTTTATCAAATCAATACGGAACTCAATCTCTCGGTGTGGTGGAAGCCCTGTCACTTCTTCGAAAACATCCGGATACTGGCCAACCACGGGCAAACCTGACAACTCACTATGCGGAATGTCGAGGGAGTTTAGAAAACTAGCCAATACCCCCTTACTGGGTAGACCACCAAACACTATCCTTCGTCCATCATCCGCTCTAGCTGTCACCAAAAATCCCTCACAGTCTACCACCACCCCGTATCTTTGGAGCCAATCTACTCCTAAAATAATGCCAAACCCAGTAAAGCCCAAAACAAAGCAATCACAAACAAACATGCATCCATGACTCGATAAGACCACATTACGACAAATCATGCTAAGGCTAGTCGAACCACCAATCGGGTTCGTCACTACTAAAGGTCTATCGACAATCTCGGGCTCCAATCCCAACCTATCTACCAGGTCACTAGATATGAAAGAACTGGAAGCTCTGGTATCAAACAAAACTCTAATAGGAACATCATAAACAGAAAGCATACCTTGAATGACGACGTTCTTTCCCTTCTCCGCCGCAGTTGGGGCATTCGACAAAGAAGGAATAGCATTAAGGGCGTATGCTTTCATCATTTGCTTTTATTTAGGGGGCTGTGGACACTTGTCCTTGTGATGTCCCATTTGGCCACAGTTAAAGCACTTCCTATCCGCTGGCTTGGCACGACAATTGCTAGCATAATGGCCCTTCTTACCACAGCTGAAGCACTCAACATCTTGCTTATTCCTTTTCTTCTGGCCATCCTTAGTCTGATTCTGCTTTCTCTTATTCTGGGAACCACCCTTGCCTCCACCACTTGCTTGTGACTTTGGCTCTTCTGCAGATGCAACCTCAGTCCTCGGCTTAGGGTAGAGACTTTCTGATCTTAATGCTTTCCCCACAATCGACTCAAACATCTCATCGATGTGGTTAATAAGCCTTTCCCCCAAGTACTGATCTAAACCAGTTATGAATTTCTCATTCTTCTTCTCGGCAGTATCAATAAGAGATAACCCATACTTCGACAAAGTGTCGAATTCAACAATATACTCCGAGACAGCTCTGCCATTCTGCTTGAGCTCCAATAATTTCTTAAACAGCACTGACTTCTAAGCAGCTGGAATGAACTTCTCGCTAAAGCGAGCTTTAAACTGCTCCCAAGTAATCTGATCTTCGGGAGTAGCTGCCTTTATAGCATTCCACCAATTCATTGCCCGCCCTTGCAGCTGACGGGACGCTAGCTTTCTCTTCATCGCATCCTCGATACCCAATTCCTCGAAGATACGTTCGCAACTATCCAATCAATCTTGAACATCCGTGGCCGACTCCGTTCCGTGGAATGGCTTCCCACCAAGGCTAGTATAATCCTTATTCAGCTTGGCGAAGTCGACCCTCGGCGCCTGCACTATTGGACCACCACCATTTCCATCATTGGGAGCTGCCCACTGTACATCTCTAAGCATCTCTCTCATGAGGTCAGTAAACATCGTCCTCATGTCAGCAGCATTCCCATTATTGGCCCCTCTACCGGAACCTCTAACATATCGGCTCATCGTCAATCTGAAAAAGGAAACGATTAACGACTCCATAGTGGTGCTAGTGCAGCACGACTTCATTCTTATACTACTAATAGTATATATATAGCTTTTGAAAACCAAAATAATCACAAATACGCTCTCTCGTATACGTATATTATATCTCCCTGATAACTTCCCTAGGTTAACTACGCAACCTAGAGCTCTGATACCAAGTGTGACGGCCCGCTCCGCACCAGCCCGCATTTCCTCCGAAAGTGCGCTGTACACATGCCTGACTAGCACGGGACGGTCGTCAGGAGAAAGGAAAGAAGGGAACGAACTAAACAAGAACCTGTAGAATGTCTCACAGTGCATGGAGTAAAATATAATAATAATAACATACTTGACATGAAACAGGTGAGACAGTGCATAAGCTGATAACTAAAATTAACATCAACATCAGAGCAGCGGAAATCCAAATACAGCTTATTACAACTTTCCAAATTTACTGTCTCTAAACAAAAGAAAGCTAAAGTAGAAGATGCACCGCTAATGCCCAAGCAGTGATCTCCAACAACACAGGGAGAATACTGTATATATATTACGTGGAAGCCTCCTGCTCGTCTCCAGATCATCTACCCGTGCATCACCAGCTAACCTGTCTCTAGTCTGCTCGTGTGAGCACTCAAAGTAATAAGAGGAGACATAAAACTCTGGGTCAGACATAAAGCCTGGTATGAGCGATAAGCATATAAGCAGAATAATAACAGGTATACTAAACCATACCTGAACCTGGACCTGCAACCAAAGAGTTAGTACCACATACCGTACAGTACTCTGAGGTGCCATAATAAATAGTGTAAAGAATACGGGGGTGGGGTGTGTATGTCATAATGATAGCAAACAAATCATCCATAGCAACCATCCTCACATCTCTCACTCAGTCGTAAAGCATACGATATCTGCCACTTTAGAACACTAGACAAATTAAGGTAACGACGAATCCCGACTTGTAGAAACCCTGCTGTGACCAAGCTAAACACATGGAGTCATGACCAAACATTTCAATGACCCACTTCATTGGTCGTAGCCCTTGGTTCTGCCAATGCCATAACGGCCCTGAATCCGCCTTCGTACCTCCTACCATAGTGGTCCAAAGCTATAGACATCGATAACCCCTTGGTACGCGTCCCGCAGCAAAGCCCAACCATGAAGCGAACTCGTTGATTCCCATCTAAATCTTGAGCTCTAACTTCTCATTTGGACCTCCTTTGCATCTCGGGTTTGGTCGAATTGGAGTGGGTCTTCAGAAGAGTTGTCGCGCAGTAGCAGCCCTAGAATTCGGTTCGGTTCGGTAGTCATCACCCTCGTCGGTTCGGTTCAGTAGTCATCACCCTCATCGGTTCGGTTCGGTAGTCATCTTTCCATTCAGTTCGGTTCGGTACACCGAACCGATCCCATCTTTTTTCCTAACCTCTACTTTCCACCGTTCCGACCCTATGCTCCTCATCTTCATCTCCTCCAGTGCTCCAGTCCGATCCGATCTGGCCCCCATTGTTCTTCCGATCCGATCCCCTTGTCCACTCCAACTCCAAGTAAACGGCCTTCCTTCTCGCCAAGCCTCCTCCAGTGACAAGTCCCAATCCAGTTCGGATTCCCTCGGTCAGTTCAGTAATCCGATCCGACCCCTACTCCGATCCGAACCGGTTCGGAACCTGCACATTTTTGCAACTTTCCAGCGAGCTTTCTACGCCATTCGACGGTGTTTCCGGCCAATCTAACTATTCTAATCAATCATAAATCATCCCAAACAGTCATAGTAACAAAGCAAACTAACCACAAACACCAAAACCATGAATTTACATGTCAAAATGGATCAAAGATGCCCAAAATCCCATTTTCCCCTTAAGCATGATTAAATAAAACTAATCATATGGTTAACGAAACTTAATCAAATCGAACCAAATTTCTAACAGAGGCATAAAATATTATTTAGGAATTTCTAAACATTTTTCCAGAATTTATTGGTGTATAAATTTGCTAATCTTCACTAATTACCCTTAATTACTGTAATTAGTGCAAAAACTATGCAAATCACTCACCTTGGCCACGAAATAAAACACCAAATCTGAAATACTCTCTGTTTGGGTCGAATTCCTATGTATAGCAGCAGCTCCAACCTTGCTCTGTTGCTATTTGGCCTTGTTTTGATGTAGTTTAGGCTTAATCTTCACTAAAAATGTGTTTTGGAGTGGTTTTAGAGGATGGAAGCCATTACTAGGATCTCAAGAAGGTTTGTGGCAGCTCAAAACTGAAATGAAAGTGATTTCCTAAGCCTAATCAGCCCTCTGTGATGGCCCGCTCCGCACCAGCCTGCATTTCCTCTGAAAGTGCGCTGTACACATGCCTGACTAGCACGGGACGGTCGTCAGGAGAAAGGAAAGAAGGGAACGAACTAAACAAGAACCTGTAGAATGTCTCACAGCGCATGGAGTAAAATATAATAATAATAACATACTTGACATGAAACAGGTGAGACAGTGCATAAGATGATAACTAAAATTAACATCAACATCAGAGCAGCGGAAATCCAAATATAGCTTATTACAACTTTCCAAATTTACTGTCTCTAAACAAAAGAAAGCTAAAGTAGAAGATGCACCGCTAATGCTCAAGCAGTGATCTCCAACAACACAGGGAGAATACTGTATATATATATATTATGTGGAAGCCTCCTGCTCGTCTCCAGATCATCTACCCGTGCATCACCAGCTAACCTGTCTCTAGTCTGCTCGTGTGAGCACCCAGAGTAATAAGAGGAGACATAAAACTCTGGGTCAGACATAAAGCCTGGTATGAGCGATAAGCATATAAGCAGAATAATAACAGGTATACTAAACCATACCTGAACCTGGACCTGCAACCAAAGAGTTAGTACCACATACCGTACAGTACTCTGAGGTGCCATAATAAATAGTGTAAAGAATACGGGGGTGGGGTGTGTATGTCATAATGATAGCAAACAAATCATCCATAGCAACCATCCTCACATCTCTCACTCGGTGCGTAAAGCATACGATATCTGCCACTTTAGAACACTAGACAAATTGAGGTAACGACGAATCCCGACTTGTAGAAACCCTGCTGTGACCAAGCTAAACACATGGAGTCATGATCAAACATTTCAATGACCCACTTCATTGGTCGTAGCCCTTGGTTCTGCCAATGCCATAATGGCCCTGAATCCGCCTTCGTACCTCCTACCATAGTGGTCCAAAGCTATAGACATCGATAACCCCTTGGCACGCGTCCCGCAGCAAAGCCCAACCATGAAGCGAACTCGTTGATTCTCATCTAAATCTTGAGCTCTAACTTCTCATTTGGACCTCCTTTGCATCTCGGGTTTGGTCGAATTGGAGTGGGTATTCAGAAGAGTTGTCGCGCAGTAGCAGCCCTAGAATTCGGTTCGGTAGTCATCACCCTCGTCGGTTCGGTTCGGTAGTCATCACCCTCGTCGGTTCGGTTCGGTAGTCATCTTTCCATTCGGTTCGGTTCGGTACACCAAACCGATCCAATCTTTTGTCCTAACCTCTACTTTCCCCCGTTCCGACCCTATTCTCCTAATCTTCATCTCCTCCAGTGCTCCAGTCCGATCCGATCTGGCCCCCATTGTTATTCCGATCCGATCCCCTTGTCCACTCCAACTCTAAGTAAATGGCCTTCCTTCTCGCCAAGCCTCCTCCAGTGATAAGTCCCAATCCAGTTCGGATTCCCTCGGTCAGTTCACTAATCCGATCCGACCCCTACTCCGATCCGAACCGGTTCGGAACCTGCACATTTCTGCAACTTTCCAGCGAGCTTTCTACGCCATTCGACGGTGTTTCCGGCCAATATAACTATTATAATCAATCATAAATCATCCCAAACAGTCATAGTAACATAGCAAACTAACCACAAACACCAAAACCATGAATTTACATGTCAAAATGGATCAAAGATGCCCAAAATCCCATTTTTCCCTTAAGCATGATTAAATAAAACTAATCATAGGTTTAACGAAACTTAATCAAATCGAACCAAATTTCTAAGAGAGGCATAAAATATTATTTAAGAATTTCTAAACATTTTTCCAGAATTTATTAGTGTATAAATTTTCTAATCTTCATTAATTACCCTTAATTACCGTAATTAGTGCAAAAACTATGCAAATCACTCACCTTGGCCACGAAATAAAACACCAAATCTGAAATACTCTCTGTTTGGGTCGAATTCCTATGTATAGCAGCAGCTCCAACCTTGCTCTGTTGCTATTTGGCCTTGTTTTGATCTAGTTTAGGCTTAATCTTCACTAAAAATGTGTTTTGGAGTGGTTTTAGAGGATGTAAGCCATTACTAGGATCTCAAGAAGGTTTGTGGCGGCTCAAAACTGAAATGAAAGTGATTTCCTAACCCTAATCAGCCCTCCTATACCTCTAAACCCGAAATTCCCTTCTGGGCCTAGTTGCTAATTACTCGGTTAAGCCCAATTAAGCTGTTTTTCACCATCTGAAACTGGTTTCAGCCATATCTCCCAAACGGTGAGTCCGTTTGGCTAATGTGACCACTCTACGGAAAGAGAAACCATCATCCGGAGCCAATGGAAGTGGTTTCAGGTCAAAATTTCTTTCCAGTCAAAAGTTATGGCCAAAACAGTACTAATTAGGGGTAAAATGGTCTTTTAAAAATCAGGAAAAATCACGAACATGGGAAATGACTCCAATAGTCGTCTCCCAAAGTTACATGACCATACGACTTCGTATGTGAAAGAAATAAATATTCTACGATCCTGTGATGCGTAGAATACAGGTCTTTACAATTTATTTTGTTTTATGTCCGATTTATTAATTTTGTTTACGTTTTCTTTATATGAACTTCAAGACTATGAAAATTCTTTATGTAAATTTTTATTGGTTTTAATAAAAGGATTTTTATAAGCATATATATATATATAATTATATTTTAAATATTATCTCGGATGTTTTGTGAATTCTATTATTATGATGTAGAATTAATTCACTCCGAAGATTGTTTTGGTAACTGAATAGGATATTTCTTATACCATCTTTATTTTTGTTTTTTTGTTTTTTTGTTTGTTGTATTTATTTGTTTTTATTTTCTTTTATATGAATCGGAAAACAATGAATGATTCACTGTTGATGTTGGTTTGGTTTATGATTTGAATACGATGCAATGATGACATCTTTTATATGGTTTTATAATATGTATATTCTACGTAATGAGAAATTTGAATAAACGGTTTAGTGAAACCGTCTGGTATGGGACTTTCGGTATCACTATCCTGGTTATTAATTGGACTTGTTTTATAGAGTATTGAAGGATAAGTGTAGTATGCGAGCATCAAATAAACAGGTTAGTAAACCGACGTGTGGGAACATGTGGTATGGGATGCATTGTTACCACTGTTCGTGTTACTACTTGTGAGTTGATGACGTATATAAACCACTGTCTGTATCGAGGTAGTCCTGAGTGACTATGTTATATTAGACTTGAGAGTCTAACATATGGAGATCTGAGTATCTTCCACTATATCCCGAGCGACTATATTTTTACCCATACTAGATAGTCCTGAGCGGCTATCGACATAGTCCTGAGCGACTATCCTATATTAGACATGAGAGTCTAATTTATGGAGATCTGAGTATCTTCCATTATAGGTGTCAAAAGTGTTAGTACTGGTATATGATATTTCCACTGCACGTGCGGCGTTGCTGAGTCTTGCCAATGTTGATATGGATCCATATGATTTTTATAATTTTTCTTATATTCTGATGGGTTTTACATATGTGATTCTTGTTTATGATTTTAGCATGTTATTGTATTTTGATGGCCTGTGAGCTATCTTGTGTTTATATGATTCTTGTTTATGATTTCATCACGTTATTATATTTTGTTGGTCTGTGATCTATAATGTGATTGTGATACTTCGACGATTTCATAATGCATTATAACTCTTGAATTAAATTCATTTGAATAAGATTATGATGTCAATTGCATATGTTTATATATGGTAATGCTTCCATGATATTTAGCCATGAGGCATGAATCACTAATGTTGATATTTTAGTGAGTCTAATGATTAGGTTTATGTCTTGAATGATCTTTCGAGTTTAGAGAACCTAAACATTTTATATTAACTATAATGGATTTAATCATAGACTGATCCGTTATTTTTTTATATAATGCTCGGATCAGACCGAGACATTATAGTTTCAGGGGCATCTTAAGACCAGCTTGTATTTATTGGGCTTAGAATAATATAGTAAATTAGTATATCAATTACTATCGTGTATTGTATGGATTGATGTATATATTGATGTGTAATAAGTAAATGTGTATAAAATGTTAAATATATACATTATATTTTATCAATGCGATTAACTCTGTGATCTCTGTATTCATGTATATTTTGTATTGTTCTATCCTGGAGGCACACGTGTACTTGTTTTGTATCGACATTGAGTACGTAAGAGTAAGTGATATTTTAGAAATTTTAGTATATACCAGTGTTAGTCCAAGAGAATATGCACATGTGTGCCCCTATAGCCTCATTCTCTGTATTATCTGACGGTATTATTTAGTAATACTCCTGGATACTATGGGTATAGAGGTGGGGCGTTCAATCATGTTTTACAATTATCGAATTTAATTGAATTTTACCGATTTTACTGATCATCATTCTATTCTCTCCATTAACATTCTTTGCAAACAAAAGCTCTCCAATTCAAATACTTGTTGAATCCTTGAATCAATTTTATATCATTTGATTCAACATGCAATCTTTTTCCTAAAATCTTCGCATTCAAATCATATACTTGAGGATCATATTATAGGAAGGTTGTACTTAAATTATTGGCTATCCGTGCTGATTCAAGAACACAAATCAGAAGTCAAACACTTGTAATTGTTGAAGACCTGTGTAGTTGCTCAGGCGAGAGGCTTCATTGTTGGGGCTCGGGTGTACTGACCTATTCCCCCAGGTTAAGAGAGGGCGTTGTTAGTGAATTCCGAAGAGGAGCTTTGGGACTAGACGTAGGGTGGGAAGTTCGAACCAGTATGAAAATTCCTGGTGTCACTTTACTTAATTTACTACATTTATTTACTTGTGATATATCTCTATTTACCTGCATAACTATTGCATATTAACAAGTTAGCATATCATCTACATTTCCGCTATATTCATATAGATCCTACTTAAGTCGTACACATCGACTTTTTCATTTGGTATCAGAGCAAGGTCATCATATAACTGTAAAACCGTTATTTGATATTTAGACAATATAGATAATAATACTAGTACTAGCATTAACACCGGATATTCTGAAGGCCAATCAACTGCTAGACCATCCTTCTTTAATGGCATGAATTATAGTTACTGGGCTACACGAATGAGAATATACATGCAAACAAATAGTTATGATGAACGAAATATTACTCAAAAAGAGTATACATCACCTACTACTGCATACACTGAATGGTCAAATATTGAGAAAAATGAAGCTACTGCAAATGCTAAGGCCATCAACATGCTACATTGTGCTCTAGATAGAAATGAGTTCAATCGGATTTGTATGTGCAACACTATATATGAAATCTGGAGAACACTTATAATTACTCATGAAGGCACTAACAAAGTTGTAACGACCCAGAAAATCCGAGCCAATTAAATATTTTTAAATTGGCTAAAATAATGAATTTTAAATATTTAAAATAAATATTTTAAATAATAGAGATGAAAACTGAGTTTTAATCGACGTTTGAAAACGAATATAATTAATTGTAATTATAAACAAGGCCTGAAAAGGCGCTGCAGTTTCAAAAATTGGAATTCAAACTTTGTCGGACTGTACCGGGTGCAAAACAAAACGGATTTGAGTGAAACCAAAAATATTTAAATCTGTTAGTGAATACCTTTCTAACAAATCTGAAAAATTGAATTTTCATAGCGGAAAGCAAAAGTTATGGACGAATGAATTTTCAGAAAGGTCGCTATGGAATTTATATAGCCCGTGAAATTGGCCATTTTGCAAACGACCTCGGAATTCGACGAAACCACTTTTTTGGACCCGAGATGTGAAGTTATTGCTATGTTTCAAATTTCATAATTTTGGAAGCTAGTATGTGAGCGTGGCAAAAGAAAACGTGTTTTGGTCAATTACAGTTAAATTGGATCGACCAGAAATGGGCCTTTTTGCAAACGGTCTCAGAATTCGACGAAAATAGTTTTGTTGGGACCGTATCGTCAAAACATAGCCAGATTTTTTTTCTGCAATTTTCCGAATCAGTTTGTGGCCCTGGCAAATTGAAATGTACGTTCAAATTGAATATTGAATGTTATATATTCTAATTTGAAGGAAAACTGACTGAAATGGTCGAATGGGCCTACGAAACATATCCCATTGTGTTCGGAATGGGGGTAAAACGCTAGGGATGATAGTCGATGGGTTTGAATTGGCGTTCGTGTGGGAATGGGGGTATTTTCGAAATTTAAAAAATAATAAATATAAAGAAAATCTCTCATTGGTCGAAAATTTTCTTTTCTCTCTCCCCGTTGCCGATAGCAGGCGGAACCTCTTCAAATCTTCTCTCCTCGATTGCTCTCAATCCGCTCAAAATTAGACCTCCATCCTATTGAGGATTTTGTAGAGCTAGTCAAGATCTTCAAATCCATAGCAAGTTTGAATTTTTCATTGAGTATCCTTCGAGTTTCGAAGCCCCAAAGTCGCGGACTTCGTGCCGCCGCAGACATCGCCTCCGACCACCGAGTTCGACGTGGGACCCACAGTTCTGCGCGCCTCTCCTTCCTCTTCAAGGTGGCAGTGGCCGTTTGTCCTATAGTGCAACGGTTGTCGAGAAAAATCAAGACCTAGTTTCGAACGAATATAGAAAGGTACGGGTTTTATTTTCTGAAATGATTTTAACACCTTTAAACCATTGCAAACCTTGTAAAAATCATATCGTTTTCGTTTCTTGACGAAATTCAGTGAAACAAGAGACAGTGGACCCGTGTGGACGTCTTCTACATTATAGAAGAGACCGCATATTTTTCTAAGCCTTCTGCTATTTTTGGTGGAGTGGAACCCAATGTGAGATTTCTAATTTATAAACGATATGGAAAACGACGATGTATAAATTATATAGTCGATGTATGAGTTATATAAGCATTGTACACCTCATGTATAAGCGTTGTATAAGTTGTACGTTCGATGTATAAGTTGTGTATGCATCGTAAAAATTATATATGTGTTGAAATAGAAGTGAATTGCTATATATATATGTTTATATATACGCCCCTCGTCCACAAACCATGGACGATATTTATTGGTTGTGATTGGTGTGAAAATTGATTGATAGCGGGTGGTTGATTGGGATTGTTTGTGGTTGATATTGATTGATTGTGGTTGAAAAATACCCGTTTGTGGTTGAGAAATATTTGGTTGAAACCACATAGGATTATTTTGTGGAAATGAAATAAATATATACATGCCGCCTACGTGCGAACTAGATGCATGATCCCCATTGTCAAAAACCGCGAGGTTTTAAGGTAGAGCGAGGAGCCGTACCAGGGCCGGTCCCGGTTTTAAATACCCTGCCGTTATGCTGCCGAAATTTTGAATAATATTCACGTGTTTGAATTATTTTCATTTGCTGAAACTATATTTATTCATTAAATAGAAAACCTTCATGTGTTGAATCGAAATTCATTCGTTGAATAGAAATTCATGTGTTGAATGGTATTCATATTTTGAAATAAATTGTTCTATAATAAAAATCACCTTTTTTATCATCTATAAGAACTATGTAAAATAATCTCGTCTTAAAAGAAATTGTTTTATAATAAAAATCCTATTTTTATTACCTATATAAACTATATAAAATAATATTGTTTTGAAAAGAATTGTTTTACAATAAAAATCACATTTTTTTATTATATACATGAATTGTTGAAATGTGAAGTGTTAAAAATAGCCACTCGTTCAAATAAATATGCATGAGTTGAAATATTCATTAATTAGCTAACGATACGATTTTTGCCTATGCATGCAACATTAGAATGAATGGTGTTTTTAAACCAAATTGAATCGAATATGAAGTTGAATGGAAAATGATAAGTGATAAGAACTGTATATATGTACATGCATATTTATTGAACAGGTTATAGCAAAGGGGCTAGAGAAGAGGAATAAAATTTTGTGCCCGACAAATAGGTACACATTTACTGTTTTGTTTGGGTGATGATTTTATGAGCCTGTTGGCTAGCCGCTTGGCTTTTTCTTTTTCTTTTTGACATGAGACGCCCGTGTGGCTATTTGGGAATTTTCCAAGCCCCTCCCGTACAAAGGAGGTTATGGCGAAATTTTCCAAAATTTAAAGGCGTTAGTGAAATATTTGAAGTGGAAACAATATAGGAATTTTTGAATGAATTATATTTATATAAATATATAAATATAAATAAAATTAAAACGAAACGTGGCCGTGCAGTTCGTGTTTTGAAACCGTGATTTCAAACAACTAGTGCGGGAAATCCGACCATTGGATTTTCCTGAAACCGCAACCGTTGGGTTCGCCTTGGAAATATCTTTCCAACGGCACCAATTTCGTAAAAATCCAACGGTTGGATTGTCTGGAATGTTTAATTCAAATCTGAAGAAAAACAGCGCCAGAATCGATTATATTTATATATATATATATATATAAATATAAATATAATTATATTTAATCGAATAACGACGCTGCAGTTCGTATTTTGAAATCGAAACTTCAAACTATTATACCGGGAGATCCGACTGTCGGATTTTCCCGAAACTGGAACCGTTGGATTCATTTTGAAAAGATCTTTCTAATGATGTAAAATTTGTGAAGATCCAACGGTTTGATTTTCATATATGTGTAAATCAAATCTGAAGAAAAACAGAGCCACGGCCGCGTTATGGCCCGAAGCGTCGTTTTGAATAAATTAGCTATTTTAAAATAAATAAAAATAGCGATAAATCGTTATAAAATATCATAAACGATATGGAATGGAAATAAACTTAATTTGCTCGATTTATGTGGTATTTGATGGTTGAATGTGTTTGGTGTGAAAATTACATTAAAGAACAAAATTGGTGTTGTCGAATGATTTAACCATTGAAATAAATTGATTTGAAATTCTAAATATACGTGAATTATTTGAAAAGGCCGAGTTAATTCTCATTTCAAATAATTGACCGACGATTGAAAGTCGAAGATGAAGACGGTGGTCGAAGACCGGAGATCTTCACCTCGTTTGGGTGGTAATCGAGGTCCTGATTGGGAGGCATCCCGAAATATGGATAATGAGTGGTGATCGTCCATACGTACGTGGTGATCGATGGGTTTGCGAGGTATTTTGTGCCTCTGGTTTCGTTCAGACCCAGAACGGACTTGTAAATGGACTGTGTGTCTGACATTAGATTTTATTCTGTGTTGATTGATCTCTGTTAAATATACGTCTGTTTGGCGGTAGAGAATTTATTCTTTTGCTTAACGCCCTTCTCTGAAACGCACGAGCTCAGAGGTTGTATATCGATGGACATCAGTCGCATGACATGAGTTGCTAGTGTGGCATGCCTAAGTGGAAAATGATCAGGCTTCTGTTGAAAAGCAAAGTCTTGTGGTGATGATCAAAGCACCGCCTGTGTGGCGTATTTGTGTATAACGTGAAATCGCGAGCCTCACACCCCGGTATGAACCAGAAACGGGAGCAGGACCTCAGGGGGGACGTGCGTTTTCTTTCTAGATAAAAGTGGCATCAGTGATTTTACACGCCCTGACGAGTTTGACTTATGTGGTTGTTGTTGTTGCGAGGCGCCTCGGTTTGATCGGACGATCCGGGTCCGATGGAGTCATTCGTTGGCTCATTTACGCCCCAAAGGGCGGAGAAACGCATTGTTCAGGCATTATAATCCACTTCGTGTGGACCGACCCTGACGATCCAAGGTACGGTTGCGGCTGTACCTGAGACTCGGGCTAGACAGTCTCGAATTCGGTAAGGACTATCTTTTTCCTTGGTTCATGACGGAAATCCAATTTACAAATACGTGACTGTGCGGTTTTGATTGTATATTTATGTGGCGACATGATATATGGTACCCATGCCGTCTATGATTGATAGTTATGATTGAAATTGTTTTGAAACATATAAACACTAGTAATAATATCAAATGCTTTTGTTTTATTCGTATCAAGCATATTTTGGCCATTATAAGGTAAAACTCTATCCTCCGGTTTGCGTTGCATTGTGTGATGGGAACTGAGTCTTATAATGGCTTCATTTTTATAAAAAGCATGGCGTTGTTTAAAAGAAAGATTTGTTTTTAAAGCACTGGCAATCCCATGGAGTAAACCCGTTCCACGAAAGTGGCGTGGTCCTGTGATTAGCCATATTATAAATGTGTTGAGTAGATTTCTCATACCAGTCCTGAAACACCCCACCTCCGTTAGAGTCACTCTCAAAGGGAATGCCCTAATTTTGGTGGAGGTTTATAAGTATAAGTCACAGATATACAAGACAGATATAAGAACACATATTTGTAAACAGCGGAAAAACAACAACTTTTATTTCATAAAAGCAAATACGTGTAACAACAACATCACCATAATTGTCTTACATCTTTTCCAAAAACATAACACTTTCATAATCTGTCTTGATTACATTATTTAAAGAAGCATAAAGAAAACATAGATAAAACTGCAAAAGCCCCATAGTGGTTGTCCAAAGCCATAGTTCAAAAAGAAAAGGTCCAAGCAATACATTTCTCCTCTTCAAGCTGGATGTTAAGGCTGGTCAAGCTGCAGTGTTCCCTCCCTATGGACCTGGGGGGGGGGGGGGGGAAACAGAAGAAAAGAAGACGAAAGAAAAGTAGAGTCAGACATAAAGCCTGAGTAAGTCTAGTACTATTCTGTCTATGAATAAAGAACTGGGTATGATAAGTATAAACAAGAAGTGGGAAAGCACTATAACTTGGTTAAGTTTCTAGGGTCGAATATACTATCGTACCCCATGTTAATCTCTGAACCCATATAAACTAGTTTCCAACTGGCACCCCATAATCAGGGTGATGTGATCCATTCTATGATGATCGGCTCCTACTCGCATAGTTACATGTGTCTTACGGCCCCCGATGTTGTAGTTACCTATGCTGGTCCCACCATGGGGTGTATCAAGTCCCATGGCGGCGGCCCGACACAACCTTAGAATGCACAGGTATGCTACTGGTGCCCAGTGCTTTATTTTTCTGCGCCGGAGTGTGTGCACGCCCGCACCCCGTTAGAACCTACACTGCTACACCACCGCCGTCGATTTGACCTCTTACAATCAGCCCAGTAATCGTGCCCCACCCTGCCTAGTTTCAGGGTATCCTGATACACCTTCTAGGGTTACTGCTGAAAAGGGTCCCCCGTTACTAGGTTTTCTATCTCTAGCCAACATACTAAGTTGGTTAAGTGTTTTCTAACCTAACCCCCACCTGTCCGTTTAGTTTAGCATGTTCCATTTTGATTAAGCCTTTAGTCCACTTAATCCTAACAATCCTGACTCCGCTTTAATTGTCTTATTAAAGCCTTGACCTCTCACATTAGACAGGTATTGTTGTGGCTGCCTGTTGCCGGTTGGTTCCGGGCAGTCTTACGCCACAACTCAGTCTAACCTCGGGTCCTTATTGGGCTCCATGTTTAACCTCCCACATTGGATAGGTATTGTTGTGACTACTGGACAGCCGGGCGGTTCCGGGCAGGTTTACATCACAACTCAATCCAACCTCGGGTTAAACACATCGTATGTTCTACATTCACATATTTTGTCTTTCTTCTTTATTTTCTTATATGTAAATATTTGCGGCCCATTATTAAGTTAATGGTGTAAAGGTTACACCAATCATGGGCCCAACCCATACTTGAATTTGGGCCCTTCTACTTTATGTTTTCATTTATTAATTAAGTTAACCCAACGTTATTTTCCCCCGTTTAACACGTCCGTTTATTATATATATGTTGGGCTTAGCCCTTTTAAGCCCAACTTAGCCATGCGAAAAGGGGAGGCTTAAAGCGAGATTACATACACAAAAAGGGGGAATGTGAACGCATGAACTTGCAATGTGACGTTGGAACTACAAAATAGAAATTGGTGTACTTGCATAGTAGTAACATATACTTTGGTCATAAAGCATAAGTGACATGAATCAAACCATGTAAACTTGTAGTTAAGTTAAGAATATCACTATTGACACATAGGCTTAACTACAACATAACCCTATATTTTTATTCAGGCATAATGTCAAACATAAGCAAATCATGTTCATAAGATTACTACATGTTTACAAAGGTGTTTACTTTTGTTACTAACACAAAAGTATAGTTCAACTTAGTCATGATTAAATCTTTTCACATACCCATGGCATAAATATTTCTAACATGAAATCATGATTTTCACTTTAGTCATGCAAACTTGCAAAAAGGGATTTTTGAATCTAACATAGCTATGTGCCACACATGTCATCATATAATTCTTGTTAACAATATAGACCTAACATGGATTTCAATTATGCAAAATATCAATCATAGCTTAGTCATATTCATAAGTTTGCAAATAGGTTTTCTAGTACAAAAGCATGGCTTAATACATAGATCATGATGCCAAAATTTCAACATAGTTTCATATGAACTATAATAACCCAAATTTGTTCCAATTACGTACAAAATGATTTTTGTACAAAATATACATTATGATGGCCTAGTAGCAAAACCCCAAACTTGCATGAATTTCAATTAATCAACTACATACATGTAGCTTCAACATGGATTACATAATTTGCGAATATTCCAAACGTATACTTGCATAAAACTACCGCAAACATGTAGTTTTTCATAATGAATAACATAATTCGAGAATATCCAAACGTATACAATATTCCAAATCGATAAGAATCATAGTAACTCACAAATATGAATTGCTTTATCGCCACAAATCAAATATACAAACCAACACAATTATTTGTTCATACCAAAGTAATACTCTACTTACAATTGTGTGGCGAATTCTCAAATTTAGGGATTTGAAGATGCGATTCCTTGTTGATTTGATTTGTTTAGGTTGCTTGATGCTTTAGAATTTGCCTCCTAATCCTCTCTCCAATTGGTGGCTACTCTTAGTCGTTCCTCAGCAACATGGCGGCTTTGTTCTTATTTTTGAATGAATAGATTAGGTTGAGTCTAAGGTCATTTTTATAGGGTTTATGAACTGATTAGGACCATTGATGTTGCTTGGTTTGATCGTAGCCATTCATACGAAAGAGAGACCAATTAGAGCCTACCACCTAGCCCTAATGACAAAGCAGACTACAGAAAACCGACCAACATAAAATAGGCCAGCCAGGTTGGGCTGGGTTCGACCTGGCTCTGGACCAGGTCGACAGCCCTGTCGACCTGGCTAGACTAGGTCGACAGCCCAGTCGACCTGGGTGCCTTAGGCGGGTGTTCTTCCGCCCTGGCCCATTGGGCCCCATTTTGGAATTTAAACTTGATTTTCTGAGCTATTTTATTCTGTTTGAATTTTAAACTTAATTCAGAAACTTCCGAAGGCCATATCTTCTTCATACGGACTCCGTTTTTCGAAAACTCGGACTCTATTTCGCGTATTTTTCCGAGACGAACGCAATGGCGTATCTCGTTTCCCTTAGTTATTTGATTTGAAATTAATTATACTTTAAATTTGTGAATTTCACAGTTATAGAATTCGCGGGGTGTTACATTCTCCCCTACTTAAAAGGATTTCGTCCCCGAAATCTTCAAGTTATGAGGAATGTATATCCTAACATCCAATCATCCATCTACTCACCCATCAAACACGAGCATCCATTGTCCTTAAAAGACTTCTAATGCTTCATGATCATATGCGAAGTGTGTGTGTACATGTACTTATCTAATGCAAAATCAGGCGGTCTACTGATTCAGTTGACCTCCTTAATGCGAATTATGTAAGTGCCATGAATCCATTATGTATGCAAATTTTCCTATTCTTGATTCTACATGAGTGCACAATCATTCAATACAAATGCAGCATCCACATGACAACACATTAAAGTTCAACCACATACGAATGCAAACATATATGCATATGCAATATGAAGTGACTGAGCCGATCTAAAACCTAGATTGTGTGTGTATATGCAACCACGAGCAACCACTAGCAATCACTTGCAACCACTTGCAACCATCATCCATAACATGTTTCAATTACATGTTTCCATCCAAAGGGTTTCTACCTACAAGATAAGGTCGAGGAAATATACCTAAAAAGATAGATAAAAGCGCAACTTAAGGAAAATGAAAGATCAAGGATGTACCCTCGAACAGAAAAGGTTAGGCAGTGCGTATTCTAGCTTCAGTTTCCCAAGTCGCGTCTCCCTCGGCGTCGCTCCACTGAACTTTGACGAGCTTGACTTCACGGTTGCGTAGCTTCTTCACTTCCGTTCCTAATATGCGGGTTGGAACTTTTCTTATGGTTGCTTCGCGCTCCACTTCGGCCTCTTCGAGGATATTTGGCTCTACCACTTCAGCAGACTCATGTAGACATTTTCGGAGATGTGAAACGTGAAAAACGTTGTGGACTCCAGCCAACTTCTCGGGTAGCTCTAATCTATAGGCCATTTTCCCAATTTTCTCGATGATAGGGAATGGCCCTACGAACCTTGGTGCCAGTTTTCCTGTGGTTCCAAAACGAACAACGTTCCTTAGCGGTGATACCTTGAGAAAAACTCTGTCTCCAACCTCAAATTCAAGGTCGATCCTTCTCTTGTCGGCATAGGACTTTTGTCTGTCTTGGGCCGTCTTCATCCTTCTTCGTATTAAGTCCACTTTCTCTGAAGTCTCTCGGATCATATCTGGTCCAAATATGAGCTTATCAGTAGACTCCCACCAACAAGTGGGCGATCGGCACGGTCTTCCATATAAAGCTTCGAAGGGCGCCATTCCGATGGTTGCTTGATAGCTGTTGTTGTAGGCAAATTCCACCAAAGGAAGGTGGTCTTCCCAAGTCCCTCCGAAGTCAAGGACGCATAGCCTTAAAAGGTCTTCCAAAACTCTGTTCACTCTCTCTGTTTGGCCGTCGGTTTGGGGATGATAGGCTGTGCTCAAGCATAACTGCGTTCCTACTGCTTCTTGCAGACTCCGCCAAAACTCACTGGTGAAGATGGGGTCTCGGTCACTAACAATGCTAGATGGTATTCCATGGAGTCGAACGATTTCCTTGAGGTAAAGTGATGCTAGGGATGAGGCAGTTCTTTTACTTTTGACAGGTAAAAAGTGGGCGCTTTTAGTAAGCCTATCCACTATTACCCAAATGCTAGTGTTGCCTCTCCTAGACCTAGGCAGCCCATCGATGAAGTCCATTGAGATGCTATCCCACTTCCACTGTGGGACCTCCAGAGGATGTAGCAGTCCGCCAGGCTTTTTCTGTTCCGCCTTAACCTGTTGGCACACCATGCACTTAGAAACGAATTCTGCCACGTCCTTTTTCATGCCGTTCCAGAAGAAAGTCCTTTTTATATCTTTGTACATTTTATCTCCGCCTGGGTGTATCGTCATCTTGGAGTGATGTGCTTCCTCGAGAACCTTCTTTACTAAATCTTTTGTCTGTGGGACGCATAGTCTTCCGTCTTGCCTTAGCAAACCCTTATCGTCGATGGAGTATCTGTTGATGTGACTTGAAGTCTCACCCCTAATTAGCCTATCAATTGTTTCCACAAGCTGAGGGTCTTCGCGTTGTGCTGTCCCTACTGAATCCACTAAAGTTGGGCGCACTTCGAGAGATGCTAGCAAGCCTGGTACGAAATCGGAGGAAGGCCTAAAGTCGAAGCTGGCTATAAACTCTAGGCTTTGTCTTTCAACAAACAACGGGCTTAGGGTCAATTTCTTTCGGCTTAACGCGTCTGCCACTACATTGCCTTTGCCCGGAGTATAGGAGATTTCGAAATCGTACGAGGCAAGAAACTCCATCCATCTTTGTTGCCTCAAGTTAAGATCCTTCTGCGAGAAAAGATATTTCAACGATTTATGGTCAGTGTAAAGTTCGAACTTCTCACCTAGGAGATAGTGTCGCCAAGACTTGAGTGCAAAGACGATGGCGGCTAACTCAAGATCGTGGGTTGGGTAGTTCTTTTCGTGCACTTTCAACTGCCTCCCGCCATAAGCTACTACCCTTCCTTCTTGCATTAAGACGGCGCCTAGCCCTGTCCCACATGCATCCGTATAAACAGTGAACATCTTGCTCCCATCTGGCAGCATCAAAACTGGGGCTGTTGTGAGAGCCCTTTTCAGTCGTTGGAAAGCAAACTCGCAATCCAAATCCCAATTGAACACTAGATTCTTCTTAGTTAATTTCGTGAGCGGAGCTGAGATTTTCGCAAAATCCCTTATAAATTTTCGATAGAAACCTGCTAGTCCTAGAAAGCTTCGGACCTCAGTTGCATTCCTTGGTGTCTTCCAATCCTGTACCGCCACTACCTTAGCAGGGTCCACTGCTAACCCTTGTTTGGATACTATGTGCCCAAGGAACCTCACCTCTTCTCTCCAAAAGTGGCATTTGGAGAATTTGGCTTTTAGTTGATGGATTCACAAAGTTTCCATGATTGCCCTTAAGTGCTGAGCATGTTCCTCTTCACTCTTTGAGAAGATAAGGATATCATCTACGAAGACCACTACGAATTTGTTGAGGAAATCTCTAAATACCCTACTCATCAGGTCCACGAAGTAAGCAGGTGCATTTGTCAAGCCGAAAGGCATGACAAGCCATTCAAAGAAGCCGTCTGGGGTTCTGAACGCCGTTTTATCGATGCTATCTTCAGCCACCCTTAGCTGATGAAAACCGGTTGCTAAATCGAGTTGGGAGAAAACAGACGCTCCTACAAGCTGGTCAAACAAATCGTCAATTCTAGGGAGAGGGTGCCTATTCTTTTTCGTTAGCTTGTTGAGCTCCCTATAGTCAACACATAGACGGAGTGAACCATCCGCCTTTGTAGCGAACACCACCGGAGCGCCCCATTCTGAAATGCTTCTCCTTATGAACCCCTTTTCTAGAAGCTCTTTAATCTGTTTACTGAGCTCTTTCCTTTCTCGTGGAGCCATGTGTCTAACGGGCAACGCAACGGGCTTTGCATTATCTACAAGATATATGCGGAAGTCTATTTCCCGCTTCGGAGGCAAGCCCTTCACCTCTTCGAAGACATCCGGATATTCCCGGACCACTCTAACTGATTGCAAATTTTCAACAGAGGCATCTAGCGATTCAAGATAACTAAGCATAACCGCATACGAGGGATTACAAGAAATTTCCAAAGTATTACCGAGCTGGGTTAGGAGCCTAACAACCCTTTTCTCACAATCAAGGATGGCCCCATTACTGGATAGCCAATCCATACCCAAAATCAAACCATAACCCGAAAAGCCCAAAACAAAGGCACTACATTGAAATTCTACACTTAGAATAGAAATTTTCAATCCCAAACAGATCATAGACAAATGAGCTGGGCCCCCAATTGGGTTTGAAACAATTAAGGGGTCCTCTACCATACTAGTTTTTAGGTGCAGAGATTCTACTAAAGCAGACGAGAGAAAGGAGTGTGATGCGCCAGAATCAAATAAAGTGCGAACGGGTTGATCATAAAGATAAACTACACTTTCTACAGAAGTATTTATACCTCGCTGTTGCAGAGGTGGCGCTTCCAGCACATGAACCTGTGCCCCTGGGGTGGATCCAGCCCTCTGCCCCTGTCCTCGTTTCTTTGGGTAGTCCTTAGCCCTGTGGCCTGTCTCACCGCAAAGAAAAGCACCCACCATTCTCCTTGGCCTTCTTTTTCCGGCAGTCCTTTACTAAGTGCCCCACTTTGCCACAGAAATTGCACTTCCTCTTCTCTTTGTTGCCTTTCCTGCCCTTCTTAAAGTCTGTCTTCTTAGGCTGCAAACCCTCTTTCTTCCCTTGAGAGCTTTCTGCCTTTGTCTCCTTCTTGCCCTTATCCTCTTCATTCAGCAATGCCATTTGCACCAATCTTTCATACGTGGCTCCCATGGGTATATGGGTCATGGCCAAACTGTGTAATGGCTCATTCAACCCTTTGACGAAACGGAGAGCCTTCTTGTGCGGGGTGTTGACTAGGTCAAGCCCAAACCTAGCCAGCTCATCGAACTGATTCACATACTCTCTGACTGTCTTGTCCCCTTGCTTCAGAAATAAGAATTTTTCCAACTGCAAACTTCTTTCCGCATCTGAGAGAAATTTAGTCTCAAACCTTGCCCTAAAGTCCTCCCATGTCTCCACTGGTCTTTCAGCATTAGTGACTTCCCACCAGTAGGAAGCCTCGCCCTTCAATAGCCACACTGCCAATTGTACTTTTTGTCTATCCTCTACCTCAAAGATGATAAATAGGTCCTCCGTTTCTTTCAGCCAATTTCTAGTTGCCACGAAGGACTCAGTTCCATGGAAATCCTTTCCTCCCATAGCTTTAAAATCTTTACATATCTTAGCAAATGTGTTTCCCCGTGGAGGAGGTGGAGGAAAAGGTGCCGCTGCAGCTGGATGATTTCCGGCAGCTGGGGGAGGAGGAATGGTAGGACCTGGCTGAGTGGCCCTTGCTTCTAAGAACCGTCTAAACCAACCAGGTATTGGTACCCCTTCTGGCAAGTTAAGATCTTCGGACATGCTGAAACAAAAAGGATAGATTCAAAACGAAGGATAAGAGATAGTACCTATGGCTTTGGGGAGTGGACTTTGCCTTTTTTTTAAAATAATATAATATTTTTCTTTTAAAAATGCTTCTTTAAATTTCCTTTTTGAAAATAATTTTTCAAAACTTTTTATCTTATCTGGTAAACCTATGCTCTGATACCAAGTGAAACACCCCACCTCCGTTAGAGTCACTCTCAAAGGGAATGCCCTAATTTTGGTGGAGGTTTATAAGTATAAGTCACAGATATACAAGACAGATATAAGAACACATATTTGTAAACAGCGGAAAAACAACAACTTTTATTTCATAAAAGCAAATACGTGTTACAACAACATCACCATAATTGTCTTACATCTTTTCCAAAAACATAACACTTTCATAATCTGTCTTGATTACATTATTTAAAGAAGCATAAAGAAAACATAGATAAAACTGCAAAAGCCCCATAGTGGTTGTCCAAAGCCATAGTTCAAAAAGAAAAGGTCCAAGCAATACATTTCTCCTCTTCAAGCTGGATGTTAAGGCTGGTCAAGCTGCAGTGTTCCCTCCCTGTGGACCTGGGGGGGGGGGGGGGGGACGGAAGAAAAGAAGACGAAAGAAAAGTAGAGTCAGACATAAAGCCTGAGTAAGTCTAGTACTATTCTGTCTATGAATAAAGAACTGGGTATGATAAGTATAAACAAGAAGTGGGAAAGCACTATAACTTGGTTAAGTTGTCTAGGGTCGAATATACTATCGTACCCCATGTTAATCTCTGAACCCATATAAACTAGTTTCCAACTGGCACCCCATAATCAGGGTGATGTGATCCATTCTATGATGATCGGCTCCTACTCGCATAGTTACATGTGTCTTACGGCTCCCGATGTTGTAGTTACCTATGCTGGTCCCACCATGGGGTGTATCAAGTCCCATGGCGGCGGCCCGACACAACCTTAGAATGCACAGGTATGCTACTGGTGCCCAGTGCTTTATTATTCTGCGCCGGAGTGTGTGCACGCCCGCACCCCGTTAGAACCTACACTGCTACACCACCGCCGTCGATTTGACCTCTTACAATCAGCCCAGTAATCGTGCCCCACCCTGCCTAGTTTCAGGGTATCCTGATACACCTTCTAGGGTTACTGCTGAAAAGGGTCCCCCGTTACTAGGTTTTCTATCTCTAGCCAACATGCTAAGTTGGTTAAGTGTTTTCTAACCTAACCCCCACCTGTCCGTTTAGTTTAGCATGTTCCATTTTGATTAAGCCTTTAGTCCACTTAATCCTAACAATCCTGACTCCGCTTTAATTGTCTTATTAAAGCCTTGACCTCTCACATTAGACAGGTATTGTTGTGGCTGCCTGTTGCCGGTTGGTTCCGGGCAGTCTTACGCCACAACTCAGTCTAACCTCGGGTCCTTATTGGGCTCCATGTTTAACCTCCCACATTGGATAGGTATTGTTGTGACTACTGGACAGCCGGGCGGTTCCGGGCAGGTTTACATCACAACTCAATCCAACCTCGGGTTAAACACATCGTATGTTCTACATTCACGTATTTTGTCTTTCTTCTTTATTTTCTTATATGTAAATATTTGCGGCCCATTATTAAGTTAATGGTGTAAAGGTTACACCAATCATGGGCCCAACCCATACTTGAATTTGGGCCCTTCTACTTTATGTTTTCATTTATTAATTAAGTTAACCCAACGTTATTTTCCCCCGTTTAACACGTCCGTTTATTATATATATGTTGGGCTTAGCCCTTTTAATCCCAACTTAGCCATGCGAAAAGGGGAGGCTTAAAGCGAGATTACATACACAAAAAGGGGGAATGTGAACGCATGAACTTGCAATGTGACGTTGGAACTACAAAATAGAAATTGGTGTACTTGCATAGTAGTAACATATACTTTGGTCATAAAGCATAAGTGACATGAATCAAACCATGTAAACTTGTAGTTAAGTTAAGAATATCACTATTGACACATAGGCTTAACTACAACATAACCCTATATTTTTATTCAGGCATAATGTCAAACATAAGCAAATCATGTTCATAAGATTACTACATGTTTACAAAGGTGTTTACTTTTGTTACTAACACAAAAGTATAGTTCAACTTAGTCATGATTAAATCTTTTCACATACCCATGGCATAAATATTTCTAACATGAAATCATGATTTTCACTTTAGTCATGCAAACTTGCAAAAAGGGATTTTTGAATCTAACCTAGCTATGTGCCACACATGTCATCATATAATTCTTGTTAACAATATAGACCTAACATGGATTTCAATTATGCAAAATATCAATCATAGCTTAGTCATATTCATAAGTTTGCAAATAGGTTTTCTAGTACAAAAGCATGGCTTAATACATAGATCATGATGCCAAAATTTCAACATAGTTTCATATGAACTATAATAACCCAAATTTGTTCCAATTACGTACAAAATGATTTTTGTACAAAATATACATTATGATGGCCTAGTAGCAAAACCCCAAACTTGCATGAATTTCAATTAATCAACTACATACATGTAGCTTCAACATGGATTACATAATTTGCGAATATTCCAAACGTATACTTGCATAAAACTACCGCAAACATGTAGTTTTTCATAATGAATAACATAATTCGAGAATATCCAAACGTATACAATATTCCAAATCGATAAGAATCATAGTAACGCACAAATATGAATTGCTTTATCGCCACAAATCAAATATACAAACCAACACAATTATTTGTTCATACCAAAGTAATACTCTACTTA
The DNA here is from genome assembly GCA_030737875.1 of Allium sativum. Lineage (NCBI taxonomy): Eukaryota > Viridiplantae > Streptophyta > Magnoliopsida > Asparagales > Amaryllidaceae > Allium > Allium sativum. The sequence continues at coordinate 1,014,442,916 of CM060924.1, forward strand.
CAATTGTGTGGCGAATTCTCAAATTTAGGGATTTGAAGATGCGATTCCTTGTTGATTTGATTTGTTTAGGTTGCTTGATGCTTTAGAATTTGCCTCCTAATCCTCTCTCCAATTGGTGGCTACTCTTAGTCGTTCCTCAGCAACATGGCGGCTTTGTTCTTATTTTTGAATGAATAGATTAGGTTGAGTCTAGGGTCATTTTTATAGGGTTTATGAACTGATTAGGACCATTGATGTTGCTTGGTTTGATCGTAGCCATTCATACGAAAGAGAGACCAATTAGAGCCTGCCACCTAGCCCTAATGACAAAGCAGACTACAGAAAACCGACCAACATAAAATAGGCCAGCCAGGTTGGGCTGGGTTCGACCTGGCTCTGGACCAGGTCGACAGCCCTGTCGACAGCCCTGTCGACAGCCCTGTCGACCTGGCTAGACCAGGTCGACAGCCCAGTCGACCTGGGTGCCTTAGGCGGGTGTTCTTCCGCCCTGGCCCATTGGGCCCCATTTTGGAATTTAAACTTGATTTTCTGAGCTATTTTATTCTGTTTGAATTTTAAACTTAATTCAGAAACTTCCGAAGGCCATATCTTCTTCATACGGACTCCGTTTTTCGAAAACTCGGACTCTATTTCGCGTATTTTTCCGAGACGAACGCAATGGCGTATCCCGTTTCCCTTAGTTCTTTGATTTGAAATTAATTATACTTTAAATTTGTGAATTTCACAGTTATAGAATTCGCGGGGTGTTACAAGTCCCATGACTGAATCGTAGTTTGTTTCACTCTCAAACTCGGGTGCCCTTTTTCTACACGGACAGCCTTGTATTCAGGTTTAGCTGGCTTCCTCTGGATAGCTGGAGCTGAAGATGGATTCTATCATTTATCTCTTTTTATGCTGTTCAGCTCCTATTGTACATATTTTGTTTGTTTCCGCTGTAGACATATATGTACAGTTGAACTGTGTTTGTACTAAGTAAGATCCTGTATACTGTGTAACTCTGATGATTACTTTTATCCAGTATATTCTATTGTTCATTATCTGGTGTATTTATTTAATTCTGTTCTGCTATTATCTGTTTCTGTGTTATATTCCAAAGATAACCCTTGTCTCCGTCAGTACGGGGAATGGGGTCGTCACATCGTGGTATCAGAGCTTTGGTTAAGCTTAGTTCTGGAATATAACATATTAACGAACTCGTCAGGAATAGAACCAGTAGTGTTCTAGGACGGGTAACTCTATACAGATAGGATCAGTAATATCCTAGTATGAGTAAAGCAGAATGAAATTACACCTCGATAGACACATTTACATTTGAAGTATGTGTTTCTATATTTTAAAATATCTTTTCTGTGACCTGACACTTGATCTGCTGCTTGCAGAAATACTAGAAAAATGAGTGTCAGAAACAGGAGGAATGCATAACCCGATCTAGAGGCTCTATTTAAGAGATATCGAAATCTGGGTGGAGCACAATTCTCGGGCAATGAATCTCTTATCCAAACTCAAGCTTGGGTGAGCTCTGCAGAAAGAATATTTGAGCGTTTCCAACTGAGAGACGACAAGAAAAGGTTGGTAGCATCTTGGGCGCTCAATGGAGAAGCTTTAATATGGTGGGAAACAATCATAAAAGATAATCCAGAAGGTGATATCACCTGGGATAGATTCAAAGAGAATTTCCTAGGAAGATTTACTCCTCCTGAAGTGACTGAGCGATTGTGTGATGAATTTTCTTATCTGATACAGGGGATATGACCATCCCAGAATATCTTTTTTTTTTGATAGCAAAAGGTAGTGAATCTAATGATTCACGCCTAGAGATACCATATATATAGAGTTCAGTACAGTACAGGAAACATAGTATATGTACATCATTTACAAGCTAGCAACAAAATGACAATCATCATAGCCTGACGCAGTAGGTACATAAGCAAACTTAAACATAAGAAGCATCATACATAAACAGCAACATGAAGCTAACCACTAATGCGCCTGCATTTGCGGTCATGAACTCTTGCAGTGATGGTGTCTACGAACTTCTCCTTGTCCATCCCTGCCCACAATAAAACATACTTAAGAATGATGAAGACAGTTTTATCAGGCGATTTCATCTTGAATTTGAACTTTCTAGAGTTTCTCTCATGCCATAATATCCAAGTATAAGCGAAGTTAAGTAGAATAAAAAGACTCTTTTTATGTGTGTTGTCTAAATTTGGTAAAAAGGTTAACCAAAAATGTTGCTGGTCTTTGATTGAGTCCATCCAGCCTAAGTTTAAATCAAGGTACACGATACACTTCGTCCATACATAAAACGCAAAATCACATCTCCAGAAAACATGTTTGTAGTCTTCATCAGCTTCATCACAAAAAGCGCAACCGGTATTGACAACAAAACCCTTACGCCTTAGTCTGCAACTGGTATTTAGTCGATCATGAAGCACAATCCACATATGAATCTTAACTTTCAGCGGCACCTTCTTTGTCTTCCACATTCGATCAAACTCCAGTCTTCTACAACCCGAAAAGGTAATCAGTTTATAAACACTTCTAACCCGAAACACCTCCTTACTATCATCACCCATCCACACAAACTCATCTTTTCCTTCAGTTAAATGGACATTCGCCAACCACAAATATAGCTGGCTAAGTTGTTGAAGAGCATCACCAAAGACAAGTCGGCAGAAAGATAGTCTCCACTTAAAATCAGTAGCCTCAGAGTTATACATATCTCCAACAGAACAGTGTGTGTTACATGCAATTTCAAAAAGCTCCTTCAATTCCTCTTTCAAAGGTATATGCAGTAGCCAAGAGTCATGCCAGAATGATATGTTAAACCCATTACGAACCACCACTTTAGTGCCAATTTTAATCCACTGCGAAAAACTCATAACCCCTTTCCAGAAAGCAGAGCAGCATGACCAGTCCCTATTCCAGTCAAAAACACACCCATAATAAACATTTATAATCCACTCTTTCCAAAGGGCTTTCTTTTCGCCAAGCATCAACCACAACCATTTGCAAAGAAGTGCAGCATTCATGTCTTTCAAATTAAGCACACCTAATCCTCCTTGATCTTTAGCTTTACAAACCTGGCCCCAAGAAACGAGACAACTTAATTTCTTAGTCTCCTTCTCACCCGTCCAGAAAAAATTCCTTTGCAATGTATCAATCATGTCTATGACCCATCCCAGACATCTGAAAAAGGAGAGCTAGTAAAGAGGCAAGGAGGAGAGAACTGAGTTTACCAGCACCAGTCTGCCAGCTCTAGAGAGGGATCGACCTTTCCATCTAGCCAGCCTCACATCAACTTTCTCGATGAGATGGATCTAGTCCTTTTTGAAAAGCTTCTTTGGCCTAATGCACATACCCAGATATTTTAAAGGGAAGTTGTCCTCCTTGCAGTTGAGCATCATTGCACAGTTCTTTGACAGCTCAGCATTGCAACCCAGAGTGTAGACGCTGCTCTTATGAAAGTTAATTTTCAAACCTGATAAACTTTCAAAAGCATACAACAAAAATTTGAGTGTAGCAATGTATTTACAATCATGTTTACTAAAGATGATAGTGCCATCTGCATAGTGTAAAGAATTGATACCGCCCACCACATGCTCATCCCCAAAGCTCTGTAACATCCTACTAACAGAACTAACCTTCAGAATACGTGAGAAAACATCAGCCACCAAGTCAAAGAGGAGGGGGGATAAAGGATCCCCTTGCCTTAAACCCCTCTTCGAATAGATAGTACTACCAGCAATACCAAAGAGGAAAAATCTGAGATTTATTCATGGCCTGCAAAGGAGATATCAGAATAGTGTAATGAGGAGTGTGAAGCTTCCTTTTCCAGAAATGATATACATGGCTTATCAGTATGAAGATTTCCATAAGAAAGGAATGTTGCGCGACGAAGAAGATGTCTGTTCTAGTGACAAAGAAGAGTCGGAAACTGATATTCCTGAAGCCAGTACGAGGTCTGAGGTTAATAAGAAGCCCAGTGCCAAGAGGAAAAGGGCCAGAGCTGAGAAAGAACCAGTAACAACTGCCACATGCTCTAACTGCAATAAACAGGGGCATCTGACCAGGAAGTGTAAATCCTCGAAGAAACGAAGGGAGGATGGGTTTAAATCCGGCAAGAAGCTCCAGCAAAGTAAAAGATGCAATCAATGCCATCGGTTTGGTCATATAAAGCAAGATTGCTAGCTATTAAAAACGACCAAAGAAGCTCGGGTAAATGAAGTAGCAGAAACTTCTGAGCCCTCAACTAGTCAAGAAAGGGCTGATGTTTTAGAAGGCACACTTACTGTCAAAGACATTCCTGTTAAAGTACTGTTTGACACAGGCACGTCACGAAGCTTTGTTGCAAAGGATGCAGCTAAGAAGCTGGATTTGAATTTGAAGAAGCTCAAGGAACCAATGACTATCCAGAATCCAGTTGGGGGTTCCATTGATCTCAGTTGGGTTTTTGGAGTGCCGGTTTCTTTCTCTCGTTATCGGTTTCCTACCATCGCGGTCGTTATGAATTTTAAAGAGTTTGATCTTATCTTGGGGTTAGACTGGTTGACCAAATATGAAGCTGAAGTTAAATGCGCCGACAGAGTCGTAAAGGCGAAGATTAAATCAGGTGATTATATAACCATTCCCTGTGAAGGTCAGAATGCTAATAGAAAAGACTTCGGGGCAGCTTTGAATGTTTCTCCAGCCCAAATAGAAAATATCCCTGAAGTTACAGAGAATATTCCGGACCTCATAAAAGATATTCCTGTCGTTAAGAACTATGCGGACGTGTTCGAAGAAGTTGTTCGCTTACCTCCGCAAAGAGGGATTGATTTCAAGATCGCTTTGATTCCCAATGCAAGGCCGGTAGTTCACGCTATTCGAAGAATGTCCTTGAAAGAGAAAGAAGAGCTTGACAATCAAACATGACAGCTAGTGTGGAAGGGTCTGATCAGGCCTAGTTTCTCAGATTGGGGGGCAGTAGTGGTGTTTGTCCCAAAATCAGATGGTACTCTATGGCTATGTGTGGATTATCGTGATTTGAACAAGCAGACCATAAAGAACAAATATCCATTGCCGCGGATTGATGATTTATTGGATCGTCTAAATGGAGAACAAGTATTTTCACGAATGGACCTAGCTACAGGTTTCCATCAACTTCGAATTGCCGAAGATTGTGTTCCAATGACAGCATTCAGAGGTCCCGACTTATTCTACGAGTGGTTAGTAATGCCATTCGGCTTATGTAACGCTCCTGCTTACTTGGTCGATCTTATGAATAGGGTGTTCAGAGGGGTTTTGAATAAATTTGTTCTGGTTTTCATTGACGATATTCTAATCTTCTCTAAGTCAAAGGCCGAACATGAAAAACATTTTGAACAAGTGTTAGAAATTCTCAGAAGGAATGTATTGAAAGCAAAGTTTTCCAAATGTATATTCTGGCAAGATGAAGTCAAATTTCTGGGCCATGTCATATCTAAAGAAGGAATTGCTGTGGATACAAGCAAAATCACAGCTATTCAAAACTGGAAGCAGCCAGCACCCCCACTGAAGTCCGCGGTTTTCTCGGATTGGCTAGCTATTACCGGAAGTTCGTTTAAAACTTTTCGAAGATATCTGGTCATTTAACGAAGCTTATGAAGAAGCACTCTAAATTCAAATGGACTCCAGAAAGTGAGGAGGATTTTGAAGAGCTAAAGTTAAGACTAACGACTGCTCCAGTGTTAACCATCATTGATGGCAATCAAGATTTGAAAGTCTAGACTCACGCTTCTAGAGAAGGCCTTGGCGCAGTGTTAATGCAACGGGGTCAAGTGATTGCGTATGCTAGCCGTCAGTTAAAACCGCACGAAAAGAACTACGTAACTCATGATCTTGAGTTATTGGCTATAGTATTCGCCTTGAAAATCTGGAGACACTATCTTCTGGGTGAGAGATTTGAACTGTTTACAGATCATCAGTCGCTGAAGTATCTGTTCACCCAGAAGGATTTGAATCTGAGGCAGCAACGTTGGCTGGAGTTTCTTGCAGCATATGACTTTGAAATTATATATACTCCAGGGAAAGCCAATGTCGTGGCCGATGCGTTAAGCCGAAAGAATGAAATGATCGCCAGTTTTATTATCACGACTTCATTGATGGATAAAATATCTGCTCTTCAGAAGGATGATCACGTCATTCAGAAGATTAGAGAGATACTTCAAAAAGGCGAACCCTCGAGTTTTCAGGTTGATAACGAGGGGATTCTAAGGCTGAAGGGTTGAATCTGTATTCCTAACATTGCTGAGCTCCGAAAGGAAGTTCTGGATGAATGCCACAAGTCAAAACTTAGTATCCATCCGGGAGTAAGCAAAATGTATAATGACATCAAACGCACTTTCTGGTGGAGGTCGATGAAGAGGGACATTTCTTTATATGTTAGCCAATTCCCTACTTGCCAGCTAGTCAAGAGCGACCAACAGAAACTGGCTGGATTGTTACAACCGCTAGACGTTCCTAGTTGGAAGTGGGAACATATTTCTATGGATTTCATTGATGGTCTACCCAGAACCAGAAAAGGGAATGACAGTATTTGGGTGATCGTAGATCGCTTCACGAAGACCTCCCATTTCATACCTGTCAGATCAAACCGAACTGCTCAGAGTCTGGCACAGATATACTTCAAGGAAATAGTTAGACTACATGGAGTGCCGCTCAGTATAGTTAGTGATAGAGATACAATATTTACTAGTAAATTCTGGGAGGCATTTCAAGTAGAATTGGGAACAAAGCTGAATCTAAGCACCGCCTATCATCCTCAGACAAACGGTCAGACTGAGAGGGTGAACCGTATTTTAGAAGATCTATTGCGGTCTTGTGTTCTAGATTTCGGTGGATCATGGGAAGACCATCTATATTTGGCTGAATTCTCTTATAACAACAGCTACCAGGCGAGTCTGACAATGTCGCCATTCGAAGCATTATATGGTAGACCGTGCCGATCTCCTGCTTATTAGGTTGAACCTAGTAATAGACATGTGTTGGGGCCAGATATGATCTGCGAAGCTGCCGACAAAGTCGACTTTATTAAGAAGCGATTACTGGCCGCTCAAAGCCGACAAAAGAGCTACGCCGATAGAAGAAGAAGAGATATATCCTTTGCTGTTGGCGACTATGTATATTTGAAAGTATCGCCGATGAGAGGAGTTATCCGGTTCGGTATAACTGGAAAGTTGGCGCCCAAATTCATTGGTCCATTTCCTATTCTGGAACGGATCGGAACTCTCGCTTATAGGGTCAAACTGCTTGATTGGTTGCCTGGAGTTCATGATGTATTTCACATATCTCAACTTCGAAAGCACGTTCATGATCCAGACTTGATCGTGGAAGAAGCAGCTCAACAGGATATTGAAATTACTCCAGAATTAGCTGTGAGAAGAGAGCCGCTAAAGATCATCGGCAAAGAAACCAAAGAGCTGAGGAACAAGAAAGTTCACTTAGTCAAAGTGCAAAGGAGTGGAGATCCGCGAGATTGTACTTGGGAAACTGAGGAGAGCATTCAGAAAGCTTATCCTAGATGCCGAGTGGATATCTCTGATTGACTCCGGTGCAAGGTACATTTACCATACTTTGCATTACCAATTAGTGCTCTATTCTATTGTTATTTTCTTTCCATGGATGTCCACTTTTAACTCTATAGTCTGAATGACTTTAAAAGAGAATAGGAATTAATTTGTATGATTTTGAAACGTTAAAAACAATTTGATTGTTGGTTGTGTTGGGTGACTGTAGATTTGATTAATTGAATTATTGAAACAATAGTTAATTTAATCAACTATAGAATTATGAAGAATTTTTTTGAAAATTCCGGGTGTTTGCCAAATTTTTGAAGAATTTGAAAATTCTCAGAAATTGAAAAGTTGGAGAATTGAAGCCAGATTGAACGTAGAGTTGATTAATCAAACTACTTTCAACTTTGTTCCTTTTCGGGGACGAAAAGTTTTAAGTGGGGGAGATTGTAACGACACAGAAAATCTAAGCCAATTTAAAATTTTTAAATTGGCTAAAATAATGAATTTTAAATATTTAAAATAAATATTTTAAATAATAGAGATGAAAACTGAGTTGGATCGACGTTTGAAAACGAATATAATTAATTATAATTATAAACAAGGCCTGAAAAGGCGCTGTAGTTTCAAAAATTGGAATTCAAACTTTGTCGGACTGTACCGGGTGCAAAACAAAACGGATTTGAGTGAAACCAAAAATATTTAAATTTGTTAGTGAATACCTTTCTAACGAATCTGAAAAATTGAATTTTCATAGAGGAAAGCAAAAGTTATGGCCGAATGAATTTTCAGAAAGGTCGCTATGGAATTTATATAGCCCGTGAAATTGGCCATTTTGCATACGACCTCGGAATTCGACGAAACCAATTTTGTTGGACCCGGGATGTGAAGTTTTTGCTAGGTTTCAAATTTCATAATTTTTGAAGCTAGTATGTGAGCGTGGCAAAGGAAAACGTGTTTTGGTCAATTACAGTTAAATTGGATCGACCCGAAATGGGCCTTTTTGCAAACGGTCCCAGAATTCGACGAAACTAGTTTTGTTGGGACCGTATCATCAAAACATAGCCAGATTTATTTTTCTGGAATTTTCCGAATCAGTTTGTGGCCCTGGCAAATTGAAATGTATGTTCAAATTGAATATTGAATGTTATATATTTTAATTTGAAGGAAAACTGACTGAAATAGTCGAATGGGCCTACGAAACATATCCCATTGTGTTCGGAATGGGGGTAAAACGCTAGGGACGATAGACGTTGGGTTTGAATTGGCGTTCGTGTGGGAAAGGGGGTATTTTCGAAATTTAAAAAATTATAAATATAAAGAAAATCTCTCATTGGTCGAAAATTTTCTTTTCTCTCTCCCCGTTGCCGATAGCAGGCGGAACCTCTTCAAATCTTCTTTCCTCGATTGCTCTCAATCCGCTCAAAATTAGACCTCCATCCTGTTGAGGATTTTGTAGAGCTAGTCAAGATCTTCAAATCCATAGCAAGTTTGGATTTTTTCATTGAGTATCCTTCGAGTTTCGAAGCCCCGAGTTTGGATTTTGCGCCGCCGCAGACGTTGCCTCCGACCACCGAGTTCGACGTGGGACCCACGGTTCTGCGCGCCTCTCCTTCCTCTTCCCGGTGGCAGTGGCCGTTTGTCCTATAGTGCAACGGTTGTCGAGAAAAATCAATACCTAATTTCGAACGAATATAGAAAGGTACGGGTTTTATTTTCTGAAATGATTTTAACACCTTTAAACCGTTGCAAACCTTGTAAAAATCATATCTTTTTCGTTTCTTGACGAAATTCAGTGAAACAAGAGACAGTGGACCCGTGTGGACGTCTTCTACATACTAGAAGAGACCGCATATTTTTCTGAGCCTTCTGCTATTTTTGGTGGAGTGGAACCCAATGTGAGATTTCTAGTTTATAAATGATATGGAAAACGACGATGTATAAATTATATAGTCGATGTATGAGTTATATAAGCGTTGCACACCTCATGTATAAGCATTGTATAAGTTGTACGTTCGATGTATAAGTTGTATATGCGTCGTAAAAATTATATATGTGTTGAAATAGAAGTGAATTGCTATATACATACATACATATATATATATATATATACGCCCCTCGTCCACAAACCATGGACGATATTTATTGGTTGTGATTGGTGTGAGAATTGATTGATAGCGAATGGTTGATTGGGATTGTTTGTGGTTGATATTGATTGATTGTGGTTGAAAAATACCCGTTTGTGGTTGAGAAATATTTGGTTGAAACCACATAGGATTAGTTTGTGGAAATGAAATAAATATATACATGCCGCCTACGTGCGAACTAGATGCATGATCCCCATTGTCAAAAACCGCGAGGTTTTAAGGTAGAGCGAGGAGCCGTACCAGGGACGGTCCCGGTTTTAACTACCCTGCCGTTATGCTGCCGAAATTTTGAATAATATTCATGTGTTTGAATTATTTTCATTTGCTGAAACTATATTTATTCATTAAATAGAAAACCTTCATGTGTTGAATCGAAATTCTTCGTTGAATAGAAATTCATGTGTTGAATGGTATTCATATTTTGAAATAAATTGTTCTATAATAAAAATCACCTTTTTTATCATCTATAAGAACTATGTAAAATAATCTCGTTTTAAAAGAAATTGTTTTATAATAAAAATCCTATTTTATTACCTATATAAACTATATAAAATAATAGTGTTTTGAAAAGAATTGTTTTACAATAAAAATCACATTTTTTTATTATATACATGAATTGTTGAAATGTGAAGTGTTAAAAATAGCCACTCGTTCAAATAAATATGCATGAGTTGAAATATTCATTAATTAGCTAACGATATGATTTTTGCCTATGCATGCAACATTAGAATGAATGGTTTTTTTAAACCAAATTGAATCGAATATGAAGTTGAATGGAAAATGATAAGTGATAAGGACTGTATATATGTACATGCATATTTATTGAACAGGTTATAGCAAAGGGGCTAGAGAAGAGGAATAAAATTTTGTGCCCGACAAATAGGTACACATTTACTGTTTTGTTTGGGTGATGATTTTATGAGCCTGTTGGCTAGCCGCTTGGCTTTTTCTTTTTCTTTTTGACATGAGACGCCCGTGTGGCTATTTGGGAATTTTCCCAGCCCCTCCCGTACAAAGGAGGTTATGGCGAAATTTTCCAAAATTTAAAGGTGTTAGTGAAATATTTGAAGTGGAAACAATATAGGAATTTTTGAATGAATTATATTTATATAAATATAAATAAAATTAAAACGAAACGTGGCCGTGCAGTTCGTGTTTTGAAACTGTGATTTCAAACAACTAGTGCTGGAAATCCGACCATTGGATTTTCCCGAAACCGCAACCGTTGGGTTCGCCTTAGAAATATCTTTCCAACGACACCAACTTCGTAAAAATCCAACGGTTGGATTGTCTGGAATGTTTAATTCAAATCTGAAGAAAAACAGCGCCAGAATCGATTATATTTATATATATATATATATAAATATAATTATATTTAATCGAATAACGACGCTGCAGTTTGTATTTTGAAATTGAAACTTCAAACTATTATACCGGGAGATCCGACTGTCGGATTTTCCCGAAACTGGAACCGTTGGATTCGTTTTGAAAAGATCTTTCTAATGATGTAAAATTTGTGAAGATCCAATGGTTAGATTTTCAGATATGTGTAAATCAAATCTGAAGAAAAACAGCGCCACGGCCACGTTATGGCCCGAAGCGTCGTTTTGAATAAATTGGCTATTTTAAAATAAATAAAAATAGCGATAAATCATTATAAAATATCATAAACAATATGGAATGGAAATTTGCTCGATTTATGTGGTATTTGAAGGTTGAATGTGTTTGGTGTGAAAATTACATTAAAGAACAAAATTGGTGTTGTCGAATGATTTAACCATTGAAATAAATTGATTTGAAATTCTAAATATATATATGTGAATTATTTGAAAAGGCCGAGTTAATTCTCATTTCAAATAATTGACCGATGATTGAAAGTCGAAGATGAAGACGGTGGTCGAAGACCGGAGATCTTCACCTCGTTTGGGTGGTAACCGAGGTCCTGATTGGGAGGCATCCCGAAATATGGATAATGAGTGGTGATCGTCCATACGTACGTGGTGATCGATGGGTTTGCGAGGTATTTAGTGCCTCTGGTTTCGTTCAGACCCAGAACGGACTTGTAAATGGACTGTGTGTCTGACATTAGATTTTATTCTGTGTTGATTGATCTCTGTTAAATATATATCTGTTTGGCGGTAGAGAATATATTCTTTTGCTTAACGCCCTTCTCTGAAATGCACGAGCTCAGAGGTTGTATATCGATGGACATCAGTCGCATGGCATGAGTTGCTAGTGTGGCATGCCTAAGTGGCAAATGATCAGGGCTTCTGTTGAAAAGCAAAGTCTTGTGGTGATGATCAAAGCACCGCCTGTGTGGCGTAGCTTTGTGTATAATGTGAAATCGCGAGCCTCACACCCCGGTATGAACCAGAAACGGGAGCCGGACCTCAGGGGGACGTGCGTTTTCTTTCTAGCTAAAAGTGGCGTCGGTGGTTTTACACGCCCTGACGAGTTTGACTTATGTGGTTGTTGCTGTTGCGAGGCGCCCCGGTTTGATCGGACTATCCGGGTCCGATGGAGTCATTCGTTGGCTCATTTACGCCCCAAAGGGCGGAGAAACGCATTGTTCAGGCATTATAATCCACTTCGTGTGGACTGGCCCTGACGATCCAAGGTACGGTTGCGGCTGTACCTGAGACTCGGGCTAGACAGTCTCGAATTCGGTAAGTACTATCTTTTGCCTTGGTTCATGACGGAAATCCAATTTCCAAATACGTGACTGTGCGGTTTTGATTGTATATATATGGTGACATGATATATGGTACCCATGCCGTCTATGATTGATAGTTATGATTGAAATTGTTTTGAAACATATAAACACTAGTAATAATATCAAATGCTTTTGTTTTATTCGTATCAAGCATATTTTGGCCATTATAAGGTAAAACTCTATCCTCTGGTTTGCGTTGCATTGTGTGATGGGAACTGAGTCTTATAATGGCTTCATTTTTATAAAAAGCATGGCGTTGTTTAAAAGAAAGATTCGCTTTTAAAGCACTAGCAATCCCATAGAGTAAACCCGTTCCACGAAAGTGGCGTGGTCCTGTGATTAGACATATTATAAATGTGTTGAGTAGATTTCTCATACCAGTCCCATGACTGACTCGTAGTTTGTTTCACTCTCAAACTCGGGTGCCCCTTTTTCTACACGGGCAGCCTTATATTCAGGTTTAGCTGGCTTCCTCTGGATAGCTGGAGCTGAAGATGGATTCTATCGTTTATCTCTTTTTATGCTGTTCAGCTCCTATTGTACATATTTTGTTTGTTTCCGCAGTAGACATATATGTATAGTTGAACTGTATTTGTACTAAGTAAGATCTTGTATACTGTGTAACTCTGATGATTACTTTTATCCAGTATATTCTATTGTTCATTATCTGGTGTATTTATTTAATTCTCTTCTGCTATTATCTGTTTCTGTGTTATATTCCAAAGATAACCCTTGTCTCCGTCAGTACGGGGAATGAGGTCGTCACAAAAGTTAAACAAAGTAAAATATCTATGCTCAAGAATCAGTTTCAAAATTTTAAAATGAATGAAAACGAATCCATAAATGATATGTATTCACGTTTTCAAAACATTTATCATTCTTTATTAGGACTAGGGGAAAAGTATTCCGAATTTGACATAGTTTCAAAAAATTTGAATTCTTTAACGGATGAATGGGAGAAAAAAGTATTAGCGATCGAAGAAGCTAATCATCTCTCTACCATGAAACCAGAAGAATTGATCGACAATCTAATGTCTTATGAACTGAATTTGCTGGCAAAGAAAGCACATGTACAAGATACGAAAAATTTAGATTTCCATGCAGAAAAAGAAGATTTCGATTCAGATGAAGAAGGTATAGCATTTATTGCTAAGAATTTTAGAAAATTTATAAAATATAGAAAAAGTCAAAGCAAAAATATAAAGAAGAATTCATCAAAAGAACCTGACCCTACTCTAGCAGAATGCTTCAACTGTCACAAGACCGGACATTATCAAAAGAATTGTCCAGAGCTAAAGAGAAATCGCAAAAATGAAAAATCAAAGAAATGAGCTTTTTCAGTCACTTGGGACAACTCGGATTCATCTTCTAAAAGTGAAAGTGACAATGATAGTGAGCAAGAAAACGTGCGCTTCATGGCTAAGGACAATGATGTAAGTGATTTTACTTTTGATGAATTAGTAGAAATTAATACTGAAATTTTAGAATCTAGGAAAATGTTTAAGCGGAAGTTTAAACAAGCTAACGAAGATAAAAATAAAGCTAAATTTGAGAGAGAGACCTTTTAAAAGATGAGAAAAAAATCTTAGAAGAAGAAATTAGAAAATTACAAGATTCTCTTTTAATTGCAAATTCTCAAATTTCTTTGTTGAGTCAAGAAATCGAGACTCAAAAGAATAAAAATGATTTGTTAAATTCTAAAAATCATGATTTAAATACTAAAATTAAAATTATAGAGTTAGAAAATTCTAGGTTAAAAACTAAGTTAGAAAGCATTTCTAAAAATGTAAATAATTTTAACAAAGATAGAGAAAATTTATCTAAAATATTAGAAAATTCTCAATTGGCTTTTAGTAAAAAAGGACTTGGGTATGATAAAGAAATTACTTCAAAAAGGAAATCCAATTCAAAAATTTCTAGTATTAAACCGAAAAATTCTGGTTGTAAATTAAATATTTCTACAAGAAAAAATATTTGAAAAATATTAGTATATGGATTCCTAAGACAAACAATATTCTTATTAGGAAGAAATATATTAAAAACTTTTTAGATTCTATTCATTATAATAGTGATTATTTTTTCAAAAAGGAACCAAAGCCCTCTTGGGTTTGGCTTCCTTAGATTTAACCTTTAGGACCCTAACGGAGGAAGTGGGTACCAATGAAATTTTTGATTTATTTTTTGTAGGTCCCACTCAACAAAAACAGATGAAAATGGATACTAGACAGTGGTTGATCAAAACATATGACAGGAGATAAGGAAATACTATCAAATATCACTTACTCAAAAGGAGGAACTGTCACATTTGGAGAAAATTCCAAAGGATACATCATCCGCAAAGGTGATGTGAGCAATTACGGTATATCTAATTCACCTCTTATTTCTGATGTTTTATTGGTTAAGAACTTAAAACACAATTTATTAAGTATAAGTCAATTGTGTGATAAAGGTTTTAAAATAACATTTTTTTGAAAATAAATGTAGTATATTTGATTCAAATCAAAATCTTATTTTTGAAGGAAAACGAGATAGAAATATTTATATTTTAAATATGGCAATTAATAATAATCCAAGCATGTGTTTATTAGCCAAAGATAATGATCCTTTGTTATGGCACAAATGATTTTTCCATATTAACTTTAAAACAATAAACAAATTATCTAAAAATGATCTTGTAAGAGGATTACCCAAAATAAAATTCAAAACTGAAAATTTATGTGATGCTTGTCAACTCGGAAAGTTAACCAAATCCTCTTTTAAATCTAAAATGGTCATATCAACCTTACAATCACTTGAGTTACTACACATGGATTTATTCGGAGCAACTCAAGTTCAGTCCATAAATCATAGTAGATATGTGTTTGTAATTATTGATGATTTTTCAAGATGCACTTGGACTTTGTTTTTAAAGAATAAAAGCGATACTTTTGATATTTTTAAGAATTTTGTCAAACAAATTCAAAATTTAACTGATTTAAAAACAAAAAAATATAAGAAGTGATCATGGAAGAGAATTTGAAAGTGAAAATTTTGATTTGTTTTGTCAAAAGAAAGGAATTTTTCATATCTTTTCACTTTCTAGAACTCCACAACAAAATGGAGTTGTAGAACGTAAGAGTAGAACTTTATAGAAATGTGCAAGAACATTATTAAATGGAAGTACATTACCAAAACATTTTTGGGCTGAAGTAGTCGTAACAGCTTGTTTGGAATCGTGTTTCCATTCGACCACTTACTAAAAATACTCCATATGAGCTCTTTACTGGTAGAAAACCAAATATATCTTATTTTAAAGTTTTGGTTCAAAATGCTTCATTTTACATACAAAAGATCAACTTGGAAATTTTGATTCAAAATCTAACGAAGAAATATTCTTGGGATATGCTGAGCATAGCAAAGCTTATTGTATTTTCAATAAAAGAACTAGTAAAATAGAATAATCACTTCATGTTTCGCTTGACGAAAATTTTATTCAAAATTCCTTAAAAACATATATTATAACAAATAACTCTGATGATGATCTAATAATATATAGAGAAGATGAAAACATTGTTCATAACAACATAGAGAATAATACTACAGGAACACAAGATAATATCAATAATCAAAATATTCCTGTTAATGAAGTCAGATCTCCACAGCGAATATTACGAGGTCATCCAACGCAAAATATTATTGGAGAAATAACTTCAAACATTAGAACAAGAAGTCAACTTAATTTGGTATGTAATGTAGCCTTCTTGTCAAAAATCGAACTCAAAATCCTAAAGAAGCATCCACAGATGAAAATTGGATAATTGCCATGCAAGAAGAATTAAAACAGTTTGAACGTAATAAAGTCTGGGAATTAGTTCCAAGACCAAGTGATCAAACTGTTATTAGAATAAAATGGGTTTACAAAAATAAAGCAGATGAATTGGGAAACATCACTAGAAATAAAGCTAGACTTGTTGCACAAGGTTACAATCAAGAAGAAGGTATAGATTATGAAGAAACATTTGCTCTAGTCGTAGGACTAGAAGCAATTCAAATATTATTAGCATACGCTTGTCATCATAACTTTAAATTATATCAGATGGACGTTAAAAGCGCTTTCTTAACTGGTTACATTAAAGAACGAGTATATTTTGAACAACCTCCACTATTCGCTCATGAAAAATATCCTGATCATGTTTATAAATTGAAAAAGGCATTATATGGATTAAAACAAGCACCTCGTGCGTGGTATGAACGTCTCAAAACTTACTTATTAGATTTAGGATTTCAAATTGGAAAGGTTGATCAAACAATTTTTATCAAGAAAGACCAAAAAGATATTCTAATAGTTCAAATATGTGTAGATGACAATATCTTTGGATCAACAAATGATCAATTATGTCAAGAATTTTCAAAAATAATGACCAGTGAATTTGAAATGCCACACATGGGAAAACTATCTTACTTTTGGGGTTTGCAAATTAAGCAATTATCTGACAGAATTTTCATCAATCAAGAAAAATATTGTACTAGTTTAATAAAACGTTTTGGAATGGAAAACACATCAAGTAAACCTACACCAATAAGTACGATGACACATTTAGATAAAGATGAAAATGGTAAAGTATCGATTAAAAGTTATACCGAAGCATGATAGGTTCACTTCTGTATTTAACTGCAAGTAGAACGAATATTATGATGAGTGTTTGTAACACCCCGAATTTTCTGTTAATGATAAATTAACAAATTAAAGTATAATTAATTCTTAATGAAAGAATTAAGGGAAACGGGTTAAGCCATTACGTTCGTCTTGGAATTCTGCTTGAGATAGAGGCCGAGTTTGCGTCAATCGGACTCCGTATGAAGGAGTTATGACCTTCAGAAGTTTCAGAATTCGATTCAAAATTCAAACAGCCCGAAAACATGTTCAAAATTCAAAACTGGACCAGAACTGTGCTAGGCGGGAATTTTCCCGCCCAGGACCCAGGTCGACAAGGGGGTCGACCTGGGTACCCAGGTCGACTATGTAGTCGACCTGGGGGTCAACCTAAAGGTCAACCTGCTTGGTCGACCTGACTTGCTTAGTCTGGTCCTGGCTCGGTTTCTGGGGCTTGGTTGTGTCACTAGGGCTGATTTGTCACTTTCTGATTGGCTTCTCTTGAGATGGATGGCCTTGATTAACTCTAGCTTCATCGACGACTCTAATTAGTTTGAAATTCTATATAAACAACCTTAGTCTCCAACCTAAATTCACACAAATAAAATAGAGCTAGAGCCGTCATGCTGCTGGAAGGAAGCCAAGAGTAGCCTCCACTTGAAGAAAGATTAGAGACGAGCAAAACTAAAGTAAAAACAACAATCAAACAATGTTTGTCTACCCAAAGGTAAGCATTGCAAATTCAGAACTCAGAATTCAGAATTCAAGTTCGTCGTTTGTTGTAAATATTGTGATTTTTCCGATGGGAATAAAATTAAGATATGATTCGATGTAAAATGGAAATGGAATTGTGATATTGTATAACGACGATGTTAATTCATATCTATGTGTTGCAATGATTGTGTTGTGAATGGTATTGGATGTTTGTGGTATAATTGACTTAATGTTGGATCCATTAGAATGTTTGTGGATTAATCTAGTTGATGTTGGATCTATTCAAATTCACATACAAGTTATTTGGTTCATATCTACACCTATATGTTTAGGTGATTATGACAAGTTATATGTTGTACAATAGAACTTCTATGCCTAAATGACTAAGTTCATATACATGCTCATATGCTTATAGAAAAGTTCCAAGTTCATAATTGGATCCATGCCAAGATCCATTTTAATACAAGTCTCATGTTATAGTAATTGGATCTAATTCACACACATGGGATAAAATTATACATACTTTATGGACATGTCTTATTCTTGTCATATGCTAGTGATGTTCGATGCTATGCCTAGATCTAAACATGTTTAGGCTTATGTTGTCTAAATCATATGCTAATTCATGTGACACCTATTTGGTTAGATCCCTATTTCAATGCAAGTTCACATATATGTAAGTTGATTTAGCCTATGTTGCAAATTCACATATATGTAAGTTGATTTAGCCTATGTTGCAAATTCACATATATTTATGTTGATTTAGTCTACGTTGCAAGTTCACACCTATGATATTCATGTTGACTATTTTGCAAGTTCACACCTATGATGTTCATATTGACTATGCCGAAAATGCCAAGTTTACACCTATATCATGTTTATGTTAATGAATTTCTTTATGCCAATTTTGTGTACGCTAAATTAGGCTAAGTTTTTAGCCTAATATTATATGTTAAAAATCGTGCGGACGAAAAATTAGGCTAAGATTGTTGGGCTAATATTTAGACGGGGTAACGTTGGAAAAAATTGGTAATTATAGGAAACTTGACATAAATTGGTGAAAAAAAATTATATGTATTGGCATGTTTGGCACATGCCAATAATTGGTGGCACTTAAATGGTATAAAATTCATATACCAAAAATGATGAACTTGGAAAGTGGGCCACAACATTTAATTGTTACAAATTTACATATAACAAGTAATAGAGACAAATATGTAAATTTAGAAAATACGAGTATGCTTAACCCGAGGTTGGATTGAGTTGTGATGTAAACCTGCCCGAACCCTCCCGGCTGTCCAGTAGTCACAACAATACCTATCCAATGTGAGAGGTTAAGCATTGAGCCCAATAAGGACCCGAGGTTAGACTGAGTTACGATGTAAACCTGCCCGGAACCGACCGACACATCCAGTAACCATAACAATACCTATCTAATGTCAGTGGTCGGTGCTTTAAAAAAAAGCTAAGGACAGACAAGTCAGGATGGTAGGGTTAAGTTAACTAAAACACTTAACCAATTCAACATGTTAATTAAACTGATGGGTGGGGTTAGGTAAATACAGACACTTACCCACTTAACATGTTTGAATAAAAACCCTAGTAACGGGGACCCATTTCAGCAGTAACCCAATTAGGTATCATGGTACCCTGAAACTAGGTAGGGTGGGGCACGATTACTAGGCTGATTGTAAGCGGTCAAAAGCGACAGCGGTTGGTGCGGCAGTGTGTGTTCTAACGGAGTGTGGGCGTGCACACACTTCGGAGCAGACAAACAGGGCACTGGGCACCAGTATTATAACCTATGCATTCTAGGATTGTGTCGGGCCACCACCATAGGACTTGATACACCCCATGGTGGGACCAGCATAGGTATCTACAATCATTGGGGGCCGTATGACACATATGATTTTGCGAGTAGGAGCCGATCTTTAGAAAGGGGATCACTTCACCCCGATCATGGGGTGCCGGTTGAGACAATGCAAGTAGGTGCAGAGATATAGTGTGGGGTGTGATAGTATATTCGGTTCAAACTGCTTTATCTTAGTTTATGATACTTTCCTATTTCCAGTTTATACCTATCATGCCCTTTTTCTTATTCTCATACTGAAGAGTCACTAGACTTACCAGGCTTTATGTCTGACTCTATTTTTCTTTCATCTTCTTTTCTTCCGTTCCCCCCCTCAGGTCCACAGGGAGGAAACAACCCAGCTTAGTCAGACTCTTTGCAAGCTTCAAGATAGTAGATGTATGGTTTGGACTCTCTTTCCTTGGCTATGGCTTTTGGACACGTTCTATGGGGATTTATGCAGCTATTATTATGTTTTATGCTTCTTTATTTAATAATCAAGACATAAATGATGATGTAATGTTTTGGAAGTTATTATGAGACAATTATGGAAATGTTTTTTATGAACACGTATTTATAAAATGAAAGTTGGTTTGTTTTCCGCTGCTTATACATATGTGTTTTTATCTATCTTGTGTTTTATCTGTGACTTTTACTTATAAACCTCCTCCGAAGTTAAGGCATTCCCTTTGTGAGTGACCTCAATGGAGGTGGGGTGTTTCACTTGGTATTAGAGCACAGATTTACCAGATTAGATAAAGGTTTTTGAAACTATTTTCAAAAAGAAGTTTAAAGAAGCATTTTTTAAGGAAAAGCATTGTTTTTAAAAGGCATAATTCCCCAAAGCCATATGCACTATCTCTCTATCCTTTTGTCTTAAATACTTTCCTTTTTGTTCCAACATGTCTGGAGATCTTAACCTTCCAGAAGGAGTACCGATACCTGGCTGGTTCCAAAGGTACCTAGAGGCTAGGGCCAATGGTGCGGGCCCAACAGACATTCCTCCTCCTACAGTGGCAGAAGTTCCTCCTCCTCCTCCTCGTGGAAATACTTTCGCTAAGACGTGTAGAGACTTCAAGGCTATGGGTGGAAAGGACTTTTATGGAACTGAATCTTTGTGGTAGCAAGGAACTGGCTGAAGGAGACCGAAGATTTGTTCGTCATCTTCGAAGTTGATTACAGGCAAAAGATATAGCTAGCAGTGTGGTTGCTTAAAGATGAAGCTTCCTATTGGTGGGAAGTTACCCATGTTGAGAGGCCAGTGGAAACTTAGGAAGATTTTAGGATGAGATTTGAGATGGAATTCCTCTCCCAAGCTGAAAGAAGCCTTCAGATGGAGAAGTTCCTAACTCTTAAACAAGGGAGTATGACGATCAGGGAGTACGTCAATCAGTTTAACCATCTGGCCAGATTTGG
The DNA here is from genome assembly GCA_030737875.1 of Allium sativum. Taxonomy (NCBI): domain Eukaryota; kingdom Viridiplantae; phylum Streptophyta; class Magnoliopsida; order Asparagales; family Amaryllidaceae; genus Allium; species Allium sativum. Next base: position 1,014,463,923 of record CM060924.1, read on the forward strand.
GCTGGATTTAGTAAACACCCAACACAAGAAGGCCCTTCGCTTCGTCAAAGGTCTGAATGAGCCTCTACACAGCCTTGCTATGACCCATATACCCATGGGAGCGACTTATGAAAGCTTGGTGGATATGGTGCTACTACACGAGGAAGATAAAGGCAAGAAAGGGGCAAAAGTAGATGTGCCTCAAGATAAGAAGAGGGAAGGGTCACAGAACAAGAAGGCTTATTCAAAGAAAGGCGGGAAGAACAACAAACCCCGTGAAAAGAGAAAGTGCAATTTCTGTGGCATTGTTGGACATATAGTGAAAGATTGCAGAAAGAAGAAGGCAAAGATGAATGGTGGTTGTTTCCATTGCGGCGAGACTGGACACCTGGCTAAGGACTGCCCAAAGAAGCGGGGGCAGGGACAGAGAACTGGATCCAATTCTGGGGAAAAGGTTCACGCGCTGGTGGCACCTCCGCAGGAGCAATGTAGAAATATTTCTATAGAAAGATTAGTTTATCTCTATGATCATCCAGTTCACACTCTCTTTGATTCTGGTGCATCGCACTCCTTTATTTCATCTGCTTTAGTAGAATCTTTGCACCTAGATACTAGTATGATAGAAGATCCCTTGATTGTTTCAAATCCAATTGGGGGCTCAGCTTATTTGTCCATGGTTTGTTTGGCTTTGAAAATCTCTATTCTAAGTGTTGAGTTTAGATGTAGTGCCTTTGTTTTGGGCTTCTCGGGATATGGATTGATCTTAGGCATGGACTGGTTATCCAGTAACGGTGCCATTCTTGATTGTGAGAAGAGAGTGGTTAAACTCTTGACTCGGCTCGGTAACACTCTAGAAAGTTCTTGTAATCCCTTGAATGCTGTTATTCTTAGTTATCTAGAGCCGCTTGATGCTTCTGTTGAGAATTTGCAGTCGGTTAGAGTGGTCCGGGAATATCCGGATGTCTTTGAAGAGGTAGAGGGATTACCTCCGAGACGGGAAATAGACTTCCGCATATATCTTGTTGATAATGCAAAGCCCGTAAGCTTTACCTGTTAGACATATGGCTCCAAAGGAGAGAAAGGAGCTCAGTAAGCAAGTTAAGGAGCTTCTCGAGAAGGGGTTTATAAGGCGGAGTATCTTGGAATGGGTGCTCCAGTGGTGTTCGCCACCAAAGCAGATGGCTCACTATGTCTTTGTGTAGACTGTAGGGAGCTAAACAAGCTGACTAAGAAGAATAGACACCCGCTTCCCAGAGTAGACGATTTGTTTGATCAGCTTGTAGGTGCGTCGGTCTTCTCCCAACTTGATCTGGCTACTGGGTTCCATCAGTTAAGGGTAGCTGAAGATAGCATTGATAAAACGACGTTCAGAACCCCAGACGGTTTCTTCGAGTGGCTTGTTATGCCTTTCGGCTTAACAAACGCACCGACTTATTTTGTAGACCTAATGAGCAGGGTGTTCAAAGAATTCCTCAATAAGTTCGTGGTGGTCTTCGTAGACGATATTTTGATCTTCTCAAAGAATGAGGAAGAACATGCTCAGCATCTGAAGGAAATCATGGATACTCTCTGTGCACATCAGCTAAAACCAAAATTCTCCAAGTGCCACTTCTGGAGAGAAGATGTAAGGTCTCTTGGACATATAGTGTCCAAAGAGGGGTTAGCTGTGGACCCCACGAAAGTGGTGGCGGTGCAAGATTGGAAGACACCAAGAAATGCAACCGAAGTCCGAAGCTTTCTTGGGCTAGCCGGTTTTTAGCGAAAGTTCATTGGAGATTTCCCGAAAATCTCAGGTCCACTCACAAGGCTAACAAAGAAGAATCTAGCGTTCGCTTGGGATTTGGATTGTGATATTGCTTTCCAACGCTTAAAGAGGGCTCTTACAACAGCCCCAGTTTTGACTTTGCCTGATGGAAGCAAAACATTCATAGTATACACGGATGCTTGTGGTACGGGACTAGGCATTGTTCTGATGCAAGAAGGGAAGGTAGTAGCTTATGGTGGAAGACAATTGAAAGTTCATGAAAATAACTACCCAACCCACGATCTTGAGTTGGCCGCCATCGTCTTTGCGCTTAAGACTTGGCGCCATTATCTCCTAGGTGAGAAGTTCGAATTATATACTGACCATAAATCGTTGAAGTATCTGTTCTTGCAGAAAGATCTTAACTTGAGGCAGCAAAGGTGGATGGAGTTCCTTGCCTCGTATGATTTTGAGATTTCCTATACTCCCGGCAAGGGCAACGTAGTAACAGACGCCTTGAGTAGAAAGAAGCTGACCTTAAGCCCTCTCTTTGTAGAAAGGCAAAGCTTGGAGTATATAGCCAGTTTTGACTTTAGGCCCTCCTCTGATTTTGTACCTAGTTTATTGGCATCACTAGAAGTACGGCATACTCTTTTAGACTCAATAGGGGCCGCACAACATGAAGACCCTCAGCTTGTGGATGTGATTGATAAACTAATTAGGGGTGAAACTTCCAGTAACCTCAATAGGTACTCCATCAATGATAAGGGTTGGATGAGACGATATGGAAGATTATGCGTCCCACAAGCAAGGGATTTAGTAAAGATGGTTCTCGAGGAAGCACATCATTCCAAGATGACAATACACCCAGGTAGAGACAATATGTACAAGGACGTAAAGAGAGTTTTCTTTTGGAGCGGCATGAAGAAGGATGTGGCAGATTTCGTTTCTAAGTGCGTGATATGCCAACAGGTCAAGGCAGACAAAAGAAGCCTGGAGGACTGCTTCATCCTCTAGAAGTCCAGCAATGGAAGTGGGATAGCATTTCAATGGACTTCATTGATGGGTTGCCTAGGTCAAGAAGGGGCAATACTAGCATTTGGGTAATAGTGGACAGACTCACAAAAAGCGCCCACTTTATACCTATCAAGAGTAGAAGGACTGCCTCGTCTCTAGATTCTCTTTTTCTCAAGGAAATAGTTCGACTCCATGGAATACCCTCCAGCATAGTGAGTGACCGAGATCCTATCTTTACAAGCGAATTTTGGCGGAGTCTGCAAGAAGCTGTAGGCACACAGTTATGCTTGAGCACGGCCTATCACCCCCAAACTGATGGTCAGATGGAAAGGGTGAACAGAGTATTAGAAGATCTTCTGAGACTGTGCATTCTTGACTTTGGAGGGACTTGGGAGAATCGTCTTCCTTTAGTGGAATTCGCCTACAACAACAGCTACCAAGCCACTATCGGCATGGCGCCCTTCGAAGCTTTGTATGAAAGACCGTGCCGATCACCAACTTGTTGGTGGGAGTCTACAGACAAGCTTATACTTGGGCCAAACATGATTAGAGAGACTTCAGAAAAAGTGGACTTGATACGAAGGAGAATGAAGACAACCCAAGATAGACAGAAATCCTACACAGACAAAAGAAGGACCGACCTTGAGTTTAAGGTTGGGGACAGGGTTTTCCTTATGGTATCTCCTTTAAGGAACGTCGTTCGCTTTGGATCTGCAGGAAAGCTAGCACCAAGGTTTGTAGGACCATTCCCTATCATCGAGAAGATTGGGAAGATGGCTTATAGAGTAGAGCTGCCTGAAAGTTTGGCTGGAATTCACCACATCTTTCACGTTTCTCATCTCCGAAAAAGTTTACATGAGTCTGTGGAAGTGGTGGAGCAAAGCATTCTAGAAGAAGTCGAAGTGGAACGCGAAGCAACTGTGAGGAGAGTTCCAACCCGCATCTTAGGAACTGAAGTGAAAAAGCTACGCAACCGCAAAGTCAAGCTTGTCAAAGTTCAGTGGAGCGACGCCGAGGAAGACGCGACTTGGGAAACTGAGTACAGAATACGCGCGGCCTACCCTTTTCTTTTTGAGGGTACATCTTTGATCTCTCTTTTTCCTTAAGTTGTGCTTAAATCTATCTTTTTAGGTATATCTCCTTGATATTATCCTTTATCCTTAGGTAGAAACCCCTTTGGATGTAAACATGTAATTGAAACATGTTACGGTTGATGGTTGCAAGTGGTTGCTAGTGGTTGCTCGTGGATGCATATACACACACAACTTAGGTTTTAGATCTGCTCAGTCACTTCATATTGCATATGCATATATGTATTCATATTTGTATGTGGTTGAAACTTGATATGTTGTCATATGGATGTCGCATTTGTATGAATGGTTGCGCACTCATGTAGAATTATGAGTAGGGAAAAATTTGCACACATAATGGATTCATGACACTTACATGATTCGCATTAAGGAGGTCAACTGAATCAGTAGACTGCCTAATTTTTGCATTAGATATGGACATACACACACACACTATGCATATGATCATGAAGCATTATAAGTCTTTTAAGGACAATGGACGCCTGTGTTTATTGGTTGAGTAGATGGAAGATTGGATGTTAGGATATCCGTTCTTTCAGACTTGAAGATTACGGGGACGAAATCCTTTAAGGAGGGGAGAATGTAACACCTCGAATTTTCTGTTAACGATAAATTAACAAATTAAAGTATAATTAATTCTTGTTGAAAGAATTAAGGGAAACGAGTTACTCCATTGCATTCGTCTCGGAATTCTGCTTGAGATAGAGTCCGAGTTTGCGTAAATCAGACTCCGTATGAAGGAGTTATGATCTCCGGAAGTTTCTGAATTCGATTTAAAATTCAAACAGCCCGAAAACTTGATCAAAATTCAAAACTGGACCAGAACTGGGCTGGGCGGGAATTTTCCCGCCCAGGACCCAGGTCGACCTGGGTACCCAGGTCGACTATGTAGTCGACCTAGGGGTCGACCTACAGGTCAACCTGCTTGGTCGACCTGACCTGCTTGGTCTGGTCCTGGCTCGGTTTCTGGGGCTTGGTTGTGTCACTAGGGTTGATTTGTCACTATCTGATTGGCTTCTCTTGAGATGGATTGTCTTGATTAACTCTAGCTTCATCGACGGCTCTAATTAGTTTGAAATTCTATATAAACAACCTTAGTCTCCAACCTAAATTCACACAAATAAAATAGAGCTAGAGCCGTCATGCTGCTGGAAGGAAGTCAAGAGTATCCTCCACTTGAAGAAAGATTAGAGACGAGAAAAACTAAAGTAAAAACAAGAATCAAACAACGTTTGTCTACCTAAAGGAAAGCATTGCAAATTCAGAGCTCAGAATTCAGAATTCAATTCGTCGTTTGTTGTAAGTATAGTGATTTTTCTGATGGGAATAGAATTAAGATTTGATTCGATGTAAAATGGAAATGGAATTGTGCTATTGTATAACGACGATGTTAATTCATATCTATGTGTTGCAATGATTGTGTTGTGAATGGTATTGGATGTTTGTGGTATAATTGACTTAATGTTGGATCCATTAGAATGATTGTGGATTAATCTAGTTGATGTTGGATCTATTCAAATTCACATACAAGTTATATGGTTCATATCTACACTTATATGTTAAGGTGATTATGACAAGTTATATGTTGTACAATAGAACTTGTATGCCTAAATGACTAAGTTCATATACATGCTCATATGCTTATACAAAAGTTGCAAGTTCATAATTGGATCCATGCCAAGATCCATTTTAATACAAGTCTCATGTTATAGTAGTAAACATGATTGGATCTAGTTCACACACATGTGATAAAATTATACATACTTTATGGACATGTCATATTCTTGTCATATGCTAGTGATGTTCGATGCTATGCCTAGATCTAAACATGTTTAGGCTTTTGTTGTCTAAATCATATGCTAATTCATGTGACACCTATTTGGTTAGATCCCTATTTCAATGCAAGTTCACATATATGTAAGTTGATTTAGCCTATGTTGCAAATTCACATATATGTATGTTGATTTAGCCTATGTTGCAAATTCACATATATGTAAGTTGATTTAGTCTATGTTGCAAATTCACATATATGTATGTTGATTTAGTCTACGTTGCAAGTTCACACCTATGATATCCATGTTGACTATTTTGCAAGTTCACACCTATAATGTTCATATTGACTATGTCGAAAATGCCAAGTTTACCCCTATGTCATGTTTATGTTAATGAATTTCTTTATGCCAATTTTGTGTACGCTAAATTAGGCTAAGTTTTTAGCCTAATATTATATTTTAAAAATCGTGCGGATGAAAAATTAGGCTAAGATTGTTAGCCTAATATTTAGACGGGGTAACGTTGGGAAAAATTGGTAATTATAGGAAACTTGACATAAATTGGTGAAAAAAAATATGTATTGGCATGTTTGGCACATGCCAATAATTGGTGGCACTTAAATGGTATAAAATTATTATAACAAAAATGATGAACTTGGAAAGTGGGCCACAACACTTAATTGTTACAAATTTACATATAACAAGTAATAGAGACAAATACGTAAACTTAGAAAATACGAGTATGCTTAACCCGAGGTTGGATTGAGTTGTGATGTAATCCTTCCCGGACCCGCCCGGCTGTCCAGTAGTCACAAAAATACCTATCCAATGTCAGAGGTTAAGCATTGAGCTAGCCCAATAAGGACCCGAGGTTAGACTGAGTTACGGTGTAAACCTTCCCGGAACCGACCGGCACATCTAGTAACCGTAACAATACCTGTCTAATGTGAGTGGTCGGTGCCTTAAAAAGCTAAGGACAGACAAGTCAGGATGGTAGGGTTAAGTTAACTAAAACACTTAACCAATTCAACATTTTAATTAAACTGATAGGTGGGGTTAGGTAAATACAGACACTTAACCACTTAATGACTAGAAAACCCTAGTAACGGGGACCTATTTCAGCAGTAACCCAATTAGGTATCATGGTACCCTGAAACTAGGCAGGGTGGGGCACGATTACTGGGTTGATTGTAAGCGGTCAAAAGCGACGGCGGTTGGTGCAACAGTGTGGGTTCTAACGGAGTGCGGGTGTGCACACACTTCAGAGCAGACGAACAGGGCACTGGGCACCAGTAGTATAACCTATGCATTCTAGGATTGTGTCGGGCCGCTACCATGGGACTTGATACACCCTATGGTGGGACCAGCGTAGGTATCTACAATCATTGGGGGCCTTTTGACACATATGATTTTGCGAGTAGGAGCAGATCTTTAGAAAGGGGATCACTTCACCCCGATCATGGGGTGCCAGTTGAAACAATGCAAGTAGGTGCAGAGATATAGTGTGGGGGTGCGATAGTATATTCGGTTCAAACTGCTTTATCTTAGTTTTGATACTTTCCTATTTCCAGTTTGTATGCCCTTTTTCTTATTCTCATACTGAAGAGTCACTAGACTTACCAGGCTTTATGTCTGTCTCTATTTTTCTTTCGTCTACTTTTCTTCCGTTCCCCCGCTCAGGTCCACAGGGAGGAAACAACCCAGCTTAGTCAGACTCTTTGCAAGCTTCAAGATAGTAGATGTATGGTTTGGACTCTCTTTCCTTGGCTATGGCTTTTGGACACGTTCTATGGGGATTTATGCAACTTTTATTATGTTTTATGCTTCTTTATTTAATAATCAAGACAGAAATGATGATGTAATGTTTTGGAAGTTATTATGAGACAATTATGGAAATGTTTTGTATGAACACGTATTTATGAAATGAAAGTCTGTTTGTTTTCCGTTGCTTATAAATATGTGTTTATATCTGTCTTGTGTTTTATCTGTGACTTTTACTTATAAACCTCCACCGAAGTTAAGGCATTTCCTTTGTGAGTGACCTCAATGGAGGTGGGGTGTTTCAGTGTTTACTTATGTGCCCGATTTCAAGCTAATCGAGAAGAGTCACATTTAAGAGCGGTTAAACGAATATTACTATATCTAAGTAGTACCAAAGATTTTGGACTCTTCTATTTGAAAGACTATTCCTTTGAATTGGTTTCATATAGCGATGCTTATTTTGTAGGATCACGAACGGATTGTAAGAGTACAAGTGGAATGTGTCACTTTATTGGTAAATCGCTTATATCTTGGTTTGGAAAGAAGCAAAATTGTGTTTCATTATCAACATGCGAAGCTGAATACATATCTGTTGCACTAGCTTGTGCTCAGATATTATATATGCAACAAACACTAAAAGATTTCAATGTAAATTTGTCAAATTCAATAATTTATTGTGATAATACAAGCGCAATAAATTTGTCTAAGAATCCGGTAAACCATTCCAGAACTAAACACATTGATATCAGACATCACTTCTTGAGAGATAACATTGAAAAACAAATAATAAGTTTGGAATTTGTTAACTCAGAAAATCAAATTGCAGATATCTTTACTAAATCCCTTTTAGAGAACTCTTTCATTAAACTCCGATGAGAACTAGGAATTGTATCATTCAAAGATCTCTAAAAAGTTCTTCGATTATTCTGTGCTTATAATGTCTTAATTTCTGTTTAATCGATGACAAAGGGGGAGAAAATATCTCTCATGCTATCTATGTTGTATACCATTCCTATGATTCCATGCTAATACTCTTATGTTTTCCATACTATTGGAAAATTATGCTAACATTTGTGAATACAGGAATCAAATGGTAAGGTTATAAACTTATGAACTAACAAATTTGTGTAGAAATTCAGGGGGAGCTAAACATTCAGGGGGAGAAAATTCAAAGTGTTGCCATCAATCAAAAAGGGGGAGAATGTTGATAATAAGATTTTGATAGATGCCAACAAATGAAGTTGCAATTGGAATCATATCATAGAGACAAGGATTATGTATACACACACACACATTGAGTCATGTTAGAATTATGTTAAAATCTATCCTCAAGTATACATGAATGTGCAAAACAAAGTAATATTTATTTATTTATTTATAAACCTTCAAAAGCCAGATGTATGCAGAAACTGGCCTACCAGTCGACTGGTGGGAAAAGCACCAGTCGACTGGTCATCCTGTTTTTGCATATAACGACTAGTTTTGAAAAATTTATTTATACGATTTAATTGTAACGACCCGGATTTTTAGCCAGTTAATATTGAATATTTAAATTATTTAATTAGGATAATAAGTTGATTTTTATATTGAATTTATCAATTTAATAATCGGTATATGAATAATTATCTAATATATTTAATTATCATATTATGGAAACGATAGATAATTGGATTCAGAATTTAAAACTGAATCAAAAAGGTTCAAATGGCTAATATAAATTATATATTGAATTATAACGATAGTTATCGATAATTTAAATTGTTTGAAACCATTGTTATATTTTAGATTGAATTGAATTTAAATTGTTATTTCCTTTATTTAGTCGAATTAAATTACAGAGTCAGTTCCGTGAATTTTAAAATAACACAATAATCTGAAGACGTAAATCGCTACGTTGAAAATAGCAGTTCGGGGTTTTAAATTAAAAGGACCGCGAAATATTTTATTATTTAATTAAACAAAATCAAATCAAAGGAATTAAATTCGGCCGACCTACTTCTTTTATATCGCGCCACCCTATTTCTTTCCTCGAGCCAAATTTCCTGTCTTCCTCTTCCAATATCAAGGAAAACATCAAATTAATGTCTGTCGTACTCATGTTTCCTTGCGCCCTTATAAAACCGCACTCCATCTCCTCTCTATTTTCAATCAACGTCGCTCCTCAAATAAATTCCTTCGTTCCTTCTTCTTTTTCTTTTTCTTTTTATCATCCGAAAAATCGATTCCTATCAGAAATTGAAAAAAAGAAAATCGCCATCGCAGGTAGCTCGACATCGAACTGGAGATGGGGTTTTCGACTTTGATAGGGTTTCCCGTTTTGATGTGGGGGGGTGCGCTGTTGATGAAGTCGACGGTGAAGTCGAACTTGATAATGGTGGCAACAGTACGGTATTTAGTGGAGTATTGGGGTTTCGCTCGAACTAAGTTCGGTGGTGGATTTCATGGGCTGAGGACCGATGGCGATTCGGATTAGGGTTTCGAGCCAGGCTCGACTGTTGGGGAAGGTGCGATGTTGGCAAACTCGTGGGATCAGGAGGAGCAGTGTTCGGTGGAGCAGCGTGAAGGTGGTAGTTGTGTATTCTGGGGATCGCGATTTGCTCCCTGAAGTTCATCGATGTAGTTGTAGCTGGCGGTTCTAGTTCTTGGGATGGGAGTCTTTGTTCGGCAGTGATGTATTGAGGAAGAAGAAAGAATTTAACAGGATTAAGGTAAATTTTCTTTTTCTTTTTAGATTTAGTTTTTATTTATTTGAAAAATAAATATGGCAGCTAGGAATTTATTATGAGGGATTAGTGATATAAAAAGCAAATAAATTTATATAATTAGTTTATAGAAAATAAGTTAGTAGTTTTGATTCTTTTATTTAAACCATATTAGTTTGATTCAGATTTCAAACTCAAGATAAATAAAAGAAGTTGGATATTTAATTAAAACAATTTGGTGATTTAATTAAATGAGAAAATGGATATATATATACATATGACATTTATTTATGCGTTAATTGAAATGTTGATCGTTAAATAAATATTCATAGGAGCACGATAAAACTCGTTCGAGGCGATTCGAAGCCGTAAGATCTGAATTTCCACGAGACATTCAACAAAGGAAATTACGGTGAGTAAATCTCACTCACCTTTAGAATTATTTTTATTCCATTAAAAATAATTGTTTGTGCTTGTGTGAATGATTTCTGGTTGCTTTATATATATTAGTTATTTAGGCTATATATATATATATATTGGGTTGATTGATTGGTTGGATTCCCGCAGTCTCATTAGCGGATGCCCGCAGTTTCATAGCGGATGATTACCCTATACGCCCCACGCTATGATTAGTGGATGACCTTCTATACCGCGATATTCTGCCACGAAGCAGAATGGGTATTATTTATGTGCTAACATCTGTGGATGCAGGAAAACAGGTTGGAGGGATCCAACTGGATTCCTCAAAAATATATCATCTGTTTGTTTATTTGTTTGCATATATATTGTTATATATGATGTGTTAGAAAAATAAATAATTGGTTGCTTTGTGTGTTTTATCACTGGGCTTAAGTAATGATATTTAAAAGTATCGTGAAAGGATATTGGAGATTTAAAAAGGAAAATTCTATTTTTAAATAGAATTTGAATTTTAAATGGGAATAAAAATATAAACTTGTTTTTTTGAAAAATAAAACAAGTAGTTCTTTTTAAACGAAGTTTATAAATAGTTCTTTTATAACGAAGTTATAAATGAAGTGAAAAGAATTATCATTTGATAAATTCAGAAATAGAAATACAAGCGTGAAATTGGGATTTGAAATGAAATTTCAAAATAGGATGTGAAATGAAATTTTCAAATATATAACTCAAATGAAATTTGAGTATAACATTTGAATTTTAAAAGGGAGTTTAAATATTTGAATTTTAAAAGGAGATTGAATATTAGAAATTCAAATAGGAGTTCAAATAGAATTTGAATAGACGAAATTAGAATGAAAAATAGAATTTGAATTCAAGGAATTAAAATAAAATTTGAATTCAAAGGAATTCGAATAAAGAAATTCAAATAGAGATTTGCATGTAGAATTTCAAAATAGAATTTGAAATAAAATTTGAAATAGGATTTTCAAAGTAGAATTGGAAATAGAATTTCAAAATAGGAAATCCAAATGGTTTTGAAATGGAATTTGAATTCAAGGGAATTCAAATGGAATTGAGTGAAGAAATTCAAATGATGAAAAAAATAAGTTTGAAAATTAAGAATTCAAATGGGGTTGGCAATGAATTTGAATATTAGAATTCAAATGGAAATGGAAAAAATGAAATTTGAATATAAGAGATTCAAATTTAATTCAAATAGGATTTGATCTATGGGATTTGAATATGAAATTCAAATGGGTTTAAAACTATGGAATTTTGAATGTAGAATTTAAAAAGGAGTTTGAATATTTGAACTTCAATAGAATTCAAATATAGAAATTGGAATATAGAAGTTCCAATGGAATTTAAATATAGATTATGAATAAGAGAATTCAAATGAATTCAAACATCGAATTTGAATATAGGGAATTCAAATAGAAATTCAAGTATTTGATTTGAATATCAAATAGAAAAGGAATTGGGATTTGAATATAGAATTCAAATAAAAGTGAGATTGGAATTTGAATCAAGGAATTCAAATGGAGTTAAATGAAGTTGAATTCACTTTAAAGAAGTTTAACGTTTATATTTATAAATATAATTAAAACGAACTCGCCGCAGCGCTGCAGTTCGTAAAATAGCAATTCGAACTTCAATTGAGTATACAGAACGCAATTGAAGTCGGAATTCTTCGAAACAAGAAACGTCAGGACCGATTTGATAATAGCTTTCTAATGAAGGAGAAAAATCTGAATTTCGTCGTATAGATTTTGAGTTATGTCAAAATCAAATTTTCAGAAAAGCAGCGCCAGAATCGTTTAAAACCATAATGGTTTATTTAACATTATAAAAGGATTTTAAGAGAGGAAATCCGAAGTTCTATTTAGAAAATCTCAGAGTTGAGTTGTAAAATATATGCGAATTCAAGTGTGTAAATGAATATGATTTTTGAAACAGAAACCAAATTTTGATTTATTGAATAGAATTAACTAAATGGAATAGAAATTAGTTAATGAGATTTCGAATGAATATTAGGGTTTGAATAAGTGAATTCGATTTGAGAATTTATATTCGAAAGAGAAAAGAGAACTAGAATTGAAATTGAAATTCAATTTGGTTGTGAGCAAGTTAAACATTTTATTTGAACGTGTTATGTTCAAACAAAGAAGTGAAATAGGCAAAAGAGGCTAATTAAAGAATAATTGAGCGAAACTGAATTCAAACGATTCAAAAAAATGAATTCAAACGAATGGATTGAGTTAAACTGAATGGAAAACAGGTGAACAGGTGTTAAACAGATATGGGATGGCGTATATGAAGATTTTTATTTATGTGCTCGACAAAAAGGTACATGTTTAATTCATATATGGGTTTTATGCGCCGTATCGGCAAGCCGCTTGGCTTTTCCTTTTTCTTTCCGATTGGAGAAGATACCGGGAAGCTATTTGAAATTTCCCGATGCTCCCGATACAGGGGAGGTTATGGCGAAATTTTCCGGAAATTTAAGGAGTTAGAATATTTTTGAGATATTTTGATAATTTGAAATCATTGTATCGACGTATTGAATTCGATAGTAAAGTGAATATAAAAATCGAATGTTGTAAACAAAAAGGGATAGAGATAAGTGATTGAAATTGTTTCCAATTGCAAATAGAGATTTTTCTAATATATAGAAAATAAAAGAAGTTATTATTTGGAAACGTTTTCCAAATGGCATAAGAGGCAAGATTGATTATTGAAAATATTTGGTTAACAAATATTGATAAGGAAATGGAGAAGAGATTTAATTAATGAAATATTAATTAAAGAGCCCAGTGATTTGTTTGAGATGTTGGATGAACACTTGTTTTTATTCGATAGTTAAATCACAGACTATCGAAGTTTTGACCATCGTTGTCAATATGGAGAGACCGGTTGGATTATTATCCGAAGAACCACTCCGTATCGGCATAAGCGTTGCGAACCAAGTATGCTGAATATATTGAAGACGGAGTAAAGTGCAAGGGCTTTTCTATTTATAGAAATAGTGCCTTCGGTTTCGTTCAATCCCAGAACGAACGTAAATGGACGAATGTCTGACAAAGTATTTCCAATGATCAAATGGGTTGGTCTGTATGAATATATATGGTTGCAACGGATTTATCCCTTAGCATAATATCCAGAATATTTGTGCAAACTCAACTGGTGATTAACGGATCTGACGATGTGGCATTCAAAGTGATTGTGTTATCGATGAATGGTAAGTATGCGTAGCCTCAGGCCTCAACAACCGGGAAAGGACAAAAATCGGGCAGGCAGCATGGCTATGTGGGTCGCACCCATTAGGGTGTATAATCACCTATCTAGAGAAATTCCTTTTGTTCTAAATCTATCGATTCTGCCCATTCGGGAAACGGTGGTTTGAGTCCAACCGTTGGTGATATACATTCGATACACTCAAGCGAAATGAGTGGTCGGTCATGTGTGGGCCGGGTTACAAGATGTTCTTGTTGAACCCAGGTGTATTCGCCTCTAGAGATACATCATCGGAAGGTGGTCCCATACCTTGTCATGTTGGAAATCCAATCTTCAATAAGCGACATGCGGTTTTTGATTTTATACTATATATGTGGAGCGTGAGATGCAAGCGTTCTGCTATTTGGTTATTTACTTGATGTAGACATTATCATAATATCACTGGATTTGATATCAAAGTGTTTTGGGTTATAGTAAGGTAAAAACCGTCCGTGTTTATGTGTGGACTGGTCTTACTATTATCTTTTCTTTCGAAAAGGGTTTTGAAAGTTAAACAAGTGGTTGGAGTTTACTCACACCAGTCCCATGACTGACCCAGAGTTTATTTTGTTTTGTTCTTCCCTAAACTCTTGGGTGCCCAAATTTGTACGGGCAGTCAAGTGTTTCAGGCTTTTACAGATACACTTGGAGGAGCTTGAAGCAGGAGGCTTCAACGTTAGTTATTTAGAGTTACTTCCGCTGGATCAAATGTTATTTGTACTCTGATGATGGTATGTATATATGTACAAAACAGATTGTATTTCAAAGCTTATGTTATATAATATATTTTGTTCGTTCCGCTGTGAGTTGTGATCTTCGTTTTTCTTCTATTCTAATATTTCTTTCTTTCTATTTCTCATCCTCTAATTTCTTTCTAATAATGAGTCGTATTTCTGTGTTATTTGGGTTGGACGTGTGGTGTATTTAGTCAACTCAGATAGCTCGGATTTGCGGGTCGTTACAGGTGGTATCAGAGCTTGGTTGAGCGAATACCTAGGCTTTGGTGGAATGTGCTCATTAGAGATAGGGTCAGTAGCACCCTAGAATGAGTTGAGTGTATAGATACGAGAGAGCGTATTTGTAAATTGATATAAAAGTTGTTTTATATTGTGTTGGCTAGTCTATTGAGTGGTTTATGAATTCTGGTCGAATCGTGGGACGCCACGAAGTCGATAGGAATTTCTAAACACTTGAACAGAAGATTGAACATGATATTGTTTTCAAGTGGGTAGATGAAATAATTTAACCCAAAATTTCTATTTTGATATAGAAAGAATAATTTTTTGAAATTATTATTATATGGATGTGTTGGATGTTGATTTTATAATCAAATGAGATTATAAAATTAAAATGGTTATTTATAACCACACTGAATTTGTATATGAATGAAATATATACAAATAAGATGAATTAGAATTAAATTCAAACCAGAATTGAGAATTCAAAATCCTGGGAAGTTGAAAAATATTTTTCAAAGTATATTAAAATAATATAGCTTTGTTTTAAAAGGGTTTGAAAGGAAATCATTTTAGATGGATTTTGAAATTGTTTAAGCACTAAACTCACTTCGGTGACTGGGAAATTATTCTGATGATGATTGCAACATCATCAGTGTTCATTTCCGAGTTTCTAAGTGATGAATTGCTACCTTAAAAAGTTTTTGATGGAAATTTGTTTGAAAGAAAACAAGTAGTTTGAAAATTCAAATGTTTTGAATTTGAAATGAAAATAAATATATGTATATATTTATGGGATTTCAAAAGAATTTGAAAAGAAAAAACCAGGGATTTGAATTCTGGAATTTAAATTTAACTTAAACAAGTTAAATGAATCAAGTAAATGAATTGATTAGAATCAATTTAAATAGATTTATTGAAATAAATTGAAATAAATATGAATTGAATGTGAAGGCATATGAAAGGAAGAAGACCAAAAGTTTTGGTTGAAATTAAAGTCATAGAAATATGAGGAGTTGAATTTCAACATAAGTGAATATGTTGAAAAGTAATGAGTTTGTACCATGTTTCCTACCTTAGCAATTTCGAGGACGAAATTATTTTAAGGGGGAAAGAATGTAACGACCCGGATTTTTAGCCAGTTAATATTGAATATTTAAATTATTTAATTAGGATAATAAGTTGATTTTTATATTGAATTTATCAATTTAATAATCGGTATATGAATAATTATCTAATATATTTAATTATCATATTATGGAAACGATAAATAATTGGATTCAGAATTTAAAACTGAATCAAAAAGGTTCAAATGGCTAATATAAATTATATATTGAATTATAACGATAGTTATCGATAATTTAAATTGTTTGAAACCATTGTTATATTTTAGATTGAATTTAATTTAAATTGTTATTTCCTTTATTTAGTCGAATTAAATTACAGAGTCAGTTCCGTGAATTTTAAAATAACACAATAATCTGAAGACGTAAATCGCTACGTTGAAAATAGAAGTTCGGGGTTTTAAATTAAAAGGACCGCGAAATATTTTATTATTTAATTAAACAAAATCAAATCAAAGGAATTAAATTCGGCCGACCTACTTCTTTTATATCGCGCCACCCTATTTCTTTCCTCGAGCCAAATTTCCTGTCTTCCTCTTCCAATATCAAGGAAAACATCAAATTAATGTCTGTCGTACTCATGTTTCCTTGCGCCCTTATAAAACCGCACTCCATCTCCTCTCTATTTTCAATCAACGTCGCTCCTCAAATAAATTCCTTCGTTCCTTCTTCTTTTTCTTTTTCTTTTTATCATCCGAAAAATCGATTCCTATCAGAAATTGAAAAAAAGAAAATCGCCATCGCAGGTAGCTCGACATCGAACTGGAGATGGGGTTTTCGACTTTGATAGGGTTTCCCGTTTTGATGTGGGGGGGTGCGCTGTTGATGAAGTCGACGGTGAAGTCGAACTTGATAATGGTGGTAACAGTACGGTATTTAGTGGAGTATTGGGGTTTCGCTCGAACTAAGTTCGGTGGTGGATTTCATGGGCTGAGGACCGATGGCGATTCGGATTAGGGTTTCGAGCCAGGCTCGACTGTTGGGGAAGGTGCGATGTTGGCAAACTCGTGGGATCAGGAGGAGCAGTGTTCGGTGGAGCAGCGTGAAGGTGGTAGTTGTGTATTCTGGGGATCGCGATTTGCTCCCTGAAGTTCATCGATGTAGTTGTAGCTGGCGGTTCTAGTTCTTGGGATGGGAGTCTTTGTTCGGCAGTGATGTATTGAGGAAGAAGAAAGAATTTAACAGGATTAAGGTAAAAATTTTTTTTTCTTTTTAGATTTAGTTTTTATTTATTTGAAAAATAAATATGGCAGCTAGGAATTTATTATGAGGGATTAGTGATATAAAAAGCAAATAAATTTATATAATTAGTTTATAGAAAATAAGTTAGTAGTTTTGATTCTTTTATTTAAACCATATTAGTTTGATTCAGATTTCAAACTCAAGATAAATAAAAGAAGTTGGATATTTAATTAAAACAATTTGGTGATTTAATTAAATGAGAAAATGGATATATATACATATGACATTTATTTATGCGTTAATTGAAATGTTGATCGTTAAATAAATATTCATAGGAGCACGATAAAACTCGTTCGAGGCGATTCGAAGCCGTAAGATCTGAATTTCCACGAGACATTCAGCAAAGGAAATTACGGTGAGTAAATCTCACTCACCTTTAGAATTATTTTTATTCCATTAAAAATAATTGTTTGTGCTTGTGTGAATGATTTCTGGTTGCTTTATATATATTAGTTATTTAGGCTATATATATATATATTGGGTTGATTGATTGGTTGGATTCCCGCAGTCTCATTAGCGGATGCCCGCAGTTTCATAGCGGATGATTACCCTATACGCCCCACGCTATGATTAGTGGATGACCTTCTATACCGCGATATTCTGCCACGAAGCAGAATGGGTATTATTTATGTGCTAACATCTGTGGATGCAGGAAAACAGGTTGGAGGGATCTAACTGGATTCCTCAAAAATATATCATCTGTTTGTTTATTTGTTTGCATATATATTGTTATATATGATGTGTTAGAAAAATAAATAATTGGTTGCTTTGTGTGTTTTATCACTGGGCTTAAGTAATGATATTTAAAAGTATCGTGAAAGGATATTGGAGATTTAAAAAGGAAAATTCTATTTTTAAATAGAATTTGAATTTTAAATGGGAATAAAAATATAAACTTGTTTTTTTGAAAAATAAAACAAGTAGTTCTTTTTAAACGAAGTTTATAAATAGTTCTTTTATAACGAAGTTATAAATGAAGTGAAAAGAATTATCATTTGATAAATTCAGAAATAGAAATACAAGCGTGAAATTGGGATTTGAAATGAAATTTCAAAATAGGATGTGAAATGAAATTTTCAAATATATAACTCAAATGAAATTTGAGTATAACATTTGAATTTTAAAAGGGAGTTTAAATATTTGAATTTTAAAAGGAGATTGAATATTAGAAATTCAAATAGGAGTTCAAATAGAATTTGAATAGACGAAATTAGAATGAAAAATAGAATTTGAATTCAAGGAATTAAAATAAAATTTGAATTCAAAGGAATTAGAATAAAGAAATTCAAATAGAGATTTGCATGTAGAATTTCAAAATAGAATTTGAAATAAAATTTGAAATAGGATTTTCAAAGTAGAATTGGAAATAGAATTTCAAAATAGGAAATCCAAATGGTTTTGAAATGGAATTTGAATTCAAGGGAATTCAAATGGAATTGAGTGAAGAAATTCAAATGATGAAAAAAATAAGTTTGAAAATTAAGAATTCAAATGGGGTTGGCAATGAATTTGAATATTAGAATTCAAATGGAAATGGAAAAAATGAAATTTGAATATAAGAGATTCAAATTTAATTCAAATAGGATTTGATCTATGGGATTTGAATATGAAATTCAAATGGGTTTAAAACTATGGAATTTTGAATGTAGAATTTAAAAAGGAGTTTGAATATTTGAACTTCAATAGAATTCAAATATAGAAATTGGAATATAGAAGTTCCAATGGAATTTAAATATAGAGTATGAATAAGAGAATTCAAATGAATTCAAACATCGAATTTGAATATAGGGAATTCAAATAGAAATTCAAGTATTTGATTTGAATATCAAATAGAAAAGGAATTGGGATTTGAATATAGAATTCAAATAAAAGTGAGATTGGAATTTGAATCAAGGAATTCAAATGGAGTTAAATGAAGTTGAATTCACTTTAAAGAAGTTTAACGTTTATATTTATAAATATAATTAAAACGAACTCGCCGCAGCGCTGCAGTTCGTAAAATAGCAATTCGAACTTCAATTGAGTATACAGAACGCAATTGAAGTCGGAATTCTTCGAAACAAGAAACGTCAGGACCGATTTGATAATAGCTTTCTAATGAAGGAGAAAAATCTGAATTTCGTCGTATAGATTTTGAGTTATGTCAAAATCAAATTTTTAGAAAAGCAGCGCCAGAATCGTTTAAAACCATAATGGTTTATTTAACATTATAAAAGGATTTTAAGAGAGGAAATCCGAAGTTCTATTTAGAAAATCTCAGAGTTGAGTTGTAAAATATATGCGAATTCAAGTGTGTAAATGAATATGATTTTTGAAATAGAAACCAGATTTTGATTTATTGAATAGAATTAACTAAATGGAATAGAAATTAGTTAATGAGATTTCGAATGAATATTGGGGTTTGAATAAGTGAATTCGATTTGAGAATTTATATTCGAAAGAGAAAAGAGAACTAGAATTGAAATTGAAATTCAATTTGGTTGTGAGCAAGTTAAACATTTTATTTGAACGTGTTATGTTCAAACAAAGAAGTGAAATAGGCAAAAGAGGCTAATTAAAGAATAATTGAGCGAAACTGAATTCAAACGATTCAAAAAAATGAATTCAAACGAATGGATTGAGTTAAACTGAATGGAAAACAGGTGAACAGGTGTTAAACAGATATGGGATGGCGTATATGAAGATTTTTATTTATGTGCTCGACAAAAAGGTACATGTTTAATTCATATATGGGTTTTATGCGCCGTATCGGCAAGCCGCTTGGCTTTTCCTTTTTCTTTCCGATTGAAGAAGATACCGGGAAGCTATTTGAAATTTCCCGATGCTCCCGATACAGGGGAGGTTATGGCGAAATTTTCCGGAAATTTAAGGAGTTAGAATATTTTTGAGATATTTTGATAATTTGAAATCATTGTATCGACGTATTGAATTCGATAGTAAACTGAATATAAAAATCGAATGTTGTAAACAAAAAGGGATAGAGATAAGTGATTGAAATTGTTTCCAATTGCAAATAGAGATTTTTCTAATATATAGAAAATAAAAGAAGTTATTATTTGGAAACGTTTTCCAAATGGCATAAGAGGCAAGATTGATTATTGAAAATATTTGGTTAACAAATATTGATAAGGAAATGGAGAAGAGATTTAATTAATGAAATATTAATTAAAGAGCCCAGTGATTTGTTTGAGATGTTGGATGAACACTTGTTTTTATTCGATAGTTAAATCACAGACTATCGAAGTTTTGACCATCGTTGTCAATATGGAGAGACCGGTTGGATTATTATCCGAAGAACCACTCCGTATCGGCATAAGCGTTGCGAACCAAGTATGCTGAATATATTGAAGACGGAGTAAAGTGCAAGGGCTTTTCTATTTATAGAAATAGTGCCTTCGGTTTCGTTCAATCCCAGAACGAACGTAAATGGACGAATGTCTGACAAAGTATTTCCAATGATCAAATGGGTTGGTCTGTATGAATATATATGGTTGCAACGGATTTATCCCTTAGCATAATATCCAGAATATTTGTGCAAACTCAACTGGTGATTAACGGATCTGACGATGTGGCATTCAAAGTGATTGTGTTATCGATGAATGGTAAGTATGCGTAGCCTCAGGCCTCAACAACCGGGAAAGGACAAAAATCGGGCAGGCAGCATGGCTATGTGGGTCGCACCCATTAGGGTGTATAATCACCTATCTAGAGAAATTCCTTTTGTTCTAAATCTATCGATTCTGCCCATTCGGGAAACGGTGGTTTGAGTCCAACCGTTGGTGATATACATTCGATACACTCAAGCGAAATGAGTGGTCGGTCATGTGTGGGCCGGGTTACAAGATGTTCTTGTTGAACCCAGGTGTATTCGCCTCTAGAGATACATCATCGGAAGGTGGTCCCATACCTTGTCATGTTGGAAATCCAATCTTCAATAAGCGACATGCGGTTTTTGATTTTATACTATATATGTGGAGCGTGAGATGCAAGCGTTCTGCTATTTGGTTATTTACTTGATGTAGACATTATCATAATATCACTGGATTTGATATCAAAGTGTTTTGGGTTATAGTAAGGTAAAAACCGTCCGTGTTTATGTGTGGACTGGTCTTACTATTATCTTTTCTTTCGAAAAGGGTTTTGAAAGTTAAACAAGTGGTTGGAGTTTACTCACACCAGTCCCATGACTGACCCAGAGTTTATTTTGTTTTGTTCTTCCCTAAACTCTTGGGTGCCCAAATTTGTACGGGCAGTCAAGTGTTTCAGGCTTTTACAGATACACTTGGAGGAGCTTGAAGCAGGAGGCTTCAACGTTAGTTATTTAGAGTTACTTCCGCTGGATCAAATGTTATTTGTACTCTGATGATGGTATGTATATATGTACAAAACAGATTGTATTTCAAAGCTTATGTTATATAATATATTTTGTTCGTTCCGCTGTGAGTTGTGATCTTCGTTTTTCTTCTATTCTAATATTTCTTTCTTTCTATTTCTCATCCTCTAATTTCTTTCTAATAATGAGTCGTATTTCTGTGTTATTTGGGTTGGACGTGTGGTGTATTTAGTCAACTCAGATAGCTCGGATTTGCGGGTCGTTACATTAATTCTACCAGTCAACTGATGATTTTTAACCAGTCGACAGATTCGACCCAGAAATTATTTTGTAAAGAGTCACCATCTTTCATAAAGAGATTTCTCTTGATTAATCAAAGGAAATGGACATATCTTTTTATACAAACTCTTCGTGAAGGATTTCTACTCTTATACTATTATATAAACAACTTCAATACTGTTTTACAATCACCGAATTTAATTGAATTTTACTGATTTTACTGATCATCATTCTATTCTCTCCATTTACATTCTTTGCAAATAAATGCTCTCCAATTTAAATACTTGTTGAATCCTTGAATCAATTTAATATCATTTGATTCAATAAGAAATCTTTTTCCTAAAATCTTCGCATTCAAACATTTACTCGAGGATCAGATTATAGGAACGTTGCACTTAAACTATTGGCTATCCTTGTCAATTCAAGAACACAAATCAGAAGTCAAACACTTGTAATTGTTGAAGACCTGTGTAGTGGCTCAAGCGAGAGACATCCTTGTTGGGGCTCGGGTGTACTGACCTATTCCTTCGAGTTAAGCGAGGGCTTTGTTAGTGAATTCCGAAGAGGAGCTTCGTGACTGGACGTAGGGCGGGAAGTCCGAACCAGTATAAAAATTCCTGGTGTCACTTTACTTAATTTACCACATTTATTTAATTATGATATATCTTTATTTTACCTGCGTAACTATTGCATATTAACAAGTTAGCATATCGTCTACATTTCCGCTATATCCATATAGATCTTGTTTAAGTCGTACACATCGACTTTTTCAAAGGATACTAGTACAAATATGTAAAACATCACCTCTTTCTAATCCAACTGCGCAACTCCGAATAATACCTATACCTATCAGCTACTCATCAGTATCGTCGATGAGCACCAAAGGTAATAAGAGGGGAAAAAACTAGGGTTAGACAACAGTCTGTTGTAAGCAATAAACAGATCTCAAAGTACTGCAAAAGTTGTAATTGTAACAGCCTGAATTTTTTAAGTCATGGTAGTAAATTAACGAATTATATAATATAATAATAACTTATATTTTTTGGAATTTAGCTATGGAAGTTGCACCATTACGTCCTTGCAATTTTTTGGTTAATTTACATATAAAGTTTGTAAAAATCAGAGTTAATATAAAGAAGTTACAAAAATATACAAGTTATACGTATAATTCAAAAATTAATAAATGAAGCTAAAAGGAAAATTTAGCAAATGGTTGAATCTAACTACGGGTTCTTTTCGATTGAGTTCGTTACGATTTTCTAGGTCATTTTCGTGTAAAAAATGTTACAATCAGAGTTAGTATGAAAGAGATACTGTAGTAACAAAAATTAGAAAAAAAATATACAGGGCGGGTCGACCCAAGCAGGGGTTGGATCGACCCACCCAGGCATTTGGGCACAAATGTGCGAACGTTAGTGGTCAAACACGTTTTCTTTCATAACTAAGCTGATGTGGCTCAATTTGTTGGTTTAACTTCAATTTTTTGCAGACATGGAAAGTTCCTATTGATCGTGTGACGTGGGTGGTTTAGATTTAATATAAAAATCCAATGGACTGAGATCCCTAGCCTAACCTATAAATAGACCCCTAGACCTAACTCATTCTTCACATCATAATCTCTTCCCCATTTGGTACTCTCCTTTTGAGACAGAATCGATTTAAAAATTTAAGGTGAAAAGTTTTATTAAAATGAATATTTATACATACATACTTATATACACTTTTGGAGGTGAGATCTATAAGGACCACGAAGAAATGCTTTCGACCACAGTGAGTTTTGTAATTATTCAGATTTTTGATCATTTAGGGAAATAAGGTTTCTAATGGTTGTAGAGTTTTTTGTAATTTTTCTTTATAGTTTTCGTTCGTTTTCTATAATTTAGTATTTTCTATACGTAATTTTTGTAAATCATTTTTCTATAACTTTTCAGTCTTTTTCTTACAAATTTTATTAATGTACTATAAGATATTCTTTCGGTCTTTTTCCTTCTTTCTATGGTTGTCAGTCATTTTATAGTTTCTATACCTAATTGTGGTATATGCTTAAAACAAATTTTATGTTAGGGATTGCGGAATGGATCGTTAAAGCAAAACTAACACTAAAGGGGGGTGGGGTGAATAGTGTTTTTGAGAATTTAAACGAAATATAAAACTTATATGAACTACTATATGAATCAAACACCATAGAAACAATCACATACACAGAATCAAACACAACGATAAAAAAGGAAAGAACACATCGGATTTTATACTGGTTCGGAATTGCTCCTTCGTCCAGTGCCATACAACGCTGGATTGCGCAGAGTTTTATTACTATATCAATATCCAATTACAATCCTCTCCTTGATTTCACAGCTACAAGGGTAACACCGATTCCACACACCTGATCAAGTATACTCTCCTTGATTTCACGGCAGCAAGGGTTACACCGATTCTAACCTCTTTGATTTCATGGCTACAGAGGTCACACCGATTACCCAAACACTTCCCAAATGATTATAATAGCCTTATAACTCTTCAATAGCACTTTGATTCAGAGAGTAATGAGTAGAGAGTGAGAAGAGAATAAGTTTTACATAAACAGAATTGAAGTTGGCAGAGTATAGGTGTAGAAATCATAAAAATAAGAAAATATAATGGTGTAAAGAAAGGAGATGAAGATGGAGAAGAATAATTATAAAAAAATTCGAAATCAGCCCCTATTTATATGTTTTGAAAGGTTGCAACATTTCCGGAGCATCACAAATAGTGAAAACAGTTCCTTTGAAAACAAAAAAATGACAGTTATATGCCGACATAGACATATATGTATGTCGACATAAGCATGTGTAAAATTGAATTTTGAGAATTTTTCAAGTGTTTTGATATATATATATATATATAATTCTGGAAATCCTTGAATTGAAACATACTGTTATAAATAAGTATTATAAAGTGGAAAACATATAAAAACATAAATATAAGATATATGAACATATTTATAAAATTATAGAGTTTAAAACTATATAAATATAAAGTATATAATATATAAAACTTGTAAACTATAAAACTTGAATTTAAAATCAAAAGTGGCAAAGTAAAGAAAGTAGAATAGAGAAGATAGAGATTGAAGATAGAATTTGAAAATTGAAAAACAGAATTAGAATTAGAATTTGAACATTGAGTGTTATTCAGAGTCTTACATAAACTAGACTCTATTACTATATTTATCTTGAACTCTTGAAATCTTGAATTATCTCTGAAATCTGAATTTCTAATATCTTTAAACTGTACAGTCTTTAGTAATAAGTCCTGTATATAAATCCTGCATATGTGTATATATATTCTAGATAAAAGTGTTAGTATATATTTTATAATCAATTAATATTGAAATAGGGTTATTGTCATCAAAACTTCATTCTCCAACAATCTACCCCTTTCTGATGATGGCAACCTTAGTTTATAAAATATCGTACCTGTACATACCTGTTTGTACCCGTTGATGATGGTCCTTCTAATACTCCCCCTGTCTATATGAATCCTATAAACTAATTCTATATTTAATAATTTCTTCCCCTTTGGCATTATCAAAAAGAAGTTCTAAATCTTCTCCCCCTAAATCCTATAAATATCTAAATAGTTCTTATACCAAAGTAGAGTACTCCCCACTAAGTCCTAAATCTATCTATATAATCCTATAATATGATTATCAATCATCAATACAAACCAATCCAAGTACTATAATTACATATGTTTGATGTTATATATACAAACCATATCAAACAAATCAAAGCACACCACACCATATGTTTTATATATACAAGTTTTTGATTCAAATTAAACAAATTCAAACAAATCAATCAAATCAACCATACCAAACAAATAAACATTTTTTGGGAATTCAACTCATTCATCATGTCCAGTTATTGGGTTCTTTTTGATGTCCTTCCATTTTTCTTTATTGTTAAGTGATTCTTTGTTGTTTTCATCTCTGGAATGAGAATAAATTGTCCAACAAATTACATCACAATGTTTTTCTTGATATTCAACCATTCTCATCTGAATTAACTGTAGATGGCGCTAATTATGTGATACTATAGAGAGGATTTTCTTGAAGGAATTCAAAGAATCTTCAAGATTTTCTCTTATATTATGAATTGGATTTTCCATTGATTTGATAAGAAATGAACAAGGAAGAAGGAGAAATGAAGTAATGATTTTTTTGGAAGAAATAGGCTTAAATAGGGTCTGGAATTCGTTGGATTTTGAATGGAATGAGTTAGTTATTTAATTTTAAAATTTGAAAATATTAGAAAATCTGGCAATTATATGTTGACATATACATAAATGTATGTCGACATACCCTATTTGGAAATTTTTCAAAATTTCATTCTTTTGATCCTATATTAAATTATTATTAATTCTAAAGTTTTTACAGTAACGTAAAGATGATTTTGACATAAATAAAAACTCCATTCATTGCTTCATAGAAAGCAAATACATCCATCTAATTAAGACACACTAAATACGAGATTCGAAAGCAAACATAACTAAATACAAGCGAATACATAAAGAAAATTAAACTAGATAGACTAGTTTTCAGACGATGATGGGGAAGGTAAGGTTCCAAGATTTCTTCCAATCTTGACCATGAACTTGGTCATTTTTGATAAGTTCTTGTTAAGCTTCTTTTGATTGTTGACAATCTTTACTTGATTTTGAACAATCGTATCTTTGGAAATGTGTCTAGTGTTGGCTGGACACTCAACGCTTTCTAAAGAAGTTTCTTCTTCTTTGACTTCCATTGGCACTTGTTCTTATTACATTCGAGCTTGTTTGGCTTTGAATGTCT
The DNA here is from genome assembly GCA_030737875.1 of Allium sativum. NCBI lineage: Eukaryota > Viridiplantae > Streptophyta > Magnoliopsida > Asparagales > Amaryllidaceae > Allium > Allium sativum. The sequence continues at coordinate 1,014,490,450 of CM060924.1, forward strand.
CATATGGTTGGAAAGTGAGAGGATTTTGCACGAGGTGTATGTTTGATGAGTCAAATACTTTTCTAGGCACAAATTCTTCTCCATGTAGATCAACTCCAAAATATTTGAAAATGCGGGTGAGATAAACACCATAGTAGAGAGAGTTTTCTCTTGATGACAATTCTACGGGTTTGATCTCTTTTAAGATCATATCGGCCCAATTGATGTTAGAGCCACCCCATAATAGCAAAGAGGACTTTTTGGACTTTAAAAGTTAGGTTGTTAAAATTCCCGAAACAAGGAGTGATGGTATGTTGGAGGAGTACGTTGACAATTCTTGTTTTTGGATGGAAAAAGCGAATTTTGAAATCCATTTGAGCATCGCTTTCGAATATGTCATGATAGGTCTCTAAATTGGTTTCATTGATAACGAAATCCAAAAAATCCGAGTCTATGCTTTTACCTAAGAGTTCGACATCGAGAACAATTTGCGTGCCTTTGACGCTACTCCAAATTTGGTCTTCGTTTCCTTCGTAAAATCCGCAATTAAGATTCACATAGAACATCTTGACAAGCTTTGGATAACACACTTCGCCATTATCCCGTGAGTCAATTAGACTCAAGATTTCGTTTTGTTGAAAGAGAGAGGTAAGATCATAAGAGGGAAAATCGCTAAAGATGGCGAAAGCACCCGTGTTAACTTTAGCATTTTCTACATAGTTAACATAGGTTTTGATAGCTTCTTTGTCATTATGAAGATAACCTTTGATGGTTTTGGTTAACTTCAATTTCTGAGTTGAACTCGAGGTAGCCATTGAATTGATGGTTTTAAAGAGTATAGATATGAAGAATATTGTTTTGAATTGTGAATGAAAGGTAGAGAGAATAGGTGTATATATAGAAATTGAATGGATATGAATTAAATAAGCACAACTTTTCAGTAGTCAATGACACCTTTTCAGATCTTGAAAGTTGGTGAAAAGTTGGAGGAAAGTTTGAAAGTTTAAACCTTTGAAATTCAATATTTAAATTTCAAATTTCTGGTCATATATATCGACATATAGACATATGTATGTCGACATATGTATGTTGACATATGTACCTATTTTCAAAGAAAATTTGATTTTTGTGAAATGTGATTTAAATTATCGATTTATATCTCAGGTTTAATGATTTCCTGAAATAATTCTAATCCTCACAAACATCCACTTTTTTTTATTATTATATTATTATTTTGAATTTTCAATTTCAAGTTTGAATTTGAAATTTTAAGTTTGATTTTTAAGTTTTAATTTTTTAAATTCAAAACAAAGCAACCACTCAACCATATAAAATTTAAAATTTTATTAAGGCGTACCCGGTTTTTAGATCCTTTTCTTCGAAATTTTATGAATTCTGAATTGTCGTGAAGCACATATTTGAATTTTTGGTTTCTGGCTCTTTATCACTTGATGATGAATTTGAATCATCTAACATTGTTGCGTATACTTTCTTTCTCTTCCTTGACGATTTGTTGTTGTCTGTTTGTTGGGTTGATTTATCTGGATATGGACACATTTTTCTTAAATGGCCTGGTTTGTTGCAGTTATAACATCAACCATCATTCCTTCTTGAGTTCCCTTGGTTATTATCATGAAAATAACTTTTTCCTTCTATATTTCAGAAATTTTCTAAACTGTCTTGTCATAACGGCTATTTCTTCATCATCTTCACTACTCGAATCAGAATAATTTGTTGTTGCTTTAAGTGCAATGGATTTCTTCTCAGTTGGCCTGTTTTCTTTTCTTTTCTATAATTAGACTTCAAAAGACATCAGATTTCCGATTAACTCCTCAATCTTCATTTCATTGACATTATTGGCTTCTTTATTTGCCAAAGTTTTCTGATCCCATTCTAGAGTCAATGAACTTAATATTTTTCTGACTTAATCTTATTCAAAATAAGTTTTCTTAAGTGCTGTTAACGAATGCACCATCTTTTGAAATCTGCAATACATATCGGAGATAGATTCATTCTCATTAATTTTGAATAACTCAAACCGATTAACTATCATTGATATCTTAGTTTGTTTAACTTTACTAGTTCCTTCATGAGTAACTTGTAAAGTTCTCCAAATTTCATAAGCATTTTTACATATAGACACTCTATTAAACCCATTCCAATCCAACGAACAAAATAACATATTCATGGCTTTAGAATTGCTTTATGCAGCAGTCTTTTGTTCATTTGTCCATTGTACAAAAGCAGTTGTGGGTTCAAAAAGCTCATTTTGTGTACTGTTCCATGTGTATAATCCTACTAATTGTAAATATATTTTCATTCTACATGCCCAGTATGAATAGTTACTACCATTAAACAGTGGTGGTCAAACAGTGGACGGACCTTCTGCAAAAGAACTATTTTTCTACTAGTGTTGGTTGCCATTTTCACTATTTTCAAAAATCAGATTATGAACTTTTTGAAAGACCTTACTCCGATACTGATTGTTAGGGATTGCGGAATGGATCGTTAAGGCAAAACTAACACTAGAGGGGGTGAATAGTGTTTTTGAGAATTTAAACGAAATCTAAAACTTATATGAACTACTATATGAATCAGACACCACAGAAACAATCGTAGACACAGAATCAAACACAAATACAAAGGGAAGAAAAATGCAGAAAAGGAAAGAACACACCGGATTTTATACTGGTTCGGAATTGCTCCTATGTCCAGTCCCAGGCAACACTGGATTGCGTAGAGTTTTATTACTATATCAATATCTCATTACAATCCTCTCCTTGAATATATGGCTACAAGGGTAACACCGATTCCACACACTTGATCAAGTATACTCTCCTTGATTTCACAGCTACAAGGACCACACTGATTCCAACCTCCTTGATTTCACGACTACAAGGGTCACACCAATTCCCACCTCCTTGATTTCACGGCTACAAGGGTCACACCGATTACTCAAACACTTCCCAAATGATTACAATAGCCTTATAACTCTTTAATATCACTTTGATTCAGAGAATAATGAGTAGAGAGTGAGAAGAGAAGAAGTTTTATATAAATTGAACTGAATTCGGCCGAGTATAGGTGTAGAAATCATAAAAATAAGAAAATATAATGGTGTAAAAGAAAGGAGATGAAGATAGAGAAGAAGAATTATAAAAAATTGAAATCAGGCCCTATTTTAAGTTTTGAAAGGTTGCAACATTTCTGGAGTGTCACAAATAGTGAAAAGACACTTCCTTTGAAAATCAAAGAAGTGATAGTTATATGTTGACATAGACATATATGTATGTCGACATAAGCATGTGTGAAATTGAATTTTGAGAAATTTTCAAGTGTCTTGATATATATACATACATACATATATATATATATATATAATTCTAGAAATTCTTGAACTAAAACATAATGTTATAAATAAGTATTATAAAGTGGAAAAACATATAAAAACATAAATATAAGATATATGAACATATTTATAAAATTATAGAGTTTAAAACTATATAAATATAATGAATATAATATATAAAACTTATAAACTATAAAACTTGAATTTAAAATCAAAAGTAAAGTAAAGAAACTAGAATAGAGAAGATAGAGATTGAAGATAGAATTTGAAAACTGAAAAATAGAATTTTAATTTGAACCTGGAGTGCTATTCAGAGTCTTACTTGAACTAGACTCTATTACTGTATTTATCTTGAACTCTTGAAATCTTGATTACTCATGATTCTTGAATCGTCTCTGAAATCTGAATTTCTAATATCATTAAACTGTAAAGTCTTTAGTAGTAATTCTTGTATATAAATCCTGCATATGTGTATATATATATTCTAGATAAAAGTGTTAATATATATTTTATAATCAATTAATATTGAAATAAGGTTGTTGTCATCAAAACTCCATTCTCCAACATTTTATTCTGTAATTGTTAGTATAGTGATCACTGATTTAATCCAATGACTGATTTATTCCCTTTTATTTTATACATGTGAAAAATTAAATTAAAGAATAATTGTGCAAATGAGGGTTAAGCATATGTGACTAAATTTATAGAATAATGTGCATAAAATATAAAACTATAATTAAAAAAAGGATTGGGCGAAAATAGGTAAATAAAATAGTTTTACATCTAAATTATGAAACAGGTTGTAATAAAAACACTGAACATATTTGCAAAGCAGTATTATGATATTTTTTATAGACACACATTTAAATCATAATGGACGGACTATACCTAACTGCAAATATGATTATAACACGAAGGTTACAGTAGAACGAAACGAGGGAAACGCTTATTATTGAAAAAAAACTTAAAACCAAAGTTAAATTTAATAAACATACACTGGGTATGGTCCGTTCTAGCAGCATGGGGCTGATTTGGTAAAATAAGCGACATAAGTTAATAAGAATGTACTAGTAGTGGTTTGTCAGGCAGCACGGGGGTTGCTTGGGGAAAATAAGTGATAATAAAGTATAGTGAATAGATAACGGGAGTTCGTACCAACGACAAAATCTAAGTTATGATAGATAACTAACTCAAAAATAAATAATGACAGCCCAGACCAAAGGCAGATGCCAAATTATGGTAGATAACTGGCCAATAAATAATATTGGGGAGCGGTACCAGTGATAAATGTCGAATTGTTACTAATAACCATCCTATAGACAAAACTAAAAATGGGGGAATGAGATGGGGAGTAACTAGGATATTGTTCGGAGGAGTGTATAGCATCAATGCTCAAGAGGAGGCACGCTTATCGAATTGTAGTAGATAAATAACTAAGGGTTTGTACCAACAACACTCAAAAGAAGACATGCTTGAGGAATTGTGGTAGATAAGTAGACAAATAGAAGAAGGATCTCGAGTAAATGTGTACCAGCGATGGCCGAGTGTGCGGTTGCATCAAAGTGTGGTAAAGAAAACATTGTGGTTCCTTGCGCTAGATAGATGTCCATTTGAAGTGCGAACCTACGGATAAGTGATATTAAAGATAGGATCAAGTTCACAGCCAGGTAGGGTTAATCCAGTGTAAGGTGCATCGACTACCATGTTAGTTTGATGGTAGAAAGGTTGCCGATTGATGGGTAGTATCGGGAAATCATCCTAATCATGTATATTGCATTCAGTAATTAATAAAGTCCAAACAATCAAGACTAATTGAACTAGGTATACAATCGAATAAATCTATATTCGTACAGTTCAAGTAGATTACTTCATATACCATTCAAGTATATTCACCTTTATATTTTGCATGGACACTTACCCAATCTAATACTAAAACTATCACTAAGTCTATCTTTCTTCCATTACTCAATCATGCTAGTAATTACAACACTCACCAAGCCTTATGCCTGACCCACTCCTTTTTCTTTCCTCGGTAAGCTCGTAGGGTGGAAGTGATTAGTGTGGATTACTCGGAAGGTCTTTCTTGGAAACTCATTGGTGTTGATGTACTCACCTTTTGTTTCTTTTGCATTTTCTTCAGGGAATTGGTTATACTATTGGGTACTTTAGAGGATAATAATTTCATTGTACTGTGATTATGACTGAGATATTATTTTCATAAGACGTGCGATAGTTGTGTTTTGAAACTGCAATAAATAGTTGTTTTTGAATAAATTATATGCGTTTGATATAAAATATGTTTCGTTGTAATAATTATTTTATGTTTTGTGAATCTTAGTCTCTGTGATAAAAGTCTTTATACCAATAACGCTCTACAATCCTTAACATAACCTTACATTGTTATGGGGTGCGAGGTGTTTCATTTGGTATTGGAGCCTAAAATTACAGGGTTTCTAATCTTTTTTAAAGTAAAGTATATTTCCAAAGGAAAAAAGAATTTTCAAAATAAAAGAAATTTTAAAAAATAAAAGTTTATCCCCCAAGTCAAGTGCAACCTTCCTTTGATTCCTTTGAAATCTTAGATCTCTATTTTTCCTCTTGGGCAATATGTCGGGAGCCTCAAATATTTCTGTGGGTGTCCCAATACCAAGATGGTGTCATATATATATATATATATATATATATATATATATATATATCTTGAGACTACGTCACTAGCCGAGGAGAAAGAATATGCAGAAGATCCAGCACCCGCTGTTGGTGTTCCTCTTAACCCACCAGAAGTTGTCGACTTTTCTGAGTTGTGCAAGGACTTTTCTCATCTTGGCGATAGATCTTTCTCAGCATAGAGATATTTGCTAAGGCATGTATTTGGATGAGGAGTACAGAGTGGGTTCTTGGATTGTTGGAGCTCGAGCACTAGATGAGAGGTCAACAGGCCACTTGGCAGCTGAAGAAGGATGTAATAACCCGGAAATCTGGGCAAATTTAAAATTTTTATTTTGGCAATTTTAATGAATTTTGAATATTTAAAATGAATTATTTTAAATAAAATCGACGAGAAATTTATTTTGAATAGAATTAGAACATATATATTTATATACGTCGACGGTAGAATATAAATATTTTATTTTAATTATAAAAGGAATTCAAAAATGGCGCGGTAGTTTGATAATTCGATTTCAAAGTTCAAATGAATGTGCAGGATTAAAAATAAACCGGATTTTGGCGAAACCAAAAATATTTGAATCTAATTGAGAATATCTTTCCAACGAATCTGAAAAATTGAAATTTTATAGCGGGGATGTGTCAGTGCTTAAACTGGCTGACATTTATATTATTTTCACCTGTGTGGTTGTTGCATTTGCGAGGCGCCTCGGTTTGATCGGACGATCCGGGTCCGATGGAGTCATTCGTTGGCTTATTTACGCCCCATAGGGCGGGGAAACGCATGTTCAGGGTTTAAGTTTAATCCACATCAGTGGACTGGCCCTGAGGATCCAAGGGACACTCGAGCTCTGTTCCTGAGACATGGTAGGCTAGATTGTCTCAAAACGGTAGAGGACTATCTTTTGCCTCGGTTCACAGATGGAAATTCAACTTCCAATACGTGACATGTGCGGTTTTGATTGTAAACCTATATATGGCGACATAGTGGCATGGGACGCTCATGTCGCCTATGATTGATATTTATGATTGTATATAAAATCAGAAACTAACTGGAAATGAGCTAAGATGGGTGGTTTCCTGGGTATTAGTCTGATGTTGGTTTCGGCCTTCGGGGTTAATACTTAGGGAATCGTTCTCTTACTAATTTACGCTTGGACTCTGATTAAGAATTAAAACATGAAATTTAGCGTATCAAGCATTCTTTGGCTATTATAAGGTAAAAACCCTATCCTCCGGCTTGCATTGCATTGTGTGATGGGACCTGGTTCTTATAACAGCTTCATTGTTCTTTATTTAGCATTGCACTGTTTGTTTTATGCACTAGTGTTCTTGGGAGGAAACCCGTTCCATGTTATACGGCGTGGTCCCTTGATTTACCTAACTTTAAAATAAGGATAAATAACTATTTTAGTCCTCACACCAGTCACATGACTGACCTGGAGTTTATTGTTTTAACCTAAACTCTGGGTGCCCTTATTTTCGACACGGGCAGCTAGTAGTTTTGGTTTTGTAGATTTATATTCATAGGAACCTGATTTACAGCTGGAACGATACTCGGAAAGCTCTGTATCCGTGTATTACTTCTAGTTGTGTTTTGTATTATTTTCCGCTGCGATGTATTTAAATGTAATTTAAATCTCTGATATTTTCTGTGTAATATTTATTCATACTTTGTATATTCTTGTATTTTGATGGAATTGTTGTAATTAACAATGAAATGTTCTTCTGTCTACATTCTAATTTGTCGTGTTCTCAAAACAATCAGGCGTTTCGTTCGGTCTTGGTCGGTTTAGCGACTGATTCGGATCGAGCGAAATTCATGGTCGTTACAGCTGGTATCAGAGCTTTGGTTTACAGAGCTCAGAGAACAAGACACGTTAGAACCAAACGTAAGAATTCATCAGAGATTGGATTAGTAATATCCAATGAGAATGACTCATTAGAGATGGGATCGGTAGTATCCTAGAACGAGTGTGAAGAGTATATTTTAAAAATGAAAACAATTTTGTTTTGAAATTTAAATCGTTTTGTATGTATTTGAATATTTATTTGTATTTAATTTGGGCAATTAAGTATATATAGATTTTGCATATATGTCTTGCAAACGTGTATTCGAAGTTTTAATGTACTGGATAGTTATAGAATCACACTCTAGTTGCCCGGGGATAATTCTGGTGACGGGGCACCATCGCCAGTATTTATTTTCGAGTTTCGAAAGTGAGATTTCTATATATTTCCAATAGACTGGTGTGAGAACCAAAATTAGATAGGGCGTATTGTTGTGATTTGGCATCAGAAATGTGATTTTTGACTATATATCAAAGTTATGTAATTGAAATGATAATCAACTAATTGATTGCTGATTATGTTGTTTGATTATTGGTTGATTAATTAAAGTTTGAACCATATAGCCAATTTGAACCAAATAGTAAATTATATTGAAAATTTGTCGCATTTGCATGCATGTACATGTACTTACATTGAACATGTCATAGCAAGGAGGCTAGAGCAGAAGAATAAAATTGTTTGCCCGACAAATAGGTACATGTTTACCATAATTTACTGTTTTGTTTGGGTGATGATGATTTTATGAGCCGATTGGCTAGCCGCTTGGCTTTTTCTTTTTATTTTGGATTGAAGAAGGCCATGGGAGGCTATATGAAATATCCCGAAGTCCTCGGTGCAGGGGAGGTTATAGCGAAATTTTTCGAAAATTTAGGGTGTTAGCCAAATTTTTGAAAAATTTGAAAAGTTCTTAGAACTGAAAAGTTGAAGAACTTAAGCCATAAAGAAAATAATGAAAGTTGAGTTGATTTGTGAAAACAACTTTCAGCTTCGTTCCTTTTCGGGAACGAAAAGTTTTAAGTAGGGGAGATTGTAACAACCCAGAAATCTGGGCCAATTTCAAATTTTTATTTTGGCAATTTTAATGAATTTTGAATATTTAAAATGAATTATTTTAAATAAAATCGACGAGAAATTTATTTTTAATAGAATTAGAACGTATATATTTAAATACGTCGATGTTAGAATGTAAATATTTTATTTTAATTATAAAAGGAATTGAAAATGGCGCGGTAGTTCGATAATTCGATTTCAAAGTTCAAATGAATGTACAGGATTCAAAATAAACCAGATTTTGGCGAAAGAAAAAATATTTGAATATAATTGAGAATATCTTTCCAACGAATCCGAAAAATTGAAATTTCATAGCGGGGATAAAAAGTTATGCCTAGTTGAAATTTCAGAATAGTCGCTATGGAATTTTGGCCCTTAAAAATAGCCATTTTGCGAACGACCTCTGTTTTCGACGAAACTACTTTTGTTGGAACCAGAATGTCGAGTTATTGCTAGATTCCAAAATTCGTAATTTTTCGAATCAATATGTGAGCGTGGAAAAGTTAAACGTGTTTTGTCAATTTCAATCGACCTGAAAATGGCCAATTTTTAAACTATCTCAGAATTTGACGAAATTAGTTTTGTTAGGACCGTATCGTCAATACGAAGCTAGAAAATATTTGTCGGGAATTTTTCTAGTTAGTATGTGGCCCCGGTAAATTGAAATGTGCATTCAAATTCAATATATAGAGTTATATTTTGATTTTAAAGAAAACTGGTTGAAACGATCGAATCAGCTTGCGATACATATCTCATTGTGTTCGGAATGGGGGTAATTAGCTATGGACGACAGTCGGTGGACTTGATTTCGAGTTCAAACGAAAAGTCAACTTTTATTGGAAATAAATAATAATTAAATTAAATTTTGTATATAACCCCTTACCCCTTTCCTTCTCTCTCCCTCCTCCCTTTTCTAATCGACAGAAGAATAGAAAAAAGGGAACGAAGGACGCCGTAGCCCCAGGATCGGAGCCGCCACCGCCGCTCCAGGCCGGACCCCACCAGCGACGAGGATTCCCCCCCACCTCCGGCGACGCAGCACCAAAAACCCCCTTCCCTCTCGCCCGTTCTCCTCTACCCGATTCGAAGACCCCCCTCCCCCCAGATCTCGTCGTCGAGCCCCTCCCCCCTTCCACTTCTCCCTTCTGCCTTCTCCCTCTCTCCTTCGCTGTAAACTGCAACCACTCCCCTCCGCCTCCTGTCGCTCGTCTCATCTCTCCGCTCCTTTGTCTTCTTCTCCTCCAGACCGAGACGGAAACCGCACCACACCCTCCCTTTTCGACGAGACCTCGACCGCAATTCCACCCTCCCTTGGATCGAACCCGCGTTGAGCCACCGACCCCGCGTGGTGGTGATGTTCCAATCGGCGGCAGTTTTCAGATTTACAGTGAAAGGTGATTGTTTTTAATTTAGATACAACATTATAGTTAAATTCAGTTTTTTTATTATTTAAATTAGCATAGTTATTTTCAGTTTACTTTTAAAATATAAATCTGAATATTTATATCAATGATATTGTTTTTAATCAGTTTTACATATAATGATTTATTATAAAAAGGTGATTTTTAATTTACATGTAGAGTTATTAAAAATACGATTTTTATAAGGTGAAGAGCGTATGAAAGGTTAGATTTTTAGGTTAAGAAAGTTCATATTTTTAATGTGTAGAAAGTTAATATTTTTAATATAAGAAAGATAAGATTTTTAGTTAGATAAAAATTCGATTTTTATTGTATGAACTGATTTATAAAAATATGATTTTTATAGAGATAGCATTGAAATAAAAATATAATTTTTATTTATATGAATAGCGTATAAAAATATAATTTTATCATGAAGAGAAGAATATAAAAATATGATTTTTATTATATATAGATATTAAAAATATGATTTTTATTATATGTAGAGATTAAAGATATGATTTTTATAAGATGGAGAATATAAAAATTCAATTTTTATATATATGAAGAATATAAAAATTCGATTTTTTTTACATATAGAAAGTAGCGATAGAAAAATTGGATTTTTATAATATGGCTTTGAAACAAAATATGACTTTTAACATATGCCGCGTGAAACAGATCTCGATAAAAAGCACAGCGAAGATTTTCTACATATGAAGAGTCGTGGCGTTTGGTTTATCTTGGGTGAGAACTCCTCACTATTATTTTTAATTCTAGTTTGAAATATATACTAGGATGCAGACGGTGCTTAGCAGCACCCGACACCCGTCGTCCACAGACCATGGACGACTTGTATGCTTGTTTGTTTGATTTTGATGTGTAGTTGATTGTGGGATGTGAAATGAAATAAAATATTTTATAGTTGAAAATAAAATTTTTAACGTGTGTTAAAAAACAAAATAAATATTTATAAACAAATCGGACGATTTGTTTATATACACTGATTTGACTGATATTGATTGGGACGATAAATTTTACACATCGCCCAACTGCACAAATAAAATATGTGTTTGTTGATTTGAAACCCCACACGGTATTGGCATGATATTTGACGTACAGTAATCCCGATTGTTTATTTTTAGTCAATCGATGGATTGACAGACTGTGTAAGCGTTAATTATTTATATTTAATGCTTATGCAGCTGTGTGGTGCACTATGGATGATGGTTGATTATTTATCGTCGCTATTATACACATGTGTTGTATGGAAATCCATATAATAAACATTATATGGTAATTGATTGGGCCTCATTCCAATATAGAAAATAAATTCATGTGTTGAATAGAACAAATATTCATGTGTTGAATAAAAGCCGTGTTGATTAGATTGACGCCATTTTGACGTGAACGATATTTATATCAATTTTATTCATTTTTCAATGAATATTGAAAGTGATTTCAATATTCAAATTAAATTGAAATGAATTGAAATTCGAATTAAAATGAATTGAATTTCGAATTGAATTGAAATTGAATTGAAATCGATTTGAAATGAAATAAAACGAATTTATATTGAAAAATTCAATCTTGATTTGAATTTGAAAAGGAAGTTGAAATCATTTTGAAAACGAATTTAAAACGATTTATAAAACACGTTTTAAAAGGAAATCGACGAAATATATATTATATATATATAATATAATGGCCTGAAAAGAACGCGCCGCGCTGCGGCAGTTCGCGAATTTCGACCATTGACTTCGGATGGATATTGCGGGAGATCCGACCGTCGGATTCTCCTAAACCCGGAACCGTTGGGTTCGTATCGAAAAGAGATTTCTAACGAATATTGGAAATTTGAAATCTAACGGTTGGATTTGGAATTATGTCCAAATCAAATTTGGAAAAGGTTGCTGTAAGTGGAGTTCGATGGACGTTGATGAAAATCGACTGTACGGGCCTTGATAAAATTATTAAAAATATCAATAATTTGTGTAAAATCATAAGAAATGATTTGTGAAGAATTGGGATGAAAAACTCCATATTTGAAAAGATAAAAGTAGATTTTTATCGAAATGAACTGGTTTTGAACTAGAATTAAAATCAATTTATTTTTGAAATGAATAAATTGGATTTGAAATGGTTTTGAAAATAACCAGAATTTCCAATAATTGAATTGGAATGGATTTGAATCGAAATTGTCTTTGGAATATTTCGATGTTGGATTTCGTGATTATAAAGATATTGTTATGGAAATTTGAAAGATATATTTATATCGTTATTTCCAATACGATATTTGTTGGTCGTAGAATTTGATATTGAATATAAGCCGATATATTTTCTATTCAGAGCCTTGTATTTAATATCAAATGGGATTTGGGTTTGTCGTGAATGGTGTCTTCATTAACACTGTTATTAAACCCAGTTGAGAAAAAGATTAAATCTTTTTATTTAGATTTAATGAAGTGCACCAATTAAATAATATTTAATTGGAATTGAATTGGAATTGATTTTTGGGTTTATCGTGAACGGTGTTTTAAATAACTTTTGTTCTTTAACCCGACAATTAATGGAACGTGATTTTGGGTTGTCGTGAACGGTATCTTTAATAATACTGTTCTTAGACCCTATGGAGTTAAGAAAATCAGAAATTAACTAAAGATTAGTTAAGTAGAATGGTTTCTTGGGTATTAATCTGATGTTGGTTTCGGCCTTCGGGGTTATTACTTAGGGAATTGTTCACTTGCTAATTTACGGTTAAAGGCTGGTGGAAATGAAATGCGATTTTGGGTTTATCGTGAACCGTGTTTTAAATGACATTGGTTCTTTAACCCAGTAAAAGATTAAAACTAAGTGGAGTTTTAATGAATCTTTAATTAGATTGAAATGATCGAGAATGGAGAACCACCAGTTTTACTCCAAACGATAGTTAAATCTTAAATTAGATTTGAACGTGAAATGGTAATTGAATTTACCGATAACACCGTGGTGTTTGATATGAAGTATTACCAGTTTTACTTCATGGGATAAATAGGTGGGGATTGGGAAATAAAACAAATGATTACTTCGGTGTGGTTCGCTAATCCCGACTAGTTTGAATTGATATTCAAAGGAAGATTAAAGAATAAATTTAAAAGAATTTATCTTTGATAAAATTAATGGGAACCTTTCCCTAAGAATGTGAAATTTAGAAACCAACTATAGGTTAGCTAAGTTGAATGGTTTCTTGGGTATTGATCTGATGTTGGTTTCGGCCCTCGGGGTTAATATTTGGGGAATTATTCTCTTGCTAATTTACGGTTAGTGACTGATGAATTGGAATGAGGCATATGTTGTGTTTGTGTAACACTTGTTTATTATATACGTGAGTTATTCAGAAAGACCGGGTTTATCCCATTCTGAATAACTGATTCGACGTGGTGTCGAGGATGAAGATGGTAATCGAAGACCGTAGGTCTTCACGTCGTTTGGGTGATTACTGATGATATTGATTGGGCTGTACGCCCAAGAGGAGGGAATCAGTTAGTGATCGTCCAGACGTACTTGGAGATCGATGGATATGCGGGATACTAGGTGCCTCCGGTTTCGTTCAGACCCAGAACGAACTTGTAAATGGACTGTGTGTCTAACATTGGATTTTAGTCTGTGTGATTGATTTTTACTACATATATATCTATTTGGCGGCGGAGAATTTATTCTCTTGCTTAACGCCCTTCTCTGAGACGTACGAGCTCAAGGATTATATATCGATGGATATCAATCGCATGGAGTGAATTGCCTGTGTGGCATGCCTAAGTGGCAATTGATCAAGGCTTCTGTTGAAAAGCAAAGTCTTTTGGTTGATGATAAAAGCACCTCCTGTGTGGCATAGCTTTGTGTAGCGTTGATTCGCGAGCCTCACACCCCGGTGTGAACCAAAAACGGGAGAGGACGTCAGGGAGGGCATGCGTTTCTTTCTAGCTAGAGGTGGTGTTAGTGCTTAAACTGGCTGACATTTATATTATTTTCACCTGTGTGGTTGTTGCTGTTGCGAGGTTCCTCGGTTTGATCGGACGATCCAGGTCCGGTGGAGTCATTCGTTGGCTCATTTACGCCCTATAGGGCGGGGAAACGCATGTTCAGTGTTTAAGTTTAATCCACATCGGTGGACTGGCCCTGAGGATCCAAGGGACACTCGAGCTTTGTTCCTGAGACATGGTAGGCTAGATTGTCTCGAATCGGTAGAGGACGATCTTTTGCCTCGGTTCACAGATGGAAATTCAACTTCCAATACATGACATCTGCGGTTTTGATTGTAAACCTATATATGGCGATATAGTGGCATGGGACGCTCATGTCGCCTATGTTTGATATTTATGATTGTATATAAAATCAGAAACTAACTGGAAACGAGCTAGGATGGGTGGTTTCCTAGGTATTAGTCTGATGTTGGTTTCGGCCTTCGGGGTTAATAATTAGGGAATCGTTCTCTTACTAATTTATGGTTGGAGTCTGATTAAGAATTAAAAAAAGAAATTTAGCGTATCAAGCATTCTTTGGCTATTATAAGGTAAAAACCCTATCCTCCGGCTTGCGTTGCATTGTGTGATGGGACTTGGGTCTGATAACAACTTCATTGTTCTTTATTTAGCATTGCGCTGTTTTTTTATGCACTGGTGTTCTTGGAAGGAAACCCGTTCCGTGTTATACGGCGTGGTCCCTTGATTTACCTAACTTTAAAATAAAGATAAATAACTGTTTTAGTTCTCACACCAGTCACATGACTGACCTGGAGTTTATTGTTTTAACCTAAACTCTGGGTGCCCTTATTTTCGACACGGACAGCTAGTAGTTTTGGTTTTGCAGATTTATATTCACAGGATCCTGATTTACAGCTGGAACGATACTCGGAAAGCTCTGTATCCGTGTATTACTTCTAGTTGTGTTTTGTATTATTTTCCGCTGTGATGTATTTAAATGTAATTTAAATCTCTGATATTTTCTGTGTAATATTTATTCATACTCTGTATATTCTTGTATTCTGATGGAATTGTTGTAATTAACAATGAAATGTTCTTCTTTCTGCGTTCTATTTTGTCGTGTTCTCAAAACAATCAGGCATTTCGTTCGGTCTTGGTCGGTTTAGCGACTGATTCGGATCGAGCGAAATTCACGGTCGTTACAAAGGAGGCATCACGTTTGTAGGAGATAGTCAAGGAAGAGGGTAGAGATTCTTATATTATGCTGAGGAGGGAAACCAACTAGAGAAGTTTATCCAGTTGAGGCAGGGAGATTTTTCCACTAAAGAATACACCAACCAATTTAATGGATTATCACAGTTTGGCTTGTATTTGGCAAATACACCACATAAGAAATCCCTTAAATTTCGTAAGGATTGAATCAGTCCCTCCAAGGGTTGGCACTTACTTATGTGTACATAGGGGTAGCACTCGAGTATTTTCTTGATATGGCATTAATGTCTGAGGTTAGCAAATATGAGGTTAAAGAGGTTTCAAAATCAGTTGCTTCAAAGAAATCATGGTTGAAAGATAAGAACGGAAATAGCCAAAAGAAAGTTGGAGGACCCGAAAAGGTACATGTGAAGAAAAATGAGAAGTGCTGGAGTTTTGGAATACTCGGCCATTACGCAAGAGATTATAGGATAGGGCGAATGAAAGGGATGTGTTTCTTTTATAGGCTGCTCAAACACATCAGCAAATAATTTCCCCAAAAGAAAGGACTATCGTAGAGGAATGGTGCATAGGAAGCCCAAGTTGAGGTCTAAGATGCAGCCCCATCGTCTAGCAATGGACTGGATAGAGGTAGGAAAGTTTCAGTGAAAGGTTCGATTTCCATTTTTGGTTTTCCTATCCACACTTTTTGATTTGGGGTTATAACATTCCTTCATTTCTAATTTACTCGACGATTGTTTGCATTTAGAAATATCCCTTATTATAGATCTTATGGTCTTTTTAAACCCCATAGGATAAGAATTCTTTTTGGTTGTTGGGTTTGAATTTGTTTGATTCTATGGAAAAGTTTTGACTGCATTGGGTATTTTCCAAATATATAGAAATTTTAGTGGTTGGTTAAGTAGCCTCATATGGGACTACCATAGACTACGAGATGAGGGTTGTCGAGTTGGGAAAACAACCCTTGAGATTTCTTGCAACCCGAGAAGTCAATCATTTCCAGTTTCCTATATTCTCTTAGGGTATCTCTAGAGGATGTCAAGTCAGTTTCTACTACTAGAGATTTCCCATATGTGTTTATATAGAGGGCTACCTCCCAAGCAATAAATGGAATTGTAGATTTATCTGATCAAAGATAGGATACTGAGAGGAGGATGGTTACGTGAGGGGTATGCATGATAGACCACACTAGGATTGGCCTATGAAGAATCAACTAAAAAGAATTATTTACTCCTTAGACGTATCTTTTGGGTAGACTGGGCTCAAGGCATGTGATTGGAGCTTTCCACATGTATTTTGAGGAATTCATTGGGCTTCATCCATAGTATAAAAAAATTGGAAACAAATTAAGGAACTTTTCGAAAAGGTTGGTAAGAGTAAGCATTTTTGGATGAGACACATTACTCAACTTTGCTACAAAGACGAATAGTTCTTTTAGCTTGGTAATGGTCGCAAGTAAATCGTTTTGGAAGAAACGTTACTCTTTGCCTTATCCAGATGGTCTTTTTTTATTTGGAGCGAGCCATATTTTTTTGTTGGTAGTTGGGTAGTGGAATTGATTAGAGACGTAGTTGCTCATGGAATATCCAACATATTTTTTAAAGAAGTCGCTATACCTTTTTTACTAGCTTGTGCCTAAGTCTAATTATTAACTTGTGTGGTAGGATGTTTGGTGAGGTGTTATAGAAATTTGATGGGGGTCTATGTGTTGACATGTTGGTCTAACCAAAGGATAGCAAGGGATAAATTTGGTAATCTGTTGAGGAATGTAGTACCTTATAAGCACATAGACCCAAGACTAAGGTCCTTATGATTACTTTTGGAAGGTAAGGAATTTTTTTGGATTAGTAGGTTATTATATGTGATATCCCCAAACTCCCGTAGTACGAAAGCAAGGATAATCATTAGAATATAACACATAAACAATAATAACAGAACAGAAATATAGAATTACAGCAGATAATGTACATCATCTTACACTGGGAATAATATATCATCAGAGTTACACAGCATAATAGGATCATACTTAGTACATAATAAAGTTTCAGCTTAATATAAAATGTCTGCAGTGGAATCAAACATAATATATTAAATGAAGTCTGAACAACATAATAGAAATGATAGGAACCATCTTCAGCTCCATAGCCATCCAAAATGATATGCTAAAACCTGAGTACAAGGTTGCCCGTGTGGAAAGAGGGCACCCGAGTTTGCAAAGTGAAGCAAACTACGAGTCAGTTATGGGACTGGTACGAGAAATCTTACTTAACTTATTTAATAATAAGCCTAATCACAGGACCACGCCACTAACGCGGAACGGGTTTACTCCATTGGATTGCTAGTGTATAAATAAAGTAAATCATTAAACAACGCAATGCTTTTTAGAAAAATGAAACCATTATTAGACTCAAGTCCCATCACACAATGCAACGCAACCCGGAGGATAGAGTTTTACCTTATAATGGCCAAAATATGCTTAATAAGTATAAAACGAAGTCATTTGATATTATTACTAGTGTATATATGTTTCAAAAACACTTTTCAATCAAAATGTATCAATTATAGAAGGCATAGCTACCATATACTATGTCGCCATACTAGTTTTACAATCAAAACCGCATGGTGTCGTATTGGAAGTTGGATTTCCATCATGAACCAAGGCAAGGGATCGTCCTTACCAAATTCGAGACAATCTAGCCCATGTCTAAGGACAAGTACTCAATCAAGCCCTTAGAAGCCACAGGGCCGGTCCACACATATGTTAGTGGATTATATAAAATTCCTAAACAATACGTCTCCCTGCCCTATGGGGCGTAAATAAATAGCCACTAGGGACTCCAATCCGAGGTATCTCGCTTTCCATCATCCACATAAGTAAAAATGTCTGGGCTCCATACCATGACACCACTCCTAGCAAGAAAGAAATGCATGTTCTCCTTAGATCCTTCTCCCGTTCATACCGGGGTGTGAGGCTCGCGAAGTAACGCTATACACAAAAGCTATGCTAAATAAAGCTGTGCTTTGATCATCAACCACAAGGCTCTGCTTTTCAACAATAAGCCTTGATCATTTGCATCTTGGCATGCCATACTGAAAATTCATGCCATGCGACTGATGTCTATCGATATATAACCTTTGAGCTCGTACGTCTCCGAGAAGGGTGCTAAGCAAGAGAATAAATTCTCCGCCACCAAACAAACATATATTTAATAGAAATCAATCAGCTCACAATAAAACCAATGTCATACATACATCCATTTACAAGTCCGTTCTGGGTCTGAACGAAACCGGAGACACCTTATTTCCTCGTTCCATATGTCCAATACGGAAGAGAGGCTCTCGCATATCCGGATAGTGAACAAGTATATCCGGACAACTACCACTGTAACCCTTTCAAGGCAGTAACTCCAATCAAAGGCATTAGTAGCCATCCATTCGATGTGAAGATCGCCGGTCTTCAACCACCATCTTCAAGTCTTCAACTTCTAATCGTCGATCAATTATTTGAAATGAGAATTAACTCGGCCTTTTCAAATAATTCGCGAATATATATAATTCAGATCATTTCTTTTCATTTCATATCGTTTATAATATTTTATAACGATTTATTGTTATTTTTATTTATATAAAAATAGCCACTTTTAATTTAACGACGCTTCAGGTCATTACACGGCCTTGGCGCCATTTTCATCAAAATTTGAATTACACATTTCTCAAAATCTAACCGTTGGATCTTAGAAAATTTTATATTGTTGGAAAGATCTTTCCAAAGTGAACCCAACGGTTCCGATTTTGGGAAAATCCGACGGTCGGATCTCTCGGTATAATCGTTTCCAAATCATGAACTGCAGCAGCGCGATTCATTTTATTTTAATGTATACATATACATATACATACGTATATATATATATATATATATATATATATATATATATATATATATATAATTCGTTCAACGATTTCAACACCATTTTATCGAACTAGAATCTTTTATATATGATTCATCTTTACATTAAAATATAAATTTCTAATGTTAACACATTTTATAAAACTAGAATCTTTTTATATGTTTCATCTTACATTAAAAATGTACTTTTAATTTTAACATATCTTCTTTCAATAGTTATCATTTTTAATGATCCTTTTTACATCAAAATGTAACATTTTATGTTAAACAATTTACTTTCAACAATGATCATTTTGTATGATCCTCTTTACATAAAAATGTGACTTTTCATGTTAAACCATTTCATTAAACTTGAATCTTTTTATTTATTCCTATTTACATTAAAAATTTAATTTTTTATGCTACAACATTTTTGTCAAACAAGCATCTTTTTTAATGAATCATATTTCATTTACAATAAAAATGTAAATTCTTATGTTAACACAAATTTTATCAAACATGCATTTTTTTAATGAATCATATTTCATTAAAAATGTACTTTTCATATATTACCACATTTTTATCAAAACAAGGATCTTTTTAATTAATCATATTTCATTAAAAATGTACTTTTCATGTGAACACATTTTTGTTAAACTATGAATCTTTTTAATGATCATACTTGCATTAAACATGTAACTTTTCATGTAAACACATTTTTGTTAAACTATGGATCTTTTTAATGATTCATCTTATTACATTAAATTGTACCTTTTTAATGTGGAAACAAATTTATCATACTTGAATCTTTTTAAAGAATTCACCTTTACATTAAAAATGTGATTTTTAATATTAACATATTTTTATTCAACAATGGTCATTTTAAAGAATTCATCTTTACATTAAAACTGTGATTTTTAATGATAACATATTTTCTTTTAACAATGATCATTTTAAAGAATTCACCTTTACATTAAAAATATCAATTTCAATGTAAAAACATTTTTCATTTAACAATGATCATTTTCTATGGATTCATTTACATTAAAAATGTCAATTTCAATGTAAAAACATTTTTCATTACACAATGACTTTTTTTTAAGATTCATTTACAGTAAATTGTACATTTCAATGTAAAAACCTTTTTATTACACAATGGCTATTTTTAAGGATTCATTTACATTAAAATGTAAATTTTAGTGTAAAACATTTTTTATTACACAATGGCTATTTTTAAATGTTCATTTACATTAAAATGTAAATTTCAATGTAAAACATTTTTTATTACACAATGGCTATTTTTAAATATTCATTTACATTAAAATGTAAATTTCAATGTAAAACATTTTTTATTACAACCAATGATCATTTTTAACTTGCAATAAAAATGTGAATTTTTATGTTAATATATAATGATTATTTTATATAAATAAAATAAAAATGTATTTTTATTGTTAAACAATTTTTATATTCAAATAATGATCATTTTTAATTTAGATATTCAATAAAAATCAAATTTTTATTGTTCAAACAATTTTATATCACAGCATAAATATTTTATAACACATAAATATTTCAGAAAATTTCGGCAGCATAACAGTAGGGTAATTAAAAACTGGCACCGTCCCTAGTACGACTCCTCTGCTAACCTAGGCTTTGCAGCGATACAAGGGTTTAATTTTCCTAATACAATTTCTTTTCACTATACAATGAATTTTCCATAAACACGATTGATTTCGTTTCAACCACAATCAAACAACCGTAATCATAATTAATTTCACACCACAATACAATCAAGTCGTCCATAGTCTATGGACGACAGGTATCGGGAGTTTCTAAACTCCGTCGGCAACCTAATATAATTTTATTTATTTTTGATTCTGAAATCTCACATTGCTTTTTATTTCATCTAAAATTGTAGAAAGCTCCAAAAATTCTCCGGTCAGTTCTGAAATGTAGATCTCGAATTTACGGTCCTAACGCTTCCTGTTTCATCAAATTTCGTTATCGTATGACAAAGATATGATTTTATGAAGGTCGATAACATTTTAAAGAGAACTTATAAATTAATTAATTAATTAAAAAAACCTTTCTTCTTCTCTCAGACACTACACAGACATTTTCCAGTTTCTGTTCGAACTTAAGGTTGAGGATTTCATTCAATCCACTCAGCTAGGAGGCGATCTAGACCTGCCACGACGATGGGCTAGAAGAGGCGCCTCAACTCCGGTATTGGGCCCCAGCTCGGTGGCGGCTATTGGCGGCGGCGGCGCGATGAACGACGCAGGATTGAGGGTTGATCTCAAGCAAAATAATGAGCGATGACGATGGAGCTTATATGGTTTTAAATATGGAAGAATTTTCTACAAAATCGCCTGAAGAACTGATCGATTCCATAGAGAGGATCGTGAGTTATTCAGAGAGAAAGAAATGAACTGTTTTCCATCGTCCATTACATAGGAGGGGGCGGCTTAATCTGACTAGGGTTTTTAGGATTTTAAAATATATATTATTTAATATAAATTAATATTAATTCTATTATTTTCAAAAAAATACATGTTAACCGATACGAACTCCAAATCAAATCCAATGACTGTCGCCCCCAGCCAATTACCCCTATTCCGGACACAATGGACTAGGTCTCATCAGCCCGTTTGATCGTTTGTCTATTTTTCTTTAAATTAAAATATTAAACATTTAATCATTTAATTTGATCGTATATTTTAATTTACCGGGGCCACACACTAACTCTAAAAATTCTCGAAAAGTAAATCTAGCTATGTTTTGACGATACGGTCCTAACAAAATTAATTTCATCGAATTTAGAGACCGTTTGAAAAATGGCCATTTTCTGGTCGATCCAAATTGACTAAAATTGACAAAACACATTTTCTTTTGCCACGCTCACATATTAATTCTAAAAATTATGAAAATTGGAATCTTGCAATAATTTGACATTCCGGATCCAACCAAAGTGGTTTCGTAAAAAATGGAGGTCGTTTGCAAAATGACTATTTATACGGGCTACATATTGTATTAAATTCCAAAGCGACTATTCTAAATATTCAACTGGCCATAAATTTTTATTCCCGCTGTTCACGTTCAAATTTTCAAACTACCGTGCTATTTCTAACTCCTTTTGAAATTAAAATAAATATATTCGTTCAAACTTCGATTTAAATAAATTTTTAATCGTTATTATTTAAAATAAATTATTTTAAATATTCTGGATTCATAAAAATAGCTAAAATAAAATTTTTTAAATTGGTTCTGATTTTCTAGGTTGTTACAATCTCCCCCACAAAAAACTTTTCGTCCCCAAAAAGGAAACAACGGTAAAGTAGGAAACAAAATGGAAAATGTAAAACATTGTAAATATACCTTGCATCAGAGCTAATCGGAGATATCCACTCTGCACTAGGGATAAGCCTGTTTAATGCTATCTTCGGTCTCCCATGTACAGTCTCTAGGATCTCCGCTCCACTGCACTTTGACTAAATAAATTCTTTTGTTTTTCAAAACTCGGGTTTCTTTGCCAATGATCTTTATTGGCACTCTTCTCACCGCTAAGCTTGGGGTAATCTCCAAATCTTGTTGTGCAGCTTCCTACACAATCAAGTCTGGATCATGTACATGCTTTCGAAGTTGAGACACATGGAATACATCATGTACCCTTGGTAACCCGCCAGGCAACTGAACCATGTAAGCGAGAGTCCCAATTCTTTTGAGAATAAATGAAATGGACCAATGAATCTCTGCGTCAACTTCCCAGTATTCCCGAAACTAACTACTCCTCTCAATGGGGAAACTCTCAAGTACACATAATCGCCAGCAGCAAATTCTAAATCCATTCTTCTTGAATCGGCATAGCTCTTCTATCGGCTCTGAGCAGTCTGAAGTCGCTTCTTAATAAAATCAACTTTGTTCGAAGCTTCTCGAATCATGTCGGGACTCAATACAAGCAGATTGCCTAGTTCCACCTAACATGCGGGAGATCTACATGGCCTGCCATATAATGCTTCCAATGGCGACATTTGCAAGCTTGCTTGGTAACTGTTATTATAAGAGAACCCAACCAAATGCAAGTGATCTTCCCACGATCCGCCAAAATCAAGAATGCATGCACGCAACAAGTCTTCTAATATACGGTTCACCCTCTCAGTTTGGCCATCTGTCTGAGGATGATATGCGTTGCTCAGATTTAACTTTGTCCCCGGCTCCTCTTGGAGTGCTTCCCAGAATTTACTAGTGAATATCGGATCACGATCACTAACAATACTACTGGGAACTCCATGTAGTCTGAAAATTTCTTTGAAATAAATTTTCGCCAGACTTTGAGCTGTTCTAATTGATTTGACAGGAATAAAATGGACAGACTTCGTGAAACGGTCTATGATCACCCAAATATTTTCATTACCTTTCCTGGTTTGGGGCAAGCCATCAATAAAATCCATGGAGATTTGATCCTACTTCAAACATGGAACCTCTAGTGGTTGTAACAATTCGGCAGGTTTCTGCTGATCACTTTTGACTTGTTGGCAAGTGGAAGACCGGCTAACATATAAGTAAATGTCTCTTTTCATAATTTCCACCAGAATGTACGCTTGAGATCATGATACATCTTACTCACCCCTAGATGAATATTAAGCTTGGATTTGTGACATTCATCAATTACTTCTCTTCTGAGCTCAGGAATATTCGGAACACAAATTCGGCCTAATAACCTCAGAACTCCTTTGTTATCAATTTGGAAACTCGAGGGTTCGCCTTCCCGAACTCTTTTACTAATTCTCTGGATAAATTCATCATCTTTCTGAAATGCAGAGATTTTATCAATCAATGAAGGCGTAATAATGAGATTAGCGATAATGGCATTCTTCATGTTAGGCACATGTACTACAACATTGCCTTTCCCCGGAGTATACAAAATATCCAGATCGTATGCCGCAAGAAATTCTAACCAACGCTGTTGCCTCAAATTCAAGTCTCTAGGGTGAAAAAATACTTCAATGACTTATGATCTGTATATAATTCGAACTTCTCACCCAAAATATAGTGCCTCCATATTTTCAAAGCAAACATGATGGATAACAACTCAAGATCATGAGTAGGATATCTCTTCTCATGCGGCTTCAACTAAGGGCTAGCATACGCAACTACTTTGCCTCTCTGCATTAATACTACACTAATACCTTCAATAGAAGCATCTGAATAGGCTTTCAAATCTTTATTTCCATCAATAATGGTCAACACTGGAGCAGTAGTCAACCTTAATTTTAGCTCTTGGAAAGCTGCCTCACGTTCAAGTGTCCAATTAAACTTTGTATGCTTCTTGGTAAGCTTCGTTAATAGACAAGATAGCTTCGAGAAATCTTTAACGAATTTCAGATAATAGCCAGCCAATCTTAGGAAACTTCTGACTTCTGTAGGAGTGCTAGGCTGCTTCCAATCTTGAATGGCAGTGATTTTGCTTGGACCCACTGAAATTCCTTCCCTCGATACTACATGACCGAGGAACTTCACTTCTTCTTGCCAGAATATGCATTTAGAAAATTTGGTCTTTAATAAATTCTTTCTCAGAATTTCCAAAACTTCTTCTAAATTCTTTTCATGCTTGGCAGTTGATTAGAGAAGATTAAAATGTCGTCAATGAAAACCAGCACGAATTTATTCAAGACATCGCGAAATACTCTGTTCATTAGATCAACAAAATAAGTAGGAGCGTTGCATAAGCCGAACGGCATTACTAACCACTCATAAAATATGTCTGGACCTCTGAAAGCTGTCAAAGGAACACATTCTTCGGCAATCTGCAGTTGATGGAAACCTGTAGCTAGGTCCATTCTAGAAAATACTTTAGCTCCATTCAAGTGATCTAATAAATCATCAGTACACGACAATGGATATTTATTCTTGAGCGTCTGCTTGTTGAGGTCTCGATAATCAACACATAATCTCAGAGTATCGTATGACTTTGGAACAAGCACTACTGCTGCACCATAGTTTGAAAAGCAAGGCCTGATCAGACCTTTCCATAAAAGCTTCTTTGTTTGATTACCTAATTCTTCTTTCTCTTTCCATGTCATTCTTCGAATAGGATGCACAACTGGCCTTGCATTCAGAACTAGACCGATTTTGAAGTCAATTTCTATCCGCAGAGGAAAGCTATCAACTTCTTCGAACACATCCGCATAATTCTTAACAACAGGAATATTTTCAATAGCAGTGGGAGAAACCTCGAGAGTAGCCCAAAATTCTTTTCTGTCTGAATCTGAGCCTACACAGGTTATAACAATATTGGCAAGCTTCGTTTTAATTCTAACAACCCTTCTGCATATTTAACTTCGGCCTCATATGTAACGACCCGCCATTTTAACCATGCCGAATCGACAAACATGTCAACTCAAAATGTTCAAAACAACAGATTGTTATTAGCTTCTGAGGTAAATAGAATAAATCACAGAATCACAGATCATAGATACAGATACAGAGCAATACAATATCTCGCAACGGAAATTTAAAATACAATAGTAGTTCATGAAGCAACTAAATAAAATTTTACAACATAATTTACACAGCGGAAGTCTAATAAATAAATAATAACAGCTGATCAACATGTAGAATCGGTGAGCAAGATCCAACATAAGCTCCAAACTCCAAAGATGAATCTCGAAACTGGAATACTCGATCTGACCCGAGCTATAATGCAAAAACAAAACAACTCGGATCAGGACTAACATCCTCATGGAAGTAAATCAACTCAAATGAAATGTTCGATGAAATGCAACTAGTAACTTAAAGGATGTTTGTTATCGCTATCCTCTAAGGATCCGTCAAACTTATACTATATAGTATAATGCGCTACATACAATAGTGTCTATCAGTAAAGTAAAAGTATCAAAATAGCGTAAGCGGGATTACCATTATTACCCTTACACCGTTTATATATTCCCATAATATATACAGTACCGTAATTTCTCCGTAAACTGGAGGTTGATCAGAGGTCACTCCATATAAAACAGTACAAAACAAAATCATAGTGGGCTCGTATAAGGCATGTGACAAGGCACGTAAAGAATGCCAGGGTGGATTCACCGTTTGCAGAGCCGGACTAGTGGTAACACACAGTAGCTACTACCGCCCACCTCGATACACGCTCCAATAATCAAAAGGGACCAAATCGAATCTCAACAGTAATAGAATAATATCGAAGAAGTGTGCTCGATAAGAGGTATGACCTCACTTGGTCCGTGCATAGCTCCTGTTTTAGCCACATCAAGCTGACTCAAGGTAGTCAGGGTTTCGTAATTAATATGAAATAAAATAAAATGGAGTCGTTCGCCAAATCATCCCCTTCATTCTGGAACTCCACCGCGTACACAGTTGTTAAAGTGGTTTTCGGTATTGGCAGGGAGTATGACAATAACCGATCCCGGTCTCTTTAACAACTAAACGTTCACATTTTTCACACCGTGGTCATTATTTTATAAATTACTTCATAAAATCGTTTACGAAATCTCATATTCGAATTTTGAAGTCAAATTTAAATATCTAACTTCGATTATATTAAAATATTGAAAATAACTAACTTAAATATCTTAACTCAAATCGATTTGGAAAACAATATCGTAAAGATCACAAATATAGTATAAAATAATACTATAACATATAACTTCAATAATAATTTTAGAAAGTATTCGAATAACGAATCTCAAATTCAAAAATCGACTTATATTTAAGTTATACCTCAAATATCAAAATATTACTTTGATAATATTTTCGGTTTGGTTTATATTCATCAAAACTCAAGTTCGAACCATTCAATTGTTTCAAGTTTACTATTATTAGATATCGTTTTAAATCGGTTTATCAAATCCAATGTTTCAGCTCAAATTCAATACATACACTTTAAATCAAAATCTCATATTTCGCTTATAATTCAAAACAAATCGTGTCATACTTTATAACTTAATTCATAAATCCAATTTCATTACTTAAAATTCGAATCAACTCTTATATTTCAAATTCGACAAATCATATCTTATTTACTCAAGTCGTACAAATTACATATTTGTAAAAATTCAAACCATATAAGTTTAAAACCATCTTATAAATTCGATTTCACAAATTTCGAGATTCAACTAAACGATTATGAGAACCAACTTCATATATAACATTATATATCCAAATTTACATTTAGTCACGTTAAGTTCAACTCAATTTGAATTCAAATCCATATCTCATATGAGTTAAATGTTAAAATCAATTCCAACCTCGACTTAAGTCACAAAATATTGCATAAACCAACACAAAATCTTACATAAACCAACATTGAGTTTAAAGTTTGCAATATATATATATATATATATATAAAGATAATTTAATTTTGAAAATATATATATAGGTTTATAAAATTCTAATAATAATTAAAAAATAGATTATAAACATATATAAATTTAAAATAATATAAAATAGGTTTAAAGAAAACATTAATATACAATAGTTTAAAATTCTTAAAATAAAAATCAAAAATCAAAAATTATTATTTAACTCAAAATTTCCAAATTACTTTATTACGAAAACATAACCAACGATGTCCGTATTTAAATTTCTACCCTATGGTCAAGTGATACGGATATTTATCATTTCAACCCGCAATTTATAAAATTTCTACGGGTCTATCATTTCAATCCCAAATTCATTCAAAATCATTCAGGTCTATCATTTCAACCCATAACGATTTTTCCTAATCTAATGTCTTTTTGAGTATGTATCATTTCAACCCTTAGTGATTTTTCTTAAACTAGGGGTATCTACTGCATAACAAATCATCACAGTCATATATAATCAGTGTACATACCTGTCATATGAATATCGTGTCATATATGAAAGTGTATATTTTAAATAAACAATTTCTACTGGCAATCCTATACATTTCATAACAGTTCATTTAGTTGATCTAACATCTATGAAATAATGTGAGTCAGGTGTGAGATAAACTCACCTTTCGTGGCACGGAATGGAGACAACAGACGGATTGACGCAGAATTTTGATGACTATATCTAGGCACGATTCAGTCACACTAACCACTCAAAATTTATCTTACTTTAAAAGAGGAGGTCAGAGAATTACTCAACGGGTTGGTATGGTTATTAGGTTTTGGACATGGTTTTCAGACTTAATACCAATTTACGACACAAAATCGAACACAATGGAATTTTTCAAAATAGTACATATAAATATTTTTATTTATATATATACACACATAGAAAATTTTATAATATATATATTTTAAAATTTAACACACACCGAAAACTTGTTATATAAATATATTCGTATATAAATGCACATACGAACAAACAATATATATATATATATATTTCAAACAAATAAATCAAAAGCACCTTACAATGAAACCATTCAACGTATATACACGGTAAAAATTATAATATATATGTATATACTTTTTTTTATCACAAAAAAAAGGCACAACAAAATAATATACACACATAAACCAAACAACACTCACCTATGCAATACAAATCAACACACATGCACACACAAATAATACAATACACGCGCCCACATAAATAACCACATAAAGCATAAGTATATTAATATATAACATATGTAATATATATATATATATATATATATATATATATATATATAAGCAAGCTCACGGAATTACACTATACACACATACCACTCACACATTCGCACGCAGTCCAAACTGGCTAAACTCTCACGCAACAGATGTCTCTTGGTGGCTGTAACAACCCAGAATTTTAAGTGTATTTTTATTTTATTTTATTCGTTTAAAGCTCAGTTTGTTTGTACTTTTATAACTATTTTTGATTCTGAATTAAAATTAAAACATGAAATTGATTTATAATGAAACATTTATCTTTAATATTTTATTATTTTCATTTGGATGTAATTTAAATAATTTTATATTGAAAACGACAAATTTTAGTCACTTCGTTTGAATTAGTTTTTGACGATTATTTGCGGTAGCGGCAACCGATATATCTCAAATAAAAATGAAAATGTAATATAAAAATAAAAATCCGAAAAATTATATTTGAGATGCGTCTAACCAGACATAGCGTAGAAATTAATTTCGTTGAAAAATTTGAATATTTGTCGGTTGTGCATTTTTTAGTGCAAAGCTGCGCCTAACGGTTCAAATTTTAGCGACCGTAAAATCTTTCCGAATCCAGTTCGGACAAACATGAAAATTATTCTAATCGTTGTCACGAATATGATGGTGAAATTCTTTTTGTGAAAATCGGACGTTTTGACCTCCGTTTTCCGCCCATATTTTTACATTAAAGGGGTTCGTAATGCCTTTTTGAACGGAGAATCCTGACACTGCAAATTATATACCGTTGTGTCAGTCTCGTCGCGCTGATTTGCATAATATATTTATTCATCGGTTTTGGTGACCGTTCCGCGTTGAATGGGGCAAAAGGCTTACGCAGTTCATTTTTGAAACAAAGCCATTTGAGTTCGAAGTGTCCCTATTCGGATCTTACATATTTTTCTAGGTATTTTGGGTCTGTAAAACACGTCCTGTTGTTTTTACAAAATAACTATTTATTTACTTATTCACAAAAATGGACACATTTTCTTTCTTTTTGTTGCATACGTAAGTCTTTAATGATGCATGTATTTCCCTTTCTTTTAAAGCATATGTAACTTCATTGTTTCAATTCAAACCATGCATTTTCCATTTTGTTTACATACATCACTTGTTTTACAAACCATTTCCATTTTACATGCAAACCATAGTGCGTACCATTTTGACAGCATGTTCCATGCGCCCTTCCCATTCATGCATGCAACGCCTTATTTCTCCAAGCCTTTCACGCTTCCTTTTCCAAGCCGTTTCAACCTTAAAAAATAAAATAAATAAAAACGTGTATTCCATGCGTCCATTTGTTTAACATGCACCATTAAATATGCATGCATGTTGGTTTCATGCGTTCACATTTGACATGCATTGAAAACGTTATGTCTTCATTCCAAAGTCATCTCGCATGTTGCGTTAGTCTTGTTTGAATGCCTCCTTTGTTTCAACTCCAACATGCTATAAGTTTCATTTTGTTTACTAAATGCACGTTCATTTTGCTACCATTCAAATTGCCAAATTGGTATTTGCATGCACCCTTTGGCTTCAAAACATGCATGCACGTTCCAGTACTTTCTATTGTCTTTATTGTATCCAAACTGATGTGTGCGTTTCTTTTCCAAGGCCACTCTTCGTGTGTGTAAAATAAAATTAATTAAATAAATAAATAAAAATAAATAAATAAATAAATAAATACGTTTGGCTGATAGCCCTTGGTTTCCCTTCGTGAAAGTAAGTATATAACTGTTGGCTCTTTCATACAACAGTACCTCTTTTCCTTCCAACCTGGCCACCATTCCATCTTACCATCATTTATCCTTCATATAAAACAAAAACAACCCTTTTCTTCCCATCAAATAATGTACTGCTCCTCCATTTTTCTCCTCTGCGCGCTGCTAACCTTCCCCATCGCCTCCGTCCGCCTTCCTCTACCCCTCGCCTCACCCACGACAACAAAGCCTGAACCTCCGCCGAAATCAAAGCTCGTTCTTGTTGTCTGCTTCCATCCCCGCCTCAATTCGATAGTTGTCTGACATCACCGTAGCCACCACCGTATATCGTTTGCATCACCGACTGTTAGGTGAAGCCGCTGCCTCAAACAGAGCGCATTCAACATGTCGACTAACTCGCCGCCTCATCCACAGGTGAGTGTTAACCCACTCACGAATATGATTTACTTAATTCAAGTAAATTGATTTCGATTGTGTTAGATTGCCTTATGATTGCTATTTGGTGTAGATCATATTGCATATTGGTTTGATTGTTTATTTGGTGTTGATCATGTTGTTAGGTGCAGTATAGTCACATTATTGACTAATATGCATATTTCATGTAACCTTATAATTTTACTAGTTGTGTGATGTGCACTTTGAAACCTTGTCTGTAGTACACTTGTTTCACTTAATTTCACCTATTTTCTAGTTATGCATAGCCTCGTACATCGACCGCATAAAAGTGTTTCATGGCTTAATCCAAATTATGTTGATTATACTGGTCTTGTCCCTAACCTCAGGGTGTGCCATGCCATTGTACCCCTGACGAATGAACACGTCCATATCTATTTGTCCCATAGCAAGATTTATCTTTAACTTAGATGGTAATGAACATGTCATTGTTGTCATATATTTTCCATCCTTGTATGTTCCCTTGGTGCATGATATATGCATGTTGTGCCACACTGATATTGGTACTTGGTTGTATGTATTGGGTCTGCATATTTTACCCTACATTCTATGCCGAGCCTAAAACTGTGAAGTGTGAACCTTGCCACTACTTAATTTCATGACCATTTTAGTCTGATTTCAGTTATCATATATGTCTGTAGAAGCATCTTCTTATATGTGCCAAATGGTATACACATACATGCTGCCCTATTGAATTTACACGTAACTGGTCACTGCTCCCTTTCACCCAGGCCATTATTTGATACATGCAAGTTGCATTGATTTTTCATAGCGAATTTGTTTGATAGTTTCATGGGTTTGATATTTTCGAATATTTAATACTTTTTGGATAAAATTAATTATATTCATGTGTTATATTCGAAGTGACTTACTTGAATTAAGTAAATCCTGATCCGAGTGTTTGTTGTGTTTTTTTTATGCAATACGCTTGGGTCAGGTCCTAAGTGTTCCAGATTTAAGGATTTCAGCTTGCATATCTGGAGAGGATCGTGAAGACGCTTACTCGTGCGCAAGGCCCGACAAAACCGCAAAGTTTTTATTTTAAAAATTCATGTATTTTATTTCTTCAGCAGTATAAAGAAAAATGTTTTGGTATAACTCTGATATATGTATAAAATTTATTCCGCTGCAAATATTGTATTCTATAATTCTGTGTATGATTCTGTTTAAACCCTGTAAGCTAAATAATAATCTGTTATTTCGAGCGGTTTAAGTTGGTTTAATTATCGACTTGAAGCGGTCGAAATTGCGGATCGTTACAAGTGGTATCAGAGCTTTGGTTTATCAAAGCTTTAGCTTATGGGGAAAAAGCTCATTAGAGATAGGGTGGTGATACCCTATAATGAGTGGAATCAGTCGCAGAATCCTTCTTGTGAGAGAGCGTATTTTGAAAATATAAATTATTTTGAAACGTGAAGTATTTTGAAATTCAAATCCCTTCGAACTCTCTACTCTTCGAATCAGTTCTCTTTGATAGCTTCTTTGTTAAGTTCTCCTTCGATTTGAATCTTGATCCAATTAGAAATCCATCTTTGGGTTGTCGCGGTTTTTCGAGATTTTGAGAGTAAAGTAAATATTGAAAATTAAGTTAAGATGTGGAATAAAATGATTTGGTTATAATTAAGGAGATCGTTTGACTAAACCTGAGAATTTTGTTTTGGAATACTTTGAAATTGATTTCTAAAGTTTTGGAAAAAGTACTAGTAGTATATACAAGTATTTTCAAATAAAAAAGTGAAGTGATTTTTTTGAAATGTTTTCGAAAAGAAAATATATGAATAAATGCCAGTTTGGTAGCTTTGCTACATGATTTTCCAACGAAGTTTTATTTGTGGAACATGATTTGATATATGCATATATGTATATTTTGAATGACTAAAAGAAAATCCGGAATTGATTATCGAGTAGGTCGAATGATAATCCTTTATATTAGGATCATGTAATTATACATCTTTAGATGTTTTGATAAGAAATAATTGAACTAATGTTTTCCAATTATTAAATTGAAAAGTATATTTTTTTTTTCAACTATTTGAATGATCCGACCATTTGTGAACAAGATTTGGAATGATATTTAATATTCAAATCAAAATTGAATTGGTATTGAAATTTCGAGATTCTTTGATATTGAATATCTGATATGAAGATTTCGAACCTTATATGGAAGATTGATATAAAATGGTTATTAATTCGAAAGCTGTTGAACTGGAAGTTAATTGATGAAACCTTATATAATGGAATTTATATAAGAACGATATATCTGAAACATGATGTTGAAAAGAAAATCTTATGTAAATTGATATTTATGTAAGTGCGGTATACGTGAAACGCGAAATGAAGTACTATATATATACAGTATATATGTTTTCGAAATAAAGATATGGGAAGTACCTTCCATCGAAATCGCAATTCCTGAGAGAGGGATTGTGTTGGCGCTCGTAGAGAGTGTCCATTGAAAATCAGAAATCGTAGCTACGTTGGTGCTCCGTCGATTGGAGTATCCATCGATATTGGAATCTCACTCGGTGAGATCACGTTGATTATTATTATTACTTATCTGTTCTAGCGTAATTCGGGGGGCGAGATGCCTACAGTTACAAGCGATTTCACTGGGATGGTGACGTAACCGCCGCGTAACTGCGATCTAGATGCCATAGCGTAATTCGGGGGCGCGATGCCTACAGTTACAAGCGATTTCACTGGGATAGTGACGTAACCGCCGCGTAACTGCGATCTATGGCAACAACCATGGAGTAATTCGAGGGGTGTGATACCTACGGTTACAAGCGATTCTACTGGGATAGTGGCGCAACCGCCGAGTAACCGCGATCCATGGGGGAAGTATTTTCCATATCTATTTTAAAAATTTTAAGTATTTTCACTGGGAGTTGAAACAAGGAAATTTAGTACTTAGAGATTTTGGTCGTACGCCTGGCCAGCGTATGCCTAACGTCTGTAAGAACGACAATAAGCTTGTTAAACTTCGAGTTATCAAGTATTTTCAAATGTTAAATAACAAACCAATAACCTGTAATTAAATTTATATAACCTCAACATAATAAAGTAAGAAAGTGATTTTAAATGTTTTTAAAACAAATATTTCTGTATATAAAATTTTGTTTAATATTTAAATCTTCTTCTGGAATTTCCTTTCCATTCGAATCCATCTTGCTTCGTCAATCCTATTTGATTAGGTTTTTCGTTCGTTCAGCTTTTAACTTGAATTCTATGACTTATTCTTGTCCACAACAAGGTAAGAAGTAGAAGGAGAGTGTAAGTTTTCCAGTGAGTTCATTTGACTAAATATTGATTTGAAATAACTATTTTGAAAAAGTACTTAGAATATAAATTTCCTTAGTGTAGTATTGAAATTTTGATATATATTCTGTTTAAATATACAAAGATGTTTTGAGTATTTACCTGATGTTAAAATTGGTCTATCGAATGCCTAGTGATTTGGGTATACGTCTGATCAATGAATATGTTAAATCCTATAAGTATTTGGTAGATATAGAGTCACACTTCAGTCGCTTGAAAATGATTTTGGTGATGACTGCGCAGCATCATCGATATCTATTTTCGGGTTTCGAAAGTGGGATAAATATATATCGCCAATTGAGACGTCGAGTGAATACTTAAAATTATTTTGAAATGTTAGTAAATATTTTAACATTGATTTAAATATATATAATTTTCAAAGTATATATAGATATGAAAATAAACTTGAACTATTGTTTTAAATATATTAATTATTTAATTACCATTTTCCTTCCTTGTTCCTTTTCGAGGACGAAAAGGTTTAAGTGGGGGAGAATGTAACAACCCAGAATTTTAAGTGTATTTTTATTTTATTTTATTCGTTTAAAGCTCAGTTTGTTTGTACTTTTATAACTATTTTTGATTCTGAATTAAAATTAAAACATGAAATTGATTTATAATGAAACATTTATCTTTAATATTTTATTATTTTCATTTGGATGTAATTTAAATAATTTTATATTGAAAACGACAAATTTTAGTCACTTCGTTTGAATTAGTTTTTGACGATTATTTGCGGTAGCGGCAACCGATATATCTCAAATAAAAATGAAAATGTAATATAAAAATAAAAATCCGAAAAATTATATTTGAGATGCGTCTAACCAGACATAGCGTAGAAATTAATTTCGTTGAAAAATTTGAATATTTGTCGGTTGTGCATTTTTTAGTGCAAAGCTGCGCCTAACGGTTCAAATTTTAGCGACCGTAAAATCTTTCCGAATCCAGTTCGGACAAACATGAAAATTATTCTAATCGTTGTCACGAATATGACGGTGAAATTCGTTTTGTGAAAATCGGACGTTTTGACCTCCGTTTTCCGCCCATATTTTTACATTAAAGGGGTTCGTAATGCCTTTTTGAACGGAGAATCCTGACACTGCAAATTATATACCGTTGTGTCAGTCTCGTCGCGTTGATTTGCATAATATATTTATTCATCGGCTTTGGTGACCGTTCCGCGTTGAATGGGGCAAAAGGCTTACGCAGTTCATTTTTGAAACAAAGCCATTTGAGTTCGAAGTGTCCCTATTCGGATCTTACATATTTTTCTAGGTATTTTGGGTCTGTAAAACACGTCCTGTTGTTTTTACAAAATAACTATTTATTTACTTATTCACAAAAATGGACACATTTTCTTTCTTTTTGTTGCATACGTAAGTCTTTAATGATGCATGTATTTCCCTTTCTTTTAAAGCATATGTAACTTCATTGTTTCAATTCAAACCATGCATTTTCCATTTTGTTTACATACATCACTTGTTTTACAAACCATTTCCATTTTACATGCAAACCATAGTGCGTACCATTTTGACAGCATGTTCCATGCGCCCTTCCCATTCATGCATGCAACGCCTTATTTCTCCAAGCCTTTCACGCTTCCTTTTCCAAGCCGTTTCAACCTTAAAAAATAAAATAAATAAAAACGTGTATTCCATGCGTCCATTTGTTTAACATGCACCATTAAATATGCATGCATGTTGGTTTCATGCGTTCACATTTGACATGCATTGAAAACGTTATGTCTTCATTCCAAAGTCATCTCGCATGTTGCGTTAGTCTTGTTTGAATGCCTCCTTTGTTTCAACTCCAACATGCTATAAGTTTCATTTTGTTTACTAAATGCACGTTCATTTTGCTACCATTCAAATTGCCAAATTGGTATTTGCATGCACCCTTTGGCTTCAAAACATGCATGCACGTTCCAGTACTTTCTATTGTCTTTATTGTATCCAAACTGATGTGTGCGTTTCTTTTCCAAGGCCACTCTTCGTGTGTGTAAAATAAAATTAATTAAATAAATAAAAATAAATAAATAAATAAATAAATAAATAAATAAATACGTTTGGCTGATAGCCCTTGGTTTCCCTTCGTGAAAGTAAGTATATAACTGTTGGCTCTTTCATACAACAGTACCTCTTTTCCTTCCAACCTGGCCACCATTCCATCTTACCATCATTTATCCTTCATATAAAACAAAAACAACCCTTTTCTTCCCATCAAATAATGTACTGCTCCTCCATTTTTCTCCTCTGCGCGCTGCTAACCTTCCCCATCGCCTCCGTCCGCCTTCCTCTACCCCTCGCCTCACCCACGACAACAAAGCCTGAACCTCCGCCGAAATCAAAGCTCGTTCTTGTTGTCTGCTTCCATCCCCGCCTCAATTCGATAGTTGTCTGACATCACCGTAGCCACCACCGTATGTCGTTTGCATCACCGACTGTTAGGTGAAGCCGCTGCCTCAAACAGAGCGCATTCAACATGTCGACTAACTCGCCGCCTCATCCACAGGTGAGTGTTAACCCACTCACGAATATGATTTACTTAATTCAAGTAAATTGATTTCGATTGTGTTAGATTGCCTTATGATTGCTATTTGGTGTAGATCATATTGCATATTGGTTTGATTGTTTATTTGGTGTTGATCATGTTGTTAGGTGCAGTATAGTCACATTATTGACTAATATGCATATTTCATGTAACCTTATAATTTTACTAGTTGTGTGATGTGCACTTTGAAACCTTGTCTGTAGTACACTTG
The DNA here is from genome assembly GCA_030737875.1 of Allium sativum. Classification (NCBI taxonomy): domain Eukaryota; kingdom Viridiplantae; phylum Streptophyta; class Magnoliopsida; order Asparagales; family Amaryllidaceae; genus Allium; species Allium sativum. The sequence continues at coordinate 1,014,527,700 of CM060924.1, forward strand.
TTTCACTTAATTTCACCTATTTTCTAGTTATGCATAGCCTCGTACATCGACCGCATAAAAGTGTTTCATGGCTTAATCCAAATTATGTTGATTATACTGGTCTTGTCCCTAACCTCAGGGTGTGCCATGCCATTGTACCCCTGACGAATGAACACGTCCATATCTATTTGTCCCATAGCAAGATTTATCTTTAACTTAGATGGTAATGAACATGTCATTGTTGTCATATATTTTCCATCCTTGTATGTTCCCTTGGTGCATGATATATGCATGTTGTGCCACACTGATATTGGTACTTGGTTGTATGTATTGGGTCTGCATATTTTACCCTACATTCTATGCCGAGCCTAAAACTGTGAAGTGTGAACCTTGCCACTACTTAATTTCATGACCATTTTAGTCTGATTTCAGTTATCATATATGTCTGTAGAAGCATCTTCTTATATGTGCCAAATGGTATACACATACATGCTGCCCTATTGAATTTACACGTAACTGGTCACTGCTCCCTTTCACCCAGGCCATTATTTGATACATGCAAGTTGCATTGATTTTTCATAGCGAATTTGTTTGATAGTTTCATGGGTTTGATATTTTCGAATATTTAATACTTTTTGGATAAAATTAATTATATTCATGTGTTATATTCGAAGTGACTTACTTGAATTAAGTAAATCCTGATCCGAGTGTTTGTTGTGTTTTTTTTATGCAATACGCTCGGGTCAGGTCCTAAGTGTTCCAGATTTAAGGATTTCAGCTTGCATATCTGGAGAGGATCGTGAAGACGCTTACTCGTGCGCAAGGCCCGACAAAACCGCAAAGTTTTTATTTTAAAAATTCATGTATTTTATTTCTTCAGCAGTATAAAGAAAAATGTTTTGGTATAACTCTGATATATGTATAAAATTTATTCCGCTGCAAATATTGTATTCTATAATTCTGTGTATGATTCTGTTTAAACCCTGTAAGCTAAATAATAATCTGTTATTTCGAGCGGTTTAAGTTGGTTTAATTACCGACTTGAAGCGGTCGAAATTGCGGATCGTTACAGTGGCAGTGCTCGGCTACGGGTAGAAATTGGTGAAAGTTGTCGGATTTCAGTTAGGCAAAGCTGGAGCGAACAGGTGTTAAGGGGCTTCTGACGGATGGGTTCGGATGGGTGGACAGCGGTTTGACAGGGAGGCTGGCCTGAGTCGGGGTAAGGAGAGGAGGTCAGAGGCGGTGCTCGGACCAAGCTGATGACGTGGGCAAAGGAAGATGAAGGGTAGGCTAGGTGCTGCTGAACTCGATGGAGGCATAGGGGAAAAGAAGAAAGGTGCTGTTGCGTTATCGAGATGGGCCGACATGAAGGGCTGATCGCGATGGAATGGTTCGACTGATGTGAAAAATAATGGCGGTGGAACAATAGAAAGAAGAAAGGCGATAGGAATTAACGGAAAATGGAGCAGCTTTTAATATTATAATGTAAAGTATACTTTTGCCTGAAGGAAGCGTTCAATCTTGAAAGTGGGAGCGGTTCAAATCCATGCATTTCAGCATTGAAGAAAACGTGGCTTTGAACAGTTCAATAGAATTTGAATCAACTTTTCATTTTTTTTATTATATAACAAATGGAAGGATGTTTTGGCAAATAATATATATATATATAACATATAATGGGAACTGTAGTTTTAAAATGAACGGTGAACGATGAAGGGGAGCAAGGGTGCATGGAAACAACGCATGCATTCTTTTAAACCAGCTGAATATATGTATACATCATTCCCTTTTATGAAAAAAAAGGAAAAAAAGAAAAACAAAAAAAAGAAAAACAAAATAAAAGTGAAGTGAACAATGGAAGGCATTGAAAATGAATGGGTTGGGAAACATAATAGCACGCATGGGAACATAAGGGCACGCATGGGGAAGAATGCTTTAAGGCTAAATGATAAAGTCTAACGTTGCATGGTTTGTTTTGGAACAAAATTCATTGAATATGCCCACTTTGAAAACAAAAATTGTATGGGTGGTTTAGTAAAAAAATAAAAAAATAACTTTTGCAGACCCAAAATGGTTAGAAAAGCATGTAAGATCAGAAAAGGGACACATCGAACTCAAATGGCTCCGTTTCAAAAATGAACTGTACAAACATTTTCACAATTTCAGCGCAAACTGAACACCGAAACTGACAAATGGATATATTACGGAAATCAGCGCGACGAGACGGACACAACGGTATATAATTTGCAGTGTCAGGATGCTCCGTACAAAAACGCATTACGGACCCCTTTATACATAAAATTCGGATAGAAAAATAATTAAACGTAGGTAAAAATTCCTGAATTTCGCGAAACGAATTTCACTGTTAGATTCGTGACAACAAATAGAATATTTTTCATGTTTGTCCGAACTGGATTTGGAGAGATTATAAAATCGCTAAAATTTGAACTGATATGCGCAGCTTTGCCCTAAAAAATGCGCGATCGACAAATATTTAAATTTTTCGACAAAATTTTCATAGCGGCTATAACTCACTGTACATATTTCAAATTACAAATTCCCGTTATGGAAAATGATAGAATATTTTCAAAATAAAAATATCGATTTAAAATTTGAATTTAAATCGTTAAAAATAACGGGTTGTAACAGTCTCCCTCACTCAAAACTTTTCGTCCCCGAAAAGGAACGAGGTAGGAAAAATAGTAATTAAATAACTAAATATATTTAAACCAATGGTTCATATTTATAATCATACATATATAAAATTTGAAATATATATATACACACCAATCAAAAGTTAAAATATATTCAAACATATTTCGGAATAATTTCAAGTATTCACTCGACGTCTTGATTGGCTATATATACATATCCCACTTTCGAAACCCGAAAATAGATATCAATGATGCTGCAGTCATCACTAGAATCATTTCCAAGTGACTAGAGTGTGACTTTATATCTATCTAATACACATAGGATTTAACATATACGTTGATCAGACGTATACCCCAATTCACTAGGTATTCGATAGGCCAACTTTAATGTCAAACAAGTACTCAAAACAATTTATATATTTAAACATAATATATACTAAATTTTCAAATCATATATTAGAAATAATATATTTCAAATCATTAAAAATTTTAATAGGGAAATATATATATTTCTCCCCCACTCATTTATTTATTAAAATTCAACTTCAATCTATAATAAATGTACGACAATATACATAATATTATTTTATAGTATATCAAAATATTTCCAAAACTTATAGATGTTTACCTATATAAAATCTTTCACAATATATATCAAAATTTCAATATTATACTAAGGAAGTTATATATTATAATACCTTTCAAAATACTTATTTCAAATCAAATTTTAATAAATATGAACTTACTAGAAGACTTATACTCTCCTTCTACTTCTTACCTTGCTATGGGAAAGATAAGTTATAAAATTCGAGTTAAAAGATGAACGAATGAAAGAACCTAGTAAAAAAGGATATACGAAGGAAGATGGATTCAATGGAAAGGAAATTTTTAGAGAAAGTTTAAATATTAAATAAATTTTTATATTCGAAAATACTTATTTAAAACATTTCAAAACCATTTAAAAACTATTTATAATTTCAAAGTACGCTCTCTTATACAAAGGATTCTGCGATAATTCCACTCATTCTAGGGTATCACTACCCTATCTCTAATGAGTTTTTACCTCATAGGCTAAATAAAGCTTTGATAAACCTGGCTCTGATACCAACTGTAACGACCCACCATTTTAACCATGCCGAATCGACAAACATGTCAACTCGAAACGTTCAAAACAACAGATTGTTATTAGCTTCTGAGGTAAATAGAATAAATCATAGAATCAAAGATCATAGATACAGATACAGAGCAATACAATATCTCGCAACGAAAATTTAAAATACAATAGTAGTTCATGAAGCAACTAAATAAAATTTTACAACATAATTTACACAGCGGGAGTCTAATAAATAAATAATAACAGCTGATCAACAGGTAGAATCAGTGAGCAAGATCCAACATAAGCTCCAAACTCCAAAGATGAATCTCCAAACTGGAACACTCGATCTGACCCGAGTAATGATGCAAAACAAAACAACTCGTATCAGGACTAACATCCTCATGGAAGTAAATCAACTCAAATGAAATGTTAGATGAAATGCAACTAGTAACTTAAAGGATGTTTGGGATCACTATCCTCTAAGGATCCATCAAACTAATACTATATAGTATAATGCGCTACATACAATAGTGTCTATCAGTAAAGTAAAAGTATCAAAATAGCGTAAGCGGGATTACCATTATTACCCTTACACCGTTTATATATTCCCATAATATATACAGTACCGTAATTTCTCCGTAAACTGGAGGTTGATCAGAGGGCACTCCATATAAAACAGTACAAAACAAAATCGTAGTGGGCTCGTATAAGGCATGTGACAAGGCACGCAAGGAATGCCAGGGTGGATTCACCGTTTGCAGAGCCGGACTGGTGGTAACGCATAGTAGCTACTACCGCCCACCTCGATACACACTCCCATAATCAAAAGAGCCCAAATCGAATCTCAACAATAATAGAATAATATCGAAGAAGTGTGCTCGATAAGAGGTATGACCTCACTTGGTCCGTGCATAGCTCCTGTCTTAGCCACATCAAGCTGACTCAAGGTAGTCAGGGTTTCGTAATTAATATGAAATAAAATAAAATGGAGTCGTTCGCCAAATCATCCCCTTCATTCTGGAACTCCACCGCGTACACAGTTGTTAAAGTGGTTTTCGGTATTGGCAGGGAGTATGACAATAACCGATCCCGGTCTCTTTAACAACTAAACGTTCACATTTTTCACACCGTGGTCATTATTTTATAAATTACTTCATAAAATCGTTTACGAAATCTCATATTCGAATTTTGAAGTCAAATTTAAATATCTAACTTCGATTATATTAAAATATTGAAAATAACTAACTTAAATATCTTAACTCAAATCGATTTGGAAAACAATATCGTAAAGATCACAAATATAGTATAAAATAATACTATAACATATAACTTCAATAATAATTTTAGAAAGTATTCGAATAACGAATCTCAAATTCAAAAATCGACTTATATTTAAGTTATACCTCAAATATCAAAATATTACTTTGATAATATTTTCGGTTTGGTTTATATTCATCAAAACTCAAGTTCGAACCATTCAATTGTTTCAAGTTTACTATTATTAGATATCGTTTTAAATCGGTTTATCAAATCCAATGTTTCAGCTCAAATTCAATACATACACTTTAAATCAAAATCTCATATTTCGCTTATAATTCAAAACAAATCGTGTCATACTTTATAACTTAATTCATAAATCCAATTTCATTACTTAAAATTCGAATCAACTCTTATATTTCAAATTCGACAAATCATATCTTATTTACTCAAGTCGTACAAATTACATATTTGTAAAAATTCAAACCATATAAGTTTAAAACCATCTTATACATTCGATTTCACAAATTTCGAGATTCAACTAAACGATTATGAGAACCAACTTCATATATAACATTATATATCCAAATTTACATTTAGCCACGTTAAGTTCAACTCAATTTGAATTCAAATCCATATCTCATATGAGTTAAATGTTAAAATCAATTCCAACCTCGACTTAAGTCACAAAATCTTGCATAAACCAACAAAAAATCTTACATAAACCAACTTTGAGTTTAAAGTTTGCAATATATATATATATGTATATAAAGATAATTTAATTTTGAAAATATATATATATAGGTTTATAAAATTCTAATAATAATTAGAAAATAGATTATAAACATATATAAATTTAAAATAATATAAAATAGGTTTAAAGAAAACATTAATATACAAAAGTTTAAAATTCTTAAAATAAAAATCTAAAATCTAAAATTATTATTTAACTCAAAATTTCCAAATTACTTTATTACGAAAACATAACCAATGATGTCCGTATTTAAATTTCTACCCTATGGTCAAGTGATACGAATATTTATCATTTCAACCCGCAATTTATAAAATTTCTACGGGTCTATCATTTCAATCCCGTAATCCCAAATTAATTCAAAATCATTCTGGTCTATCATTTCAACCCATAACGATTTTTCCTAATCTAATGTCCGTTCGAGTATGTATCATTTCAACCCTTAGTGATTTTTCTTAAACTAGGGGTATCTACAGCATAACAAATCATCACAGTCATATATAATCAGTGTACATACCTGTCATATGAATATCGTGTCATATATGAAAGTGTATATTTTAATCAAACAATTTCTACTGGCTATCCTATACATTTCATAATAGTTCATTTAGTTGATCTAACATCTATGAAATAATGTGAGTCAGGTGTGAGATAAACTCACCTTTTGTGGCACGGAATGGAGACAACAGACGGATTGACGCAAAATTGAGATGACTATATCCAGGCACGATTCAGTCACACTAACCACTCAAAATTTATCTTATTTTAAAAGAGGTGGTCAGAGAATTTCTCAACGGGTTGGTATGGTTATTAGGTTTTGGACATGGTTTTCAGACTTAATATCAATTTACGACACAAAATCAAACACAATGGAATTTTTCAAAATAGTACATTTAAATATTTTTATTTATATATATATACACACAGAAAATTTTATAATATATATATTTTAAAATTTAAAACACACCGAAAACTTGTTATATAAATATATTCGTATATAAATGCACATACGAACAAACAATATATATATATATATTTCAAACAAATAAATCAAAAGCACCTTACAATGAAACCATTCAATGTATATACACGGTAAAAATTATAATATATATGTATATACTTTTTTTTATCACAAAAAAAAAGACACAACAAAATAATATACACACATAAACCAAACAACACTCACCTATGCAATACAAATCAACACACATGCACACACAAATAAAACAATACACGCACCCACATAAATAACCACATAAAGCATAAGTATATTAATATATAACATATGTAATATATATATATATATATATATATATATAAGCAAGCTCACGGAATTACACTATACACACATACCACTCACACATTCGCACGCAGTCCAAACTGGCTAAACTCTCACGCAACAGATGTCTCTTGGTGGCAGTGCTCGGCTACGAGTAGAAATTGGTGAAAGTTGTCGGATTTCAGTTAGGTAAAGCTGGAGCGAACAGGAGTTAAGGGGCTTTTGGCGGATGGGTTCGGATGGGCGGACAGCGGTTTGACAGGGAGGCTGGCCTGAGTCAGGGTAAGCAGAGGAGGTCAGAGGCGGTGCTCGGACCAAGCTGATGACGTGGGCAAAGGAAGATCAAGGGGAGGCTAGGTGCTGCTGAACTCGATGGAGGCGTAGGGGAAAAGAAGAAAGGTGCTGTTGCGTTATCGAGATGTGCCGACATGAAGGGCTGATCGCGATGGAATGGTTCGGCTGACGTGACAAATAATGGCGGTGGAACAATAGAAAGAAGAAAGGCGATAGGAATTAACGGAAAATGGAGCAGCTTTTAATATTATAATTTAAAGTATACTTTTGCCCGAAGGAAGTGTTCAATCTTGAAAGTGAGTGCGGTTCAAATCCATGCATTTCAGCATTGAAGAAAACATGGCTTTGAACAGTTCAATAGAATTTGAATCAACTTTTCATTTTTTTATTATATAACAAATTGAAGGACGTTTTGGCAAATAATATATATATATATATATATATATATATATATATAACATATAATGGGAACTGTAGTTTTAAAATGAACTGTGAACGGTGAAGGGGAGCAAGGGTGCATGGAAACAATGCATGCATTTTTTTAAACCAGCTGAATATATGTATACATCATTCCCTTTTATGAAAAAAAGGAAAAAAACAAAAACAAAAAGAAAAAAAAAAACAAAATAAAAGTGACGTGAAAAATGGAAGGCATTAAAAATGAATGGGTTTGGAAACATAATAGCACGCATGGGAACATAAGGGCACGCATGGGGAAGAATGCTTTAAGGCTAAATGATAAAGTCTAACGTTGCATGGTTTGTTTTGGAACAAAATTCATTGAATATGCCCACTTTGAAAACAAAAATTGTATGGGTGGTTTAGTAAAAAAATAAAAGAATAACTTTTGCAGACCCAAAATGGTTAGAAAAGCATGTAAGATCGGAAAAGGGACACATCGTACTCAAATGGCTCCGTTTCAAAAGTGAACTGTATAAACATTTTCACAATTTCAGCGCAAACCGAACACCGAAACTGACAAGTGAATATATTACGGAAATCAGCGTGACGAGACGGACACAACGGTATATAATTTGCAGTTTCAGGATGCTCCGTACAAAGACGCATTACGGACCCCTTTAAACATAAAATTCGGATAGAAAAATAATTAAACGTAGGTCAAAATTTCTGATTTTCGCAAAACGAATTTCACTGTTAGATTCGTGACAACAAATAGAATATTTTTCATGTTTGTCCGAACTGGATTTGGAGAGAATATAAAATCGCTAAAATTTGAACTGATATGCGCAGCTTTGCCCTGAAAAATGTGCGATCGACAAATATTTAAAATTTTCGACGAAATTTTCATAGGGGCTATAACTCACTATACGTATTTCAAATTACAAATTCCCGTTATGGAAAATGATAGAATATTTTCAAAATAAAAATATCGATTTAAAATCAGAATTTAAATCGTTAAAAATAATGGGTTGTAACATCGTATTTGGTTAACCAGTCCAGCCCAAGAATGGTGTCAAATTCCGAAAAATCCATAACGATCAAGGTACAAGAAAACCGATAATGGGAAAAAGGGGCGGGCACTTTACAGTACAAACAAGAACTAGAGAACCACCGATTGGATTATGAACTTTAATCGATTCTTTAAGATTCCTTAATTTTAGATTTAGCTTCTTGACTGTATTACTAAAATGAAGCTTTGCGACGCGCCCATATTAAACAATACTGTAACGGGAATATTGTTGACAGTGAGCGTGCCTTCCAAAACATCTGGCCTTTGCTGATTAGATGAGGGTGTTGGAGTTTCTGCTACTTCATTTACATGAGCTACTACAGACTCATTTAACAGCAGGCAATCCCTTCCAACATGATCTGTCTAGTGGCACTTATGGCATTTCCTTTTACTATGAGATCTCTTTTGCTTCTTAATGGATTTAGATCATCCTTTCCTCGTATCTTTGAAGATTTGAAATTCCTTAACAAATGCCCTTGCTTATTGTAGTTATTGCATATGGTAGTCATTAACGGTTCTTCTTTAGATTCAATGTTTTTCTTATCAGCTTTAGGCTTCTTACTGACCTTGGGCTTTGTGCTTGCCTCAGGGCTATCAGTTTCAAACTTCCTTTTGCTGCTAGAACTGCCTTCCACTTTATCTTCCAAACCATGTTGCTTATCAATATACTCATAGCGATAAGTCATTTGTATCATCTCAGAAATTGGAAGATTCACATGAGAAAGTACTCTACCTTCGTATTTCTTTTGTAGTCCTTTGATAAATCTTAGATTCTTCCTGATGGGGTCTCGAATTAGTTTTGGGACAAAACGAGAAAGTTCGTTGAATTTATTCTGATATTCCTAGATGGTCATATCTCCTTGTTTCAGATTGTAAAACTCATTATATAGCCGCTCAGTTTCTTCTGGAGGAATAAATTTTTCTGTGAACATTTTAAATCTATCCCAGGTAATATTACCTTCTGGATTTTCCTCAATAACAGTTTCCCACCAGATTAGAGCTTCATCTTTAAGTGCCCAAGATGCCAGTAATCTTTCCTGATCATCTCTCAGCTCTAAGCCTTCAAAAATTCTCTCAGAAGAACGCATCCACGCTTGTGTTTCAATAACAGATTCTTTGCCCGAGAATGGTACTCCACCCAGATTTCGATACTTCATTACTAAAGCTTCTAGTTCTAGTTCTGGCTGTGGGAGCACAATTGGCTCATTAGATTGCTGAACCGTAGAATTACTTCTTCTGTTTCTACCACTCATTTTCTACTATGTCTCCAAATAGCAGACAAAGAGTTAGGCCAATAGAAAATATATTGTTAAGTATTGAGACATATATTTAAATATAAATGCATGTATAGGGGTGTATTTTATTCTACTATACTCATTCTAGGACATTACTGACCTATCTATAATGAGTTATTCACCTTAGAATACTGTTGATTCTATTCTGACGAGTTCGTTAATATGTTATATTTCGGAGCTAAGGTTAACCAAAGCTCTGACACCAAGTGTGATATCCCCAAACTCACGTAGTACGAAAGAAAGGATAATCATTGGAATATAACACATAAACAATAACAAAAGAACAGAAATATAGAATTACAGCAGATAATGTACATCAAATTACACTGGGAATAATATGTCATTAGAGTTACACAGCGTAATAGGATCATACTTAGTACATAATACAGTTTCAGCTTAATATAAAATGTCTGCAGCGGAATCAAACATAATATAATAAATGAAGTCTGAACAGCATAATAGAAATGATAGGATCCATCTTCAGCTCCATAGCCATCCAAAATGAGTCTGCTAAAACCTAAATACAAGGCTGCCCGTGTGGAAAGAAGGCACCCGAGTTTTCAAAGTGAAACAAACTACGAGTCAGTCATGGGACTAGTATGAGAAATCTTACTTAATTTATTTAATAATAAGGCTAATCACAAGACCACGCCGCTAATGCGAAATGAGTTTACTCCATTGGATTGCCAATGTATAAATAAAGTAAATCGTTAAAAAACGCAATGCTTTTTAGAAAAATGAAACCATTATAAGACTCAAGTCCCATCACAAAATGCAACGCAAAACGGAGGACAGAATTTTACCTTATAATGGCCAAAATATGCTTGATACGTACAAAACGAAGTTATTTGATATTATTACTAGTGTATATATGTTTCAAAAACACTTTTCAATCATAATATATCAATCATAGACGGCATAACTACCACATACTATGTTGCCATACTAGTTTTACAATCAAAACTGCATGATTGGAAGTTGGATTTCCATCATGAACCAAGGCAAGAAATCGTCCTTACTGAATTCGAGACAATCTAACCTATGTCTCAAGACAACTACTCAATCAAGCCCTTAGGAGCCACAGGGCCGGTCCACACATATGTTAGTGGATTATATAAAAGTGAATATTAGGCACACATCCCTAAAACGAAACTTAATTAGGCTCACATCCGGTCATAAACTTATTGTAAACTACGTCCCTATTTTCTGAAAAGTCATCAAAAAAATATGAAAAAAATATAAAAAAATCACGTAAATTCGTATTTAAATAAAACATGTACTCGCCCAAAAATTCAGATCATAATAAAATCAAAACATGCATCAAAATAAAAAAAAATACAGAAAACAACGAAAAATGCAGTAATTTGCATCAAATCATGCACATATTTGGAATACTTGCATTCATCTGTGCAAGTATTTCTCCGTTATATTTTTACATGCAATACATGCATACATGTGTGCAAGTATTTAAAATAGTTGCATACATGTATGCAAGTTTCTGCACACATTTTATTTTCACATGTAAATACTTGCATACATGTGTGCAAGTATTTCAAATAGTTGCACACATGTATGCAAGTTTCTGCATACATTTTCAACTAAAACAGCTTCAGAAATACTTGCATACATGTATGCAACTATTGGCAAAAGTTGCATACATGTATGCAACTATTTGCAAGTTTTAAATTCACACCACATCCCTGTAATGTTTTCTCTGTAAACCCGCCCCCTATTTTAGCTGCCGCCTGGAATCTTCCGCCTGCCACTTTCCATACCTCCGCCTCTTTCGTTTTCTGTCCAAATTTTCGGGCGCTATCACTTAAAAAAAAAAAAAATTCTAAAATCTATAAATATTCTCGGAAGTCCACAGAAATTAAAAAAAAAAGTTGCATAAATGTATGCAACTTTTACGAATAGTTGCATACATTTATGCAACTATTCGAATACACATGCATATATTTATGCACGCCTGTTTGAAAAATTGCATACATGTATGCAGTTTTTCTATATAACTGCATACATGTGTGCATGTATGTCAAAATATATGCAAACGTGAATAAGTTGCACGTAGGTATGCAGTTTTTAAATAAATGCATCAGCAGATGCATGTTTTAACAATATGTGCATACATGTATGCATTTATACTGCAGTTTTGACGCAGATTTGAAATAAATGCATACATGTATGCAACTAATCGATTTATATGCATGTTTTGATGCAATTTACTGCATTTCGTTGATTTTCTGTATTTCATGATTTTGACGTTGTTTTCAATGTTTTTTTGATCTGATTTTTTTCACGATTAATTGTTTTAATTAAATACGAATTTACATGGTTTTTTAATATTTTTTTTGAATTTTTTTGATGAATTTTCGAAAAATAGGGACTAAATTTACAATAAGTTTATGACCGGATGTGAGCCTAATTTTGAAACTTAATAGGGACCTGTACAAAACGCACCCTATATAAAATTGCTGAATAATACGTCTCCCCGCCCTATGGGGCGTAAATAAAGAGCCACTAGGGACTACAATCCGGGGTACCTCGCTTTCCATCATCCATATAAGTAAAAATGTCTGGGCTCCATACCATGACACCACTCCTAGCTAGAAGGAAACACATGTTCTCCCTGGATCCTTCTCCCGTTTCTGGTTCATAACGGGGTGTGAGGCTCGCGAAGTAACGCTATACACAAAGCTATGCTAAATAAAGTTGTGCTTTGATCATCAACCACAAGTCTCTGCTTTTCAACAATAAGCCTTGATTATTTGCATCTTGGAATGCCACACTGACAATTCACGCCATGCGACTGTTGTCTATCGATATATAACCTCTGAGCTCGTACGTCTCAAAGAAGGGTGTTAAGAAAGAGAATAAATTCTCCGCCACCAAACAGATATATATTTAATAGAATCAATCAGCATAGAATAAAATCCAATGTCAGACATACATCCATTTACAAGTCCGTTCTGGCTCTGAACGAAACCGGAGACACCTTATTCCTCGTTCCATATGTCCAATACGGAAGAGAGGCTCTCGCATATCCGGACAATCAACAAGTATGTCTGGACAACTACTATAAACCTTTCAAGGTAGCAACTCCAATCAAAGGCATCAGTAGACATCCATTCGATGTGAATATCGCCGGTCTTCAACCACCATCTTCAAATCTTCAACTTCTAATTATCGATCAATTATTTAAAATGAGAATTAACTCGGCCCTTTCAAATAATTCGCGAATATATATAATTCAGATCATTTATTTTCATTCCATATCGTTTATAATATTATATAATGATTTATCGCTATTTTTATTTATATAAAAATAGCCACTTTTAATTTATATAAAAATAGCCACTTTTAATTTAACGGCGCTTCAGGTTATTACACGGCCCTGGCGCTGTTTTCATCAAAATTTGATTTACACATTTCTCAAAATCTAACCGTTGGATCATAGAAAATTTTATATCGTTGGAAAGATCTTTCCAAAGCGAACCCAACGGTTCCAATTTTGGGAAAATCCAACGGTCGGATCTCTCGGTATATTCGTTTGTAGTTACGATTCCAAAACGCGAACTGCAGCAGCGCGATTCATTTTATTTTAATATATATATATATATATATATATAAAATCCGTTCAACGATTTCAACACCATTTATCCAACTAGAATCTTTTATATATGATTCATCTATATATTAAAATGTAAATTTATAATGTTAACACATTTTACAAAACTAGAATCTTTTTATATGTTTTACCTTACATTAAAAATGTACTTTTAATGTTAACATATTTTCTTTCAATAATAATCAATGATCCTTTTTACATCAAAATGTAACTTTTTATGTTAAACAATCTACTTTCAAAAATGATTATTTTTAATGATCCTCTTTATAAAAATGTGACTTTTCATGTTAAACCATTTCAATAAAATTGAATCTTTTTATTTATTCCTATTTACATTAAAAATGTAATTTCTTATGTTACATCATTTTTGTCAAATAAGCATCTTTTTTAATGAATCATATTTCATTTACAATAAAAATGTAAATTCTTATGTTTACACAAATTTTATCTAGCATGCATTTTTCATTTACAATAAAAATGTAAATTCTTATGTTAACACAAATTTTATCAAACATGCATTTTTTTAATGAATCATATTTCATTAAAAATGTACTTTTCATATATTACCACATTTTTATCAAAACAAGGATCTTTTTAATGAATCATATTTCATTAAAAATGTACTTTACATATAAACACATTTTTGTTAAACTATGATTCTTTTTAATGATTCATCTTATTACATTAAAATGTACCATTTTAATGTAGAAACAAATTTATCATACTTGAATCTTTTTAAAGAATTCACCTTTACATTAAAAATGGGATTTTTAATATTAACATATTTTTATTCAACAATGTTCAATTTAAAGAATTCATCTTTACATTAAAAATGTGATTTTTAATGTTAACATATTTTCTTTCAACAATGATCATTTTAAAGAATTCACATTTACATTAAAAATGTCAATTTTAATGTAAAAACAATTTTCATTTAACAATGATCATTTTCTATGGATTCATTTACATTAAAAATGTCAATTTCAATGTAAAAACATTTTTCATCACACAATTACTCTTTTCAAAGATTCATTTACAGTAAATTGTAGATTTCAATGTAAAAACATTTTTATTACACAATGGCTATTTTTAAAGATTCATTTACATTAAAATGTAAATTTCAATGTAAAAGTTTTTTTATTACACAATGGCTATTTTTAAAGATTCATTTACATTAAAATGTAAATTTCAATGTAAAACATTTTTTATTACATAATGGATATTTTTAAAGATTCATTTACATTAAAATGTAAATTTCAATGTAAAACATTTCTTATTACAACTAATGACCATTTTTTAATTACAATAAAAATGGGAATTTTTATGTTAACATATAATGTTTATTTTATATAAATAAAATATAAACGTATTTTTATTATTAAACAATTTTCATATTCAAATAATGATCATTTTTAATTTAGATATTCAATAAAAATCTAATTTTTATTGTTCAAACAATTTTATATCACAACATGAATATTTTATAACACATAAATATTTCAGAAAATTTCGGCAGCAAAATGGCAGGGTAATTAAAAACCGGTACCATCCCTAGTATGGCACCTCTGCTAATGTAACGGCACAGATTTCGCCCGGACCTAATCGATCGCTAAATCGACCAAGACCGTTCGAATCCCGCATACGCTAACTCTGGGCATACAACACATCAGAACAAATAACAGAAGACTTTTATAAACATCATAATAATGTTACATCAGAGTACAGAATATATCAGAGTATATCAAAAATAATACATTGTAGTTCATCACATATTCGATTAGTTACTATTAATGAATTATCTGTTTGGTGGCGGAGAATTTATTCTCTTGCTTAACACCCTTCTTTAAGACGTACGAGCTCAAAGGTTATGTGATTAATAGTGATTGATCATATGTGTGAATTACTGATGTGAAGTTCTATATTTTGAAAGTACTTGTGATTAGTATGTTGTGAAATGATTTTCCCTACTTCGGGATATGAAATGATTTAGTATGTGGCTAAAGAGTCGGGTAACCTTGAGACTAAAAGTATGGGTGAGAGGGCGGTGCTTGCTTTCCATGTGTGGGAGGTGCATCGTCAGTGTAGCCTGCTCCTATGTGGGGTAGGTGCACATTTATATATCGAGTTGCGATTTGCCTTATCGATGGGGAGCACGATATTTGGTTGCATACTTGTCTGTATGCATTGTTATGTTTTGGAATTCATATTTCCAAACGATTTGATTTGAGATCCCAAAGTGAAATCTACTTTGATATAGAAAGTTAGATATGTATTTCAAATGATTTGAAATAAGAAATCAGGAATAAAATCCAAAGGAATAATTTCTATAAATTGAATTGGATTTGGAAAATATAAGTGTAGTGATTAATCTAAGTGGGTAGATTGGGATATTGCATGTTGATTGATACATAGTAGATCCAGATATCTATATTGATTTTTGTTTATACACTGGCATTCATGGGGTTAAACCCGTTCTGCGTTAGCGGCGTGGTCCCGTGATATGCCATATGATTTATATAAGGTTATAACTGTTTATAGTTTCTCACACCAGTCCCATGACTGACCTGTAGTTTGCTTTTCCCTTGCAAACTCGGGTGCCCCTATTTTCCACACGGGCAATCGAGTAGTTTATTTTGCAGATATATAAGAAGGATTCTGGATCGAAGCATAAAGCTGTGTCCAGTGCGTTTATCATCTTCCGCTGTGTTATTTATTTATTTCCGTTGTGCATTATATTACATTTATTGTAAATTTATTATCCGCTGTGTATTATTTTCGATATACTCTGATATTCTGTACTCTGATGTAACATTATTATGATGTTTATAAAAGTCTTCTTTATTTGTTATAATGTGTTGTATGCCCAGAGTTAGCGTATGCGGGAATCGAACAGTCTTGGTCAATTTAGCGATCGATTAGGTCCGAGCGAAATCCGTGTCGTTACAGCTAAACTAGGCCTCGCGGCGATACAAGGGTTTAATTTCCCTAATACAATTTCTTTTCACTATACAATGAATTTTCCACAAACACGATTGATTTCATTTCAACCACAATCAAACAACCACAATCACAATCAATTTCACACCACAATACAATTAAGTCGTCCATAGTCTGTGGACGACGGGTGTCGGGAGTTTCTAAACTCCGTCTGCAACCTAATATAATTTTATTTATTTTGGATTCAGAAATCTCACATTGCTTTTTATTTCATCTAAAATTGTAGAAAGCTCCAAATATTCTCCAATTAGTTCTGAAATGTAGATCTCGAATTTTTGGTCCCAACGCTTCCTGTTTTATCGAATTTCGCTATCGCATGACAAAGATATGATTTTATAAAGGTCGATAACGTTTTTAAGAGAATTTATAAATTAATTAATTAAAAAACTTTCTTCTTTACTCAGACACTACACCGACGTTTTCCAGTTTCTGTTCGAACTTAGGTTTAAGGATTTCATTCAATCCACTCAGCTAGGAGGCAATCAGGACCTGCCACGACGACGGGCTAGGAGAGGCGCCTCAACTCCGGTGGTGGGGTCCAGTTCGGTGGCGGCTACTAACGGCGGAGGCACGATAAACGACGCAGATTTGAGGGTTGATCTCAAGAAAAATACTGAGCAATAGATGGTGGAGCTTATATGGTTTTAAAGATAGAAGAATTTTCTACAAGATCGCGTGAAGAACTGATCGATTCCATATAGAGGATCATGAGTTATTCAGAGAGAAAGAAATGAACTATTTTCCATCGTCCATTACATAGGAGGCGGCGACTTTATCTGACTATGGTTTTTAGGATTTTAAAATATATATTATTTAATATAAATTAATATTAATTCTATTATTTTCGAAAAAATACATGTTATCCGATACAAACTCCAAATCAAATCCAACGACTATCGCACCTATCTAATTACCTTTATTCCGGACACAATGTACTAGGTCTCATCAGCCCATTTGATCTTTTCAGTTCATTTTTATTTAAATTAAAATATAAAATATTTAATTATTTAATTTAATTGTATATTTTAATTTACCGGGGCCACATATTGACTCAAAAAATTCCCAAAATAAATCTAGCTATGTTTTGACGATACGGTCCTAACAAAATTAATTTCGTCGAATTTTGGAGAACGTTTGAAAAATAGCCATTTTCTGGTCGATCCAAATTGACTAAAATTGATAAAACACATTTTCTTTTGCCACGCTCACGTATTAATTCCAAAAATTATGAAAATTGGAATCTTGCAATAATTTGACATTCTAGATCCAACTAAAGTGGTTTCATCGAAAATGGAGGTCATTTGCAAAATGGCTATTTATACGGGCTATATATTATATTAAATTCCATAGCGACTATTCTAAATATTCAACTGGCCATAACTTTTTATTCCCGCTACGAAATTTCTATTTTTTAGATCCGTTGGAAAGATATTTTTAAAAAGATTTAAATATTATTAGTTTTACTAAAATCCGATTTATTTTGAATCCTGTACATTTAGTCAAAGTTTATGTTCAAAATTTCAAGCTACCGCGCTATTTCTAAATCCTTTTAAAATAAAAATAAATATATTCGTTCGAACTTCGGTTTAAATAAAATTTTAATCGTTATTATTTAAAATATATTATTTTAAATATTCTGAATTCATCAAAAATAGCTGAAATAAAATTTTTAAATTGGTTCTGATTTTCCGGGTTGTTACATTGTAGAAAAGCTATTGAAAGTTTTTCCAAAATAATGATTTTTTGACATACCTCACTGAGAGAAGTTTAACTTTTATAGTCATATATTGAGAAATATTTGAAACTTCAATAGTCATAAATTATTGATTTGTTGCCTCTATAAGGAATTGAAACATAAGGCAAAAAAGATTAATTGAGTTCGAGCATCCAATGATTTTTGGTTTTTCTTATGCTTTGTGTAAGTAAGAATGTGGTTAATGTTAAATTCTTGGTTTTAGATAAAGAAATTTATGTATCTTCATGGGAATGCCTTATAATTTTGATAGGATATAAATATTTCAAATAGATTAATGATAAATTGAATAACTATGTTCCAAGAGAAGAATTTTGAAGAGCAGTATTTTAAAGAAAAAGCGAAATTTTAGATCCACTTTGAGTCTAAACCCCCTCACCCACACATATACATCTATATATACACATGTAGACCTCCCAATCGGAGGGCAGGGAAGGAAGCGATGACGAGGGAGTCTGATAGGCCGGAATCTTCGCGAAAAATGGATCGTGAAAGAGGTTTGTTTGAATTCAATGGATCTTGTTTTTTAGGATCTTCGTTTCAACAGAGGAGAGATGGCCACGGGGGAGACGGGATGTCGCACGATGCCCAAAATCCTGCGCATGTAGTTCGTCAACCTAGATATACAGCAGTTGCAGGCAAAGTGAATACTTGATCCAAAATTGATGATCATGTGGTCCATCGTGCTCCAAGGAAGGTGACGTTTTATGAGATGAATTAGAAGGCGATTCACAAGGAGGTGGTAGCAGGAAACTCGAAATCATGGATCCAGAAGCTTCAGGAGGGTAGGGTAGAAACAAGATGCATGGGTTGATTTAAATTATATAGAACTCTCGATGATTAATAATAGAAAGATAACACGGGTTTCTAAGGCAGCGGCTACGAGATCAGTTGACAAATGGAATAATTCTATTATTTCTTATGTGTACGGATCTAGACCATATCACTTGCATTTGAAAAGTTATTTTGAACATATGTGGAAACCGATGATAATTTTTCAGTTGTTATCAATATATAATAGTTTTTTAATATTTCACTTTGATAATAACATAAACTGTGAGAAGCTACTACAAGCAGGACCATACCTATTTGATAATAGAATTATCATTCTTAAAAAATGGTGCATGGGTACGAGATTCAAAAAAGGCCTTTTGCCTACAATCTTATTAGAGGTTAAATTTTCAAACCTGGAATTAGAACTATAGGATAAAGAGGCGATGAGTGCAATCGCAAGTGTATTGGGGAGACCGATAAAGATGGATAGAATTACGGCGGATGAGTCTAGAGTGTCATATGCGAAAAAATTAATAGAAATGGATGCTTGGTTTGATTTCCCTAATGAGGTAGAAGTGGTTATGCTCAGTGGAGAATTATTGAAAGTTAATGTGGAATACATTTACAAGCCACAATGTTGTAAGGAGTGTAAAGTTTTTGGGCACTATCTACAACACTGCAAAGGGAAATCTAAAGAAGTGTAAGTGCCAAAAGTAACGAAGAATACAAATGCACATATGGACTAAGTTTATAATGATCATAACGTATAAGTGAATGATGCAGAGTTTGCTACCGAAGAAACCCATGATGAAATAGCGAAAGTTGAAACTCAAATGAACATGGTAAATAGGGATAGTGGAAAACAGTAGAGAGAAACAAACATCACAATTGGTTTAACTTACGTAATTGAAAACCATGAGTAGGAAATTCAAAAGACCTAAGGAAATGCAGGATTTGAAAATAACTATGTAAATGCTAGTAAACTTAATGAAGGGAATAATAATGTAAATGGTAAAACATATAATAATAGCAACAAAATGATAGAAACCATAATGTAGAGGGGGTAACAATTCACTGAATAAATTTTTACAAGATGAGAATTGCAACACCCCGTACTTTCTATTAACGTTATAATATTGAATCCTGTAATACTTAATTTAAAATTTGGGAATTAAGGGAAATGGGTTATGCCATTGTGTTTGTCTCGGAATTCTGGTTGAGATAGAGTCCGAGTTTGCGTGAATTGGACTTCGTATAAAGAAGTTATGGCTGTCAGAAGTTTCCAAAGATTTCAAAAAAATTCAAAACAGTTCGAAAACGAGTTCAAAATTCAAACAGAAGCCAGAAGCGGGCTGGGCGGGAAAATTCCCGCCCAGGCAGGTCGACTAGGGGGTTGACCCTAGTGTGGACCTCCCCCCTTGAGGTCGACCTGGGGGTCGACCAGGCCCCCGGCCAGATCTGAAAATTTGAACGATTTCTGACTCGCTGCTGAGTCACTAGGGTTTCTGGATGGGCCTGATCTGGTCTGAGTGGCTGTGATTAACCCTAGGTTCATCTGACGGCTATAATAAAACTGAAATTCTATATAAACAACTCAATGCCTAACCTAAAAACATACAAAAAAATAAACCTAGAACTGAAATGCCGTGGAGGATTTGGAGTAGCCGTCACCCTTTTCAATTCAAAAGACGAGTTAAAAACCTACATCTAAAATCAAACTACAACTAGTTTAATTCAACGATCTTCATTAAAGGCGCGCATCTCCAATTTCAAAATTCAGATTTCATAACGCAAGAATTTCTTTTAGTTTGTAAGTTAGTTGTTACGCAGATTTAAACATTCCTTTCGATTGAATCATGACATGTTTTAATTGGAATATAGTACGATGCTTATGTATGAGATTTGATTCTCGTTTATCTTAAAATATCGTTGAAATTAATCTTTTCTATATGTTTGTGGCGATGAACATGTTGTATATTTCATATCAATATGCTTATGGCAATGAACATGTTGTATATCTCATGTCTATATGTTTGGGTGATGCATAACATTATATGTTATTACGATTGAGTAAAGAACTTATTAGGCCAACAAAATGATGAAACATGTCATGTTGTAATTTGATGGTTATTTGCAAGTTTAGGATCTAAATCACATGTTTACATGTTAGATTTACATTTATGAATATTTAGAACTACGTCAAGTTGAATCTATTTATGTTGTAAAAGTGGAATTGTAGCCCTCTTATGTTGTTAGCATCATGCTAAATTATGATAAGAAATTGATTATGATAGCTTTCTTATGTTTTGACGTACATAAGATCATATGCCAAGTTGTGGGTTGAAACTGTGATTATATGTTAAACTTTCATGCTAGACCTTTGTCAAGAGTACATGACCATTAGATCCAACTTAGTCACAAGTTCACCTTTACCCAATTGATTAAAGATAATGATATATATCTATGCCAAGTTACATGTGATAAGTTTAATGTATGCTATTTTATGTTTATGGCATGTTCTTTGTTTATTACCCCTTTTTGTTATGGGTTTAGGCTAATTTGCTAGCCCAACATTTTATGTGATTTACGCATACATTCCACGGGGGTAGCGATGGGAAATATGAAAATTCATGGCATAGATTTGTTCATTAAATGGTATGTTTGACATACCATTTATGTTAAGCATAATCACAGGATAATTATGCCATGATTAAAAATTAAATTAAATTTACATAAAGAAATTTGACATATATAGAAAAATATGAATTTAGAAAAGACGTATATGCCTAACCTGAGGTTAGACTGAGTTGTGGTGTAAATCTGCTCGGAACCGACCGGCATATCCAGTGACCACAACAAGACCTGTCTAATGTGGGTGGTTAGTGCATCAAGCCCAAAAAGAACCCGAGGTTAGACTGAGTTGTGGTGTAAATCTGCCCGGAACTGACCGACATATCCAGTGACCACAACAAGATCTGTCTAATGTGAGTGGTTGGTGCTTTAATAAATTAAAGCTAAGTCAGGACTGGTAGGGTTAAGTAAAGTAGGAAAACACTTAACCTATTCAACATGTTAACTAAAATGAATGGGCTGGGTTAGGTAAACTTGGAAACTTAACCAAATAAACATGTTGATTAGAAAACCTTAGTAACGGGGACCCATTTCAGCAGTAACCCACATAGATGTATCATGGTACCCTGAACTAGGCAGGGTGGGGCACGATTACTGGGCTGAACTGTAAGCGATCAAAAAACGTCGGCGGTTGGTGGGCCAGTGTAGGTTCCAGCGGAGTATGGGCGTGCACGTACTCTGAAGTGGAAAAATTAGGCACTGGGCATCAGTAGTGTATACTGTGCATCTTGAGTCGTGTCGGGTTGCCACCAGAGGGATTGATACACCCCATGGTGGGACCAGCACAGGTGACTACAATCAACCGGAGCCGAAGGAAACAGGAATTGAATACATGCGAGTAGGAGCCGATCACTAGGGGGATCGTTTGTTGTAAACACGTGTGCTGGTTGAACCAATGGTTAAGTAGGTGCAGAGACTATAGTAATGGGTGCGATCACACGTCCCTCTTATCTTATATTAGGGTATTGTCCTATGTTCTGTTATCACTGTCATGATCCCTTTTCTTGTTTAAATACTAGTAACCACTGAACTTACTAGACTTATTGTCTGACCCGTTTTCTTTCATCTTCTTTTCTTCCGTTCCCCCCCCCCCCCCCTCAGGTCCATAGGGAGGAAATACTCCAGCTTAATCAGACTCTTTACAAGCTTGAAGAAAGTAGATGTATGTCTTGGACACACTTGCATTGGCTATGGCTTTGGATATGATCCTTGGGGATTTATGCATTTTTACTTTTTGGTTTTTGCTTCTTTATTGAATAATCAAGACAGAAATTATGGTGTAATGTTTTGAAGTTGTTTTTGAGACAATTTGATGTAAGGCTTTTGTATTGAACCATGTATGAAATAAATATTTAAATTCCGCTGCTTAAATTTATCTGTCCTATAAATTTTTCTGTGCCTTTTACTTATAACCCTCCACCTAAGTTAAGGCATTCCCTTTGTGAGTGACCTTAATGGAGGTGGGGTGTTTCACTTGGTATCAGAGCAAATGGTTTACCAGATCAGATAAGAATTTTTGAAAACTATTTTTCGAAAAGAAATATAAAGAAGCATTTTACAAGGAAAAGTGTTGTTTTAAATTTAAAAAGGCATAATCCCCAAAGCCATATGCACTATCTTTCTGTCCTTCGTTTTGAATCTTTTCTTTTTCCATTTCAGGAATCTTAACCTTCCAGAGGGTGTGCCAATACCTGGCTGGTTCAGGAGGTACTTAGAGG
Source organism: Allium sativum (assembly GCA_030737875.1). Taxonomy (NCBI): domain Eukaryota; kingdom Viridiplantae; phylum Streptophyta; class Magnoliopsida; order Asparagales; family Amaryllidaceae; genus Allium; species Allium sativum. The sequence continues at coordinate 1,014,551,277 of CM060924.1, forward strand.
CTAGGGCCAACGATGCAGGCCCAGCAGATATTCCTCCTCCAGCTGCAGCGGTTCCTCCTCCTCCTCGTGCAAATGCTTTCTCAAAGATCTGTAGAGATTTTAGGGCCATGGGTGGAAAGGATTTCAAGGGAACTGAATCGTTCGTAGAAGCGAGGAACTGGCTCAAAGAAACTGAGGATCTGTTCGTTATCTTCGAGGTGGATGATAGGCAGAAGGTACAGTTGGCAGTATGGTTGCTCAAAGACGAAGCTTCCTATTGGTGGGAAGTCACTAACGCTGAAAGTCCTATTGACACATGGATGGATTTCAGGATAAGGTTTGAGATGAAATTCCTCTCACAAGCTGAACGAAGTCTACAACTGGAAAAGTTCTTATCTCTTAAGCAAGGAAGTATGATTGTCAAGGAGTACGTCAATCAATTCAATCAGTTGGCCCGATTTGGACTGGACTTAGTGAATACTCCTCATAAGAAGGCTCTCCATTTTGTCAAGGGATTGAATAAGCCACTTCATAGCTTAGTTATGACCCATGTACCTATGGGGGCTACTTACGAGAGGTTGGTGGACATCGCACTCTTAAATGAGGAAGACAAGGGAAAGAATGAGGCAAAAGCAGAATTGCCTCAAGATAAGAAGGGGGAAGGATCGCAGAATAAGAAGGCTGATTCAAAGAAAGGTGGGAAGAACAACAAACCCCGTGAAAAGAGAAAGTGTAATTTCTGTGGCATTCCCGGGCATCTGGTCAAAGACTGTAGGAAGAAGAAAAGGAAGATGGGTGGCTGTTTCCACTATGGTTAGACAGGACACATGGCTAGGGCATGCCCAAAGAAGCAAGGGCAGGGATCTGGACCTTCATTTGGAGGACAAGTTCACGCTCTCACGGCACCTCCGCAAGAACGAGGTAGAAATATTTCTGTCGAAAATTTAGTTTGTCTTTTTGATCATCCTATACGTACATTATTTGATTTTGGTGCATCACACTCCTTTATATCTACTGCTTTAGTGGAATCTCTGCACCTAGACACCAGTATAGTAGAGGATCCCTTGGTTGTTTCAAATCCAATTGGGGGCTCAGCCTATTTGTCAATGGTTTGTTTGGGTTTGAAAATATCTATACTAACCGTTGAGTTTAGATGTAATGCCTTTGTTTTGGGCTTCACAAGCTATGGGTTGATTCTAGGCATGGACTGGCTATCCAGTAATGGTGCCATCCTCGATTGTGAAAAGAGAGTGGTTAGACTCATGACTCGCCTAGGTAACACTCTCAAAATTTCTTGTAATCCCATGAACTCCGTCATGCTTAGTTATCTAGAATCACTTGATGCGTCTATTGAGAATTTACAGTCTGTGAGAATAGTCCGTGAATACTCGGATGTGTTTGAAGAGGTAAAGGGCTTACCTCCGAAGCGGGAGATAGACTTCCGCATATACCTTGTTGATAATGCAAAGCCCGTTGCTTAACCCATTAGGAACATCGCCCTAAGGGAGAGAAAGGAGCTCAGCAAACAAATCAAAGAGCTGCTTGAAAAGGGGTTCATAAGATGGAGTATTTCTGAATGGGGTGCTCCAGTATTGTTCGCAAACAAAGCTGATGGTTCGCTTCGCCTGTGCGTTGATTAAAGGGAGCTAAACAAGCTGACTAAGAAGAATAGGCACTCACTCCCAAGAATAGATGATTTGTTCGATCAGCTTGTAGGTGCATCGGTTTTCTCCCAATTAGATTTAGCTACCGGGTTTCATCAGTTAAGAATGGCTGAAGACAGCATTGATAAGACCGCATTCAGAACTCCCGATGGTTTCTTCGAGTGGCTAGTCATGCCCTTTGGCTTGACAAACGCACCTGCTTACTTCGTGGATTTAATGAGCAGGGTGTTCTGAAAGTTCCTCAATAAGTTTGTGGTGCTCTTCGTAGACGGTATTTTGATCTTCTCCAAGAATGAGGAAGAGCACGCTCGGCATCTAAAGGAAGTCTTGGATACTCTCCGTGCACATCAGTTGAAGGCGAAATTCTCTAAGTGCCATTTCTGGAGAGAAGAAGTTAGGTTCCTTGGGCACGTGGTGTCTAAAGAGGGGATAGCTGTAGACCCCACAAAAGTGGTTGCTGTGCAAGATTGGAAAGTTCCTCGAAACACAACCGAAGTCCGAAGTTTTCTCGGGCTAGCAGGCTTTTATCGAAAGTTCGTCAAATATTTTGAAAAAATCTCAGCTCCACTAACAAGATTGACAAAGAAGAACCTAGCTTTCAATTGGGATTTGGATTGCGATATTGCTTTCCAACGTTTGAAAAGGGCTCTAACAACAGCCCCAGTTCTGACATTGCCTGATGGAAGCAAGATGTTTACAGTATACACCGATGCATGCGGAACAGGACTAGGCGCTGTTCTGATGTAAGAAGGGAAGGTAGTGGCTTATGGGGGAAGGCAATTGAAAGTACATGAGAAAAACTAACTAACCCACGACCTAGAGTTGGCAGCCATCATTTTTGCGCTTAAGTCTCGGCGCCATTATCTCCTAGGTGAGAAATTTGAACTGTATACTGACCATAAATCGTTGAAATACCTATTCTTGCTGAAGGATCTCAATTTGAGGCAGCAAAGATGGATGGAGTTTCTTGCCTCGTATGATTTTGAGATTTCCTACACTCCTGTCAAGGGAAACGCAGTGGCAGACGCCTTGAGTAGAAAGAAACTGACCTTAAGCCCTCTCTTTGTTGAAAGGCAAAGCTTGGAGTTCATAGCAAGCTTTAACTTTAGACCCTCCACTAACTTTGTGCCTGGCTTGCAAGCAACATTAGAAGTGCGACCAACTCTATTAGACTCAATCGGAGCCGCGCAAAGAGAAGACCCCCAGCTAGCCGAAGTGATGGACAAATTAATTAAGGGTGAGACTTCCAGTCACCTCAATAGATACTCCTTTGATACCAAGGGCTGGTTGAGACGAAATGGAAGACTATGTGTCCCACAAGCAAGGGCTTGGTGAAGGCGGTTCTGGAAGAGGCACACCATTCCAAATTGACCATACACCCAGGCGGAGACAAAATGTATAAAGACATCAAAAGAGTTTTCTTTTGGAATGGCATGAAGAAAGACGTAGCTGAATTTATTTCTATGTGTCTAATATGCCAACAAGTCAAGGTAGAGCAGAAGAAGCCTGGTGGTCTGCTTCATACTCTAGAGGTCCCACAGTGGAAATGGGATAGCATCTCGATGGACTTTATAGATGGGTTTCCTAGGTCAAGATGGGGCAATACTAGCATTTGGGTTATAGTGGACAGGCTCACAAAAAGTGCTCACTTTATACCCGTCAAGAGTAGAAGGACTGCCTCATCTCTTGCATGCATATATTTTAAGGAGATAGTTCGACTCCATGGGATACTCTCCAGCATAGTGAGTAATCGAGACCCTATCTTCACGAGCGAGTTTTGGAAGAGTTTACAAGAGGCTTTAGGCACACAGTTATGCTTAAGCACGGCCTATCACCCTCAAACCGATGGCCAAACAGAAAGAGTCAACAAAGTATTAGAAGACCTCTTGAGGTTATGCATTATTGACTTCAGAGGAACTTGGGAGGATCATCTACCTTTGGTGGAATTCGCTTACAACAATAGCTACCAAGCCACCATAGGCATGGCACCTTTCGAAGCTTTATATGTAAGACCGTGCAGGTCAACAACTTGCTGGTGGGAGTCCATAGACAAGCTCATAATTGGACCAGACATGATTAGGGAGACTTCAGAGAAAGTAGACTTGATACGAAGAAGAATGAAGACTGCCCAAGATAGACAGAAATCCTACGTAGACAAAAGAAGAACTGACCTTGAGTTCGAAGTTGGAAATATGGTGTTCCTTAAAGTATCTCCTTTGAGGAACGTCGTTCGCTTTGGATCCGCAGGAAAGTTAGCACCAAGATTTGTAGGGCCGTTCCCTATCATCGAGAAGATTGGGAAGATGGCTTATAGGGTATAGCTAACCGAAAGATTTGCCGGGATTCATAATGTCTTTCATGTCTCTCACCTGCGGAAATGCTTACACGAGTCTACGGAAGTGGTAGAACCAAGTATGTTAGACGAAGTTGAAGTTGTATGAGAAGCAACAGTGAGGAGAGTTACAACCCGTATCTTGGGAATAGAGGTCAAAAAGCTACGCAACCGTGAAGTTAAGCTCGTCAAAGTTCAATGGAGCGACACCGAGGAAGATGCGACTTGGGAAACTGAGGACAGAATACGCGCAACCTACCCTTTTCTTTTTGAGGGTACGTCTTTAATCTCTTTTCCTTAAGTTTATGCTCGTATCTATCTATTTAGGTATATCTCCTCGATCCTATCCTTTATCCTTAGGTAGGAACCCATTTGGATGTAAACATGCAATTGAAACATGTTATGATTGATGGTTGCAAGTGGTTGCTAGTGGTTGCAAGTGGATGCATATACACACACCTTAGGTATTAGATCGGCTCAGTCACTTCCATATTGCATATGCATATATGTATTGGTTTATGGATTAAAACTTGATCATATGGATGTTGCATTTGTATGAATGATTGTGCACTCATGTAAGAAATTTTGAGTAGGAAGAAATTGCATTCATAATGAAGTCATGGCACTGACATAATTTTCATTAAGGAGGTCAACTGAATCAGTAGACCGCCTGATTTTGCATTAGATAAGGACATATACACACACAATGCATATGATCATGAAGCATTAGAAATCTTTTAAGGATAATGGAAGCCTGTGTTTGATGGTTGAGTAGATGGGTGATTGGATGGTAGGATATAAGTTCTTCTCGACTTGGAGATTTCGGAGACGAAATCCTAAAAGGAGGGGAGAATGTAACACCCCGTATTTTCTATTAAAGTTATAATAATGAATCCTGTAATACTTAATCTAAAATGTGAGAATTAAGGGAAACGGGTTACGCCATTGTGTTCGTCTCGGAATTTTGGTTGAGATAGAGTCCGAGTCTACGTGAATTCGACTTCGTATAAAGAAGTTATAGCTGTCGGAAGTTTCCAGAGATTTCAAATAAATTCAAAACAGTTCGAAAACGAGTTCAAAATTCAAACAGAAGCCAGAAGCGGGCTGGGCGGGAAAATCCCCGGCCAGCAGGTCGACTAGGGGGTCGACCCTAGTGTCGACCTCCCCCTAGAGGTCGACCTTGGGGTCGACCTTAGGGTCGATCTGGCCCTCGGCCAGATCTGAAAATTTGAACGATTTTTGACTCGCTGCTGAGTCACTAGGGTTTCTGGATGGGCCTGATCAGGTCTGAGTGGCTGTGATTAACCCTAGGTTCATCTGACGGCTATAATAAAACTGAAATTCTATATAAACAACTCAATGCCTAACCTAAAAACACACAGAAAAATAAACCTAGAACTGAAATGCCGTCAATGGAGGATTTGGAGTAGCCGTCACTCTTTTCAATTCAAAAGACGAGTTAAAAAGCTACATCTAAAATCAAACTACAACTAGTTTAATTCAATGATCTTCATCAAAGGCGCGCATCTCCAATTTCAAAATTCAGATTTCAGAACGTAAGAATTTCTTTTAGTTTGTAAGTTAGTTGTTACGCAGATTTAAACATTCCTTTCGATTGAATCATGACATGTTGTAATTGGAATATAGTACGATGCTTATGTATGAGATTTGATTCTCATTTATCTTAAAATATCGTTGAAATTAATCTTTTCTATATGTTTGTGGCGATGAACATGTTGTATATTTCATATCTATATGCTTATGGCAATGAACATGTTGTATATCTCATGTCTATATGTTTGGGTGATGCATAACATTATATGTTATTACAATTGAGTAAAGAACTTATTAGGCCAACAAAATGATGAAACATGTCATGTTGTAATTTGATGGTTATTTGCAAGTTTAGGATCTAAATCACATGTTTACATGTTAGATTTACATTTATGAATATTTAGAACTATGTCAAGTTGAATCTATTTATGTTGTAAAAGTGCAATTGTAGCCCTCTTATGTTGTTAACATCATGCTAAATTATGATAAGAAATTGATTATGATAGCTTTCTTATGTTTTGACGTACATAAGATCATATGCCAAGTTGTGGGTTGAAACTGTGATTATATGTTAAACTTTCATGCTAAACCTTTGTCAAGTTTACATGACCATTAGATCCAACTTAGTCATAAGTTCACCTTACCCAATTGATTAAAGATAATGATATACATCTATGCCAAGTTACATATGATAAGTTTAATGTATGCTATTTTATGTTTATGGCATGTTCTTTGTTTATTACCCCCTTTTTTTTTATGGGTTTGGGCTAATTTGCTAGCCCAACATTTTATGTGATTTACGCATACATCCCACGGCTGTAGCGATGGGAACTATGAAAATTCATGGCATAGATTTGTTCATTAAATGGTATATTTGATATACCATTTATGTTGAGCATAATCACAGGATAATTATGCCGTGGTTAAAAATTAAATTAAATTTACATAAAGAAATTTGACATATATAGAAAAATATGAATTTAGAAAAAACGTATATTCCTAACCCGAGGTTAGACTGAGTTGTGGTGTAAATCTGCTCGGAACCTACCGGCATATCCAGTGACCACAACAAGACCTGTCTAATGTGCGTGTTTAGGAAAACACTTAACCGATTCAACATGTTAACTAAAACGAATGGGCTGGATTAGGTAAACTTGGACACTTAACCAAATAAACATGTTCATTAGAAAACCCTAGTAACGGGGACCCATTTCAGCAGTAACCCACATAGATGTATCATGGTACCCTGAACTAGGCAGGGTGGGGCACGATTACTGGGCTGAAGTGTAAGCGGTCAAAAAATGTCGGCGGTTGGTGGGCCAGTGTAGGTTCCGGAGGAGTATGGGCGTGCACGTACTCCGAAGTGGAAAAATCAAGCACTGGGCATCAGTAGTGTATACTGTGCATCTTGAGTCGTGTCAGGTTGTGAAACACCCCACCTCCATTAGGGTCACTCTCAAAGGGAATGCCCTAATTTTGGTGGAGGTTTATAAGTATAAGTCACAGATATACAAGATAGATATAAGAACACATATTTTTGAACAGTGGAAAACAACAAACTTTTATTTCAACAAAATTCGTGTTACACAAACCATGTCATAATTTGTCTTACAATACTTCCAAAAACATAACATCTTCATAACTGTCTTGATTACATTATTTAAAGAAGCATAAAGAAAACATAAATAAACTGCATAAGTCCCATGATTGCTGTCCAAAGCCATAGTCCAAAACGAAAAAGATCCAAGCAATACATTCTTTCTCTTCAAGCTGGATGTGAAAGCTGGTCAAGCTGCGGTATTCCCTCCCTGTGGACCTGGGGGGAAACGAAAGAAAAGAAGGCGAAAGAAAAGTAGAGTCAGACATAAAGCCTGAGTAAGTCTAGGACTATTCAGTCTATGAATAAAGAACTGGGTATGATAAGTATAAACTGGAAATGGGAAAGCACCATAAACTAAGTTAAGTTGTCTAGAGTCGAATATACTATCGTACCCCATATTAATCTCTGCACCCATATAAACTAGTTCCCAACGGGCACCCCATAATCAGGGTGAAGTGATCCATTTCTGATGATCGGCTTCTACTCGCATAGTTACATGTGTCTTACAGCCCCCGTTGTTGTAGTTACTTATGTTGGTCCCACCATGGGGTGTATCAAGTCCCATGGTGGTGGCCCGACACAATCCTAGAATGCACAGTTATGCTACTGGCGCCCAGTGCCTTATTTTTCTGCGCCGGAGTGTGTGCACGCCCGCATCCCGTTAGAACCTACATTGCTGCACCACCGCCGTCGATTTGACCTCTTACAGTCAGCCCAGTAATCGTGCCCCACCCTGCCTAGTTCAGGGTATCCTGATACACCTTGTAGGGTTACTGCTGAAAAGGGTCCCCCGCTACTAGGTTATCTATTTCTAGCCAACATGCTAAGTTGGTTAAGTGTCTTGTAAATCTAACCCCCAATCAGTCTGTATAGTTTAGCATGTTCCATTTTGATTAAGTATTAATTTAATTTACTTAATCCTATTAATCATGACTCAGCCTTAATTGTCTTATTTAAGCCTCGACCTCTCACATTAGACAGGTATTGTTGTGGCTTCTTGTTGCCGGTTGGGTCCGGGTAGTCTTACGCCACAACTCAGTCTAACCTCGGGTCCTTATTGGGCTCTGTGTTTAACCACCCACATTGGATAGGTATTGTTGTGACTACTGGACAACCGGGCGGTTCCGGGCAGGTTTACATCACAACTCAATCCAACCTCGGGTTAAACACATCGTATTTTCTACATTTACATATTTTGTCTCTTTCCTTTTTATATGTAAATATTTGCGGCCCATTATTCAAATTCATCTTTATTGGGTAAAATTTATTTATGCCACTTAATTGTTTTACAAAGTCGTTGGCATGCGTCAAACATGCCAACACATATGTTTTACATTTTAACCCAAACGTCATTACCCCCGTTTTATATGTTCGCTACAATATAACATATGTTGGGTTTAACATTTAAACCCAACTTAGCCACATGAAAAAGGGGAGGCTTAGAACATGGTTTTATATATATTCTAAGTAACATAAAAAGGGGAGTGTGAACGCATGAACTTGCAACATAGCGAACTAATTAACATAAATTAGGCACTTGTGAACTTGCATTGTAATAGCATGTAATCAAGGCATAAGCATACCTAAACATGAAATCATAGTTTTTGATCTATTCATATAATCATGGCATAAACATACCTAAACATGAAATCATGGTTTTTGATCTATTCATATAATCATGGCATAAATATACCTAAACATGAAATCATGGTTTTTGATCTATTCATATAATCATGGCATAAATATACCTAAACATGAAATCATGGTTTTTAAATCTATTCATGTAAACTTGTAATTGGAATGTAAATCTAACTTAATTTATGTGTTACATATATCATCATAAGATTTTTATAACAACATAGGCCTAAACATGGTTTCAACTAGGCATAACACCAAACATATTTTAGTCATGTTCATAAAAATGCTTACTTTTGTTTCTAACACAAAAGTATGATTTGCCAATTCCAACATAGATTCATATAAACCAAAGTACTTAGTCGAGTCCAATTACACACTAAAAGTGATCATAAAAGTATGTACATCATATTGGCATAATAGTGAATCATATAATTGCATGAATTCTAAATAAAATACCACAACATATGGTTGTTAACATGAATCATATACTTGTATGAATCCCAATTAAAATACCACAACATATGGTTGTTAACATAAATCATATACTTGTATGATTCCCAAATAAAATACCACAACATATGGTTAATAACTTCCAACATAAGTCACATACTTGCAAATATCCAATCGTATACCATAACATTTCCAATCGTTTAGAATCAAAGCAACATACAAATATAGATTATTATCGCCACAATTCCATTTCTCACTTTACACAAATCAAAACACAATTATTTATTCACATCGGAATAGCACTCTACTTACAACGTATGACGAATCTTCAATTCAGGAATCTGAATCCTGAATTTGGAGATGCTATCCTTTGTTGTAGGCGTTGTTTTAATTTAATTGACGTTGCTTTTAGCTTTCGAATTATCTCCTAATTGTCTCTCAATTTCTGACGTCTATTCCTAGTCTTTCCTCAGAAGCATGACGGTCTCATCTCCATTTTTGTTTGTGTGAATTAGGGTGAGTCTTATGTCCTTTTTATAGAGTTTGTGAGTTGATTAGGACCGTCGATGGAGCTTGGTGTAATAATAGCCGTTCGTTTGAAGGAGAGACCAACCAGGAGCTGACACCTAGCCCTAGTGACAAGGCAAGCCTCGGAAAATCGACCAAACACAGACCAGGCCAGCCAGGGGGGGCTGGGTTCGCCCTGGCTTAGGGGCCAGGTCGACACGCCAGTCGACACCGTGTCGACTTGGCAGTCGACACGGTTGACCCAGGTCGACTACCCAGTCGACCTGGGTAGCCCCAGGTCGACTACCCAGTCGACCTGGGTGCCTTGGGCGGGAAAATTCCCGCCCTGGCCAATCCGGCCCGATTTTGAATTTTGAATTGGTTTTTCTGAGCTGTTTTGGTCTGTTTGAATTTTAACTGAATTCTGAAACTTCCAGAGGCCATATCTTCTTCATACGGAGTCCGTTTTACGCAAACTCGGACTCTATCTCAAGCAAAATTCTGAGACGAACGCAATGGCGTATCCCATTTCCCTTAGTTCTTTAATTTGAAATTAGTTATACTTTAATTTGTGAATTTCACTGTTATAGAATACACGGGGTGTTACATTCTCCCCCACTTAAAAGGATTTGGTCCCCGAAATCTTCAAGTTCAGGAAGAATGTACATCCTAACATCCAAACATCCATCTACTCATTCATCAAACACGAGCATCCATTGTCCTTAAAAGACCTCTAATGCTTCATGATCATATGCGATGTGTGTGTGTACATGTACTTATCTAATACAAAATCAGTCGGTCTACTGATTCAGTTGACCTCCTTAATGCAAGGTATGTATGTGTCATGAATCCATTATGTATGCAAATTTTCCTATTCATGATTCTACACGAGTGCACAATCATTCATACAAATGAAACATCCATATGACAACACATTAAACTTCCACCATATACGATTGCAAACATATATATATATATATATATGCATATGCAATATGAAGTGACTGAGCCGATCTAAAACCTAAATTGTGTGTGTATATGCAACCACGAGCAACCACTAGAAATCACTTGCAACCACTTGCAACCATCATCCATAACATGTTTCAATTACATGTTTTCATCCAAAGAGTTTCTACCTAAAAGATAAGGTCGAGGAGATATACAAAGATAGATAAAAGCGCAACTTAAGGAAAAAGAAAGATCAAAGATGTACCCTCGAAAAGAAAAGGGTAGGCTGCGCGTATTCTAGCTTCAATTTCCCAAGTTGCGTCTCCCTCAGCGTCGCTCCACTGAACTTTGACAAGCTTGACTTCGCGGTTGCGTAGCTTCTTCGCTTCCGTTCCTAATATGCGGATTGGAACTTTCCTCACGGTTGCTTCGCGTTCCACTTCAGCTTCTTCTAGAATATTTGGCTCTACCACTTCAGCAGATTCGTGTAGACATTTTCGGAGGTGCGAAACATGGAAAATGTTGTGAACTCCGGCCAATTTTTCGGGTAGCTCTAATCTATAGGCCATTTTCCCAATTTTCTCAATGATAGGAAATGGCCCTACGAACCTTGGTGCTAGCTTCCCTGTGGTTCCAAAACGAACAACGTTCCTTAGCGGAGATACCTTAAGAAAAACTCTGTCCTCGACCTCAAATTCAAGGTCGGTCCTTCTCTTGTCGGCGTAGGATTTTTGTCTGTCTTGGGCTGTCTTCATTCTTCTCCATATTAAGTCTACTTTTTCTGAAGTCTCTCGGATCATATCTGGCCCAAGTATGAGCTTGTCAGTAGACTCCCACCAATAAGTGGGCGATCGGCACGGTCTTCCATATAAGGCTTCGAAGGGCGCCATTCCGATGGTTGCTTGGTAGCTGTTGTTGTAGGCAAATTCCACCAAAGGAAGATGGTCTTCCCACGTCCCTCCGAAGTCAAGGACGCATAGTCTTAAAAGGTCCTCCAAAACTCTGTTCACTCTTTCTGTCTGGCCGTCGGTTTGGGGATGATAGGCTGTGCTTAAGCATAACTGTGTGCCTACCGCTTCTTGCAGACTCCGCCAAAACTCACTTGTAAAGATAGGGTCCCGGTCACTAACAATGCTGGATGGTATTCCATGGAGCCGAACAATTTCCTTGAGGTAAAGAGATGCAAGGGATGAGGCAGTTCTTTTACTCTTGACAGGTAAAAAGTGGGCGCTTTTAGTAAGCCTATCCACTATTACCCAAATGATAGTGTTGCCTCTTCTAGACCTAGGCAGCCCATCAATGAAGTCCATTGAGATACTATCCCACTTCCACTGCGGGACCTCTAGAGGATGGAGCAGACCGCCATACTTCTTCTGCTCCGCCTTAACCTGTTGGCACACCATACACTTAGAAACGAAATCTGCCACGTCCTTCTTCATGCTGTTCCAAAAGAAAGTTCTCTTTATGTCCTTGTACATTTTATCTCCGCCTGGGTGTATCGTCATCTTGGAGTGATGTGCTTCCTCGAGAACCGTCTTTACCAAATCCCTTGTCTGTGGGACGCATAGTCTTCCGTCTCGCCTTAGCCAACCCTTATCATCGATGGAGTATCTATTGAGGTGACTTGAAGTCTCACCCCTAATTAGCCTATCAATCGTCTCCACAAGCTGAGGGTCTTCGCGTTGTGCTGTCCCTATTGAGTCCACTAAAGTCGGGCGTACTTCGAGAGATGCTAGCAAGCCTGGTATAAAATTGGAGGAGGGCCTAAAGTCAAAGCTGGCTATAAACTCTAGCCTTTGTCTTTCAACAAACAACGGGCTTAGAGTTAGTTTCTTTCGGTTCAACGCGTCTGCCACTACGTTGCCTTTGCCCGGAGTGTAGGAGATCTCGAAATCGTACGAGGCAAGAAACTCCATCCATCTCTGTTGCCTCAAGTTAAGATCTTTCTGCGAGAAAAGATATTTCAACGATTTATGGTCAGTGTAAAGTTCAAACTTCTCACCTAGGAGATAGTGTCGCCAAGACTTGAGTGCAAAGACGATGGCGGCTAACTCAAGATCGTGGGTCGGGTAGTTCTTTTCATGAACTTTCAATTGTCTTCCGCCATAAGCTACTACCCTTCCTTCTTGCATTAATACAGCGCCTAGCCCTGTCCCACATGCATCTGTATAAACTGTGAACATCTTGCTTCCATCTGGCAACGTCAAAACTGGGGTTGTTGTAAGAGCCCTTTTTAGCCGTTGGAAAGCAAACTCGCAATCCAAGTCCCAATTGAACACTAGATTCTTCTTGGTCAGCCTTGTGAGCGGAGCTGAGATTTTCGCAAAATCCCTTATGAATTTTCGATAGAAACCTGCTAGTCCTAGAAAACTTCGGACCTCAGTTGCATTCCTTGGTGTCTTCCAATCCCGTACCGCTACTACCTTAGCAGGGTCCACAGCTAACCCTTCTTTGGATACTATGTGCCCAAGGAACCTCACTTCTTCTCTCCAAAAGTGGCATTTGGAGAATTTTGCTTTTAGCTGATGGACTCGCAGAGTTTCCATGATTGCCCTTAGGTGCTGGGCATGCTGCTCTTCACTCTTTGAGAAGATCAAGATATCGTCTACGAAAACCACTACGAACTTGTTGAGGAAATCTCTGAACACCCTACTCATTAGGTCCAAGAAGTAAGCGGGTGCGTTTGTCAAGCCAAAAGGCATGACAAGCCATTCAAAGAAGCCGTATGGGGTTCTGAATGTTGTCTTATCGATGCTATCTTCAGCCACCCTTAGCTGATGAAAACCGGTCGCCAAATCGAGTTGGGAGAAAATAGACTCTCCTACAAGCTGATCAAACAGATCGTCAATTCTGGGGAGAGGGTGCCTATTCTTTTTCGTTAGGTTTTTGAGCTCCCTATAATCAACACACAGACGGAGTGAACCATCCGCCTTTGTAGCGAACACCACCGGAGCGCCCCATTCTGAAATGCTCCTTCTAATGAACCCCTTCTCTAAAAGTTCTTTAATCTGTTTACTGAGCTCCTTCCTTTCCCGTGGAGCCATGTGTCTAACGGGCAACGCAACGGGCTTTGCATTATCTACAACATATATGCGGAAGTCTATCTCCCGCTTCGGAGGCAAGCCCTTCACCTCTTCGAAGACATCCAGATATTCTCGGACCACTCTAACCGATTGCAAATTGTCGACAGAGGCATCTAGCGATTCAAGATAACTAAGCATAACCGCATACGAGGGATTACATGTAATTTCCAAAGTGTTACCGAGCTGGGTCAGGAGCCTAACAACCCTTTTCTCACAATCAAGGATGGCACCATTACTGGATAGCCAATCCATGCCCAAAATCAAACCATATCCCGAGAAGCCCAAAACAAAGGCACTACATCTAAATTCTACGCTTAGAATAGAAATTTTCAATCCCACACAGATCATAGACAGATGAGCTGGGCCCCCAATTGGATTTGAAACAATTAAGGGGTCCTCTACCATACTAGTTTCTAGATGCAGAGATTCTACTAAAGCAGATGAAATAAAGGAGTGTGATGCGCCAGAATCAAATAAAGTGCGAACTGGGTGATCATAAAGATAAACTACGCTTTCTACAGAAGTATTTATACCTCGCTGTTGCAGAGGTGGCGCCTCTAGCACATGAACCTGTGCCCCTGAGGTGGATCCAGCCCTCTGCCCCTGCCCTCATTTCGTTGGGCAATCCTTAGCCATATGGCCTGCTTCACCGCAAGAAAAGCACCCACCATTCATCTTGGCCTTCTTTTTCCGGCAATCTTTCACCAAGTGCCCCACTTTGCCATAGAAATTACACTTCCTCTTCTCTTTGCTGGTTTTCCCGCCCTTCTTAAAGTCTGTCTTCTTAGGCTGTAAACCCTCTTTCTTCCCTTGACAGCTTTCTGCCTTTGTCTCCTTCTTGCCCTTATCTTCTTCGTTCAGCAATGCCATCTGCACCAACCTTTCATACGTAGCTCCCATGGATATATGGGTCATGGCCAAACTGTGTAATGGCTCATTCAACCCCTTGACAAAGCGGAGAGCCTTCTTGTGCGGGGTGTTGACTAGGTCCAGTCCGAACCTAGCCAGCTGATCAAACTGGTTAACATACTCTTTGACTATCATATTCCCTTGCTTAAGAAATAATAATTTTTCCAACTGAAGACTCCTTTCAGCTTCTGAGAGAAATTTAGCCTCGAACCTTGCCCTAAAGTCCTCCCATGTTTCCACCGGTCTTTCTGCATTAGTGACTTCCCACCAGTAGGAAGCCTCACCTTTAAGTAGCCACACTGCCAGCTGTACCTTCTGCCTATCTTCTACCTCAAAGATGACGAATAAGTCCTCGGTTTCTTTCAGCCAATTTCTGGCTACTACGAAGGACTCGGTTCCATGAAAGTCCTTTCCTCCCATAGCTTTAAAATCTTTACATATCTTAGCAAAAGTATTTCCCCGCGGAGGAGGTGGAGGAAGAGGTGCTGCTGCAGCTGGATGATTTCCTGCAGCTGGAGGAGGAGGAACGGTAGGACCTGGCTGAGTGGCCCTTGCTTCTAAGAATCGTCTAAACCAACCAGGTATTGGTATACCCTCTGGCAAGTTAAGTTCTTCGGACATGCTGAAACAAAAAGGATAGATTCAAAACGAAGGATAAAAGATAGTGCCTATGGCTTTGGGGGGGACTATGCCTTTTTAAAATAAAATAATATTTTATCTTTAAAAATGCTTCTTTAAATTTTTCATTTTGGAAATGATTTTTTTTTTCAAAACTTTTTATCTTATCTGGTAAACCTAGGCTCTGTTACCAAGTGAAACACCCCACCTCCGTTAGGGTCACTCTCAAAGGGAATGCCCTAATTTTGGTGGAGGTTTATAAGTATAAGTCACAGATATACAAGACAGATATAAGAACACATATTTTTGAACAATGGAAAACAACAAACTTTTATTTCAACAAAATTCGTATTACACAAACCATGTCATAATTTGTCTTACAATACTTCCAAAAACATAACATCTTCATAACTGTCTTGATTACATTATTTAAAGAAGCATAAAGAAAACATAAATAAACTGCATAAGTCCCATGATTGCTGTCCAAAGCCATAGTCCAAAACGAAAAAGATCCAAGCAATACATTCTTTCTCTTCGAGCTGGATGTGAAAGCTGGTCAAGCTGCGGTATTCCCTCCGTGTGGACCTGGGGGGGAAACGAAAGAAAAGAAGGCAAAAGAAAAGTAGAGTCAGACATAAAGCCTGAGTAAGTCTAGGACTATTCAGTCTATGAATAAAGAACTGGGTATGATAAGTATAAACTGGAAATGGGAAAGCACCATAAACTAAGTTAAGTTGTCTAGAGTCGAATATACTATCGTACCCCATATTAATCTCTGCACCCATATAAACTAGTTCCAAACGGGCACCCCATAATCAGGGTGAAGTGATCCATTTCTGATGATCGGCTCCTACTCGCATAGTTACATGTGTCTTACGGCCCCCGTTGTTGTAGTTACCTATGTTGGTCCCACCATGGGGTGTATCAAGTCCCATGGTGGCGGCCCGACACAATCCTAGAATGCACAGGTATGCTACTGGTGCCTAGTGCCTTATTTTTCTGCGCCGGAGTGTGTGCACGCCCGCACCCCGTTAGAACCTACACTGCTGCACCACCGCCGTCGATTTGACCTCTTACAGTCAGCCCAGTAATCGTGCCCCACCCTGCCTAGTTCAGGGTATCCTGATACACCTTGTAGGGTTACTGCTGAAAAGGGTCCCCCGCTACTAGGTTTTCTATTTCTAGCCAACATGCTAAGTTGGTTAAGTGTCTTATAAAACTAACCCCCAATCAATCTGTATAGTTTAGCATGTTCCATTTTGATTAAGTATTAATTTAATTTACTTAATCTTATTAATCCTGACTCAACCTTCATTGTCTTATTAAAGCCTCGACCTCTCACATTAGACAGGTATTGTTGTGGCTGCCTGTTGCCGGTTGGGTCCGGGCAGTCTTACGCCACAACTCAGTCTAACCTCGGGTCCTTATTGGGCTCTGTGTTTAACCACCCACATTGGATAGGTATTGTTGTGACTACTGGACAGCCGGGCGGTTCCGGGCAGGTTTACATCACAACTCAATCCAACCTCGGGTTAAACACATCGTATTTTCTACATTTACATATTTTGTCTCTTTCCTTTTTATATGTAAATATTTGCAGCTTATTATTCAAATTCATCTTTATTGGGTAAAATGTATTTAAGCCACTTAATTGTTTTTCAAAGCCGTTGGCATGCGTCAAACATGCCAACACATATGTTTTACATTTTAACCCAAACGTCATTACCCCCGTTTTATATGTTCGCCACAATATAACATATGTTGGGTTTAACATTTAAACCCAACTTAGCCACATGAAAAAGGGGAGGCTTAGGACATGGTTTTATATATATTCTAAGTAACATAAAAAGGGGAGTGTGAACGCATGAACTTGCAACATAGCGAACTAATTAACATAAATTAGGCACTTGTGAACTTGCATTGTAATAGCATGTAATCAAGGCATAAGCATACCTAAACATGAAATCATAGTTTTTGATCTATTCATATAATCATGGCATAAACATACCTAAACATGAAATCATGGTTTTTGATCTATTCATATAATCATGGCATAAATATACCTAAACATGAAATCATGGTTTTTGATCTATTCATATAATCATGGCATAAATATACCTAAACATGAAATCATGGTTTTTAAATCTATTCATGTAAACTTGAAATTGGAATGTAAATCTAACTTAATTTATGTGTTACATATATCACCATAAGATTTTTATAACAACATAGGCCTAAACATGGTTTCAACTAGGCATAACACCAAACATAGTTTAGTCATGTTCATAAAAATGCTTACTTTTGTTTCTAATACAAAAATATGATTTGCCAATTCCAACATAGATTCATATAAACCAAAGTACTTAGTCGAGTCCAATTACACACTAAAAGTGATCATAAAAGTATGTACATCATATTGGCATAATAGTGAATCATATACTTGTATGAATTCTAAATAAAATACCACAACATGTGGTTGTTAACATGAATCATATACTTGTATGAATCCCAATTAAAATACCACAACATATGGTTGTTAACATAAATCATATACTTGTATGAATCCCAAATAAAATACCACAACATATGGTTGTTAACTTCCAACATAAGTCACATACTTGCAGATATCCAATCGTATACCATAACATTTCCAATCGTTTAGAATCAAAGCAACATACAAATATAGATTATTATCGCCACAATTCCATTTCTCACTGTACACAAATCAAAACACAATTATTTATTCGCATCGGAATAGCACTCTACTTACAACGTATGACGAATCTTCAATTCAGGAATCTGAATTCTGAATTTTGAGATGCTATCCTTTGTTGTAGGCGTTGTTTTGATTTAATTGACGTTGCTTTTAGCTTTTGAACTATCTCCTAATTGTCTCTCAATTTCTGACGGCTATTCCTAGTCTTTCCTCAGCAGCATGACGGTCTCATCTCCATTTTTGTTTGTGTGAATTAGGGTGAGTCTTAGGTCCTTTTTATAGAGTTTGTGAGTTGATTAGGACCGTCGATGGAGTTTGGTGTAATAATAGTCGTTCGTTTGAAGGAGAAACCAACCAGGAGCTGACACCTAGCCCTAGTGACAAGGCAAGGCTTAGAAAATCGACCAAACACAGACCAGGCCAGCCAGGGGGGGCTGGGTTCGACCTGGCTCAGGGGCCAGGTCGACACGCCAATCGAAACTGTATCGACTTGGCAGTCGACACGGGTGACCCGGGTCGACTACCCAGTCGACCTGGGTGCCTTGGGCGGGAAAATTCCCGCCCTGGCCAATCCGGCCCGATTTTGAATTTTGAATTGGTTTTTCTGAGCTGTTTTGGTCTTTTTGAATTTTAACTGAATTCTGAAACTTCCGGAGGCCATATCTTCATCATACGGAGTCCGTTTTATGCAAACTCAGACTCTATCTCAAGCAAAATTCCGAGACGAACGCAATGTCGTATCCTGTTTCCCTTAATTCTTTAATTTGAAATTAGTTATACTTTAATTTGTAAATTTCACTGTTATAGAATACACGGGGTGTTACAGGTTGCCACCAGAGGGACTGATACACCCCATGGTGGGACCAACACAGGTGATTACAATCAACCGGGGCCGAAGGACACAAGACTTGAATACATGCGAGCATGAGCCGATCACTAGGAGGATCGTTTGTTGTAAACACGTGGGCTGGTTGAACCAATGGTTAAGTAGGTGCAGAGACTATAGTAATGGGTGCGATCACACGTCCCTCTTATCTTATATTAGGCAATTGTCCTATGTTCTGTTATCACTGTCATGATCCCTTTTCTTGTTTAAATACCAGTAACCACTGAACTTACCAGACTTATTGTCTGACCCGTTTTCTTTTGTCTTCTTTTCTTCCATTTACCCCCCCCCCCTCAGGTCAACAGGGAGGAAATACTCCAGCTTAATCAGACTCTTTACAAGCTTGAAGAAAGTAGATGTATGTCTTGGATTCACTTGCATTGGCTATGGCTTTGGATATGATCCTTGGGGATTTATGCATTTTTTCTTTTTGGTTTTTGCTTCTTTATTGAATAATCAAGACAGAAATTATGGTGTAATGTTTTGAAGTTGTTTTTGAGACAATTTGATGTAAGGTTTTTGTATTGAACCACGTATGAAATAAATATCTTAATTCCGCTGCTTGAATTTATCTATCCTGTAAATTTTTCTGTGCCTTGTACTTATAACCCTCCACCAAAGTTAATGCATTCCCTTTGTGAGTGACCTTAATGGAGATGGGGTGTTCCAAGAATGGGGGTATACTACCCATTTACATATAATATGATTGCTGTTTTAGCTTCAAAGAATCAAGATTTTGAAATTTTACTGAATGCTAAATATGCTAGCATTTGTAGCATGAAAGTTAAAGACAACTGCGAGTTTGGAGAGGAGGGTAATAATTCTCCCTTGAAGACCACTTGTGAGACAGAAGATGCTGATAAACATGAAGAAAGCAGGGATGTCAATGGTTTGGTAGAAGGCGTAGTTGAGGACTGGGTAGATTTTAAGGAGGAGAATGCCATCAAACATATTATGAACTTAGAATTAGAACCTTTAGAAATTGAAGAACCTGCAAAATAGTTAGATGTTTCAGATCTTGTGGAGAAAATCAAAAAAATTATTGATGAGGTTGAGGCAGTTTGTTAAAACAACAAACAGAAGTGCACATCAGAAACAACTCAATTTGCTCCTCCTAAAGTTACCACAAGGAGCCACAGTAAAATCAAATGAATGTTATTGCATGGAATGTTAAGGGTTTGAATGCTCCAAACAAACAGTTTGAAGTCTTTAAATTTCTTTATAAGTACAGACCATCTATGGTTGGCCTGTTGGAGAATAAGTTGAGTAATGATATGATTGCTAAGTTAAGAAAAAGAAAATGCAAAGTAATTGGTCATTTATTGACAATAATGAGTGCAGTTGCAATGGTAGAATACTTTTATTATGGGACACAAATGTATGGTCTATTAAACATGAATTTATTTCCCAACAACATATATCTATTCAGGATGGTAATGTGGGTGGGATGATATGTGGAATTACTTTTGTCTATGCGAGTAACTTTTTGCTTGATAGAGAAATGTTATGGAAAATTATTGCAAGTGAAGCTATAAAGGTCAATATACCGTGGATGGTTCTTGGTGACTTCAACAATATAATATCTCTAAAATATAAAAAGGGAGGATCGATTGTACCTTTTAGACATCTTATCGGGCTTATAAATAGTATTTCTTCATCAGGTATGATGGATTTACCTATTGCACGTTTTAAATACACATGGAGAAAGAAATGTATGGCTTCTAAAATTAACAACTTGTTTTGCAATCATCTTATCATGGATAACTTTCATGAGATTAATGCTTTTGGAGTTGCTAACCCCATAAGTGACCATATTCCCATTTGTGTTAACTTTAAAAAGGGAAATATAGATAGAAAGAATATTCCTTTTAGATATGTGAATACTTGGCATACTAAAGAGGTGTATATGAATAACATAAACTTGGTTATGGATATAATGTACTCATTAAATTTTCATGGATGTTTTTTTTTACTTATTTCAACAATTTCTGAGAATGTGTAAGCAATAGTTAAAATGGTGGAACTGCACCAGTTAGAGGGATAATATTATTCTGAAGCAAATGGAAGAGGAGTATAATTATTTGCTGTAGGAAATTGATAGATACCCGACTTACCTTTCTATTTATGATAAACTCAAAGTGGCTTACAATAGGTGGAAAGACCAGAGTAATATTGAGTATCAAAATGTTAGACAAAAAAAGCAAAGATTAACTGGTTAGCGGAAGGTAACTCATGTACGAAGTTTTTTCATGCTAAAATGTCTACGAGGAATTACATTAATAATTTGGGCAATATTATTATGAGCAATGGAGAATTGGTACATGATGCAGATAGAATATAAAGGGAAGCAATTTTTTATTTCTGTAACATTTATAATTCTGGGGTGCCTATGAGAGATGATTTCCCATGCATAAATTGTATGTATGTTATCGATGAAATCGGGTGAAATTACATGTCAGCTTGTAGTGGCCCGCAAATCCATACCTGAGACGACCCGAAATCCCGTTCTCACGGAGACAAGGGTTATCTTTGGAATATAACACAGAAACAGGTAATAGCAGAACAGAATTAAATAAATACACCAGATAATGAACAATAGAATATACTGGATAAAAGTAATCATCAGAGTTACACAGTATACAGGATCTTACTTAGTACAAGTACAGTTCAGCTATACATAAATGTCTACAGCGGAAAACAAACAAAATATGTACAATAGGAGCTGAACAGCATAAAAAAAAGATAAATGATAGAATCCATCTTCAGCTCCAGCTATCCAGAAAGAGAACCAGCTAAACCTGAATACAAGGCTGCCCGTGTAGAAAAAGGGGCACCCGAGTTTGAGAGTGAAACAAACTACGAGTCAGTCATGGGACTGGTATGAGAAATCTACTCAACACATATATAAAATGGCTAATCACAGGACCACGCCACTTTCGTGGAACGGGTTTACTCCATTGGATTGCCAGTGCTTTAAAACAAATCTTTCTTTTAAACATCGCTATGCTTTTATAAAAATGAAACCGTTATAAGACTCAGTTCCCATCACACAATGCAACGCAAACCGGAGGATAGAGTTTTTACCTTATAACGGCCAAATATGCTTGATACGAATAAAACCAAGGCATTTGATATTATGGCTAGTGTCAATATATTTGAAAACAATTTCAAATCATAACTATCAATCATAGACGGCATTAATGCCCCATACCACTATGTCGCCATATATAGGTATACGATCAAAACCGCACGATGTCGTATTTGGAAATTTGATTTCCGTCCTGAACCAAGGCAAAAGATAGTCCTTACCGAATTCGAGACGCTCTAGCCCGTGTCTCAGGCAAGTACTCAGTCAAGCCTTTGGATCGTCAGGGCCGGTCCACCGATGTGGATTAAAATGCCTGAACAATACGTTTCCCCGCCCTTTGGGGCGTCAACGAGCCAACGAATGACTCCATCGGACCCGGATCGTCCGATCAAACCGAGGTGCCTCGCAACAGCAACAACCACATAGGTGAAAAGTATATAAATGTCAGGGCTGGTAGGTCACTGACACCACCCTAGCTAGAAATAAACACATGCCCTCCCTGAGGTCCTTCTCCCGTTTTAGGTTCATACCGGGGTGTGAGGCTCGCGAATTCACATTATACACAAAGCTACGCCACACAGGCGGTGCTTTGATCATCACCACAAGACTTTGCTTTTCAACAGAAGTCCTGATCACTGCATCTTAGCACGCCACACAGGCAATTCATGCCATGCGACTGATATCCATCGATATACAGCCTCTGAGCTCGTGCGTTTCAGAGAAGGGCGTTAAGCAAAAGAATAAATTCTCCGCCGCCAAACAGATGTATATTTAATAGAGATCAATCAACACAGAATAAAATCCAATGTCAGACACACAGTCCATCTACGAGTCCGTTCTGGGTCTGAACGAAACCGGAGGCACTAAATACCTCGCAAACCCTTCGATCACCACGTACGTCTGGACGATCACCACTCATTATCCATATTTCGGGATGCCTCCCAATCAGGACCTCGGTTACCATCCAAACGAGGTGAAGATCTCCGGTCTTCGACCATCGTCTTCATCTTCGACTTTCAATCGTCGGTCAATTATTTGAAATGAGAATTAACTCGGCCTTCTCAAATAATTCACGTATATTTAGAATTTCAAATCAATTTACTTCAATGGTTAAATTATTCGACAACGCCAATCTTGTTCTTTAATGTAATTTTCACACCAAACACATTCAACCATCAAAAGCCACATAAATCGAGCGAATTCAGTTTATTTCCATTCCATATCGCTTATGATATTTTATAACTATTTATCGCTATTTTTATTTATTTTAAAATAGCTAATTTATTCAAAATGACGCTTCGGGCCATAAAGCGGCCGTGGCGCTGTTTTTCTTCAGATTTGATTTACACATATCTGAAAATCTAACCGTTGGATCTTCACAAAATTTACATCATTAGAAAGGTTTTTTCAAAACGAATCCAACGGTTCCAGATTCGGGAAAATCCGACGGTCGGATCTCCCGGTACAATCGTTTGAATTTTCGATTTCAAAATACGAACTGCAGCGTGGTTATTCGATTAAAAATATAATTATATTTATATATATAAATATAATCACTTCTGGCGCTGTTTTTCATCAGATTTGAATTAAACATTCCAGACAATCCAACCGTTGGATTTTTACAAGGTTGGTGCCGTTGGGAAGATACTTCCAAGGCGAACCCGACGGTTGAGATTTCGGGAAAAATCCAATGGTCGGATTTCCCGCACTAGTTGTTTGAAATCACGGTTTCAAAATGCGAACTGCACGGCCACGTTTCATTTTAATTTTATTTATATTTATATAATTATATAAATATAGTTCATTCAACAATTTCAATATCGTTTTCACTTCAAATATTTCGCTAACGCCTTAAAATTTTGGAAAATTTCGCCATAACCTCCCCTGCACCGGGAGCATCGGGAAATCGCAAATAGCTTTCCCGGTCCTTCTAATCGCAAAAAGAAAAAGAAAAAGCCAAGCGGCTAGCCAACAGGCTCATAAAATCATCACCCAAACAAAACAGTAAATGTGTACCTATTTGTCGGGCACAAAATTTAATTCCTCTTCTCTAGCCCCTTTGCTATAACCTGTTCAATGAATATGCATGTACATATATATACAGTTCTTATCATTTTCTATTCAACTTCATATTTGATTTCTATTTGGTTTAAAAACACCATTCATTCTAATGTTACATAAATAGGTGCAAATCATTTCATTAGCTAATTAATGAATATTTCAACTCATATATGTTTATTTTGAACAAGTGGCTATTTTTAACACTTCACATTTCAACGATTTATGCATACAATAAAAATGTGATTTTTATTGTAAAACAATTCATTTCAAAACACTATTTTTCTATATAGTTCATATAGGTGACAAAAATAGGATTTTATATATAGATAAAAGGTGATTTTTATTATCAAACAATTTATTTCAAAATATGAATACCATTCAACACATGAATTTCTAATCAACGAATGAATATCAATTCAACACATGAATGTTTTCTATAGTTTCTATATATAGATAAAAATGTGATTTTTATTATCAAACAATTTATTTCAAAATATGAATACCATTCAACACATGAATTTCTAATCAACGAATGAATATCAATTCAACACATGAATGTTTTCTATAGTTTCTATATATAGATAAAAATGTGATTTTTATTATCAAACAATTTATTTCAAAATATGAATACCATTCAACACATGAATTTCTAATCAACGAATGAATATCAATTCAACACATGAATGTTTTCTATAGTTTCTATATATAGATAAAAATGTGATTTTTACATTTTAAAACGCGAATACCATTCAACACATGAATTTCTAATCAACGAATGAATATCAATTCAACACATGAAGGTTTTCTATTCAATGAATAAATATAGTTTAAGCATATGAAAATAATTCAAACACACGAATATTATTCAAAATTTCGGCAGCATAACGGCAGGGTAGTTAAAACCGGGACCGTCCCTAGTACGGCTCCTCGCTCTACCTTAAAACCTCGCGGTTTTTGACAATGGGGATCATGCATCTAGTTCGCACGCAGGCGGCATGTATATATTTATTTCATTTCCACAAACTAATCCTATGTGGTTTCAACCCAATATTTCTCAATCACAAATGGGTATTTTTCAACCACAATCAACCAATATCTACCACAAACAATCCCAAACAATCATTCGCTATCAATCAATTTTCACAACAATTTCAACCAATAAATATCGTCCATGGTTTGTGGACGAGGGGCGTATATATATATATTTATATATAGCAATTCACTTTTTTTTCAACACATATATATAATTATAGAAAAGAAATTGAAGAGTGAGAAATTCTCACCAATAGCTATCCAATACCACGACTCTTCCTTTATAGAAATCTTCGCCAATCTCGCCTTTTGTCGCTTTCGTTGCCCGTATTCTCTACATATGTAAAAATCGAATTTTTACTATGCTATTCACTATACAAAAATCGAATTTTTATTATGCTATTCAATATATAAAGATCGAATTTTTATTTCGCTATTCAATATATAAAAATCGAATTTTGACTTCGACTTTCAATATAGAAAAATTGCATTTCAAAAATATAGATTCCGCCTTTTCAAAAATAAAGATTATATTTTTAATATTCCTATGATGGAAAAAAAATTATATTTTTATTCCTTTAAAAATATAAAAATCATAACTTACTTCTTCTACTTAATAAAATTCCGTCTTTTCTATTTAAAGTTCAAATCTTTTTCTATTTAAAGTTCAAATCTTTTTCTATTTTAAAGTTCAAATCTTTTTCTATTTTAAAGTTCAAATCTCTTTCTACTTTAAAGTTCAAATCTTTTTCTATTTTATACCTTAAAATTAAAATCAGTTTTAAACCCTTTTTTTTTTTAAAATCAGTTTTAAACCTTTATAAAATCAGAATTTGAACCTTTATAAAATCAGAATTTAAACCCTTTTTAAAAATCAGTTTTTAAACCCTTTTTAAAATCAGAATTTTCCTAATTAAAATAAAAATAAATAAACAACAGCTTACTGTAATCTGCGAAGAGGGGGGGGGGGCGATGTCAGGGTCGGCGGCAGGAGGTCGTCAGGGCGGAGCTGGCTTCGAGGGGGGCGGCGGAGGCGGGGCGTCGCGATGGCTTCAATGGTCTCGGCTGGGGGCTCGCGAATTGGGCGTCGCGATTGGTTCAGGGGGGGGGGGGGTTGCGATGCGTCGCGAGGGGAGGGTTCGGGTGCGTTGAGGTGGAGAGGAGCGGGATCGGAGGGTGGAGCGGGGCACGGCGGTCGTGGGTGGAGCTTCGGTGGAGGCGGCGGCTGCTGCCGCTCCTTTCTTCTTCTTTTTTTTTTTTCTGTTTAATGAAATCGGGGGGCCAGAAAGAGAAGAGGGAGGGAGATAAATTTTTTTTTATTTTATTAATTAATTTAATTGCATAAAGTTGACTTTTACCCACGACCTCGAAACGAGGCCCACCGCCTGTCGTCCATAGCGTTTCACCCTCATTCCGAACACAATGGGATATGTATCGCAAGCTGATTTGCTCGTTACAATCAATTTCCGTTGAATTTACATTTAAATCACTATATTGAATTTTAAACGTACATTTCAAATTACCGGGGTCACATCCTAACTCTAAAAATTCTCGAAAAATATTTTCTAGCTTCGTATTGACGATACGGTCCTAACAAAACTAGTTTCGTCAAATTCTGAGACCGTTTGAAAAATGACCATTTTCCAGTCGATTAAAATCAACTGAAACTGGTCAAACGCGTTTTCCTTTGTCACGCTCACATATTGATTCGAAAAATTATGAAATTTGAAACCTAGCAATAACTTTACACCACGGATCCAACAAAAGTGGTTTCGTCGAAATCCGAGGTCGTTTGCAAAATGTCCATTTTTAAGGGCCTGAATTCCATAGCGACTATTCAGAATTTTCAACTAGACATATCTTTTGATTCCCGCTATCAAATTTCGATTTGTTAGATTCGTTAGAAAGATATTATCAATTAGATTCCATTATTTTTGGTTTCACTAAAATCCGGATTGTTTTGCACCCGGTATAGTCCGACAAAGTTTGGATTCAATTTTTGAAACTACAGCGCCCTTTCACGCCTTGTTTATAATTATAATTAATTATATTCGTTTTCAAATGTCGATTCAAACTCAGTTTTCATCGCCATTATTTAAAATATTTATTCTAAATATTTAAAATCCATTATTTTAGCCAATTTAAAAATTTTAAATTGGTTGAGATTTTCCGGGTCGTTACAATACCATTTGAGTTGACTAAATACACCACACGTCCAACCCAAATTGCACGGAAATAAGAATCATTATTGAAATAAAGAAGAAAAAGATGGAAGAAGAACAGAAACAACCATAGAGAATCTCACTATCGCAGTGGAATAAAATATAATATATAAATAATCACTTTGAAATACAACTGTATTAGGACTTACATACATCATCAGAGTACGTCACAAATACAACACAACAGAATAAACTCTATATATCTAACACTGAAGCCTCCCGCTCTAAGTTCCTTCAAACAAATATGTAAAATCCTGAACTACTTGACTACCCATACAAATTTAGGCACCCAAGAGTTTATAGAAAACATAAAAAAAAAACTCTGGGTTAGTCATGGGATTAGTATGAGTAAAATATTTAAAACAGTTGAGAACATAAACGATATCTCATTAAACCACGTTGTATAACACGGAACAGGTTTTACCTTTATGAGAATCCAAAATATTCTTTAATAGTGTCTATCAACCACAACTAAAAAATCATCTAGCAGAACGCTTGCATCTAACACTCTACATATATAGTATACAATCAAAACCACGAGCACTTATTGGATAACAGATTTCCAACTATGACAAGGTATGGAACCACCTTCCGATAGGTATCTCTAGAGTGGAATACACTAGGTTCAACAAGAACATCTTGTAACCCGGGCACACATAACTGACCACTCATTTCGCTTGAGTGTATCGAATGTACATCACCAACGGTTGGGATCAGCAACTGTTTTCCCGAATGGGACAGCATCAAATAGAATAAAGAAGGAAAATGTAACGTCCCACGTTTTTATTGATTTACGTTTGAATATGTAAATTAGTTTACATATTAGATTAGTAATGTAAATGGATTTTTATATTAATTAAAACGAAGTTTAAAATGTATAAATATATATTAAAATATAAACGAGCTTGTAATGGCACAGTAGTTCGTAATATTGGATTTTGAACTTCAATTTAGTGTACAAGATCCGTTATAAGTCGGAATTCGCTGAAACAAGAACTATTCGAATTTGTTAAACTATAATTTTCTAATGGAAAAGAAAATTCGAGATTTAATATTTTATATTGTAAGTTATGGCCAAATCAAATTTTAAAATAGTCACTATGAAATCATTTATAAACCATAATGATTTATTTTATAAAATAAATCGATTTTAAATCAGTTTAATATCGGTTTAACTGGAGAATGGAATATTGAGTTTAGACTACGAAACAGTTCCAGCGTGTAATTTAATATTTTCGTTATAAACCATAGGAATTTAAAAATTGAAAATCGTACGTCGAAATTTAAAAACTGAAAACTGAACTACACGTATAACGATCTTTCCAATTTGTTTGAACATAACTTGAAAATCATACGTTGAAATTTAAAAATTTCTTTTCTATTCAAACTGTTAATATTTGAAAAATCAACGTTTCTTATTTCAAGTCAGACCGATCTCAACGATCCAGTTATGACCATTAAAAAATTGAAATCGATATTTACAAATTGTCGCTCCATTGCATGTTATAATCGATTTAAATATAATTCCTTAAAGTCTCTTTGAATTGAATTTAAATTCAAAACAACTTAATTTCAAAATCGATTATAAAGTTTATTCCAAAATCATTCCTCAATTCCAAATCTTAATTTAAATTTAAATAAGTTATAAACTATAGGAATTCAAGAATCCTTTTAATTTAAATTTAAATTTAAACATCATAAATGGTCCTTATGCGCCATTTGTTATTTAAATTCCAATTGGCTTCCAAAGTTTAAAACAACTCCAATTCAAATTTCAAATCATATATGAATTAACCGTTCCGTCCATCGGACCAGTTAGGGATAGCCAGGGAGAGCAGGAAACTGGATTTCCAAACCCAAGCCTTGACTCCATCCTCTCTGTCATCCTAGAATGGTCAAGTATATAATATTATATTATATAATACTTAAATTTCCAAATCTTTTTCAAATTAAAATTTGACTTAAAAGAAAAAAATTAATATTTGAAAAAAAAATCTTCATTTACATGGAAGGAGGATTTAATCGATTATCTGTATGATTCCATAACCATAGTGTTGTGTGTGCATCATGCAAAATAGATCAACTATATAAATCGGATGATCATAAATTATAATCATCACCCATACACAACAATTCAGCTGTGCACAAGCGCTAGGGTCAATAACGCTTCAGTGCTCAGTTTCAACTAATTATATGCACATCCATTCACATAAAAACATCCATATCCAACCAACAATTAACTATAATTAATCTCATCTAATTATAATTATTCAATAACAACTAATTAAATTAGATTAAATGTTCTCACCGATAGAGCTCCAAAACTGTTCAATGAAACCCGTATTACAACGAAGAAGCCAACTAACGATGATACTGCTATGCGTACTACTTTTCTTCTTCCAATCCCATTTCGCTTAGCATCCGGTGATTTTCTGCTAATTACATATATTTGGAATTTAATTAACAACAACATCGTTTGGTATATATTGTCATATATAAGGACCCCTTTATTTTATTTTCTATAATTTATTGTTAACAAAAATTACCAACCTATATATATAATCGGATCCCATTTTCTGATACGAATCCGACGGACCCAATGGTGCGCAAATCCGATTTAAAACGAGTTAGTTATTAACCGACAAAGTTTAACTAGTTTAAAACTTAAAATAAAGAAAAGAATTATACCAACTCCATTTGGCCCAAGGCCCAAATCCTTGAACCGAGACCAGCCCTCAACCGCCTTCTCCTTCTTCCTCACGCCCATCTTCAC
This sequence comes from Allium sativum, assembly GCA_030737875.1. Lineage (NCBI taxonomy): Eukaryota > Viridiplantae > Streptophyta > Magnoliopsida > Asparagales > Amaryllidaceae > Allium > Allium sativum. Next base: position 1,014,581,337 of record CM060924.1, read on the forward strand.
CCGCGTAGGAACCCAGCTCGACGTGCACAGCCGTGTACACACACAACTCGAACCTCCACCGAACTCAACTCTGAAGGCACCCGCAAGATTCTCTTCTCCTCCTCTTTCCAATGCACCACCTTGCCAAGCTTCCAAAACCTCCATTCGGAAACCGACCTCTCGAACCCGATGCCTGGAGCAGGCAGCATCGCGTGAAATCCCATAGAAGCATCGACATGTTTTCTCTCTGATATCAACCATATTACACCGAATCGAAGCCCTGTCCTTCCCCATCGTGAATCCATACTCCATTTCTCCCATCGATGCACAATTTCCGGATGATCCTTAAACCTAAATTTGAACAATGAAAATCATCGACACAGAATTGTCTCGAAATAACATGAAAAATACTACGTTACTTGTGGATCGCAACGACGTTGATGGCGTCGATCGATTCTTAATGGATTGGGAGAATTAATTTTCCGAATTTCTCTTTGAAAATTTCCATTTTGCTGAAAATCAATGATTTCTCTTTCGATTGTTAATGAAATTCGGATCTATCAATTTCTAAAAATCAGAAATGAAAATCTGAACAATTTTCATGTGGATTGTTTTGGCTAAAATCGAATAGATTAGAAGTTATTGATTTTTGATTGAAGTGGGATGGGTTTTTTTCTTTTACTGTAATGTGAAGAATGAAATAACAGAGGAAGGAGAAAGAAACAATCGTGAGAAATTTGAGCTGAGGTTTGACCAGAGAGAAAAATATGATCTTTGTATAGAAATTTAAAAGGTATTTTAATTATTTAATAAATGGACACTTGTTCTTTTCTCTGAGATATCTACATGCATATAAACACATAATCCTCATTTTTTTCAACCAATGCATGTAAGCCAAAATTTCCTTATTTATTAAGTTGTTAAATTTTTATTTTTAGCTACACTTTAGTGATGTTTATAAATTTAGTAAATTTCCAATGTTTATGAAAGTAATAAATATATTACTTAAGAGTTTACAAACCATTTATAAATTTCAATATTTTCAAAATACTTATTTATTCCTAAAAATATTTGCACATAAAATTTCCAAGATTTATAAAATAGTCAAAAGCAAATGCTTAAAAGTCCTTATAACATTTTATAAACATTATTTTAAAAACTTACATACTCATATTATTTTCACATATAACTTACTAAATGGGATTTTGATACGCAACAAAACTTTAGAGAAAACAATCTATATTATAAACTAAATAATATTATCACTTATCAATATTAAAAATATTTATTTAAATAAAGATCTTGAATAAAATCATAAAATAAATTACTCATATTCCAATAATCAAAACAAAATATTTATTCATCTCATATATATATAATATCCTTTAAAACAAAATTTGTATTCGAACCTTATTAAATTCACTTGATATTCAGACAATTAAATTTTATTATATTTTAATCATTAAAAATCCTGGTTCGTTACATTTTAAATTAATGAATGATTAATCAAAAGAGGCTAAAACGATAATGGATATCAAATAAGTGAATTCAATTTTCTTTTATGGGTGGATGGTTGTTATATTTAATAGTTGAATAATAGACTATCAAATCTAGACTATACGATTATTGGTATGGAAAGATCAGGATCGAGTTTATTCGAAAGCCATTCCGAACTAACTAATACGAAAACGTACAATATACAGATTGAAGATGGAGCACTAAAGACAGTAGATCTTCATACACGAAAGGACTACTTGTCGAATTCTCTGGAGTCGCGTCCGGAGATATTTTGATGGTGATCCTGTTGTGGTTGAAATCAATGGATTGCAAGGACTACTTGCTAATAATCCATAGGGTGATTCCTAGGATGCGGTAGGAGAGTGCCTTCGGTTTGTCCAGTTCCAGGACAACTTGTATGGACATATGTCTGACATAGTATGTAATAACCCGGAAATCCGAGCCAATTTAAAAAAATTATTTTGGAAATTTTAGTGAATTTTGAATATTTAAAATGAATTATTTTAAATAATAACGACGAAAAATTTATTTTGAATAGAATTCGAACGTATAGTTTTATATAGATCGCTGTTAGAATATAAATATTTATTTATAATTATAAAAGGAATTGAAAATGGCGTGGTAGTTCGATAACTCGATTTCAAAATTCAAATGAATGTACAGGATTCAAAATAAACCGAATTTTAACGAAACCAAAAATAATGGAATCTAATTGAGGATATCTTTCTAACGAATTCGAAAAATCAAGATTTCATAGCGGGGATAAAAAGATATGTCCATTGAAAATTCAGAATAGTCGCTATGGAATTCTGGCCCTTAAAAATGGAAATTTTGCAAATGGCCTCGGTTTTCGACGAAACCACTTTTGTTGGATCCGCAATGTCAAATTATTGCTAGGTTTCAAATTTCATAATTTTTCGAATCAATATGTGAGCGTGGCGAAGGAAAACGCGTTTGACCAGTTTTAGTTGATTTTAATCGACTGGAAAATGACCAATTTTCAAACGGTCTCAGAATTCGATGAAACTGGCTTTGTTAGGATCGTATCGTCAATACGAAGCTAGAAAATATTTTTCCGGGATTTTTCGAGTCAGTATGTGGCCCTGGTAAATTGAAATGTGCATTCAAATTCAATATATAGAGTTATATTTTGATTTTGATTTAAACTGATCGAAACGGCCAAACTGGCTTACGAAACATATCCCATTGTGTTCAAAATGGGGGTAATTAGCTAGGGGCGACAATCGTTGGGTTTGATTTCAAGTTCGTAGCAATAAGCAATTAACTTCTAAATTAAAAATATTATTTAATAAATTATATAGCCCCCTAGCTAGGTCAAAACCCTAGTTTGAAATCAAACCCTCAGGAGCCGCCCCCAAATCCGTTCTAACGGACGAAATTGCTCAACAAAAAATCGCGCTCGTTATCCACAATGGCGCGATGATTGTGAATCCGAAGCGGAAATTGTAGGGGAATTCCTGCTCTACAAAACCAAACAAGTTTGATCAATTATAGGGGAGAGGTTCGATCGATTTTGCCCCTCTAACCCGCCATCTTCGAGCGCGTCTTTCTTGGCGCTGGGGGGTTCGAGTTCGGAGCTGTTCATGGCGTGGGGGCGGCGGTCGAACCTGTTCGGAGTGGTGTTGGTTGATGGGGGTTCGACGATCCAGGTGGCGCGCAATTCCAGGGCGACGTTGATGAATGGGTGGGTTCTATTCGACGGCCTGAAGCAGAGAGAAAGGTTTTGTTTTTTTTTTATTATTTATTTTTATTTTTAGTTAACTTACACCTTGTTTAAATTCAGTTTTTAAAGTATAAAAACCTTGTTTAAATTCAGTTTTTAAAGTATAAAAACCTTGTTTAAATTCAGTTTTTAAAGTATAAAAACCTTTTTTAAATTCAGTTTTTAAAATATAAAAACCTTGTTTAATATCAATTTTCAAAAGTAAAACCCCATTGTTTATTTTTATTTTTATTTTTAAAAAAATATATAGCTTTATTTTTATTTATACGGTAGCAGAACGAAAATAATTTTTTTTTTTGTGAAATAAAAATTCAATTTTTATATATTGAATTGCGAAGTAAAAATTCGATTTTTATATATTGAATAGCGAAGTAAAAATTCGATTTTTATATATTGAATAGCGAAGTAAAAAGATGATTTTTATATATTGAATAGCGAAGTAAAAATTCGATTTTTATATATTGAATAGCGAAGTAAAAATTCGATTTTTATATATTGAATAGCGAAGTAAAAATTCGATTTTTATATATTGAGTAGCGAAGTAAAAATTCGATTTTTATATATTGAATAGAAAAGTAAAAATTCGATTTTTATATATGTAGTGAATAAGGATGACGAAAGTGATGAAAGAAGGAACGGTGAAGACTTCTACATTTGAAGAGTCGTGGCGTTCGGTTTAGCTAGTTGGTGAGAACTCCTCACCTTTTTATTTTTATTTTCGAGTTGAAATATATACTAGGATGCAGACGGTGTTTAGTAGCACCCGACACCCATCGTCCACAGACCATGGACGGCTTGTATGCTTGTTTGTTTGATTTTGATGTGTAGTTGATTGTGTGATGTGATGTGAAATGAAATAAAATATTTTATAGTGGAAAATATTTTATAGTTAAAAATAGAATTTTTAACGTGTATATAAAATAAATATTTATAAACAAATCGGAGATTTGTTTATATACACTGATTTGATTGATATTGATTGGGACGATAAATTTTACACATCGCCCAACTGCACAAATAAAATCTGTGTTTGATTGTTTGAAACCCCACACGGGTATTGGGATAATATATGACGTACACTAATCCCAATAATTAGTTGTATGTCGATCGATTGATTGACAAGCTGTTATAAGCGTTAAATATTTATATGTGATGCTTATACAGTGTAGAATGCACTTTGGATGATGGTTGATTATTTGTCATTGTTGACATATACATGCGTTGTATGGAAATTCATAGAAATAAAATCTATGGAAATTGATTGGGCCTCATTCCAGTTTGATAAAGAAATATTTGAAAAAGAAATATTTGAAATAGATATATTTGAAAATAGAAATACATGAAGCCGTGTTGATTAGATTTGCGCCATTTTGACGTGAACGATATTTACATCGATTTTATTCAAATTGAAATGAATATTAAAGTGAATTGAAATTTGAATTAAATTGAATTGATTTGAAATTCGAAATAAACTGAATTGATTTGAAATTCGAATAGAATTGAAATTCGAATTAAATTGGAATAGAATTGAAATGAATTTAAATTCGATTCGAATTGAAACTGAATAGAATTGAATTCGAATTGAAACTGAATAGAATTGAATTCGAATTGAAATTGAATAGAATTGAATTTGAATTGAAGCTGAATAGAAATGAATTCGAATTGAAAGTGAATAGAAATGAATTCGAATTGAAATTGAATAGAAATGAATTCAAATTGAAATTGAATGAAATTGAAAACAAACTGAAATTGAATTAAAAATCGATTTGAATTGAAATCAATTTGAAATGAATTTAAATCGAATTTATAAGGAAAAATTCAATGTTGATTTGAATTTGAAAAGAAGTTGAAATCATTTAGAAAACGAATTTAAAATGATTTATATAATACGTTTTAAAAGGAAATCGACGAAGTATACATTATATATATATAATATAATATAATATAATGGCCTGAATGGAACGCGCCGCGCTGCGGCAGTTCGTGAATTTCGACCATTGACTTCGAATGGATATTGCGGGAGATCCGACCGTCTGATTCTCCTAAAACCATAACCATTGGGTTCGTATCGAAAAGAGCTTTCTAATGAATGTGAGAAATTAGAAATCTAACGGTTGGACTTGGAATTATGTCCAAATCAAATTTGGAAAAGGTCGTTGTAAGTGCAGTTCGATGGCCGTTGATGGAAATCGACTGTACGGGCCTTGATAAAATTATTAAAAATAGTAATAATTTGTGTAGAATCATAAGAAGTGATTTGGGAAGAATTGGGATGAAAAACTCCATATTAGAAAAGATAAAAATAGTTTTTTATCGAGATGAACTAGTTTTGAACTAGAATAATAATTTATTTATTTTTAAAATAAATAAATAGGATTTGAAATGGTTTTGAAAATAACCAGAATTTCCAATAATTGAATTGGAATGGATTTGAATCGAAATTGTCTGTGGAATATTTCGATGTTGGATTTCGTGATGATACAGGTATTGTTATGGGAATTTGAAAGATATATTTATATCGTTATTTCCAATACGATATTTGTTGATCGTAGAATTTGATATTGAATATAAGCCGATATATTTTCTATTCAGAGCCTTGTATTTAATATCAAATTTGATTTGGGTTTATCGTGAATGGTGTCTTCATTAACACTGTTCTTAAGCCCAGTGGAGAAAAAGATTAAATCTCTTATTTAGATTTAATGAAGTGTACCAATTAAATAATATTTAATTGGAATTGAATTGGTATTGATTTTTGGGTTTATCGTGAACAGTGTTTTAAATAACACTTGTTCTTTAACCCGATAATCAATGGAATGTGATTTTGGGTTTATCGTGAACCGTGTTTTAAATGACACTGATTCTTTAACCCAGTTAAAGATTAAAACTAAGTGGAGTTTTAATGAATCTTTAATTAGACTAAAAAAGGTGTTAGAATGGAGTATCACCAGTTTTACTCCAGGCGATAGTTAAATCTTTAATTAGATTTGAACGTGAAATGGTAATTGAATTTACCGATAACACCGTGGTGTTAGATATGAAGTATTACCAGTTTTACTTCACGGGATGAATAGGTTGGGATTGGAAAATAAAATAAATGATTACTTCGGTGTGTGTAACAACCCGGAAAATCTGGGCCAGTTTAAAATTTTTATTTTGGCAATTTTATCGAATTTTGATTATTTAAAATGAATTATTTTAAATAATATCGACGAGAAATTTATTTTGAATATAATTCGAACGTATATATTATACGCGTCGTCGTTAGAATATAAATATTTATATATAATTATAAATAGAATTGAAAATGGCGCGGTAGTTCGATAATTCGATTTCAAACTTCAATTGAATGTACCGGGTGCAAAACAATCCGGATTTTAGTGAAACCAAAAATAATGGAATCTAATAGTGAATATCTTTCCAACGAATCCGAAAAATCAAAAGTTAGTAGCGGGAATCAAAAGTTATGTCCAGTTGAAAATTCTGAATTGTCGCTATGGAATTCAGGCCCTTAAAAATGGACATTTTGCAAATGACCTCGGATTTCGACGAAACCACTTTTGTTGGATCCGCAGTGTCAAGTTATCGCTAGGTTTCAAATTTCATAATTTTTCGAATCAATATGTGAGCGTGGCATAGGAAAACGTGTTTTGACCATTTCAGTTGATTTTAATCGACTGGAAATTGGCCATTTTTCCAACGGTATCAGAATTCAACGAAACTAGTTTTGTTAGGACCGTATCGTCAATACGAAGCTAGAAAATATTTTTCTGGAATTTTTCTAGTTAGTATGTGACCCCGGTAATTTGAAATGTACGTTTAAAATTCAATATATAGATTTAAATGTAAGTTCAAAGGAAATTGATTGTAACGATCAAATCAGCTTGCGATACATATCCCATTGTGTTCAGAATGGGGGTGAAACGCTATGGGCGACAGGCGGGGGACCTCGTTTCGAGGTCATATGTAAAAGTCAACTATATGCAAATAAAATAATTATAAAAAAATAAAAATAAAAAAAAAAAAAAAAACCCTTTCTCCTTTATACCTCCTGGCCCCCCCCCCCCCTAATTTTCATTTCAATCGATTTCTGGGAAAAAAAAAAAAAAGAAAAAAAGAAAGGGGAGGCGCGGCGGAACCCTCCAGCCACCACCGGAGGCGTGCGCCCCAATCCAGCGCCGTCCTCCCCCCTCTACTTCTCCTCCTTTCCCCCCCCTTCGACTGGCGCCTGGCGCGAAGGCCCCACCCCCTGCGAGTTCCGCCGACGCGAGGCACCGCACCACCACCCCAGCCGTCGAGACCCCTCCCGCCACCATCAGAAACCCTCCCCCCCTCTTGCCGCGACACTGAAGACACCCCCCCTCTCGCTGGTATGTTTTTTTTTATTTTATTTTTATTTTATTTTCTTATTTTATTTTTAATTTAATTTAATTAAAATACAGAAAAAAAACTGATTTTGTTTTGTTTGAAATAAAAAAAAAAAAACTGATTTAATAATGATTTATAAACTGAAAGAAAAAAAGAATTTTTAAAAACTGCATTTTTGTAAAAAAAAAAACTGATTTTTTTTTTAGTTAAAAATAAAAACTGATTTTTGGTTAAAAATAAAAACTGATTTTTTTGGGTTAGAAATAAAATTAGAACTCTTTTGAAAATAAGATTAGAATTGGTTTTTAAATTTGTAAATAGCATTGATTAAGAAATATATAAATTTGTTAAAGAAAAATATAAAAACTTTGCTAAGACAAAATATATATATACCTTGTTTAGGAAAATATATTTTGTTTAGAAATATAAAAAGGTACATTGTTTTAAATTAAATTTAGCATGGGGTTTTTATAATGAGGTTGGAATAAAAATATGATTTTTTATCTATTGAACTTCGAACTAAAAATTCGATTTTTATATATTGAACTTTGAACTAAAAATTCGATTTTTATATATTGAACTTCGAACTAAAAATAGGATTTTTATATATTGAACTTTGAAGTAAAAATTCGATTTTTATATATTGAACTTTGAAATAAAAATTCAATTTTTATATATTGAATAGCGAAGTAAAAATGTGATTTTTACGTATGTAGTGAAAGCAGCAACGAAGGTGACAAAAAGGCGAAACGACGAAGACTTCTGCAAAAGAAGAGCCGTGGAGCTAGGATAGCTATATGTGAGAATTTCTCACCTTTCTATTTTATTTCTAGTTATATATATATACTAGGATGCAGACGATGCTTAGTAGCACCCGACACAATCGTCCACAGACCATGGACTTGTTTGTTTGACTGTTTGGTGATTGATTGCGATATTGGTTTGAATGTGGTTTGTGGTGTGAAAAAAAACCGAATCGATAAATTGGTTAGGATTAGACGTGCGCCGTTATAAGGCGAAGGAGTAAGGCTAGGTTAGATCCTTACTTCAAAGTTTGTGGTTTGCATAACGAATTGATTTGATTGATGTGTGAATGGCGTGGGCCTTCACTAGACCGGGGATAAGGCTAGGCCTTGTCCCGTTTCTAGTATCGTGCCGTTATGCCGCCGAAATTTTCTAAAATATGTTAGAAAATAAAAATATCATTTTATTGTGTAAATGAATTGAATAGAAATTCATAGGTTGAAATAAAATGTTTTATCGTTAAAAATATAAATTTTAACGTGAATGAGAATAAATGAATAGTTATAAACAAATCGGCCGATTTGTTTGTATATACACTGATTTGACTGATATTGATTGGGTCGATAAATTTCACACATCGCCCAGCTGCACAAATAAAATCTGTGTTTGATTGTTTGAAACCCCACACGGGTGTTGGGATGAAATTTGAAGTTCACTCATCCTGATTGATTGAACATGTCGATCGATTGATTGACAGGCTGTTATAGGCGTTGAATATCTATATTTGATGCCTTTACAGTGTAGTGCACTTTGGTTGATGGTTGATTATTTTCAATGTTATTATATACATGTGTTGTATGAAAATCCATATAATTAACTTTATATGGTAATTGATTGGGCCTCATTCCAATCGTGAAAATAAAGAATATTTTTATAATAAGAAATATTTGAAATAGAAATATTCGAAATGGAATATTTGAAAATATCAATATATGAAGCCGTGTTGATTAGATGCGCCATTTTGACGGGAACGATATTTTTATCGATTTTATTCCTTTTGAAATGGATATTGAAAAGTAATTTTGAAATCAAATATTTCGAAATGAATTGAATTGAAAACGATTTCGAAATGAATTGAATTGAAAACGATTTCGAAATGAATTGAATTGAAAACGATTTCGAAATGAATTGAATTGAAAACGAATTTGAAATGAATTGAATTGAAAACGATTTCGAAATGAATTGAATTGAAAACGATTTCGAAATGAATTGAATTGAAAACGATTTCGAAATGAATTGAATTGAAAACGATTTCGAAATGAATTGAATTGAAAACGAATTTGAAATGAATTGAATTGAAAACGAATTTGAAATGAATTGAATTGAAAACGATTTCGAAATGAATTGAATTGAAAACGATTTCGAAATGAATTGAATTGAAAACGATTTCGAAATGAATTGAATTGAAAACGATTTCGAAATGAATTGAATTGAATATGAATTCGAATTGAATTGAAATTTGAATTGAACAGAAATGAATTTTGAAACGAATTTATAAAGAAGAATTCAATTTTGCTTTGAATTGAAATAGAAGTTGAAATAGACTTTGAAATGAATTTAAAACTGTTTATATAATTCGTTTTTAAATAGAAATCGACGAAGTATATTATATATATATTATATATAATATAATGGCCTGAATAGAACGCGCCGCGCCGCGGCAGTTCGCGAATTTCGACCATTTATTTCAAACGGACATTACGGGAGATCCGACCGTCGGATTCTCCTAAAACCGGAACCGTTGGGTTCGTATCGAAAAGAGCTTTCTAAAGAAGGTTAGAAATTTGAAATCTAACGGTTGGATTTGGAGATACGTCCAAATCAAATTCGAAAAAGGTCGCTGTAAGTGCAGTTCGATGGCCGTTGATGGAAATCGACTGTACGGGCCTTGATAAAATTATTAAAAATAGTAATAATTTGTGTAAAATCATAAGAAATGATTTAGAAAGAATTGGGATGAAAAACTCCCTATTTGAAAAGATAAAAATAGATTTTTATCGAAATGAACTAGTTTTGAACTAGAATTATAATTCTATTTATTTTTAAATAAATAAATTGAATTTGAAAAGGGTTTTGAAAACAACCAAAATTTCCAATGATTGCATTGGAGTGGATTTGAATCGAAATTGTCTTCGGAATATTTCGATGTTGGAATTTGTGATTATACGGATGTTGTTACGGAAATTTGAAAGATATATATATATATCGTTATTTCCAATACGACATTTGTTAATCGTAGAATTTGATGTTGAATATAAGCCGATATATTTTCTATTCAGAGCCTTATATTGAATATCAAATGTGATTTGGGTTTGTCGTGAATGGTGTCTTCACTAACACTGTTCTTGAACCCAGTTGAGAAAAGATTAAATCTTTTTATTTAGATTTAATGAAGTGTACCAATTAAATGATATTTAATTGGAATTGAATTGATATTGATTTTTGGGTTTATCGTGAACAGTGTTTTAAATAACACTCGTTCTTTAACCCGATAATTAATGGAATGTGACTTTGGGTTTATCGCGAACCGTGTTTTTAGATGACACTGATTCTTTAACCCAGTCACAGATTAAAACTAAGTGGAGTTTTAATGAATCTTTAATTAGATTGAAAAGATCGAGGATGGAGTAACACCAGTTTTGCTCCAGGCGATAGTTAAATCTTTAATTAGATTTGAATGTGAAATTTAGAAACTAACTGGCGGTTAGCCAAGCAGAATGGTTTTCTGGATATTGATCTGATGTTGGTTTCGGCCTTCGGGGTTAATATTTGGGGAATTATTCTCTTGATTAATTTACGGTTAGTGACTAATGAATTGGAATGAGGCGTATGTTGTGTTTGTGTAACACTTATTTAAAATATACGCGAGTTATTCGGAAAGACCGGGTTTATCCCATTCTGAGTAACTGATACGACGATAAGTCGAAGATGAAGACGATGGTCGAAGACCGGAGGTCTTCACGTCGTTTGGGTGATAACTGATGATCTTGATTGGGCTGTACACCCAAGAAGATGGAAACAGTTAGTGATCGTCCAGACGTACTTGGAGATCGATGGATATGCGGGGTACTAGGTGCCTCCGGTTTCGTTCAGGCCCAGAACGGACTTGTAAATGGACTGTGTGTCTGACATCGGATTTCATTCTGTGTGACTGATATCGGTTGCATAGGATGGCTTGCCTGTGTGGCATGCTAAGATGCAAATGATCAAGGCTTCTGTTGAAAAGCAAAGTCTTGTGGTGATGATCAAAGCACGGCCTTTGTGGCGTAGCTTTGTGTAACGTTTACCTCGCGTGTTTCACACCAGGTATGAACCAAAAACGGGAGACGGACCTCAGGGAGGACTTGCGTTTCTTTCTAGCTAGAAGTGGCGTCAGTGGTTTTTCACGCCCTGACGAGTTTGACTTATGTGGTTGTTGCGGTTGCGAGGCGCCTCGGTTATATCGGTTTCGGCCGAATGCATTCTGGTCGGCTGACGGACCAGACTTACACCCCATAGGGTGGGGAGACGTATTGTTCAGGCATAATAATCCACTCCGTGTGGACCGGCCCTGACGATCCAAGGCTTGCCTGCGCGCTTGCCTGAGGGGCGGGCTAGAGCGTCTCGAATCGGTTGAGGATCTTGCCCCTAGCCTCGGTTCATAGATGGAAACCCAATTTCCAAATACGTGACTTTGCGATTTTGATTGTATAACCTATATAAGGCGACATAGTGGTATGGGGCATTCATGCCGCCTATGATTGATACTTATGATTTGAAGTTGTTTTATACACTATGCACTTATAATGGTATCAAATGATTTCTTTTAAACGTATCAAGCATTCTTGGCTGTTATAAGGTAAAAAACCCTATCCCCCGGCTTGCGTTGCATTGTGTGATAGGACCTGGGTCTTATAACAGCTTCATCTTTCTTTATTTAGCATTGCGCTGTCTGTTTTATGCACTGGTATTCTTGGGAGGAAACCCGTTCCGTGTTATACGGCGTGGTCCCTTGATTTACCTAACTTTGAAAATAAAGATTAATAACTGTTTTAGTTCTCACACCAGTCACATGACTGACCTGGAGTTTATTGTTTTAACCTAAACTCTGGGTGCCCTTATTTTGACACGGGCAGCTAGTAGTTTTGGGTTTTGCAGATTTATATTCACAGGATCCTGGTTTACAGCTGGAACGATATCCGGAAAGCTTTGTATCCGTATATCTCTTCTAGTTGTGTATTGTATTATTTTCCGCTGCGATGTATTTAAATGTAATTTAAATCTCTGATATTTCTGTGTAATATTCATTTATACCCTGTATATTCTTGTAATCTGATGCATTGTTGTAATATACAATGAAATGTTCTTCTGTATGTATTCTGTTGTGGTTTGTTCTCGAACTATCCGACACTTTCCTTTACGGGGAAGTTGCGGGTCTTTACAGTTGGTATCAGAGCTTTGGTTTACAAAGCTCAGAGAACAAGACACATTAGAAACATACGAAAGAATTCATCAGATATTGGATTAGTAATATCCGATGGGAATGACTCGTTAGAGATGGGATCAGTAGTATCCTAGAACGAGTGTGAAGAGTATATTTTTGAAAATGAAAACAATTTTTGTTTTGAAGATTTAAATCAATTATTCGTATTTGATTATCTATTTATATAGATGTGGACAATCCAGTATATATAGATTTTGCGTATACGTCTGATCCGCGTGTATTCGAAATTTTAATATATTGGATAGATATAGCATCACACTCTAGTCGCCCGAAGATGGTACTGATGATTGTCATGACATCATCAGTATTTATGTTCGTGTTTCGAAGGTGTGATTTTCTATATATTTCCATTAGACTGGTGTGAGAACCAAAACTAATATAGCTAGAATACATTGTTGTGATTTGGAATCAAAAATCTGATTTTTGTATATATATCAAATTATGAATTTGAAACGTTAAATTCACTAATTGATTGATGTTTGTGTTGTTTGTTAAATTGTTTGATAATTTTTAACGAATTAGCCTGATTGAATCATATATTGACTTATATTGAAAATTGGTCGCATTTGCTTGCATATACATATATATCATTGAACAGGTCATAGCAAGGAGGCTAGAGCAGAGAATAAAATTTGTTTGCCCGACAAATAGGTACATGTTTACTACATAATTTCCTGTTTTGTTTGGGTGATGATGATTTTGTGAGCCTATTGGCTAGCCGCTTGGCTTTTTCTTTTTCTTTTTGAGATCTGAAGGACCGGGAACGCTATTTGCAATTTCCCGATGCTCCCATTGCAGGGGAGGTTATGGCGAAATTTTTCGAAAATTTAGGGTGTTAGCCAAATTTTTGAGATTTTAGAAAATTCTCAGAAACTAAAGAGTTGGAGAATGGAAGCCAGATCGAACGTAGAGCTGAATAGTCAAACCACTTTCGACTTTGTTCCTTTTCGGGGACGAAAAGTTTTAAGTGGGGGAGATTGTAACAACCCGGAAAATCTGGGCCAGTTTAAAATTTTTATTTTGGCAATTTTATCGAATTTTGATTATTTAAAATGAATTATTTTAAATAATATCGACGAGAAATTTATTTTGAATATAATTCGAACGTATATATTATACGCGTCGTCGTTAGAATATAAATATTTATATATAATTATAAATAGAATTGAAAATGGCGCGGTAGTTCGATAATTCGATTTCAAACTTCAATTGAATGTACCGGGTGCAAAACAATCCGGATTTTAGTGAAACCAAAAATAATGGAATCTAATAGTGAATATCTTTCCAACGAATCCGAAAAATCAAAAGTTAGTAGCGGGAATCAAAAGTTATGTCCAGTTGAAAATTCTGAATAGTCGCTATGGAATTCAGGCCCTTAAAAATGGACATTTTGCAAATGACCTCGGATTTCGACGAAACCACTTTTGTTGGATCCGCAGTGTCAAGTTATCGCTAGGTTTCAAATTTCATAATTTTTCGAATCAATATGTGAGCGTGGCATAGGAAAACGTGTTTTGACCATTTCAGTTGATTTTAATCGACTGGAAATTGGCCATTTTTCCAACGGTCTCAGAATTCAACGAAACTAGTTTTGTTAGGACCGTATCGTCAATACGAAGCTAGAAAATATTTTTCTGGAATTTTTCTAGTTAGTATGTGACCCCGGTAATTTGAAATGTACGTTTAAAATTCAATATATAGATTTAAATGTAAGTTCAAAGGAAATTGATTGTAACGATCAAATCAGCTTGCGATACATATCCCATTGTGTTCAGAATGGGGGTGAAACGCTATGGGCGACAGGCGGGGGACCTCGTTTCGAGGTCATATGTAAAAGTCAACTATATGCAAATAAAATAATTATAAAAAAAAAAAAAAAAAAAAAAAAAAAAAAACCCTTTCTCCTTTATACCTCCTGGCCCCCCCCCCCCCCTAATTTTCATTTCAATCGATTTCTGGGAAAAAAAAAAAAAGAAAAAAAGAAAGGGGAGGCGCGGCGGAACCCTCCAGCCACCACCGGAGGCGTGCGCCCCAATCCAGCGCCGTCCTCCCCCCTCTACTTCTCCTCCTTTCCCCCCCCTTCGACTGGCGCCTGGCGCGAAGGCCCCACCCCCTGCGAGTTCCGCCGACGCGAGGCACCGCACCACCACCCCAGCCGTCGAGACCCCTCCCGCCACCATCAGAAACCCTCCCCCCCTCTTGCCGCGACACTGAAGACACCCCCCCTCTCGCTGGTATGTTTTTTTTTATTTTATTTTTATTTTATTTTCTTATTTTATTTTTAATTTAATTTAATTAAAATACAGAAAAAAAACTGATTTTGTTTTGTTTGAAATAAAAAAAAAAAAAACTGATTTAATAATGATTTATAAACTGAAAGAAAAAAAGAATTTTTAAAAACTGCATTTTTGTAAAAAAAAAAACTGATTTTTTTTTTAGTTAAAAATAAAAACTGATTTTTGGTTAAAAATAAAAACTGATTTTTTTGGGTTAGAAATAAAATTAGAACTCTTTTGAAAATAAGATTAGAATTGGTTTTTAAATTTGTAAATAGCATTGATTAAGAAATATATAAATTTGTTAAAGAAAAATATAAAAACTTTGCTAAGACAAAATATATATATACCTTGTTTAGGAAAATATATTTTGTTTAGAAATATAAAAAGGTACATTGTTTTAAATTAAATTTAGCATGGGGTTTTTATAATGAGGTTGGAATAAAAATATGATTTTTTATCTATTGAACTTCGAACTAAAAATTCGATTTTTATATATTGAACTTTGAACTAAAAATTCGATTTTTATATATTGAACTTCGAACTAAAAATAGGATTTTTATATATTGAACTTTGAAGTAAAAATTCGATTTTTATATATTGAACTTTGAAATAAAAATTCGATTTTTATATATTGAATAGCGAAGTAAAAATGTGATTTTTACGTATGTAGTGAAAGCAGCAACGAAGGTGACAAAAAGGCGAAACGACGAAGACTTCTGCAAAAGAAGAGCCGTGGAGCTAGGATAGCTATATGTGAGAATTTCTCACCTTTCTATTTTATTTCTAGTTATATATATATACTAGGATGCAGACGATGCTTAGTAGCACCCGACACAATCGTCCACAGACCATGGACTTGTTTGTTTGACTGTTTGGTGATTGATTGCGATATTGGTTTGAATGTGGTTTGTGGTGTGAAAAAAAACCGAATCGATAAATTGGTTAGGATTAGACGTGCGCCGTTATAAGGCGAAGGAGTAAGGCTAGGTTAGATCCTTACTTCAAAGTTTGTGGTTTGCATAACGAATTGATTTGATTGATGTGTGAATGGCGTGGGCCTTCACTAGACCGGGGATAAGGCTAGGCCTTGTCCCGTTTCTAGTATCGTGCCGTTATGCCGCCGAAATTTTCTAAAATATGTTAGAAAATAAAAATATCATTTTATTGTGTAAATGAATTGAATAGAAATTCATAGGTTGAAATAAAATGTTTTATCGTTAAAAATATAAATTTTAACGTGAATGAGAATAAATGAATAGTTATAAACAAATCGGCCGATTTGTTTGTATATACACTGATTTGACTGATATTGATTGGGTCGATAAATTTCACACATCGCCCAGCTGCACAAATAAAATCTGTGTTTGATTGTTTGAAACCCCACACGGGTGTTGGGATGAAATTTGAAGTTCACTCATCCTGATTGATTGAACATGTCGATCGATTGATTGACAGGCTGTTATAGGCGTTGAATATCTATATTTGATGCCTTTACAGTGTAGTGCACTTTGGTTGATGGTTGATTATTTTCAATGTTATTATATACATGTGTTGTATGAAAATCCATATAATTAACTTTATATGGTAATTGATTGGGCCTCATTCCAATCGTGAAAATAAAGAATATTTTTATAATAAGAAATATTTGAAATAGAAATATTCGAAATGGAATATTTGAAAATATCAATATATGAAGCCGTGTTGATTAGATGCGCCATTTTGACGGGAACGATATTTTTATCGATTTTATTCCTTTTGAAATGGATATTGAAAAGTAATTTTGAAATCAAATATTTCGAAATGAATTGAATTGAAAACGATTTCGAAATGAATTGAATTGAAAACGATTTCGAAATGAATTGAATTGAAAACGATTTCGAAATGAATTGAATTGAAAACGATTTCGAAATGAATTGAATTGAAAACGAATTTGAAATGAATTGAATTGAAAACGATTTCGAAATGAATTGAATTGAAAACGATTTCGAAATGAATTGAATTGAAAACGATTTCGAAATGAATTGAATTGAAAACGATTTCGAAATGAATTGAATTGAAAACGAATTTGAAATGAATTGAATTGAAAACGAATTTGAAATGAATTGAATTGAAAACGATTTCGAAATGAATTGAATTGAAAACGATTTCGAAATGAATTGAATTGAAAACGATTTCGAAATGAATTGAATTGAAAACGATTTCGAAATGAATTGAATTGAATATGAATTCGAATTGAATTGAAATTTGAATTGAACAGAAATGAATTTTGAAACGAATTTATAAAGAAGAATTCAATTTTGCTTTGAATTGAAATAGAAGTTGAAATAGACTTTGAAATGAATTTAAAACTGTTTATATAATTCGTTTTTAAATAGAAATCGACGAAGTATATTATATATATATTATATATAATATAATGGCCTGAATAGAACGCGCCGCGCCGCGGCAGTTCGCGAATTTCGACCATTTATTTCAAACGGACATTACGGGAGATCCGACCGTCGGATTCTCCTAAAACCGGAACCGTTGGGTTCGTATCGAAAAGAGCTTTCTAAAGAAGGTTAGAAATTTGAAATCTAACGGTTGGATTTGGAGATACGTCCAAATCAAATTCGAAAAAGGTCGCTGTAAGTGCAGTTCGATGGCCGTTGATGGAAATCGACTGTACGGGCCTTGATAAAATTATTAAAAATAGTAATAATTTGTGTAAAATCATAAGAAATGATTTAGAAAGAATTGGGATGAAAAACTCCCTATTTGAAAAGATAAAAATAGATTTTTATCGAAATGAACTAGTTTTGAACTAGAATTATAATTCTATTTATTTTTAAATAAATAAATTGAATTTGAAAAGGGTTTTGAAAACAACCAAAATTTCCAATGATTGCATTGGAGTGGATTTGAATCGAAATTGTCTTCGGAATATTTCGATGTTGGAATTTGTGATTATACGGATGTTGTTACGGAAATTTGAAAGATATATATATATATCGTTATTTCCAATACGACATTTGTTAATCGTAGAATTTGATGTTGAATATAAGCCGATATATTTTCTATTCAGAGCCTTATATTGAATATCAAATGTGATTTGGGTTTGTCGTGAATGGTGTCTTCACTAACACTGTTCTTGAACCCAGTTGAGAAAAGATTAAATCTTTTTATTTAGATTTAATGAAGTGTACCAATTAAATGATATTTAATTGGAATTGAATTGATATTGATTTTTGGGTTTATCGTGAACAGTGTTTTAAATAACACTCGTTCTTTAACCCGATAATTAATGGAATGTGACTTTGGGTTTATCGCGAACCGTGTTTTTAGATGACACTGATTCTTTAACCCAGTCACAGATTAAAACTAAGTGGAGTTTTAATGAATCTTTAATTAGATTGAAAAGATCGAGGATGGAGTAACACCAGTTTTGCTCCAGGCGATAGTTAAATCTTTAATTAGATTTGAATGTGAAATTTAGAAACTAACTGGCGGTTAGCCAAGCAGAATGGTTTTCTGGATATTGATCTGATGTTGGTTTCGGCCTTCGGGGTTAATATTTGGGGAATTATTCTCTTGATTAATTTACGGTTAGTGACTAATGAATTGGAATGAGGCGTATGTTGTGTTTGTGTAACACTTATTTAAAATATACGCGAGTTATTCGGAAAGACCGGGTTTATCCCATTCTGAGTAACTGATACGACGATAAGTCGAAGATGAAGACGATGGTCGAAGACCGGAGGTCTTCACGTCGTTTGGGTGATAACTGATGATCTTGATTGGGCTGTACACCCAAGAAGATGGAAACAGTTAGTGATCGTCCAGACGTACTTGGAGATCGATGGATATGCGGGGTACTAGGTGCCTCCGGTTTCGTTCAGGCCCAGAACGGACTTGTAAATGGACTGTGTGTCTGACATCGGATTTCATTCTGTGTGACTGATATCGGTTGCATAGGATGGCTTGCCTGTGTGGCATGCTAAGATGCAAATGATCAAGGCTTCTGTTGAAAAGCAAAGTCTTGTGGTGATGATCAAAGCACGGCCTTTGTGGCGTAGCTTTGTGTAACGTTTACCTCGCGTGTTTCACACCAGGTATGAACCAAAAACGGGAGACGGACCTCAGGGAGGACTTGCGTTTCTTTCTAGCTAGAAGTGGCGTCAGTGGTTTTTCACGCCCTGACGAGTTTGACTTATGTGGTTGTTGCGGTTGCGAGGCGCCTCGGTTATATCGGTTTCGGCCGAATGCATTCTGGTCGGCTGACGGACCAGACTTACACCCCATAGGGTGGGGAGACGTATTGTTCAGGCATAATAATCCACTCCGTGTGGACCGGCCCTGACGATCCAAGGCTTGCCTGCGCGCTTGCCTGAGGGGCGGGCTAGAGCGTCTCGAATCGGTTGAGGATCTTGCCCCTAGCCTCGGTTCATAGATGGAAACCCAATTTCCAAATACGTGACTTTGCGATTTTGATTGTATAACCTATATAAGGCGACATAGTGGTATGGGGCATTCATGCCGCCTATGATTGATACTTATGATTTGAAGTTGTTTTATACACTATGCACTTATAATGGTATCAAATGATTTCTTTTAAACGTATCAAGCATTCTTGGCTGTTATAAGGTAAAAAACCCTATCCCCCGGCTTGCGTTGCATTGTGTGATAGGACCTGGGTCTTATAACAGCTTCATCTTTCTTTATTTAGCATTGCGCTGTCTGTTTTATGCACTGGTATTCTTGGGAGGAAACCCGTTCCGTGTTATACGGCGTGGTCCCTTGATTTACCTAACTTTGAAAATAAAGATTAATAACTGTTTTAGTTCTCACACCAGTCACATGACTGACCTGGAGTTTATTGTTTTAACCTAAACTCTGGGTGCCCTTATTTTGACACGGGCAGCTAGTAGTTTTGGGTTTTGCAGATTTATATTCACAGGATCCTGGTTTACAGCTGGAACGATATCCGGAAAGCTTTGTATCCGTATATCTCTTCTAGTTGTGTATTGTATTATTTTCCGCTGCGATGTATTTAAATGTAATTTAAATCTCTGATATTTCTGTGTAATATTCATTTATACCCTGTATATTCTTGTAATCTGATGCATTGTTGTAATATACAATGAAATGTTCTTCTGTATGTATTCTGTTGTGGTTTGTTCTCGAACTATCCGACACTTTCCTTTACGGGGAAGTTGCGGGTCTTTACAGTGTGGTTCGCTAATCCCGACTAGTTTGAATTGATATTCAAAGAAGATTAAAGAATAAATTTAAAGAATTTATCTTTGATAAAATCAATGGGAACTTTTCCCAAAGTATAAGAATATTTGAATAAAAGAATATTCTGAATTGGAATGAGGTGTATGTTGTGTTTGTGTAACACTTGTTTGTTATATACGCGAGTTATTCAGAAAGACCAGGTTTATCCCATTCTGAATAACTGATTCGACGTGGTGTCGAGAATGAAGACGGTGGTTGAAGACCGGATGTCTTCACGTCGTTTGGGTGGTTACTGATGATCTTGATTGGGCCGTACACCCAAGAGGAGGATCGTCCAGACGTACTTGGAGAACGATGGATATGCGGGGTACTAGGTGTCTCCGGTTTCGTTCAGACCCAGAACGGACTTGTAAATGGACTGTGTGTCTGACATTGGATTTTATTTTGTGTGATTGATTTCTATTAATTATATATATGTTTGGCGGCGGAGAATTTATTCTCTTGCTTAACGCCCTTCTCTGAGACGTACGAGCTCAGGGGTTATATATTGATGGATATCAAACGCATGGAGTGAATTGCCTGTATGGCATGCCTAAGTGGCAATTGATCAAGGCTTCTGTTGAAAAGCAAAGTCTTGTGGTGATGATCAAAGCACGGCCTGTGTGGCATAGCTTTGTGTAACGTTGATTCGCGAGCCTCACACCCCGGGGGTGAACCAAAAACGGGAGAGGACCTCAGGGGGAACATGCGTTTCTTTCTAGCTAGAAGTGGCGTCAGTGGTTTTACACGCCCTGACAAGTTTGACTTATTTGGTTGTTGCTGTTGCGAGGCGCCTCGATTTGATCGGACGATCCGGGTCCGATGGAGTCATTCGTTGGCTCATTTACGCCCCAAAGGGCGGGGAAACGTAGTGTTCAGGCATTATAATCCACATCGGTGGACCGGCCCTGACGATCCAAGGGGCAGTTGCGGCTGTTCCTGAGACTCGGGCTAGACAGTCTCGAATCGGTAGAGGACTATATTTGGCCTCGGTTCACAGATGGAAATCCAACTTCCAATACGTGACGTTTCGATTTTAGTTTTAATCCTATATATGGCGACATAGTGGGATGGGGCGCTTATGCCGTCTATGATTGATACTTATGATTTGAAATTGTTTTGACACTATACACTTATAGTACTATCAAAATAATCTATTTTAATCGCATCAAGCATTCTTTGGCTATTATAAGGTAAAAACCTTATCCTCCGGCTTGTGTTGCATTGTGTGATGGGACCTGGGTCTTATAATAGCTTCATTTTTCTTTATTTAGCATTGCGTTGTTGTTTTATGCACTGGTATTCTTGGGAGGAAACCCGTTCCGTGTTATACGGCGTGGTCCCTTGATTTACCTAACTTTAAAATAAAGATTAATAACTGTTTTAGTTCTCACACCGGTCCCATGACTGACCTGGATTTTATTGTTTTAACCTAAACTCTGGGTGCCCTTATTTTGACACGGGCAGCTAGTAGTTTTGGTTTTGCAGATTTAGATTCACAGGATCCTGGTTTACAGCTGGAATGATAGCCGGAAAGCTTTGTAACCGTATATCTCATTCAGTTGTATTTTGTATTATTTTCCGCTGCTTTGTAATGTACTGTAATCTCTGATATTTTCTGTGTAATATTTATTCATTTATACTCTGTATATTCTTGTAACATGATGGAATTGTTGTAGTAAACAATGAAATGTTCTTCCGTCTGCATTCTGATTGGTCTTGTCCTCGACTCAATCCGGGCTTTCCTCACCGGGGAAGTTCGGGTCGTTTCAGCGTGGTATCAGAGCTTTGGTTTACAAAGCTCAGAGAACAAGACACATTAGAACCATACGAAAGAATTCATCAGATATTGGGTTAGTAATATCCAATGGGAATGACTCGTTAGAGATGGGATCAGTAGTATCCTAGAACGAGTGTGAAGAGTATATTTTTAAAATGAAAACAATTTTCGTTTTGAAAATTTAAATCAATTATTCGTATTTGATTATTTATTTTATATTGATTTGGACTATCAGGTATATAGAAATTTTGCGTATACGTTTGATCCGCGTGTATTCGAAGTTTTAATATATTGGGTAGATATAGAATCCCACTCTAGTCGCCTGGGTCTGATTCTGATGATGGCGCGCCACCATCAGTGTTTATATTCGAGTAGAAAAGGTGTAATTTCTATATATTTCCAATTGAATGGTGTGAGAACCAAAATTAGATAGGGCCTATTGTTGTGATTTGGCATCAAAAATGTGATTTTTGACTATATATCAAGGTTATGAATTTGAAATGATAATTCACAAATTAACTGATGGTTGTGTTGTTTGATTATTATTTGATTAATTATAATTTGAACCTTTGGCCAAATTGAACCAAATATTGAACTGTATTGAAATTATTTGAAAATTGCATGCATGTACATGTATATCTATTGAGCAGGTCATGGCAAAGAGGCTAGAGAAAAGGAATAAAATTGGTTGCCCGACAAATAGGTACATGTTTATTGTATTTCTGGAGTTTTGGATGATTTTGTGAGCCGATTGGCTAGCCGCTTGGCTTTTTCTTTTTCTTTTGGATTGAAGAAGGCCATGGGAGGCTATATGAAATATCCCGATGTCCCCGGTGCAGGGGAGGTTATGGCGAAATTTTTCGAAAATTTAGGGTGTTAGCCAAATTTTTGAAAAATTTGAAAAGTTCTTAGAAACTGAAAAGTTGAAGAACTTAAGCCGTAATGAAAATAATGAAAGTTGAGTTGGTTTGTAAAACAACTTTCGGCTTCGTTCCTTTTCGGGGACGAAAAGTTTTAAGTGGGGGAGATTGTAATAACCCGGAAATCCGAGCCAATTTAAAATTTTTATTTTGGCAATTTTAGTGAATTTTGAATATTTAAAATGAATTATTTTAAATAATAACGACGAAAAATTTATTTTGAATAGAATTCAAACGTATAGTTTTATATAGATCGCCGTTAGAATATAAATATTTATTTGTAATTATAAAAGGAATTGAAAATGGCGCAGTAGTTCGATAACACGATTTCAAAATTCAAATGAATGTACAGGATTCAAAATAAACCGGATTTTAACGAAACCAAAAACAATGGAATCTAATTGAGGATATCTTTCTAACGAATCCGAAAAATCAAGATTTCATAGCGGGGATAAAAAGATATGTCCAGTTGAAAATTCAGAATAGTCGCTATGGAATTCTAGCCCTTAAAAATGGAAATTTTGCAAATGACCTCGGTTTTCGACGAAACCAATTTTGTTGGATCCGCGATGTCAAATTATTGCTAGGTTTCAAATTTCATAATTTTTCGAATCAATATGTGAGCGTGGCGAAGGAAAACGCGTTTGACTAGTTTTAGTTTATTTTAATCGACTGGAAAATGACCATTTTTCAAACGGTCTCAGAATTCGATGAAACTGGCTTTGTTAGGACCGTATCGTCAATACGAAGCTAGAAAATATTTTTCCTGGATTTTTCGAGTCAGTATGTGGCCTCGGTAAGTTGAAATGTGCGTTCAAATTCAATATATAGAGTTATATTTTGATTTTGAAGAAAACTGATCGAAACGGCCAAACTGGCTTACGAAACATATCCCATTGTGTTCAGAATAGGGGTAATTAGCTAGAGGCGACAGTCGTTGGGTTTGATTTCAAGTTCGTAGCAATAAGAAATTAACTTCTAAATTAAAAATATTATTTAATAAATTATATAGCCCCCTAGCTAGGTCAAAACCCTAGTTTGAAGTCAAACCCTCAGGAGCTGCCCCCAAATCCGTTCTAACGGACGAAATTGCTCCATAAAAAATCGCGCTCGTTATCCACAATGGTGCGATGATTGGGCGTGAATCCGAAGCGGAAATTGTAGGGGAATTCCTGCTCTACAAAACCAAACAAGTTTGATCAATTATAGGGGAGAGGTTTGATCGATTTTGCCCTTCTAACCCGCCATCTTTGAGCGCGTCTTTCTTGGCACTGGGGGGTTCGAGTTCGGAGTTGTTCATGGCGTGGGGGCGGCGGTCGAAGCTGGTCGGAGTGGTGTTGGTTGATGGGTGTCCGACGATCCAGGTGGCGCGCAATTCCAGGGCGACGTTGATGAATGGGTGGGTTCTATTCGACGGCCTGAAGCAGAGAGAACGGTTTTGGTTTTTTTTGTTATTTATTTTTATTTTTACTTAACTTACACCTTGTTTAAATTCAGTTTTTAAAGTATAAAAACCTTGTTTAAATTCAGTTTTTAAAGTATAAAAACCTTGTTTAAATTCAGTTTTTAAAGTATAAAAACCTTGTTTAAATTCAGTTTTTAAAATATAAAAACCTTGTTTAATATCAATTTTCAAAAGTAAAACCCCATTGTTTATTTTTAAGTTTTTTTTTAAAAAAAAAATATATATATATAGCTTAATTTTTATTTATATGGTAGCAGAACGAATTTTTTTTTTAGCGAAATAAAAATTTGATTTTTATATATTGAATAGCGAAGTAAAAATTCAATTTTTATATATTGAATAGCGAAGTAAAAATTCGATTTTTATATATTGAATAGCGAAGTAAAAATTCGATTTTTATATATTGGATAGCGAAGTAAAAAGATGATTTTTATATATTGAATAGCGAAGTAAAAATTCGATTTTTATATAGTGAATAGCGAAGTAAAAAATTCGATTTTTATATATTGAATAGCGAAGTAAAAATTCGATTTTTATATATTCAATAGCGAAGTAAAAATTCGATTTTTATATATTGAATAGAGAAGTAAAAATTCAATTTTTATATATTGAATAGCGAAGTAAATATTCGCTTTTTATATATGTTGTGAATACGGATCACGAAAGTGATGAAAGAAGGAACGGCGAAGACTTCTAC
This sequence comes from Allium sativum, assembly GCA_030737875.1. Lineage (NCBI taxonomy): Eukaryota > Viridiplantae > Streptophyta > Magnoliopsida > Asparagales > Amaryllidaceae > Allium > Allium sativum. The sequence continues at coordinate 1,014,606,630 of CM060924.1, forward strand.
ATTTGAAGAGTCGTGGCGTTCGGTTTAGCTAGTTGGTGAGAACTCCTCACCTTTTTATTTTTATTTTCTAGTTGAAATATATACTAGGATGCAGACGGTGTTTAGTAGCACCCGACACCCGTCGTCCACAGACCATGGACGGCTTGTATGCTTGTTTGTTTGATTTTGATGTGTAGTTGATTGTGTGATGTGATGTGAAATGAAATAAAATATTTTATAGTGGAAAATATTTTATAGTTAAAAATAGAATTTTTAATGTGTATATAAAATAAATATTTATAAACAAATCGAAGATTTGTTTATATACACTGATTTGATTGATATTGACTGGGACGATAAATTTTACACATCGCCCAACTACACAAATAAAATCTGTGTTTGATTGTTTGAAACCCCACACGTGTATTGGGAAGATATATGACGTACACTAATCCCAATAATTAGTTTTATGTCGATCGATTGATTGACAAGCTGTTATAAGCGTTAAATATTTATATGTGATGCTTATACAGTGTAGAATGCACTTTGGATGATGGTTGATTTTTTGTCATTGTTGACATATACATGCGTTGTATGGAAATTCATAGAAATAAAATCTATGGAAATTGATAGGGCCTCATTCAAGTTTGAAAAAGAAATATTTGACAAAAGAAATATTTGAAAAAGAAATATTTGAAATAGAAATATTTGAAAATAGAAATATATGAAGTCGCGTTGATTAGATTTGCGCCATTTTGACGTAAACGATATTTACATCGATTTTATTCAAATTGAAATGAATATTAAAGTGAATTTAAATTAGAATTAAATTGAATTGATTTGAAATTCGAAATAAACTGAATTGATTTGAAATTCGAATAAAATTGAAATTCGAATTAAATTGGAATAGAATTGAAATGAATTGAAATTCGATTCGAATTGAAACTGAATAGAATTGAATTCGAATTGAAATTGAATAGAATTGAATTCGAATTGAAACTGAATAGAATTGAATTCGAATTGAAATTGAATAGAAATGAATACGAATTGAAAGTGAATAGAAATGAATTCGAATTGAAATTGAATAGAAATGAATTAGAATTGAAATTGAAAACGAACTGAAATTGAATTAAAATCGATTTGAATTGAAATCAATTTGAAATGAATTTAAATTGAATTTATAAGGAAAAATTCAATGTTGATTTGAATTTGAAAAGAAGTTGAAATCGTTTTGAAAACGAATTTAAAACGATTTATATAATACGTTTTCAAAGGAAATCGACGAAGTATATATTATATATATAATATAATGGCCTGAATAGAACGCGCCGCGCTGCGGCAATTCATGAATTTCGACCATTGACTTCGAATGGACATTACGGGAGATCCGACAGTCGGATTCTCCTAAAACTGGAACCGTTGGGTTCGTATCGAAAAGAGCTTTCTAACGAATGTGAGAAGTTAGAAATCTAACGGTTGGATTTAGAATTATATCCAAATCAAATTTGGAAAAGGTCGGTGTAAGTGCAGTTCAATGGCCGTTGATGGAAATCGACTGTACGGGCCTTGATAAAATTATTAAAAATAGTAATAATTTGTGTAAAATCATAAGAAGTGATTTGGGAAGAATTAGGATGCAAAACTCCATATTTGAAAAGATAAAAATAGATTTTTATCGGGATGAAAAACTCCAATCACAAGCATCAGTAGCGCCCATCCATCCAATGTGAAGATCGTCGGTCTTCAACCGTCTTCGACTCTTCGACTTCTCAACGTAGATCGATTATTTGAAATGAGATGAACTCGGCCTTTTCAAATAATCTACGTATATTTAGAATTTCAAATCAATTAATCACATGGTTGGACTATTCAACATTCACATTTCAGTTCGTTAGTTATAATTCTCATGTTAAATACATTCAACCATCACATATCAAGCAAACACAACGAAATTGGTTTATTCCCACTCTATATCGTCTATAGTATTTTATAACGATATATCTCCATTTTTATTTATTTTAAACCGGCCATATTTAATTAAACGACGTTTCAGGTCGTGCCGATGCACTGGCGCTGTTTTTCACTAATTTTGTTTTACACATATCTGAAAATCTAACCGTTGGATCTTCACAAATTTAATATCATTAGGAAGGTCATTTCAAAATGAATCCAACGGTTTCAGTTTTGGGAAAATCCGACGGTCGGATCTTCCACACTAGCCATTTGAAGTTACGATTTCAATTTACGAACTGCAGCGTCGTTAATCGATTTTATTTAATTATATTTATATATATATAAATATAATCGTCTCTGGCGCTGTTTTTCTTCAGATTTGAATTAAACATTCCAGACAATCCAACCGTCGGATCTTCACAAAGTTGGTGCCGTTGGAAAGATATTTCAAAGGCGAACCCAACGGTTGCGGTTTCGGGAAAATCCAATGGTAGGATTTCCCGCACTAGTCATTTGAAATCACGGTTTCAAAACACGAACTGCACGGCCACGTTTCGTTTTAATTTTATTTATATTTATATATTTGTATAAATATAGTTCATTCAAAAATTCCTATATCGTTTTCACTTCAATTATTTCACCAACGCCTTTAAATTTTGGAAAATTTCGCCATAACCTCCTTTGTACGGGAGGGGCTGGGAAAATTGAAAAATAGCCACACGGGCGTCTCATGTCAAAAAGAAAAAGAAAAAGCCAAGCGGCTAGCCAACAGGCTCATAAAATCATCACCCAAACAAAACAGTAAATGTGTACCTATTTGTCGGGCACAAAATTTTATTCCTCTTCTCTAGCCCCTTTGCTATAACCTGTTTAATAAATATGCATGTACATATATACAATTTTAATCACTTATCATTTTCCATTCAACTTCAAATTTGATTTATTTTGGTTTAAATATACCATTCATTCTAATGTTGCATGCATACGCTAAAATCACATCATTAGCTAATTAACGTTTATTTCAACTCATGCATATTTATTTGAACAAGTGGCTATTTTTAACACTTCACATTTCAAAGATGATAATTTTGGCGAACTAAAATAGATTTCAACACATGACTATTTTATTTAGTTCCTATACATGTTAAAAATAATATTTCATTCACAAATATTTATTTCAACGTCCGCATATCTTTAGCATATCACATATATGATAAAAATGATATTTTTATCATTTAAAATATTTATTCGACAAATGGAGGTTTTCAACACTTCATAGTTTCAATAAAAATGTAATTTTTCTTGTTCGATCTTTTTATTCTACACATGAACTTTTCCAATACACACACTTCTCAACACATGAGCACCTCCACATGTGGATATTTTAAATATTTTGTTCATATAAGAAAGATGAAATTTTTATTGTTGAAACTATTTATATATAAGGAGAATATTTTTCATACTTCATATATATTATAAAAATGTGATTTTTATCGTTTAAACACTTCATTCACTCACACATGAATTTAATTTTCACACATCACTTCTCAACACATGAGCATTTCCACACATGGATATAGTTTCAACAAATGACTTTAATTTTAACGCATGAAGATAATTTCAACATATGAAAATAACTCTAACACAGGAATATTATTCAAAATTTCGGCAGCATAACGGCAGGGTAGTTAAAACTGGCACCGTCCCTAGTACGGCTCCTCGCTCTACCTTAAAACCTCGCGGTTTTTGACAATGGGGATTCATGCATCTAATTCGCACGCAGGCGGCATGTTTTATTTTTATTTCCACAATTATTTCCAACTCATTTCAATCACCAATGAGCATTTTTCAACCACAACCAAACAATATCAACCACAAACAATTATTCAACCATTCGCATTTTCATCCAATATTTCACACCAATTCACAACAATAAATATCGTCCATGGTTTGTGGAAGAGGGGTATATATATATATATATATATTTCTATATTTCACTTGCATTTCAACACATATATCAATTTTCTATGCATGTATAATTCATACTTCGCTTATATAGCTTACACCACGCATGTACATGAGGTATACAACACATGTGTAATTTATATTTCGCTTATATAATTTATGAACATCATTTTCCATTCAAATTCTTTTAATTTAGATTTCTCACATTGGTTTGCGGAGTGCTAAAAATCGTAGACGACTCAGAAAAATCCGCGGCTTCTTCTATGAGGTAGAGAGCTTCATTGCGGTCCCGATGTTTCTTGTTTCATCGAATTTCGTCGACAGACCAAAAAGATATGATTTTTCAAAGTGCAGACATAAAAAAGGACTCACCTTTCTAAGTGGTTCGAAACTAGGGTTGAGTTTTTCGCGAAATCCGTGGCACGTGGGGACGATCGGGGGTGCTGACGTGGAAGAGCTTCGAGCGGCAGTACTGTCGGTGGTGGTTTGGTGCAGCTCGGCGGTCGGTGGCGATCAGGGCTGCGATGGGAAGTGGTGAAGTTCGCGGGCTCGATTCTGGCGGAGGAGGCGTCGAGGGAGGAGGTGCTGGGGTCGGATTTGAAGAGGAGGCGGAGCTGCGTCGAGGGGTGGTGACGGCGGTGCCTGGAAATGGCGGAGTCGGCGGCGATCGAGGTGGAAAGGGTTGAACGGGTTTTCGCCGTTCGTTCGTGGGGTTATGGAGGTTTTTTTTTAATTTAATGAAAGGATAAATTCTATTGGCCCATGGGTTTTATATATTTTTAAAAAGTGTTTTCTCCAACGAACTCCTTTTCAAGTGCAACGACTGTTGTCCCTAGCTAAATACCCCCATTCCGGACACAATGGGATATGTTTCGTTGGTCAGTTCGACTGTTACAGTCTGTTATTTTTCAAATTAAAGTATAAAACATTTAATTTTTAACTTTGAACGTGTATTTCAATTTGCCAGGGCCACAAACTGATTCGAAAAATTCCAGAAAAATAAATCTAGCTATGTTTTGACGCTACGGTCCCAACAGAACTGATTTCGTCGAATTTTGAGATCGTTTGAAAAATGTCCATTTTCTGGTCGATCCAATTTAACAGAAATTGACCAAACACATTTTCTTTTGCCACGCTCACATACTACCTTCAAAAATTATGAAATTTGAAACCTAGCAATAATTTGACATCCCGGACCCAACAAAAGCGGTTTCGTCGAATTCTGAGGTCGTTTGCAAAATATCAATTTTCCAGGGCTATATATTCTATATATCGACCTTTCTGAAAATTCATTTGGCCATAACTTTTGATTCCCGCTATGAAACTTCAATTTTTCAGATTCGTTCGAAAGGTATTGATAAACAGATTTAAATATTTTTAGTTTCACTAAAATCCGTTATATTTTTCACCCTACACAGTCAGTCAAAGTTTGAATTCAAATTTTCAAACTGACTCACTATTTCTAATTCACTATTTTATTGAAATATTCTATTTCAATTGGTCAAATTCCTTTGAAATCACCAATTTAAAATTTTTAAATTGGCCCGTATTTTCCGGGTTATTACAATCTCCCCCACTTAAAACTTTTCGTCCTCGAAAAGGAAACACCAGTAAAGTAGGAAACAAAATGTAAATGCAAAGTATTGTAAAGGTACCTTGCAACGGAGTTAGTCAGAGATGTCCACTCTGCATTTGGGGTAAGCTTGCTTAATGCTTTCCTCAGTCTCCCAAGTACAGTCTCTAGGATCACTGCTCCACTGCATTTTAACTAAATGAACCTTTTTTTTCTTAGTTCTCTAGTTTCTTTGCCAACAATCTTTAATGGCTCTCTTCTTAGTGTTAATTCTGGAGTTATGTGTATATCCTGTTATGCTGCTTCTTCTACAACAAGATCCGGATCATGCACATGTCTTCTAAGTTGAGATACGTGAAATACATCATGCACTCCAGGCAACCAATCTGGTAATTAAACCCTATAAGATAGAGTTCCAATTCGTTCGAGTATAGGAAATGGACCAATAAATCTCGGTGCCAACTTCCCAGTTTTGCCAAATCTGATTACTCCTCTCATCGGAGAAACTTTCAAATAAACATGATCACCAACAGCAAATGCCAAATCTCTTCTTCTAGAATCTGCATAACTTTTCTGTCAGCTTTGTGCGGTTCTCAATCGCTTTTTGATGAAGTCGACTTTATCATGTGCTTCTCTAATCATATGGGGTCCTAACACAAATCTATTGCCAGGTTCTACCCAACATGCTGGAGATCTGCACGGTCTGCCATATAATGCTTCAAATGGCGACATTCCCAAACTTGCTTGATAGCTATTATTATATGAGAATTCTGCCAAATGCAAGTGATCTTCCCATGACCCACCAAAATCAATTATACAAGCCCGCAATAAATCTTCTAGAATTCTATTCACCCGCTCAGTTTGGCCATCTGTTTGAGGGTGATAAGCGGTGCTCATATTCAGTTTCGTTCCCAATTCTGTCTGGAAAGCCTCCCAGAATTTGCTAGCAAATATCGGGTCTCTATCACTGACTATGCTGATGGGAATTCCATGCAGCTTAACGATTTCTTTTAAATATATCTGTGCTAGACTTTGAGCGGTTCTATTGGATCTGACAGGTATAAAATGGGCAGTCTTCGTGAAGCGATCTATGATTACCCAAATGCTGTCATTATCTTTCCTGGTTCGCGGCAAGCCATCTATGAAATCAATGGAAATCTGTTCCCATTTCCAAAATGGGACTTCTAACGGTTGCAACAGTCCAACTAGCTTCTGTTGGTTGCTCTTGACCAATTGACAGGTAGGGCATCTGCTAACATACAAAGAAATATCCCTCTTCGTTGCCCTCCACCAGAAAGTGTGTTTGATATCGTTGTACATTTTACTCACCCCAGGATGAATGCAAAATTTGGATTTATGGCATTCGTCTAACACTTCTATTTTGAGCTCAGGGATGTTGGGAACACATATTCTCCCATTCAGTCTCAGAACTTATTCTTTATCTACGTGAAAACTTGAGGGCTCTCCCTTTTGGATTTTCCCTTTGATCCTTTGAATGAAATAATCATTCCTCTGGAGAGCACATATCTTATCGATCAAGCTAGGGGTAATTATAAGATTGGCAATGATTGCGGTTTTTCTACTAAGCGCATCCGCTACAGCATTAGCCTTCCCCGGCGTATACAGGATTTCAAGATCATACGCTGCAAGAAATTCTAGCCAACGCTGTTGTCTCAAATTCAGATCTTTCTGGGTGTATAAATACTTCAATGATTGATGATCTGTGTACAGTATAAATTTCTCGCCCAATAAATAATGCCTCCAGATTTTCAATGCAAAAACGATAGCTAGCAACTCAAGATCATGAGTCACATAATTCTTCTCATGCGGTTTCAATTGGCGGCTTGCATAGGCGACTACTTGGCCTCTTTGCATTAACACTGCACCAAGACCTCTAATAGAAGCATCTGTCCAAACCATTAAATCCTGATTGCCATCAATAATGGTTAACACTGGAGCAGTTGTCAGTTTCGATTTCAATTCCTGGAAAGCTTCTTCACAGTCGGAAGTCCACTTAAACTTCTCATGCTTCTTTGTAAGCTTCGTTAACGGACCGGATATCTTCGAAAAATCCTTAATGAACTTTCGATAATAACTAGCCAACCCCATAAAACTTCTAACTTCTGTGGTAGTAGTGGGTTGTTTCCAGTCTTGAATCGCTGTTATTTTGCTTGGGTCAACAGAAATCCCTTTCTTTGACACGACATGGCCAAGAAATTTCACTTCTTCTTGCCAGAAGACACATTTAGAGAATTTGGCTTCGAAGACGTTCTTTCTTAGAATCTCCAATACTTGTTCTAAGTGTTTTTCATGCTCGGGTTTTGATTTGGAGTAGATTAAAATATCATCAATGAATACGAGGACAAATTTATTCAGAACTCCCCTGAACACTCTATTCATTAGATCGACAAAGTATGCTGGAGCGTTGCATAGGCCAAACGGCATTACTAACCATTCATAAAATATGTCTGGACCTCTGAAAGCTGTCAAAGGAACACACTCTTCTGCTATTCTCAATTGGTGAAAACCTGTAGCTAGGTCAATTCGGGAAAATACTTTCGCCCCATTCAATTGGTCTAGCAAATCGTCGATGCGGGGTAATGGATACTTGTTTTTGAGCGTCTGTTTGTTGAGGCCTCGGTAATCAACGCATAATCGAAGAGTACCATCAGAGTTTGGGACAAACACAACAGCTGCACCCCAATTAGAAAAACTAGGTCTGATTAGACCCTTCCACAATAGTTGACGAGTTTGATCGCCTAATTCTTCTTTTTCCTTCGGAGTCATTCTGCGAATTGGATGTACGACTGGTCTGGCATTGGAAATTAGATCGATTCAGAATTCTATTTCTCTTTGCGGAGGTAAGTTTTCAACTTCTTCAAACACATCCGCATAGTTCCTAACAATCGGAATCTTTTCTAAGGAAGTGGGGATAACTTCTAATGCCGACCAAAATTCTTCTCTATTTGGATTCGAACCATGACAGGGTACCGTAATATATCCAAGCTTCGTTCGAATTTTAACGATTCTTTCTGCACAATTCACTTCGGCTTTGTATTTCGTTAACCAATCCAGCCCGAGAATGATATCGAATTCGGGAAAATCCATAATTATTAAATCAAAGGGAAACTTGTAGGAAGAATAAGAGACTGGCACTCTACAATATGAATCGAGAATAAGAGATCCTCCTATCGGATTATGTACTTCAACCGATTCTTTGAGCTTTCTCTGTTTTAACTTTAATTTGTGCATTGTGTTACTAGTAATAAAACTACGCGACGCCCCCGTGTCAAACAATACAGAAACAGGAATATTTTTAATTGTAAGGGTACCTCCCAAAACATCGGGTTTACCTGCTCCATCGGAAGCAGCTGGCGGGCTCGACCCGTCATACACGTGAGCTACTATAGCCTTCTTCATCAGAGGACAGTCTTTGACTAGATGATCGGTCTTGCGGAAATTAAAGCAGGAGCGAGGGTTCTGAGAACCCTGGCTTGAACCTTGTGAATTTGTCTTCTGCCTCTTTGGGGATGTGCACACATTAGAGTAGTGCCCCACTTTGCCACAGTTAAAGCAACTTCCTCTCGGCGGCTTGCCAGTCTGAGGTTTCGAAGATGCTGCTTGGCTTGACTCAGCTTGATTCGCAGTAGGCTTGCGTTTGTTCCCGGCTTGGCTTCTAGCGCGATCCTGCTCCAGATGCCTATGGTCTAGGTCTTCGTAGTTGCATGTCATTTCCACCAATTCATTAAATTCCAGCTTGACATGGGCCATGGCTCTATCATGATACTGTCGCTTTAGCCTAAGGATAAACCTCTTATTTGGACTTTGCAGTGGCGACGAGCTCCGGAGCATAAGGCAACAACAGTGTAAATTTATCCAGATAATCCTGCACGGAAAGATCCCCCTGCTGGAGGTTGGCGAAGTCATCGTGCATTCGTTCTAGAGCTTGTTCTGAGACATATTTCTCCTTGAAGAGTTCTTTGAATCCATCCCATGTTCTTCCAGCTTCTCTATTCCCGGCGGTGAGAGAATCCCACCATAGTTCAGCTTGTTCCTGCATAAGCCAGGCGCCCATAATAGCTTTATCTTGGTCTCCAAGCCTTAGGCCTTCAAGAATTTTCTCGCATGTTTTGAGCCATGCAAGGGCCTCTATTACTGTGCCAGTTCCTGAGAAGTTCTTGCCTCCTAAGTTTTTGTATCTCTTAGCTACACGGTCCAGCTCGAAGTATTGAGCGGCCGGGGGCTGTATCAAAGGTCCTTCTTCAACTGGGGCTTCTCCCCGTCCTCTGCCACGGCCGGCACGACCTCCTCTAACAGCGGCTGCTCTGGTAGCCATTTGTCAAATTCTGTATAAGCAAGGAAATAGTCAGCTAACAGAAATGATAGTTTACTGCATAGTTAAGTAGAAAATTTACGGAAAGATAACGATGGACTGATCAATTGTTTTTGCTATTCTGCTCGGCTCATTCTAGGACTTTACTGGTCCTATCTCTAATGAGCGACTCGCCTTAGAATACTACTGATTCTATTTTGACGAAGTGTTTAATGTGTTAGACTCCAGAACTAAGGTTAACCAAAGCTCTGATACCAGCTTTGACGATCCCAAAACCCCGTGACATGGTGTTAAGGATAATCATTGGAATATAACACATTAATCATCACTAGCAGATCACAGATAATAGCATAAACAGAAAATAGAATAATTTACACACATATGACAGCGGAATCATATAGATATCATCACATCAGAGAAGCACAGTACAGGATACAACTTAGTGCATAATGATACATAATCAGTCACTATCGCCTGAGGCGGAATCATACATAAAGAGTACACAAAATAAATATCAGTCTACATCGCCCATGGCGGAATCATAATATAGATACAATAATGGCGGAGAAAATCCAAGTCAGCACGGTGTAGTCAAGCCTCGCCATGAGCCAAAAGTGCGTCAGAAACCTGTAACTAGGCTGCCCGCGTGAAAATGAGGGCACCCCAGTTTGCAAGGTGAAACAAACTACGAGTCAGTCATGGGACTGGTATGAGAAATCTACTTAACTTATTAACAACAATAATAAGGCAAATCAAAGGACCACGCCACTTTAGCGGAACGGGTTTACTCCAATGAGTGCTAGTGCATGAAATAAAGCAAATGATTAAATCATCGCAATGCTTTTTATTAAAATGAAGCCATTATAAGACTCAGGTCCCATCACACAATGAAACGCAAGCCGGAGGATAGAGTTTTACCTTATAATGGCCAAAAATGCTTCATACGTATAAAACAAAAGTGTTTGATATTATTACTAGTGCATATATGTTTTTAAAGCAAATTCCATCATAAATATCAATCCTAGACGGCATGGGTACCATATATCATGTTGCCATACTACTAATACAATCACATTCGCATATTTCGTATTGGAAATTGGATTCCTTCATGAGTCGAGGCAAGGGGCAAGCTCCTCTCCGATTCGAGACACTCTAGCAAATGTCCCAGGACCCCACTATGATCCATGGATCTTTAGGGCCGGTCCTCTCTTACTTTTGAGGATTGGAAATTCCTGAACACACGTTCCCCGGTCCTTACAGACCTATATCGAGGCGCCTCGCATTCCAACAACCACACAAGTGAAAAGTATATATAATGTCAGGGCTGGTAGGTCACTGGCACCACCTTAGCTAGAAAGAAACACCGTGCTCTCCCTGCAGTCACTCTCCCGTTTTTGACTCATAACGAGGTGTGAGGCTCGCGAATTCACGTTATACACAAAGCTATGTCACACATACCATGCTTTGATCATCAACCACAAGACTTTGCTTTGCAACAGAAGCCTTGATCATATGCCACTTAGGCGTGCCACACAGGCAATCCACTCCATGCGACTGATTTCTATCAATACATAACCTCTGAGCTCGTACGTATCAGAGAAGGGCGTTAAGCAAGAGAATAAATTCTCCGCCGCCAAACAGATATATATTTAACAGAGATCAATCAGCACAGAACAAAATCCAATGTCAGACACACGGTCCATTTACAAGTCCGTTCTGGGTCCGAACGAAACCGGAGGCACCAATTCCTCACATATCCGTACAATCAACAATATGTTTGGACGGCTACTACTTCAGTTCCTTCATGGTAGTTACTCCAATCACGAGCATCAGTAGCGCCCATCCATCCAATGTGAAGATCGTCGGTCTTCAACTGTCTTCGACTTCTCAACGTCGATCGATTATTTGAAATGAGATGAACTCGACCTTTTCAAATAATCTACGTATATTTAGAATTTCAAATCAATTAATCACATGGTTAGACTATTCAACATTCACATTTCAGTTCTTTAGTTATAATTCTCATGTTAAATACATTCAACCATCACATATCAAGCAAACACAACGAAATTGGTTTATTCCCACTTTATATCGTCTATAGTATTTTATAACGATATATCGCCATTTTTATTTATTTTAAACCGGCCATATTTAATTAAACGACGTTTCAGGTCGTGCCGATGCACTGGCGCTGTTTTTCACTAATTTTGTTTTACACATATCTGAAAATCTAACCGTTGGATCTTCACAAATTTGGTATCATTAGGAAGGTCATTTCAAAACGAATCCAACGGTTTCAGTTTTGGGAAAATACGACGGTCGGATCTTCCACACTAGCCATTTGAAGTTACGATTTCAATTTACGAACTGCAGCGTCGTTATTCGATTTTATTTAATTATATATATATATATATATATAATCGTTTCTGGCGCTGTTTTTCTTCAGATTTGAATTAAACATTCCAAACAATCCAACCGTCGGATCTTCACAAAGTTGGTGCCGTTGGAAAGATATTTCCAAGGCGAACCCAACGGTTGCGGTTTCGGGAAAATCCAATGGTCGGATTTCCCGCACTAGTCATTTGAAATCACGGTTTCAAAACACGAACTGCACGGCCATGTTTCGTTTTAATTTTATTTATATTTATATATTTGTATAAATATAGTTCATTCAAAAATTCCTATATCGTTTTCACTTCAATTATTTCACTAACGCCTTTAAATTTTGAAAAATTTCGCCATAACCTCCTTTGTACGGGAGGGACTAGGAAAATTCCAAAATAGCCACACGGGCGTCTCATGTCAAAAAGAAAAAGAAAAAGCCAAGCGGCTAGCCAACAGGCTCATAAAATCATCACCCAAACAAAACAGTAAATGTGTACCTATTTGTCGGGTACAAAATTTTATTCCTCTTCTCTAGCCCCTTTGCTATAACCTGTTCAATAAATATGCATGTACATATATACAATTTTTATCACTTATTATTTTCCATTCAACTTCATATTTGGTTTATTTTGGTTTAAAAACACCATTCATTCTAATGTTGCATGCATAGGCTAAAATCACAACATTAGCTAATTAACGTTTAATTCAACTCATGCATATTTATATGAACAAGTGGCTATTTTTAACACTTCACATTTCAAAGATGATAATTTTGGCGAACTAAAATAGATTTCAACACATGACTATTTTAATTAGTTCCTATACATGTTAAAAATAATATTTCATTCACAAATATTTATTTCAACGTCCGCATATCTTTAGCATATCACATATATGATAAAAATGATATTTTTATCATTTAAAATATTTATTCGACAAATGGAGGTTTTCAACACTTCATAGTTTGAATAAAAATGTAATTTTTCTTGTTCGATCTTTTTATTCAACACATGAACTTTTCCAATACACACACTTCTCAACACATGAGCACCTCCACACGTGGAAATTTTATATATGTTGTTCATATAAGAAAGATGAAATTTTTATTGTTGAAACTATTTATATATAAGGCGAATATTTTTCATACTTCATATATATTATAAAAATGTGATTTTTATCGTTTAAACACTTCATTCACAAACACATGAATTTAATTTTCACACATCACTTCTCAACACATGAGCATTTCCACACATGGATATAGTTTCAACACATGACTTTAATTTTAACAAAAGACGATAATTTCAACATATGAAAATAATTCTAACACAGGAATATTATTCAAAATTTCGGCAGCATAACGGCAGGGTAGTTAAAACCAGCACCGTCCCTAGTTCGGCTCCTCGCTCTACCTTAAAACCTCGCGGTTTTTGACAATGGGGATTCATGCATCTAATTCGCACGCATGCGGCATGTTTTATTTTTATTTCCACAATTATTTCCAATTCATTTCAATCACCAATGGGTATTTTTCAACCACAACCAAACAATATCAACCACAAACAATTATTCAACCATTCGCATTTTCATCCAATATTTCACACCAATTCACAACAATAAATATCGTCCATGGTTTGTGGACGAGGGGAGTATATATATATATATATATATATATATTTATATTTCTATATTTCACTTGCATTTCAACATATATATCAATTATTCTATGCATGTATAATTCATACTTCGCTTATATAGCTTACACCACGCATGTACATGAGGTATACAACACATGTGTAATTTATATTTCGCTTATATAATTTATACATGATATTTTCCATTCAAATTCATTTAATTTAGATTTCTCACATTGGTTTGCGGAGTGCTAAAAATCGTAGATGACTCAGAAAAATCCGTGGCTTCTTCTATGTGGTAGAGAGCTTCCTTGTGGTCCCGATGTTTCATGTTTCATCGAATTTCGTCAACACACCAAAAAGATATGATTTTTCAAAGTGCAGACATCAAAAAGGACTCACCTTTCTTAGTGGTTCGAAACTAGGGTTGAGGTTTTCGCGAAATCCGTGGCACGTGGGGACGATCGGGGGTGCTGATGTGGAAGAGCTTCGAGCGGCGGTCCTGTCGGTGGTGGTTTGGTGCAGCTCGGCGGTCGGCGGCGATCAGGGCGGCGATGGGAAGTGGTGAAGTTGGCGGGCTCGATTCTGGCGGAGGAGGCGTCTAGGGAGGAGGTGCTGGGGTCGGATTTGAAGAGGAGGCGGAGCTGCGTCGAGGGGTGGTGACGGCGGTGCCTGGAAGTGGCGGAGTCGGCGGCGATCGAGGTGGAAATGGTTGAATGGGTTTTCGCCGTTCGTTCGTGGGTTTACGGAGGGTTTTTTAATTTTTAATTTTTTTAATTTAGTGAATGGCTAAATTCTATTGGCCCATGGGTTTTATATATTTTTAAATAGTGTTTTCTCCAACAAACTCCTTTTCATGTCCAACGACTGTCGTCCCTAGCTAAATACCCCCATTCCGGACACAAAGGGATATGTTTTGTTGGTCAATTCGACTGTTACAGTCAGTTATTTTTCAAATTAAAGTATAAAACATTTAATTTTTAACTTTGAACGTGCATTTCAATTTGCCAAGGCCACAAACTGATTCGAAAAATTCCAGAAAAATAAATCTAGCTATGTTTTGACGCTACGGTCCCAACAGAACTGATTTCGTCGAATTCTGAGATCGTTTGAAAAATGGCCATTTTCTGGTCGATCCAATTTAACAGAAATTGACCAAACACATTTTCTTTGGCCACGCTCACATACTAGCTTCAAAAATTATGAAATTTGAAACTTAGCAATAATTTGACATCGCGGACCCAACAAAAGTGGTTTCGACGAATTCCGAGGTCGTTTGCAAAATATCAATTTTCCAGGGCTATATATTCTATATATCGAACTTTCTGAAAATTCATTCGGCCATAACTTTTGATTCCCGTTATGAAACTTCGATTTTTTAGATTCGTTAGAAAGGTATTGATAAACAGATTTAAATAATTTTAGTTTCACTAAATCCGTTATATTTTCCACCCTGCACAGTCAGTCAAAGTTTGAATTCAAATTTTCAAACTGACTCACTATTTATAATTCACTATTTTATTGAAATATTCTATTTCAATTGTTCAAATTCCTTTGAAATCACCAATTTAAAAAATTTAAATTGGCCCATATTTTCCGGGTTATTACATGACTTTTTCACTAGCACGGGCTATTCTGTATGATTTCAGTGCCTTCTCCTTTCAAATTTCACGTCTGAAATTTTCTTTCATCTCTAAGCTTTCAGTAATGATACGCTGCAAACCGTTCTACCCTACACCCTACTGAATTCGACGTTGTTCTTATCTTAGTCTTCGCTTCTGTAACGACCCGTATTTTTCTGGTAATTATTTAATTTATTTTATTATTTAAAATATTGTTTTGGATTTAAATAATTGAATCTAATGATTTACTTTTGAATACATTATTTAAATAAATAATAAAATAATATTTTAATTTCCCAAACAGTCGGAAAATGTTGTGTTGGCAATATAGTGTGAACGGGCAGTTTGAAATAGTTCCATACTGGTTATATTGAATTATATTGGCGATTTCAGTTAGTTGACGACGACTGAATATATATAGTTATAATTTAATTTTAAAACGAGCTGCAGCGGCGCTGCAGTTCGTAATTTAGCGTTTTGAACTTCAAATGGCTGTACAAGGCCCAAAATAAGTCGGATTTTCTCAAAACAAGAAACGCTGGAATCTGTTTGACGATATCTTTCCAATGGAAGAGAAAAATCGAATTTTCATAGTGTAGATTTTATTTTATGTCCAAATCAAATTTTTAAAAGGTCGCTATGGAATTTCTTTATATATTATATCGATTTATTTTATATAAACAAGAGTTTTTAAATATATTAAATATCGAATTGACTTGGATTTCAACCCGAGTTATTTTATATTGAATCTATATCAAATTCTGGTCGGGTATGGCCAATTGCAATATTTTATTTTAATTATATTGAAATATTTTAAAATTGATTTATTTTAATTCAGACTGGACCATTTAAAAGGGACTTTATTCAAACGAGCTCTGTTTTCGACGAAACAAATTTTGTTGGGACCGCAATGGAAAATTATTGCTAGATTTTCAAGTTGCACGCAAATCGGGGTTATTCTGTGAGCGTGGCAAAATAAAATGTAAATAAAAACAATCATTTGGAGTTAAACGAGCGCCATTTGAGCAAACAAACACGGAATTCGACGAAACAAGTTTCATTACGACCGTATCGTCAAATTATACTATGTCGTCCATTCGCATCACGAACTGGGTTTGTATGTGAGCGCAGGAGCGAATAAACAGTGTTTGAAATTGCGATAGACATGGATAAATATCGTTGGTCATTGTCGCGCATCACATCAACTTAAATTATATTATTTCCATATTATAAATACTCTTATCTTCAGCCTATTCACCCAACCAAACTTTCTAATCAGAAATTCATCACTCAAATTTGCAAAAAACCCCTTTACACAAAATAATTTATTTCTCACAATCCGTCAAGAATTTGCCAATGGAATCCAAAGCAAAGTTGTAGATCTAGCTGATATCTACCTCCATACAAAATTCCATGACCAACGGTCGCCTTAGTTAACCGGAAATCGCGGATTTCCATGAAAAATGAGTTTCATTCTTTGTTGATTTTGGGGAGATAGAGACGATTTCAGTTGCCGAGCTTGGGGGAGCATGTTAAGCGGACAAAGGGCTTTCCAACGGTGGTGGTGCGGTGTTGAACGGTCATCGTTGGATGGAGCAAAGGGGAGATGAACGGAGGGCAGTGTTTTCCATTCTTTTTCGAAAGCAAGAAAGGGTTTGTAATAACTCGGAAATCCGAGCCAATTTAAAATTTTATTTTGGCAATTGTAGTGAATTTTGAATATTTAAAATGAATTATTTTAAATAATAATGTCGAGAAATTTAATTTGAATAGAATTAGAATGGAAATATTTATATAGCTCGACGTTAGAATATAAATATTTATTTTAAATTATAAAAGGAATTGAAAATGGCGCGGTAGTTCGAAAATTCGATTTCAAAGTTCAAATGAATGTACAGGATTCAAAATAAACCGGATTTTAGTGAAACCAAAAATATTAGAATCTAATTGAGAATATCTTTCCAACGTGTGACGAACCAAAACTTCCCCGTAAAGGAAAGCCTGGATTGCTTTGAGAACAATACACATTAGGACACAAATTAAAGAACATTTTATTACTGATTACAACAATTACATCAGAGTACAAGAATATAACAGAGTATGAAAACTTATTACAAAATAGAAATACAATAATACCAGAGATTTAAATTACATTTAAATAGCAGCGGAAAAATATTACAAATACACAACCGAAAGGAATACATGGATACAGAGCTTTACGAATATCACCTCAGCTGTAAACCAGGATCTTGTAAATATCTGCAAAAAAGCTACTCGACTACCCATGAGGAAAATATAGGCACCCGAGTTTGCCAGTGAAACAAACTACAGGTCATTCATGGGACTGGTATGAGAAATCTTAACTTAACTTATCTACTAATAAGGCTAATCACAGGACCACGCCGCTAACGCGGAACGGGTTTACTCCATTGGATTGCCAGTGCATAAAATAAAGTAAATCGTTAAAACAACGCAATGCTTTTTAGAAAAATGAAACCATTATAAGACCCAAGTCCCATCACACAATGCAACGCAAACCAGAGGATAGGGTTTTACCTTATAATGGTCAAAAGATGCTTGATACGATAAAACGGATTTGATATTAGTGAGTATATGCTTTTAAAAACCATTTCAATCATAATATATCAATCATAGACGACATGGGTACCATATATCATGTCGCCATACTAGTTCTACAATCAAAACCGTAAGGTCGTATCGAAAGTTGGATTTCCATCATGAGTCGAGGCGAGGGGCAAGCTCCTCTCCGATTCGAGACACTCTAGCAAATGCCTCAGGATCACACCTATGGGCAACCCTTGGATCTTCAGGGCCGGTCCCCGCCTATCGGCAGTGGAGTAATTATGCCTGAGCACACGCTTCCCGGTCCCTTTGGACCTATAGTATGACCACTAACAGCCTATAAAAATCCGAGGCGCCTCAAAATCCATCATCCACATAAGTAAAATGCCATCCAGTTTAAGCACCGGCACTACTCTTAGCTAGAAAGAAACGTGTGCACTCCCTGCAGTCCTACTCCCGTTTTTGACTCATACCGGGGTGTGAGGCTCGCGAAGTCACGCTATACATAAAGCTATGCCGTAATAGGTTATACTTTGATCATCCCACAAGACCCTGCTTTTCAACAAAAGCCTTGATCAATTGCATCTTGGCGTGCCACATTGACAATTCACGCCATGCGATCAATCACTATTAATATATACCAGGGTGTTAAGCAGAGAATAAATTCCCTACCACCAAACAGACATACATTAATAGAAATCGATTTAATTCACATGGAACGAAATCCAACGTCAGACACGCATCCATTTACAAGTCCGTTCTGGGTCTGAACGAAACCGGAGACACCTGAGAGGTCCTCGAATATCCGAAACAATCAACAATAGTCCGGATGGCTACCACTGAAGCCCCTTCAAGGTAGCTACTACCATCATGGGTCTCAGTAGCAACATATCCATTCGATGTGAAGATTGTCGATCTTCAACCACCGTCTTCATCTTCGACTCTTCATCGTCGTAGTAATTATTCGGAATGGGTTAGACCCGGTCTTTCTTAATAATTCTCGTATTTTTTAATAATTAAAAATCAAGTGCTATAAAAACACATCCAACGCCTCATTCCAATTCAGAATATTCTTCTAATAAAATATTCGCATTATTCTATCAAAGATAAATTCTTTAAATTTATTCTTAAGTCTTTCTTTTAAAGATTTATCAAAACCCCATTTGGTTTTAAATATCAAAAATCATTATTCAATGATTATTTAAATTTAAGAAATTAATCTTATCTTTCACTGGGTAAAAGAACTAATGTCATTTAAAACATAGTTCACGGTAAACCCAAAATCATCTTCTATAAATATGGATCGTAGTAATTATTCGGAATGGGTTAGACCCGGTCTTTCTTAATAATTCTCGTATTTTTTTATAATTAAAAATCAAGTGCTATAAAAACACATCCAACGCCTCATTCCAATTCAGAATATTCTTCTAATAAAATATTCGCATTATTCTATCAAAGATAAATTCTTTAAATTTATTCTTAAGTCTTTCTTTTAAAGATTTATCAAAACCCCATTTGGTTTTAAATATCAAAAATCATTATTCAATGATTATTTAAATTTAAGAAATTAATCTTATCTTTCACTGGGTAAAAGAACTAATGTCATTTAAAACATAGTTCACGGTAAACCCAAAATCATCTTCCATAAATATGGAATCTTCACAGAAATCAAATCAATATATAATCGTTATAAATTTCTGTATCCGACCAATAATATAAATGGAATAACGGCAAAGCCTCTTAAATTCCATATGTCGTAAAGGTTTTCTTTTACATAAGCTTATCTCGGTTATTAATTAATTTGAATTCCATTCAACTCAAATTTAATATATTAAATTGGAAAACTTGGCTTTGGAAAATTCCCACTTAAATCTTAATAAAAGATTTATAAATTCCAAATCATATAGTTTCACTGTCAGTTGAGTTAAAGAACACATGTCACTTAAAAACATGGTTCACAATAAACCCAACTCACATTTCATCCTATTTCAATTACTAAATATAATTGAAAACTTTAATAATCTAAATTAAAAGATTATTCTTTTCATACGGGGTTTAAGAACAGTATTATTTAAGACATTATTCACGACAAACCCAAATCCAATTTATTTAATTTTAATTAAAAATCAACAAATTGGAAACTTCATTAAATCTTAATTTAATGATTTATTCTAGTTAATAACTAGTTCATTTCAATAAAAATATATTTTCCCAAAATATACTTCTTTTCTAAGATATTTTCTAAAATATTCTTTTTCTAGAATATTCTTTATTGGAATGTGACTCGATCAATAACCATATATTGCATGAAATCAACCATCATGATAAATAATTATCACACATCCTAATACAGCCAGAGTGGATTCTACAACTAAATATTGGGACTAGTGTAGATCAAATATCATCCCAACACCCGTGTGGGGTTTCATCCAATAATCAAATAATAAATTATTTGTGCACTTGGGCGATGTGTACAAATTACCGACCCAGTCACATAAACAAGTCGGATGACTTGTAAATGGAAGTGTAGTATTCAGTTTGAATATACTAACCATATATTTAACACATCAAACATTACAACATCACAGACATCTATTTCAATTCTTTTTATTGTGTACAAATGACAATAAAAATCTTAACTTTTATTTCAATACTTTTTATTGTTAACAAATGACAATAAAATCTTAACTCTTAATTATTGACCAAAAAGTATATTTTTGGTCTCATTCATTTTAATGACAAAGTGAATATTTTACTTCACCTCTTTTGAAATGACAAAAATGTATCTTTCTAATTCATCCTTTTAATATGACAAAAATATCATTTCTATTTCGTTCTTTTAATATGGCAAGAATGATCCTTTCTAATAAATTTCTTTTAATATAACAACAATGATTTTATTTTAATTTACATTTTCTAACAGAAATGTACTTTTTATTCTAATATTCAATTTCTAGCAAAATGTACTTTTTATTCCAATATTCATTTTCTAGCAAAATGTACTTTTTATTCCAATATTCATTTTCTAGCAAAATGTACTTTTATTTTCTAACAAAAATTATGTTTAACTCTATTTCATTTCAATGTAAACAAAATGCCAATTTTGTCTGATTCATTTCAATGTAAACAGAATTAGTATTTTTACTTCGCTCTTTTTAAATGATAAAAAGAATGTTTTTATTTCATTCTTTACATTTGACAAAAATGAATACTTTAGTCATTCTTTTACCTTTGACCAAAAATGCATAATTTAGTCTAATCCTTTCAAGGTACAAAATATGATAATTTTGTATAATCTTTTCGGTGTTACAAAATATGATAAATTCGTATAATCTTTTCAATATTACAAAATATGATAATTTTGTATAATCTTTTTCAAGGTATAACAATGTTCGCTTTTATCTAATTCTTTTCAAGGTATAAAAATATTCATTTTTGTATAATTCCTTTTTAATGTACAAAATATCCAATTTTGTATAATTCCTTTGTAATGCACCAAATATGATACTTTTGTCTAATTCTTTTTAATGCAACAAAATATGATAATTTTGTTTAATCTTTTCAATGCAACAAAATATGATTATTTTGTTTAATCTAGTCAATGCAACAAAATATGATTATTTTGTTTAATCTATTTTTGACAAAAATGTTGATTCTATTTTCAAAAATCAAGTATTCACAAAAATGTGATTTTATATTTCACAAATCAAGTATTCCCAAAAATGTGATTTTATATTTCAAAAATCATTTCTAAAAAAATGTCCTTTTTATCCATTCTTCTAAATATGATAAAATATGTATTTCACATTCATTCTTCTAAATATGACAAAATTGCATAACATGTTTCAAATAAAAATGTTGTTTTTATTATCATAGCATGCTTCTACAAAGAATGTTATTTTTATTTCCATAATCATTCTTTCACAAAAATGTGATCTTTATTTCTATAATCATTCTTTTGACAAAAATGTGATTTTATTTCACTACTCAAGTTTTGACAAAAATGTGATTTTAATTCACTACTCATTCTTTTGACAAAAAAGTGATTTTAATTCACTACTAAAGTTTTGATGAATATTAATTACATAGAAATGTAATTTTACATGTTAAACCATTCTAATCAATGTTTTATTCTTTTTGATGAAAACTAATTTCATAGAAATGTAATTTTTCATGGTAACACATTCTAAATGAACACTTCTAATTTAATGATCTTTTATTTCTAATGCCAATATCTTAGAGAATAAAAATGATGATTTTATAATGTTAACATTTCATACATAAAATGAGATTGCCTCTAATTTTAACATTTTATGAAATAAAATGTTACCTTTTTTTCATTTATTTTCAAACATTTT
Source organism: Allium sativum (assembly GCA_030737875.1). Taxonomy (NCBI): domain Eukaryota; kingdom Viridiplantae; phylum Streptophyta; class Magnoliopsida; order Asparagales; family Amaryllidaceae; genus Allium; species Allium sativum. The sequence continues at coordinate 1,014,629,015 of CM060924.1, forward strand.
ATGTAATAAAATATTCTTCTATATAACTGATACCAAATGTGACGTACCCGTAACTTCCCCGTGAAGGAAAGAGCGGATACTTTGAGAACAACACACAAATAAATGCAGACGGAAGAACATTTCATTGCTTATATTACAACAATTCCATCAGATACTAGATTTTACAGAGTAAAATTGAATAAATTACATTCAATAAATATCAGATATTACAATAAATTACATAGCAGCGGAAAATAATACAAAGCACAACTGAAGGTGATATACGGATACAGAGCTTTCCGGTTATCATCCCAACTGTAAACCAGGATCCTATGAATATAAATCTGCAAAAACCAAAACTGCTAGCTGCCCGTGTCGAAATAAGGGCACCTAGAGTTTAGGTTAAAACAAAGTTTAGGTTAAAACAATAAACTCCAAGTCAGTTATGTGACTGGTGTGAGAACTAAAACAGTTATTTAAAACTTTACTTAAAAAGAGAGTAATTCAAGGGACCACGCCGTATAACACGGAACGGGTTTCCTCCCAAGAATACCAGTGCATAGAAAAGACAACGCAATGCTTTTTCGAAAAATGAAGCTATTATAAGACCTAGGTCCCATCACATAATGCAACGCAAGCCGAAGGATAGGGTTTTCCCTTGTAATAGTCAAACATGCTTGATACGTTTAAAACAAATCATTTGATACTATAATAAGTGTATAGTGTCAAAACAATTTCAATCATAAATATCAATCATAGACGGCATGAGTGCCCCATCCCACTATGTCGCCATACTAGGCTCTACAAATAAAACCGAAATACACGTATTGGAAATTGGATTTCCGTCATGAGTCGAGGCAAGGGGAAAGCTCCTCTCCGCTTCGAGACACTCTAGCAATTGCCTCGGGACTACACACTCTGGGTAACCCCTGGATGCTTCTGGGCCGGTCCTCTCTTACGCTTGAGGATTAGTTATTCCTGAACACACGTTTCCCGGTCCTTACAGACCTAAAATTGAGGCGCCTCATCCAACAACCACATAGGTGAAAAGTATATAAATGTCAGGGCTGGTAAGTCACTGACACCACCAAAGCTAGAAGGAAATGTCATGCTCTACCTGCAGTCCTTATCCCGTTTTTGACTCATACCGAGGTGTGAGGCTCGCGAATTCACGTTATACACAAAGCTACGCCACAAAGGCCGTGCTTTGATCATCAACCACAAGACTTTGCTTTTCAACAGAAGCCTTGATCCATGCTACTCAGCGTGCCACACAGGCAATTCATGCCATGCGATTGATATCTATCGATATATAACCTCTAAGCTCGTACGTCTCAGAGAAGGGTGTTAAGCAAGAGAATAAATTCTCCCCCGCCAAACAAATATATATTTAACAGAAATCAATCAACACAGAATAAAATCCAAAGTCAGACACACAATCCATTTACAAGTTCGTTCTGGGTCTGAACAAAACTGGAGGCACTTTCCTCGCATATCCATCGATCTCCAAGTACGTCTGGACTACCACCAACTATTTCCATCCTCTTGGGTGTACAGCCCAATCAGGATCATCAGTAATTATCCAAACGATGTGAAGACTTCTGGTCTTCGACCATCGTCATCATCTTCGACTTATTGTCGAATCGGTTATTCAGAATGGGTATAAACCCGGCCTTTCCGAACAACCCGCGTATATTAAAAACAAATGTTACACAAACACAACATATGCCTCATTCCAATTCATTAGTCACTAACCGTAAATCAGTAAGGGAGAAATTCCCCAAATATTAACCCTGAAGGCCGAAACCAACATCAGATCAATACCCAGGAAACCATTCTTCTTAACTAACCTACAGCTAGTTTCTAAATTTCACATTCTTAGGGGAAAGTTCCCATTAATTTTATCCAAGATAAATTCTTTAAATTTATTCTTTAATCTTCCTTTGGATGTCATTTCAAACCAAATTATGGTTTTCCAAACTAGTCGGGATTAGAGAACCACACCAAAGTAATTATTTATTTTATTTCCCAATCCCAACCTATTCATCCCATGAAGCAAAACTGGTAATACTCCATATCTCACACCACGGTGTTATCGGTAAAATTAATTACCCTTTCACGTTCAAATCTAATTAAAGATTTGACTATCGTTTTGGAGCAAAACTGGTGATACTCCATTCTCGCTCACTTTCTAAATTTTGATAATTTAAATTAATTACAGATTCATTAAAACTCCCTTTTCTGGGTTAAAGAACTAATGTCATTTAAAACACAGTTCACGATAAACCCAAATCACATTCCCTTTATTATCGGGTTAAAGAACAAGTGGTATTTAAAACACTGTTCACGATAAACCCACAGATCAATTCTTTAAAACCCATTTCAAATCCAATTTATTTATTTAAAAATAAATGGGTTTTAATTTCAGTTCAAAACTAGTTCATTTCGATAAAAATCTATTTTTATCTTTTCAAATATGGAGTTTTTCATCCCAATTTTTCCTAAATCATTTCTTATGATTTTACACAAATTATTACTATTTTTAATAATTTTATCAAGGCCCGTACAGTAGATTTCCATCAATGGACATCGAACTGCACTTACAGTGACCTTTTCCAAATTTGATTTGGACGTACCTCCAAATCCAACTGTTAGATTTCAAATTTCTAATATTCGTTAGAAAGCTCTTTTCGATACGAACCAACGGTTCCGGTTTTAGGAGAATCCAACGGTCGGATCTCCCGTAATGTCCGTTCGAAGTCAATGGTCGAAATTTACGAACTGCCGCGGCGCGTTCTATTCAGGCCATTATATTATATATATATAATATATATAATATATATTCCGTCGATTACTATTTAAAACGAATTTTATAAATAGTTTTAAATTCGTTTCAAAAACAATTTCAACTTCCATTTCCAATTCAAATCAAAATTGAATTTTTCCTTATAAATTCGTTTTAAAATTCATTTCAATCCAATTCAAATTTCAATTCAATTTGAATTCATTTCAAATCGATTTTTATTCTATTTCAATTTGTTTTCAACTCAATTCGAATTCGTTTTATATTCAACTCAATTCGAATTCGTTTTATATTCAATTCAATTCGAATTTGTTTTATATTCAATTCAATTCGAATTCGTTATATATTCAATTCAATTCGAATTCGTTATATATTCAATTCAATTATTAAAAACGAATATAATCGATATAAATATCGTTCGCGTCAAAATAGCGCATCTCTAATCAACATGGCTTTATATATTTCAATAATTCCGTTATTCTATTCAACAAATGAATCTATATTTTTGTCAACACATGACTAATCTCAACGAATGAGTACTTTCCACGTGTGACTATTTTTGTTATTTATTATATTTTATTAAAATTATGGTATCAATCGTTTGATTTCAAATCAGACTCCAACCGTAAATTAGTAAGAGAACGATTCCCTGAATATTAACCCCGAAGGCCGAAACCAACATCAGATCAATATCCAGGAGACCACTCATCTTATCTATTTTGCAATTAATTTCTAATTTTATATATGATAAAGATGTAAATTTTATTATTAAAATATTTCGTTCAGCACATGACTAATCTCAACGGATGAGTACGGTCAACACATGAACCTTTATTTTCTAAATTGGAATGAGGCCCAATCAATCACCATATAGCGTTAACTATATGGATTCCATACAACTCATGTATATAATAGCAACGATAAATAATCAACCATCATCCAAAGTGCACTACACTGTGTAAGCATCAAATATAGATATATAACGCTTATAACAGCCTGTCAATCAATCGATCGACATACAACTAATTATTGGGATTAGTGTATGCCGTATTTTATCCCAATACCCGTGTGGGGTTTCAAACAATCAAACACAGATTTTATTTGTGCAGTTGGGCGATGTGTAAAATTTATCGTCCCAATAAATGTCCTTCAAATAGGTGTACATAAACAAACCGTCCGGTTTGTAAATGAATATTTATTTATTCACATTCACGTTAAAAATTATATTTTTAACGACCAAATTATTTTATTCAACCTATGAATATTCTATTCGGTTCATTTATTAAATAAAATGATATTTTTATTTTTCTAACTTATTTTAGAAAATTTCGGCAGCATAACGACACGATACTAGAAACAGGACAAGGCCTAGCCTTATCGCCGGTCTAATAATGGCCCACGCCATACACATATCAATCAAGCCAATTTCAATTCACCAAACAACCAAATTTAGATCAAATAATCTAACCAACTACACAACCAAACAAACAAGTCCATGGTCTGTGGACAGTGGTGTCGGGTGCTACTAAACACCTTCTGCATCCTAGTATATATTTATAACTAGAAAAAGAAATTTAAAGTGAGAAGTTCTCACCGAGGGTTCCACTCCTCCATTTCATATTTGAATCTCTGAACCTTCTGAATTCTTTTTTGATATTCAATCTGTTCTATCTCACTTCTTTTCACGCTGTTCATATATAAATAAAAATCACACTTTTATTTCTACTTTATATATTTTTACAACGCTACTATATATATAAAGATCGAATTTTTAACTTCACTTCATATATATATATATATATATAAATCAAAATTTTTATTTCTCTACATATATAAAGATAATATTTTTATATTCCCCATCTTATAAAAATCATATCTTTATAATCTCTACTATATAAAAATCTTATTTTTACCTTTTCTATAGTATAAAAATTATATTTTTAACCTTTACATATTATAAAAATTATATTTTTATATCAATATCGTTCATATGATAATCACTTCTTTATATCGTTAAAAATCCGTTCTTTCTTTGATTAAAAATCCATTCTTTTCTTTGTTAAAAAATCAACATTTTTCCATATAAAAATATCGTCTTTCTTATACAAAAATATCGTCTTTCTTTTACAAAAATCCGGCCTTTCTTCTAAATAAAAATCGAACTTTGCTTTAAAATAAAAATCGAACTTTCTACATAAAAGAAATCAGAAAACTCACTTTTCTAATCAGCGGAGGGGTGCTGCGTTCGTGAACGAGAGCAGAAGGAGAGGGGCGGATGAGTTTGTCGGAGTTGTTGAGGAGGGGAGTGTACATGGCAGCGGCGGACATCGCGTCCGGGTCTGGGTTCTTGGGCTCGCGCACTGGAATCGAGTGGAGGGAGGAGAGAAGAGGTGGCGGAGGAGGACTGTTGGAGGTGGGAAGGAGCGACGGGTTCGCGTTTGGGGGGGTTTGATGCTATCGTCGTTCGAAGAGGAGAGGAGGCCAGCGCGAGAAAGAGGGGGAGACGCGCGACTGGAGGACGAGATTGAGGCGAAGGGGGGGGGTCTGGCGATGGTGGCCACAGGTGGCGACGGGCCTGGGGGATCGACGAGGCAAGCAAGGTTTTTTTACTTTCAGATATGAAATGAAACAGGATGTGGAGGGAAAAGGAGATAAAAGGGGGTTGACTAAGTTTAATTATTATTTTTAATTTATTTTTAAAATCCAAAAAGGTAACTCTTTATTTTGAACTCAGAATTGAACCCACTAACTGTCGTCCCTAGCTAACTACCCCCATTCCGAACACAATGGGATATGTATCGTAGGCCAATTCGATCGTTACGGTCTGTTTCTGTTCAAATTAAATATAAATCAGTGTATATTCAATTTGAACGTACATTTCAAATTACCGGGGCCACATACGGACCTAGAAAACTCCTAAAAATCTATTTCTAGCTTCGTATTGACGATACGGTCTTAACAAAACTAATTTCGTCAAATTCTGAGACTGTTGGAAAAAAAAGGCCATTTTCCAGTCGATTAAAATCAACTGAAACTGGTCAAACACGTTTTCCTTTGCCACGCTCACGTATTGATTCGAAAAATTACGAAAATTGAAATCTAGCAATAACTTGACATCACGGATCCAACAAAAGTGGTTTCGTCGAAATCCGAGGTCGTATGCAAAATTTCCATTTTTAAGGGCCTGAATTCCATAGCGACTATTCTGAAAATTCAACTGGACATATCTTTTAATTCCCGCTATGAAATTTTGATTTTTCGGATTCGTTAGAAAGATATTCTCAATTAGATCCTAATGTTTTTGGTTTCGTTAAAATCCGGTTTGTTTTGCACCCGGTATGTTCAATTGAAGTTTGAAATCGAATTATCGAACTACCCCGCCATTTTCAATTCTATTTATAATTATATATAATTATTTATATTCTAACGACGATGTATATAATATATACATTCGAATTATATTCAAAATAAATTTCTTGTCGATATTTTTTTAAAATGATCTATTTTAAATATTCAAACTTCACTAAAATTGCCAAAATAAAAATTTTAAACTGGCTCGCATTTCCGGGTTGTTACAATCTCCCCCACTTAAAACTTTTCGTCCCCGAAAAGGAACGAAGCCGGAAGTTGTTTAACAACTCAACTCAACTTCCATTATTTTGATTACGGCTTAAGTTCTTCAACTTTTCAGTTTCTAAGAACCTTTCAAAATTTTCAAAAATTTGGCTAATACCCTAAATTTTAGAAAAATTTCGCCATAACCTCCCCTACACCGTAAGCACTAGGAAAATCCCGAAATTACCATATAGGCCCTCAAATCTCAAAAAGAAAAAGAAAAAGCCAAGCGACTAGCCAATCGGCTCATAAAATCATCATTACCCAAACAAAATAGTAAATTATAGTAAATATGTACCTATTTGTCGGGCAAACAAATTTTATTCTCTGCTCTAGCCTCCTTGCTATGACCTGTTCAATGTAAGTACATGTATATGCAAGCAAATGCGACCAATTTTCAATACAATTCAATATTCGATTCTATTAGGCTAAATGGTTAAAAAATTATCAAACAAATAAACAAACAACACAAACATAAATCAATTAGTGAATTAGAGTTTCAAATTCATAACTTTGATACGTATACAAAAATCATGTTTTTGATGCCAAATCACAACAATAAATCTATCTTTATTTTGGTTCTCACACCAGTCTAATGGAAAAATATAGATATCACACCTTCGAAACACGAACATAAATACTGATGATGCACGTGCTATCATCAGTACCATCTCCGGGCGACTAGAGTGTGATTCTATATCTATCCAGTATATTAAAACTTCGAATATACGTTCATGACGCGTATATGCAAAACCTTTATATACTAGATTGTCCAAATCACATAAATAAATTATTCAAATACGTGTAAAACGATTTATATTTCAAAACAAAATTGTTTTCATTTGAAAAAAATACTCTTCACACCCGTTCTAGGATACTACTGATCCTATCTCTAACGAGTCATTCTAATTGGATATTACTAATCCAATATCTGATGAATTCTTTCGTATGGTTCTAATGTGTCTTGTTCTCGAGTTCTGTAAACCAAAGCTTTGATACCAAATGTAACGGCCAGGAATTTCGCTCGATCCGAATTGGTCGTTAAACCGACCAAGACCGTTCGAAAACCCCTGATCGTTTGAAAACATGACAAATTGGAACGCAGACGGAAGAACATTTCATTGCTTATACTACAACAATTCCATCGGATAAAAGAATTTACAGAGTATAATTGAATAAATTACATTCGATAAATGTCAGAGATTACAATAAATTACATAGCAGCGGAAAATAATACAAAGCACAACTGAAGGTGATATACGGATACAGAGCTTTCCGGATATCATTCCAGCTGTAAACCAGGATCCTGTGAATATAAATCTGCAAAACCAAAACTACTAGTTGCCCGTGTCGAAATAAGGGCACCCAGAGTTTAGGTTAAAACAATAAACTCCATGTCAGTCATGTGACTGGTGTGAGAACTAAAACAGTTATTTAAAACTTTACATTAAAAGAAAGTAATTCAAGGACCACGCCGTATAACATGGAACGGGTTTCCTCCCAAGAATACCAGTGCATAGAAAAGACAACGCAATGCTTTTTCGAAAAATGAAGCTATTATAAGACCCAGGTCCCATCACACAATGCAACGCAAGCCGGAGGATAGGGTTTTCCCTTATAATAGCCAAACATGCTTGATACGTTTAAAACAAATCATTTGATACTAAAATAAGTGTATAGTGTCAAAACAATTTCAATCATACATATCAATCATAGACGGCATTAGTGCCCCATCCCACTATGTCGCCTAGTAGGCTCTACAAATAAAACCGAAATACACGTATTGGAAATTGGATTTCCGTCATGAGTCAAGGCAACGGGCAAGCTCCTCTCCGCTTCGAGACACTCTAGCAAATGCCTCGGGACTACACACTCTGGGTAAACCCTGGATGCTTCAGGGCCGGTCCTCTCTTACGTTTGAGGATTAGTTATTCCTGAACACACGTTTCCTAGTCCTTACAGACCTAAAATCGAGGCGCCTCATCCAACAACCACATAGGTGAAAAGTATGTAATTGTCAGGGCTGGTAAGTCACTGACACCACCAAAGCTAGAAGGACCGTCATGCTCTCCCTGCGGTCCTTATCCCGTTTTTGACTCATACCGAGGTGTGAGGCTCGCGAATTCACGTTATACACAAAGCTACGCCACAAAGGCCGTGCTTTGATCATCAACCACAATAATTGCTTTTCAACAGAAGCCTTGATTTATGCAACTCAGCATGCCACACAGGCAATTCATGCCATGCGATTGATATCTATCGATATATAACCTCTAAGCTCGTACGTCTCAGAGAAGGGCGTTAAGCAAGAGAATAAATTCTCCGCCGCCAAACAGATATATATTTAACAAAAATCAATCAACACAGAATAAAATCCAATGTCAGACACACAATCCATTTACAAGTTCGTTCTGGGTCTGAACGAAACCGGAGGCACTTTCCTCGCATATCCATCGATCTCCAAGTACGTCTGGACGACCACCAACTATTTCCATCCTCTTGGGTGTTGTAACACCCCGTGTATTATATAACAGTGAAATTCACAAAATTAAAGTATAATTAATTTCAAATCAAAGAATTAAGGGAAACGGGATAGGCCATTGCGTTCGTCTCGGAATTATGCTTCGGATAGAGTCCGAGTTTGCGTAAAACGGACTCCGTATGAAGAAGATATGGCCTCCGGAAGTTTCAGAATTCAGTTTAAAATTCAAACAGTAAAAAACGGCTTAGAAAAACAAATTCAAATTTCAAAAATCGGGCCGGATTGGCCAGGGCGGGAATTTTCCCGCCCATGGCACCCAGGTCGACTGGGTAGTCGACCTGGGGGTCGACTGGGTAGTCGACCTGGCACCTGAGCCAGGTCGAACACTGCCCCTCCTGGCTGGCCTGGTCTGTGCTTGGCCGAATTTCTGAGTCTTGCCTTGTCACTAGGGCTAGGTGTCAGCTCCTGATTGGTCTCTCCTTCAATCGAACGGCTAATATTCATCCAAGCTCCATCGATGGTCCTAATCAACTCACAAACTCTATAAAAAGGACCTAAGACTCCACCTAATTCACACAAACAAAAATGAATATGAGACCGTCATGCTGCTGAGGAAAGATTAGGAATAGCCGTCAAAATTGAGAGACAATTAGGAGACAATTCGAAAGCTTAAAGCAACATCAATTAAATCAAAACAACGCCTACAACAAAGGATAGCATCTCCAAATTCAGAATTCAGATTCTTAAATTGAAGATTCGTCATACGTTGTAAGTAGAGTGCTATTCCGATGTGAATAAATAATTGTGTTTTGATTTGTGTAAAATGAGAAATAGAATTGTACTTGATTTGTGGTGATAATAATTCATATTTGTATGTTGCTATGATTCTAATCGATTTGGAATGTTGTGGTATAACGATTGGATATTCGCAAGTATGTAATTCATGTTGAAAACTATATGTTTGTGGTAGATTACTACAACACCTATTTGATAATTGCAAGTATATGATTCATGTTGAAAGTAACAACTATATGTTTGTGGTAGTTTATTTGAGATTCATGCAAGTATATGGTTCACTATTATGCCAACATAATATATATATATATATATATATATATATATATATATATATATATATAATCACTTTTAGTGTAGTTGGATCCATTTGGGTATTATGACTTATGTGAATTTATGTTGGAATTGGCATCATGATTCAAGTGTAAAACCATACTTTTGTATTAGAGACAAAAGTAAGCATCTTTGTGAACTTGTGTTGACTCTATGAACATGACTAGACCATGTTTGGTGTTATGCCTAATTGGAAAACATGTTTTAGGCCTATATTGTTATCAAAAATCATATGATAATATATGTGACACATAGCTAAGTTAGATTTACATTCCAATTGCAAGTTTGCATGAATAAATTAAAAACCATGATTTCATGTTTAGGTATGTTTATATTATATGAATAGATTAAAAACCATGATTTCATGTTTAGGTATATTTATGCCATGATTATATGAATAGATCAAAAACCATGATTTCATGTTTAGGTAGGTTTATGCCATGATTATATGAATAGATCAAAAACCATGATTTCATGTTTAGGTATGGTTATGCCATGATTATATGATATTACAATGCAAGTTCACAAGTGCCAAATTTATGTTAATTAGTTCGCTATGTTGCAAGTTCATGCATTCACACTCCCCTTTTTATGTTACTTAGAATATATAAACACCATGTTATAAGCCTCCCCTTTTTCATGTGGCTAAGTTGGGTTTAAATGTTAAACCCAACATATGTTATATTGTAGCGAACGTATAAAACGGGGGTTAAAATATAGAACATATGTGTTGGCATGTTTGACGCATGCCAACAACCTTGAAAAACAATTAAGTGGTATAAATTAATTTTACCCAATAAAGATGAATTTGAATAATGGGCCGCAAATATTTACATATAAAAAGAAAAGAGACAAAATATGTAAATTTAAAAATACGATGTGTTTAACCCGAGGTTGGATTGAGTTGTGATGTAAACCTGCCCGGAACCGCCCGGCTGTCCAGTAGTCACAAAAATACCTATCCAATGTGGGTGGTTAAACACGGAGCCCAATAAGGACCCGAGGTTAGACTGAGTTGTGGCGTAAGACTGCCCGGACCTAACCGGCAATAGGCAGCCACAATAATACCTGTCTAATGTGAGAGGTCGAGGCTTTAATAAGACAATTAAGGCTGAGTCAGGATTGATAGGATTAAGTAAATTGAATTAATACTTAATCAAACTGGAACTTGCTAAACTATACAGACTGATTGGGGGTTAGGTTTACAAAATACTTAACCAACTTAGCATGCTGGCTAGAAATAGAAAACCTAGTAGCGGGGGACCCTTTTCAGCAGTAACCCTACAAGGTGTATCAGGATACCCTGAACTAGGCAGGGTAGGGCACGATTACTGGGCTGACTGTAAGAGGTCAAATCGACGGCGGTGGTGCAGTAGTATAGGTTCTAACGGGGTGCGGGCATGCACACACTCCGACGCAGAAAAATAAGGCACTGGGCACCAGTAGTATACCTGTGCATTCTAGAATTGTGTCGGGCCGCCACCATGGGACTTGATACACCCCATGGTGGGACCAGCATAGGTAACTACAACATCGGGGGCCGTAAGACACATGTAACTATGCGAATAGGAGTCGATCATTAGAAACGAAACACTTCACCCTGATTATGGGGTGCCTGTTGGGAACTAGTTTATATGGATGCAGAGATTAATATGGGGTACGATGAGTATATTCGACTCTAGACAACTTAACTTAGTTTATGGTGCTTTCCCATTTCCAGTTTATACTTATCATACCCAGTTCTTTATTTATAGACTGAATAGTCCTAGACTTACTCAGGCTTTGTGTCTGAAACACCCCACCTCCGTTAGGGTCACTCTCAAAGGGAATGCCCTAATTTTGGTGGAGGTTTATAAGTACAAGTCACAGATATACAAGACAGATATAAGAACACATATTTGTAAACAGCGGAAGAACAACAAACTTTATTTCATCAAGTCAAATACGTGTTACAACAACATCCTTTCCAAAAACATAACATAACACTTTCATAATCTGTCTTGAGTACATTATTTAAAGAAGCATAAATAAAACATAGATAAACTGCAAAAGCCCCATAGTGGATTGTCCAAAGCCATAGTTCAAAACAGGAAAGTCCAAGCAATACATTTCTCTTCTTCAAGCTGGATGCTAAGGTTGGTCAAGCTGCTGTGTTCCCTCCCTGAGGACCTGGGGGGGGGGGGGGGGGGAAACGGAAGAAAGAAGACGAAAGAAAAGTAGAGTCAGACATAAAGCCTGAGTAAGTCTAGTACTATTTTGTCTATGAATAAAGAACTGGGTATGATAAGTATAAACAAGAAGTGGGCAAGCACAATAAACTTGGTTAAGTTGTCTAGGGTCGAATATACTATCGTACCCCATGTTAATCTCTGAACCCATACAAACTAGTTTCCAACTGGCACCCCAAAATCAGGGTGATGTGATCCATTCTATGATGATCGGCTCCTACTCGCATAGTTACATGTGTCTTACGGCCCCCGATGTCTGTAGTTACCTATGCTGGTCCCACCATGGGGTGTATCAAGCCCCATAGTGGCAACCCGACACAACCTTAGAGTGCACAGGTATGCTACTGGTGTCCAGTGCCTTATTTTTCTGCGCCGGAGTGTGTGCACGCCCGCACCCCGTTAGAACCTACACTGCTACACCATCGTCGTCGATTTGACCTCTTGCAATCAGCCCAGTAATCGTGCCCCACCCTGCCTAGTTTCAGGGTATCCTGATACACCTTTTAGGGTTACTGCTGAAAAGGGTCCCCCGTTACTAGGTTTTCTATCTCTAGCCAACATGCTAAGTTGGTTAAGTGTTTCCTAACCTAACCCCACCAGTCCGTTTAGTTTAGCATGTTCCATTTTGATTAAGTCTTTAGTTCACTTAATCCTAACAATCCTGTCTCAGCCTTAATTGTCTTATTAAGGCCCTGACCTCTCACATTAGACAGGTATTGTTGTGGCTGCCTGTTGCCGGTTGGTTCCGGGCAGTCTTACGCCACAACTCAGTCTAACCTCGGGTCCTTATTGGGCTCCATGTTTAACCTCCCACATTGGATAGGTATTGTTGTGACTACTGGACAGCCGGGCGGTTCCGGGCAGGTTTACATCACAACTCAATCCAACCTCGGGTTAAACACATCGTATGTTCTACATTTACATATTTTGTCATTCTTCTTTATTTATTATATGTAAATATTTGCGGCCCATTATTAAGTTAATGGTGTAAAGGTTACACCAATCACGGGCCCAACCCATACTTGAATTTGGGCCCTTCTATTTTATATTTTCATTCATTAATTAATTTTAACCCAACGTTATTTTCCCCCGTTTTACACGTCCGTTTATATATATTGGGCTTAGCCTTTTAAAGCCCAATTTAGCCATGCGAAAAGGGGAGGCTTAAAGCGTGATTACATACACAAAGAGGGGAAGGTGAGCGCATGAACTTGCATATGACGTTGGAAATACATAATAGAAACTGGTGTACTTGCATATATATACTTTGGTCATAAAGCATAGGTGACATGAACCAAACCATGTAAACTTAAGATAAGAATCTAACTTAGGTGTCACATAGTCTTAACTACAACATAGACCTATATTCTCATTTAGGCATAAACATAAACAAGTCATGTTCATAAGGTTTCTACATGTTTACAAAGGGGATACTTTGTTACTAACACAAAAGCATAGTTCAACTTAATCATGATTTAAGTCTAATCACATAACGATGGTATAAATATACTTATGCATAAATATTCCTAAACATGGTGTTTGCTTTAAGCTTGCAAAAAGGGGATTTTTGAGTCTAACCTAGCCATGTCTCACATATGTCATCATATAATTCTTGTAAACAAGATAGACTTAATCATGGATTTCAATTATGCCAAATATCATTCATAGCCTAGCCATATTCATAAGTTTGCAAAAGCATGACTTAATACATGGATTATGGTGTCAAAATTACAACATAGTTTCTTATGAACTATAACAACCAAACTTGTTTCAATTACTTGCAAAATGATTTATGCACAAAAATATACATCATGATGACATAATAACAAAGCCCCAAACTTGCATGAATTTCAATCAACTACATACATGTAGCTTCAACATAGATTACATAATTTGCGCAATATTCCAAACGTATACTTGCATAGAACTACCGCATGTAGTTCTTTATAATGAATAACATAATTTTGCACAAATATGAACTACTTTATTATCCCAATTCAAGCATACAAATCAATACAGTTGTTCATTCATACCAAAGTAATACTCTACTTACAATGGTTGCGGCGAATTCTCTAATTAAGAGATATGATTCCTATGTTGAATTGATTGGCTTTAGGTTGCTTGAATTGCTTTAGGCTTTAGAACTTTCTTCCTAATTCTCTCTCTAGTTGGCGGCTACCCTTAGTCGTTCCTCAGCAACATGGCGGCTATGTTCTTAATTTGAATGAATAGATTAGGGTTTAGTCTAGGGTTGTTTATATAGAGGTTAGGAACTGATTAGGACCCTTGATGTTGCTTGGATTGATCATAGCCATTCATTAGGAAGAGAGACCAATTAAAACTCGCCACCTAGCCCTAATGACAAAGCAGACCACTGAGAATCGGCCAAACACAGACCTGGCCAGCCAGGTTGACTGGGCTCGACCAGGTCGACACCCCTGTCGACAGGGTTGTCGACAGCCCTGTCGACATGGGTAGCCCAGGTCGACAGCCCAGTCGACCTGGGTGGCCCAGGCGGGTGTTTATCCGCCCTGGCCTATTGGGCCCGATTTTCGAATTTAAACCTGATTTTCTGAGCTTATTTTATTCTGTTTGAATTTTAAATTTAATTCAAAACTTCCGAAGGCCATATCTTCTTCATACGGACTCCGTTTTTCGAAAACTCGGACTCTATTTTGCGTATTTTTCCGAGACGAACGCAATGGCGTATCCCGTTTCCCTTAGTTCTTTGATTTCAGATTAATTATACTTTAATTTGTTAACTACACAGTTATAGAATTTTCGGGGTGTTACATTCTCCCCCACTTAAAAGGATTTCGTCCCCGAAATCTTCAAGTTAGGAGGAATGTATATCCTAACATCCAAACATCCATCTACTCATCCATCAAACACGAGCATCCATTGTCCTTAAAAGACTTCTAATGCTTCATGATCATATGCGAAGTGTGTGTGTGTACATGAACTTATCTAATGCAAAATCAGGCGGTCTACTGATTCAGTTGACCTCCTTAATGCGAATTATGTAAGTGCCATGCATCCATTATGTATGCAAATTTTCCTATTCTTGATTCTACATGAGTGCACAATCATTCAATACAAATGCAACATCCACATGTCAACATATTAATGTTCAACCATAGACGAAGGCAAACATATATGCATATGCAATATGAAGTGACTGAGCCGATCTAAAACCTAGATTGTGTGTGTATATGCAACCACGAGCAACCACTAGCAATCACTTGCAACCACTTGCAACCATCATCCATAACATGTTTCAACTACATGTTTCCATCCAAAGGGTTTCTACTTAAAAGATACGGTCGAGGAAATATACCTAAAAAAGATAGATAAAAGCGCAACTTAAGGAAAAGGAAAAATCAAGGATGTACCCTCGAACAGAAAAGGGTAGGCAGTGCGGATTCTAGCTTCAGTTTCCCAAGTCGCGTCTCCCTCGGCGTCGCTCCACTGAACTTTGACGAGCTTGACTTCGCGGTTGCGTAGCTTCTTCACTTCCGTCCCTAAGATGCGGGTTGGAACTCTCCTTATGGTTGCTTCGCGTTCCACTTCGGCCTCTTCGAGGATATTTGGCTCTACCACTTCAGCAGTCTCATGTAGACATTTTCGAAGGTGTGAAACGTGAAAAACGTTGTGGACTCCAGCCAACTTCTCGGGTAGCTCTAATCTATAGGCCATTTTCCCAATCTTCTCGATGATAGGGAATGGCCCTACGAATCTTGGCGCTAGCTTTCCTGTGGTTCCAAAACGAACAACGTTTCTTAGCGGTGATACCTTGAGAAAAACTCTTTCTCCAACTTCAAATTCAAGGTCGGTCCTCCTCTTGTCGGCATAGGACTTTTGTCTGTCTTGGGCCGTCTTCATCCTTCTTCGTATTAAGTCCACTTTCTCTGAAGTCTCTCGGATCATATCCGGTCCAAGTATGAGCTTATCAGTAGACTCCCACCAACAAGTGGGCGATCGGCACGGTCTTCCATATAAAGCTTCGAAGGGCGCCATTCCGATGGTTGCTTGATAGCTGTTGTTGTAGGCAAATTCCACCAAAGGAAGGTGGTCTTCCCATGTCCCTCCGAAGTCAAGGACGCATAGCCTTAGGAGGTCTTCCAAAACTCTGTTCACTCTCTCTGTTTGGCCGTCGGTTTGGGGATGATAGGCTGTGCTCAAGCATAACTGCGTTCCTACTGCTTCTTGCAGACTCCGCCAAAACTCGCTGGTGAAGATGGGGTCTCGGTCACTAACGATGCTAGATGGTATTCCATGGAGTCGAACGATTTCCTTAAGGTAAAGTGATGCTAGGGATGAGGCAGTTCTTTTACTTTTAACAGGTAAAAAGTGGGCGCTTTTAGTAAGCCTATCCACTATTACCCAAATACTAGTGTTGCCTCTCCTAGACCTAGGCAGCCCATCGATGAAGTCCATTGAGATGCTATCCCACTTCCACTGCGGGACCTCCAGTGGATGTAGCAGTCCGCCAGGCTTTTTCTGTTCTGCCTTAACCTTTTGGCACACCATGCACTTAGAAACGAATTCTGCCACGTCCTTTTTCATGCCGTTCCAGAAGAAAGTCCTTTTTATGTCTTTGTACATTTTATCTCCGCCTGGGTGTATCGTCATCTTGGAGTGATGTGCTTCCTCGAGAACCTTCTTTACTAAATCTTTTATCTGTGGGACGCATAGTCTTCCGTCTCGCCTTAACAAACCCCTATCGTCGATGGAGTATCGGTTGAGGTGACTTGAAGTCTCACCCCTAATTAGCCTATCAATTATTTCCACAAGCTGAGGGTCTTCGCGTTGTGCTGTCCCTACTGAATCCACTAAGGTTGGGCGCACTTCGAGAGATGCAAGCAAGCCCGGTACGAAATCGGAGGAAGGCCTAAAGTCGAAGCTGGCTATAAACTCTAGGCTTTGTCTTTCAACAAACAATGGGCTTAGGGTCAATTTCTTTCGGCTCAACGCGTCTGCCACTACGTTGCCTATGCCCGGAGTATAGGAGATTTCGAAATCGTACGAGGCAAGAAACTCCATCCATCTTTGTTGCCTCAAGTTAAGATCCTTCTGCGAGAAAAGATATTTCAACGATTTATGGTCAGTGTAAAGTTCGAACTTCTCACCTAGGAGATAGTGTCGCCAAGACTTGAGTGCAAAGACGATGGCGGCTAACTCTAGATCGTGGGTTGGGTAGTTCTTTTCGTGCACTTTCAACTGCCTTCCGCCATAAGCTACTACCCTTCCTTCTTGCATTAAGACGGCGCCTAGCCCTGTCCCACATGCATCCGTATAAACAGTGAACATCTTGCTCCCATCTGGCAGCGTCAAAACTGGGGCTGTTGTGAGAGCCCTTTTCAGTCGTTGGAAAGCAAACTCGCAATCCAAATCCCAATTGAACACTAGATTCTTCTTAGTCAATTTCGTGAGCGGAGCTGAGATTTTCGCAAAATCCCTTATAAACTTTCGATAGAAACCTGCTAGTCCTAGGAAGCTTCGGACCTCAGTCGCATTCCTTGGTGTCTTCCAATCTTGTACCGCCACTACCTTAGCGGGGTCCACCGCTAACCCTTGTTTGGATACTATGTGCCCAAGGAACCTCACCTCTTCTCTCCAAAAGTGGCATTTGGAGAATTTGGCTTTTAATTGATGGACTCGCAAAGTTTCCATGATTGCCCTTAAGTGCTGAGCATGTTCCTCTTCACTCTTTGAGAAGATAAGGATATCATCTACGAAGACCACTACGAATTTGTTGAGGAAATCTCTAAATACCCTACTCATCAGGTCCACGAAGTAAGCAGGTGCATTTGTCAAGCCGAAAGGCATGACAAGCCATTCAAAGAAGCCGTCTGGGGTTCTGAACGCCGTTTTATCGATGCTATCTTCAGCCACCCTTAGCTGATGAAAACCGGTTGCTAAATCGAGTTGGGAGAAAACAGACGCTCCTACAAGCTGGTCAAATAAATCGTCAATTCTAGGGAGAGGGTGCCTATTCTTTTTCGTTAGCTTGTTGAGCTCCCAATAGTCAACACATAGACGGAGTGAACCATCCGCCTTTGTAGCGAACACCACTGGAGCGCCCCATTCTGAAATGCTCCTCCTAATGAACCCCTTTTCTAGAAGCTCTTTAATCTGTTTACTGAGCTCTTTCCTTTCTCGTGAAGCCATATGTCTAACGGGCAACGCAACGGGCTTTGCATTATCTACAAGATATATGCGGAAGTCTATTTCCCGCTTTGGAGGCAAGCCCTTCACCTCTTCGAAGACATCCGGATATTCCCGGACCACTCTAACTGATTGCAAATTTTCAACGGAGGCATCTAGCGATTCAAGATAACTAAGCATAACCGCATACGAGGGATTACAAGAAATTTCCAAAGTATTACCGAGCTGGGTTAGGAGCCTAACAACCCTTTTCTCACAATCAAGGATGGCCCCATTACTGGATAGCCAATCCATACCCAAAATCAAACCATAACCCGAAAAGCCCAAAACAAAGGCACTACATTGAAATTCTACACTTAGAATAGAAATTTTCAAATCCAGACAGATCATAGACAAATGAGCTGGGCCCCCAATTGGGTTTGAAACAATTAAGGGGTCCTCTACCATACTAGTTTTTAGGTGCAGAGATTCTACTAAAGCAGACGAGATAAAGGAGTGTGATGCGCCAGAATCAAATAAAGTGCGAACGGGGTGATCATAAAGATAAACTACACTTTCTACAGAAGTATTTATACCTCGCTGTTGCTGAGGTGGCGCTTCTAGCACATGGACCTGTGCCCCTGGGGTGGATCCAGCCCTCTGCCCCTGTCCTCGTTTCTTTGGGCAGTCCTTAGCCCTGTGGCCTGTCTCACCGCAAGAAAAGCACCCGCCATTCTCCTTGGCCTTCTTTTTCCGGCAGTCCTTTACTAAGTGCCCCACTTTGCCACAGAAATTGCACTTCCTCTTCTCTTTGTTGCCTTTCCCGCCCTTCTTAAAGTCTGTCTTCTTAGGCTGCAAACCCTCTTTCTTCCCTTGAGAGCTTTCTGCCTTTGTCTCCTTCTTGCCCTTATCCTCTTCATTCAGCAATGCCATTTGCACCAACCTTTCATACGTGGCTCCCATGGGTATATGGGTCATGGCCAAACTGTGTAATGGCTCATTCAACCCTTTGACGAAACGGAGAGCCTTCTTGTGCGGGGTGTTGACTAGGTCAAGCCCAAACCTAGCCAGCTCATCAAACTGATTCACATACTCTCTGACTGTCTTGTCTCCTTGCTTAAGAAATAAGAATTTTTCCAACTGCAAACTTCTTTCTGCATCTGAGAGAAATTTAGTCTCAAACCTTGCCCTAAAGTCCTCCCATGTCTCCACTGGTCTTTCAGCATTAGTGACTTCCCACCAGTAGGAAGCCTCGCCCTTCAATAGCCACACTGCCAATTGTACTTTTTGTCTATCCTCTACCTCAAAGATGATGAACAGGTCTTCAGTTTCTTTCAGCCAATTCCTAGCTGCTACGAAGGACTCAGTTCCATGGAAATCCCTTCCTCCCATAGCTTTAAAATCTTTACATATCTTAGCAAACGTGTTTCCCCGAGGAGGAGGTGGAGGAAAAGGTGCCGCTGCGGCTGGATGATTTCCTTCAGCTGGGGGAGGAGGAATGGTAGGACCTGGCTGAGTGGCCCTTGCTTCTAAGAACCGTCTAAACCAACCAGGTATTGGTACCCCTTCCGGCAAGTTAAGTTCTTGGGACATGCTGAAACAAAAAGGATAGATTCAAAACGAAGGATAAGAGATAGTTCCTATGGCTTTGGGGGTGGACTTTGCCTTTTTAAAATAAAATAATATTTTCTTTTTAAAAATGCTTCTTTAAATTTCCTTTTTGACAATAATTTTTCAAAACTTTTTATCTTATCTGGTAAACCTATGCTCTGATACCAAGTGAAACACCCCACCTCCGTTAGGGTCACTCTCAAAGGGAATGCCCTAATTTTGGTGGAGGTTTATAAGTACAAGTCACAGATATACAAGACAGATATAAGAACACATATTTGTAAACAGCGGAAGAACAACAAACTTTATTTCATCAAGTCAAATACGTGTTACAACAACATCCTTTCCAAAAACATAACATAACACTTTCATAATCTGTCTTGAGTATATTATTTAAAGAAGCATAAATAAAACATAGATAAACTGCAAAAGCCCCATAGTGGATTGTCCAAAGCCATAGTTCAAAACAGGAAAGTCCAAGCAATACATTTCTCTTCTTCAAGCTGGATGCTAAGGTTGGTCAAGCTGCTGTGTTCCCTCCCTGAGGACCTAGGGGGGGAAACGGAAGAAAGAAGACGAAAGAAAAGTAGAGTCAGACATAAAGCCTGAGTAAGTCTAGTACTATTTTGTCTATGAATAAAGAACTGGGTATGATAAGTATAAACAAGAAGTGGGCAAGCACAATAAACTTGGTTAAGTTGTCTAGGGTCGAATATACTATCGTACCCCATGTTAATCTCTGAACCCATACAAACTAGTTTCCAACTGGCACCCCAAAATCAGGGTGATGTGATCCATTCTATGATGATCGGCTCCTACTCGCATAGTTACATGTGTCTTACGGCCCCCGATGTCTGTAGTTACCTATGCTGGTCCCACCATGGGGTGTATCAAGCCCCATAGTGGCAACCCGACACAACCTTAGAGTGCACAGGTATGCTACTGGTGTCCAGTGCCTTATTTTTCTGCACCGGAGTGTGTGCACGCCCGCACCCCGTTAGAACCTACACTGCTACACCACCGCCGTCGATTTGACCTCTTACAATCAGCCCAGTAATCGTGCCCCACCCTGCCTAGTTTCAGGGTATCCTGATACACCTTTTAGGGTTACTGCTGAAAAGGGTCCCCCGTTACTAGGTTTTCTATCTCTAGCCAACATGCTAAGTTGGTTAAGTGTTTCCTAACCTAACCCCACCAGTCCGTTTAGTTTAGCATGTTCCATTTTGATTAAGTCTTTAGTTCACTTAATCCTAACAATCCTGTCTCAGCCTTAATTGTCTTATTAAGGCCCTGACCTCTCACATTAGACAGGTATTGTTGTGGCTGCCTGTTGCCGGTTGGTTCCGGGCAGTCTTACGCCACAACTCAGTCTAACCTCGGGTCCTTATTGGGCTCCATGTTTAACCTCCCATATTGGATAGGTATTGTTGTGACTACTGGACAGCCGGGCGGTTCCGGGCAGGTTTACATCACAACTCAATCCAACCTCGGGTTAAACACATCGTATGTTCTACATTTACATATTTTGTCATTCTTCTTTATTTCTTATATGTAAATATTTGCGGCCCATTATTAAGTTAATGGTGTAAAGGTTACACCAATCACGGGCCCAACCCATACTTGAATTTGGGCCCTTCTATTTTATATTTTCATTCATTAATTAATTTTAACCCAACGTTATTTTCCCCCGTTTTACACGTCCGTTTATATATATTGGGCTTAGCCTTTTAAAGCCCAATTTAGCCATGCGAAAAGGGGAGGCTTAAAGCGTGATTACATACACAAAGAGGGGAAGGTGAGCGCATGAACTTGCATATGACGTTGGAAATACATAATAGAAACTGGTGTACTTGCATATATATACTTTGGTCATAAAGCATAGGTGACATGAACCAAACCATGTAAACTTAAGATAAGAATCTAACTTAGGTGTCACATAGTCTTAACTACAACATAGACCTATATTCTCATTTAGGCATAAACATAAACAAGTCATGTTCATAAGGTTTCTACATGTTTACAAAGGGGATACTTTGTTACTAACACAAAAGCATAGTTCAACTTAATCATGATTTAAGTCTAATCACATAACGATGGTATAAATATACTTATGCATAAATATTCCTAAACATGGTGTTTGCTTTAAGCTTGCAAAAAGGGGATTTTTGAGTCTAACCTAGCCATGTCTCACATATGTCATCATATAATTCTTGTAAACAAGATAGACTTAATCATGGATTTCAATTATGCCAAATATCATTCATAGCCTAGCCATATTCATAAGTTTGCAAAAGCATGACTTAATACATGGATTATGGTGTCAAAATTCCAACATAGTTTCTTATGAACTATAACAACCAAACTTGTTTCAATTACTTGCAAAATGATTTATGCACAAAAATATACATCATGATGACATAATAACAAAGCCCTAAACTTGCATGAATTTCAATCAACTACATACATGTAGCTTCAACATAGATTACATAATTTGCGCAATATTCCAAACGTATACTTGCATAGAACTACCGCATGTAGTTCTTTATAATGAATAACATAATTTTGCACAAATATGAACTACTTTATTATCCCAATTCAAGCATACAAATCAATACAGTTGTTCATTCATACCAAAGTAATACTCTACTTACAATGGTTGCGGCGAATTCTCTAATTAAGA
Organism: Allium sativum; assembly: GCA_030737875.1. Classification (NCBI taxonomy): domain Eukaryota; kingdom Viridiplantae; phylum Streptophyta; class Magnoliopsida; order Asparagales; family Amaryllidaceae; genus Allium; species Allium sativum. The sequence continues at coordinate 1,014,651,688 of CM060924.1, forward strand.
GATATGATTCCTATGTTGAATTGATTGGCTTTAGGTTGCTTGAATTGCTTTAGGCTTTAGAACTTTCTTCCTAATTCTCTCTCTAGTTGGCGGCTACCCTTAGTCGTTCCTCAGCAACATGGCGGCTATGTTCTTAATTTGAATGAATAGATTAGGGTTTAGTCTAGGGTTGTTTATATAGAGGTTAGGAACTGATTAGGACCCTTGATGTTGCTTGGATTGATCATAGCCATTCATTAGGAAGAGAGACCAATTAAAACTCGCCACCTAGCCCTAATGACAAAGCAGACCACTGAGAATCGGCCAAACACAGACCTGGCCAGCCAGGTTGACTGGGCTCGACCAGGTCGACACCCCTGTCGACAGGGTTGTCGACAGCCCTGTCGACATGGGTAGCCCAGGTCGACAGCCCAGTCGACCTGGGTGGCCCAGGCGGGTGTTTATCCGCCCTGGCCCATTGGGCCCGATTTTCGAATTTAAACCTGATTTTCTGAGCTTATTTTATTCTGTTTGAATTTTAAATTTAATTCAAAACTTCCGAAGGCCATATCTTCTTCATACGGACTCCGTTTTTCGAAAACTCGGACTCTATTTTGCGTATTTTTCCGAGAAGAACGCAATGGCGTATCCCGTTTCCCTTAGTTCTTTGATTTCAGATTAATTATACTTTAATTTGTTAACTACACAGTTATAGAATTTTCGGGGTGTTACAGTGTCTGACTCTAATTTTCTTTCGTCTTCTTTTCTTTCGTTTCCCCCTAGGTCCACAGGGAGGGAATACCGCAGCTTGACCAGTTTTCACATCCAGCTTGAAGAGAAAGAATGTATTGCTTGGATCTTTTTCGTTTTGGACTATGGCTTTGGACAGCAATTATGGGACTTATGCAGTTTACTTATGTTTTTATGCTTCTTTAAATAATGTAATCAAGACCGTTATGAAGATGTTATGTTTTTGGAAGTATTGTAAGACAAATCATGACATGGTTTGTGTAACACGTATTTTGTTGAATTAAAAATTGCTGTTGTTTTCCGCTGTTCAAAAATATGTGTATTTATATCTGTCTTGTGTATCTGTGACTTATACTTATAAACCTCCACCGAAATTAAGGCATTCCCTTTGAGAGTGACCCTAACGGAGGTGGGGTGTTTCACTTGGTATCAGAGCATAGGTTTACCAGATAAGATAAAAAGTTTTGAAAATTTATTTTCAAAAGAAAATTTAAAGAAGGATTTTTAAAGATAAAATATTATTTTATTTTAGAAAGGCATAGTCCCCCCAAAACCATAGGTATTATCTTTTATCCTTCGTTTTGAATCTATCCTTTTTGTTTCAGCATGTCCGAAGAACTTAACTTGCCAGAGGGTGTACCAATACTTGGTTGGTTTAGACGATTCTTAGAAGCAAGGGCCAATCATCGAGGTCCTACCGTTCCTCCTCCCCCAGCTCCAGGAAATCATACAGCTGCAGCAGCACCTCTTCCTCCACCTTCTCCACGGGGAAATACTTTTGCTAAGATATGTAAAGATTTTAAAGCTATGGGAGGAAAGGACTTTCATGAAACCGAGTCCTTCGTGGTCGCCAGGAATTGGATGAAAGAAACCGAGGACTTATTCGTCATCTTTGAGGTAGAAGATAGGCAGAAGGTACAACTGGCAGTATGGCTACTTAAAGGCGAGGCTTCCTACTGGTGGGAAGTCACTAATGCAGAAAGACCAGTGGAAACATGGGAGGACCTTTAGGGCAAGGTTTGTGGCTAAATTTTTTATCAGAAGCTGAAAGGAGTCTTCAGTTGGAAAAATTATTATTTCTTAAGCAAGGGAATATGACAGTCAAAGAGTATGTTAACCAGTTCGATCAGCTGGCTAGGTTCGGACTGGACCTAGTCAACACCCAGCACAAGAAGGCTCTCCGCTTTGTCAAGGGGTTGAATGAGCCATTACACAGTTTGGCCATGACCCATATACCCATTGGAGCTACGTATGAAAGGTTGGTGCAGATGGCATTGCTGAACGAAGAGGATAAGGGCAAGAAGGAGACAAAGGCAGAAAGCTCTTAAGGGAAGAAAGAGGGTTTGCAGCCTAAGAAGACAGACTTTAAGAAGGGCGGGAAAGACAACAAAGAGAAGAGGAAGTGTAATTTCTGTGGCAAAGTGTGGCACTTAGTGAAAGATTGCCGGAAAAAGAAGGCAAAGATGAATGGTGGGTGCTTTTCTTGCGGTGAGACAGGCCACCTGGCTAAGGATTGCCCAAAGAAGAGAGGGCAGGGGCAGAGGGTTGAATCCATAGCAGGGGCACAAGTTCATGCGCTAGAAGCGCCACCTCTGCAGCAGCGAGGTATAAATACTTCTGTAGAAAGTGTAGTTTATCTTTATGATCACCCAGTTCGCACTTTATTTGATTCTGCCGCATCACACTCCTTTATCTCATCTGCTTTAGTAGAATCTCTACACCTAGAAACTAGAATGGTAGAGGACCCCTTAATTGTTTCAAATCCAATTGGGGGCCCAGCTTATTTATCTATGATCTGTGTGGAATTGAAAATTTCTATTCTAAGCGTAGAATTTAAATGTAGTGCCTTTGTTTTGGGCTTTTCGGGATATGGTTTGATTTTGGGCATGGATTGGCTATCCAGTAATGGTGCCATCCTGGATTGTGAGAAAAGGGTGGTTAGGCTTCTGACCCAACTCGGTAACACTCTGGAAATTACTTGTAATCCCTCGTATGGGGTTATGCTTAGTTATCTTGAATCACTAGATGCCTCTGTTGAAAGTTAGCAATCGTTTAGAGTGGTCCGAGAATATCCGGATGTCTTCGAAGAGGTGAAGGGCTTGCCTCTGAAGCGAGAGATAGACTTCCGCATATATCTTGTGGATAACGCAAAGCTAGTTGCGTTGCCCGTCAGACACATGGCTCCACAGGAAAGGAAAGAGCTCAGTAAACAGATTAAAGAGCTTCTAGAGAAGGGATTCGTTAGAAGGAGCATTTCAGAATGGGGCGCTCCAGTGGTGTTCACTACAAAGGCCGATGGTTCACTCCGTCTATGTGTTGACTATAGGGAGCTCAACAAGCTAACGAAAAAGAATAGGCACCCTCTCCCCAGAATTGACGATCTGTTTGATCAGCTTGTAGGAGCGTCTGATTTTTCCCAACTCGATTTAGCAACCGGATTTCATCAGCTAAGGGTGGCTGAAGATAATATCGATAAGACAGCATTCAGAACCCCAGACGGCTTCTTTGAATGGCTTGTCGTGCCTTTCGGCTTGACAAACGCACCCGCTTACTTCGTGGACCTAATGAGTAGGGTGTTCAGAGATTTCCTCAATAAGTTCGTAGTGGTCTTCGTAGACGATATCTTGATCTTCTCAAAGAATGAAGAAGAGCATGCTCAGCACCTAAGGGCAATCATGGAAACTCTGCGAGTCCATCAGCTAAAAGCTAAATTCTCCAAATGCCACTTTTGGAGAGAAGAAGTGAGGTTCCTTGGGCACATAGTATCCAAAAAAGGGTTAGCTGTAGACCCGGCTAAGGTAGTAGCGGTGCAGGATTGGAAGACACCAAAGAACGCAACAGAAGTCCGAAGCTTTCTCGGGCTAGCAGGCTTCTATCGGAAATTCATCAGAGACTTTGCAAAGATATCAGCTCCGCTCACAAAGCTGACCAAGAAGAATCTAGTGTTCAATTGGGACTTGGATTGCGAATTTGCTTTCCAACGACTAAAAAGGGCTCTTACAACAGCCCCAGTTTTGACGTTGCTAGATGGAAGCAAGATGTTCACAGTTTATACAGATGCATGTAGGACAGGGCTAGGCGCTGTCTTGATGCAAGAAGGCAGGGTAGTAGCTTATGGTGGAAGGCAATTGAAAGTGCATGAAAAGAACTACCCGACCCACGATCTTGAGTTAGCTGCCATCGTCTTTGCACTCATGTCTTGGCGACACTATCTCCTAGGTGAGAAGTTCGAACTTTACACTGACCATAAATCGTTGAAATATCTTTTCTCGCAGAAAGATCTTAACTTGAGGCAACAGAGATGGATGGAATTTCTTGCCTCGTACGATTTCGAGATCTCCTACAATCCGGGCAAAGGTAATGTAGTGGCAGAAGCGTTGAGCCGAAAGAAACTAACCCTAAGCCCGCTGTTTGTTGAAAGACAAAGCCTAGAGTTTATAGCCAGCTTTGACTTTAGGCCCTCCTCCGATTTTGTACCGGGTTTGCTAGCATCTCTCGAAGTACGCCCGACTTTAGTGGACGCAATAGGGACAGCACAACGCGAAGACCCTCAGCTTGTGGAGACGATTGATAGGCTCATTAGGGGTGAGACTTCAAGTCACCTCAGTAGATACTCCATCGACGACAACGGTTGGCTAAGGCGAGACGGAAGACTATGCGTCCCACAGACAAGGGATTTATTAAAGAAGGTTCTCGAGGAAGCACATCACTCCAAGATGACGATACACCCAGGCGGGGATAAAATGTACAAGGACATAAAGAGAACTTTCTTTTGGAACGGCATGAAGAAGGACGTGGCAGATTTCGTTTCTAAGTGTATGGTGTGCCAACAGGTTAAGGCGGAACAGAAAAAGCCTGACGGTCAGCTCCATCCTCTAGAGGTCCCGCAGAGGATGTGGGATAGCATCTCAATGGACTTCATTGATGGGCTGCCTAGGTCTAGAAGAGGCAACACTAGCATTTGGGTAATAGTGGATAGGCTTACTAAAAGCGCCCACTTCTTACCGGTGAAGAGTAAAAGAACTGCCTCATCCCTAGCATCTCTTTACCTCAAGGAAATTGTTCGACTCCACGGAATACCATCTAGCATTGTTAGTGACGAGACCATATCTTCACAAGTGAGTTTTGGCGGAGTCTGCAAGAAGCGGTAGGCACACAGTTATGCTTAAGCACAACCTATCATCCCCAAACCGACGGCCAGACAGAAAGAGTGAACAGAATTTTGGAAGACCTTTTAAGATTGTGCGTCCTTGACTTCGGAGGGACGTGGGAAGAGCATCTTCCTTTGGTGGAATTTGCCTACAACAACAGCTACCAAGCAACCATCGGAATGGCGTCCTTCGAAGCTTTATATGGAAGATCGTGCCGATCACCCACATGTTGGTGGGAGTCTATTGACAAGCTCATACTTGGACCGGATATGATCCGAGAGACTTCAGAAAAAGTAGACTTAATACGGAGAAGAATGAAGACAGCCCAAGACAGACAAAAATCCTACGCCGACAAGAGGAGGACCGACCTTGAATTTGAGGTTGGGGACAGAGTTTTTCTTAAGGTATCTCCGCTAAGGAACGTTGTTCGTTTTGGAACCACAGGAAAGCTAGCACCAAGGTTCGTAGGACCGTTTCCTATTATTGAGAAAATTGGGAAAATGGCCTATAGATTAGAGCTACCCGAAAATCTGGCCGGAGTTCACAACGTTTTCCATGTTTTGCACCTCCGAAAATGTCTACATGAATCTGCTGAAGTGGTAGAGCCAAATATCCTAGAAGAAGTTGAAGTGGAACGCGAAGCAACCGTGAGGAAAGTTCCAACCCGCATATTAGGAACGGAAGTGAAGAAGCTACGCAACAGCAAAGTCAAGCTCGTCAAAGTTCAGTGGAGCGACGCCGAGGGAGACGCAACTTGGGAAACTGAAGCTAGAATACGCGCAGCCTACCCTTTTCTTTTCGAGGGTACATCTTTGATCTTTCTTTTTCCTTAAGTTGCGCTTTTATCTATCTTTTTAGGTATATCTCCTCGACCTTATCTTTTAGGTAGAAACTCTTTGGATGAAAACATGTAATTGAAACATGTTATGGATGATGGTTGCAAGTGGTTGCAAGTGATTGCTAGTGGTTGCTCGTGGTTGCATATACACACAATTTAGGTTTTAGATCGGCTCAGTCACTTCATGTTGCATGTGCATATATGTATTTATATTTGTATATGGTTGAAGTTTAATGTGCTGCCATATGGATGTTGCATTTATATGTGAATGATTGTGCACTCATGTAGAATCATGAATAGGAAAATTTGCATACATAATGGATTCATGACACTTACATAATTTGCATTAAGGAGGTCAACTGAATCAGTAGACCGACTGATTTTGCATTAGATAAGTACATATACACTCATTTCGCATATGATCATGAAGCATTAGAAGTCTTTTAAGGACAATGGATGCTCGTGTTTGATGGATGAGTAGATGGATGTTTGAATGTTAGGACATACATTCTTCCTGAACTTGGAGATTTCGGGGACGAAATCCTTTTAAGTGGGGGAGAATGTAACACCCCGTGTATTCTATAATAGTGAAATTCACAAAATTAAAGTATAATTAATTTCAAATCAAAGAATTAAGGGAAACGGGATACGCCATTGCGTTGGTCTCGGAATTCTGCTTGGGATAGAGTCCGAGTTTGCGTAAAACGGACTCCGTATGAAGAAGATATTGCCTCCGGAAGTTTCAGAATTCAGTTTAAAATTCAAACAGACAAAAACGGCTCAGAAAAACAAATTCAAATTTCAAAAATCGGGCCGGATTGGCTAGGGCAGGAATTTTCCCGCCCAAGGCACCCAGGTCGACTGGGTAGTCGACCTGGGGGTCGACTGGGTAGTCAACCTGGCCCCTGAGCCAGGTCGAACCCAGCCCCTCCTGGCTGGCCTGGTCTGTGCTTGGCCGAATTTCCGAGTCTTGCCTTGTCACTAGGGCTAGGTGTCAGCTACTGATTGGTCTCTTCTTCACACGAACGGCTAATATTCATCCAAGCTCCATCGATGGTCCTAATCAACTCACAAACTCTATAAAAAGGACCTAAGACTCCACCTAATTCACACAAAAAAAAATGAATATGAGACCTTCATGCTGCTGAAGAAAGATTAGGAAGAGCCTTCAAAATTGAGAGACAATTAGGAGACAATTTGAAAGCTTAAAGCAACGTCAATTAAATCAAAACAACGCCTACAACAAAGGATAGCATCTCCAAATTCAGAATTCAGATTCCTGAATTGAAGATTCGTCATACGTTGTAAGTAGAGTGCTATTCCGATGTGAATAAATAATTGTGTTTTGATTTGTGTAAAATGAGAAATAGAATTGTACTTGATTTGTGGTGATAATAATTCATATTTGTATGTTGCTATGATTCTAATCGATTTGGAATGTTGTGGTATAACGATTGGATATTAGCAAGTATGTAATTCATGTTGAAAACTACATGTTTGTGGTAGTTTATTACAACAACTATTTGATAATTGCAAGTATATGATTCATGTTGAAAGTAACAACTATATGTTTGTGGTAGTTTATTTGAGATTCATGCAAGTATATGGTTCACTATTATGCCAACATAATATATATATATATATAATCACTTTTAGTGTAGTTGGATCCATTTGGGTATTATGACTTATGTGAATTTATGTTGGAATTGGCATCATGATTCAAGTGCAAAACCATACTTTTGTATTAGAGACAAAAGTAAGCATCTTTGTGAACTTGTGTTGACTCTATGAACATGACTAGACTATGTTTGGTGTTATGCCTAATTGGAAAACATGTTTTAGGCCTATATTGTTATCAAAAATCATATGATAATATATGTGACACATAGCTAAGTTAGATTTACATTCCAATTGCAAGTTTGCATGAATAAATTAAAAACCATGATTTCATGTTTAGGTATGTTTATATTATATGAATAGATTAAAAACCATGATTTCATGTTTAGGTATATTTATGCCATGATTATATGAATAGATCAAAAACCATGATTTCATGTTTAGGTAGGTTTATGCCATGATTATATGAATAGATCAAAAACCATGATTTCATGTTTGGGTATGGTTATGCCATGATTATATGCTATTACAATGCAAGTTCACAAGTGCCAAATTTATGTTAATTAGTTCGCTATGTTGCAAGTTCATGCGTTCACATTCCCCTTTTTATGTTACTTAGAATATATAAACACCATGTTATAAGCCTCCCCTTTTTCATGTGGCTAAGTTGGGTTTAATTGTTAAACCCAACATATGTTATATTGTAGCAAACGTATAAAACGGGGGTAATGACGATTGGGTTAAAATATAGAACATATGTGTTGGCATGTTTGACGCATGCCAACAACCTTGAAAAACAATTAAGTGGTATAAATTAATTTTACCAAATAAATATGAATTTGAATAATGGGCCGCAAAATATTTACATATAAAAAGAAAAGAGACAAAATATGTAAATTTAGAAAATAAGATGTGTTTAACCCGAGGTTGGATTGAGTTGTGATGTAAACCTACCCGGAACCGCCCGGCTGTCCAGTAGTCACAACAATACCTATCCAATGTGGGTGGTTAAACACGGAGCCCAATAAGGACCCGAGGTTAGACTGAGTTGTGGCGTAAGACTGCCCGGACCCAACCGGCAACAGGAAGCCACAACAATACCTGTCTAATGTGAGAGGTCGAGGCTTTAATAAGACAATTAAGGCTGAGTCAGGATTGATAGGATTAAGTAAATTGAATTAATACTTATTCAAAATGGAACATGATAAACTATACAGACTGATTGGGGGTTAGGTTTACAAAACACTTAACCAACTTAGCATGTTGGCTAGAAATAGAAAACCTAGTAGCGGGGGACCCTTTTCAGCAGTAACCCTACAAGGTGTATCAGGATACCCTGAACTAGGCAGAGAGGGGCACGATTACTGGGCTGACTGTAAGAGGTCAAATCGACGGCGGTGGTGCAGCAGTATAGGTTCTAACGGGGTGTGGGCGTGCACACACTCCGGCGCAGAAAAATAAGGCATTGGGCACCAGTAGTATACCTGTGCATTCTAGAATTGTGTCGGGCCGCCACCATGGGACTTGATACACCCCATGGTGGGACCAGCATAGGTAACTACAACATCGGGGGCCGTAAAACACATGTAACTATGCGAGTAGGAGCCGATCATTAGAAACGAATCACTTCACCCTGATTATGGGGTGCCTGTTAGGAACTAGTTTATATGGATGCAGAGATTAATATGGGGTACGATAAGTATATTCGACTCTAGACAACTTAACTTAGTTTATGGTGCTTTCCCATTTCCAGTTTATACTTATCATACCCAGTTCTTTATTCATAGACTGTATAGTCCTAGACTTATTCAGGCTTTGTGTCTGACTCTACTTTTCTTTCGTCTTCTTTTCTTTCGTTCCCCCCCCCCCAAGGTCCACAGGGAGGGAATACCGCAGCTTGACCAGTTTTCACATCCAGCTTGAAGAGAAAGAATGTATTGCTTGGATCTTTTTCATTTTGGACTATGGCTTTGGACAGCAATTATGGGACTTATGCAGTTTACTTATGTTTTTATGCTTCTTTAAATAATGTAATCAAGACAGTTATGAAGATGTTATGTTTTTGGAAGTATTGTAAGACAAATTATGACATGGTTTGTGTAACACGTATTTTGTTGAAATAAAAATTGCTGTTGTTTTCCGCTGTTCAAAAATATGTGTATTTATATCTGTCTTGTGTATCTGTGACTTATACTCATAAACCTCCACTAAAATTAGGGCATTCCCTTTGAGAGTGACCCTAATGGAGGTGGGGTGTTTCAGGTGTACAACCCAATCAGGATCATCGGTAATTATCCAAATGATGTGAAGACTTCTGGTCTTCGACCACCGTCATCATCTTCGACTTATCGTCGAATCGGTTATTCAGAATGGGTATAAACCCGACCTTTCCGAACAACCCGCGTATATTAAAAACAAATGTTACACAAACACAACATACGCCTCATTCCAATTCATTAGTCACTAACCGTAAATCAGTAAGAAAGCAATTCCCCAAATATTAACCCCGAAGGCCGAAACCAACATCAGATCAATACCCAGGAAACCATTCTTCTTAACTAACCTACAGCTAGTTTCTAAATTTCACATTCTTAGGGGAAAGTTCCCATTAATTTTATCCAAGATAAATTCTTTAAATTTATTCTTTAATCTTCCTTTGGATGTCATTTCAAACCAAATTTTGGTTTTCCAAACTAGTCGGGATTAGCGAACCACACCGAAGTAATTATTTATTTTATTTCCCAATCCCAACCTATTCATCCCATGAAGAAAAACTGGTAATACTCCATATCTAACACCACGGTGTTATCGGTAAAATTAATTACCATTTCACGTTCAAATCTAATTAAAGATTTGACTATCGTTTTGGAGCAAAACTGGTGATACTCCATTCTCGCTCACTTTCTAAATTTGATAATTTAAATTAATTACAGATTCATTAAAACTCCCTTTTCTGGGTTAAAGAACTAATGTCATTTAAAACACAGTTCACGATAAACCCAAATCACATTCCCTTTATTATCAGGTTAAAGAACAAGTGGTATTTAAAACACTGTTCACGATAAACCCACAGATCAATTCTATTTAAAACCCATTTCAAATCCAATTTATTTATTTAAAAATAAATGGGTTTTAATTTCAGTTCAAAACTAGTTCATTTCGATAAAAATCTATTTTTATCTTTTCAAATATGGAGTTTTTCATCCTAATTTTTCCCAAATCATTTCTTATGATTTTACACAAATTATTACTATTTTTAATAATTTTATCAAGGCCCGTACAGTCGATTTCCATCAACGGACATCGAAATGCACTTACAGCGACCTTTTCCAAATTTGATTTGGACGTACCTCCAAATCCAACTGTTAGATTTCAAACTTCTAATATTCATTAGAAAGCTCTTTTCGATACGAACCCAAAGGTTCCGGTTTTAGGAGAATCCGACGGTCGGATCTCCCGTAATGTCCGTTCGAAGTCAATGGTCAAAATTTACGAACTACCGCGGCGCGGCGCATTCTATTCAGGCCATTATATTATACATATAATATATATAATATATATTTCGTCGATTACTATTTAAAACGAATTTTATAAATAGTTTTAAATTCGTTTCAAAAACAATTTCAACTTCCATTTCCAATTCAAATCAAAATTGAATTTTTCCTTATAAATTCGTTTTAAAATTCATTTCAATCCAATTCAAATTTGAATTCAATTTGAATTCATTTCAAATCGATTTTTATTCTATTTCAGTTCGTTTTCAATTCAATTCGAATTCGTTTTATATTTAATTCAATTCGAATTTGTTTTATATTCAATTCAATTCGAATTCGTTTTATATTCAATTCAATTAGAATTCGTTATATATTCAATTCAATTCGAATTCGTTATATATTCAATTCAATTATATAAAAACGAATATAATCGATATAAATATCGTTCGCGTCAAAATAGCGCATCTCTAATCAACACGGCTTTATATATTTCAATAATTCCGTTATTCTATTCAACAAATGAATCTATATTTTTGTGAACACATGACTAATCTCAACGAATGAGTACTGTCAACGTGTGACTATTTTTGTTATTTAATATATTTTATAAAAATTATGGTATCTATCGTTTGATTTCAAATCAGACTCCAACCGTAAATTAGTAAGAGAACGATTCCCTGAATATTAACCCCGAAGGCCGAAACCAACATCAGATCAATATCCAGGAGACCACTCATCTTATCTATTTTGCAATTAGTTTCTAATTTTATATATGATAAAGATGTAAATTTCATTATTAAAATATTTCGTTCAACACATGACTAATCTCAACGGATGAGTACGGTCAACACATGAACCTTTATTTTATAATATTCTTTATTTTCTAAATTGGAATGAGGCCCAATCAATCACCATATAGCATTAACTATATGGATTCCATACAACTCATGTATATAATAGCAACGATAAATAATCAACCATCATCCAAAGTGCACTACACTGTGTAAGCATCAAATATAGATATCTGACGCTTATAACAGCCTGTCAATCAATCGATCGACATACAACTAATTATTGGGATTAGTGTATGCCATATTTTATCCCAATACCCGTGTGGGGCTTCAAACAATCAAACACAGATTTTATTTGTGCAGTTGGGCGATGTGTAAAATTTATCGTCCCAATCAATGTCCTTCAAATAGGTGTACATAAACAAACCGTCCGGTTTGTAAATGAATATTTATTTATTCACGTTCACGTTAAAAATTATATTTTTAACGACCAAATTATTTTATTCAACCTATGAATATTCTATTCGGTTCATTTATTAAATAAAATGATATCTTTATTTTTCTAACTTATTTTAGAAAATTTTGGCGGCATAACGGCACGATACTAGAAACGGGACAAGGCCTTGCCTTATCCCCGGTCTAATAATGGCCCACGCCATACACATATCAATCAAGCAAATTTCAATTCACCAAACAACCAAATTTAGATCAAATAATCTAACCAACTACACAACCAAACAAACAAGTCCATGGTCTGTGGACAGTGGTGTCGGGTGCTACTAAACATCGTCTGCATCCTAGTATATATTTATAACTAGAAAAAGAAATTTAAAGTGAGAAGTTCTCACCGAGGGTTCCACTCCTCCATTTCATTTCTGAATCTCTGAACCGTCTGAATTCCTTTTTGATATTCAATCCGTTTCATCTCACTTCTTTTCACGCTGTTCATATATAAATAAAAATCACACTTTTATTTCTACTTTATATATTTTTACAACGCTACTATATATAAAGATCGAATTTTTAACTTCACTTCATATATATAAAAATCGAATTTTTAATTTCGTTACATATATAAAGATAATATTTTTATATTCCCATCTTATAAAAATCATATCTTTATAATCTCTACTATATAAAAATCATATTTTTACCTTTTCTATAGTATAAAAATTATATTCTTAACCTTCACATATTATAAAAATTATATTTTTATATCAATATCGTTCATATGAAAATCACTTCTTTATATCGTTAAAAATCCGTTCTTTCTTTGATTAAAAATCCATTCTTTTCTTTGTTAAAAATTCAACATTTTTCCATATAAAAATATCATCTTTCTTATACAAAAATATCGTCTTTCTTTTACAAAAATCCGACCTTTCTTCTAAATAAAAATCGAACTTTGCTTTAAAATAAAAATCGAACTTTCTACAATAAAAGAAATCAGAAAACTCACTTTTCTGATTAGCGGAGGGGTGCTGCGTTCATGAACGAGAGCAGAAGGAGAGGGGCGGATGAGTTTGTCGGAGTTGTTGAGGAGGGGAGTGTACATGGCAGCGGAGGACATCGCGTTTGGGTCTGGGTTCTCGGGATCGCGCACAGGAATCGAGTGGAGGGAGGAGAGAAGAGGTGGCGGAGGCGGACTGTCGGAGGTGGGAAGGAGCGACGGGTTCGCGTTGGGGGGGTTTGATGCTGTCGTCGTTCGAAGAGGAGAGGATGCCAGCGCGAGCAAGAGGGGGAGACGCACGACAGGAGGAGGAGATCGAGGCGAAGGTGGGGGGGTCTGGCGATGGTGGCCACAGGCGGCGACGGGCTTGGGGGATCGACGAGGCAAGCGAGGGTTTTTTTTTTTTACTTTCAGATCTGAAATGAAACGGGGTGTGGAGGGAAAAGGAGATAAAAGGGGGTTGACTAAGTTTAATTATTATTTTTAATTTATTTTTAAAATCCAAAAAGGATACTCTTTATTTTGAACTCAGAATCGAACCCATCGACAGTCGTCCCTAGCTAATCACCCCCATTCCGAACACAATGGGATATGTATCGTAAGCCAATTCGATCGTTACGGTCTGTTTCCGTTCAAATTAAATATAAATCAGTGTATATTCAATTTGAACGTACATTTCAAATTACCGGGGCCACATACGGACCCAGAAAACCCCTGAAAAATTATTTCTAGCTTCGTATTGACGATACAGTCTTAACAAAACTAATTTCGTCAAATTCTGAGACTGTTGGAAAAAAAAGGCAATTTTCCAGTCGATTAAAATCAACTGAAACTGGTCAAACACGTTTTCCTTTGCCACGCTCGCATATTGATTCGAAAAATTACGAAAATTGAAATCTAGCAATAACTTGACATCACAGATCCAACAAAAGTGGTTTCATAGAAATCCGAGGTCATTTGCAAAATTTCCATTTTTAAGGGCCTGAATACCATAACGACTATTCTGAAAATTCAAATGGACATATCTTTTGATTCCCGCTATGAAATTTTTATTTTTCGGATTCGTTGGAAAGATATTCTCAATTAGATCCTAATGTTTTTGGTTTCGTTAAAATCTGGTTTGTTTTGCACCCGGTATGTTCAATTGAAGTTTGAAATCGAATTATCGAACTACCCGACCACTTTCAATTCTATTTATAATTATATATAATTATTTATATTCTAACGACGACGTATATAATATATACGTTCGAATTATATTCAAAATAAATTTCTCGTCGATATTTTTTTAAAATAATCTATTTTAAATATTCAAACTTCACTAAAATTGCCAAAATAAAAATTTTGAACCGGCTCGCATTTCCGGGTTGTTACAATATACTGATATAAAAATGAGATTTCTATTATGCAAACATTTTATTCATAAAAAAAATGTGCTCTTTTCAAATGTTAACATTCCTAACATCAATATGTGATCTCCCTCATATTAACATTTCTAACATAAAAATGTGATCTTTGTAATGCCAACATAAAAGTGAGAATTTTATTTTATTAACATTTATAAATAAAAATGTTATTCTAACAACTTATGTAACAAAATGATGTTTTTATTTAACAAAACATGATGCTAACAAGACGATGTTTTTATTTTAACAAAACATTGCTTAACAGAAATGGACATTTTTATTTTACTGATTCTAGTTCGACGAAAACACATAAAGAGGATAACTTTATTTTGTAGACATTCTAAAATAAAATAATAACTTCAATTTGTGTTAGCACTAATCTGTTCAACAAAAATATCATTTTTGTTGTTGACTATTGTATTTACACATAAATTATCCATCCATTCAACAGATCAACCATAACAGTATCGTCATCACAAATCAAATCATGATTAACAACAAATAGAATTTAGCAGCGGACACAATCATAATAAATAAATTTAATTATATAAATAAAAGAATAGAATTTCTCACTTAGATTTTGATTCAGATCTGAAATTTCCTGAATTTTCAACATGATCGGTTACAACTCTAGTCAGCTTCATAGCGTAGATCTTGGAAGGACGATTCCAACGCAACTGAAATCATTTGATTTCGTTTCTGTATGAACGAGATATGATTTTATGAAAGTTGACCATATTTCAAAGAAAATAAATGAATGAATTAATTAAATAATATACCATCTTCTCCTTCAATATACATGCCAATGGTTTCAAGTTTGTTCGATCCTTAGGGTTCAGGTTTTCACGAACTTCAAGGCACGGGAAGATGATCAGAGGCGTCAGCAAGGTGCGCCTTCGAAGAGGCTTTCCGGTGATGGGGTCCACACCCAACTCGCGCGCCTATTGGTGGAGGAATTCAAGGCGCGACGGCGGTTGTTCGAGCCCCGAAAACTCCCAGGATACGATGCTATACTTGATCAAAGCCGTATGGTTTGAAAGATCTCTCGAGCCCCTTCGATTTTGTTTTAGCTTTCAGAATTAATTCTCCATGGGGAAGGAGGAAATTTGGATTGAAGTTCGGTGCGTTTGGGCTGTTGGTTTAGAAGATGGCGGCTGCTTCAGACTAGGCTAGGGTTTAGCGTATACTACTGTATTTATACTAGTAAATATAACGTATTTTATTTTATTTATTTTCTAAATTTATCTGTATGTTGCTACAAACTCCAAATCAAACCCAACGATTGTCGCCCCTAGCTAATAACCCCCGTCCCGGTCACACTGGAATATGTTTTGTAACCCAATTCGGCTGTTACGATATGGTTTTCTTTTAATTAAATTATAGATCATTTAATTATTAAATTCAAACGTACATTTTAAATTATTGGGGCCACATACGGACTCTAAAAATTACAGAAAAATTATTTCTAGTTATGTTTTGACGACACGGTTCTAACAAAACAAATTTCATCGAATTCTGAGACTATTTGAAAAATGGCCATTATCAAGTCGATTAAATTCGAGTCAAACAGACAAAACACATTTTCTTTTACCACGCTCACATATTAATTCGAAAAATTATGAAAATTGAAACTTAGCAATAATTCGACATTCCGGTTCCAACAAAAGTTGTTTCGTCGAAAACAGAGGTCGTTTGTAAAATGACTATTTTTAAGGGCCATATTATATATATATATATATACACATAAATTCTACAGTGACTTTTCTAAATTTTGTACTGGTCATAACTTTTGATTTCTAAAGTGAAATTTCAGTTTTTCCGATTCGTTAGAAAGATATGATTAAACAGATTTAAATATTTCTTGTTTCGCTCAATTCTGATTTAAAATGAATCCTGTGCAGTCAATCAAAGTTCAAATTCAAATTTTCAAACTTCAGCGCTGTTTTAAACTCCTTTTATAATTAAATTAAATTTATTCGTTTTTAACTTTGATTAAAATAAATTTTTCGTCGTTATTATTTGAAATAAGTTATTTTAAACATTCTAAATTCATTAAAATTTCTAAAATAAAAAAATTAAATTGGCCCCAAAATTCCGGGTTGTTATAATCGCCCCCACTTAAAATCTTTTCATCCTCGAAAAGGAATGTAGCTAAAAGTTGTTTGATTAACCAACTCAACTAAATTTTTATTTTAATATTTTTGTTAGTTAAATTAATTATCGTTTCTATACTTTTATTAGTTAAACTAATATTCAAACATCACAACCAGCAATCAATTAGGTGATTAACTTTTCATATATATATAACTTTTATATATAATCAAAAATCATATTTTTAGTGCAAATCACAGCAATGTGTACTAACTAAGTTTTGGTTCTCATACCAGTCAATGGAAATATATAGATATACCACTTTCGAAACTCGAACCTAAACTCTGATGACGCTAGCAATCATCGGAATCATCTCCGGGCGACTAGAGTGTGATTCTATATCAATCGAGTATATTAAAACTTCGAATATCCGTTAACTACTCGTATATTCAAAATCTTTATATACTCAATTGTCCACATTAAAATATAATAATATATTCAAATACGTATTTTTAGATAAAATTTTCAAAACTAAATTTGCTTTTATTCTCATTTTAAAGAAAATAATACTCTTCGGACTCATTCTAAGATACTACTGATCCCATCTCTAACGAGTCATCCTTATTGGATATTACTAATCCAATCTCTGATGAATTCTTTTGTTCGGTTCTAATGTGCCTTGTTCTCAAGCCCTGTAAACCAAAGCTCTAATGCCAAATGTGACGACCCAAAACTTCCCGTAAAGGAAAGCCTGGATTGCTTTGAGAACAATACACATTAGGACACAAACTGAAGAACATTTTATTGCTGATTACAACAATTACATAAGAGTACAAGAATGTAACAGAGTATGAAAACTTATTACATAATAGAAATACAATAATACCAGAGATTTAAATTACATTTAAATAGCAGCGGAAAATATTACAAATACACAACCGAAAGGAATACACGGATACAGAGCTTTCTGAATATCGCTTCATCTGTAAACCAGGATCCCGTAACTATCTGCAAAAAAGCTACTTGACTGCCCATGTGGAAAATATGGGCACCCGAGTTTGCCAGTGAAACAAAATACAGGTCAATCATGGGACTGGTATGAGAAATCTTAACTTAACTTATCTACTAACAAGGCTAATCACAGGACCACGCCGCTAACGCGGAACAGGTTTACTCCATTGGATTGCCAATGCATAAAATAAAGTAAATCGTTAAAACAACGCAATGCTTTTTAGAAAAATGAAACCATTATAAGACCCAAGTCCCATCACACAATGCAACACAAACCGGAGGATAGGATTTTACCTTATAATGGTCAAAAGATGCTTGATACGATAAAACGGATTTGATATTAGTGAGTATATGCTTTTAAAAACCATTTCAATCATAATATATCAATCATAGACGACATAGGTACCATATATCATGTCGCCATACTAGTTCTACAATCAAAACCGCAAGGTCATATCGAAAGTTGGATTTCCAACATGAGTCGAGGCTAGGGGCAAGCTCCTCTCCGATTCGAGAAACTCTAGCAAATGCCTCAGGATCACACCTATGGGCAACCCTTGGATCTTCAGGGTCGGTTCCTGCCTATCGGCAATGGATTAATTGTGCCTGAGCACATGCTTCCCGGTCCTTTTGGACCTATAGTATGACCACTAACGGCCTATAAAAATCCGAGTCGCCTCAAAATCCATCATCCACATAAGTAAAATGCCAGCCAGTTTAAGCACCGGCACTACTCCTAGCTAGAAAGAAACGTGTGCACTCCCTGCAGTCCTACTCCCGTTTTTGACTCATACCGGGGTGTGAGGCTCGCGAAGTCACGCTATACACAAAGCTATGCCGTAATAGGCTATACTTTGATCATCCCACAAGGCCCTGCTTTTCAACAAAAGCCTTGATCAATTGCATCTTGGCGTGCCACATTGACAATTCACGCCATGCAATCAATCACTATTAATATATACCAGGGTGTTAAGCAGAGAATAAATTCCCCACCACCAAACAGACATACATTAATAGAAATCGATTTAATTCACATGGAACGAAATCCTACGTCAGACACGGATCTATTTACAAGTATGTTCTTGGTCTGAACGAAACCGGAGACACCTGAGAGGTCCTCGCATATCCGAAACAATCAACAATAGTCCGGACGGCTACCACTGAAGCCCCTTCAAGGTAGCTACTCCCATCATGGGTCTCAGTAGCAACACATCCATTCGATGTGAAGATTGTCGATCTTCAACCACCGTCTTCATCTTCGACTCTTCATCGTCGTAGTAATTATTCGGAATGGGTTAGACCCGGTCTTTTCGAATAATTCTCGTATTTTTTTATAATTAAAAATCAAGTGCTATAAAACACATCCAACGCCTCATTCCAATTCAGAATATTCTTCTAATAAAATATTCGTATTATTCTATCAAAGATAAATTCTTTAAATTTATTCTTAAGTCTTTCTTTTAAAGATTTATCAAAACCCCATTTGGTTTTAAATATCAAAAATCATTATTCAATGATTATTTAAATTTAAGAAATTAATCTTATCTTTCACTTGGTAAAAGAACTAATGTCATTTAAAACATAGTTCATGGTAAACCCAAAATCATCTTCCATAAATATGGAATCTTCACAGAAATCAAATCAATATATAATCGTTATAAATTTCTGTATCCGACCAATAATATAAATGGAATAACGGCAAAGCCTCTTAAATTCCATATGTAGTATCGGTTTTCTTTTACAGAAGCTTATCTCGGTTATTAATTAATTCGAATTCCATTCAACTCAAATTTAATATATTAAATTGGAAAACTTGGCTTTTGGAAAATTCCCATTTAAATCTTAATAAAAGATTTATAAATTCCAAATCATATATTTTCACTGTCAGTTGAGTTAAAGAACACATGTCACTTAAAAACATGGTTCACAATAAACCCAACTCACATTTCATCCTATTTCAATTACTAAATATAATTGAAAACTTTAATAATCTAAATTAAAAGATTATTCTTTTCATACAGGGTTTAAGAACAGTGTTATTTAAGACACTATTCACGACAAACCCAAATCCAATTTATTTAATTTCAATTAAATATCAACAAATTGGAAACTTCATTAAATCTTAATTTAATGATTTATTCTAGTTAATTACTAGTTCATTTCAATAAAAATATATTTTCCCAAAATATATTTCTTTTCTAAGATATTTTCTAAAATATTCTTTTTCTAGAATATTCTTTATTGGAATGTGACTCAATCAACAACCATATATTGCATGAAATCAACCATCATGATAAATAATTATCAAACATCCAAATACAGCCAGAGTGGATTCTACAACTAAATATTGGGACTAGTGTAGATCAAATATCATCCCAACACCCGTGTGGGGTTTCATCCAATAATTAAATAATAAATTATTTGTGCACTTGGGCGATGTGTACAAATTACCGACCCAGTCACATAAACAAGTCGGATGACTTGTAAATGGAAGTGTAGTATTCAGTTTGAATATACTAACCATATATTTAACACATCAAACATTACAACATCACAGACATCTATTTCAATTCTTTTTATTGTGTACAAATGACAATAAAAATCTTAACTTTTATTTCAATACTGTTAGATCAAAAAATGGCTCTAACACCCAAATTGTTAGCCTGCTTTGTGACCAGGCTACCCAAAGCAAAGATCATGTTGACATACCTTAGGGTAAATGCTGTCTCATATGGAATCTCTGGATAACATCGCTCTCCGGCATTGGAAGCATCATCAGAAGACACAAGGCAGTTTGGCCAAAATCACAACATCAGTATAAACTGGCCCGAAACCCCTATAAAATGACCTCATTTGGATCTATTCACCTCATATACTTGTAGCCCTTTGAATTAGCTTCAGTTCGAGCTTTGGTTTGGCTCAATTGGACTTACGGTTTGAAATTTGCGCCCATTTCCGTGAACGGGTGTAAGCTGGCATATGACCGCGATCCGATCCGCCCTTGCCTACGCGATCCGATCCGCCCTTGCCTACGCGATCCGACTTATGACCGCGATCCGACCTATGACCGCGATCCGACCCATGACCGCGATCCGACCTATGACCGCGATCCGACCTTCGGACCTGTTCAAACGCAGCTTGTTTTGACCTATTCTCAAGGCTACTGGCTCTCCTATTTTTCTGGATCGCCTGCCACGTACCCCATCACGAACCAATCCTCCCAGGAGCTTTCCTACAGCTATAAATACACCTTCAGAGGGCATTTTCAAGGGACTTTTTGGCATCTCCTAACCATGGCTGCCATAGCCAACACTTCTCCATGAATAACCACCATCTTCCTCAATAAATTCAATGGATTCGGAGAGAATTATTCATTGAATTCAAGTGATTGAAAGACAATATTCATTGTAATTGTAATCCATGAGTGAAATGAGAATATATGAAGTGGACGTAGGCTCGTTAACGCCAAACCACTATAAAAATCTTGTTGTCTTGCTTTTTTCTCTATTTTCCGATTATTTCTTCATATCCTATGCTCAAAATACGATAATTTGGGTGTTAGAGCCATTTTTTGATCTAACATTTTGGTGCTTTCACTGAGAACCGAATTCTCAACCTATCGGATTGTTATTCTACTATTTGGATTTGAAAGTTCGAAGAAAACAGTCCGCGTTTCTACCATTTTTGAATATTTCGTTGATTTCAGAAAATCAGAGCTTCATGCCTTCGAAAAAAAGCTAAGGGTTCACAAGCTTCATGACCAAATGAGGATAATAAAGAAAATGCACAGGAGAAGGTTAGAGCAGGTGGCCGGTTCGCGGTTCGCGGATCGTAGGGGGTATCACGAACTGGTTCGCGGTTCGCGGAACGACCTCCACGAACGGAGCCCAAAGAGCCATCACGATCCGATTCGCGGTTCGCGGAACGACCTCCACGAACGGAGCCCAAAGAGCCATAACGATCCGATTCGCGGTTCGCGGAACGACCTCCACGAACGGAGCCCAAAGAGCCATCACGATCCGATTCGTAGTTCGCGGAACGACCTCCACGACCCAGGCCCAGAGTGACCTTCACGACCCGACCTGGTGTAGGATCCGCGATCCGATCCGAAGACGTTGATTAATTGACGATCCGAGCCACGAACCAGACGACAGTAGCGAACCGCGACCCAGAAAAGTGGTGACGAACAAGGGACTGCGGGGCCCCGGACCTCCGCCGGCGCTGCGCCCGGACCCGCTGACGGCCTCGCCTTCGGCTCGGAGCACGGCTCGCCTTCGGCTCGGAGTACATTCTGACCCACAATTATCACAAATTCTTATCGACCAAGATTCGGTAGGTATTCTGAGGATTCTTTCCAGAAGCCATGACCTCTATCTACCGATGTTATTGAATGTGAGGAGTTGTTGAAAAGATTCGACACGCTGGCTATGGCAGTATACAAAATAATGATGGTCTCATAACAGCCTCCTCTTCCAGAGCTCCAATGGTGTGCATATTTCCCAAATGCAACTGATGATGCTCCTGAGCGAATAGTGATCACCTAGTTTACGTGACTTAAACCTGTCCTACAGGCGAAATCCCAGATGACATTGACATAGAGCAATCCGGATACTATTCCGAGGATGACTCAAAAGATCCCAATGACCATGATTCTCAATAATGGAATACCCGACGGCAAGTAAGGACCCTAGCACTACAAAGTTACTCTTCGCTTGAATGGCGTGGTGAAAAACGTATGCCCTACGGTTCACCTATTTGCCGCCAACCGCATCGAGATAGATTGATTTCCACGTGTCCAAGGGTTAGATCGATGTACTTTGGTCCCCAGAGTTAGGAACCAATTGAACCTCCGCAGACCGTGCTTGGATATATGGATCATTGCTTGGATGATAACAACTTGACTGCTCACTAGCCACCATATGACATTGGTCAAGAAATGAGAATTTGAGATCAACGCAAATATGAATCAACCATTAGCTCTCCACTTCATACAACAGTTGTGATAGGATATACGAACCTTACTTGAAGCCTCAAAAGCTATGCTATCATGTTCAAGCTCATCTGATCAAGATTCAGACAGACCAGCTC
The DNA here is from genome assembly GCA_030737875.1 of Allium sativum. NCBI lineage: Eukaryota > Viridiplantae > Streptophyta > Magnoliopsida > Asparagales > Amaryllidaceae > Allium > Allium sativum. The sequence goes on from CM060924.1 coordinate 1,014,674,354, forward strand.
CAACAGAATTCAGAGCCTACATTGCACCCTAGAGCCTATTGCTAAATATGCCAACCGAAGATGGAGCGGGAATGGTCTGTGGTGACCAAGTTATTGGAGAAGCCGACTATTCAGCTGGATGGACCATGCTACGCAACAAAGATGGCGTGAAACCCAAAGATGCTTCCCCTCTAGATGAAATGGAGTGTGAAGGAGGTATCAATATTGCGAATAATGGGAGCATCACAAAAGGAATTGCCCAAGGATCTGTCTGAAGATCTAGATCCCAGCAAGGATCATCATTCGGGATGCACAAGGGTGACATCTAATGATGCAACTACACGTGCTCCGATTGGTGACGTCGACCTGACTAAGGTCTTGAAATCGGATCTCATTTAGACCTCTTCCGAACGAAGGAACCACGACTCGCAGCTTACCTAGAACCGGAAGAAGGGTTGTTGGACGAATTCGAACGTTACAACATATCTCATGTCCTACGAGCAGAATATCAGAAGGCGGATAATCCGGCCAAGTTAGAAGGGTCCGACAATATAGAAAAGATAGAGATGATCCCCATCAATACACTATGAAATACAACCATTGATCAGATGGAAGTTGATCCAACGTTGGAGACCAAACCCGGAAGAGGGTCATGGTTAACTCCATGATAAACTTCCTACAGCACAGAATGCATCTGACAAGGTGAAGTGAAAGGCGTGCAATCGTTTTTTTTATGCCTCGAGATATGACATGCAATTCGACATTGCCTATTTTTCTTGGAAGGTTGTCCCAAAACAAAAACCAACGAGTGCAATTACCAAATTCACCGCCCTGAATGATTCGACCAAATCACCAATCAGCCACCCACTAGATGGGAGATGTACATGAATGAAACTTCTGGCGAACGGCGTTCTGAAGTTAGAAAGTGAAGACTCATACTTCTACTCTTTTCATCAATTATCTGCCAAGTGACTCACTCCCCTAAGGCTGGGGGCAACTACAGATTTGAGCATAAATTGCTCGAGATTACATCATCTAATTCAGAGCTGATACATCAAGAATTTGCCTGGCCAATTGACTTAGTCTTGCCTGAAAGTTAGCAAGTTGAAGATCTAGAACGCTTAGGCATGAATGCTGGTTGATTGTCGGCGCACCAACCCTTGTCCCTGATGTGGGATCGAGGGTATATCAGCAAATTTATATGATATGATTATCCCACCAGCAGTAATATCCTATTTCCTAGCATGGAAAGTGAAAAAAATTCTATAAGCATGAATCTATTGGTCTCATGCTAATTTACAACCTAACACTAATGCAAAGATGTGCTACCGTTAGCAATCCAGTCATGACTTCCTGACACTCTATCCTTACCATCAACACGGGAGCAAAAAGACGATTTGAATGAGATGCAACCTCATCACTCGCTTATAGTACCTACCAAGCCGCCTTTGCCATCTCAAGACCCCGACCAAGGTCTATTCACTTTTTGGGACTGCCACCCCCATGATAATCTGAAAAGACACCCCTCATCAACTAAAGGACTTTGGCAGCCCTTTATTGGCAGAGATAGGGCGAAGCAAAATGGACCTGCAATGAATATGCAACGCCATTTTTCACTCAGAATGATACTCATTCCTTTATCAGGATTATTTTATAACCATGACTCTTATATTTGCATCCTTTATGAGTTATTGATGTAATTAACTCAAATGAAATAATATGTGGATGGTGTAGGTACCTTGGATCTGGTATCGATCAGACTTTTAACACCCGCATGCAGAATTATGGAGCACTGCCATAACGGGCCCGACTGAACTGCTCGCTAGCAAAGTCATGGCCCCCGTCTAAAGAAAGTCATATAGCTCAAGGTGGATTTGGAATGATCATCCAATCCTTGGCTTACACGTGGCAGACCGCAAGACAATTGTACATAAATCATTGAATCGCAAAGTCGTAGTCTAACTCCAGATAAACACGGTGTGACCGCCTACATGGCTCGATCTTATGCTCGACGCCACCGGATTACATGAATTCAAATAAAGGAGGCAATACTGCCCCTTGATATGCTCACTTTTCAATCATGCAATTTACTTTCATATGCTTTCCGAGTTATTGACATGACTAACTCGTGTGATATGAATGACGCAGGTACCCGAAGTTTGGTGCCAACCAATCCTCCCAAAGACTGTTCGGAGGAACGCAGAGCCTTGGCAAACGTTTTCCAACTGTTTGTCTGTCTGACTTTAATCCTCAGAGCTTGGATTAAAATATAAACCTTGGATGAGTTTGAAGGGCGTGCCTGATTGAAGACCGCTCGATCCATGACTCTAACTCTCATGATTCGAGAGAGAGTATAAAGGACGCGAAGATGACGTCCACAAGGCGCGAAGGTGCACCTTAATGGGAACCGCCTCGACAACACTCTAACTCTCCAGAGCAGAGAGAGTATAAAAGCGTCTCTGATTGAGCACTGAGAAAGAGCTCCTTCCCCGCTGAAGGATCGGGGAGCGAATGAATTGCTGAGCTCGAACTCTAACTCTCCAGAGAGAGAGAGAGAGAGTATAAAAGCGTCTCTGATTGAGCGCTGAGAAAGAGCTCCTTCCCCGCTGAAGGATCGGGGAGCGAATGAATTGCTGAGCTCGAACTCTAACTCTCCAGAGAGAGAGAGTATAAAAGCGTCTCTGATTGAGCGCTGAGAAAGAGTTCCTTCCCCGCTGAAGGATTGGGGAGCGAATGAATTGCTGAGCTTGAACTCTAACTCTCCAGAGAGAGAGAGTATAAAAGCGTCTATGATTGAGCGCTGAGAAAGAGCTCCTTCCCCGCTGAAGGATCGGGGAGCGAATGAATTGCTGAGCTCGAACTCTAACTCTCCGGAGAGAGAGAGAGAGTATAAAAGCGTCTCTGATTGAGCGCTGAGAAAGAACTCTTACCCCGCTGAAGGATCAGGGAGCGACAGAATAGCTGAGTTCGAACTCTAACCTTGGCGACCGCCAGGAGAGTATAAAAGCGTCTATGATTAAGCGCTGAGAAAGGTGCTGGAGACTCAGCACCCCCCATAATTTCTGCTCCGCTGAAGGATCGTTGGGCATATCATGAAACAAGCTAGAACTCCTACCCCACTGAAGGATTGGGGAGCAGATTGAAAGCTGAGTTCGAACTCCAGAGAAAGTATAAAGGCGCTAGAGACTTAGCGCCACAAGGGCTCCTACCCCGCCAGAGTGTCGGGGGACTGACTGAACTCCGAGCCCGGATCCTCCATGTCCGGACATGGGGGCAAAACAGTTAAGGTCCTAATCAATCCTCAACAAAGCCCTGGCCAGGCACTAAGTTAATGATTGATTGGGAGCATACCTATACACACATACTACTTTAGTGCATTATCATTTATAATTGCGTTGACTACTTATAACGCTTCATGACTTATTTTCCCATTCGCAGGTACAAGACAATGCGAAAGGAACAGAATTTTTATTACTAAACGCAGGTTTACAAAAGATAACTAGTCAAGAACGTGAGGGCCTCACTCGCAGTGATGGCAACGTGCTAATGGAAAACGAACAAAGGGTCGCGTCCAGAAGGATGATGCAGGCCCCTTGAAGACCAGAAAGCAGATGCAAAGAGAACGTCCATCTGCTGATCCCAACTTACTTCCAGAATGGGAAGCTCAGATAAGGCTGGATATATCCCACGTAATAATTGAACATGATGCAACCATTTCATCCCCGACCTTTCCCTTGATGCAAAGAGAAAACGGGAGCAGTCGAGGCGACTACAATCTGACCCTTTACCGCTTTATTTCTGTCCTCGGAGCTTGGATGGGAGACTAGGGCTTAGCATGGGCTGAATACCAACAATTCATTTTTGCACTCAACTCCGGCTCTTGATGCGAGAAGTGAACATGAATCCAGAGAAGACGTGAATTCGAAGTGTACTGCTCAACAAAAACCCCTGTGGATAGGGGGCACATGAATCAAGAAGCCCGAGGCCGACCTTCACCTATTTCAGGAATGAACTGGAAGGCCGAGCAACAATCATCAATTCGTTGGAAATGATAAAATTGAAGTTCAGGTAGTGACGAACTTGGCACAGTCAGATATCAACCATCAGCTTGGGTTGAACACAAACCAATCAGCAAGCGCGCAACATGCGGTTTCGATTCCCTACGTCATGGATGGAAACACGGGCAATGGAACAGCTACCTGCAACATCCTAGATGAGAATGCAAGAATTGTGACAAACTCAGATCATGCACGATCAGTTTTAACTCCAACTCGAATGAATACTCGAGCGACATTTCATACTCAGCTCTAAGAAAGAACGCAACAATTCGAAAAACAGGAACCCGGTCAGGTCGAATGACTCGAACCATGACCCGGGGGCAATATCGACGTGGAAACAAGAAATCAGCAAAGACCCCCTTTGTAACCTCAGATTCGATGCTGGGGGCACCAGCCAGGATCTTGATAATGTGCATCAATTCTTTGATGGCAACCAGCTCGCTAGTCTGATTCGGCGCCTCTCGAGAGGCGGCACTTCTCGAGATGATATGGATAACAACAATTACAGCCCTCACACGTGGGACGTCAGGATCCCCTGTTATTTCCTCGGACTTTAAATTTTCTCTCTAACGAGAGTTGTTTAGAAGCTTTGATGAATTCAACCCTGAGGTGGACATACTTCTATGATAAGAAGGTGTTAATGTCGAGATAGAAAATCTCAATGCTTTTATGATAAAGGATGGAGCATCATCCGACTCCCAAACTGATAAGGACAAAGGAAAAGCCCTGGAAAACAATGACAAGAATGTGCAATTCCAAAGTGAATCTATATCACTTATTGAGCCCATGATCTTATTTGTCAAGCACAATTGAACCGAGCATGAGAAAGAGACTCAATAAGACTGTGATAACCATTTCGGACTATGCTGAAGCATAAACGGTGGGGCCCAACTAACTTCATAACGACATTTATTCACTCGCATTCAACAACCTTACTTGACTCCGCAACTGATCTGATGAGAGTAACCGAAGTCGCAGATGCCCGATGAGGCAATCGTCACTATCTGACTAAAGAGAAGAGATGATATCAAAGCAAATGTGGTTCAACCATTCGCATATACAATTCCGATTTTTTCTAAATTGAGAAACAGTACAGAATGATCTGGGTCGACTAAGATTGTTGAACCTGCAACTCTTACCAAATGCAATGACAGGAAGTATAAAATCTTCAAGATTAAATGCCTTATTGACTCAACTCAACCCCCATCGATACTAGGGGCATAAGTACTGACCTCGCTTGTCCTCCGATGGCATTGAGAGCACAAGTGTCGGTTCATAGACTAACTTTGAAGACAATCCTGGCATGAAATGGGATTCAAAACATGTATGTCATGCCTCCGGAGTACAATCTTACTCATCTTTGTCGACCAAGCTAGCTAGCTTGTGGATCGAATGTGAACTTAAAGACTCAAATTACACCGAATGGAAGGTGTGACAAACCTATCTACTGCCTCGCGATGGTGACGATCCTATAGGCACTGGTCCACATAATTTTAACAACATCCCTTACTGACTACTTCATATGTGAATATTGGATTAAGAAATGATCCGTAACAATTGTGGATTCTCTCGACTACGATCCAGAGTGATCATGGCTTTTGAATTCCTTACTGTTACGATTCAATGCGATTTTAAGATCCTGGATTAATATCAAGGTATCAAGATAATTCGAACTTGAGTACAAATGACAAATTCATATGTTGATTCTGATGTGCTTTATGCCAACAGTCCAGTTGTTAGCTTAGAGCCCAAAGGTTCTTACATCGCCCCATGATTTGGGTGGCTACTCCATTTATTGACTCATATGTAAAAGAAAGTCCAACCCTACCACGCGCTTGGCTTGCATAGAGTGATGATGTTGTTTGGCGACGACCTATGCGTGTAGGATCACGCTCGGGAGCCGACAATTTAGCATGACTACTGACGGATGAATTAGATCTTTCGATTTGACAAGGTTTAAACAATTTCTTGATCGTCTCGAATACTCCTCTCATAGAACTTAGCCTGATTAGCTCCAATGGAAGCAATGCAACAATTGGATAAAGCCTTCTCAAGGACAAATGATATTCCAGAAAGATTTAGCTCAACATATTCAAAGCACATCTCATCCTCGATAAGATGTACTTTGGGGGGCAAAATGTTAGCCTGCTTTGTGACCAGGCTACCCAAAGCAAAGATCACGTTGACATACCTCAGGGTAAATGCTGTCTCATATGGAATCTCTGGATAACATCGCTCTCCGGCATTGGAAGCATCATCAGAAGACACAAGGCAGTTTGGTCAAAATCACAACATCAGTATAAACTGGCCCGAAACCCCTATCAAATGACCTCATTTGGATCTATTCACCTCATATACTTGTAGCCCTTTGAATTAGCTTCAGTTTGAGCTTTTGTTTGGCTCAATCGGACTTACGGTTTGAAAGTTACGCCCATTTCCGTGAACGGGTGTAAGCTGGCATATGACCGCGATTCGATCCGCCCTTGCCTACGCGATCCGATCCGCCCTTGCCTACGCGATCCGATCCGCCCTTGCCTACGCGATCCGACTTATGACCGCGATCCGACCTATGACCGCGATCCGACCCATGACCGCGATCCGTTCCATGACCGCGATCCGACCTATGACCGCGATCTGACCTTCGGACCTGTTCAAACGCAGCTTGTTTTGACCTATTCTCAAGGCTACTGGCTCTCCTATTTTTCTGGATCGCCTGCCACGTACCCCATCACGAACCAATCCTCCCAGGAGCTTTCCTACAGCTATAAATACACCTTCAGAGGGCATTTTCAAGGGACTTTTTGGCATCTCCTCATCCATGGCTGCCATAGCCAACACTTCTCCATGAATAACCACCATCTTCCTCAATAAATTCAATGGATTCGGAGAGAATTATTCATTGAATTCAAGTGATTGAAAGACAATATTCATTGTAATTGTAATCCATGAGTGAAATGAGAATATATCAAGTGGACGTAGGCTCGTTAACGCCGAACCACTATAAAAATCTTGTTGTCTTGCTTTTTTCTCTATTTTTCGATTATTTCTTCATATCCTATGCTCAAAATACGACAATTTTGGTGTTAGAGCCATTTTTTGATCTAACAAATACTTTTTATTGTTAACAAATGACAATAAAATCTTAACTCTTAATTATTGACCAAAAAGTATATTTTTGGTCTCATTCATTTTAATGACAAAGTGAATATTTTACTTCACCTCTTTTGAAATGACAAAAATGTATCTTTCTAATTCATCCTTTTAATATGACAAAAATATCATTTCTATTTCATTCTTTTAATATGGCAAGAATGATCCTTTCTAATAAATTTCTTTTAATATGACAAAAATGATTTTATTTTAATTTAGATTTTCTAACAGAAATGTACTTTTTATTCTAATATTCAATTTCTAGCAAAATGTACTTTTTATTCCAATATTCATTTTGTAACAACCCGGAAATGCGGGCCAATTTAAAATTTTTATTTTGGCAATTTTAGCGAATTTTGAACATTTAAAATAGATTATTTTAAATAATATCAACGAGAAATTTATTTTGAATAGAATTCGAACGTATATATTATATACGTCGTCGTTAGAATATAAATAATTATATATAATTATAAAAGGAATTGAAAATGGCGCGGTAGTTCGATAATTCGATTTCAAAATTCAATTGAACGTACCGGGTGCAAATCAAACCATATTTTAGAGAAACCAAAAATAATAGGATCTATTTGGGAACATCTTTCCAACGAATCCGAAAAATTGAAAATTCATAGCGGGAATCAAAAGATATGCCCAGTTGAAAATTCTGAATAGTCGCTATGGAATTCAGGCCCTTAAAAATGGAAATTGTGCAAACGACCTCGGATTTCGACAAAACCACTTTTGTTGGATCTGTGATGTCAAGTTATTGCTAGATTTCAAATCTCATAATTTTTTGAATCAATATGTGAGCGTGGCAAAGGAAAACACGTTTGACCAGTTTCAGTTGATTTTAATCGACTGGAAAATGACCATTTTCCAAACGGTCTCAGAATTCGACGAAATTAATTTTGTTAGGACCGCATCGTCAATACGAAGCTAGAAAATATTTTTCTGGAATTTTTAGAGTTCGTATGTGACCCCGGTAAATTGAAATGCGCGTTCAAATTCAATACATAGAGTTATATGGTGATTTTGACGAAAACTGATCGAAACAGTCGAATCATCCTACAATACATATCCCATTGTGTTCGGAATGAGGTTAATTAGCTATGGACGATAGGTGGTGGGCCTCGTTTCGAGGTCGAAATAAAAAGTACCTTTTTGAAAATAAATTAATAAAATAAAAACCTCTCCTAACTCTCTCTCCTCTCCTTACTTCCTCTCAGCCCCCCCCCCTCTTTCATTATGACAGAAGGAAAAAGAAAAAAAAACTAAATCAATCGAACGCACCGCGCCTCCGGGGGAGAACCACCGTCGCCGCACCACCTACTGCGCTCCACCCCAGGTGACGCCGCACCTCTCCAGCCTCCCTCCCCTCCCGGACGCCTATCGATCGAAGCCCCCCCTAAGACGTCTCCCTCATCGCGCGAGACCACGCACCACCCCTAGGCTGCCGCCGTAGGCACTAGCCACCGCCGGGCCCCCTCCTCCGTCGCAAATGGCCATCCCCTTCCCCTCCGACCAATAAAAACTCCCCCTCTTTCAAATTAAACGGTAAGTGTGTTCTTTTTCTTCGTTTATTTTATTTATTTATGGTATATAAAGATGTGATTATTTTTTTAACGATGAAAAGCTATGATTTTTAACCATAAAAAGATTTGAATTTGTATATTGAAAAGATTAGAATTCTAGTAAGGCAAAGATATGATTTTTACTTAACTAAAAACGTGATTTTTATATATGAAGTATAAATTTCCATTCGTATAAAGTTTAGATTTTTACCATATGAAAGTGTTGATTTTTAACATAAGAAAGATTCGATTTTTAACAAAGAAAAGAATAGATTTTTATAATGAAAAGATTTGATTTTTAATAGAAGAAAAATTAGATTTTTCATTGTATAAAAATTCGATTTTTACATATATGAAGTAGCGTTGGAAAGATACGATTTTGAGCGTAGTAAAAATAAAATTTTTATCTATATAATAGTGATGTAAAAATAGAATTTTTACCTATATAATAGCGATGTAAAAATAGAATTTTTATCTATATAGTAGCGATGTAAAAATAGAATTTTTATCCATATGGAGTAATTATAAAAATATGATTTTTATATACATAGCAACAATATAAAAATATGATTTTTATATATGTAGTGGCTACGGGCAACGAAAGTGATGAAAGGCGAGCACGGTGAAGATGTTCTACATAAGAAGAGTCGTGATATTGGATTAGCTAGTCGGTGAGAACTTCTCACTTTAAATTTCGTTTTCTAGTTATATATATATATACTAGGATGCAGATGGTGCTTAGCAGCACCCGACACCCGTCGTCCACAGACCATGGACGGCTTGTATGCTTGTTTGATGTGTTGTGAAATTTGTTTGTGTTGTTGATGTGAAATCGATAATAAAATGTAGATGGTTGAAATAAATTAATTATCGTTAAAAATATAATTTTTAACGTGAAAGTGAATAAATAAATATTTATAAACAAATCCGCCGATTTGTTTATATACACTGATTTGACTGATATTGATTGGGTCGATAAATTTTACACATCGCCCAACTGCACAAATAAAAATCTGTATTTGTTGATTTGAAACCCCACACGGGTGTTGGGATGATATTTGGGTACACTAATCCCAATTATTTAATTGTATGTCGATCGATTGGTCAACAGACTGTGTAAGCGTCGATTATTTATATTTAATGCTTATGCAGTTGTGTGGTGCACTTTGGATGATGGTTGATTGTTTATCGTTGCTATTATATACATGGGTTGTACGGTATCCATATAATTAACGTTATATGGTGATTGATTGGGCCTTATTCCAATCGGGAAAATAATGAATATAATAAAAGAAATTTCATGTGTTGAATATAAAAATAGTCATGTGTTGACGATGCTCATGTGTTGAGTAAAATATTTTAAATAATAAAATTTACATCTTTATCATATTTACAATTAGAATCTACTTCACGGTGGAGTCTAATTAAAAATCAAACGATAGATACCATAATTTTATAAAATATTTTACATAACAAGAATAGTCGTGTATTGACAGTACTCATGTGTTGAGATTAGTCGTGTGTTGAAAGAAATATAGATTCGTGTGTTGAATAGAATATATATTCATTTGTGGAATAGAATAACGAATTTATGGAAATATATAAAGCCGTGTTGATTAGAGTTGCGCTATTTTGACGTGAACGATATTTATATCGATTATATTCGTTTTTATAATGAATATAGAAAAAGAAATGATTTCAAAATATAACGTTTTGAAAATATTATCATTTATATAGTAATGATACGAAATATTCAATTTTGATTTGAAATTGAATATAGAGTTGAAATGGTTTTGAAAACGAATTTAAAACGATTTATAAATTACGTTTTAAAAGGAAATCGATGAAATATATATAATATATATATATATAATATAATATATATATAATATATATAATATATATATATAATGGCCTGGATAGAACGCGCCGCACCGCGACAGTTCGTGAATTTCGACCATTGACTTCGAATTGACGTTGCGGGAGATCCGACCGTCGGATTCTCCTAAAACCGGAACCGTTGGGTTCGTATCGAAAAGAGCTTTCCAATGAATACTAGAAATTTGAAATCTAACGGTTGGATTTGGAAAAGGTCATTGTAAGTGCAGTTCGATGGCCGTTGATGGAAATCGACCATACGAGCCTAGATAAAATTATTAAAAATATTAATAATTTGTGTAAAATCATAATATGTGAATTGGAAAGAACTGGGATGAAAAATTCCACATTTGAAAGGATAAAAATATATTTTTGTCGAAATGAACTAGTTTTGAACTAGAATTAAAATCAATTTATTTTTGAAATAACTAAATTGAATTTGAAAGTAATTTTAAAAATAATCAATATTCCCAATACGTGAATTGGACTGGAGTTGAATCAAAATTATCTTCGGAATATTTTGATGTTGGATTTCGTGACTATACAGATATTGTTATGGGAATTTGAAAGATATATTTATATCGTTATTTCCAATACGATATTTGTTGGTTTCAGAATTTGATATTGAATATGAGCCAGTATATATTCTATTTAGAGCCTTGTATTTAATATCAAATGTGATTTGGGTTTGTTGTGAATGGTGTCTTCATTAACACTGTTCTTAAGCCCAGTTGAGGAAAATATTAAATCTTCTATTTAGATTTAATGAAGTGTATCAATTAAATGATATTTAATTGAAATTGAATTTGAATTGGTTTTTGGGTTTATCGTGAGCGGTGTTTTGAACAACACCTGTTCTTTAACCCGATTAACAATAGAGTGTGATTTTGGGTTTATCGTGAATCGTGTTTTAGATGACATTGGTTCTTTAACCCAATTAAAGACAAAATATTGATTTTTGAGAAGATTAAAACTAAGTGGAGTTTTAATGAATCTTTAATTAGATTGAAATGTGAATTGATAATTTAAATTATCAAATCTGAAAGGAGATCGAGAATGGAGTACCACCCGTTTTGCTCCAAAGCGATAGTTAAATCTTTGATTAGATTTAAACGTGAAATGGTAATTAATTTTACCGATAACACTGTGGTGTTAGATGTGGAGTATTACCAGTTTTCTCCATGGGATATATAGGTTGGGATTGGAAAATAAAATAAATAATTACTTCGGTGTGGCTCGCTAATCCCGACTAGTTTGAAATGATATCCAAAGGAAGATTAAAGAATAAATTTAGAAGAATTTATCTTGGATAAAATTAATGGGAACCTTTCCCTAAGAATGTGATTTTGTGAATAAAAGAATATTCTGAATTGGAATGAGGCTTTCGTTGTGTTTGTGTAACATTTGTTTATTATACACGTGGGTTATTCAGAAAGGTCGGGTTATACCCATTCTGAATAACCGATTCGGCGATAAGTCGAAGATGAAGACGGTGGTCGAAGACCGGAAGTCTTCACATCGTTTGGGTGATTACTGATGATCTTGATTGGGCTGTACACCCTAGATAAGGGAATTAGTTGGTGATCGTCCAGACGTACTTGGAGATGGATGGATATGCGAGGAAAGTGCCTCCGGTTTCGTTCAGACCGAGAACGAACTTGTAAATGGATTGTGTGTTTGACATTGGATTTTATTCTGTGTTGATTGATCTCTATTAAATATACATCTGTTTGGCGGCAGAGAATTTATTCTCTTGCTTAACGCCCTTCTCTGAGACGTACGAGCTCAGAGGTTGTATATCGATGGACATCAGTCGCATGGAGTGAATTGCCAGTGTGGCACGCGTAAGTGGCAATTGATCAGGGCTTCTGTTGAAAAGCAAAGTCTTGTGGTTGATGATCAAAGCTTGGTCTGTGTGACGTAGCTTTGTGTATAGCGTGAATTCGCGAGCCTCACACCCCCGGTATGAGTCAAAAACGGGATAGTGACTGCAGGGAGAGCACGACGTTTCTTTCTAGCTAGGGTGGTGTCAGTGACCTACCAGCCCTGACATTTATATACTTTTCACCTGTGTGGTTGTTGGATACGAGGCGCCTCGGATATAGGTCTGTAAGGACCGGGAAACGTATGCTCAGGAATAACTAATCTTCCAAAGTTAGGTGAAGACCGGCCCTGAAGATCCAAGGATCAGAGTGGGGTCCTGAGACATTTGCTAGAGTGTCTCGAATCGGAGAGAAGCTTGCCCCTTGCCTCGACTCATAACGGAAATCCAATTTCTAATACGTGATATTGCGGTTTTAATTGTAGAAATAGTATGGAGACATGATAGATGGTACCCATGCCGCCTATGATTGATATTTATGATTGAATTATTTTGACACTATACACTTATTATATTATCAAGTGATTTGTTTTCAAAGTACCAAGCATGTTTGGCTATTATAAGGGAAAACCCTATCCTGCGGCTTGCGTTGCATTGTGTGATGGGACATGGGTCTTATAATAGCTTCATTTTTCCCAAAGAGCATTGCGCTGTTTTGATATATGCACTAGTGTTCTTGGGAGGAAACCCGTTCCGTGTTATACGGCATGGTCCCTTAAATTACTTTCTGCTAAAGTAAAGTTTAAAATATCTGTTTTAGTTCTCACACCAGTCACATGACCGACCTGGAGTTTATTGTTTTAACCTAAACTTTGGGTGCCCCTATTTTCCAAACGGGCAGCTAGTAGTTTTGGTTTTGCAGATTTATATCCACAGGGTCCTGATTTACAGCTGGAACGATGCTCGGAAAGCTCTATATCCGTGCATTACTTCTAGTTGTGCTTTTGTATTATTTTCCACTGCGATGTATTTAAATGTAATTTATTGTAATCTCTGATATTTTTTTGTTGTATAATATTTATTCATACTCTGTATATTCTTGTATTCTGATGGAATTGTTGTAATAGCAATGAAATGTTCTTCCGTTTGCGTCCTTTTGTGTGTTGTTCTCAAAGTATTCATGCTTTCCTTCACGGGGAAGTTACGGGTCCTTACAGATTTTCTTGCAAAATGTACTTTTTATTCCAATATTCATTTTCTAGCAAAATGTACTTTTACTTTCTAACAAAAATTATGTTTAACTCTAATTTATTTCAATGTAAACAAAATGCCAGTTTTGTCTAATTCATTTCAAAGTAAACAGAATGAGTATTTTTACTTCGCTCTTTTTAAATGATAAAAAGAATGTTTTTATTTCATTCTTTACATTTGACAAAAATGAATACTTTTGTCATTCTTTTACCTTTGACCAAAAATGCATAATTTAGTCTAATTATTTTAATGTACAAAATATGATAATTTTGTATAATCTTTTCGGTGTTACAAAATATGATAAATTCGTATAATCTTTTCAATATTAAAAAATATGATAATTTTGTATAATCTTTTTCAAGGTATAACAGTGTTCGCTTTTATCTAATTCTTTTCAAGGTATAAAAATATTCATTTTTGTATAGTTCCTTTTTAACGTACAAAATATCCAATTTTGTATAATTCCTTTTTAATGCACCAAATATGATACTTTTGTCTAATTCTTTTAAATGCAACAAAATATGATAATTTTGTTTAATCTTTTCAATGCAACAAAATATGATTATTTTGTTTAATCTAGTCAATGCAATAAAATATGATTATTTTGTTTAATCTATTTTTGACAAAAATGTTGATTCTATTTTCACAAATCAAGTATTCACAAAAATATGATTTTATATTTCACAAATCAAGTATTCCCAAAAATGTGATTTTATATTTCAACAATCATTTCTAAACAAAATGTCCTTTTTATCCATTCTTCTAAATATGATAAAATGTGTATTTCACATTCATTCTTCTAAATATGACAAAATTCCATAACATGTTTCAAATAAAAATGTTGTTTTTATTATCATAGCATGCTTCTACAAAGAACGTTATTTTTATTTCCATAATCATTCTTTCACAAAAATGTGATCTTTATTTCTATAATCATTCTTTTGACAAAAATGTGATTTTAATTCACTACTCAAGTTTTGACAAAAATGTGATTTTAATTCACTACTCATTCTTTTGACAAAAATGTGATTTTAATTCACTACTCAAGTTTTGATGAATATTAATTACATAGAAATGTAATTTTACTTGTTAAACCATTCTAATCAAAGTTTTATTCTTTTTGATGAAAACTAATTTCATAGAAATGTAATTTTTCATGGTAACACATTCTAAATGAACACTTCTAATTTAATGATCTTTTATTTCTAATGCCAACATCTTAGAGAATAAAAATGATGATTTTATCATGTTAGCATTTCATACATAAAATGAGATTGCCTCTAATTTTAACATTTTATAAAATAAAATGTTATCTTTTTTTTTTTCATTTATTTTCAAACATTTTATGTAATAAAATATTCTTCTATATACTGATATAAAAATGAGATTTCTATTTTGCAAACATTTTATTCATAAGAAAAATGTGCTCTTTTCAAATGTTAACATTCCTAACATCAATGTGTGATTTCCCTAATATTAACATTTCTAACATAAAAATGTGATCTTTGTAATCCAACATAAAAGTGAGATTTTTATTTTATTAACATTTATAAATAAAAATGTTATTCTAACAACTTATGTAACAAAATGATGTTTTTATTTAACAAAACATGATGCTAACAAGACGATGTTTTTATTTTAACAAAACATGATGCTAACAAGACGATGTTTTTATTTTAACAAAACATTGCTTAATAAAAATGGACATTTTTATTTTACTGATTCTAGTTCGACGAAAACACATAAAGAGGATAACTTTATTTTATAGACATTCTAAAATAAAATAATAACTTCAATTTGTGTTAGCACTAATCTGTTCAACAAAAATATCATTTCTGTTGTTGACTATTGTATTTACACATAAATTATCCATCCATTCAACAGATCAACCATAACAGTATCGTCATCAAAAATCAAATCATGATTAACAACAAATAGAATTTAGCAGCGGACACAATCATAATAAATAAATTTAATTATATAAATAAAAGAATAGAATTTCTCACTTAGATTTTGATTCAGATCTGAAATTTCCTAAATTTTCAACATGCTCGGTTACAACTCTAGTCAGCTTCATAGCGTAGATCTCGGAAGGACGATTCCAACGCAACTGAAATCATTTGATTTCGTTTCTGTATGAACGAGATATGATTTTATGAAAGTTGACCATATATTAAAGAAAATAAATGAATTAATTAATTAAATAATATACCATCTCCTCCTTCAATATACAGGCCGATGGTTCCAAGTTTGTTCGATCCTTAGGGTTCGGGTTTTCACGAACTTCAAGGCACGGGAAGATGATCAGAGGCGTCAGCGAGGTGCGCCTTCGAAGAGGCTTTCCGGTGATGGAGTCCACACCCAACTCGCGCGCCTATTGGTGACGGAATTCAAGGTGCGGCGGCGGTGGTTCGAGCGTCGAAAACTCCCAGGATACGACGCTATACTTGATCAAAGCCGTATGGTTTGAAAGATCTCTCGAGCTCTTTCGATTTTGTTTTAGCTTTCAGAATTAATTCGCCATGGGGAAGGAGGAATTTTGGATTGAAGTTCGGTGCGTTCAGGTTGTCGGTTTTGAAGATGGCGGCTGCTTCAGACTAGGCTAGGGTTTAGCGTAAACTACTATATTTATACTAGTATATATAACGTATTTTATTTTATTTATTTTCTAAATTTATCTGTATGTTGCTACAAACTCCAAATCAAACCCAACGAGTGTCGCCCCTAGCTAATAACCCCCGTCCCGGTCACAATGGAATATGTTTTGTAACCCAATTCGGCTGTTACGATATGGTTTTCTTTAAATTAAATTATAAATCATTTAATTATTAAATTCAAACGCACATTTTACATTACCGGGGCCACATACGGACTCTAAAAATTACAGAAAAATTATTTCTAGTTATGTTTTGACGACACGGTTCTAACAAGACTAATTTCATCGAATTCTGAGACTGTTCGAAAAATGGCCATTTTCAAGTCGATTAAATTCAACTCAAACAGTCAAAACACATTTTCTTTTACCACGCTCACATATTAATTCGAAAAATTATGAAAATTGTAATTTAGCAATAATTTGACATTCCGGTTCCAACAAAAGTGGTTTCGTCGAAAACAGAGGTCGTTTGTAAAATGACTATTTTTAAGGGTCATATTATATATAAATAAATAAATATATATATATATATATATACATATAAATTCTACATCGACTTTTCTAAATTTTGAACTGGTCGTAACTTTTGATTTATAAAGTGAAATTTCAGTTTTTCAGATTCGTTAGAAAGATATGATTAAACAGATTTAAATATTTCTTGTTTCGCTCAATTCTGATTTAAAATGAATCCTGTGTAGTCAATCAAAGTTCAAATTCAAAATTTTAAACTGCATCGCTGTTTTAAACTCCTTTTATAATTAAATTTATTCGTTTTTAACTTTGATTAAAATAAATTTTTCGTCGTTATTATTTAAAATAAGTTATTTTAAACATTCTAAATTCATTAAAATTTCTAAAATAAAAATTTTAAATTGGCCCCAAAATTCTGGGTTGTTACACAACCAATCCGAAAAATTGAAATTTCATAGCAGTGATAAAAAGTTATGTCCAGTTGAAAATTCAGAATAGTCGCTATGGAATTCTAGCCCTTAAAAATGGAAATTTTGCAAACGACCTCGGTTTTCGACGAAACAACTTTTGTTGGATCCGGGATACCAAGTTATTGCTAGGTTTCAAAATTCGTAATTTTCTGAATCAATATGTAAGCGTGGCAAAGGAAAACGCGTTTGACCAGTTTCAGTTGATTTTAATCGATTGGAAAATGGCCATTTTTCAAATAGTTTCAGAATTCGACGGAATTAATTTTGTTAGGACCGTATCGTCAATACGAAGCTAGAAATAATTTTTTTGGAATTTTTAGAGTTAGTATGTGGCCCCGGTAAATTGAAATGTACGTTAAAATCAATATTGACCGTTCTATTTATTTATATTTTAATTTTGATGAAAACTGATCGAAATGGTCGAATTGGCTTGCAGGACATATCCCATTGTGTTCGGGATAGGGGTAGTTGCTAGGGGCGACAGACGTTGGGTTCGATTTGGAGTTCGGATACGAAAACCATAATTTTCCAAATTAAATAATATTAAAAATTACATATAAATAAAATTTAAAACCCTAATTTCATTCACAACTTTTGAGCCGCCCCAAATCAGAAAACGACGGAGAAACTGCTCTTGAATTCACATCAAGATTTCTCCTCCAATACGCATTGAAATCAAAAGCCAATTGTATGAAAATTGGTGTACTCTTCATGCTCTCCAAATCAAAACCGGGGCGATGAAATTTCATTGAGTGGTTTCTCCAAAATCACGGCGCAAAGCTGTCGACATCACCGTCAATTTCCGGGCGTAGGGGTGCTTCGAGCTAGGCATGGCTCCTGGGGGTGATAGGCGACTGGTAGGGCGACGGAATGGTGTTGGCCGATCAACTCCAGGTGGCGCAGATTCTGGTGCAACGGGGGTTTCTCGTTCTGAGCATGGATGGGTTTCACCAGAAGCATAACAGTGAGCATTTCTTTTTCTTTTTTTCCTCTTTAATAACAATGTTTTTAAATTTCAGTTTTCTTATATAAAATTTAACAGTGATTTAAAATCAGTTTTAAAAAAATATATATATATAAAAAGTTTAAATTTAGTTTTAAACATATAATATATGAAGTTTAAAATCAGTTTTAAAAATACATATACAAACTTTAAAATCAGTTTTTAAAGATATAAATACATTGTTTAAAAATCAGTGTAAAAATATAATCTTTTCTATATATATAACGTTGTAAAAATTCGATTTTTATATATAGAGTAGTGGTATAAAAATGTGATTTTTAACATGTACAACGTGAAACAGATCTCGTGGAAAACACGATGAAGATTTCCTACATATGAAGAGTCGTGGCGTTTGGTTTAGCTAGTCGGTGAGTACTCCTAACTTTTAATCTTGTTTTCTAGTTAAAATATATACTAGGATGCAGACGGTGTTTAGTAGCACCCGACACCCATCGTCCACAGACCATGGATGACTTGTTTGTTTGATTGCTATGTTGTGAAAATTGATTGTGTGATGTGAAATGAAATAAAATATTTTATAGTTGAAAATATTTTATAGTTAAAAATATAATTTTTAACGTGTATATAAGATAAATATTTATAAACAAATCGGCCAATTTGTTTATATACACTGATTTGACTGATATTGATTGGGACGATAAATTTTACACGTCGCCCAACTGCACAAATAAAAATCTGTGTTTGTTGATTTGAAACCCCACACGGGTATTGGGATGAGATTTGACGTACACTAACCCCGATTGTTTAGTTGTATGTCAATCGAATGATTGACAGACTGTGTAAGCGTTAATTATTTATATTTAATGCTTATGCAGTTGTGTGGTGCACTCTGGGTGATGGTTGATTATTTACCGTTGTTATGATATACATGTGTTGTAGAAAATCCATATAATTAACATTATATGGTAATTGATTGGGCATCATTCCAATTTAGAAAATAAATTCATGTGTTGAATTGAAAATAAATTCATGTGTTGAATTGAAAAAAATTCATTTGTTGAATTGAAAATAAATTCATGTGTTGAATAAAAGCCGTGTTGATTAGATTGACGCCATTTTGACGTGAACGATATTTATATCGATTTTATAATGAATATCGAAAGTGATTTCAAAATCTGATATTTTGAAATGAATTGAAATTCGAATTAAATTGAAAAGAATTGAAATTCGAATTAAATTGAAAATAATTGAAATTCGAATTAAATTGAAAATAATTGATATTCGAATTAAATTGAAATGATTTGAAATTCGAATTAAATTGAAATAGAATTGAAATCGTTTTGAATTGAATTTAAAACGGATTGAAATTGAATTGAAATCGATTTGAATTGAAATCGATTTGAAATGAATTTAAAACGAATTTATATTGGAAAATTTAATTTTGATTTGAATTTGAGATAGAAGTTGAAATCGTTTTGAAAACGAATTTAAAACGATTTATAAAATACGTTTTAAAAGGAAATCAACGAAATATATATAATATACATATTATATATATATATAATGGCCTGAATAGAACGCGCCGCGCAGCGGCAGTTCGCGAATTTCGACCATTGACTTCAAATCGACATTACAGGAGATCCGACCGTCGGATTCTCCTGAAACTGGAACCATTGGGTTTGTATCGAAAAGAGATTTCTAACGAATATTAGGTATTTGAAAACTAACGGTTGGATTTGGAATTATGTCCAAATCAAATTTGGAAAAGGTCGTTGTAAGTGCAGTTCGATGGCCGTTGATGGAAATCGATTGTACGGGCCTTGATAAAATTATTAAAAATAGTAATATTTTGTGTAAAATCATAAGAAATGATTTGGGAAGAATTGGGATGAAATACTCCATATTTGAAAAGATAAAAATAGATTTTTATCGAAATGATCTAGTTTTGAGCTAGAATTATAATTCTATTTATTTTTAAAATAAATAAAGTGGATTTGAAATGGTTTTGAAAATAAACAGAATTTCCAATAATTGAATTGGAATGGATTGGAATCGAAATTATCTTTGGAATATTTCGATGTTGGATTTCGTGATTATACAGATATTGTTATGGAAATTTGAAAGATATATTAATATCGTTATTTCCAATACGATATTTGTTGGTCGTAGAATTTTATATTGAATATAAGCCGATATATTTTCTATTCAGAGCCTTGTATTTAATATCAAAAGTGATTTGGGTTTGTCGTGAATGGTGTCTTCATTGACACTGTTCTTAAACCCAGTTGAGGAAAAGATTTAATCTTTTTATTTAGATTTAATGAAGTGTACCAATTAAATAATATTGAATTGAAATTGAATTGGGATTGATTTTTGGGTTTATCGTGGACGGTGTTTTAAATAACACTGGTTCTTTAACCCGATAATTAATGGAATGTGATTTTGGGTTGTCGTGAATGGTATCTTCAATAATACTATTCTTAGACCCAACGAAATTAAGAAAATCAGAAACTAACTGGAGATTAGTTAAGTTGAATGGTTTCTTGGGTATTGATCTGATGTTGGTTTCGGCCTTCGGGGTTAATACTTAGGGAATTACTAACTTGCTATTTTACGGTTAAAAGCTGATAGAATGGAATGTGATTTTGGGTTTATCGTGAACCGTGTTTTAAATGACATTGATTCTTTAACCCAATTAAAGATTAAAACTAATTGGAGTTTTAATGAATCTTTAATTAGATTGAAAAGATCGAGAATGGAGTATCACCAGTTTTGCTCCAGGCGATAGTTAAATCTTTAATTAGATTTGAACATGAAAGGGTAATTGAATTTACCGATAACACCGTGGTGTTAGATATGAAGTATTACCAGTTTTACTTCATGGGATGAATAGGTTGGGGTTGGGAAATTAAAACAAATGATTACTTCGGTAAGGTCCGTTAATCCCGACTAGTTTGAAGTGATATTCAAAGGAGGATTAAAGAATAAATTTAAAAGAATTTATCTTTGATAAAATTAATGGGAACCTATCCCTAAGAATGGGAAATTTAGAAACTAACTGTAGGTTGGCTAAGAAGAATGGCTTCCTGGGTATTGATCTGATGTTGGTTTCGGCCTTCGGGGTTAATATTTGGGGAATTATTCTCTTGCTAATTTACGGTTAGTGACTGATGAATTGGAATGAGGCGTATATTGTGTTGTGTAACACTTGTTTATAATATACGCGAGTTATTCATAAAGACCGGGTTTATCTCATTCTGAATAACTGATTCGACGATTAGTCGAAGATGAAGGCGGTGATTGAAGACCGGAGGTCTTCACGTCGTTTGGATAATTATTGATGATATTGATTGGGCCGTACACCCAAGAGGAGGGAATCAGTTAGTGATCGTCCAGACGTACTTGGAGATCGATGGATATGCGAGGTACGAGGTGCCTTCGGTTTCGTTCAGACCCAGAACGGACTTGTAAATGGACTGTGTGTCTGACATTGGATATCATTCTGTGTGATTGATGGATATCGGTTGCATGGAGTGGTTTGCCTGTGTGGCATGCAAAGATGCAAATGATCAAGGCTTCTATTGAAAAGTAGAGTCTTGTGGTTGATGATCAAAGCACAGCCTGTGTGACACAGCTTTGTGTAGCGTTAATTCGCGAGCCTCACACCCCGGTTGTGAACCAGAAACGGGAGAGGACTTCAGGGAGGACATGCGTTTCTTTTTAGCTAGAAGTGGCGTCAGTGGTTTTGCACGCCCTGACAAGTTTGACTTATGTGGTTGTTGCTATTGCGAGGCGCCTCAGATTTATCGGTGACTATGTGAAGCCGATGGAGTCATTCGTTGGCTCATTTACGCCCCATAGGGTGGGGAGACGCAGTGTTCAGGCATTTTAATCCACATCGGTGGACCGGCCTTGACGATCCAAGGTGCAGTTGCGGTTGTTCCTGAGACATGGTAGGCTAGATTGTCTCGAATCGGTAGAGGATGATCCCTGGCCTCGGTTCATAGACGGAAATCCAATTTCCAAATACGTGACTTTGCGGTTGTGATTGTAGAGCCTAGTATTGGCGACATGATATATGGTACCCATGCCATCTATGATTGATATTTATGATTGTATATAAAATCAGAAACTAACTGGAAACCAGCTAAGATGGGTGGTTTCCTGGGTACTGGTCTGATGTTGGTTTCGGCCTTCGGGGTTAATACTTAGGGAATCGTTCTCTTACTAATTTCCGGTTGGAGTCTGATTAAGAATGAAAAGATAAAATTTCGCGTATCAAGCACTCTTTGGCTATTATAAGGTAAAACCCTATCCTTCGGCTTGTTTTGCATTGTGTGATGGGACCTGGGTCTTATAATAGCTTCATTATTCTTTATTTAGCATTGCGCTGTTGTTTTATGCACTAGTATTCTTCGGAGGAAACCCGTTACGTGCTATACGGAGTGGTCCCTTGATTTACCTAACTTTAAAATAAAGATTAATAACCGTTTTAGTTCTCACAGCAGTCACATGATTGACCTGGAGTTTATTGTTTTAACCTAAACTCTGGGTGCCCTTATTTTGACACGAGCAGCTAGTAGTTTTGGTTTTGCAGATTTATATTCACAGGAACCTGGTTTACAGCTGGAACGATACTCAGAAAGCTCTGTATCCGTGTATTACTTTCAGTTGTGTTTTTTATTATTTTTCCGCTTCTATGTAATTTATTGTAATCTATGATATTTATCGAATGTATTTTATTCATTCATAATCTGTATATTCTTGTATTCTGATGAATTGTTGTAATAAGCAATGAAATGTTCTTCTGTCTGCGTTCCTTTGTGGCTTGTTCTAAATTCAATCCAGGCTTTCCTTACCGTGGAAGTTCGGGTCGTTTTAGGGTTTGGGTCTGATTGCGGCGTCGTGGTTCGTCGAGGGCCTGGTGGTCTGAAACGGAGTCGAAGGCGTTGGCGAAGGCGATCGATTCCAGGTGGTGTGGTGTATTGACATGATTTGTGGTAGCGGGGAGAGCATCAAGAACGATTTCTATTCATTTAAGGTTTTCGCTCCCTTCAGGAGGAAGAGGGGGTCGGCGGTTGGGGCGTGGGAGTTCGAGGCTGGTGCAGAGGTTATGGTGGGGTCCATTCGGTGTCAGGTGGCGGGTTTTGGCAGCAGTGGGCTTTGAATGCCGTGGTGCTGAAATAAAAGGGGACGGTTTCTTTGTTCAGGGAAGAAAGAATTGGGCTCGAAGGAATTATAGGGGAGAAAACGCGTTTTTGCAGATGTACGAGGCTGACGTGGACCACCTTTTAAGTAAAGGTAATTAATGTAATTATTAATTAATTATTAAATTAATTTAATTAAAATCAGTTTAAGCTTTGAATAGTCGTAATTTTTACATATGTTATCGGATTTCAGCAAAACTGGATCTATTGGGATTGTGGCGACGAGCACTACGCGTACACACTGGTTGGGTTGCAAACAGAGATATTTGGAATTTCATGCAATTTTAAAGGTCCGTTTAAAATTGTATGAAACAAATGCATCAACCGTCAACCTTATTTACTGGTGAGTTAATTCTCACACTTTTCTGGACTGCTTTGATGTGATAAATCCACATAAGTAAAAATATTATTAAAAATATATATATTGGTTGATTGGCTGCATTGGTTGCTTATGGTTGATTTGATGGTTGCTATTAATTAGATTATAGTCGTTAATTTATTTAAAAATTATATGCTATCATGTATAACAATTTGTGATACAGAGAAGGATAGGTTGGAGGGATTCGACCGGATTCCTCAAAATATCATGTGTGTTGTTTATTTTTATATTGTGTACACATGAACAGATTAAACCCCAAATTGACATCAAAACCTGTTTGAATGATAATGGTTGAATGGATGTGATCGTTGATTTGATTTTTTTTAATCAATCGACTGTATTGATTAAGTGATGGGCAGTGAGGGACTACAATCTATTGTTTTCAAGACATCGTTTTGCCGTCAGGCGAAATGATGTAGTTTTAAGTTATAAAATTTATTTTATAACTGAATTAAAGTGTTGAGTTCATTTTATTTATAAAAATGAAAAGAAGTTTATAATTACCCTTATATGTTTATAATCATGTTTTAAATAGAGATTAATAATATTTTATAATAAGGATTCTATGTCATTCATGAACTGCAGTCAGAAACTAACCTACGGGTTAATGAAAGGGAATAATTGTTTTTATAAAACGATTAACTCATGTTTTAAATTAATTAAGTTATTTAATTAATTTAAGGAAGAAATGATAACGTAAATCAGTTAATGGTCAAATGATACGTACGGTTAGCAAAAATCAACCGTTTTAATTTGAAACATTGACGATTGGATTAATTTGATTTAAATTAATCAACTCGAGGGTTTTTCAAAATATTCGTTAACGAATGTTATTAGAAGCTAGTTAATCCTTGATTAACTATAAATTTTAAGTAATTATTGAATTATTTATTTATTTATTTTTAAAGGTTAAGTATTATCGAATAACCTTTATAAAAGGATTTTTGATCCAAGCCTACAGATGAAATTGGTAAAATGGTTTACAAGTGATTAAGTAGATTTCGACAAGATTTTTTTAACAAGTTAAAATGGAGGCGATTATGAATAGGATGGTTAAATGGATTAGTGGAAAGGATATTGGATAGTTGAATAACGTAAGTAAAGAGATTAGAACGAAATTACCAATGTAAGATATGGGTTATAAAGATCATATGGAATTCGAATGGTGATTAAGATTGGAAAGTTTACTTGATGTGGGAAAAGGAATTAACGTGAAAAGCGTGTTTTCAAATGAAATAAAGTGGTTTATTAAACCATAATAAATGGATATGGGGATAATATATTGGATAATTGAGATAGTTTAATATTGGTTTTAAATTACAAGCTTTTATCTATCTTGAGATAAGAACGTTGTCAATCAAGGTCTGAGAGGTAATTAGAATACCCCAACTTGAACGGCTTCGCTATTATCGAGAGATGATATTTGTTTGTAATGGATAGATAGGTGATCATCGAATTGTTCGCGATCAATGAAATTTATCATTTAGTTAAAATAACCTTTTAAATGGATTTAACTATTCTAGATTTAGTTAAGTGCAAATATAATTACTTTTAATTAATTATAACCAAAGCAAGTATTTTTCAATTGGAATTCTTTTCTGAAACGAGATAAAGCTAGAAATGAATTAGTATGGTAAAGATTGGGAATTTAATTCAAATCATATAAACAAGTATGAAAAGGGTTTTAACCAAACCGATGATTTTAAAAATATGTGTTCACCTCAGGGCTGAATTAAGTGAAATAGTTTAATCGAAATAAGAGAGACTTTGTGTAATAACCCGGAAAATACGAGCCAATTTAAAAAATTTTAAATGGTGATTTCAAAGGAATTTGAACCATTGAAATAGAATATTTCAATAAAATAGTGAATTAGGAATAGTGAGTCAGTTATAAAATTTGAATTCAAACTTTGACTGACTGTGCAGGGTGGAAAATACAACGGATTTTAGCGAAACCAAAAATATTTAAATCTGTTAGTCAATACCTTTCTAACGAATCTGAAAAATCGAAGTTTCATAACGGGAATCAAAAGTTATGGCCGAATGAATTTTTAGAAGGGTCGGTATATAGAATATATAGCCCTGGAAAATTGATATTTTGCATACGACCTCGGAATTCGACGAAACCACTTTTGTTTGGTCCGGGATGTCAAATTATTGCTAGGTTTCAAATTTCATAATTTTTGAAGCTCGTATGTGAGCGTGGCAAAAGAAAATGTGTTTGGTCAATTTCTGTTAAATTGGATCGACCAGAAAATGGCCATTTTTCAAACGACCTCAGAATTCGACGAAACTAGTTTTGTTGGGACCGTAGCGTCAAAACATAGCTAGATTTATTTTTCTGGAATTTTTCAAATCAGTTTGTGGCCCTGGCAAATTGAAATGTGCGTTCAGAGTTAAAAATTAAATGTTTTATACTTTAATTTGAAAAATAACTGACTGTAACAGTCGAATTGGCATACGAAACATATCCCATTGTGTCCGGAATGGGGGTATTTAGCTAGGGGCGACAGTTGTTGGGTTTAAAAAGGAGTTCGTTTGAGAAAACACTATTTAAAAATTTAATATAGTCCTCGGCCAATCAGAATTTTCCTATCATAAATTTTTTTTTTTTAAAAAAAAAACCCCCCCGATCAACGGCGAAACCCGCTCCTGACCTTCTCTCCTCCGCTGCCGCCGCCAAAGTCGCTTCCAGCCACCGCCACCATTCGACGCGTCTCAGCCCCCTCTTCAAATCCGACCCCAGCATCGACACCCTCGTCGCCTCCTCCGCCCGTATCGAGGCCCCAAAGTCCCGACCTTCCCAGCGCCGCCGCCGCTCCGATCTTCCACCGCACCCCCTCAAACCACCAGCGCCGTGAAGCCCTCTCTTCCCTCTTCCACGTCCAACTCGCTGATCATCCCCTCGAGCCACTGATTTCACGAAAACTGTAAACCTAGTTTTGAAGCTTCGTGAAAGTGAGTTTTTCTTTGATTTTACACTTTGAAAAATCATATCTTTTTGATGTGTTGACGAAATTCGATGAAACAGGAAACATCGGGACCGCAAGGAAGCTCTCTACCCAATAGAAGAAGCCGCGAATTTTTCTGTCATCGTATCGATTTTTAGTGCTCCGAAAACCAATGTGAGAAATCTAAATTAACGTGAAATTGAATGGAAAATGTCGTGTATAATTTATATAAGCGAAATATAAATTACACACGTGTTGTATACCTCATGTACATACGTAGTGTAAGCTATATAAGCGAAGTATGAATTTTACATGCATAGAATAATTGATATATGTGTTGAAATGCTAGTGAAATATAGCAAATATATATTTATATATATATATACTCCCCTCGTCCACAAACCATGGGCGATATTTATTTTTGTGATTTGGTGTGAAATATTGGATGAAAAATACGAATGGTTAAATAATTGTTTGTGGTTGATATTGTTTGGTTGTGGTTGAAAAATACCCATTGGTGATTGAAATGAATTGGAAATATTTGTGGAAATAAAAATAAACATGCCGCCTGCGTGCGAATTAGATGCATGAATCCCCATTGTCAAAAACCGCGAGGTTTTAAGGTAGAGCGAGGAGCCGTACTAGGGACGGTGCCGGTTTTAACTACCCTGCCGTTATGCTGCCGAAATTTTGAATAATCTTTGTGTGTTAGAATGATTTTCATATGTTGAAATTATTTTCATGCATAGAAATTAAAGCCATATGTTGAAACTATATCCACGTGTGGAAATGTTTGTGTGTTGAAAAGTGTTGTGTGAAAATTAGATTCATTTGTGAATGAATGAAGTGTTTAAACAATAAAAATCACATTTTTTATATATATATGAAGTATGAAAAATATTCGCCTTATATAAATAGTTTCAACAACAAAAAATCCATTTTTCTAATACGAACAACATAAATAAAACGTCCATGTGTGGAAATGCTCATTTGTTGAGAAGTGTGTGTAGTGGAAAAGTTCATGTGTTGAATAAAAAGATCGAACAATAAAAACTACATTTTTATTGAAACTATGAAGTGTTGAAACATCCATTTGTCGAATAAATATTTTGAATGATAAAAATATCATTTTTATCATATTTGTGATATGCTAAAGATATGCGGACGTTGAAATAAATATTTGTGAAAGAAATATAATTTTTAACATGCATAGGGACTAAATAAAATAGTCATGTGTTGAAATATATTTTAGTTCGCCAAAATTATCATCTATGAAATGTGAAGTGTTAAAAATAGCCACTTGTTCAAATAAACGTGCATGAGTTGAAATATACATTAATTAGCTAATGATATGATTTTAGCCTATGCATGCAACATTAGAATGAATGGTGTTTTTAAACTAAAGCAAATCAAATATGAAATTGAGTGGAAAATGATAAGTGATAAAAATTGTATATATGTACATGCATATCTAGGAACAGGTTAAAGCAAAAGGGCTAGAGAAGAGAAATAAAATTTTGCGCCCGACAAATAGGTACACATTTACTGCTTTGTTTGGGTGATGATTTTATGAGCCTATTGGCTAGCCGCTTGGCTTTTTCTTTTTCTTTTTGATACGAGACTCCCGTGTGGCTATTTGGGAATTTTCCCAGACCCTCCCGTACAAAGGAGGTTATGGCGAAATTTTCCGAAATTTAAAGGCGTTAGTGAAATAATTGAAATGGAAACGATATAGGAATTTTTGAATGAACTATATTTATATAAATATATAAATATAAATAGAATTAAAACGAAACGTGGCCTTGCAGTTCGTGTTTTGAAACCGTTATTTCAAACGACTAGTGCGGGAAATCCGACCATTGGATTTTCCCGAAACCGCAACCGTTGGGTTCGCCTTGGAAATATCTTTCCAACGGCACCAACTTTGTGAAGATCAGACGGTTGGATTGTCTGGAATGTTTAATTCAAAATTGAAGAAAAACAGCGCCAGAAACGATTATATATATATATATATATATATATATAATTAAATTAAATCGAATAACGACGCTGCAGTTCGTAAATTGAAATCGTAACTTCAAATGGCTAGTGTGGAAGATCCGACCGTCGGTTTTCACAAAACTGAAACCGTTGGATTTGTTTTGAAATGACCCTCCCAATGATACCAAATTTGTGAAGATCCAACGGTTAGATTTTCAGATATGTGTAAAACAAAATTAGTGAAAAGCAGCGCCAGTGCATCGACACGACCTGAAACGTCGTTTAATTAAATATGGCGGTTTTAAATTAAATAAAAATGGCGATATATCGTTATAAAATACTATAGACGATATAGAGTGGAAATAAACCAGTTTTGTTGTGTTTGCTTGAGATGTGATGGTTGAATGTATTTGACATGAAAATTATAACTAAATAACTGAAATGTGAATGTTGAATAGTCCAACCATGTGATTAATTGATTTGAAAATCTAAATATACGTGGGATATTTGAAAAGGCCGAGTTTATCTCATTTCAAATAATCGATCGACGTTGAGAAGTTGAAGAGTCGAAGACGGCTGAAGACCGACGATCTCCACATTGGATGGATGGGCGCTACTGATGCTCGTGATTGGAGTAGCTACCATGAAGGAATTGAAGTAGTGGTCGTCCAAACATACTGTTGATTGTACGGATATGCGAGGAATTGGTGCCTTCGGTTTCGTTCAGACCCAGAACGGACTTGTAAATGGACTGTGTGTCTGACATTGGATTTTGTTCTGTGTTGATTGATCTCTGTTAAATATAAATCTGTTTGGCGGCGGAGAATTTATTCTCTTGCTTAACGCCCTTCTCTGAGACGTACGAGCTCTGAGGTTATACATTGACAGAAATCAGTCGCATGGAGTGGATTGCCTGTGTGGCACGCCTAAGTGGCATAAGATCAAGGCTTCTGTTGCAAAGCAAAGTCTTGAGATTGATGATCAAAGCATGGTCTGTGTGACGTAGCTTTGTGTATAATGTGAATTCGCGAGCCTCACACCTCGGTATGAGTCAAAAACGGGAGAGTGACTGCAGGGAGAGCACGACGTTTCTTTCTAGCTAAGGTGGTGTCAGTGACCTACCAGCCCTGACATTATATAAACTTTTCACCTGTGTGGTTGTTGGAATGCGAGGCGCCTCGATATAGGTCTGTAAGGACCGGGAAACGTGTGTTCAGGAATAACTAATCCTCAAAAGTAAGAGAGGACCGGCCCTGAAGATCCAAGGATCATAGTGGGGTCCTGGGACATTTGCTAGAGTGTCTCGAATCGGAGAGGAGCTTGCCCCTTGCCTCGACTCGTGAAGGAATCCAATTTCCAATACGAAATATGCGGATGTGATTGTATTACTAGTATGGCGATATAGTAGATGGTAGCTATGCCGCATAGGATTGATATTTATGATTGAATTTGTTTTTGAAACATATATGCACTAGTAATAATATCAAGCACTTTTGTTTTATTCGTATGAAGCATCTTTTGGCCATTATAAGGTAAAAACTCTATCCTCCGGCTTGCGTTGCATTGTGTGATGGGACCTGAGTCTTATAATGGCTTCATTTTATAAAAAGCATTGCGTTGATTTAATTATTTATTTTATTTCATGCACTAGCACTCATTGGAGTAAACCCGTTCCGCAAAAGTGGCGTGGTCCTTTGATTTGCCTTATTATTGTTGTTAATAAGTTGAGTAGATTTCTCATACCAGTCCCATGACTGACTCGTAGTTTGTTTCACCTTGCAAACTCGGGTGCCCTCATTTTCACACGGGCAGCCTAGTTACAGGTTTCTGACGCACCTTTTGGCTCATGGCGAGGCTTGACTACACCGTGCTGACTTGGATTTTTTCCGCCATTATTGTATCTATATTATGATTCCGCCACTGGCGATGTAGACTAATATTCCTTTTGTGTACTCTTTATGTATGATTCCGCCTCTGGCGATGTTGACTGATTATGTATCATTATGCACTAAGTTGTATCCTGTATTGTGCTTCTCTGATGTGATGATATCTATATGATTCCGCTGTCATATGTGTGAAAATTATTCTATTTTCTGTTTCTGCTATTATCTGTGATCTGCTAATGATGATTAATGTGTTATATTCCAATGATTATCCTTAACACCGTGTCACGGGGTTTTGGGATCGTCACAGCTGGTATCGGAGCTTTGGTTAACCTTAGTTCTGGAGTCTAATACATTAAACACTTCGTCAAAATTGAATCAGTAATATTCTAAGGCGAGTCGCTCATTAGAGATAGGACTAGTAAAGTCCTAGAATGAGCCGAGCAGAATAGCAAAAACAATTTGATCAGTCCATCGTTATCTTTCCGTAAAATTTTCTGCTTATCTATGCAATAGACTATCATTTCTGTTAGCTGACTTTTTCGTTGCTTATACAGAATTTGAAAAATGGCTACCAGAGCAGCCGCCGTTAGAGGAGGCCGTGTCGGCCGAGGCCGAGGAAGAGGAGAAGTCCCAGCTCAAGAAGGACCTTTGATACAACCTCCGGCAGCTCAATACTTCGAGCTTGACCGTGTAGCTAAGAGATATAAGAACTTAGGAGGCAAGACCTTCTCGGGAACTGGCACCGTAATAGAGGCCCTTGCATGGCTCAAAACATGCGAGAAAATTCATGAAGGCCTAAGGCTTGGAGATGAAGACAAAGCTATTATGGGCGCCTGGCTTATGCCGGAACAAGCTGAATTATGGTGGGAATCTCTTACCGCCGGGAATAGAGAAGCTGGGAGAACATGGGATGGATTTAAATAACTCTTCAAAGAGAAATATGTCCTTGAACAAGCTCTAGAAAGAATGCACGATGACTTCGCCAATCTCCAGCAAGGGGATCTTTCCGTGCAAGATTATCTGAATAAATTTACAATGTTGTTGCCCTATGCTCCAGAGCTAGTCGCCACTGCGAAATCCAAAAATAAGAGGTTTATCCTTGGACTAAGACGACAATATCATGATAGGGCCATGGCCCATGTCAAGCTGGAATTCAACGAGCTAGTGGAAATGACATGCAACTATGAAGACCTTGATCAAAGGCATCTGGATCAGGATCGCGCTAGAAGCCAAGCCGGAAACAAGCGCAAGCCTGCTGGAAATCAAGGCGAGTCAAGCTAAGCAGCATCTTCAAAACCTCAGACTGGCAAGCCACCAAGAGGAAATTGCTTTAATTGCGGTAAGCTGGGGCACTACTCAAACGTCTGCACAGCTCCGAAGAGGTAGAAGACAAATTCTCAAGGCTCGAGCCAAGGCTCTCAGAACCCTCGCTCGTGCTTCAACTGTCGCAAGACCGATCATCTGGTCAAAGACTGTCCTTTGCTGAAGAAAGCTGCAGTAGCTCATGTCTATGACGGGTCGAGCCCGCCAGCTGCTTCTGACGGAGCAGGTAAACCTGATGTTTTGGGAGGTACCCTTACAATAAAAAATATTCCTGTTTCTGTATTGTTTGACACAGGTGCGTCGCGTAGTTTTATTGCTAAAAACACAGTACACAAATTAAAGCTGAAATAGCGAAAGCTCAAAGAATCGGTTGAAGTTCATAACCCGATAGGGGGTCCTATTACTCTCGGTTCATATTGTAGAGTGCCAGTCTCTTATTCTTCCTACAAGTTTCCTTTCAATTTAATCTTTATGGATTTTCCCGAATTCGATATTATTCTCGGGCTAGATTGTTTAACGAAATATGAAGCCGAAGTGAATTGTGCGGAAAGAATCGTTAAAATTCGAACGAAGCTTGGATATATTACGGTTCCCTGTCATGGTTCGAATCCGAATAGAGAAGAATTTTGGTCAGCATTAGAACTTATCCCCACTTCCATAGAAAAGATTCCGATTGTTAGAAACTATGCGGATGTGTTTGAAGAAGTTGAAAACTTACCTCCGCAAAGAGAAATAGAATTCCGAATCGATCTAATTCCCAATGCCAGACCAGTGGTACATCCAATTCGCAGAATGACTTCGAAAGAAAAAGAAGAATTAGGCGATCAAACTCGTCAATTATTGTGGAAAGGTCTAATCAGACCGAGTTTTTCTAATTGGGGTGCAGCTGTTGTGTTTGTCCCAAAGTCAGACGGTACTCTTCGATTATGCGTTGACTACCGAGACCTCAACAAACAAACGCTCAAAAACAAATATCCATTACCCCGCATTGATGATTTGCTAGACCAATTGAATGGGGCGAAAGTATTTTCCCGAATGGACCTAGCTACAGGTTTTCATCAATTGAGAATAGCAGAAGAGTGTGTTCCTTTGACAGCTTTCAGAGGCCTAGACATATTTTATGAATGGTTAGTAATGCCGTTTGGCCTGTGTAAC
Source organism: Allium sativum (assembly GCA_030737875.1). Classification (NCBI taxonomy): domain Eukaryota; kingdom Viridiplantae; phylum Streptophyta; class Magnoliopsida; order Asparagales; family Amaryllidaceae; genus Allium; species Allium sativum. The sequence continues at coordinate 1,014,707,505 of CM060924.1, forward strand.
GCTCCAGCATACTTTGTCGATCTAATGAATAGAGTGTTCAGGGGAGTTCTGAATAAATTTGTCCTCGTATTCATCGATGATATTTTAATCTACTCCAAATCAAAACCCGAGCATGAAAAACACTTAGAACAAGTATTGGAGATTCTAAGGAAGAACGTCTTCAAAGCCAAATTCTCTAAATGTGTCTTCTGGCAAGAAGAAGTAAAATTTCTTGGCCATGTCGTGTCAGAGAAAGGAATTTCTGTTGACCCAAGCAAAATAATAGCGATTCAAGACTGGAAACAACCCACTACTCCCACGGAAGTTAGAAGTTTTATGGGGTTGGCTAGTTATTATCGGAAGTTCGTTAAGGATTTTTCGAAGATATCCGGTCCGTTAACGAAGCTCACAAAGAAACATGAGAAGTTTAAGTGGACTTCCGACTGTGAAGAAGCTTTCCAGGAATTGAAATCGAAGTTGACTACCGCTCCAGCGTTAACTATTATTGATGGCAATCAGGATTTAACGGTTTGGACAGATGCTTCTATTAGAGGTCTTGGTGCAGTGTTAATGCAGAGAGGCCAAGTAGTCGCTTATGCAAGCCGCCAACTGAAACCGCATGAGAAGAATTATGTGACTCATGATCTTGAGTTGCTAGCCATCATTTTTGCATTGAAAATCTGGAGGCATTATTTATTGGGCGAGAAATTTATACTGTACACAAATCATCAATCATTGAAGTATTTATATACCCAGAAAGATCTGAATCTGAGACAACAGCGTTGGCTAGAATTTCTTGCAGCGTATGATCTTGATATCCTGTATACGCCGGGGAAGGCTAACGTTGTAGCGGATGCACTTAGTAGAAAGACCGCAATCGTTGCCCATCTTATAATTACACCTGGATTGATTGATAGGATTTCAGCCCTTCAAAAAGACGATGAATTCATTCAGAGAATCAGTCAGAGGATTAAAGAAGGTGAAACCACGAGTTTTCGTATTGACAATAGATGGGTTCTCAGGTTAAATAATAGGATTTGCATTCCAAATATTGCAGGCCTTCGAAGAGAAGTGCTGGACGAATGCCATAAATCCAAATTTTGCATCCATCCTGGGGTGAGTAAAATGTACAACGATATCAAACGCACTTTTTTGTGGAAGGAAATGAAAAGAGATATTTCTTTGTATGTTAGCAGATGTCCTACTTGTCAATTGGTCAAGAGTGACCAGCAGAAGCTGGCTGGACTGTTGCAACCATTGGAAGTCCCAGGTTGGAAATGGGAACAGATTTCCATGGATTTCATAGATGGTTTGCCGCGAACCAAGAAAGGTAATGACAGCATTTGGGTAATCGTAGATCGCTTCACGAAGACTGCCCATTTTATACCTGTCAGGTCCAATAGAACTGCCCAAAGTCTAGCGCAGATATATTTCAGAGAAATTCTTAAGCTGCATGGAATTCCCATCAGCATAGTCAGTGATAGAGATCCCCTATTTACTAGCAAATTCTGGGAGGCTTTCCAGACAGAATTGGGAACAAAACTGAATATGAGCACCGCTTATCACCCACAAACAGATGGCCAAACTGAGCGGGTGAATAGAATTCTAGAAGATTTATTGCGGGCTTGTATAATTGATTTTGGTGGGTCATGGGAAGATCATTTGCATTTGGCAGAATTCTCATATAACAATAGTTATCAAGCAAGTTTGAGAATGTCGCCATTTGAAGCATTATATGGCAGACCCTGCAGATCTCCAGCATGTTGGGTAGAACCTGGCAACAGACTTGTACTAGGACCCGATATGATTAGAGAAGCATCTGATAAAGTCGACTTCATCAAGAAGCGATTGAAAACCGCCCAAAGCCGACAGAAAAGTAATGCAGACTCCAGAAGGAGAGATTTGACATTTGCTGTTGGTGATCATGTTTATTTGAAGGTTTCTCCGATGAGAGGAGTAATCAGATTTGGCAAGACTGGGAAGTTGGCACCGAGATTTATTGGTCCCTTTCCTATACTTGAGCGAATTGGAACTCTTGCTTATAGGGTTCAATTTCCAGATTGGTTGCCTGGAGTGCACAATGTATTTCACATATCTCAACTTAGAAGACATGTGCATGATCCGGATCTTGTTGTAGAAGAAGCAGCGCAACGGGATGTGGAGATAACTCCAGAATTAGCACTCAGAAGAGAGCCATTAAAGATTATTGGCAAAGAAACTAGAGAACTAAGAAGCAAAAAGGCTCATTTAGTTAAAGTGCAGTGGAGCAGTGATCCTAGAGACTGTACTTGGGAAACTGAGGAAAGCATTAAGCAAGCTTACCCCAAATGCAGAGTGGATATCTCTGACTAACTCCGGTGCAAGGTACCTTTACAATACTTTGCATTTACATTTTATTTCCTACTTTACTGTTGTTTCCTTTTCGAGGACGAAAAGTTTTAAGTGGGGGAGATTGTAATAACCCGGAAAATACGAGCCAATTTAAAGTTTTTTAAATGGTGATTTCAAAGGAATTTGAACCATTGAAATAGAATATTTCAATAAAATAGTGAATTAGGAATAGTGAGTCAGTTTGAAAATTTGAATTCAAACTTTGACTGACTGTGCAGGGTGGAAAATACAACGGATTTTAGCGAAACTAAAAATATTTAAATCTGTTAGTCAATACCTTTCTAACGAATCTGAAAAATCGAAGTTTCATAACGGGAATCAAAAGTTATGGCCGAATGAATTTTTAGAAGGGTCGGTATATAGAATATATAGCCCTGGAAAATTGATATTTCGCATACGACCTCGGAATTCGACGAAACCACTTTTGTTGGGTCCGGGATGTCAAATTATTGCTAGGTTTCAAATTTCATAATTTTTGAAGCTCGTATGTGAGCGTGGCAAAAGAAAATGTGTTTGGTCAATTTCTGTTAAATTGGATCGACCAGAAAATGGCCATTTTTCAAACGACCTCAGAATTCGACGAAACTAGTTTTGTTGGGACCGTAGCATCAAAACATAGCTAGATTTATTTTTCTGGAATTTTTCGAATCAGTTTGTGGCCCGGGCAAATTGAAATGTGCGTTCAGAGTTAAAAATTAAATGATTTATACTTTAATTTGAAAAATAACTGACTGTAACAGTCGAATTGGCCTACGAAACATATCCCATTGTGTCCGGAATGGGGGTATTTAGCTAGGGGCGACAGTCGTTGGGTTTAAAAAGGAGTTCGTTTGAGAAAACACTATTTAAAAATTTAATATAGTCCTCGGCCAATCAGAATTTTCCTTTCATAAATTTGAAAAAAAAAAGAAACCCCCCCGATCAACGGCGAAACCCTCTCCTGACCATCTCTCCTCCGCCGCCGCCGCCATAGTCGCTTCCAGCCTTCGCCACCGCCACCATTCGACGCGTCTCAGCCCCCTCTTCAAATCCGACCCCAGCATCGACACCCTCGTCGCTTCCTCCGCCCGTATCGAGGCCCCAAAGTCCCGACCTTCCCAGCGCCGCCGCCGCTCCGATCTGCCACCGCACCCCCTCAAACCACCAGGCCGTGAAGCCCTCTCTTCCCTCTTCCACGTCCAACTCGCCGATCATCCCCTTGAGCCACTGATTTCGCGAAAACTGTAAACCTAGTTTTGAAGCTTCGTGAAAGTGAGTTTTTCTTTGATCTTTACACTTTGAAAAATCATATCTTTTTGATGTGTTGACGAAATTCGATGAAACAGGAAACATCGGGACCGCAAGGAAGCTCTCTACCCAATAGAAGAAGCCGCGGATTTTTCTGTCATCGTATCGATTTTTAGTGCTCCGAAAACCAATGTGAGAAATCTAAATTAACGTGAAATTGAATGGAAAATGTCGTGTATAATTTATATAAGCGAAATATAAATTACACACGTGTTGTATACCTCATGTACATACGTAGTGTAAGCTATATAAGCGAAGTATGAATTTTACATGCATAGAATAATTGATATATGTGTTGAAATGCTAGTGAAATATAGCAAATATATATTTATATATATATATATACACTCCCCTCATCCACAAACCATGGACGATATTTATTTTTGTGATTTGGTGTGAAATATTGGACGAAAAATACGAATGGTTGAATAATTGTTTGTGGCTGATATTGTTTGGTTGTGGTTGAAAAATACCCATTGGTGATTGAAATGAATTGGAAATATTTGTGGAAATAAAAATAAACATGCCGCCTGCGTGCAAATTAGATGCATGAATCCCCATTGTCAAAAACCGCGAGGTTTTAAGGTAGAGCGAGGAGCCGTACTAGGGACGGTGCCGGTTTTACTACCCTGCCGTTATGCTGCCGAAATTTTGAATAATATTTGTGTGTTAGAATGATTTTCATATGTTGAAATTATTTTCATGCATAGAAATTAAAGCCATATGTTGAAACTATATCCACGTGTGGAAATGTTTGTGTGTTGAAAAGTGATGTGTGAAAATTAGATTCATTTGTGAATGATTGAAGTGTTTAAACAATAAAAATCACATTATATATATATATATGAAGTATGAAAAATATTTGCCTTATATAAATAGTTTCAACAACAAAAATTCCATTTTTCTAATACGAACAACATAAATAAAATGTCCATGTGTGGAAATGCTCATTTGTTGAGAAGTGTGTGTAGTGGAAAAGTTCATGTGTTGAATAAAAAGATCGAACAATAAAAACTACATTTTTATTGAAACTATGAAGTGTTGAAACATCCATTTGTCGAATAAATATTTTGAATGATAAAAATATCATTTTTATCATATTTGTGATATGCTAAAGATATGCGGACGTTGAAATAAATATTTGTGAAAGAAATATTATTTTTAACATGCATAGGAACTAAATAAAATAGTCATGTGTTGAAATATATTTTAGTTCGCCAAAATTATCATCTATGAAATGTGAAGTGTTAAAAATAGCCACTTGTTCAAATAAACGTGCATGAGTTGAAATATACATTAATTAGCTAATGATATGATTTTAGCCTATGCATGCAACATTAGAATGAATGGTGTTTTTAAACTAAAGCAAATCAAATATGAAATTGAGTGGAAAATGATAAGTGATAAAAATTGTATATATGTACATGCATATCTAGGAACAGGTTAAAGCAAAAGGGCTAGAGAAGAGAAATAAAATTTTGCGCCCGACAAATAGGTACACATTTACTGCTTTGTTTGGGTGATGATTTTATGAGCCTATTGGCTAGCCGCTTGGCTTTTTCTTTTTCTTTTTGATACGAGACTCCCGTGTGGCTATTTGGGAATTTTCCCAGACCCTCCCTGTAATAACCCGGAAAATCTGGGCCAGTTTAAAATTTTTGTTTTGGCAATTTTAGTGAATTTTGAACATTTAAAATGAATTATTTTAAATAATATCGATGTGAAATTTATTTTGAATATAATTCGACGTATATATTATATACGTCGTCGTTAGAATATAAATAATTATATATAATTATAATAGAATTGAAAATGGCGCGGTAGTTCGATAATTCGATTTCAAACTTCAATTGAACATACCGGGTGCAAAACAATCCGGATTTTAGTGAAACCAAAAACATTAGGATCTATTCGTGGATATCTTTCCAACGAATCCGAAAGATCAAAATTTCGTAGCGGGAATCAAAAGATATGTCCAGTTGAAAATTCTGAATAGTCGCTATGGAATTCAGGCCCTTGAAAATGGACATTTTGCAAACGACCTCGGATTTCGACGAAACCACTTTTGTTGGATCCGTGATGTAAAATTATTGCTAGGTTTCAAATTTCATAATTTTTCGAATCAATATGTGAGCGTGGCAAACGAAAACGCGTTTGACCGGTTTCAGTTGATTTTAATCGACTGGAAAATGGCCATTTTCCTAACGGTCTCAGAATTCGACGAAACTAGTTTTGTTAGGACCGTATCGTCAATACGAAGCTAGAAAATATTTTTCTGGAATTTTTCTAGTTGGTATGTGACCCCGGTAATTTGAAATGCACGTTTAAAATTCAATATACTGATTTAAATGCAAATTAAACGGAAACTGATTCAAACGATCATATCAGCTTGCGGTACATATCCCATTGTGTTCGGAATGGGGGTGAAACGCTATGGACGACAGGCGGTGGGCCTCGTTTCGAGGTCATATGTAAAAGTCAACTTTTTGAAAAATAAATTAAATAAATAAATTAAAATAAACTTTACATAAACCCCCCCCCCTATAATTTCCTTTCCCCGTTTCATTCGAACAGAAGAAAAAAAAAACGAAGGCGACGGGGGGGAGAGCCGCCGCCGCCACCTCGCGCGCCCCCCCAGCGGCGCCGCAGCCAGGCGCCTCCGCCGCGAGACCCCCCCCTCCTCCAGAAACGATCGCGACCGAAACCCCCCCCCCCCCCCGTTCTTCCCCTAGATCGACGAGCGCCGTCCCCCTCCTTGCTTTTTGCTCGACTGCGAACACCGAAACCCCCCCCAAACCCGCACGCGTTTCCCTTCCTCCGACCTCGCCCTCCGCCTGCGCCCTCCTCCACGTCGAGCCCCCCCCCCCCCTACGAGCCACCGCGGCAAGCACCTGTAAGAACCCGTAACTTCCCCGTGAAGGAAAGCACGAATACTTTGAGAACAACACACAAAAGGACGCAGACGGAAGAACATTTCATTGTTATTACAACAATTCCATCAGATACAAGAATATACAGAGTATAAATGAATAAATTACATTCAAAAAATATCAGAGATTTAAATTACATTTAAATACATCGCAGCGGAAAATATACAAAACACAACTAGAAGTGATACACGGATACAGAGCTTTCCGAGCATCGTTCCAGCTGTAAATCAGGATCCTGTGAATATAAATCTGCAAAACCAAAACTACTAGCTGCCCGTGCGGAAAATAGGGGCACCCAGAGTTTAGGTTAAAACAATAAACTCCAGGTCAGTCATGGGACTGGTGTGAGAACTAAAACAGTTATAAATATTGGTTTTTAAAGTAAGGCAAATCAAGGGACCACGCCGTATAATACGGAACGGGTTTCCTCCCAAGAATACCAGTGCATAAAACAACAGCGCAATGCTAAATAAAGGAAAATGAAGCTATGATAAGACCCAGGTCCCATCACACAATGCAACGCAAGCCGGAGGATAGGGTTTTCCCTTATAATAGCCAAACATGCTTGGTACGTTTAAAACAAATCATTTGATACTATTATAAGTGTATAGTGAATTTCAATCATAAATATCAATCATAGGCGGCATGGGTACCATCTATCATGTCGCCATACTAGTTCTACAATTAAAACCGCAATATCACGTATTGGAATTTGGATTCCATCATGAGTCGAGGCAAGGGGCAAGCTCCTCTCCGCGTTCGAGACACTCTAGCAAATGCCTCGGGACCGCACACAGCAATCCCCTGGATCCTCCAAGGCCGGTCCTCTCTTACTTTTGAGGATTGGCAATTCCTGAACACACGTTTCCCGGTCCTTACAGACCTATATCCGAGGCGCCTCGTATCCAACAACCACACAGGTGAAAAGTATATAAATGTCAGGGCTGGTAGGTCACTGACACCACCCTAGCTAGAAAGAAACGTCATGCACTCCTTGGGTCCGTCTCCCGTTTTTGACTCATACCGAGGTGTGAGGCTCGCGAATTCACGTTATACACAAAGCTATGCCACACAGGCCGTGCTTTGATCATCAACCACAAGACTTTTCTTTTCAACAGAAGCCTTGATCAATTGCCACTTACGCATGCCACACTGGCAATTCACTCCATGCGACTGATGTCCATCGATATACAACCTCTAAGCTCGTACGTCTCAGAGAAGGGCGTTAAGCAAGAGAATAAATTCTCCGCCGCCAAACAGATGTATATTTAATAGAGATCAATCAACACAGAATAAAATCCAATGTTAGACACACAATCCATTTACAAGTTCGTTCTGGGTCTGAACGAAACCGGAGGCACTTTCCTCGCATATCCATCCATCTCCAAGTACGTCTGGACGATCACCAACTGATTCCCTCATCCTGGGTGTACAGCCCAATCAAGATCATCAGTAATCACCCAAACGATGTGAAGATTTCCGGTCTTCAACCACCGTCTTCATCTTCGACATCTCGTCGAATCGGTTACTCAGAATGGGTATAAACCCGGCCTTTCTGAATAACCCACGTATATAATAAACGAATGTTACACAAACACCACAAATGCCTCATTCCAATTCAGAATATTCTTTTATTCACAAAATCACATTCTTAGGGAAATGCTCCCATTAATTTTATCCAAGATAAATTCTTCTAAATTTATTCTTTAATCCTCCTTTGGATATCATTTCAAACTAGTCGGGATTAACGAACCACACCGAAGTAATTATTTATTTTATTTCCCAATCACAACCTATATATCCCAGGGAGAAAACTGGTAATACTCCACATCTAACACCACGGTGTTATCGGTAAAATTAATTACCATTTCACGTTCAAATCTAATTAAAGATTTAACTATCGCTTTGGAGCAAAACTGGTGGTACTCCACTCTCGATCACTTTTCAAATTTGATAATTAAAATTACCAATTCACATTTTTAATCTAATTAAAGATTCATTAAAACTCCACTTAGTTTTAATCTTTTCAAAAATCAATATCCTGTCTTTAACTGGGTTAAAGAACCAATGTCATCTAAAACACGATTCACGATAAACCCAAATCACATTTGATATTAAATACAAGGCTCTGAATCGAAAATATATCGACTTATATTCAATACCAAATTCTGAAACCAAGAAATATCGTATTGGAAATAACGATATAAAATATATCTTTCAAATTCCCATAACAATATCTGTATAGTCACGAAATCCTACATCGAAATATCCCGAAGATAATTTCGATTCAGCTCCAGTCCAATCCACGTATTGGAAATATTGATTATTTTTAAAATCACTTTCAAATTCAATTTATTTATTTCAAAAATAAATTGATTTTAATTCCAGTTCAAAACTAGTTCATTTCGATAAAAATCTATTTTTATCTTTTCAAATGTGGAATTTTCCAGCCCAAATCTTTCCAATTCACATATTATAATTTTACACAAATTATAGATATTTTTAATAATTTTATCAAGGCCCGTACAGTCGATTTCCATCAACGGCCATCGAACTGCACTTACAGCGACCTTTTTCGAATTTGATTTGGACATAATTCCAAATCCAACCGTTAGATTTCAAATTTCTAATATTCATTGGAAAGCCCTTTTCGATACGAACCCAACGGTTCCGGTTTTAGGAGAATCCGACGGTCGGATTTCCCGCAATGTCCGTTTGAAATTAATGGTCGAAATTCACGAACTACCGCGGCGCGGCGCGTTCTATTCAGGCCATTATATTATATATATAATATATATAATATATATTTCGTCGATTTCTATTTAAAACGAATTTTATAAATCGTTTTAAAATCGTTTCTGAAACAATTTCAACTTTCTTTTCCATTCAAAGCCAAAATTGAATTCTTCTTTATAAATTCGTTTTAAAATTCATTTCTATTCAATTCAAATTTTAATTCAATTTTAATTCATTTCAATTTACTTTCAATTCAATTTGAATTCGTTTTCAATTCATTTCGAAATCGTTTTCAATTCAATTCATTTCGAAATCGTTTTCAATTCAATTCATTTCGAAATCGTTTTCAATTCAATTCATTTCGAAATCGTTTTCAATTCAATTCATTTCGAAATCGTTTTCAATTCAATTCATTTCGAAATCGTTTTCAATTCAATTCATTTCGAAATCGTTTTCAAATCGATATAAATATCGTTCACGTTGAAATAACGCATCTCTAATCAACACGGCTTTATATTTTTCAAAACTCCTTTATTCTATCCAACAAATGAATATTTATCCCATTCAACACATGAATCTATATTTCTTTCAACACACGACTAATCTCAACACATGAGTACTGTCAACACATCACTATTTTTGTTATGTAAAATATTCTATAAAACTATGGTATCTATCGTTTGATTTTAATTAGACTTCTACTAGGAAGTAGTTCTAATTTTAAATATGATAAAGATGTAATTTATTTTAATTAAAATATTTTACTCAACACATGAATAGTTTCAACACATAATCATCGTCCACACATGACTATTTTTATATTCAACACATGAATTTTCTTTTATAATATTTATTATTTTCCCGATTGGAATGAGGCCCAATCAATCACCATATAATGTTAATTATACGGATTTCCATACAACACATGTATATAATAGCATTGAAAAATAATCAACCATCAACCAAAGTGCACTACACTGTATAAGCATCAAATATAGATATCTGACGCTTATAACAGTCTGTCAATCGACCGATCGACATATTTAATCAATCAGGATGAGTGAACATCAAATTTCATCCCAACACCCGTGTGGGGTTTCAAACAATCAAACACGGATTTTATTTGTGCAGTTGGGCGATGTGTAAAATTTATCGACCCAATCAATATCAGTCAAATCAGTGTATATAAACAAATCGGCCGATTTGTTTATAAATATTCATTTATTCACTTTCACGTTAAAAATTATATTTTTAACGACAAAAATATTTATTTCAACACTTGAATTTCTATTCATTTCATTTACACAATAAAAATGATATTTTTATTTTTCTAACATATTTTAGAAAATTTCGGCGGCATAACGGCACGATACTAGAAACGGGACAAGGCCTAGCCTTATCCCCGGTCTAGTGAAGGCCCACGCCATTCACACATCAATCAAATCACTTTCGTTATGCAAACCACAAAATTTGGAGTAAGAGTCTAACCTAGCCTTACTCCTTCGCCTTATAACGGCGCACGTCTAATCCTAACCCATTTATCGATTCGATTTTCCACACCACAAACCACATTCAAACCAATATCGCAATCAATCACCAAACAGCCAAACAAACAAGTCCATGGTCTGTGGACGATTGTGTCGGGTGCTACTAAGCACCGTCTGCATCCTAGTATATATATAACTAGAAAATAAGTTGAAGAGTGATAAATTCTCACCGAAAGCTATCCAATACCACGACATTCCTATTGTAGAGATCTTCGTCGTTTTCGCCTTTTCTTCTCCTTTGTTGCCCGTAGCCACTACATATAGAAATCACACATTTTTATATTTCGATGTCTTTAAAATAAAAATCACATTTTTATTTATTCACTTTCAATTTAAAAATCATATTTTTATAATCACTTCATATATTTAAAAATCGAATTTTTACTATGCTATTCAATATATAAAAATAAGCATATTTTCACAACGCTACTATATAGATAAAAATTATATTTTTATAACGCTATTCTCTATATAAAGATTTCGCCATTTCAAAAATATAGATTTCATCATTATAAAAATCATCACTTTACTTCAACGTATATAAAATAAAAATTAGATTTTTATTTCGCTACATATACAAAGATGATATTTTTATATTCTCTATCCTATAAAGATTATATTTTTAATACTTTAAAAATATAAAAATCATATTTTTAATATTTCTATATAGTAAAGATTATATTTTTAATACTTTAAAAATATAAAAATCATATTTTTATTATTTCTATATAGTAAAGATTATATTTTTATCTTCCTACCACATAAAAGATTATATTTTTAATTCTTTAAAAATATAAAAACTATATTTTTCACTAACCAAAATCAAATCTTATGTTATTTATTTTATTTTATATACAGGATTTAGAAAACTAATAAATAAAAAAATAAAAAAAGATTTGATTTTGGTTAGTGAAAAATATAGTTTTTATATTTTTAAAGAATTAAAAATATAATCTTTTATGTGGTAGGAAGATAAAAATATAATCTTTACTATATAGAAATAATAAAAATATGATTTTTATATTTTTAAAGTATTAAAAATATAATCTTTACTATATAGAAATATTAAAAATATGATTTTTATATTTTTAAAGTATTAAAAATATAATCTTTATAGGATAGAGAATATAAAAATATCATCTTTGTATATGTAGCGAAATAAAAATCTAATTTTTATTTTATATACGTTGAAGTAAAGTGATGATTTTTATAATGATGAAATCTATATTTTTGAAAAGGCGAAATCTTTATATAGAGAATAGCGTTATAAAAATATAATTTTTATCTATATAGTAGCGTTGTGAAAATATGCTTATTTTTATATATTGAATAGCATAGTAAAAATTCGATTTTTAAATATATGAAGTGATTATAAAAATATGATTTTTAAATTGAAAGTGAATAAATAAAAATGTGATTTTTATTTTAAAGACATCGAAATATAAAAATGTGTGATTTCTATATGTAGTGGCTACGGGCAACAAAGGAGAAGAAAAGGCGAAAACGACGAAGATCTCTACAATAGGAGTGTCGTGGTATTGGATAGCTTTCGGTGAGAATTTCTCACTCTTCAACTTATTTTCTAGTTATATATATACTAGGATGCAGACGGTGCTTAGTAGCACCCGACACAATCGTCCACAGACCATGGACTTGTTTGTTTGGCTGTTTGGTGATTGATTGCGATATTGGTTTGAATGTGGTTTGTGGTGTGGAAAATCAAATCGATAAATGGGTTAGGATTAGACGTGCGCCGTTATAAGGCGAAGGAGTAAGGCTAGGTTAGACTCTTACTCCAAATTTTGTGGTTTGCATAACGAAAGTGATTTGATTGATGTGTGAATGGCGTGGGCCTTCACTAGACCGGGGATAAGGCTAGGCCTTGTCCCGTTTCTAGTATCGTGCCGTTATGCCGCCGAAATTTTCTAAAATATGTTAGAAAAATAAAAATATCATTTTTATTGTGTAAATGAAATGAATAGAAATTCAAGTGTTGAAATAAATATTTTTGTCGTTAAAAATATAATTTTTAACGTGAAAGTGAATAAATGAATATTTATAAACAAATCGGCCGATTTGTTTATATACACTGATTTGACTGATATTGATTGGGTCGATAAATTTTACACATTGCCCAACTGCACAAATAAAATCTTTGTTTGATTGTTTGAAACCCCACACGGGTGTTGGGATGAAATTTGATGTTCACTCATCCTGATTGATTAAATATGTCGATCGGTCGATTGACAGACTGTTATAAGCGTCAGATATCTATATTTGATGCTTATACAGTGTAGTGCACTTTGGTTGATGGTTGATTATTTTTCAATGCTATTATATACATGTGTTGTATGGAAATCCGTATAATTAACATTATATGGTGATTGATTGGGCCTCATTCCAATCGGGAAAATAATAAATATTATAAAAGAAAATTCATGTGTTGAATATAAAAATAGTCATCTGTGGACGATGATTATGTGTTGAAACTATTCATGTGTTGAGTAAAATATTTTAATTAAAATAAATTACATCTTTATCATATTTAAAATTAGAACTACTTCCTAGTAGAAGTCTAATTAAAATCAAACGATAGATACCATAGTTTTATAGAATATTTTACATAACAAAAATAGTGATGTGTTGACAGTACTCATGTGTTGAGATTAGTCGTGTGTTGAAAGAAATATAGATTCATGTGTTGAATGCGATAAATATTCATTTGTTGGATAGAATAAAGGAGTTTTGAAAAATATAAAGCCGTGTTGATTAGAGATGCATTATTTCAACGTGAACGATATTTATATCGATTTGAAAACGATTTCGAAATGAATTGAATTGAAAACGATTTCGAAATGAATTGAATTGAAAACGATTTCGAAATGAATTGAATTGAAAACGATTTCGAAATGAATTGAATTGAAAACGATTTCGAAATGAATTGAATTGAAAACGATTTCGAAATGAATTGAATTGAAAACGATTTCGAAATGAATTGAATTGAAAACGATTTCGAAATGAATTGAAAACGAATTCAAATTGAATTGAAAGTGAATTGAAATGAATTCAAATTGAATTAAAATTTGAATTGAATAGAAATGAATTTTAAAACGAATTTATAAAGAAGAATTCAATTTTGGCTTTGAATGGAAAATAAAGTTGAAATTGTTTCAGAAACGATTTTAAAACGATTTATAAAATTCGTTTTAATAGAAATCGACGAAATATATATTATATATATTATATATATAATATAATGGCCTGAATAGAACGCGCCGCGCCGCGGTAGTTCGTGAATTTCGAACATTAATTTCAAACGGACATTGCGGGAGATCCGACCGTCGGATTCTCCTAAAACCGGAACCGTTGGGTTCGTATCGAAAAGGGCTTTCCAATGAATATTAGAAATTTGAAATCTAACGGTTGGATTTGGAATTATGTCCAAATCAAATTCGAAAAAGGTCGCTGTAAGTGCAGTTCGATGGCCGTTGATGGAAATCGACTGTACGGGCCTTGATAAAATTATTAAAAATATCTATAATTTGTGTAAAATTATAATATGTGAATTGGAAAGATTTGGGCTGGAAAATTCCACATTTGAAAAGATAAAAATAGATTTTTATCGAAATGAACTAGTTTTGAACTGGAATTAAAATCAATTTATTTTTGAAATAAATAAATTGAATTTGAAAGTGATTTTAAAAATAATCAATATTTCCAATACATGGATTGGACTGGAGCTGAATCGAAATTATCTTCGGGATATTTCGATGTTGGATTTCGTGACTATACAGATATTGTTATGGGAATTTGAAAGATATATTTTATATCGTTATTTCCAATACGATATTTGTTGGTTTCAGAATTTGGTATTGAATATAAGTCGATATATTTTCGATTCAGAGCCTTGTATTTAATATCAAATGTGATTTGGGTTTATCGTGAATCGTGTTTTAGATGACATTGGTTCTTTAACCCAGTTAAAGACAGGATATTGATTTTTGAAAAGATTAAAACTAAGTGGAGTTTTAATGAATCTTTAATTAGATTAAAAATGTGAATTGGTAATTTTAATTATCAAATTTGAAAAGTGATCGAGAGTGGAGTACCACCAGTTTTGCTCCAAAGCGATAGTTAAATCTTTAATTAGATTTGAACGTGAAATGGTAATTAATTTTACCGATAACACCGTGGTGTTAGATGTGGAGTATTATCAGTTTTCTCCCTGGGATATATAGGTTGGGATTGGGAAATAAAATAAATAATTACTTCGGTGTGGTTCGTTAATCCCGACTAGTTTGAAATGATATCCAAAGGAGGATTAAAGAATAAATTTAGAAGAATTTATCTTGGATAAAATTAATGGGAGCATTTCCCTAAGAATGTGATTTTGTGAATAAAAGAATATTCTGAATTGGAATGAGGCGTTTGTGGTGTTTGTGTAACATTCGTTTATTATATACGTGGGTTATTCAGAAAGGCAGGGTTTATCCCCATTATGAGTAACCGATTCGACGAGATGTCGAAGATGAAGACGGTGGTTGAAGACCGGAAATCTTCACATCATTTGGGTGATTACTGATGATCTTGATTGGGCTGTACACCCAGGATGAGGGAATCAGTTGGTGATCGTCCAGACGTACTTGGAGATGGATGGATATGCGAGGAAAGTGCCTCCGGTTTCGTTCAGACCCAGAACGAACTTGTAAATGGATTGTGTGTCTGACATTGGATTTTATTCTGTGTTGATTGATCTCTATTAAATATACATCTGTTTGGCGGCGGAGAATTTATTCTCTTGCTTAACGCCCTTCTCTGAGACGTACGAGTTCAGAGGTTGTATATCGATGGACATCAGTCGCATGGAGTGAATTGCCAGTGTGGCATGCGTAAGTGGCAATTGATCAAGGCTTCTGTTGAAAAGCAAAGTCTTGTGGTTGATGATCAAAGCACGGCCTGTGTGGCATAGCTTTGTGTATAACGTGAATTCGCGAGCCTCACACCTCGGTATGAGTCAAAAACGGGAGACGGACCCAAGGAGTGCATGACGTTTCTTTCTAGCTAGGGTGGTGTCAGTGAACTACCAGCCCTGACATTTATATACTTTTCACCTGTGTGGTTGTTGGATACGAGGCGCCTCGGATATAGGTCTGTAAGGACCGGGAAACGTGTGTTCAGGAATTGCCAATCCTCAAAAGTAAGAGAGGACCGGCCTTGGAGGATCCAGGGGATTGCTGTGTGCGGTCTCGAGGCATTTGCTAGAGTGTCTCGAACGCGGAGAGGAGCTTGCCCCTTGCCTCGACTCATGATGGAATCCAAATTCCAATACGTGATATTGCGGTTTTAATTGTAAAACTAGTATGGCGACATGATAGATGGTACCCATGCCGCCTATGATTGATATTTATGATTGAAATTGTTTTGACACTATACACTTATAATAGTATCAAATGATTTGTTTTAAACGTACCAAGCATGTTTGGCTATTATAAAGGAAAACCCTATCCTCCGGCTTGCGTTGCATTGTGTGATGGGACCTGGGTCTTATAATAGCTTCATTTTCCTTTATTTAGCATTGCGCTGTTGTTTTATGCACTGGTATTCTTGGGAGGAAACCCGTTCCGTATTATACGGCGTGGTCCCTTGATTTGCCTTACTTTAAAAACCAATATTTATAACTATTTTAGTTCTCATACCAGTCCCATGACTGACCTGGAGTTTATTGTTTTAACCTAAACTCTGGGTGCCCCTATTTTCCGCATGGGCAGCTAGTAGTTTTGGTTTTGCAGATTTATATTCACAGGATCCTGATTTACAGCTGGAACGATGCTCGGAAAGCTCTGTATCCGTGTATCACTTCTAGTTGTGTTTTGTATATTTTCCGCTGCGATGTATTTAAATGTAATTTAAATCTCTGATATTTGTTGAATGTAATTTATTCATTTATACTCTGTATATTCTTGTATCTGATGGAATTGTTGTAATAACAATGAAATGTTCTTCCGTCTGTGTCCTTTTGTGTGTTGTTCTCAAAGTATTCGTGCTTTCCTTCACGGGGAAGTTACGGGTTCTTACAGCCGTACAAAGGAGGTTATGGCGAAATTTTCCGAAATTTAAAGGCGTTAGTGAAATAATTGAAATGGAAACGATATAGGAATTTTTGAATGAACTATATTTATATAAATATATAAATATATATAGAATTAAAACGAAACGTGGCCGTGCAGTTCGTGTTTTGAAACCGTGATTTCAAACGACTAGTGCGGGAAATCCGACCATTGGATTTTCCCGAAACCGCAACCGTTGGGTTCGCCTTGGAAATATCTTTCCAACGGCACCAACTTTGTGAAGATCCGACGGTTGGATTGTCTGGAATGTTTAATTCAAAATTGAAGAAAAACAGCGCCAGAAACGATTATATATATATATATAATTAAATTAAATCGAATAACGACGCTGCAGTTCGTAAATTGAAATCGTAACTTCAAATGGCTAGTGTGGAAGATCCGACCGTCGGATTTTCACAAAACTGAAACCGTTGGATTCGTTTTGAAATGACCTTCCCAATGATACCAAATTTGTGAAGATCCAACGGTTATATTTTCAGATATATGTAAAACAAAATTAGTGAAAAGCAGCTCCAGTGCATCAACACGACCTGAAACGTCGTTTAATTAAATATGGCCATTTTAAATTAAATAAAAATGGTGATATATCGTTATAAAATACTATAGACGATATAGAGTGGAAATAAACCAGTTTTGTTGTGTTTGCTTGAGATGTGATGGTTGAATGTATTTGACATGAAAATTATAACTAAATAACTGAAATGTGAATGTTGAATAGTCCAACCATGTGATTAATTGATTTGAAAATCTAAATATACGTGGGTTATTTGAAAAGGCCGAGTTTATCTCATTTCAAATAATCGATCGACGTTGAGAAGTCCAACAGTCGAAGACGGCTGAAGACCGACAATCTCCACATTGGATGGATGGGCGCTACTGATGCTCGTGATTGGAGTAGCTACCATGAAGGAATTGAAGTAGTGGCCGTCCAAACATACTGTTGATTGTATGGATATGCGAGGAATTGGTGCCTCCGGTTTTGTTCAGACCCAGAACAGACTTGTAAATGGACTGTGTGTCTGACATTGGATTTTGTTCTGTGTTGATTGATCTCTGTTAAATATATATCTGTTTGGCGGCGGAGAATTTATTCTCTTGCTTAACGCCCTTCTCTGAGACGTACGAGCTCAGAGGTTATACATTGACAGAAATTAGTCGCATGGAGTGGATTGCCTGTGTGGCACGCCTAAGTGGCATAAGATCAAGGCTTCTGTTGCAAAGCAAAGTCTTGAGATTGATGATCAAAGCATGGTCTGTGTGACGTAGCTTTGTGTATAACGTGAATTCGCGAGCCTCACACCTCGGTATGAGTCAAAAACGGGAGAGTGACTGCAGGGAGAGCACGACGTTTCTTTCTAGCTAAGGTGGTGTCAGTGACCTACCAGCCCTGACATTATATATACTTTTCACCTGTGTGGTTGTTGGAATGCGAGGCGCCTCGATATAGGTCTGTAAGGACCGGGAAATGTGTGTTCAGGAATAACTAATCCTCAAAAGTAAGAGAGGACCGGCCCTGAAGATCCAAGGATCATAGTGGGGTCCTGGGACATTTGCTAGAGTGTCTCGAATCGGAGAGGAGCTTGCCCCTTGCCTCGACTCATGAAGGAATCCAATTTCCAATACGAAATATGCGGATGTGATTGTATTACTAGTATGGCGACATAGTAGATGGTAGCTATGCCGCCTAGGATTGATATTTATGATTGAATTTGTTTTTGAAACATATATGCACTAGTAATAATATCAAGCACTTTTGTTTTATTCGTATGAAGCATCTTTTGGCCATTATAAGGTAAAAACTCTATCCTCCGGCTTGCGTTGCATTGTGTGATGGGACCTGAGTCTTATAATGGCTTCATTTTATAAAAAGCATTGCGTTGATTTAATTATTTATTTTATTTCATGCACTAGCACTCATTGGAGTAAACCCGTTCCGCGAAAGTGGCGTGGTCCTTTGATTTGCCTTATTATTGTTGTTAATAAGTTGAGTAGATTTCTCATACCAGTCCCATGACTGACTCGTAGTTTGTTTCACCTTGCAAACTCGGGTGCCCTCATTTTCACACGGGCAGCCTAGTTACAGGTTTCTGACGCACCTTTTGGCTCATGGCGAGGCTTGACTACACCGTGCTGACTTGGATTTTCTCCGCCATTATTGTATCTATATTATGATTCCGCCACTGGCGATGTAGACTGATATTCCTTTTGTGTACTCTTTATGTATGATTCCGCCTCTGGCGATGGTGACTGATTATGTATCATTATGCACTAAGTTGTATCCTGTACTGTGCTTCTCTGATGTGATGATATCTATATGATTCCGCTGTCATATGTGTGAAAATTATTCTATTTTCTGTTTCTGCTATTATCTGTGATCTGCTAATGATGATTAATGTGTTATATTCCAATGATTATCCTTAACACCGTGTCACGGGGTTTTGGGATCGTCACACTTTGGAAATTTATCATATGTCATTTGGGTAAAGTAGAAATATAATGATTTGGCCAAATGGTAATGGAAAAGGGAAGTATGTTTACAAAACCATAGCGATATTTTCAAATATAAGAAAATATGAAAAGGATTTTGAGAATATATAAATGGCGTTTCCATGATAAGGAAATAAAAGATGTTTCCATAAAATATGGTAATATTCTTTGACAAAGGAAATTAAAAGAGAGCGTTGAGTAATGTTTTAAGTAACGAAGCCATAAGAGTTATGATAAGATTAAAGTTATGAAATCGATTACAAGAAATCGATAAAATGGTTTGATGAAGTATTTCATGTAAAAGGAACTAAGCTGCTAATCTACTTAGATACACTTTTCTGATTTGATAGTTAAATAACCGACTATCAAAGTTTGGCCTTTTATCGATTATTGGTACGGAAAGACCGGGATCGAACTTATATTCGAAAACCATTCCGACCAGCAAATACGAAACGTTGAAGATATCAGAAGATGTTCGAGATGGAGCATTAAAGACCGTTGATCTTCATGAGCGGAAGAACTACTCGTTAAATTTCACTGGCTAGCTACCAGAGTTATGATGACTTGTGATTCTGTCGTGATTGGAATCTTCGGATTGCAAGGACTTCTCACTACTGACTTGGGGTGACTCCTATATAAGATGCGGTAGGAGAGTGCCTTCGGTTCATCCTGTTCCTAGATGACTTGTATAGATGAATGCCTGACATAATATTTCTAGAGAGGTCACGTACATTGATTTCTCCAACTGTACCAATTGTGGAAGCGGAGAAGGAAACTTCTTTTAGCTCACACGTAATGTATTGTTGTAGACGTCAATTAGTGATTTTGATGGATCTGACAATGTGGCATTCAAAGTGAATCTGATGTGATGATAAAGCGTAGTCTCAAGCCTCATCAACCGGGAAATGACAAAAATCGGGCAGGCAGCATGGCCATGTGGGTCGCTCCCATTAGGGTGTATAATCACCTATCTAGAGAAATTCCTTTTTCTTCTTTAATCTATCGATGTTGTTCCTTTCGGGAAACCGTGGTTTGAGCCCAACCGTTGGTGATATACATTCGATGCACTCAAGCGAAATGAGTGGTCGGTCATGTGTGGGCCGGGTTGCAAGATGTTCTTGTGAACCCAGTGTATTCGCCTATAGAGATACACTATCGGCAGGTGGTCCCATACCTTATCGTAGTTGGAATCCAATCTCCAATAAGCGCCCGCGATTTTGATTGTATACTATATATGTAGAGCGTGAGATGCAAGCGTTCTGCTAGATTATTATTTATTTGTGGATTGATAGACGCTATTGTAATATCAGAAAAGATATTGTTTCAAACATGTTTTGGGTTATAGTAAGGTAAAAAACGTCTGTGTTTATGTGTGGGCTATCTTACTATTATCCTTTTATTTCAAAGGATATTTCAAAGTTAAACAAATTGTTTGTGTTGTGAATTTATCACTGAAAGTATTCCAGACTGACCCGGTGTATTTTGCGTTTCCTCAAATGTGCTCGGGTCAGACCGAGTGTATTTCCAGGTCAGGTTTCCCTTGGAGTTTCAGGAGCTGGAAGCAGGAGGCTTCACCGTTAGTTATACAAAGTTATTTCCGCTGTGATTGATATATGTGTACTCTGATAAATGGTATGTATATATACAGTTTCTTTTATAATGAGATTTGTTATATTATATTTATTCGTTCCGCTGTGAGATTCTGATGTATTCTTCTTCTTTCTTCTATTCTAAATTTCTTTCTTTCTATTTCTCATCCTCTAACTTCTTTCTATTAACAGTCTGGGGTTCGATACTTGGGTTTTTGACAAGTAATACGGGATTATGTATTGTTGTTGAAAATTCGGGCGTCGAGTTTTTCCAGGCTGTTACAGTTGGTATCAGAGCTATTGGTTTAGTGATAACCTTGGCTCTGTGGTGTAACTCAATAGAGATGGGGTTAGCAGTACCCTAGATTGAGTTGGGTGTATATATTAGAGCGTTTATTTGTAATTTATTATAAAATTATTTTTATAGTTTTGCTCGGATTATATGTTATATAAATTTATTTTTCTCAAATCATTATGATATGGATTTGTTTGAGCAACTTGAATAAGAATTCAAATTTGAACATTGAACAAAAAAAGGGATTTCACTTGTGAAATCGAGTAAGTGATAATTGGATGGAAATTAATCCATTATAAATCGATTGTTGTGAAACCAAAGTAAAGGCAAACGAGAAATATTAATGTGAATCAAAATGGGTTGGTTGAATTGTTATGCCTTGGTTGTTTATTATGTGTTGGATGGTTTGTATAGAATTCACCAACAGTTGATTGGAAACCAATCTGAAATAAATTAGTTGAAACTATTGAAATGAATCAAAGTATAATGTGGAAATCAAGAAATTGGTTGGCTGAAATATATGATATGGATAATATGGATGATATGGATATTTCGATCTGACTAACTTTGTTTTAAGAACTAATGAAGTTCATTGAAGTTGAGAACATGTACAGAGTTAATTCAAGAAAGTTTTGGAGTATTTTGAATCTAGTTTGGCATGTTAATCGAACAAGCATGAATATATTTCTCGCTTATCGCATAATAGCGCTCGCAAAAAGGTACGCCTACGCAAAATATAAAATTTTTGGTTTTTATTTGGGTTTTGAGATTGGATTTTGGATTTTTCCGACCGTATTGGTCGATGTATACATATTTCTTGAACCTGCAATACTGCAGATGTCCCTCCGTGCAGGGGAGACTCTGCCAAAAATTTTCCAGAATTTAAGGTGTTAGAATATTTTTGAAAATTTTGGGAAATTTTTGTTATTTGAAATAAATTGGGTTTAAACCCAATTGGGCTAGATTTGAAAATAAAACCAAGTTTTAATTAAATATTTTGGTCAAAGTAATGGGTTTACAACATTTTTTCTACCTTAGCAATTTCGAGGACGAAATTTTTTTAAGGGGGAAGGAATGTAACGACCCATATTTTTCTGGTAATTATTTAATTTATTTTATTATTTAAAATATTGGTTTGGATTTAAATAGTTGAATCATTATTGAATATATTATTTAAATAAATAATAAAATAATATTTTAATTTTCCAAACAGTCGGAAAATGTTGTGTTGGCAATATAGCGTGAACGGGCAGTTTGAAATAGTTCCATACTGGTTATATTGAATTATATTGGCGATTTCGGTTAGTTGACAATGACTGAATATATATAGTTATAATTTAATTTTAAAACGAGCTGCTGCGGCGCGGTAGTTCATAATTTGGCGTTTTGAACTTCAAATGGCTGTACAGGGCCCAAAATAAGTCGGATTTTCTCGAAACAAGAAACGCTGGAATCTGTTTGATGATATCTTTCCAATGGAAGAGAAAAATCAATTTTTCATAGTGTAGATTTTATTTTATGCCCAAATCAAATTTTGAAAAGGTCGCTATGGAATTTCTTTATATATTATATCGATTTATTTTTTATAAACAAGGGTTTTTAAATATTTTAAATATCGAATTGACTTGGATTTCATTCCAAGTTATTTTATGTTGAATCTATATCAAATTCTGGTCGGGTATGGCCAATTTCAATATTTTATTTTAATTATATTGAAGTATTTTAAAATTGATTTATTTTAATTCAAACTGGACCGTTTAAAAGGGACTTTATTCAAACGAGCTATGTTTTCGACGAAACAAATTTTGTTCGGACTGCAATGGAAAATTATTGCTAGATTTTCAAGTTGCATGCGAATCGGGGTTATTCTGTGAGCGTGGCAAAATAAAATGCAAATAAAAATGATCATTTGGAGTTAAACGAGCGCCATTTGAGAAAACGGACACGGAATTCGATGAAACAAGTTTCATTAGGACCGTATCGTCAAATTATACTATTTCGTCCATTCGCATCATGAACGGGGTTTGTATGTGAGAGCATGAGCGAATAAATGATGTTTGAAATTGCTATAAACACGAATAAATATCGTTGGTCATTGTCACGCATCACATCAACTTAAATTATATTATTTCCATATTATAAATACTCTTATCTTCAGCCAGTTCACCCAACCAAACTCCCAAATCAGAAATTCGTCGCTTAAATTTGCAGAAAAACCCCTGTACAAGAAATAATTTATTTCTCACAATCCGTCAAGAATTTGCCAATGGAATCCAAAGCAAAGTTGTAGATCTAGCTGATATCTACCTCCATACAAAATTCCATGACTAACGGTCGCCTGAGTTAACCAGAAATCGCGGATTTCCGCGAAAAATGAGTTTCGTTCTTTGTTGATTTTGGGGAGAGAGAGACGATTTTAGGTGCCGGGCTTGGGGGAGCGTTTTAAGGGGACAAAGGGGTTTCCAACGGTGGTGGTGCGGTGTTGAACGGTCATCGGTGGACGGAGCAAAGGGAAGATGAACAAAGGGCAGTGTTTTCCGTTCGTTTTCGAAAGCAAGAAAGGGTTTGGGTCCGATTCCGGCGCCGTGGGTCGTCGAGGACCTGGTGGTCTGAAACGGAGTTGAAGGCGTTGGCGAAGGCGATCGATTTCAGGTGGTGCAGTGTATTTCCATGATCTGCGGTGGCGGGGAGAGCCTCAAGAACGATTTCCGTTCATCTACGGTTTTCGTGCCCTTCAGGAGGAAGTGTGGGTCGGCGGTTGGGGCGTGGGAGCTGGAGACTGGTGCAGAGGTGATGGTGGGGGTCCATTCGGTGTCAGGTGGCGGGGTTTGGCAGCGGTGGGCTTCGAATGTCGTGGTGCTGAAATAAAAGGGGACGGTTTCTTTGTTCAGGGAAGAAAGAATCGGGCTCGAAGGAATTGTAGGGGAGAAAACGCGTTTTTGCAGATGTACGAGGATGACGTGGACCACCTTTTAAGTAAAGGTAATTAACGTAATTATTAATTAATTATTAAATTAATTTAATTAAAATCAGTTTAAACTTTGAATAGTCGTAACTTTTACATACGTTATCGAATTTCAGCAAAATTAGATCCATTGGGATCGTGGTGACGAGCACTACGCGTACACACTGGTTGGGTTGCAAACAGAGACAGTTGGAATTTCATGTAATTTTAAATGTCCGTTTAAAATTGTATGAAACAAATGCATCAACCGTCAACCATATTTTCTGGTGAGTTAATTCTCACACTTTTCTGGACTGCTCTTGTGTGATAAATTCACATAAGTAAAAATATATATATATATATATATATTGGTTGATTGGCTGCATTGGTTGCTTATGGTTGATTTGATGGTTGCTATTAATTAGATAATCGTCGTTAATTTATGTAAAAATTATAGGTATCATGTATAACAATTTGTGATGCAGAGAAGGACAGGTTGGAGGGATCCGACCGGATTCCTCAAAATATCATGTGTGTTGTTTATTTTTATATTGTGTACACATGAACTGATTAAACCCCAAATTGACATCAAAACCTGTTTGAATGATAATGGTTGAATGGATGTGATCGTTGATGTGATTTTTTTTAATCAATCGAGTGTACTGATTAAGTGATGGGCAGCGAGGGACTAAAATCTATTGTTTTCAAGACATCGTTTTGCCGTCAGGCGAAATGATGTAGTTTTAAGTTATGAAATTTATTTTATAACTTAATTAAAGTGTTGAGTTCATTTTATTTATAAAAATGAAAAGAAGTTTATAATTACCCTTATATGTTTATAATCATGTTTTAAATAGAGATTAATAATATTTTATAATAAGGATTCTATGTCATTCATGAACTGCAGTCAGAAACTAACCTACGGGTTAGTGAAAGGGAATAATTGCTTTTATAAAACGATTAAATGATGTTTTAAATTAATTAAGTTATTTAATTAATTTAAGGAAGAAATGATAACGTAAATCAGTTAATGGTCAACTGATATGTACAGTTAGCAAAAATCAACCGTTTTAATTTGAAACTTGACGATTGGATTAATTTGATTTAAATTAAACAACTCGAGGGTTTTTCGAAATATTCGTTAACGAATGTTGTTAGAAGCTAGTTAATCCTTGATTAACTATAAATTTTAAGTGATTATTGAATTATTTGTTTATTTTTAAAGGTTAACTATTATCGAATAACCTTTATAAAAGGATTTTTGATCCGAGCCTACATATGAAATTGGTAAAATTGGTTTATAAGTGATTAAGGAGATTTAGACAAGATTTTTTTAACAAGTTAAAATGGAGGCGATTATGAATAGGATGGTTAAATGGATTAGTGGAAAGGATATTGGATAGTTGAATAATTGTAAGTAAAGAGATTAGAACGAAATTACCAATGTAAGATATGGGTTATAAAGATCATATGAAATTCGAATGGTGATTAAGATTGGAAAGTTTACTTGATGAGGGAAAAGGAATTAATGTGAAAAGCGGGTTTCCAAATGAAAGAAAGTGGTTTATTAAACCATAATAAATGGATATGGGGATAATATATTGGATCATTGAGATAGTTTAATACTGGTTTTAAATTACAAGCTTTTATCTATCTTGAGATAAGAACGTTGTCGATCAAGGTCTGAGAGGTAATTAGAATACCCCAACTTGAAAGGCTTCGCTATTATCGAGAGATGATATTTGTTTGTAATGGATATAGAGGTGATCATCGAATTGTTCGCGATCAATGAAATTTACCATTTATTTAAAATAACCTTTTAAATGGATTTCACTATGCTAGATTTAGTTAAGTGGAAATATAATTACTTTTAATTAATTATAACCAAAGCAAGTATTTTTCAATTGGAATTCTTTTCTGAAACGAGATAAAGCTAGAAATGAATTAGTATGGTAAAGATTGGGAATATAATTCCAATCATATAAAAAAGTATGAAAAGGGTTTTAACCAAACCGATGATTTTAAAATTTTGTGTTCACCTCAAGGCTGAATTAAGTGAAATAGTTTAATCGAAATAAGAGAGAGACTTTGGAAATTAATCATATGTCGTTTGAGTAAAGTAGAAATATAACGATTTGGCCAAATGGTAATGGAAAAGGGAAGTATGTTTACAAAACCACAGCGATATTTTCAAATATAAGAAAACATGAAAAGGATTTTGAGAATATATAAATGGCGTTTCCATGATAAGGAAATAAAAGATGTTTCCATAAAATATGGTAATATTCTTTGACAAAGGAAATTAAAAGAGAGTGTTGAGTAATGTTTAAAGTAACGAAGCCATAAGAGTTTTGATAAGATTAAAGTTATGAAATCAATTACAAGAAATCGATAAAATGGTTTGATGAAGTATTTCATGTAAAAGGACCTGAGCTGCCAATCTACTTAGATACACTGTTTTGATTTGATAGTTAAATAACCGACTATTAAAGTTTGGCCTTTTATCGATTATTGGTACGGAAAGACCGGGATCGAATATATATTCGAAAACCATTCCGACCAGCAAATACGTAACGTTGAAGATATCAGAAGATGGTCGAGATGGAGCATTGAAGACCGTTGATCTTCATGAGCGGAAGAACTACTCGTTAAATTTCACTGGCTAGCTACCAGTGTTATGATGACTTGTGATTCTGTCGTGATTGGAATCTTCCGATTGCAAGGACTTCTCGCTACTGATCCTTGGGGTGACTCCTATATAGGATGTGGTAGGAGAGTGCCTTCGGTTCATCCTGTTCCTGGATGACTTGTATGGATGAATGTCTGATAGAATATTTCCAGAGAGGTCACATACATTGATTTCTCCAACTGTACCAAGAGTGGAAGCGGAAAAGGTAACTTCTTTTAGCTGACACGTAATGTATTGTTGTAGACATCAATTAGTGATTTTGATGGATCTGACAATGTGGCATTCGAAGTGAATATGATGTGATGATAAAGCGTAGCCTCAAGCCTCATCAACCGGGAAATGAGAAAATTCGGGCAGGCAACATGGCTATGTGGGTCGCTCCCATTAGGGTGTATAATCACCTATCTAGAGAAATTCCTTTTGCTTCTTTAATCTATCGATGTTGTACCTTTCGGGAAACGGTGGTTTGAGCCCAACCGTTGGTGATATACATTCGATACACTCAAGCGAAATGAGTGGTCGGTCATGTGTGTGCCGGGTTGCAAGACGTTCTTGTGAACCCAGTGTATTCGCCTCTAGAGATACACTATCGGCAGGTGGTCCCATACCTTGTCATAGTTGGAGTCCAGTCTCCAATAAGTGCCCGCGATTTTGATTGTACACTATATATGTAGAGCTTGAGATGCAAGCGTTCTGCTAGATTATTATTTATTTGCGGATTGATAGACACTATTATAATATCAGAAAAGATATTGTTTCAAAAATGTTTTGGGTTATAGTAAGGTAAAAACCGTCCGTGTTTATGTGTGGTTTGTCTTACTATTATCCTTTTATTTCAAAGGATATTTCAAAGTTAAAAAAAAATGTTTTTGTTGTGAATTTATCACTGAAAGTATTCCAGACGGACCCGGTGTATTTTGCTTTTCCTCAAATGTGCTCGGGTCAGACCGAGTGTATTTCCAGGTCAGGTTTTGCTTGGAGTTTCAGGAGCTGGAAGCAGGAGGCTTCACCGTTAGTTATACAAAGTTATTTTTGCTGTGATTGATATATGTGTACTCTGATAAATGGTATGTATATATACAGTTTCTTTTATAAAGAGATTTGTTATATTATATTTATTCATTCCGCTGTGAGATTCTAATGTGTTCTTCTTCTTTCTTCTATTCTAAATTTCTTTCTTTCTATTTCTCATCCTCTAACTTCTTTCTATTAACAGTCTGGGGTTCGATACTTGGGTTTTTGACAAGTAATACGGTATTATATATTGTTGTTGAAAATTCGGGCGTCGAATTTTTCCGGGTTGTTACAGCTTCTCTATATAAACAGCCACTGCCTTCGTTACTCTCCCATCCCCAAACTAGTACAGTCTATTTCCTTTGTTTCCTTTTTCTTCTTCTGTCCATCGCGAAAATCATTCCAAAAAAAATAAGAAAAAGAAATCGAATCAAACTGGGCCTCGCGAAAATAACTGCGGCTTCCCTGGAACTCAATAACAAAGTGAAAGCATTCTCTTTAGGAAGTAGTGAAACTGATTGCAAGTTTGTATCAAGGGGATTCTGTCTTTAATCGAGGTATGCGATTTAGTTGCTGCTATTTTGGATGGAGTTCGTCTTACTGAGGGGTGAAACTGGAGTGCGATAGTTTAGGGAATACAGGTCTGTGATGTAAAACTTACCGATGAAGTTGAGTTCAAATTCAAGGATGATAAGAATGCTGATTAGCGAGGAACGACAGTGAGAGGAGGCGACATTTGTTTTGATATGGCTGTGTGAATCTAATAATGGTTGAACTGGGGTTGAGTATTTAAATTTTATATTGAGGAATAAAACGAACTGAGGGGATCGTAGGGAAAGATTGTGGTATACTGAAGTGAGATGAGTTGAACTAGGCATGGCAATGTGGTACGTGTAATGTCAAGAGATGGTTGTGACTGTTAGTTGTTAGATGAAATGTCCGAATGAATAATTGCATATTTGGGGTTGTTTGGTGATGTGTTTCGTGGGTTTGTCGAGATATTGAAGCAGCCATAAGGTATCGTTATTTCCAAATTTAAAATCTCATAGAATAATTTATATTATTCGTTAGTCGTTAATTTAAATAAATAAATAGTTAATCGTTAAATAAAAATTAAATTACTGTAGGTGCTATTAAATTTTATTCGAGTCAAATGAAGTAGCTGCGTAACTAAGACGATATAGAATTTCAAACGAGTATTCATCAGAAGAAATCGAGGTGAGTTAAACTCACTTAGTTAAATTATTGGGAACTATTTTTAATAGTTCAAAATTTATTTATTGTTTGATGGATGATAACTTGATTGATATAAAGTGATAATAGTATATATATAATATTATATAATAATATTGCTGATTGGATATTTCTCGCAGTACCATTAGCAGATGATTTCCTTATGCGCCCCACAATATATATAGTGGATGCCCTTCTACACCGCGGTATCCTACCTCGTAGCAGGATGGGTATTATTATTGTTGACTAACATCTGTAGATACAAGAAAAACAGGTTGGAGCTGGATTCCTTGCATTTAAATTATTTGTTTTCACATATATATTGATATATGATGTGTTTATAACCTGTGACAGCTTATAGTATACTTGGATATGTTAGTAACACTGATTGTTGGTTTTGGATATTTTAAATATCCTAAATAATGATATATGGATTTCAAAATAGAAATTGAAATATAATAAGAATTTTAAAAGGATATATTTATTTCCAAACAGAAATGGTTACTTAGAATACAACTAAATAAGAATTTAAAAGTAAATATTTGTTTAAACAAAAATCTTGAAGAGGTGATTTTATAAACGACATCTTAAGAAGTGGGATTATTTTTATTAGGGGATTTGAGAAAAATATTGTAACAACCCGTATTTTCCATAGCCTGTTATAACGTAAATCGAGGCAGAATTTAATTTATAAATCTGAATCAAGGGAAACGGGCTATGCCATTGCGTTCGTCTCGGAAAAATACGCGAAATAGAGTCCGAGTTTTCGAAAATCGGAGTCCGTATGACCCGATTAAGGCCCAATGAAGTTTTCAGAAAATTTCAAGTTCAAAACAGATTTGAATTTCAAGTTCAAATTTCGAATTTCGGGCCTGGAAGGCTAGGCGGGAAATTTCCCGCCAAGCCAACCAAGTCGACAGGCCTGTCGACTTGGTTGGACCCAAGTCGACAGCCCTGTCGACTTGGCTGTCGACTTGGTTCAGCCGGGCAGTTTTGCCTGGTGCACCATTTTGGGGTTTTGGTTAGGTTTTGGGGCCAAATTCGGTTTTAAGGGCTGAGATTGGAATTAGGGTTTAATCCTAAGGTTGAAACTAATCCTAATCTCTATAAATAAGCCCCTAACCTAACCCTAAATCATCATTAATCAACCCTACAACTAAACTATGGCAAAATCATTCCTCTCATGGCCTCCACTCTCTTCATAAAATTCTAAGTTATTTCTATGAGAGATTTTCCATGCATACAAGTGTTTTAAAGCTTGTACGAGTGTCATTAGCTTGCATTCAAGTCAAGTTTCCATATTTACATCATAAAGCAAGGGTTTTGATCATTTTGGCTCAAGGGTTTTTCTATTGGAGCTTGCATTTTGGGTTTATTTGATTGCGTAAGGGCTTTGTCTCAATCTATATATATTTTTGTGTCTTCATAAGCATTGTAAGCCCTTTTCTACTTTCATATTTAAACTCTAAAGTTAAATGAATGATGCAAGTTTGGTTGATCATTATGATATGCAAGTTTGCCATGATAGGCAAGTTTACTATGTCATGTTATGCAAGTTTGATATGTTATGATATGCAAGTTTGCCATGTTATGTTATGCAAGTTTGCCATGTTATGATATGCAAGTTGTCATGTTATGTATGCAAGTTTGGGTGGATCATTTTACTCATGTTATCATGTTATGCAAGCTTACCTTGAGTATATGAACATAAAGCTTCAAGCTTTATGCTAAAGGTTGCATTTTGGCAACATGTAAGTTATCATATCTCTTATGATAACTTGCATGTGAGGCTAAATGCGAAGTTATGGCCATTTCTACATGTCATGTAGCACCATGTATCACCAATATGCTAAGTTTGGTTTTATGCATACTTTTGAGGCCTAAAAATGTAATATGCAAGTATATGAACATATGTACATTTCATATGCCACCATGTTAAACTTGTGGCTTCAACACCTTTTGTCATCTTTATGCCAAGTTCCCTCTTTCTATCCTTTATGCGCTATTGCGATTACGTAAGCGATGGAATTGCGTTTGGGGTTGGGTAAACTTAAAAGACATGAAAACATAAGACTGGGAATTTACCTATTAAGTTAGGTCTACCCATTGGGAATTTACCTATTAAGTTAGGTCTACCCAAATGCTTGAAAACTTGTAATATGTTTTGTAAACATAATGGACATGACACTTAGAAAATATAAGTGTGACCAACTCGAGGTTGGGTTGAGTTTGTAGCGTAAAACTACCCGGAACCGACTGGCTTAACTAGTTGCTACAAACAATAGGACCCAATGTGAGAAGTTGGTCATGTTGTACCTTGAACCCGAGGTTAGACCAAGTTGTGGTGTAAAGCTACCCGGAACCGACCGGCTTAACTAGTAACCGCAACAAAGTCTAATGTGAGAGGTTAAGGCACATTAATTAATTAATGCCTCATGATTAGGGTTAAGTCATGGTCCACTTAATACTTAACCAATTTGGACTTGGTGGATTAATCGGGGTTAAGTCGTGAACCCATCGTTACACTTAACCAAGTTAATCCATGATTAGTAAAAGGGTTAAACCGTACTTAACCCACTAGAAAATCCTAGCAAAGGGGGTCCACTCCAGCAGTAATCCCAAGTTTGTATCATCATGACCCTAGGGACTAGGCTAGGGTGGGGCACGATTATTGGACTGGTATAAGCGACCAAAAATGACGGCCGGGTGGTACGCCGATGTAGTTCCGGACGGACTATGGTCGTGCACGTAGTCCGTATTTGGAGAAGTCACCCATGGGTACCAGTAGATCGAGACTGTGCACTCATGTTTATGGTGTCTAGGGGTTGACACCCTAGGGCTTGATACACCCGAAGGGTGGACCCAGCACAGTCCGACTACAATCATGTTTAGGCCGTATTGACACCAACACGTGACGAGTTAGGCTTATAGGGAGCCGATCGACTAGACCGTTTGGTTGGACCTCGTATTAGGGTCACTTCATGTTATTGGACCTCGTATTAGGGTCACTTCATGTTATTGGGCCAAAGCTTGGGCCAAGGGATCAATACTTGTTTATTCAAGTCATGTTAGCTTGCTAGTACACCTGTGGTGCAAAAACCTTAAACCTGATTATGCGATGACACCTTTATCTACCTTGTTGGTTAATCATCATGCTAGTATGTTGTTATCCTTATGTTCATCCCTGCTTCTCATGCCAGTTAACTTTATCAGTTTACATTGATTGTAGTAGGGCTTACTCAGTCTTTTTGACTGACCTGTTTTCTTTCGCCTCTTTTCTTCCGTTTCCCCCCCCCCCCCAGGTTCTCAGGGTGGGAATATTGGAGCTTAGCTTGGATTTCGGATCACTTGCTTGTGGGATTTTAGCTCATGTACGGTTTTGACATGAAGCTAGCTATGGTTATCACTTATTTTGGGGATAGTACTTATGTATTTCAGTTTTTCAGTTGATGTTGTTTTTATCTAGACTTGTTTATTTGGAAAGTTGACATTATGTTGTACCAGACTTGTTTTGAAATAGTTTGAAATCTTCCGCTGTTTTACTTATCTTATTTACTCTGTTTACATATATACATATGTTATGTTCTGCCTTGATATATCATTATGCATGTTTACCCGGTACAAACGCCCCTCCAAAGTCAGAGTGCTTGCAAGAGCCACCCTGGCGGAGGTGGGGTGTTACATTTGGTATCAGAGCGTATGGTTTACGAGAAGGAACAAAAAGGTTTTTAAAACTTTTGGAAAACTATTTTCAAAACCAAGTATATAATCTTTTCCAAAGAAAAGTCTAGTTTATTTTAAAGGCTATTCCCCAAAAAGCCATTAGCAAAAATTCCTTCATTTTTCTCCATTCTGAATCTATCTTTTTTCTTCGTTTTCAGTATGGCTGATAACTTTGCTATTCCGGAGGGAGTACACGTACCTGTTTGGTATAGGAGACTTTTGGAGGCTAGGGCGACCGAAGCCGGCCCCGCCGATGTTCCTCCTCCTCCTCCTCCGGTAGTTAATGTTCCTCCTCCTCCTGTCGCTGAGGTTCCTCTTCCTCCTCCCCCTCAGCATCCACAAGAGGATTTCGCGGAGATTTGCAAAGACTTTAAGGCGATGGGTTGCAAGAATTTTGTTGGGATGGAGACTTCTGTTGAGGCAAGAAACTGGTTAAAGGAAACTGAAAACCTCTTTGCTATCTTAGATATAGAAGATCGTAGGAAAGTTCTGTTGGCGGTATGGTTATTGAAAGGGGAAGCTGCTTATTGGTGGGTAGTCACCACCACTACTAGACCAATTGAGACTTGGGATGAGTTTAAAAGAAGGTTTGGACTGAGGTTTTTATCGTCAGCAGAGGAGAACCTTCAGATGGAGAGGTTCCTATCACTAAAGCAAGGGGGCATGACCATTAGGGAATACGTGGATAAGTTTAATCAACTTGCTCGGTTCGGTTTAGACTTGGTTAACACAGCTCAGAAGAAGGCCATGCACTTTGCTCTAGGACTAAACGAGCCATTGCGCGGTTTGGCCATATCTCATATACCCATCGGAGCGACCTTCGAGAGTTTGGTGAATGTGGCCCTACTCAATGAAGAGAATAGGAGTGACAAGAAGGAAATCAAGGTGAATGAGTCTCAAAACAAGAAAACGGGGCCCAAAAGGGAAATGAAAAGGAAGGAGGAGAAGTCTAAAGACAAGAAGGAAAAGAAGTGCTTTACTTGTGGAAGTTCGACTCATCTTATTACGGATTGTAAGAAGAGGAAAAGGAAGAATGGTGAATGCTTTTTCTGCGGTGAGACTGGACATTTCATCAAAGATTGCCCGAAGAAGCAAGGGCAAGGTCAAACTCACTGTGCAAGACCGTCTGAAGGGCGAGTTCATCCCCTCAACATCGCTCTTCCAGCTTATGATCGAGGTAGTGTTTCTGTTAAAAGTCTTGTTTACATTTCTGATTTTCCTGTTTGTACTTTGTTTGATTCTGGCGCATCGCATAGTTGTTTCATCTGATCTAGTTGAAAGTTTGCACCTAAGTACTAGTCTAGTTTATGATCCCGTGTGTGTTTCAAATCCAATTGGGGTTTACGGCCATTTGTCTCTTATCTACGTGGATTTGAAAATCTCTATCTTGAGTGTAGAGTTCTCGTGTGATGCTTATATTCTCGGTTTCATGGGGTATGGGTTGATTTTGGGCATGGATTGGTTGTCCAGTTTTGGAGCCATCCTTGATTTTTGAGCATAGGGTTGTGAGGATCGTGACTCGCCTCGGAAACACCCTAGAAATTTCTTGTAATCCGAGAGGTCCCGTCATGTTGTGCTATCTTGAATCACTCGACTCGTCAATGGAAACTCTTCAGTCTGTGAGAGTGGTTCGAGAGTATCCGGATGTTTTCGATGAAGTTAGGGGGTTGCCCCCTAAGCGAGAGATTGATTTCCGCATTTATCTGGTGGATAATGCAAAGCCGGTTTCTTTGCCCGTTCGGCACATGGCTCCGCGTGAAAGACGGGAGCTAAGTAAGCAAGTGAAGGAGTTGCTTGAGAAGAACTTCATTCGATGAAGCATTTCCGAGGAAGGTGCTCTAGTAGTATTCGCTACTAATGTGGACAGTTCGCTTCGCCCGTGTGTTGATTATCGTGAGTAGAACAAGAAGAATAGACAACCATTACCAAGGATCGATGATTTGTTTGATCAGCTTGTAGGAACATCTGTTTTCTCTTGATCTTGCTACTGGGTTCCATCAGCTCAGAGTAGCTGAGGATAGTATAGACAAAACTGCGTTCAGAACTCCAGATGGATTCTTAGAATGGCTGGTCATGCCATTCGGTTTGACTAATGCACCCGCCTACTTCGTGGACTTGATGAGTAGGGTGTTCAAGGAGTTCTTGAACAAGTTTGTCGTGGTCTTCGTAGATGATATTCTGATCTTCTCTAAGGATGAGGAAGAGCACGCAAGGCATCTCGTGAAGGTGATGGATACGCTTAGAGCCCATCAGTTGGGAGCCAAGTCCTCCAAATGTCATTTTGGAGAAAAGAAGTTAGATTTCTTGGGCACATAGTTTCTAAGCAAGGCTTAGCGGTGGATCCCGCTAAAGTGGTCGCGGTTCAAGACCGGAAAGCTCCGAAGAGGACAAGTGAGGTAAGAAGCTTTCTCAGTTTAATTAATTAGTTAGCGTCCCTTGAGCTTAGACCTACCCTTCTGGATCAAGTAGGGACTTCACAGAAAGAAGACCCGTAGTTAGTCGAGATCATGGACAAGTTGATTCGAGGCGAGATGTTAAGACACCTCGCTATAGATGACAAGGGATGGCTAAGACGCAATGAGAGAAAGAAGGCTCTTGAAGATGCACATCACTCGAGGAGGTGGCCGAGTTTGTCCCAAGGTGCATGTTGTGCCAACAGATTAAGGCCGAGTCATAAAAAGCCCGGTGGGCTATTACATCCATTGGAGGTCCCCGCAATGGAAGTAGTAAAGCGTCACGAAGGATTTCGTGGATGGACTGCCTAGATCAAGGAAAGGGAATATGAGCATGTGGGTCATAGTAGGTAGACTCACGAAGAGTGCTCATTTCACTCCGGTAAAGAGCGAAAGGACTGCATCATAGCTAGCGACAGTTTACTTTCAAGAAATAAAGCGGTTGCACGAGGTTCCCTAAAGTATAGTTAGTAACCATGACTCAATCTTCACTAGCCAGTTTTGGGATAGTCTACGGGAAGTCATGGGCAAGCAACTGAATCTAAGTACGGCCTATCATTCGCAGGCGGATGGTTCATTTCGTTCAAGCATGAGTTATAGAAAATCACGTTAGTAAGAGCAATTGGCAACGTGGATTGGTATTTCCAAGAAAAGTTCTGCTGCGTGGAATACTTTATAGTAAGTAAACGAGATCTAGGATTCACTGGTGAATTTTGGGGAGCTTGCATGAAACCATGAGGTCATAGTTATGTTTAAGCCAAGAATGATAGAAGAGTAAGTGAAAGAGGAAGACGAGAGGCGACAATGAAATGGGTTCCAACTCATATTGGGAAATAAGAGTTAAGAAGCCAAGAAATCATGAGGTAAAAGACGGTCAAAACATAGTGGAGTCAAGCTCAAGGAAACGTGACTTAGAAGACTGAAGGCTAGATACGCGCATCATATCTCTTTCTAAGAGTATATCCTTGATCCTTGTTTTCCGGTGGAACTTACTTGCATGTTATCTTTTACATATATCCTCTCGGTCCCGTTCTCAATCCCATTTCTGTTGTAAACTCCATAAGGGGGTGTGACTCATCGGTTAGTAATGCATGTCAAGGTTTAAAGGGGTCTGTTAGGTTGACTAAACCTTTTGGGCTTTTATAGAATATGGGTTGGGTTAGGAAGGGATTTCTTGTAATCCAAAAGGAGTATATCTTGCTTATCTTCCCGATCTCTTTGTAGCATATCTTTCTTTTGCTATCTATATCGTGTTAATCTTGTCATGAGAACCTTAGGTAGAAACCCTTTGGATGAAACATGTGTTTGAAACATGTTATGCTTGATGTTTGCAAGTGGTTGCAAGTGTTTGCAAGTGGTTACTCGTGGATGCATTATACACATTAGGCACTAGATCGGCTCACACACTCCTCATATTGCATATGCATGAGTGTTTACGCTTATTCATGGATGAAAATTTTTGTGTTATCACATGGATGTTGCATATGGATGTATGTTATGTGCACACATATAGATGTTATACATTATGTTAGGAATTGC
The DNA here is from genome assembly GCA_030737875.1 of Allium sativum. Lineage (NCBI taxonomy): Eukaryota > Viridiplantae > Streptophyta > Magnoliopsida > Asparagales > Amaryllidaceae > Allium > Allium sativum. The sequence continues at coordinate 1,014,744,469 of CM060924.1, forward strand.
ATACATATGGATTCATTTCACTAACATAATTTGCATTGATGATATTTGCATTAGATAAGTACATATACACACACCTTTGCATATGTTCATACAACATTTAGAATCTTGTAAGGACAATGATTGCTCGTGGATGATGTTTTGAGTAGATGGATGTTGGATGGTAGGATACGTTCTTCCTAACTTGAAGATTTCGGGGACGAAATCCTTTAAGAAAGGGAGAATGTAACAACCCGTATTTTCAATAGCCTGTTATAACGTAAATCGAGGCAGAATTTAATTTATAACTCTGAATCAAGGGAAACGGGCTATGCCATTGCGTTCGTCTCGGAAAAATACGCGAAATAGAGTCCGAGTTTTCGAAAATCGGAGTCCGTATGACCCGATTAAGGCCCAATGAAGTTTTCAGAAAATTTCAAGTTCAAAACAGATTTGAATTTCAAGTTCAAATTTCGAATTTAGGGCCTGGAAGGCTAGGCGGGAAATTTCCCGCCAAGCCAACCAAGTCGACAGGCCTGTCGACTTGGCAGTCGACTTGGTTGGACCCAAGTCGACAGCCCTGTCGACTTGGCTGTCGACTTGGTTCAGCCGGGCAGTTTTGCCTGGTGCACCATTTTGGGGTTTTGGTTAGGTTTTGGGGCCAGATTCGGTTTTAAGGGCTGAGATTGGAATTAGGGTTTAATCCTAAGGTTGAAACTAATCCTAATTTCTATAAATAAGCCCCTAACCTAACCCTAAATCATCATTAATCAACCCTGCAACTAAACTATGGCAAAATCATTCCTCTCATGGCCTCCACTCTCTTCATAAAATTCTAAGTTATTTCTATGAGAGATTTTCCATGCATACAAGTGTTTTCAAGCTTGTACGAGTGTCATTAGCTTGCATTCAAGTCAAGTTTCCATATTTACATCATAAAGCAAGGGTTTTGATCATTTTGGCTCAAGGGTTTTTCTATTGGAGCTTGCATTTTGGGTTTATTTGATTGCATAAGGGCTTTGTCTCAATCTATATATATTTTTGTGTCTTCATAAGCATTGTAAGCCCTTTTCTACTTTCATATTTAAACTCTAAAGTTAAATGAATGATGCAAGTTTGGTTGATCATTATGATATGCAAGTTTGCCATGATATGCAAGTTTACTATGTCATGTTATGCAAGTTTGATATGTTATGATATGCAAGTTTGCCATGTTATGTTATGCAAGTTTGCCATGTTATGATATGCAAGTTGTCATGTTATGTATGCAAGTTTGGGTGGATCATTTTACTCATGTTATCATGTTATGCAAGCTTACCTTGAGTATATGAACATAAAGCTTCAAGCTTTATGCTAAAGGTTGCATTTTGGCAACATGTAAGTTATCATATCTCTTATGATAACTTGCATGTGAGGCTAAATGCGAACTTATGGCCATTTCTACATGTCATGTAGCACCATGTATCACCAATATGCTAAGTTTGGTTTTATGCATACTTTTGAGGCCTAAAAATGTAATATGCAAGTATATGAACATATGTACATTTCATATGCCACCATGTTAAACTTGTGGCTTCAACACCTTTTGTCATCTTTATGCCAAGTTCCCTCTTTCTATCCTTTATGCGCTATTGCGATTACGTAAGCGATGGGATTGCGTTTGGGGTTGGGTAAACTTAAAAGACATGAAAACATAAGACTGGGAATTTACCTATTAAGTTAGGTCTACCCATTGGGAATTTACCTATTAAGTTAGGTCTACCCAAATGCTTGAAAACTTGTAATATGTTTTGTAAACATAATGGACATGACACTTAGAAAATATAAGTGTGACCAACTCGAGGTTGGGTTGAGTTTGTAGCGTAAAACTACCCGGAACCGACCGGCTTAACTAGTTGCTACAAACAATAGGACCCAATGTGAGAAGTTGGTCATGTTGTACCTTGAACCCGAGGTTAGACCAAATTGTGGTGTAAAGCTACCCGGAACCGACCGGCTTAACTAGTAACCGCAACAAAGTCTAATGTGAGAGTTTAAGGCACATTAATTAATTAATGCCTCATGATTAGGGTTAAGTCATGGTCCACTTAATACTTAACCAATTTGGACTTGGTGGATTAATCGGGGTTAAGTCGTGAACCCATCGTTACACTTAACCAAGTTAATCCATGATTAGTAAAAGGGTTAAACCGTACTTAACCCACTAGAAAATCCTAGAAAAGGGGGTCCACTCCAGCAGTAATCCCAAGTTTGTATCATCATGACCCTAGGGACTAGGCTAGGGTGGGGCACGATTACTGGACTGGTATAAGCGACCAAAAACGACGACCGGGTGGTACGCCGATGTAGTTCCGGACGGACTATGGTCGTGCACGTAGTCCGTATTTGGAGAAGTCACCCATGGGTACCAGTAGATTGAGACTGTGCACTCATGTTTATGGTGTCCAGGGGTTGACACCCTAGGGCTTGATACACCCGAAGGGTGGACCCAGCACAGTCCGACTACAATCATGTTTAGGCCGTATTGACACCAACACGTGACGAGTTAGGCTTATAGGGAGCCGATCGACTAGACCGTTTGGTTGGACCTCGTATTAGGGTCACTTCATGTTATTGGACCTCGTATTAGGGTCACTTCATGTTATTGGGCCAAAGCTTGGGCCAAGGGATCAATACTTGTTTATTCAAGTCATGTTAGCTTGCTAGTACACCTGTGGTGCAAAAACCTTAAACCTGATTATGCGATGACACCTTTATCTACCTTGTTGGTTAATCATCATGCTAGTATGTTGTTATCCTTATGTTCATCCCTGCTTCTCATGCCAGTTAACTTTATCAGTTTACATTGATTGTAGTAGGGCTTACTCAGTCTTTTTGACTGACCTGTTTTCTTTCGCCTCTTTTCTTCCGTTTCCCCCCCCCCCCCCAGGTTCTCAGGGTGGGAATATTGGAGCTTAGCTTGGATTTCGGATCGCTTGCTTGTGGGATTTTAGCTCATGTACGGTTTTGACATGAAGCTAGCTATGGTTATCACTTATTTTGGGGATAGTACTTATGTATTTCAGTTTTTCAGTTGATGTTGTTTTTAGCTAGACTTGTTTATTTGGAAAGTTGACATTATGTTGTACCAGACTTGTTTTGAAATAGTTTGAAATCTTCCGCTGTTTTACTTATCTTATTTACTCTGTTTACATATATACATATGTTATGTTCTGCCTTGATATATCATTATGCATGTTTACCCGGTACAAACGCCCCTCCAAAGTCAGAGTGCTTGCTAGAGCCACCCTGGCGGAGGTGGGGTGTTACAAATATAAATTGTGTGAAATTTGAAAAAGAAATTGAGATCAAATAATAATTCAATATTTTAAATAGATTTAAATTTTTCCAATTGCAAGGAAAGTTATAAAAGAGATTTTATGAGATCAATTAGAAATTTTAAATAGACTTTAAACTTGAAGTTGCAAATATGAATTCAAATTGATTAAATTAAGTCAAGTGTGAACTTATATTAAGAAATATTGTTAACAGTTGAGATAAATAAGGTTAAAGGAAAATATCTTGCAAATGAGAATCATTAGAAGTAAGAGTTGTTTTAAATTTATAAATTCTAATGGAATTTAAGTCATACTTGATTGAATAACAAAGATAGATTGTATTAAAGAATTTTCTAAGATGGAAGATAATAAATATTAAGAATTTACAAATGATATTTATATACATATATTTTGGATATGGAATGCAGTTTTATTGAAATAAAGCTGAATTGAGTTGTAATAATATATTGAGATGTTTATGAAAATTATTATTGAATCAAAACTTTATTTTACGAAGTTTAAAATGAAATCGGATTGGTAAATGAAATTATATTGTATAAGAAGTACTTTATTCCAGTTTAGAAATAAATAAACGTTTAACAAGTATTTTGAAAATTTTATATCCGGTAATAGTTGTAGCATACGAGATGAAAATCATGTTTTGAGTAAAATATTTGGAATGATGATAAATTAGTGATAAATATCTCATTTAATGTGATAAAGAATAATGGAAATTTTTATTCGTTAGAAGATAAGAAATGAAATTAAGGAAATTAGAAACTGACTGGAGATTAGTGAGTTGAACAGTTTTGTGAGTATCGATCTGATGTTGGTTTCGTCCTTCGGGGTTGATGCTTAGGCAATTTTTCTCTTACTAGTCTATGGTTAGGGACTAATGACCGAGATGATAGATACATTCTTAATAATTTTTTTAATTGAAAGGGCTTTGAATATTCTTATATATCAATATAAGAAAAAAAAAAGAAAATGAGTATTCCATTTGTTGGAAAATAGGAATGTTTTAAATTAATGAATGTTTAATCAAAAGAGGCTAAAATGATATTAGATATAGTGAATTCAATTTTCTTTTATGGGTGAATGGTTGTTTAATTTAATATTTAAATAACCAACTATCAAATCTGGCCTATACAATTGTTGGTACGGAAAGACCGGGATCAAATTTATTTGAAAACCATTCCGAACTAACAAATACGTAAACGTAGAATATACGGATTAAAGAAGGAGCAGTGAAGACTGTAGATCTTCATAAGCGAAAGGACTACTTGTCGAATTCTCTGGAGTCGCGCCCGGAGATATTTTAATGGTGATCCTGTCGTGGTTGAAATCGATGGATTGCAAGGACTACTTGCTACTAATCCATAGGGTGATTCCTAAGATGTGGTAGGAGAGTGTCTTTGGTTTGTCCAGTCCCAGGACAACTTGTATGGATGAATGTCTGACAGATTATTTTCAAAGGACCACACACGTTGATTTCCTCAAACGTATTTCTGTTGATGGCGGAGAAGACATCTTCTCTTAGCTTGAACACTAGAATATTTTTGTGGGCTTCAATAAGTGATATTTGACGGATTTGGTGATGTGGCATTCTAAGTGATTGATGGTCAGATGTTATAAAAAGGTAAATTTTAAACCTCAAGCCTCACAATCGGAAAATGACAAAAACCGGACAGGCAACATGGCTATATAGGTCGCCCCTATTGGGGTGTATTGTCATCATCTAGAGAATATTCAATTTTGTTCTTCTTTTCACTTTTGTATCGCCCAGGAACGTTTATGTTGGTACCAACCATAAGGTGACAATATATTCGATACACTAAAGAAAAATGAGTGGTCGATCATGTGTGGCTGAATTGCAAGACGTTCTTGTTGAACTCCAGTGTATCCCCTCTAGAGTACACTGATCGGAAGGCGGTTTCATACCTTATCATAGTGGGAAATCCAATCTCCAATAAGTGTTGTGGTTTTTGATTTTATATTATATATGTAGAGCGTGGTATGCAAGCGTTCTGCTAGATGATTATTTATTTGATTTGGGCACTATCATAATATAAGAATAATTATGGTTTCAAAAATGGTTTGGGTTATCGTAAGGTACAAACCGTTCTTGTTTATGTGTGGATTGGTCTTACGATTATCCTTTTCTTTCGAAATGATTTTTAACTTAAAATCAAGTTGGTTGTTACCAATAATTTTAAATGAGTTTTTCTCACGCTGGTTCACTTGACCGATCTATCGCATTTGTAATGCTCGGGCCAATCCCGAGTTTTACAGGTTCAGGATAAAATACAAATTTCAGGAGATAAGATGGAGGATTTCAGGCGTATGATATATATATACCTATTATTCCGTTGTGTGTTTTAAATAAAGACATGTTGTTATATTTGTCCAGATGAAGTGAATGTCCGCTGTACTCTGATAAATTGTAAGTATTATTTCAAGTTCTCAATAAAGATTTATTTTTGTATTTTATTTTATTCCGCTGCGATGTGAGACTCTGATATTGTGGTTAATTGTTCTTCTTCTTTTCCTTCTATTCTAATCTTTCTTTCTTATCTTTTATCACCCTTTAATTTCTTTCTATTAGCTTTCTGGGTTTTCGATACTTGAATTTGGACACGTGATGTATTAGTGTCTGAATTCGTGAGGCGAAATTTTTGGGATGCTACAGAAATAAATTTTCTCTAGACAGGTGATAATACACTCTAATTGAGAGCTATCCACTTAGCCATGCTACCTACCCGATTTTTTTCTATTCCCGGTTGTTGTGACCTGAGGCTTCGATTAATTACTTTTCATTGATAGCACAATCACTTTGTGTGCCACATTGTCAGATCCATTAATCACTAATTGATTTGCACAAAGATATTCTGGATATTATGCTAAGAGAATAATTTCTCCGCCACCAGAGGCATATTTGTACAAACCAACATATGCGATCGCTGAAAATACTCTGTCATACATTCGTCCATACACGTTCGTTCTGGGACTGAACGAAACCGAAGGCACCATTTCCATTAACCCATCTTAGCCAATTTCTATTTAGGATTAACAGAAAAATCCCTTTCACTTTAATCTGTCTTCGATTGTCTTTATATAATCTGTTTCGCAATGCTACTGCCAATACGGAGTGGTTCTCGGATAATAATCCCACAGGTCTCTCCATATTGACAACGATTATTGGCAAATACTTCGATAGTCGGTTATTTAACTATCAAAGAAAAAAAACATTAAACCAAAGCATCAAACAATCACTGGGCCCCTTAATTAATATTTCATTAAATCACTTCTCCATTTCTTTATCAATATTTGTTAACCCAATATTTTCAACAATCATCTTTTCCTCTTATGCTAGTTGGTAAACCTTTTCAAATATCACCATCTTTTATTTTCTATACTTAGAACATATCTTCCATTTATGATTAAAATTCATTCCAATCACCTATCTCTTTCACGACCATTGATTTCTATACTCAGGAAATATTTATTATTTTATTTCCAAAACTCCACTTACTCGGGTTAAAACGAATGTTGTGTAAAACATCGTTACAATAACCCAAAATACTGCATTCAACTAAATCTTATTTTAAACACTTATCTTCGAGACTGGATCTATCTATTTCACTTCTCCATTTCTTTATCAATATTTGTTAACATAATATTTTCAACAATCATCTTTTCCTCTTACGCTAGTTGGTAAACCTTTTCAAATATCATCATCTTTTATTTTCTATACTTAGAAAATATCTTCTATTTATGATTAAAATTCATTCCAATCACTTATCTCTTTCACGACTATTGATTTCTATACTCAGGAAATATTTATTATTTTATTTCCAAAATTCCACTTACTTGGGTTAAAACGAATGTTGTGTAAAACATCGTTACAATAACCCAAAATACAACATTCAACTAAATCTTATTTTAAACACTTATCTTCGAGACTGAATCTATCTATTTACCGATTAATAACGAAATCAACCAAGTTGGGGTATAACTACCTCTCAGACCTTGACTGAATAACATTCTTAACTTCAAAACGGACAAGACTACTTATCTCAAATAATCAACATCATATTAAACTAATTCTCCCTTTCTTTTAAACGTGTATACATTTCTCTTTCTATTCGTATCAGATTTAAATTTATAGATTTCCTTTTGTTTTTAATATTCTATTTTAAGTTCGTTTCCTTATCGAATTCTATATATATTGATATATTGATTTTTAGTTATCAAATTATCTTCAAAATATTCTAACTACTTAAATTTTCAAAAAAATTCACTAGCACCTCCTTTGTACTTGTCAATAGCTCAAACCTCAACTCGCCTCTCTAGGCCATTTCCATTCAAAAGAAAATCAAAAAGCCAAGTGGCTTACCGATTCGGTGCATAAAAACTCATATTGAATTTAAACATGCACCTTTTTGTCGGGCACACAAATTATAATCTTCATATACTTCATTCCAAACCTGCTTAACCTATATACGTCCATTTCAAATTTATTCTAACTCATTCCAATCATTTTTACTCAACTCACTAGCTTATTCTCTACTTTAACTCTTTTGCCTGTTCAACTTTTAATTGAACATATCGTGTTGATATATAATTTAATTTTCTTATGAGCCAATCGAATTCTGTTTTTATTCAAGTTTCATATTCGACTTTGTAACGACCCAGATTTTCAACCGTTGAATTCTGAATATTTAAATTTGTTTTAAATGTTTTATTTGAAGTTCATATAAGAATTTATAAAGAATTTATTTAATTAAACAAAGTTTTAACGTGTAATTTATAACATAAGCAATCTATGGTTTTCCCTAACATCAAAACCGAAATATTCAATGTATCATTGAAATATGTGTCCCTGATGTTCTTTTTGCTTGCCCGATTTTTTTTACAAATTTTGATGCTTTCAGAAAATTAGAACATGCGGATATCAGAAAGTTTGGTAGCTGTAACACCCCACATCCTTTAGTGTCACTCACAAAGGGAATGCACTAAGTTCTGTGGAGCATTTAGGGTAAAAGATGCAGATAAATTACAAGACAGACAGAAATTAAACAGCGGAAAATAAAACTTTGCTTTATTGATAAAATAATTTGTACAATGATTTCTTTACAATATCAGAGTATCATCTATCTTACAAAATAAAGAAGCATAAAACAACATTTATATTCCCCAATTTTAGCAAGAGCCAGCCATAGCATCTGATAAGAGAATCCAAGCAAACTTCGACAAATCTTCAAGCTGGGAAAGAGTGACAGTCCAACTTAACCTGAGCTATACTATTCCCTTCTTTACTACCTGGGGGGGGGGGCGGAAGAAAAGAAGACGAAAGAAAAACAGAGTCAGACATAAAGCCTGAGTAAGTTCAGTAACTTCTAGCATATGAACATGGAACAACAACAAAACGACATGAATTAACTGATTACAAGATAACACCATGATGATAGGGTTGGCAAGATTAGACAAGATTAACACAAGATATGCTAAGCTAAAATAAACTGGATATGCTCTAATACTTTCGCCGCTTCGCTATTTCCTTGTTATACTGGTTTCTATATCTCTGCACCGCCTAACTAGTGTCCCAACTAGTAACGATAACGTGATCCCAATCCCTGTAGTTTCCATCGCCTTCAGGCATACATTTATTATTTGCTACCTGGATCTAATCTAGGGTTTTCTATCAAGTGCTTTCAAGTTTCAACTAGAGTTTACGCTATCTGCTGAACGCTTCTCGGATTCAGGGTTTATGCCCCCTAGTCCAATCGATGCCTCCAAGTCTAGGACACACTACCTAGAGTGATATATGTTCCTATACTTCCCCACGCATGTATCGCGAACCGTTATCGCTTGTCTAGATGCAAATGTCTTGTAATGTGCAGTCCGAGTCCTGTGTCAGGGCAAGTCAAGGAATATAGAACTCGGTCGGGAGCTTTCAGATATCTACCGATGCAGATGCTAAGGTCTGTTTTTATTCCAGTGGCTATGGTCCCACTTGACCCCTCCCTCAACTAATGAAAGGCACACCTTGTAAAATGAGAACTATACGTCGGCCCCAGGTGCCCCACTATCCTATGGCCATCCGCAACCATAACTAGATAGCAAGTATATGGTCTTTTGGAGTTCTCCGCCTTCCCGCTTCACGTATCTCGATTGACTCAAGATGGATGGTAGACGACGAGTCGCTATCACAGGGCTACCGTTTGCTCGCCGAATCACGCCGGTCCATCCTAGTCTTTAGGTTGCCATGTATTGCAACCAAGGCATACTCCTGGTACTTCTACGCAGACCTTAACCTCTGTGGGCCCAGGCGGATCATCTGCTGCCTCACAGAGGGATACAAAGAGTACCCTCACGTCCCCTCGAAGCCTCGGGCTTTGTAACCCACTTCGTTGGAGCCTTCTTTTTAATCAGACGGACGTTCTCTCCTCCTCGTGTTATACTAAGAATTACTACTTAGTTTTGTCAACTAAGGTTTACCACTTAGTTTCCAGAATCGTTGTTTTCTTAACTAAGGTTTACTACTTAGTTCTCTTTCCCGTCAATTTGGATTGGTTAAGTGTCATTAGTCACTTCAAGCTAACTTAACCCCCTTCATTTATCCTGTTTAACTGTTTAAGTGTTATCAGTAATTCATGTTGACTTAACCCGACCACAAACCAAGTTATATTGGTTAAGTATTCCTTATTACTTAACCCTACCCATTATCCTGTATTGGTTAAGTGTTCCTTTTTAACTTAACCTTGCCCGTCTGTTTTCACTAACATGTTATTAATGGTTAAGTATTGTCCCTTCATGTTTTAGACTTAGCCTTATTCCTTTATCAGAACCTGATGGTTAAGTGTTCAAGTTTACTTAACCCTACGGTCTAGCCCAGCTAACATATCAAATTGTCTAAGTGTATTAACTTTACTTAACCCCACCTTCTTAGTCTAGTTAACATGTTAATTTGGCTAAGTGTTTTCTTAGTTACTTAACCCCTACAAATCTTGTCTTGCTACCTTGAGTTTGGTTAAGTGTCTCTATGGACTTAGTCCTCCCATCCTTGCTTAACCGTGTTGAGTTGGTTAAGTGTTCCTATGGACTTAACCCTCTCATTCTAGCTCAACTGTATTAAGTGTCAGTCCGAACCTATCCCCACCCATCAGTTTAGTTATCATGTTGAACTGGTTAAGTGTCTTAGTTAACTTAACCCTACCATTCTTGTTCTAGCTTTAACTAAATAGATTAAAGCCGCAACCACTCACATTAGACAGATATTGTTGCGAATATTGGATGTGCCGGTTGGTTCCGGGCAGGTTTACATCGCAACTCAGTCTAACCTCGGGTTAAGTTCAAAGGGTTTTGATTAATTTTCAAATCAGGTTATGAAAGTAACCATCCCGTCCGTCGGATCAGTTAGGGATAGCCAGGGAGAGCAGGAAACTTGTATTTTCCAAACCCAAGCCTAGACACTATCCTCTCTGTCACCCTAGAACTTTCTGGTGTTTCATTAAAAGAGATGTCGTTAATAAATCTTTAATTTGTCTAAATTTACATTTCTCATTTAGGACAAATTCTATAAGTAAATTATTCCTAATTTACTTATTTCCCAATTACTCTTTTAATGTAATCTGTCTACATTTATTTCTATGGCCCATTTTCCCCTCTATATCATATTTATGCTTTTTGGTATGTAAACTATACCAAATTAAGTGTCACTAACCATGATTTTGCAAAACCTGACAGTTATTCCCAATTATGGCCAATTTCACATTTATGCCAATATACTTACCGTGCCAAATTAGCTAATCCAATTCTGATTCAACATTCTAATTCACGTCAAACTAGACTTATTACTCTAGTTCACTATTCATGTAAATGCTAGATTTACACGTCAATACTAGGTTCAAATTACACATCTTATAATTTATGTCAAATTTATCCAATTTTCATTCCTATGAACATGCCATAATACATGTTCCCAATTTATGCCAATTTTCAAGTTAAACTACGTTTTTAGTAAATTTCATGTTTTGCTCAAACCGCTTTCCCATCGTTCGTATAATCGTGATTCAGTCTAGATTATAAATAAAGCTAGGTTCGTAGAAAATAGGGAATGAACCAAAGATGCTATGCAACAGATAGACATACTAACTGGCATAAAGAGGGTTGAACAACGACGTCGGTTCAAGAACATGGGTAGACCTAACTTAATAGGTAAATTCCCAAGGTCTAAAACCAAGAATAGACAGAATAGAGACGTAGGTTCAAGAACATGGGTAGACCTAACTTAATAGGTAAATTCCCAAGGTCTAAAACCAACGAAAACCAAGGATAAACAGAATAGAAAGATCAGGTTTAGACCCAATTTCACAGCAACACTTTCCTAGTCAGAAATCATAGGTGTTTAGTCACAGTTGTCCTTGTTATGTCATAGGCAATAGTTTATGTTTCCAAATCAAAAGCATAAGCTTAGTCAAGGAAATAATTCTCATAGTCACAGTCACAGTCATAGGCAATGTCCATAGTCATAGGCAATGTTCATATTCATAGGCAACGTTCATAGTCATAGGCAACGTTCATAGTCAAAGAGGCATATGGTTCTAAGGTCCATAGTTTCATGGTCACAGTCTTATTTGTCCTTGAATCATAACAGTTCTTGATTAGGTCCAAGAATATAGGCACTGATTCGAATAGAGAGAGAGAGAGATTTGGCATATTCTTTTATTCCTTTAATTTCATGTCACGAACAAAGAAAAACGTTCAAATCTAAAAATAAATGACTTACAGAGATTTAGATTTGAAAAGAAAGATGGCGTTGCTATGATTCGTGCGACGTTAGCCTTTGATCCTTATCTTGAAGCTTTAATCTTGATTCAAATCTCTTCTTGAAAGTCTTTGAGCAGCATCTCCTCGTCTTGATTTATTTTATATATATTATTCTATTTATTATTTATTTTAAGTGGAGGAGAAGAAGCCATGTTCACTCAGAATCTTTGCAGCATAAGGGTAAAGAAGAATTGTGAATAGAGGAGGAGACTGGGGCTGTTTATATAGTTGCTCAAGACCTTATCGTACACGCAGCGCTGAGTCAGCATTGAACCTAGTTAAGAAAATAGTCCAGGTTCGCAGATGAATCTAGCCAAATCTTATCGTACATGCAGTGCTAAGTCAGCATTGGGTCCCACAAGCTGTTTTGGCGCAGAAATTTGAATTTCGAATGTTTGAGTTGTTTTGGCGTAGAAATTTGATTTTCGAACTTTTGAAAATCTGGAATTTATTTAACTGTTTTATTCACATGAAATATTCTTATATGTATACAATTCCTTTAACGACCATTTTACGCGTATATATATATATACGCACAACTTTCATTTTATTTTCAAAATTCAAACGATGTTGCACCGTTATTTAATTCTTGCCATATTTCATTTACTATAGCCTTATCCTAAATTTTATCTTTCGTATACATATATTTCTGCATATATATATATATATTCTCATGTATATACATATATTTTCTTTATTTCCTTATATGTACGTTCTTATCCTTTCAAATTTTGAATTTGTATATGTACATATATTTTCATGTTCAGTTGGCCCTCTTTAAAACAGAGATAAGAATTATGCTGCCACCGGGGTTCGAACCCCCGACCTCCATGTTACAAATCCAATGCCTTAACCAACTGAGCTACAAAGTCTTTTGTTAATAAGTCTTAGAACAATGATAATTATTGTTCTTTCCTTACTTCTCTTTTTCATGTTAGTTACAATACTTAAATTAAACCAATGCATGAATCTTTTTCTTTTAGTGTTAATGCATTATGTTTGCAGATCGGTGCATGCAACATATTTACATCGCATGCAACCAATCCTTTCTTTCTTTCATATATCAATTAATTTTCATTATACATCACCATATTAATCCTATCTGTGGATATATATACATTTTTAATTACATTAAAAATACGGGGTGTTACATTCTCCCACCCTTAAAGAATTTCGTCCCCGAAATTCGATAAGAGTAAAATAGATAATCCCTCGCAACATCCAATAAGTGTTCATCCAATTATTGTAGCATTGTGCACATGTGCAAAGTGAATTACAACATAGCAAAGCATGTATGCCTACTTTGGATCCACCTATATGTATGCAAATTTTAAAAACTCTTTCAAATCATGATGCTCACATCCTAAATATACTTGCAGTTCTATATGAATGCAATATTTTTGAAAAATCAAAACATTTTTCACCCAAATTTTCCTATACTCTTACAAAATAAGAGCATAGTTCATCCAATTGTCGCATCCAAAACCCTACCAACCATTATTAAATTCAAAATTTAGAAAAATCTAATTTTCCAAATTCGATTTCTTATGTTATGAAAACGGAAAAATCCACATCCTCCATTTTTCTTTTCTAATTGCACTTGGATTTTTACATAACTATTCTATAAAGATTTCCTATTTTCCTGTCCAAGTACAACCACATTAGAAAGCTCCCTTTTCTATTTTAACTTATCTTGGAGTAATTTCATATTTATTCATCTTTTTCTTAAAATTTTCATTTTCTTTTCCCATCTTGCTTTGTTGCTTGATTGATTCAGTTGTTTTCTTTGTTAGTTAGGCTAGTCTTCTTCTTAAGTTTATTTTTCAACCAAGCTCTTCTGTTTTCAAATCAAATTGTATCCTACACAGCTACAGCTATGGGCCATGCATCTTAGGACTATGCCACGAGTCCACTCAACAGGATCTATACACTTGCTTGCCCTTCTGAAAATCTTGTTCCCTGTTCTTGCCCTTGTCCTTAATTATATGCCCTATCATACCCTAGTAAAGATACTTCCTCTTGTCTTAGGTTTTATAATTTCTTCCTCCTCCGTGAGCTAAATCTACATCCATGAATTCCTCATCCTAGGGTTGTGCTCCTTAGCCAAACTCCTCATCCTCCTCCGTGTAATCATGTTGACAAATCTCTCGAAAGCTGCTTCCATCGTACAGAAATCCCTATAAGCTTGAAAGAAAACTGGCCGTAAGTGAAACAACCACAGCCCTAGATGGAAGTCGGGTACTACTTTGCCCTTCGATGAGGTTACCTCCTAGAAAGCCAGGAGCCCCAGAGACTCAAGGAAGAAGGAGATAAGAATTCAAACAGAGGAAGAGAAGATAATGCGTATGGCTTTGGGGAATATGCCTTTAAAACAAATCTTTTCTTTTGAAAATGCTTCTTTTAAAACTGTTTTGAAAATAATTTTTCAAATCCTTTATCTGATCCGGTAACCTTCACGTCTCTCTGTATGCCCTAGAGAATACCGGTTATATAATACCTTATAATTCTATATAAAAAATCCTATGTATATGCTGATACCACGTGTAACACCCCAAATCCTTTAGTGTCACTCACAAAGGGAATGCACTAAGTTCTGTGGAGCATTTAGGGTAAAAGATGCAGATAAATTACAAGACAGACAGAAATTAAACAGCGGAAAATAAAACTTTGCTTTATTGATAAAATAATTTGTACAATGATTTCTTTACAATATCAAAGTATCATCTATCTTACAAAATAAAGAAGCATAAAACAACATTTATATTCCCCAATTTTAGCAAGAGCCAGCCATAACATCTGATAAGATAATCCAATCAAACTTCGACAAATCTTCAAGCTGGGAAAGAGTGACAGTCCAACTTAACCTGAGCTATACTATTCCCTCCTTTACTACCTGGGGGGGGGGGGAACGGAAGAAAAGAAGACGAAAGAAAAACATAGTCAGACATAAAGCCTGAGTAAGTTCAGTAACTTCTAGCATATGAACATGGAACAACAACAAAACGACATGAATTAACTGATTACAAGATAACACCATGATGATAGGGTTGGCAAGATTAGACAAGATTAACACAAGATATGCTAAGCTAAGATAAACTGGATATGCTCTAATACTTTCGCCGCTTCGCTATTTCCTTGTTATACTGGTTTCTATATCTCTCCACCGCCTAACTAGTGTCCCAACTAGTAACGATAACGTGATCCCAATCCCTGTAGTTTCCATCGCCTTCAGGCATACATTTATTATTTGTTACCTGGATCTAATCTAGGGTTTTCTATCAAGTGCTTTGTAGTTTCAACTAGAGTTTACGCTATCTGCTGAACGCTTCTCGGATTCAGGGTTTATGCCCCCTAGTCCAATCGATGCCTCCAAGTCTAGGACACACTACCTAGAGTGATATATGTTCCTATACTTCCCCACGCATGTATCGCGAACCGTTATCGCTTGTCTAGATGCAAATGTCTTGTAATGTGCAGTCCGAGTCATGTGTCAGGGCAAGTCAAGGAATATAGAACTCGGTCGGGAGCTTTCAGATATCTGCCGATGCAGATGCTAAGGTCTGTTTTTATTCCAGTGGCTATGGTCCCACTTGACCCCTCCCTCAACTAATGAAAGGCACACCTTGTAAAATGAGAACAATACGCCGGCCCCCGGTGCCCCACTATCCTATGGCCATCCGCAACCATAACTAGATAGCAAGTATATGGTCTTTTGGAGTTCTCCGCCTTCCCGCTTCACATATCTCGATTGACTCAAGATGGATGGTAGACGACGAGTCGCTATCACAGGGCTACCGTTTGCTCGCCGAATCACGCCGGTCCATCTTAGTCTTTAGGTTGCCACGTATTGCAACCAAGGCATACTCCTGGTTCTTCTACGCAGACCTTAACCTCTGTGGGCCCAGGCGGATCATCTACTGCCTCACAGAGGGATACCAAGAGTACCCTCACGTCCCCTCGAAGCCTCGGGCTTCGTAACCCAATTCGTTGGAGCCTTCTTTTTAATCAGACGGACGTTCGCTCCTCCTCGTGTTATACTAAGAATTACTACTTAGTTTTGTCAACTAAGGTTTACCGCTTAGTTTCCAGAATCGTTGTTTTCTTAACTAAGGTTTACTACTTAGTTCTCTTTCCCGTCAATTTGGATTGGTTAAGTGTCATTAGTCACTTCAAGCTAACTTAACCCCCTTCATTTATCCTGTTTAACTGGTTAAGTGTTATCAGTAATTCATGTTGACTTAACCCGACCACAAACCAAGTTATATTTGTTAAGTATTCCTTATTACTTAACCCTACCCATTATCCTGTATTGGTTAAGTGTTCCTTTTTAACTTAACCTTGCCCGTCTGTTTTCACTAACATGTTATTAATGGTTAAGTATTGTCCCTTCATGTTTTAGACTTAGCCTTATTCCTTTATCACAACCTGATGGTTAAGTGTTCAAGTTTACTTAACCCTACGGTCTAGCCCAGCTAACATATCAAATTGTCTAAGTGTATTAACTTTACATAACCCCACCTTCTTAGTCTAGTTAACATGTTAATTTGGCTAAGTGTTTTCTTAGTTACTTAACCCCTACAAATCTTGTCTTGCTACCTTGAGTTTGGTTAAGTGTCTCTATGGACTTAGCCCTCCCATCCTAGCTTAACCGTGTTGAGTTGGTTAAGTGTTCCTATGGACTTAACCCTCTCATTCTAGCTCAACTGTATTAAGTGTCAGTCCGAACCTATCCCCACCCATCAGTTTTGTTATCATGTTGAACTGGTTAAGTGTCTTAGTTAACTTAACCCTACCATTCTTGTTCTAGCTTTAACTAAGTAGATTAAAGCCGCAACCACTCACATTAGACAGATATTGTTGCGAATACTGGATATGCCGGTTGGTTCCGGGCAGGTTTACATCGCAACTCAGTCTAACCTCGGGTTAAGTTCAAAGGGTTTTGATTAATTTTCAAATCAGGTTTTGAAAGTAACCATCCCGTCCGTCGGATCAGTTAGGGATAGCCAGGGAGAGCAGAAAACTTGTATTTTCCAAACCCAAGCCTAGACACTATCCTCTCTGTCACCCTAGAACTTTCTGGTGTTTCATTAAAAGTGATGTCGTTAATAAATCTTTAATTTGTCTAAATTTACATTTCTCATTTAGGACAAATTCTATAAGTAAATTATTCCTAATTTACTTATTTCCCAATTACTCTTTTAATGTAATATGTCTACATTTATTTCTATGGCCCATTTTCCCCTCTATATCATATTTATGCTTTTTGGTATGTAAACTATACCAAATTAAGTGTCACTAACCATGATTTTGCTAAACCTGACAGTTATTCCCAATTATGGCCAATTTCACATTTATGCCAATATACTTACCGTGCCAAATTAGCTAATCCAATTCCGATTCAACATTCTAATTCACGTCAAACTAGACTTATTACTCTAGTTCACTATTCATGTAAATGCTAGATTTACACGTCAATACTAGGTTCAAATTACACATCTTATAATTTATTTCAAATTTATCTAATTTTCATTCCTAAGAACATGCCATAATACATGTTCCCAATTTATGCCAATTTTCAAGTTAAACTACGTTTTTAGTAAATTTCATGTTTTTCTCAAACCGCATTCCCATCGTTCGTATAATCGTGATTCAGTCTAGATTATAAATAAAGCTAGGTTCGTAGAAAATAGGGAATGAACCAAAGATGCTATGCAACAGATAGACATACTAACTGGCATAAAGAGGGTTGAACAACGACGTCGGTTCAAGAACATGGGTAGACCTAACTTAATGGGTAAATTCCCAAGGTCTAAAACCAAGAATAGACAGAATAGAGACGTAGGTTCAAGAACATGGGTAGACCTAACTTAATAGGTAAATTCCCAAGGTCTAAAACCAACGAAAACCAAGGATAAACAGAATAGAAAGATCAGGTTTAGACCCAATTTCACAACAACACTTTCCTAGTCAGAAATCATAGGTGTTTAGTCACAGTTGTCCTTGTTATGTCATAGGCAATAGTTTATGTTTCCAAATCAAAAGCATATGCTTTGTCAAGGAAATAATTCTCATAGTCACAGTCACAGTCATAGGCAATGTCCATAGTCATAGGCAATGTTCATATTCATAGGCAACGTTCATAGTCTTAGGCAACGTTCATAGTCAAAGAGGCATATGGTTCTAAGGTCCATAGTTTCATAGTCACAGTCTTATTTGTCCTTGAATCATAACAGTTCTTGATTAGGTCCAAGAATATAGGCACTGATTCGAATAGAGAGAGAGAGAGATTTGGCATATTCATTTATTCCTTTAATTTCATGTCACGAACAAAGAAAAACGTTCAAATCTAAAAATAACTGACTTACAGTGATTTAGATTTGAAAAGAAAGATGGCGTTGCTATGATTCGTGCGACGTTAGCCTTTGATCCTTATCTTGAAGCTTTAATCTTGATTCGAATCTCTTCTTGAAAGTCTTTGAGCAGCATCTCCTCGTCTTGATTTATTTTATATATATTATTCTATTTATTATTTATTTTAAGTGGAGGAGAAGAAGCCATGTTCACTCAGAATCTTTGCAGCATAAGGGTAAAGAAGAATTGTGAATAGAGGAGGAGACTGGGGCTGTTTATATAGTTGCTCAAGACCTTATCGTACACGCAGCGCTGAGTCAGCATTGAACCTAGTTAAGAAAATAGTCCAGGTTCGCAGATGAATCTAGCCAAATCTTATCGTACATGCAGTGCTAAGTCAGCATTGGGTCCCACAAGCTGTTTAGGCGCAGAAATTTGAATTTCGAATGTTTGAGTTGTTTTGGCGTAGAAATTTGATTTTCGAACTTTTGAATTTCTGGAATTTATTTAACTGTTTTATTCACATGAAATATTCTTATATGTATACAATTCCTTTAACGACCATTTTACGCGTATATATATATACGCACAACTTTCATTTTATTTTCAAAATTCAAACGATGTTGCACCGTTATTTAATTCTTGCCATATTTCATTTACTATAGCCTTATCTTAAATTTTATCTTTCGTATACATATATTTCTGCATATATATATATATTCTCATGTATATGCATATATTTTCTTTATTTCCTTATATGTACGTTCTTATCCTTTCAAATTTTGAATTTGTATATGTACATATATTTTCATGTTCAGTTGGCCCTCTTTAAAACAGAGATAAAAATTATGCTGCCACCGGGGTTCGAACCCCCGACCTCCATGTTACAAATCAATGCCTTAACCAACTGAGCTACAAAGTCTTTTGTTAATAAGTCTTAGAACAATGATAATTATTGTTCTTTCCTTACTTCTCTTTTTCATGTTAGTTACAATAATTAAATTAAACCAATGCATGAATCTTTTTCTTTTAATGTTAATGCATTATGTTTGCAAATCGGTGCATGCAACATATTTACATCGCATGCAACCAATCCTTTCTTTCTTTCATATATCAACTAATTTTCATTATACATCACCATATTAATCCTATCTGTGGATATATATACATTTTTAATTACATTAAAAATACGGGGTGTTACATTCTCCCACCCTTAAAGAATTTCGTCCCCGAAATTCGATAAGAGTAAAATAGATAATCCCTCGCAACATCCAATAAGTGTTCATCCAATTATTGTAGCATTGTGCACATGTGCAAAGTGAATTACAACATAGCAAAGCATGTATGCCTACTTTGGATCCACCTATTTGTATGCAAATTTTAAAAACTCTTTCAAATCATGATGCTCACATCCTAAATATACTTGCAGTTCTATATGAATGCAATATTTTTGAAAAATCAAAACATTTTTCACCCAAATTTTCCTATACTCTTACAAAATAAGAGCATAGTTCATCCAATTGTCGCATCCAAAACCCTACCAACCATTATTAAATTCAAAATTTATAAAAATCTAATTTTCCAAATTCGATTTCTTATGTTATGAAAACGGAAAAATCCACATCCTCCATTTTTCTTTTCTAATTGCACTTGGATTTTTACATAACTATTCTATAAAGATTTCCTATTTTCCTGTCCAAGTACAACCACATTAGAAAGCTCCCTTTTCTATTTTAACTTATCTTGGAGTAATTTCATATTTATTCATCTTTTTCTTAAAATTTTCATTTTCTTTTCCCATCTTGCTTTGTTGCTTGATTGATTCAGTTGTTTTCTTTGTTAGTTAGGCTAGTCTTCTTCTTAAGTTTATTTTTCAACCAAGCTCTTCTGTTTTCAAATCAAATTGTATCCTACACAGCTACAGCTATGGGCCATGCATCTTAGGACTATGCCACGAGTCCACTCAACAGGATCTATACACTTGCTTGCCCTTTTGAAAATCTTGTTCCCCGTTCTTGCCCTTGTCCTTAATTATATGCCCTATCATACCCTAG
Organism: Allium sativum; assembly: GCA_030737875.1. Taxonomy (NCBI): domain Eukaryota; kingdom Viridiplantae; phylum Streptophyta; class Magnoliopsida; order Asparagales; family Amaryllidaceae; genus Allium; species Allium sativum. The sequence continues at coordinate 1,014,764,999 of CM060924.1, forward strand.
TAAATATACTTCCTCTTGTCTTAGGTTTTATAATTTCTTCCTCCTCCGTGAGCTAAATCTACATCCATGAATTCCTCATCCTAGGGTTGTGCTCCTTAGCCAAACTCCTCATCCTCCTCCGTGTAATCATGTTGACAAATCTCTCGAAAGCTGCTTCCATCGTACAGAAATCCTTATAAGCTTGAAAGAAAACTGGCCGTAAGTGAAACAACCACAGCCCTAGATGGAAGTCGGGTACTACTTTGCCCTTCGATGAGGTTACCTCCTAGAAAGCCAGGAGCCCCAGAGACTCAAGGAAAAAGGAGATAAGAATTCAAACAGAGGAAGAGAAGATAATGCGTATGGCTTTGGGGAATATGCCTTTAAAACAAATCTTTTCTTTTGAAAATGCTTCTTTTAAAACCGTTTTGAAAATAATTTTTCAAATCCTTTATCGGATCCGGTAACCTTCAGCTCTGATACCACGTGTAACACCCCAAATCCTTTAGTGTCACTCACAAAGGGAATGCACTAAGTTCTGTGGAGCATTTAGGGTAAAAGATGCAGATAAATTACAAGAGAGACAGAAATTAAACAGCGGAAAATAAAACTTTGCTTTATTGATAAAATAATTTGTACAATGATTTCTTTACAATATCAGAGTATCATCTATCTTACAAAATAAAGAAGCATAAAACAACATTTATATTCCCCAATTTTAGCAAGAGCCAGCCATAACATCTGATAAGATAATCCAATCAAACTTCGACAAATCTTCAAGCTCGGAAAGAGTGACAGTCCAACTTAACCTGAGCTATACTATTCCCTCCTTTACTACCTGGGGGGGGGGAACGGAAGAAATGAAGACGAAAGAAAAACATAGTCAGACATAAAGCCTGAGTAAGTTCAGTAACTTCTAGCATATGAACATGGAACAACAACAAAACGACATGAATTAACTGATTACAAGATAACACCATGATGATAGGGTTGGCAAGATTAGACAAGATTAACACAAGATATGCTAAGCCAAGATAAACTGGATATGCTCTAATACTTTCGCCGCTTCGCTATTTCCTTGTTATACTGGTTTCTATATCTCTGCACCGCTTAACTAGTGTCCCAACAAGTAACGATAACGTGATCCCAATCCCTGTAGTTTCCATCGCCTTCAGGCATACATTTATTATTTGTTACCTTGATCTAATCTAGGGTTTTCTATCAAGTGCTTTGTAGTTTCAACTAGAGTTTACGCTATCTGCTGAACGCTTCTCGGATTCAGGGTTTATGCCCCCTAGTCCAATCGATGCCTCCAAGTCTAGGACACACTACCTAGAGTGATATATGTTCCTATACTTCTCCACGCATGTATCGCGAACCGTTATCGCTTGTCTAGATGAAAATGTCTTGTAATGTGCAGTCCGAGTCCTGTGTCAGGGCAAGTCAAGGAATATAGAACTCGGTCGGGAGCTTTCAGATATCTGCCGATGCAGATGCTAAGGTCTGTTTTTATTCCAGTGGCTATGGTCCCACTTGACCCCTCCCTCAACTAATGAAAGGCACACCTTGTAAAATGAGAACTATACGCCGGCCCCCGGTGCCCCACTATCCTATGGCCATCCGCAACCATAACTAGATAGCAAGTATATGGTCTTTTGGAGTTCTCCGCCTTCCCGCTTCACGTATCTCGATTGACTCAAGATGGATGGTAGACGACGAGTCGCTATCACAGGGCTACCGTTTGCTCGCCGAATCACGCCGGTCCATCCTAGTCTTTAGGTTGCCATGTATTGCAACCAAGGCATACTCCTGGTTCTTCTACGCAGACCATAACCTCTGTGGGCCCAGGCGGATCATCTACTGCCTCACAGAGGGATACCAAGAGTACCCTCACGTCCCCTCGAAGCCTCGGGCTTCGTAACCCACTTCGTTGGAGCCTTCTTTTTAATCAGACGGACGTTCGCTCCTCCTCGTGTTATACTAAGAATTACTACTTAGTTTTGTCAACTAAGGTTTACCACTTAGTTTCCAGAATCGTTGTTTTCTTAACTAAGGTTTACTACTTAGTTCTCTTTCCCGTCAATTTGGATTGGTTAAGTGTCATTAGTCACTTCAAGCTAACTTAACCCCCTTCATTTATCCTGTTTAACTGGTTAAGTGTTATCAGTAATTCATGTTGACTTAACCCGACCACAAACCAAGTTATATTGTTTAAGTATTCCTTATTACTTAACCCTACCCATTATCCTGTATTGGTTAAGAGTTCCTTTTTAACTTAACCTTGCCCGTCTGTTTTCACTAACATGTTATTAATGGTTAAGTATTGTCCCTTCATGTTTTAGACTTAGCCTTATTCCTTTATCACAACCTGATGGTTAAGTGTTCAAGTTTACTTAACCCTACGGTCTAGCCCAGCTAACATATCAAATTGTCTAAGTGTATTAACTTTACATAACCCCACCTTCTTAGTCTAGTTAACATGTTAATTTGGCTAAGTGTTTTCTTAGTTACTTAACCCCTACAAATCTTGTCTTGCTACCTTGAGTTTGGTTAAGTGTCTCTATGGACTTAGCCCTCCCATCCTAGCTTAACCGTGTTGAGTTGGTTAAGTGTTCCTATGGACTTAACCCTCTCATTCTAGCTCAACTGTATTAAGTGTCAGTCCGAACCTATCCCCACCCATCAGTTTAGTTATCATGTTGAACAGGTTAAGTGTCTTAGTTAACTTAACCCTACCATTCTTGTTCTAGCTTTAACTAAATAGATTAAAGCCGCAACCACTCACATTAGACAAATATTGTTGCGAATACTGGATATGCCGGTTGGTTCCGGGCAGGTTTACATCGCAACTCAGTCTAACCTCGGGTTAAGTTCAAAGGGTTTTGATTAATTTTCAAATCAGATTTTGAAAGTAACCATCCCGTCCGTCGGATCAGTTAGGGATAGCCAGGGAGAGCAGGAAACTTGTATTTTCCAAACCCAAGCCTAGACACTATCCTCTCTGTCACCCTAGAACTTTCTGGTGTTTCATTAAAAGAGATGTCGTTAATAAATCTTTAATTTGTCTAAATTTACATTTCTCATTTAGGACAAATTCTATAAGTAAATTATTCCTAATTTACTTATTTCCCAATTACTCTTTTAATGTAATCTGTCTACATTTATTTCTATGGCCCATTTTCCCCTCTATATCATATTTATGCTTTTTGGTATGTAAACTACACCAAATTAAGTGTCACTAACCATGATTTTGCTAAACCTGACAGTTATTCCCAATTATGGCCAATTTCACATTTATGCCAATATACTTACCGTGCCAAATTAGCTAATCCAATTCCGATTCAACATTCTAATTCACGTCAAACTAGACTTATTACTCTAGTTCACTATTCATGTAAATGCTAGATTTACACGTCAATACTAGGTTCAAATTACACATCTTATAATTTATGTCAAATTTATCCAATTTGCATTCCTATGAACATGCCATAATACATGTTCCCAATTTATGCCAATTTTCAAGTTAAACTATGCTTTTAGTAAATTTCATGTTTTGCCCAAACCGCATTTCCATCATTCGTATAATCGTGATTCAGTCCAGATTATAAATAAAGCTAGGTTCGTAGAAAATAGAGAATGAACCAAAGATGCTATGCAACAGATAGACATACTAACTGGCATAGAGAGGGTTGAACAACGACGTCGGTTCAAGAACATGGGTAGACGTAACTTAATAGGTAAATTCCCAAGGTCTAAAACCAAAGAAAACCAAGAATAGACAGAATAGAGACGTAGGTTCAAGAACATGGGTAGACCTAACTTAATAGGTAAATTCCCAAGGTCTAAAACCAATGAAAACCAAGGATAGGCAGAATAGAAAGATTAGGTTTAGACCCAATTTCACAGCAACACTTTCCTAGTCAGAAATCATAGGTGTTTAGTCACAGTTGTCCTTGTTATGTCATAGGCAATAATTTATGTTTCCAAATCAAAAGCATAAGCTTAGTCAAGGAAATAATTCTCATAGTCACAGTCACAGTCATAGGCAATGTCCATAGTCATAGGCAATGTTCATAGTCATAGGCAACGTTCATAGTCATAGGCAACGTTCATAGTCAAAGAGGCATATGGTTCTAAGGTCCATAGTTTCATAGTCACAGTCTTATTTGTCCTTGAATCATAACAGTTCTTGATTAGGTCCAAGAATATAGGCACTGATTCGAATAGAGAGAAAGAGAGAGATTTGGCATATTCTTTTATTCCTTTAATTTCATGTCACGAATAAAGAAAAACGTTCAAATCTAAAAATAACTAACTTACAGAGATTTAGATTTGAAAAGAAAGATGGCGTTGCTATGATTCGTGCGACGTTAGCCTTTGATCCTTATCTTGAAGCTTTAATCTTGATTCGAATCTCTTCTTGAAAGTCTTTGAGCAGCATCTCCTCGTCTTGATTTATTTTATATATATTATTCTATTTATTATTTATTTTAAGTGGAGGAGAAGAAGCCATGTTCATTCAGAATCTTTGCAGCATAAGGGTAAAGAAGAATTGTGAATAGAGGAGGAGACTAGGGCTGTTTATATAGTTGCTCAAGACCTTATCGTACACGCAGCGCTGAGTCAGCATTGAACCTAGTTAAGAAAATAGTCCAGGTTCGCAGATGAATCTAGCCAAATCTTATCGTACATGCAGTGCTAAGTCAGCATTGGGTCCCACAAGCTGTTTTGGCGCAGAAATTTGAATTTCGAATGTTTGAGTTGTTTTGGCGTAGAAATTTGATTTGCAAACTTTTGAATTTCTGGAATTTATTTAACTATTTTATTCACATGAAATATTCTTATATGTATACAATTCCTTTAACGACCATTTTACGCGTATATATATACGCACAACTTTTATTTTATTTTCAAAATTCAAACGATGTTGCACCGTTATTTAATTCTTGCCATATTTCATTTACTATAGCCTTGTCTTAAATTTTATCTTTCGTATACATTTATTTCTGCATATATATATATATACACTCTCATGTATATACATATATTTTCTTTATTTCCTTATATGTACTTTCTTATCCTTTCAAATTTTGAATTTGTATATATACATATAATTGCATGTTCAATTGGCCCTCTTTAAAACAGAGATAAAAATTATGCTGCTGCCGGGGTTCGAACCCCCGACCTCCATGTTACAAATCCAATGCCTTAACCAATTGAGCTACAAAGTCTTTTGTTAATAAGTCTTAGAACAATGATAATTATTGTTCTTTCCTTACTTCTCTTTTTCATGTTAGTTACAATACTTAAATTAAACCAATGCATGAATCTTTTTCTTTTAATGTTAATGCATTATGTTTGCAAATCAGTGCATGCAACATATTTACATCGCATGCAACCAATCCTTTATTTCTTTCATATATTAATTAATTTTCATTATACATCACCATATTAATCCTATCTGTGGATATATATATACATTTTTAATTACATTAAAAATACGGGGTGTTACAGTAGCAAACTCACATTTTTATTTTTATTGAATTTAGCCCTTAAAAGCTTCTCTTCTGCTGCCAAGCTGATGTTTCTGTCCTCCGTGCTTTGCAAAAATGTATATTACTACCACTAAAAAATAATATAATTTAAAACTCTACTTTTCCTATACGTATAAATTAGCGTGACATCCAACTAATCAAACCGTGCTTCGAAAGACAACAAAAAACCATGTTCTCCAAGGGGTTGTAGCCGTGAGTGCCAAGATTAGTTTTCAATAGCTTGCCGTCTAAACCACTAAATGCTTGCTTGCCTAACCAATACAAACCGTGCCCCTCATGCTAACATATTCGTGATCCCTAAGCCATCCCAAATACCGTGCATAGCACGTTGTTTTCAATGCCGTGAGTACCACGGTTCTCAACTCTTTATAAGTACAGGGATACACCTGTAACAACCCGAAAATCAGGGCCAGTTTAAATTTTTTATTTTGGCAATTTTAGTGAATTTTGAATATTTAAAATGAATTATTTTAAATAATATTGACGAGAAATTTATTTTGAATAGAATTCGAACGTATATATTATATATCTCGTTATTAGAATATAAATATTTATATATAATTATAAATAGAATTGAAAATGGCGCGGTAGTTCTATAATTCGATTTCAAACTTCAATTGAATGTACCGGGTGCAAAACAATCCGGATTTTAGTGAAACCAAAAATAATAGGATATAATTGAGAATATCTTTCCAACGAATCCGAAAAATTGAGATTTCATAGCGGGAATCAAAAGATATGTCCAGTTGAAAATTCTGAATAGTCGCTATGGAATTCAGGCCCTTAAAAATAGCCATTTTGCAAACGACCTCGGATTTCGACGAAACCACTTTTGTTGGGTCCGTGATGTCAAGTTATTGCTAGATTCCAAATTTCATAATTTTCCGAATCAATATGTGAGCGTGGAAAAGGAAAACGCGTTTGACCAGTTTCAGTTGATTTTAATCGACTGGAAAATGGCCATTTTTCCGACGGTCTCAGAATTCGACGAAATTAGTTTTGTTAGGACCGTATCGTCAACACAAAGGTAGAAAATATTTTTTGGGAATTTTTCGAGTTAGTATGTGACCCCGGTAAATTGAAATACGCGTTCATATTCAATATATAGAGTTATATGTTGATTTCAATAGAAAGTGATCGAAACGATCGAATCAGCGAACGATACATATCCCATTGTGTTCGGAATCGGGGTAATTAGCTATGGACAACAGGCGGTGGGCCTCGTTTAGAGGTCGTATGTAAAAGTCAACATTTTGAAATTAAAAGAAAAAAAAGAAAGAAGAAGAAGAAGGCGCAGTGGCGCAGCCGCAGCCCCCCCCCTCGACGGCGGTCGATGCCGCACCGCCCCCCCCCCCCCCTCCGTTCTGACCTCCCCGCACCTTCTCCTCCTCCCTCACCATCAATGGTCGAAAATTACGAACTGCCGCGGCGCGGCGCGTTCTATTCAGGCCATTATATTATATATATATAATCTCCCCCACTTAAAACTTTTCGTCCCCGAAAAGGAACAAAGTCGAAAGTGGTTTGATTAATCAACTCTACGTTCGATCTAGCTTCCATTCTCCAACTTTTCAGTTTCTGAGAATTTTCAAATTCTTCAAAAATTTGGCTAACACCCTAAATTTTCGAAAAATTTCGCCATAACCTCCCCTGCACCGGGAGCCACGGGAAAATCCCGAAATTGCCATATAGGCCTTCTAATCTCAAAAAGAAAAAGAAAATGCCAAGCGGCTAGCCAATGGGCTCATAAAATCATCATCACCCAAACAAAACGGTAAATTATAGTAAACATGTACCTATTTGTCCGGCAAACAAATTTTATTCTCTGCTCTAGCCTCCTTGCTATGACCTGTTCAATGTAAGTACATGTATATGCAAGCAAATGCGACCAAATTTCAATATAATTCAATATGTGATTCAATTAGGATGAATGGTTCAAAATTATCAAACAAATAGACAAACAACACAACCATCAATCAATTAGTGGATTAACGTTTCAAATTCATAATTTTGATATATATACAAAAATCATGTTTTTGATGCCAATTCACAACAATGTGTTCTAGCTACATAAGTTTTGGTTCTCACACCAGTCTAATGGAAATATATAGATATCACACCTTCGTTACTCGAAAATAAATACTGATGATGTTTCGAACCACCATCAGAACATCTCAGGGCTACTAGAGTGCGGTTCTATATCTATCTGGTATATTAAAACTTCGAATATACGTTCATGACGCGTATATGCAAAATCTTTATATATCGGATTGTCCAAATTCAAAGTAAGTAAATATTCAAATACGTATAAAGCGATTCAAATTTCAAAACAAAATTGTTTTCATTTGAAAAATATAGTCTTCACATCGTTTGGATAATTACTGATGATCCTGATTGGGTTGTACACCCAAGAGGATGGAAATAGTTGGTGGTCATCCAGACGTACTTGGAGATCGATGGATATGCGAGGAAAGTGCCTCCGGTTTCGTTCAGACCCATAACGAACTTGTAAATGGATTGTGTGTCTGACATTGGATTTTATTCTGTGTTGATTGATTTCTGTTAAATATATATCTGTTTGGCGGCGGAGAATTTATTCTCTTGCTTAACGCCCTTCTCTGAGACGTACGAGCTTAGAGGTTATATATCGATAGATATCAATCGCATGGCATGAATTGCCTGTGTGGCATGCTGAGTTGCATGGATCAAGGCTTCTGTTGAAAAGCAAAGTCTTGTGGTTGATGATCAAAGCACGGCCTACGTGGCAGCTTTGTGTATAGCGTGGATTCACGAGCCTCACACCTCGGTATGAGTTAAAAACGGGATACGGACCATTGGGAGAACACGACGTTTCTTTCTAGCTTTGGTGGTGTCAGTGACTTACCAGCCCTGACATTTATATACTTTTCACCTTGTGGTTGTTGGAATGAGGCGCCTCGATTATAGGTCTGTAAGGACCGGGAAACGTGTGTTCAGGAATAACTAATCATCAAACGTAAGAGAGGACCGGCCCAACCGATCCAAGTGGCTGCCTAGAGTGTGTAGTCCTGAGCATTTGCTAGAGTGTCTCGAAGCGGAGAGGAGATTGCCCCTTGCCTCGACTCATGACGGAAATCCAATTTCCAATACGTGATATTGCGGTTTTAATTGTAGAACTAGTATGGCGACATGATATATGGTACCCATGCCGTCTACGATTTATATTTATGATTGAAATTGTTTTGACACTATACACGTATTATAGTATCAAATGATTTGTTTTAAATGTACCAAGCATGTTTGGCTATTATAAGGGAAAACCCTATCCTCTGGCTTGCGTTGCATTGTGTGATGGGACCTGGGTCTTATGATAGCTTCATTTTTCGAAAAAGCATTGCGTTGTTTATTCTATGCACTGGCATTCTTGGGAGGAAACCCGTTCCGTGTTATACGGCGTGTTCCCTTGAATTACTCTCTTTTAAAGTAAAGTTTAAATAACTGTTTTAGTTCTCACACCAGTCACATGACTGACCTGGAGTTTATTGTTTTAACCTAAACTCTGGGTGCCCCTATTTTCCGCATGGGCAGCTAGTAGTTTCGGTTTTGCAGATTTATATTCACAGGATCCTGATTTACAGCTGGAACGATGCTCGGAAAGCTCTGTATCCGTGTATCACTTTCAGTTGTGTTTTGTATATTTTTCCGCTGCTATGTATTTATTGTAATCTCTGATATTTATCGAATGTATATTTATTCATACTCTGTATATTCTTGTATCTGATGGAATTGTTGTAATTAACAATGAAATGTTCTTCCGTCTACGTTCTGATTTGTCCTGTTCTCAAAACGATCAGGGGTTTCGAACGGTCTAGATCAGTTTAACGATCGATTCGGATCGTCTAATCTTTCACTACATAAAAATCTAATCTTTTTATATCCTACCATATAAAGATCACATTTTTATCATCTATATCATATGAAAATTATATTTTCTACCTTTACATACGATAAAAATTATATTTTGAACTCTCTACAATATAAAAGATTATATTTTTATCCTCCTACAATATAAAATTTTCAGATTTTTAAAGAAACTATTATGAAATAAAACTGAAAATAAATGTTAATAAATAAAACTCACATTTCTGATCGGAAGAGGGGGTTTGTGGTTCATCGGAGGGCGTCGGCCAGTGGAGCTGCGCGGAGGGTGGTCGGGGAAAGGAGAGGGGGGTGGCGCGCGATTCAAGGAGGGCGGCGGAGGGAGTGGCAGGGGGGCGTCGCGGTTATCGAAGTGGAAAGGGGGAAGATGGAGAGGGAGGAGTAGCAGGCGCGGGGAGGTCAGAAAGGGGGGGGGGGGCGCGGTGCGGCATCGACCGCTGTCGAGGGGGGGGGGGGGCTGCGGCTGCGCCTTCTTCTTCTTCTTCTTTTTTATTTTAATTTCAAAATGTTGACTTTTACATACGACCTCTAAACGAGGCCCGACGCCTATCGTCCATAGTTAATTACCCCCATTCCGAACACAATGGGATACGTATCGTTCGCTGATTCGATCGTTTCGATCAGTTTCCGTTGAAATCAATATATAACTCTATATATTGAATTTGAACGCGTATTTCAATTTACCGGGGTCACATACTAACTCGAAAAATTCCCAAAATATATTTTCTAGCTTCGTGTTGACGATACGGTCCTAACAAAACTAATTTCGTCGAATTCTGAGACCGTCGGAAAAATGGCCATTTTCCAGTCGATTAAAATCAACTAAAACTGGTCAAACGCGTTTTCCTTTGCCACACTCACATATTGATTCGAAAAATTATGAAATTTGGAATCTAGCAATAACTTGACATCACTGACCCAACAAAAGTGGTTTCGTCGAAATCCGAGGTCATTTGCAAAATGGCTATTTTTAAGGGCCTGAATTCCATAGCAACTATTCAGAATTTTCAACTGGACATATCTTTTGATTCCCGCTATGAAATCTCAATTTTTCGGATTCGTTGGAAAGATATTCTCAATTATATCCTATTATTTTTGGTTTCACTAAAATCCGGATTGTTTTGCACCCGGTACATTCAATTGAAGTTTGAAATCGAATTATCGAACTACCGCGCCATTTTCAATTCTATTTATAATTATATATAAATATTTATATTCTAACGATGATGTATATAATATATACGTTCAAATTCTATTCAAAATAAATTTCTCGTCAATATTATTTAAAATAATTCATTTTAAATATTCAAAATTCACTAAAATTGCCAAAATAAAAATTTTAAACTGGCCCAGATTTTCGGGTTGTTACAACACCAGTGCCTTTTCTTCCTTCGGTAAACAACGAAATGGCCACCACAAAACATAATTAAAAATCCAAAATCTCTCCTCATTTCTATTTCTCCAGTTAAAAGCATTCCCGTCGTCACCTCTTCAAAAGGGAAAACAAAGGAAAAACTCCCACTTTCAAAAATCGAAATTGTTTAAATCCAATACTTCATCGAATTCGATGATTTCAATGTCATGGAACTCGGAAATTTGAGAGCTTTAAGCTCGTATGGGTTCATAGGTCTCGATGGGGTTTTGGAGTTGTTGGCAAGCGTTCTGGTGGGGTTGGAGCTGACTCTGGTGGTGGCGACAGGGTTTGTTGTTGAATGAGGTAGGGCGTTGTGTTCTCGGTTGTATGGAGATGAGTTGGAAAATATGTGGGGAGTAACTGAACGTGGAAGGTATGTACAGGAAAGGTATAGTGACAATTGGGATGAAGAGGAGCTGGTGCGTGAATCCATCTGAGAAGAAATCACCAAGAACAAATCCAGCTCTATTGAAATGGGTCAGCATGGGCTTTCATGGAGGTAAACGTATATGGACGTGGATGTATATGTGGCAGATTTTTCTTGTGGAAGGAAGGCAACTTTGTTGGGAAATGAGGTACACAGTTTTATACCGTGATTTTAAGGGAACATGACAGAATCTGTCATGCAGTTGCAGGTACTGTGTTGAAGTATAAGTGGCCACCGAAGTTATTTATGGGCTGAAGTATTCAATGGTGTAGTGGTGGGTGGTTACTCACATGTACAGAGTATTCAAACGGGAAAATGGAGGGTCTAAAGTAGGGTTATGGCCATTAAACTGAGCAGGAAACAAAACGTCCTTGCTTATACAGGTGGTGCTGAACATTGTTAGAGGCCGTGAGTATTTCTTGCTTGCGGATTGGTTCAAGGTGGAGGATCAGCGAACACGACTGGGTCAAAGGGGTGATTCTTTGAAACAGTTGGTACTGATGAGTTGCGTTGGTGAAGAGTCAAACAGTGGTGGCATTTGGCAAAAAGACACGGTGCACTGGATGGAGTAGAAGAAGGTGAAGGAATTAAAAACATGATTTGTGCAAAATTGGGTATGTCGAAATCATAGCGAGGTGATCTACATCGTGGAACTGACTTCGCTGAAACGGAGCTACCGGAGTTTTGTGATGAAATCAAACGTCGTTTGATTTTAAACGAAACAAAAAGCAGACCATCAACTGCGAACCAAGGTGAGTAAACTCATTAAACTCTGACTCGTTTATATTTATATATAAACGAGTTTTTAAATTTATTTTATACTGTGTGATGGTTGCCTGGTTGAATAGTGATAAAATTGGTTGATATGGTTACATCGTTGATCTATTGATGTGAAATAATATTATTGATGTTATTAACATCACTGGATGCAGGGAAACAAGTTGGAGGGACCCAACTGGGTTCCTCAACATTTATATTACTATTTATTCTTTATCATGATATATGTTGTGATACACATATACTGTGATTGATTTTGTTGTGATGAATTACACTGGCCCTATAATTTTGGTGTTTAAAACTATGAAGTATTTCCAAATGTAGGAAAGAAATTCAAAAAGAAAATTTATTTTCGAAATTAAAAATAGAATTTCAAATAGATTTGAAGGTAGAAAACTTGTTAAAGTTATGGACGATAATTAGGGAAGAAGGGAAAATTTTATTATTGGAAACTAGTATTTGACATGAAATCGGTATTTATTTATTGAATGTAAAATCGCTATTTAAGAAAAGATTTTAAATAGAAATTTGTTTTTATCAATTAACTGAGAGTATCAAATTATGATTCAACGTTTTAAAATTTAATGAAGTATTTATACTGGGATAAATTGAAAAGTGGTAAAGGTTTTGAAACCGTTATTTGTAAATTAGTTTTAATCTTTGCAGTTATAAAAAAAAGTTGTGAACGATATTATAAATAATTAGGACCTAGAAATGAGATTTTCTATGGAAAATTTTAATAGAAGTTACAGATGAAATTGGACTTGAAATGATAAAATCAAATGGATTTGATGTATTACCGGTTAAAGTGAATAATGGTTAAAGCAAATATGTTGCAAACGAGATATCTAAAGGAAATTTTAGATTTAAAATATGAAATCGAAGTGGAATTTGAATAAGGAAGGGAAATGGATAATCATTTAAAATGAAAATGATGAGTTTTATTCCAACATTTGGAATATAAATTGTAATAAATGTTTTGGAAATTCTAGATAGCGATTTTAACGCTACCGCTGTAATAAGTGTTGGTAAATTCTAGACAGCGATTTTAACGCTGCTGTTATAAAAGATGTTTTGTAAATCTTAACAGCGATCTTAACGCTATTGCTATAATAAATATTCTAAAATTTAGACAGCGGTTGTAACGTTTTTGTTAAAAGCAATGTTTTATAAATCAAATATTTAGAGACAGCGATTATAACGCTACCGTTATAATCAACATTTTTTTTCTGTAAAGGAAGTGTGTTCTTAGATTAGAATCCGAGAGTTACATAAGAAGTTGTTAAAGATTTAAAAGATAAACTTTGACCATTTCAAAGTTAAAACGTTGTTCAGTTAAGGTCTGAGAGGTAATGATACCCCAACTTAATTGACTTCCTTCTTAACTAAGGAATGGTAAGGTTTGATCGTTAAGGAGTTTTGGAAATTTTTTCCAAACGAGAATCAGAAATGTTTTCTGATAATAGAAATTAGAATTTAGAATATATAGAAACATGATATAAGTAAATTTATGAACTAAAGAGAAAATGTTAAATGATGATTGATCGATATAATTTTCATTTGGAAATGATATCGTTGTTTGCACACTTGTTTTTCTTTGATAGTTAACTCACCGACTATCAAAGTTTTTGACCATTTTAACGTTGTTAATATGGAGAGACCGGTTGGATTATTATCCAAAGAACCACTCTGTATTGGCATAAGCGTCGCGAATCATATATGTCAAAGATAATTGAAGACGGAGTTATGCAAGGGCTATCCTGTTTATAGAATAGCGCCTTCGGTTTGTCCAGACCCAAGACAACTTGTATGGACGAGTGTCTAACAGAGTATTTCCAAAGGGATTACGTACGTTGATTCCTTCAAACGTACGAAGTTAGTGGCATAGAAGGGAAACTTCTTTAGCCAAACAATCTGAGTATTTTTGTGGGAATCAATTAGTGGTTTCCGATGGATCTGACGATGTGGCATTCAAAGTGAATGGTGGCCAGATGTTCTGGAAGATAATTCAAACCTCAAGCCTCACACCCGGGAAATGACAAAAATCGGGCAGGCAGCATGACTATGAGGGTCGCACCCATTAGGATGTATAATCACCTATCTAGAGAACATTTGTTCTTAAATCTATCGATGCTGTCCCTTTCGGGAGACAGTTGCTGATCCCAACCATTGGTGATATACGTTCGATACACTCAAGCGAAATGAGTGGTCGGTCATGTGTGGGCCGGGTTGTAAGACGTTCTTTTTGAACCCAGTGTATTCGTCTCTACAGATACACTATCGGCAGGTGGTCCCATACCTTGTCATGTTGGAAATCCAATCTCCAATAAGCGCCCTGCGGTTTTTGATTTAATATTATATATGGAGCGTGAGATGCAAGCGTTCCGCTAGATTTCTATTTATTTGATTTAGGCACTATTATAATATCACCGGATTTTGATATCAAACTGATTTGGGTTATCGTAAGGTAAAAACCATCCGTGTTTATGTGTGGATCGGTCTTACGATTACCTTTTCTTTTGAAAGGATTTTTAAAAGTTAAACAAATGTTGGAGTTTACTCACACTAGTCCCATGACTGACCCAGAGTTTATTTTGTTTGTTTTCCCTAAACTCTCAGGTGCCCAAATTTGTACGGCAGTCAAGTAGTCGGGATCGTACAGATTCACTTGAAGGAGCTTGAAGCAGAAGGCTTCACCAGTTAGCTATAGACTATCATATTATCCGTTGTGCATTGTGTCGTATCTGGAAACAGGTGTTTATAACTGTTCCAGGGATAACCGTTGTGCTCTGATAATGGTAGGTATATACAGTTACTGATTTATATTTCAAAGTCTATGTTATCTAATATATTTTATTCGTTCCGCTGTGAGTTTTGTGTTCTTCGTTTTTCTTCTATTTTAATATTTTTTTCTTTTTATTTCTCATCCTCTAACTTATTTCTTATAATGATTCATATTTCTGTGTCATTTGGGTTGGAAGTGTGGTTTTATTAGTCGATCCAAAGGGTACGGAAATTCGGGTCGTTTCAGATTTCGAATATGAATTCACCAGTTCAATTTACTTAACCAAAACCCAATTTTGTATCAAAAATGGATTAACCAATTTCTTCAAATTAGTTAATTCAATTTAATAATTAAAAAAAATGATTTTTGTTCAAAAATCAAGTCACTTACTCCACTTGAGTTCATATTTATTTTATAACTAAATTCTAGATTTTTCTAATGGAAATCTCATTTTTATTTGCTTAAAATCTATTTATTTAATTAAATAAACTGTTATGATTTTTAAACGATTATGGTGCTATTTTTCTAGAAATTTTATTTCGACATAACTCAAAATCTATAAGAAGAAATCCGTATTTTTATCTTCCATTTGAAAATTATTATCAAATCGATCTTGACGATTCTTGTTTCAAAGAATTCCGACATAAATTGAGTTATATAAACTCAACTGAAGTTCAAAATGTCTGTGTACGAACTACCGCGCCGCGGCGAGTTAGTTTTAATTATTTTTAAATATGAATGTTGAACTTCGGTTTATAATAAATTTCACTTCCATTCTTATACTATTTTTAGTATAAATTTAAACTGGTTTCTCAAATTCAACTTAATATTTCAGATTATCCTTAATTGTCGATTATTTTATAGCTTCGCTACAAATTTATTTATAACTCAATCTTCTATATTAGGTTCCTTTATAAATAAATTATTTATATATAAATTATTTATAGAATTCGATATAATCGAATTCTAATTTTTAATCCATTATATTTCACTCAGTTCAATTTATATTCTGAATTCTGGAATATAATCTGTTGTTCCCTTTTCGAAACGAGTTCCAATTCACTTTTAAATTCATACATGAATTTAATCTTCTAAATTATCTAATGATAATTAATCTCACTTAATTTATAAATGCCATTTATAAATTTAACTTCCTTGTTTTATTAAAACAAGTTTTCATTTCAAATTCCATTTGAAATCCAATTCCTATCTTGGAATATTTTATTATAACTTATACATATAGTTGTAGAATCTATTTTCATATTTAATTTCAATTTCTATCTAACACAATTTAAATATCCTTTCTGGAAATAATTTATTTTTAATAAATCTGACTTAATTTTGAATTCATATCATAAATCTATATGGATTTATTTTAATTCAGTTTATATTCCGAATGTCGGAATAAGTTTCATTGTTCCCTTTTTAATACTATCCCCAAATTCTCATTTTAAATTCATGTTTGAATTTAAATATTTAAATTATCCAAATAATTTTTTTTTCTTTATTTATAAACATCGTTTATATTACTTGTTTATATATTTAAACAAGTCTAATTTTCAAGTCCAATTGAAATTAAATTTCTACTTTTGAAAAATAAATTTCCCTTTTTAAATTCACACTTGTATTTAGATTTCCCAAATTATCCAAATGATAATTTTTCCTATTACATATATAAACACCATTTATAAATTCACTTCAAGTCCCCGCATTATTTCATTCATAAACATTATTTATAATTTCATTTCAATTTCCCATATTATTTAATTTATAAACATCGTTTATAAATTTCAATACTTGTTTTATATATTCAAAACAAGTTAATATTTCTATAGCCCATTCGAAATTCAAATTCTTTTTTCAAAAAAAAAAAATAGATTTTCCCTTTTAAATCTCAGAATCTCTTTTCACTATATTTTTGTAAATCACATTTAGGCCCAGTGATATTTAAATACACAAAACACTCAATTATTAATCATAGGTTTTCTAACATATCAAATATGATAATATATATGAAAACAAACAAATAAGTAATATTTCTGAGGAATCCAGTTGGATCACTCCAACCTATTTTCCTGCATCCACAGATGTTAGCGAACGTAAAAAATACCCATTCTGCTTCAAGGCAGGATATCACGGTATAGAAGGTCATCCACTATCATATTGTGGGGCGCATAGGGTCATCCTCTAATGATACCGCGAGCATCCTCTAATGGTACTGCGGGAAATATCCAACCACCAATATATATATAATAATTACAAACACCAAGCCTAAATAACTAATATGTAATAGCCACAACAAATAAATAATTTATAAATGTATCCAAGCAGCCACCAAATTTATTTTTAGTGATAAAAATAAATTTAAATAAATTTCTGAGTGAGAATTACTCACAGTGATTTTTCCGATCTATTCTGAGATCCATTTAAATTCTCCATTGAGTATCCCGCAGCTACGGATTAAACGACTGATTCCGTTCAATAAGATCTTATATAATTTAACAATTTATATTCATTATCTAAGTCATCGAATTATTTAAATGTAATTCAAAATTAAATACTAAACTAAAAATAATTACCATAGTTTCATAAATTTTCCTTCCTAGTCAACAAATCAAGAGCACTCCTTACTGTACAAGCCATGGATGCGACTTCTTCCATGAATTCACAAAAACAAGACTTCTTCTCCATTGCCAATTCGAACTCACCACCCTCTCAAATTCCAAATAGCCTCACCAGTGCACTCTGTTTCTTCTTCTCTTCACAACCATATCTTCCACACTCCACTTGACCATTACAGTGTTAAACCAAACACCTGCTACCTATCAACCCAATCCTTCTTATCAACATCAACACGTTGTAAAACAACATCAATCCCACTCTATCAACCTATCTAAGTTGTCGTACCTTGCCAGGATCAAAATCACTTGACTCTCTCACCATCGAGCAGAGGAGCCGATCCAAAATTCCTCGTAATTTAACCCTAAGTCGATGCTTAAACTTCTAGTGCCACAGAGAGAATGTTGCACACCCATTTATATGCATGCCTCAACTTCATATTAACCACCAATTCGTGAGCGTATTACCTGACTTCGTCCCATCAGAACCATCGCAACCTTACATCGCATGTAACGACTCAGATTTCGCCCGGACTTAATCGATCGCAAAATCGACTAAGACCGTCCAAAAGCCGAATACGCTAACTCTGGGCATACAACACATCAGAAAAAATAACAGTAGACTTTTATAAGCATCATAATAATGTTACATCAGAGTACAGAATATCAGAGTACATTGAATATAATACAGCAGAAGATAAATTACAATGAATTGAATACACTGCAGCGGAAACAATAAACTGATACAGCGGAAGTCTATCAATGCTCTGGACACTTCTTTAAGCTTCGATCTAGAATCCTGCTCAATATATCTGCAAAATAAGCTACTCGACTGCCCTTGTGGAAAAGAGGGCACCCGAGTTTGCAAAGTGAAACAAACTATGGGTTAGTCATGGGGCTGGTATGAGAAATCTTTCCTAACTTATCTAATAATAAGGCTAATCACAGGACCATGCCGCCAACGCGGAACGGGTTTACCCCATTGGATTGCCAGTGCATGAAATAAAGTAAATCGTTAAACAACACAATGCTTTTTAGAAAAATGAAACCATTATAAGACTCAAGTCCCATCACACAATGCAACGTAAACCGGAGGATAGAGTTTTACCTTATAATGGTCAAAAATGTTGGATACGATAAAAACGGATTTGATATTATTATTAGTGTATATATGTTTCAAAAACATTTCAATCATAATGTATCAATCATAGACGGCATAGTACCCCATCCTACTATGTCGCCATACTAGTTCTACAATCAAAACCGCATGGTGTCGTATTGGAAATTGGGTTTCCATCAAGAGTCAAGGCTAGGAATGATCTCCTTACCGATTCGAGACAATCTAGCAATGTCTCAGGATCACACCTACGGGCGACCCTTAGATCCTACAGGGCCGGTCCACAAATAACGTTAGTGGATTAGTTATGCCTGAACACACGCTTCCCGATCCTATCGAACCTATAATTCGGCCATTGGCGACCAATAAATCTGAGGCCACGAAAATTCCATTATCCACGTAAGTAAAATGTCAGGGCTGGTAAGTCGATGACACCACTTCTAACTAGAAAGAAACGTGTGCACTCCCAACGTTCCCTTGCTCCGTTTCTGACTCTTATCTGGGTGTGAGGCTCGCGAGGTCACGCTATACACAAAGCTATGCCGAAATAGGCTATGCTTTGATCATCAACCACAAGGCTCTGCTTTTCAACAAAAACCTGATCATTTGCATCTTGGCATGCCACATTGACAATCCACGCCATGCGATCGATAACTACCAATATATAACCTCTGAGCTTGTGCATCTCAGAGAAGGGTGTTAAGCAAGAGAATAAATTCTCCACCACCACAAATGTATATTAAATAGAAATCAATTTAATTACATGGAATGAAATCCAATGTCAAACACATCCATTTATAAGTCCGTTCCGGGTCTGAGCGAAACCGGAGACACCTTATTCCTCGTCCCATGTGTCCAATACGGAAGAGAGGTGCTCGCATATCCGGACAATCAACAAGTACGTCCGGACAAACTACCTTTTTTAACCCTTTACCGGGAGCTACCCAATGTCAGGCATCGGTAGTTGTCAATTCGATGTGAAGATCGTCGGTCTTGTAACTCCCCGTATTTTCTGTAAACATTAAAGTAACGAATTAAAGAATAATTAATTACAAATGTGAGAACTAAGGGAAACAGTTTATTCCATTGTGTTCATCTCGAAATTCTGCTAGATATAGAGTCCGAGTTTGCATAAATCGAACTCCGTATGAAGGAGTTATGACCTTCAAAATATTCAAGAATTTAAATAATAAAACCAGCCCGAAGTTCAAATTCAAGTTTCGAAATTCAAAAACCCCAAAGCAGGCTGGGCGGGAAATTTCCTGCCCAGAAATCAGGTCGACCAGGGGGTCGACCTCCCCCACGGGCCAGATCTGAAACATGACGTATTTCTTTGAGTGACGATTTCTGAGTCATTAGGGTTTGTGTGGCAAGTTCTGGTTGGTTCTCTTAGGTTTGAATGGCTTTGATTGGCCCTAGGTTGATCTAACGGCTTCTTTTAAATCAAACTTCTATATAAGCAACATAAATCTAAACCATAAGCCACACAAAAATATTCCTAGAACCGTCATGCTGTCAATACTCAACCTAGAGTAGCTGCCATTCTCCTTCAATTAGAAAGCAAGTTAGAAACTACGAATCAAATCTAATTCAACTAAGAGAATTCAAGGTCTAAACAAAGGAGAGCTATTCAGTTTCAGAATACCGATCCCAGAACACAAGACTAGTCTCCTTTTTGTAAGTCCGGTTATCATTTAGACCTAAATGATATTAGAATCGTGACTAAAATGACTGGATGTAGAACAATGACTAATGTAAATTTATGCCTATCCTTTTTGTTAAAACTAAATTGACTAAGACTATGACTCTTATCATGTTAAGTTTGTGATCATGTTGCATGTAATTTGATGATAAAACTACCATGTTAAATGCTTGGCAATGAACCTATATGTTGTATAATTTGGCGATGACATATCATGTTGTATAATTTGGCGAAGACATATCATGTTGTATAATTTGGCGATGACGTATCATGTTGTATAATTTGGTGATGATACCTATATGTTGTATGTCAATTTGGGAATTTTGCTATGTCTATGCAAGTTCACCCATGTTCACGTATATGACTAGAACTACGTGCTAATTTGCAAGTTCACAACTACATGCCTAATTTAAGTTTATGTAGTTCTATGTAAAACCCCTATTTTACGATTCATGTTGAGTAGATCTAAATTTGCAAGTTCATAATTAAATGTATATTGTTCTATGCCAAATTGATATGACACATGTGTAGTTAGATCCATATTTTTATGATGTTGGATTTGCAAATATATGTACGTGTACAAATTCAAAATTTGAAAGGATAAGAACGTACATATAAGGAAATAAAGAAAATATATGTGTATATATATATGAGAATATATATATATACACACATAAATATATGTATACAAAAGATAAAATTCAAGATAAGGCTACAGTCAATGAAATATGGCAAGAATCAAATAACGGTGCAACATCATTTGAATTTTGAAAATAAAACGAAAATTGTGCATATATATATACGCATAAAATGGTCGGTAGAGTAATTGTATACATATAAGAATATTTCATGTGAATAAAACAGTTAAATAAATTCCAGAAATTCAAAAGTTCAAAAATCAAATTTCTACGCCAAAACAATTCAAACATTCGAAATTCGAATTTCTGCGCCAAAACAGCTTGCGTGACCCAATGCTGACTCAGCGTTGCGTGTACGACAAGATTTGGTTAGATTCATCTGTGAACCTGGACTATTTTCTTAACTGGGTTCAATGCTGACTCAGCGATGCATGTACGATAAGGTCTTGGGCAACTATATAAACACCCCTAAGGCTACAGTTTTCTCTAACATCTTCATTATGCATGTACTCTTCCCTAATTCATATCAAAATAAATTAAAGACAGGGTTATGCTGCTCAAGTTCTTCGTTAGAATTCAAGTAGAGAATCAAAGGCTAATTCAACGACTTCAACAACTATTTTCTAAGAATCAAATCTAAATTAGAGGATCATAATCTACGTCAAGGGATAGCTTTTCAGTTTCAGAAATCAGATCCCAGAATTCAAGATCCGTTTTTAAATCAGTGAGTGGGATTACAATACACTTCATGCATAATAATATTATTATTGTTCGTCATTCCACAGTCAAAATCCATGTTGCAATTTAAAATAATCTTTGTATGCTTAATCTATTCCTCTTCCCTATTCTTCCTTTTTATTTTTGAAACTTTGGCTACCTTTGAGCCAAGGTCAACAGCGTGTAAATTATAGTTATTTAGGAAGAGCATGAGATTTAATCGATGAATTAGGCAATTTGGGTAAAAAGATTATTACACGAATGGTTGTGTAAGCAAAGTAGAAATGGGTTAAGTAGCACTTGACATATGAATAAGCTTAACGAACATATAAGGAATGATAGCAACCTGTTAGGAACACATGTATGGGAAACTGGAATAATAGGTATAGCCTATGAACAGGATTATAAGCATGAACATAAATTGGGGTTTTTGGGTAAAGCTTGAATTTGAGACTTGAAAATTGGATATGCCATCAAGATCCTAGAAACATAATTAAAAATGGAATATGTTGGACAAACCCTGTTTTTATGTAATTATGGAACTCGACACATAACATGAAATTGACAATAGTGGCATAACTTGAACATGAACATGCTTGTGAATTGGGAATTGACATTTGATATCTAGAATGAACATGAAACATGGCTAACTCGAGGTTAGAATGAGTTTGCGGTGTAATCCTGCCCGGAACCGCCCGGCAGATCCAGTGACCGCAAACAATAGGTTCTAATGTGAGAAGTTAGTCATAACGTGCTTGAAACCCGAGGTTAGATTGAGTTGTGGTGTAATCCTGCCCGGAACCAACCTGCACATCCAGTGACCACAACAATAGGTCTAATGTGAGAGGTTGGGCATTAATAATTAATTAGTGCTAATGACACATGCTAGTATGGTAAGGTTAATTCAACATGAAACACTAGACAATACTTAACCAATTTGACATGATATATGGGTGGGTTAAGTCAACGTGAACCGCTAGATAACACTTAACCAATTTGACATGATATATGAGCGGGTCAAGTCAACATGAACTGATAGAGAACACTTAACCAATTTAGCATGGCACGTGGGTTGAATTAAATACGTGATTGGGGGTTAAGTCGACTTGGACACATGGACAAACTTAACCAATATAACAGTATCAAAGCAATGGTAAGTGGGGAATGATAAGATTAAATAATAGATAAACTTATCCTAGGTATAAGAAATGAATATGACTTAAGATGTAATACAAGACTCGAAGGGTGGGATGACTTATACCATGAAATAAGTTAATCTAAGCTGGAAATGTAGGAAAACACCCATACACTATCATTTTGATAAAGAGAACTTAAGTCATGCTTGAATTCATTGGTAAACCTTAGTTAAAAGGAACTAAGTAACAAACCTTAGTTAAAGAGAACTAAGTAATAGAAACTAAGTATCAAACCTTGGTTAAGAGAACCAAGTAATAAACCTTAGTTAAGAGGACGAAGTTGTAAACCTTAGTTAAGAAAACGAACGATTAAGAGAACTAAGTAGTAAACCATAGTTAAGAGGACTAAGTAGTAAACCATAGTTAAGAAAGCTAACGATTCAGGAAACTAAGTAGTGAACCTTAGTTAAGAAAGCTAACGATTCAGGAAACTAGGTAGTAAACCTTAGTTAAGAGAACTAAGTAGTAAACCATAGTCAAGAAAGCCAAGTAGAACACGAGGAGGAGCGAACGTCCATATGATCATGAAGAAGGCTCCAATGAACTAGGTTACGAAGCATGCGGCTTCGAGGGGACGTGAGGGTACTCTTGGTATCCCTCTGTGAGGTTGCATATGATCCTCCTGGGCTCACAGAGGTTATGGTCTGCGTTAGAAGAGCCATGGTGTAACGACCTGGATTTTTGGTCGAATTATTTTAAATATTTAGTATGGTTTTAAATATTGAATTTATAATATAAATGGTATTTTATTGGGTTATCGATTAATTAATCGAAATACGATTTATTTTGATAGTCATCGAAATACGAGAACTGAAATAATTTAATTCAAAGATAAAACTGAACCGAAACAATTCAGTCGACTAATATTGAATTAAAACAATAATATTAATTTATTGATGAATTTGATTTGCCTGAAATCGATTTATAGTTTAAATCGAATTTTATTTAATCGTTAAATTAAAATTGTTACCCCTTCTACCATCGGAATAAATTTTGATATTTGTTTCGTTGAGTTCAGGATGACGAATAACGTTAGAAATATCAATTGTGTCTTGAATTGGAGTTCGGAACCATTAAATATATTATTATAAAATTAAACGATAAGTATAAAATCATTTCATAGCTCAAATCAAATGTTCTCTTCAGCCGACCTATCCCTCTCCTCTAATTCGCGCAGACCTCTACTTTCTCCATCGCAGACCTATAATATTTACATCGAGCAGAAATTTTTGCCTCCTTACATCAGAGAAAAGTTAAGCAGGATTTTAATGGCTTTGTACGTATGTTTCCTCTTTCGTGCCTATAAAGGGAGCTGAAGCCTTCGTTACTTACCATCTCTTAAACCCACAAACAAATTTATTATTTCATTTCTCTTCCTCCAGACAATCAAAATCCTGAATCCTCCGTTCAAAATCAATTATCGCGATTCATAATTTAAGGGGGGAGGGCATTAGATTTCGAGCATCAAGTGGGAGTTAGGGGTACGATCGATTTCCGATTTCAGCAGCGATGAGGTAGAAATCGCGATGGAGGGGAAGGTGTTGTCGTTGGAGTTAGGAAGTCATGGTATCCTCCTGAAGCTTAGGTCGACCTGGAGGCGCTCGCGTGTATGGGTACAACGATGGGTTCGTTGGAATCATCGATTATCGTGAATGGTACCGAGATTTGCAGAGGGGTAACGGCGCTATTACTATGGTTGTAGAGGCTACAATTGAGTTGTCTGAGGTTGTGCAATTCCAGGAAGTCGACTCTGGCATGGAAGGGACGATTTGGGTGGAATTTGTTTTACAGAAGGATGAACGAATTTTTGGACATCGACAATAGGTGAGCGAGAGTGGTCTGTGTTTCTTTTGGGTCAATCTGAGTGGCTACGATAAGTTTTGGCGGTGGTATTAAGTGGTGATGGCAGTGCATTGAAATGGGATGAAAACAATGGGAATAACTGTGTACGAGTCTAGAATTTGGGGGGGGGGGATGGAATTGCTGTTTGGGATAGTTGGAGCAAAAGGGGAAGGAGGATTGGTACTGTTCGCAACCTCAGGTATTGTGTTAGCTAAAACATAAAGTTTGAAATTCTGGTGGGGGACGTTTTGGTGAATACAAGGCGCAGGATATAGTAGTGAAGGCAGTGAATGATTTACTGGTACAGGGTGAAGTTTGGGAAGGTCGAGGTTTGGTTTGGCAGTGAAGGAGGAGCTCAGATTTATTTGTTTGGGCTGTTTTCAGTAGCACAATTGCATTTTTTGGAGCTGTCCAGGAATTTATTTCAGAAATTGGTCGAACGATTGGCAATCGTAAGGTACATTTTTATCGTAATTTAAAATACATAGAGAAGTTTATTGGTTTTAGTAAATTAAATAAATAAATGTTAATCGATAAATAAATAATCATAGGTAAAAGATTTCATTTGAGATCTCGAGTAGATTGGAAGGCGAGACGATAAAGAATTTAAACGGATATTTGGAAAATAAAATCACGGTGAGTAAATCTCACTCACATTTTATTTAGAATTATTTTTATTCGTTAAAAATAATTTTTTAATGCTTGTTTGAATGCTTTCTGGTTGATTTAAATATATTAGCTATATTGGGTTGATGATTGATTGGATTGTTCCCGTAGTATCATTAGCGGATGCCCGCAGTATCATTAGCGGATGACCCTATGCCCACGTATATAAGTGGATCCCCTTTTATACCGCGATATCCTGCCACGAAGCAGGATGGGTATTATTCCTGTTAACTAACGTCTATGGATGCAGGAAAAATAGGTTGGGGGAATCCAACTGGATTCCTCAAAAATATATCATCTGTTTTGTTTAATTGTTTGCCTATATACGGTTATATATGATGTGTTAGAAAAACTGGAATAAATAATTGGTTGTCCGGTGTTTAAATATCACTGGGCCAAAGTGCTAATTTATAAAAATAGGGGTATTTGAGATTTAAAGGGGAAATTCTATTTTTGAAAATAGAATTTGAATTTTTAAATAGATTTGAAAAATAAACTTGTTTGAAAATAAAACAAATATTTCTTTTATAAAAGAAGTTTATAAACAGTTCTTTTATAAATGCCGTTTATAAAGGAAGTAAAAAGAATTATCATTGGATAATTCAGAAATGAAAATACGAGTGTGAAATTGAAAACGGAAATCTAATTTCCAAAAGTAGAAATATCGATTTCAAATGGAATTGAAATCAAGACTTGTTTAAAGAATGAATATAGAAATTCAAATGAAGTTTTGAAACTAGACTTGAATATAGAAATTCAAATAGAGATTTGAAATAGAATTTGAATTCAAATGGAGATTTGAAATAGAATTTGAATTCAAAGGAATTGAAATGGAATTTGAATTCAATGGAATTCAAATAGATTTGAATAAAGAAAGTTCAAATGAAATTTTAAATGGAATTTGTTTATAGAAATTGAATGGAGTTTAAATTTAGAAAATTCAAATATGAGTTCAAATATAAAATTTGAATATAGGAATGAAATAGAATTTGAAATAGGCATTGCATATAGAACTCAAATAGAGTTGGGATGGGAATTTGAATATAAAATTCAAATAGAATTGAGATAGATTTGAATATAGAAATTCAATTGAAGTTTGAAAACAGTTTTGAATATAGAAATTTAAATGAAGTTGGAAGATAGATTTGAATAGAAATTCAAATGGAGATTGAAAAGGAATTTGAATATAGAATCCAAACAGAAGTGAAATGAAAATTTGAATATAGAATTCAAATAGAAGTGAAATGGAACTCGAATATAGAATTCAAATGGAAGTGAAATAGATTAGAAATGTTATGTTGAAATTGATTTGATATATATTAGAACTATATCAGAATGGAGTTGAACTTATATAAACGAAGTTTTAAAACATATATATATATAGATATATATATAATATAATTAAAACGAACTCGCCGCAGCGCTGCAGTTCAAAAATTGTCGTTTCGAACTTCAATTGAGTATACAGAGCTCAATTGAAGTCGGAATTCTTTGAAACAAGAAACGTCAGGACCGATTGGATAATTGTTTTCTAATGGAAGAGAAAAATCTAGATTTCGTCGTATAAATTTTGAGTTATATCAAAAATCAAATTTTTAGTAAAGTAGCGCCAAAAAATCGTTTTAAACCCATAATGATTTAATTAAATAAATAAAGGAATTTTAAAGAAATAAATTCAGAATTTGCCATTAGAAAAATGCACACTGGAGATATAAAGTAAATGTGAGCTCCAGTGAAGTAAGTGAAATGATTTTTGAAACAAAAATTAGATTTTTGATTTCTGAATAGAATTAACTAAATTGAATAGAAATTAGTTAATGAGATTTCGAATGGATATTGGGTTTTGAATAAGTAAATTCGATTTGAAAATTTATATTCGAAATCAAAAAGGAAACTAGAATTGATATTGAAAATCAATTTGGTTATGAGCAAGTTAAATATTTTTTTGAACGTGTTATGTTCAAACAAAGAAGTGAAATAGGCAAAATAGCTAAATAAAGGAATAGATGAGCGAAACTGAATACAAACAATTGGATTGAGTTGAATTGAATTGAAAACAGGTGAGCATGTGTTAAGACAGGTATGGGATGAAGTATATGAAGATTTTAATTTATGTGCCCGACAAAAAGGTACATGTTTAAATTCATATATGAGGTTTTATGCACCGTATCGGCAAGCTGCTTGGCTTTTTCTTTTTCTTTTGGATTGAAAAGGGCCATGGGAGGCTATTTGAAATATCCCGAAGCTCCTGGTACAGGGGAAGTTATGGCGAATTTTTCCGGGAATTTAAGGAGTTAAAATATTTTTAAGAAAATTTGATAGTTAGGAATCAATATATCAAAATATATTGAATTCGATAAGGAAACAAATTTAAAATAGAATATTATAACCATAAGGGAAATCTATAAATTAGAAATAGAAAGCGAACCATATACATGTTTTAGTTAAATGAATAGTTGGGTTTTATAGTGTGTTTATTCGAGGTAAGTGATTTTGCTGTTTTGAAGTTAATAATGTTTTCAGTCAAGGTCTGAGAGGTAATTTTACCCCAACTTGATTGATTTCATTTTTAATTGATAAATAGCAAGATCCAGTCTCGAAGAGAAGTGTTTGAATAATAGTTTGGTTGAATAAAATATTTAGGGTTGTTGTAACGATGTTGTATACAACATTCGTTTTAACTCAAGTGATAAAATTTTGGAAATATAAAATTAAATATTTCCTGAGTATAATTAAAATAGTCGGGATAAAGATAAGTGACTGAAATTGTTTTCAATTGCAAATAGAGATATTTTCTTATATATAGAAAATAAAAGAAGTTGATATTTGGAAATGTTTTCCAAATGGCATAAGAGGCCAAGATGATTATTGAAAATACTTGGTTAACAAATATTGATAGGGAAATGGAGAAGAGATTTAATTAATGAAATATTAATTAAAGAGCCCAGTGATTTGTTTGATATGTTGGATGAACACTTGTTTTTCTTCGATAGTTAAATCACATACTATCGAAGTTTTTGACCATCGTTGTCAATATGGAGAGACCGGTTGGATTATTATCCGTGAACCACTCTGTATTGGCAGTAGCGTTGCGAATCAAATTATGTGAAGATAATCGAAGACAAAGTGAAGTACAAGGGATTTTTCTATTAATAGAAATTGTGCCTTCGGTTTCATTCAATTCCAGAATGAACGTAAATGGACGAATGTCTGACAAAGTATTTCGAATGATCTAATGGGTTGGTCTGTATAAATATATATGGTGGCAATGGATTTATCCCTTAGCATAACATCCAGAATATTTGTGCAAATCAATTAGTGATTAACGGATCTGACAATGTGGCATTCAAAGTGATTGTGCTATAAATGAATGGCAAGTGAGCGTAGCCTCAGGCCTCAACAAACGGGAAATGAAAAAAATCGGGCAGGCAGCATGGCTATGTGGGTCGCTCCCATTAGGGTGTATAATCTCCTATCTAGAGGATTTCCCTTTGCTTCTTTAATCTATCGAAGCTGTCCCTTTTCGGGAAACGGTTGCTGATCCCAACCGTTGGTGATATACATTCGATACACTCAAGCGAAATGAGTGGTCTGTCATGTGTGGGCCGGGTTGCAAGATGTTCTTGTTGAACCCCAGTGTATCGCCTCTAGAGTACACTGATCGGAAGGTGGTTCCATACCTTGTCATAGTTGGAATCCAATCTTCAATAAGCACCCTGCGGTTTTTAATTTTATACTATATATGTAGAGCGTGAGATGCAAGCGTTCTACTATTTGGTTATTTATTTTGATTAGACATTATTATAATATCACTGGATTTGCTATCAAAGTGTTTGGGTTATAGTAAGGTAAAAACCGTCCATGTTTATGTGTGGGCTGGTCTTACTATTACCTTTTCTTTCGAAAGGGTTTTTGAAAGTTAAACAAATGGCTGGAGTTTACTCACACCAGTCCCATGACTGACCCAGAGTTTTATTTTGTTTTTGTTTTCCCTAAACTCTTGGGTGCCTACGGGCAGTCAAGTAGCTGGGATTTTACAGATTCATTTGAAAGAGCTGGAAGCAGGAGGCTTCACCAGTTAGCTATAGACTATCATATATTCCGCTGTGAACCAAGTTTGTATCTGGAAACAGGTGTTTATAACTGTTCTAGGAATAACTGTTGTGCTTTGATGATGGTATGTATATAAAGTTATTGATTTGTATTTCAAAAGTTATGTTATATAATATATTTTATTCGTTCTGCTGTGAGATTTGTCTTCTTTGTTTTCTTCTATTCTAATGTTTATTTCCTTCTATTTCTCATCCTCTAACTTCTTTCTAATAATGATTCGTAAGTCTGTGCAATTTGGGTTGGACGTATGGTGTTATTAGTCAACTCAGATAGTACGGATTTGCGGACCTTTACAGTTGGTATCAGAACTTAGGTTGAGCGAATACCTAGGCTTGTGTGGCATGTGCTCATTAGAGATAGGGTCAGTAGTACCCTAGAATGAGTTGAGCGTATATATACGAGACATCGTATTTGTAAATTGATATAAAAATTATTTTATATTGTGTTGACTAGTCTGTTGAGTGGTCTATGAATTCTGATCGAATAGTGGGATGCCACAAAGTCGATAGGAATTTCTAAACACTTGAACAGAAGATTGAACACGATATTGTTTTATAGGTAAATGAAATTATTTACCCAAAATTCTATTTTTATATTGAAATAATAATTTTTGAAAATTATTGAATGTGTTGGTTGTTATATTATAATCAAATGAGATTATAAGAAATGAAATGGTTATATAGAACCGAATAGAATTTGTATATGAATGAAATATACAAAGGAGATAAATTAAAATTGAATTCAAACCACAAATTGGAATTTAAATCCTGGGAAATTTGAAAATATTTTCGAAGTATATTAAAAGGATATAGCTTTGTTTTGAAAAGACCGTTTGAACAAAAATCATTTTTGAATGGATTCTGAAAGTGATAAAGCACTAAACTCACTTCAGTGGCTGGGAAATAATTCTGATGATGGTCGCGACATCATCAGTGTTCATTTTCGAGTTTCTAAGTGACGAATTGCTGCCTTAGAAAAGTTTGATGGAAATTTGTTTTGAAAGAAAACAAGTGGTTTGAAAATTCAAATGTTTTGAATTTGAAATGGAAATAAATATATATGTATATATTTATGTGATTTTAGAAGGATTTGAAAGGAAAAACCCAGAAATTTGAATTCTGGAGTTTAAAATTTAAAGTTAAATGGATCGAGATAAATAAATTAGTGAAATTCAAATTGAATAGAATTTGAATTGGGTATAAATCATTTAGATTAAGTGTGACAAAACCAAAAGTTTTGGTTGGAGCTAATTTGTTGAAATATAAAAAGGTGAGTTTCAACATAAGTGAGATTTTGAAAAGTAATGGATTTGTAACATTTTTCCTACCTTAGCAATTTCGAGGACGAAATTATTTTAAGGGGGGAAGAATGTAACGACCTGGATTTGTGGTCGAATTATTTTAAATATTTAGTATGGTTTTAAATATTGAATTTATAATATAAATGGCATTTTATTGTGTTATCGATTAAATAATCGAAATACGATTTATTTTGATAGTCATCGAAATACGAGAACTGAAATAGTTTAATTCAAAGATAAACTGAACTGAAATAATTCAGTCGACTAATATTGAATTAAAACAATAGTATTAATTTATCGATGAATTTGATTTGTCTGAAATCAATTTATAGTTTAAATCGAATTTTATTTAGTCGTTAAATTAAAATTGTTACCCCTTCTACCATCGGAATAAATTTCGATATTTGTTTCATTTAGTTCAGGATGACGAATAACGTTAGAAATATCAGTTGTGTCTTGAATTGGAGTTCGGAACCACTAAATATATTATTATAAAATTAAACGATAAGTATAAAATCATTTCATAGCTCAAATCAAATGTTCTCTTCAGCCGACCTATCCCTCTCCTCTAATTCGCGCAGACCTCCACTTTCTCCATTGCAGACCTATAATATTTACATCGAGCATAAATTTTTGCCTCCTTACTTTAGAGAAAAGTTAAGCAGGATTTTAATGGCTTTGTACGTATGTTTCTTCGTTCGTGCCTATAAAGGGAGCTGAAGCCTTCGTTACCTACCATCTCTTAAACACACAAACAAATTTATTATTTCATTTCTCTTCCACCAGACAATCAAAATCCTGAATCCTCCATTCAAAATCAATTATCGCGATTCATAATTTAAGGGGGGCATTAGATTTCGAGCATCAAGGGGGAGTTAGGGGTACGATCGATTTCCGGTTTCAGCAGCGATGAGGTAGAAATCGCGATGGAGGGGAAGGTGTTGTCTTCGGAGTTAGGAAATCACGGTATCCTCCTGAAGCTTGGATCGCCCTGGAGGTGCTCGCGTGTAAGGGTACAACGATGGGTTCGTTCGAATCATCGATTATCATGAATGGTGCCGAGATTTGCAAAGGGGTAACGGCGCTGTTACTATGGTTGTAGAGGGTACAATTGAGTGGTCTGAGGTTGTGCAATTCCAGGAAGTCGACGCTGGCATGGAAGGGACGATTTAGGTGGAATTTGTTTTACAGAAGGATGAACGAATTTTAGGACATCGACAGTAGGTGAGTGAGAGTGGTCTGTGTTTCTTTTGGGTCAATCTGAGTGGCTACGATGAGTTTTGGAGGTGGTATTGTTAGATCAAAATTTGGACCTAACACCCAAATTGTTCCGAATATTATAGTGTTTCAAATGAAGAATGAGGAAAAAGAAAATAACACACAGAATTTATAGTGGTTCGGCGTTAACGAGCCTACGTCCACTTTATATATTATTGATTATACTTTGAATGCTAATACAATCAAGGATTTCTCTCAATACCCTAATATTTTGACAATAATGGCGGATTCTGTACTCAATATTGCCAAAAAGGATCCCAAAAAATGCCAAGCTATGGGCTATTTATAGCTGATTTTGTCAGGCGGGTCGTGGTAACACGTGGCACGAATCCCGAGAACATCGGATCGCATCGCCTCCGTTGAAGAAATAGTCAAATTAGCCGTTGTGGACAGGTGTCGCGATCTCCTTGAAAATCGGATCGTGCAGATGGGGAGAATCGGTCAGAATGACGGTTAGGGACACGTGTCGCTAGATCCGTGCGTCTCGGATCGCTGATGACTAGCTCACGCTTGAACGGGTCAGAGGGTTCGGCATGCATCAGGGGATCGGATCGATCAATACTGGGCAACAAAATATGCATGGATCGGATCGCATAGAGGTGTCGTTTCGCTGATGAAATGGGGGCGTTCCGTCGAGACGCGATCCGATGGTGGGCGAGTCGATAGTGCGCGATCCGTCGTCGGGCGAGTCGATGATGCGATCCATTCCTTCATATTCTTAGAGAACGTGGTTTCATGCTTTCTTCTTATGAATGATCCTGGGTGGCTTGGTCAAAAAGCGAGCCAACATTTTGCCCCCTCGAAGTATGTTTTATCGATGATGGAACATGCTTCGAAGCTATAGAATCGTCTTTTCTCAACGAGTCGCGGATCAGAGAACGATTCTCTTTCTGGGATTTTCAGTCTTCATTCCTGAATTTATCGATTCGGATCGCGGGCTCGAGTCGCGGTCTGTTAGCGAGACATTCGTTCCGTTCTTGGGTGTGCATTTGGGCCTCGGAACGAAACGGGCTCCTCCCCGAGTCGTGGTGGGCTTTTGGTTCGCGGCCCGCCGGTTTTTCGTGGATCGAATAGGACAAAGAAGGGGAGACAAACGGTCGTCCTTTTTGCCTATATAAGACGACCCCCCCCTCTACACTTTCTTCCTTCTTTTTTCTGTCGTATTGTTTCGCCTGTACTATTGAAGAACGAACCCTAGTATTTCAAACCTTCAAAAATCCGATCACTTTCCCAATTTTTAGAAAGGTAATTCCACTAAAAGCATTCTTATTCGTAAACGCTGTTGTTTCACGGACTTTTTCGAATAATTTGAGGGAGAAACGATGGAAATTTGCGATTTTCTGGGGAATCCATCGAGACGCCACGGCTGATGGGCGTAGAGGTCGGAGTTCGAGGATGGGAAGGAGAGGAGGAAGACGAAGGAGGAAGGAGAAGAGGGAAGGCCGGTTCGGATCGTGGGCAAGGAGAGGAAAGGAAGAAGATGAAGGCGAGTGGCAAGACGGAGGGTCGTGGTGACAACAAAGGCGCGTATCGTGGGGGCTGCAAGGATTCGTGAATGAGCGATTCCTTTTCCCTGCGATTCGAAGGGGGGAGATCCCTCTGCCTTGCGATTCGAAAGGGGGCGATCCCTCTGCCTTGCGATCCGACTCATAGTTGACGATGCGAAGAAATTTCAAACTTTAATCGATGCCTTGTCACCATAAAATTCTGAACAGTTAGGCTAGGGCCCTGATGTTGGACTTTCTGGACTAAAAGACCACATAATTTGACTGCATATGACGACTAATATTTCGATGATCTTGACGGCTTTCACGTTTTATTTTCAATGCACACACAAGCACACACACCGGCACTTGCACACACGGGGGACGGGTAGTATTAATCTCATTGTTCATGTTTTCTCATCCTAGCAGTAATGTCGAATAATCAATCTTCTTCAAGATCCGCAATAGAAGCGGAATCCGAGGTTCCTGAGCAACACAACCCCAAGACTCCTCCAATTAATCCAGGAGGTGAAGATTCTGGATCTGAGTACGAGGCCACGGAATCAGATCCGTCCGGAAGTACTTCATCTAGCGACGATTCTGAGATAGATGGGCGAGCTCCTGACGAGATTCCTGGCGCGCTCGGGATAGATAAATTTTCTGATTCTTTAGCATCCAAGCTCGACGATATAAAGCTTAAAAGAATCTGCTGAAGACACGGAATTCCTTGGGATGATGTCTTGACGCCCGGAAGCGAAGATAGACCCCACCTAGCTCCGGAAGGATATATGGCAATTAGTAGAACCATGTGCTTGGTAGAAGCTATTCCTCCGTTTCCTCCGATCGCCATCGAAACTTTAAGACGACTGGGTATTGCTCCGATGCAGCTTCATCCTAACGCCTACGCATCACTATACTCTCTATATGTTGCATACGCGGAGATCCTACACGCCGAACTTAAATTCAGAGATCTGATATTCTTCTTTCTTTTCATGCACCGTTCTTCGACAACTCCAAATTTTTCTTTCTTTGAATCGGTGGCGAATAGGAAAGTTCTGTACGATGGATATAGCAACATAGGGGATCCTAAGTCCGATTGGTTTTATATAAGGAAACAGGCCGGATGCTCACGTAGATGGCTCAAATCAAGTGAACTTTGATCTTCTAATCGAGTATCTTGTTCAAGAAGTCTAAGTATTAACATTCTTCCGCCTTTTTCTTTGTCTTAAACAGATCATATCTTCCCGAAAACGGAGGGTCCGTTATACAACCATCGGTTGTCTATTCTTCATCAAAGCAGGTCTGACTTTCTAAGGATCAAAAAATGCATTACTGATGACAATCTTCATAAGCATCGTCTTCTGGATAGAAGATTTGGACTTGGCACTGGCGGCAGACCTTATAAGTATGTGCCCCCAACGGAGGGAGAGGGAACTTCGCAAGCGGCAGAAACAACTAAGTTTCGTAAGAGTCCTTCTCCGATAGTCATCCAAGACGATGAGGATTTGAACATATACAAAGGGGATGAGGTCCGCGGTGACGTGTCCAAGGAAATCCCGATTTCTACTCCAATCGAAACCGCTGCTCCCGATGATTTGACAGAAGAGCAGTTATTTGACGAACTAAATAAAATTCCTCTACCCGATGATGTATATACAGAGAAAGACTTTGAAGGGGGGCCTTTCTTTCCTGCTTCTGAAGAGACCATCGCTCCAACTAGAGGACAAGAAACTGGTCAGATGAGCCTGTCTTCAGGCCCGGGTCTGTTAGGGGGAATTATATGGGATGCACACATCACACACACTATCTGACCCTGCACTCTTATATCGTGGGTATTCAAAGTTTTAATATGCTCTTTTCTTTTTTGCAGGAACGATGTCTCGCAGGAAATCTTACTCGTATCGTTCTCTTCGTGAGGGCACACCCAGTCTTCATCCGGGTGCTGAGCGTTCTCGCGGCCCTTCTCACAAGCCGACTTCCTTGCAACCTCGGTCTCCACCAAAGTCGACCTCTACCAGGCCTTCCAGTTATCCGGCAGTTCATACAGGGGGAAAGAAACTTCCTAAAGAGTTGACTCCTCCAAAGAGTGCACCTTCCCACAGCCGGTCGTCCAAAAGGCATCACGAATCTAAAGATAGGGACAAGGATTCATCCAAAGAGACTGAAAAAGAGAGAAGTGACATCGTCCCTTCCGGCCAGCCAGGGTTGGCTGCCCCCGGGTCACGGGATTACATGCATGGTCCCGAGATTCAAGGTAGGCTGGAAAAACTGCGGGAACAGTTCCCAGACATATTTTTTGAACGGATGACATTTGTTCCAGCCTTGGAACCGGTCCCCAAGAACTGGGATAGCGAAGTTGTCGGACATATCCGCCACGTTGCCAGGCAATATGAGATGATGAAAAAACATGCGGTTAACCTTTCAGATGTCATCCGATCGCTTGAAATAGAAGCACACAGACCTAAGGTGAAGCTTGAAAACAACGAAAGGGCCAGGACAAAAATGGAGAAGGACCTTGAAGATGCTCAATCCCAGCTTGCTTTAGCACGGATGGACGCTGAAAATTATAAGATTGAATTGGAGAATGCTAAGCAGCGCTTTCATTCGGAACTAGACTCCAATAGCCAAGAGAAAATGCCTTAAAGAAGGAGGTTGAAGATCTAAAAATGGCCAACATCGAGTTGAAAACAGCACAAGGCCATTTTGAAGCTGAGAGAGCTGCTTGGGAGGCAGAAAAGGCAAATTTAAAAGAAAGTCTGGCTTTGGCTAAAGCAGAAAAGGTGATTTTAAATGACCAGGTCTCGGACGCGGAGAGACGGGCAGCTCTCGCCGAGAAGAATGTCGAAAGTGCCATCGAATTGGCCACTGCTTCTAACAACAAGCTCCTCGACAGAGAGAAGGAAATCGAGGGGTTTGAAGAGATGATTTTTGACTTCCTTGGCCAGGTTCTCAAAACTCGCAACATCTCATGGATCCCGGATTACCACGTTACCTTAGCCAATTTATGGGATGCCATCGTTGAGGGTGAAAAGCATAGATTGGCGGTAGAAGAAATTGATGAGGATGAGTTGATGAAGAGCATCTTAAGGGATAATGAGCCTGGGGACCTAGCAGAGGGTCGTCGTCTTATTTTAGCGGAGATGGAAAAGGAGAAAGCCTTAGCTAAAGGTAAAAGCAAAATTGACGAAGGTTCAAGTTCTGCCGTGGAGCCCAAAACCTCCGGAGTTGAGGAGTACCATCCTGATGATCCGCTAATCCCTTTGGGCCTAACTCCCGTAGTTGTTGGAGCTCCTACGACTATTCAAGAAGGAGGGTCTACGGAAGGTATCTCCTTTCTTTCTCCACAATTTGTCAAAGCAATTGTGAATTGTCGTCGTTTGGTAGAACAACCAATTGAGTTAGTAACGTGTGTCCCTCGTAATATAGGTGGCGAGCCCGTCGACAAGGGTGCTGAAAAAGAAAAAGTGGCGGAGAAGGAGGCTGTCTCACAAGGTGCCGGTGCTGATATATCAAGACATGCTGAGGTCACAACAGCAGAGAAAAGCGTCCTGGCACCTAGCACTGACGTTCCCAAAGATGCTGAGACCATCGAAGCCTTGAGAGACATGGATGGGCGCCATGTAGATGATGAAGAAGACATTATCAGCGCCAAAAAAGCTGACGACGATGACGACGAAACATTGGCCAGCCGAAAGGCTAGGCAGGAGACAGAGATGGCTTCAAAAAAGGTGGGAGATGAGGCTTTGGACGTAGTACCTCTTGCAGAATTCGATCCCAAAACTGGGATGATTGTGAAAATCCAGCCCAAATCTATCAGCCGACAGCTTCATTTTGCAAATCCCGATGACTTCCCGGCTTCCCTTTCTGATGGAAGGAAGAGAAAAGAGGTGGAAGAGGAATCTTCAGAAGAATCGGATGTTCCTCTTATTGATAAAAGGACGAGGAAGAAAGGGGATCCGTCCGATACCGACAAGGCGAAGCTGGAGAGGCAGAAGCAAGAGAAGAGGCCAAAGCGTAAATAAGATATTTGTTGTTTGTTGATATTTTGTCTTTAGGTTTTCCACTGGCCAGGAAGTGTAATTGTGAGACTGGCCCTCACATTCATTTCTAGGTTGTTTTTCACTTTGTTGGTCCGCAGTATATAAATGAAAGTTTATCTCTTTTTGCATCATTATGTACCTGTATTCAAATAAACTTTCCAAGTTTAGTCATAGGCCATCTAATAATAATTACAAATCAGTCAAACAAAAGATAGCCAAGAGAAAATTTTCATGCTGCGTTGCTGTATTAAAGTTCAGTATATGTATATGAGTATATGTGCCCCCAATCAGTTGTTATCATAGCGCCTGACGGGGGTTTACTAAGAATTGGTTAGCCTTGTCGGCAGGTTGCCCCCTATTTCTGAATATGGAGGGCTTGGAAGATTTCATAGGATAATTGTTCTTGTGGCACCGAATCTCTAGCACCTTTCTCAGTGCTTAATCACAGACTTCTTTATACCCTCTTGACGGTTGCCAAGGTTAGAGTTTGAATTCAGTAGTTCAGTCGGTCCTTATTCCTTTAGCAGGGAATAAGTTCTTTCTCAGCGCTCAATCGGAGACGCTTTTATACTCTCTCTCTCTGGAGAGTTAGAGTTTGATCTCAGCGATTCGTTCGCTCCCCGATCCTTCAGCGGGGAAGGAGCTATTTCTCAGCGCTCAATCGGAGACGCTTTTATACTCTCTCTCTGGAGAGTTAGAGTTCAAGCTTAGCGACTCATTCGCTCCCCGATCCTTCAGCGGGGAAGGATCTATTTCTCAGCGCTCAATCGGAGACGCTTTTATACTCTCTCTCTCTCTCTCTGGAGAGTTAGAGTTCGAGCTCAGCGACTCATTCGCCCCCCGATCCTTCAGCGGGGAAGGATCTATTTCTCAGCGCTCAATCGGAGACGCTTTTATACTCTCTCTCTCTCTCTGGAGAGTTAGAGTTCGAGCTCAGCGACTCATTCGCTCCCCGATCCTTCAGCGGGGAAGGATCTATTTCTCAGCGCTCAATCAGAGACGCTTTTATACTCTCTCTCTCTCTCTGGAGAGTTAGAGTTTGAGCTCAGCGATTCATTCGCTCCCCGATCCTTCAGCGGGGAAGGAGCTATTTCTCAGCGCTCAATCGGAGACGCTTTTATACTCTCTCTCTCTCTCTCTGGAGAGTTAGAGTTCGAGCTCAGCGATTCATTCGCTCCCCGATCCTTCAGCGGGGAAAGAGCTATTTCTCAGCGCCAAATCTTGGACGCCTTTATACTCTCTCTCTCTCTGGAGAGTTAGAGTTCGAGCTCAGCGATTCATTCGCTCCTCGATCCTTCAGCGGGGAAAGAGCTATTTCTCAGCGCCAAATCTTGGATGCTTTTATACTCTCTCTCTCTCTCTGGAGAGTTAGAGTTACGGATCAAGCAATCTGCAGTTGTGCATGCTCATCAAACTCGTCCTAGGTTTATATTTTAACCCATACTCCGAGGATTAGAACTAGCCGGACAAGCAGTTAGAGCGTTTGCCAGGGCTTTGAGTTTCTCCGAACAACCTACGGGAGGAATGGTTGGCACCAGACTTCGGGTACCTGCATTATTCACACCGATTTCCATAAAAATAAACAGGCAGATAAATAAAGATGTAATAAAGGCAAATGACACACAGTATTTTTATAGTGGTTCGGTCGAATCATGACCTACGTCCACTTTATAATTTTTTGCTTCAAAGAATCAAACTATTCTAGACTAGTCGTGCCTTATACATGATTTTCAATAAAGCAAAAGAATAGATTTGAAATTTTCATGTTAAGTACGGCCGTAAATGTTGGGCATTCCACACTCTGGGGATTTCCCTTCCATCTACGGTTGCCAGCTTGAAGGTTCCATTATCAAGCTTACTCAGAATGGAGTACGGTCCTTCCCACTTCGCTCCCATATGAGTTGGGGGTGGAAAGACACGTTTCAGAACCAAGTCTCCGGGTTCCCAGGTTCGTGCTCGAACCTTTTTGTTGTAATATCGAGCAATCTGTTGCTTGCATCTCAAGGCGTGCAGGTCCGCCTCATCCCTCTTTTCTTCGATCATATCTAGGGACTCATGGAGCAATTCATTATTAGTCATTGGATCATAGTAAGTCACCCGGTGAGAAGGTACCTTTATCTCAACCGGGATGACTGCTTCCGTTCCAAAGGCAAGGGAGAACGGGGTATGTCCTGTTGCCGATTTATATGTTGTCCTGTAGGCCCATAGTGCCAAGGGTAATTCATCAGCCCACATGGCTCTAGCCCGCTTCAGTCTTCTTTTCAGAATAGACTTAATCACTTTATTCGCCGCTTCGACTTGTCCGTTTGATTGCGGGTGCGCCACAGAGGTGTATCGATTTTCAATGTGGTATTTTAGGCAGAAATTTCGGAATTCAGCACTATCGAACTGAGTTCCGTTATCTGTTATTACAATCTTTGGAATCCCGAATCGACAGATGATGTTTCTCACGATAAAGTTGATCACTCGTTTGGTTGTGATCGTAGTTAGTGGCTCAGCCTCGACCCACTTAGTAAAATAATCCACGACCACAATGGCGAACTTTGCTCCGCCCCTTGCTATGGGGAGACTTCCAGTGATATCAATTCCCCACATAGCGAAAGGCCATGGGCTCATCATTGTTTTTAACTGATTAGAAGGTGCTCTAGGTATCTTCGAAAATCTCTGGCACGCATCACACCGTCGTGCGTATCTCGCTGCATCCTTGTTTATGGTAGGCCAGAAATAACCATGCCGCAACACCTTTTTTGCCAAAGTTTGCCCTCCAGTGTGGTCGTCGCATTCGCCTTCGTGAACCTCTTGCAGTACACGCTTGATGTCGTCGTGGGCTATACACCGGAGGAGGGGCATCGAAAACCCTTGTCTGTAAAGAACTCCGCCTTGCAGAACGTATCGGGTGGCTTTACGAATCACTTTGCGCCTCTCGCTTTTCTTGGTCGGAAGCGCTCCGTTCATCAGAAAATTCTTTAGAGGGGTAATCCAGGACTCCCTTTCTGGTTCCGCCTCTAGCACTGGGTCAATTTCCATCTGATCTATGCTAGGGGACCGAAGTACTTCAACGGGGGCTAGCCCGGTCACTTCAGGATCGTCGGAACTAGCCATCTTTGCCAACTTATCTGCCTGCTGATTCTCCGAACGCGGAATATGAGATATGCTGTAGTGATCAAAATCGTTTAGCAACTCTTTTACTTTCTTTAAGTATAGAATCAATCTTGCACTTTTAGCTTGGAATTTTCCAGTAACTTGGTTTACAACTAACTTGGAGTCGTAGAAGATGTTCAGCTTTGTGACCTCTAATTCCTTTGCGATCCTCAATCCGGCTATCAGAGCTTCAGATTCGGAATCGTTGTTAGTGGCATGAAACTCCATCTGGATTGCATAGGTTATCACTCGTTTCTCGGGGGTTTCAAGCACTATTCCAGCGCCGGATTTTTCGTCATTCCTAGCGCCATCAGTATACAATCCCCAGGCATTGGGATCGAAAAGTAACTTTGAAGGATCAGCTTCTTCATTTGCTATATCTTCCTCAGGGACGGTGAACTCTGCTATGAAATCAGCTATCACTTGCCCCCGAATTGACCGTCGGGGCTGAAAGTTCAAATCAAATTGACTTAACTCGATATTCCATTTGAGTAATCTTCCAGATGCCTCTGGTCTCTGTAGGACTTGCTTGAGCGGATGATCGGTGTATACGGTAATAGGATGCGCCTGAAAATAATGTCGAAGCTTTCTAGAGGCGATCAATAAACTATACACCAATTTTTCTATCCTTGGATAATTACGCTCTGCTGCCGTCAATTTTTTACTCACGTAATATACAGGTCTTTAGACCTTATCCTCTTCTCTTACCAACGCTGAGCTGATCGCATGGGATGACACTGCCAAATACACGAATAAGTCCTCGTGATCCATTGGCTTAGATAATATCGGAGGTTTCTCCAGGTGCCTGAGCAAATTCTGAAACGCTTCTACGCAGTCGGGTGTCCATTTGAAGTGGCGTTTCCCTCGCTTTATTAATTCGAAGAATGGGATGCACTTATCCATAGCCCTGGAGATAAATCTGCTTAGTGCGACCACTTTTCCGGCAAGGCTTTGCACATCCCTAATTTGCCTAGGTTCCTGAATGTCTCTAATTGCCGCGATCTGGTCTGGATTAATCTCAATACCACTGGAACTGACGATGAATCCTAAGAATTTCCCGGAGGCAACACCGAATGAACATTTGGTTGGGTTGAGTTTCATTCCGTACTTTCGAAGAATGTCGAACATCTCTGCCAAGTCGGTTGTGTGTTGGGAAGATTGCTTGGACTTCACCAACATATCGTCGACGTATACTTCCATTGTTTTCCCGATCTGTTTATAAAACATTCAGTTGACTAAACGTTGATATGTAGCGCCCGCATTCTTTAAGCCAAAGGGCATCACCACATAACAATATAATCCCAGATCCATGATAAAACTAGTGTGTTCTTGATCTGGAACATGCATCGGAATCTGGTTGTATCCTGAATAAGCATCCATAAATGAGAGAAGCTCATGACCCGCTGTCGAGTCTACCAACTGGTCAATCCGGCGCAACGGGAAACTATCTTTTGGACAGGCTTTGTTCAAATCCGAGAAGTCGATACACGTTCGCCACTTCCCGTTGGCCTTCTTTACTAGGACTCGATTCGAAATCCAGTCTGGGTAGGTCGAGTCTCTGATAAATCCATTACTCTTTAGCTTTCCAACTTCTTCTTTCAAGGCAGCGGACCTCTCTGGGCCCAACATTCGCCTTTTTGCTTTACCGGAGGATGTTTAGGGTCAATGCTTAAGGAATGGCTTATGATTGATGGGGATATCCCACACATATCCGCGTGGGTCCAAGCAAATACATCCAAGTTGTTTTTTAAGAAATCCGTCAATTCTTTAGCGAGATTCGAGTTTAACTGGGATCCAATCTTAAGGACCTTCTCCAGGTCACTGTCATCGATCGGTACATCCACAGTTGTCTCGTTGGGAGTTGCCATTCTGCCTCCAGGTTCTTGATCCTCTCTGGGATCTATATCATCGGGCGTCTCTCTGGGCGACTCTCCAACGACTATCCTCTTTGGTTGCTATAAGGTCTCCGCCCCCATAGGGGGAGAAGCGCCTTTAGTTTCTGAAACACCCCACCTCCGTTAGGGTCACTCTCAAAGGGAATGCCCTAATTTTGGTGGAGGTTTATAAGTATAAGTCACAGATATACAAGACAGATATAAGAACACATATTTGTAAACAGCGGAAAAACAACAACTTTTATTTCATCAAGTCAAATACGTGTTACAAAACATCACCATGATTGTCTTACATCTTTTTTCCAAAAACATAACATAACACTTTCATAATCTGTCTTGAGTACATTATTTAAAGAAGCATAAATAAAACATAGATAAACTGCAAAAGCCCCATAGTGGATTGTCCAAAGCCATAGTTCAAAACAGGAAAGTCCAAGCAATACATTTCTCTTCTTCAAGCTGGATGTTGAGGTTGGTCAAGCTGCTGTGTTCCCTCCCTGAGGACCTGGGGGGGGGGGGGGGGAAACGGAAGAAAGAAGACGAAAGAAAAGTAGAGTCAGACATAAAGCCTGAGTAAGTCTAGTACTATTTTGTCTATGAATAAAGAACTGGGTATGATAAGTATAAACAAGAAGTGGGCATGCACTATAAACTTGGTTAAGTTGTCTAGGGTCGAATATACTATCGTACCCCATGTTAATCTCTGAACCCATATAAACTAGTTTCCAATTTGCACCCCATAATCAGGGTGATGTGATCCATTCAATGATGATCGGCTCCTACTCGCATAGTTACATGTGTCTTACGGCCCCCGATGTTGTAGTTACCTATGCTGGTCCCACCATGGGGTGTATCAAGTCCCATAGTGGCAACCCGACACAACCTTAGAGTGCACAGGTATGCTACTGGTGTCCAGTGCCTTATTTTTCTGCGCCGGAGTGTGTGCACGCCCGCACCCCGTTAGAACCTACACTACTACACCACCGCCGTCGATTTGACCTCTTACAATCAGCCCAGTAATCGTGCCCCACCCTGCCTAGTTTCAGGGTATCCTGAT
Source organism: Allium sativum (assembly GCA_030737875.1). NCBI lineage: Eukaryota > Viridiplantae > Streptophyta > Magnoliopsida > Asparagales > Amaryllidaceae > Allium > Allium sativum. Next base: position 1,014,808,658 of record CM060924.1, read on the forward strand.
ACACCTTTTTAGGGTTACTGCTGAAAAGGGTCCCCCGTTACTAGGTTTTCTATCTCTAGCCAACATGCTAAGTTAGTTAAGTGTTTTCTAACCTAACCCCCACCAGTCCGTTTAGTTTAGCATGTTCCATTTTGATTAAGTCTTTAGTTTACTTAATCCAAACAATCCTGACTCAGCCTTAATTGTCTTATTAAGGCCCTGACCTCTCACATTAGACAGGTATTGTTGTGGCTTCCTGTTGCCGGTTGGTTCCGGGCAGTCTTACGCCACAACTCAGTCTAACCTCGGGTCCTTATTGGGCTCCATGTTTAACCTCCCACATTGGATAGGTATTGTTGTGACTACTGGACAGCCGGGCGGTTCCGGGCAGGTTTACATCACAACTCAATCCAACCTCGGGTTAAACACATCGTATTTTCTACATTTACATATTTTGTCATTCTTCTTTATTTCTTATATGTAAATATTTGCGGCCCATTATTAAGTTAATGGTGTAAAGGTTACACCAATCATGGGCCCAACCCATACTTGAATTTGGGCCCTTCTATTTTATATTTTCATTCATTAATTAATTTTAACCCAACGTTATTTTCCCCCGTTTTACAAGTCCGTTTATATATATATATTGGGCTTAGCCTTTTAAAGCCCAATTTAGCCATGCGAAAAGGGGAGGCTTATGGCGTGATTACATACACGAAAAGGGGAAGGTGAGCGTATGAACTTGCAATATGATGTTGGGAATACAAAATAGAAACTGGTGTACTTGCATAGTAGTGACATATACTTTGGTCATAAAACATAGGTGACATGAATTAAAGCATGTAAACTTGCATAGGTTTAACTACAATCATGAACCTATATTCTTATTTAGGCATAATGTCAAACATAAGCATGGCATAAATATTTCTAGCATAAGCATGGCATAATGTCAAACATAAGCGTGGCATAAATATTTCTAGCATAAGCATGGCATAATGTCAAACATAAGCATGGCATAATATCAAACATAAGCATGGCATAAGTATTTCTAACATGAAACCATGATTCTTACTTTAGCCTTGTAAACTTACAAAAAGGACTTTTTGAACCTAACCTAGCCATGTACCACATATGTCATCATAAAATTCTTGTAAACAAGATAGACTTAATCATGGATTATGCCAAATATCATTCATAGCCTAGCCATATTCATAAGTTTGCAAATAGGTTTTCTAGTACAAAAGCATGGCTTAATACATGATGCCAAATTCTCAACATAATTTCCTATGGATTATAATGACCAAACTTGTTCTAATTACTTACAAAATGATTTATGCACAAAAATATACATCATGATGGCATAGTAGCAAAACCCCAAACTTGCATAAGTTTAAATCAACTACATACATGTAGCTTCAACATGGATTACATAATTTGCGGAATATTCCAAACGTATACTTGCATAGAACTACCGCATGTAGTTCTTTATAACATGAATAACATAATTCAAGAATATCCAAACGTATATAATATTCAAATTGATAAGAACGCACAAATATGAATAACTTTATTGCCACAATTCAAGCATACAAACCAACACAATTGTTTATTCATACCAAAGTAATACTCTACTTACAATGGTGTGATGAATTCTCTAATTTAGGGATAGAAGACGCAAATTCCTTTGTTGAATTGATTTGTTTAGGTTGCTTTAAGCTTTAGAATCTTCCTCCTAATCCTCTCTCCAATTTGGTGGCTACTCCTAGTCGTTCCTCAGCAACATGGCGGCTATGTTCTTATTTTTGAATGAATAGATTAGGGTTTAGTCTAGGGTTGTTTATATAGAGGTTAGGAACTGATTAGGACCATTGATGTTGTTTGGATTGATCGTAGCCATTCATTCGATAGAGAGACCAATTAAAACTTGCCACCTAGCCCTAGTGACAAAGCAGACCACAGAAAATCGGCCAAACACAGACCTGGCCAGCCAGGTTGGCTGGGCTCGACCAGGTCGACACCCCTGTCGACAGGGCTGTCGACAGCCCTGTCGACATGGGTAGCCCAGGTCGACAGCCCAGTCGACCTGGGTGGCCTAGGCGGGTGTTTATCCGCCCTGGCCCATTGGGCCCGATTTTTAATTATTTTATTCTGTTTGAATTTTAAATTTAATTCAGAAACTTCCGAAGGCCATATCTTCTTCATACGGACTCCGTTTTTCGAAAACTCGGACTCTATTTCGCGTATTTTTCCGAGACGAACGCAATGGCGTATCCCGTTTCCCTTAGTTCTTTAATTATACTTTAATTTGTTAATTTCACAGTTATAGAATTTTCGGGGTGTTACATTCTCCCCCACTTAAAAGGATTTCGTCCCCGAAATCTTCAAGTTAGGAGGAATGTATATCCTAACATCCAATCATCCATCTACTCATCCATCAAACACGAGCATCCATTGTCCTTAAAAGATTTCTAATGCTTCATGATCATATGCGAAGTGTGTGTATATGAACTTATCTAATGCAAAATCAGGCGGTCTACTGATTCAGTTGACCTCCTTAATGCGAATCATGTAAGTGCAATGAATCCATTATGTATGCAAATTTTCCTATTCATGATTCTACATGAGTGCACAATCATTCAATACAAATGCAACATCCACATGACAACCCATTAAAGTTCAACCACATATGAATGCAAACATACATGCATATGCAATATGAAGTGACTGAGCCGATCTAATACCTAGATTGTGTGTGTATATGCAACCACGAGCAACCACTAGCAATCACTTGCAACCACTTGCAACCATCATCCATAACATGTTTCAATTACATGTTTCCATCCAAAGGGTTTCTACCTAAAAGATAAGGTCGAGGAAATATACCTAAAAAGATAGATAAAAGCGCAACTTAAGGAAAATGAAAGATCAAGGATGTACCCTCGAACAGAAAAGGGTAGGCTGTACGGATTCTAGCTTCAGTTTCCCAAGTCGCGTCTCCCTCGGCGTCGCTCCACTGAACTTTGACGAGCTTGACTTCGCGGTTGCATAGCTTCTTCACTTCCGTTCCTAAGATGCGGGTTGGAACTTTTCTTATGGTTGCTTCGCGTTCCACTTCGGCCTCTTCGAGGATATTTGGCTCTACCACTTCAGCAGACTCATGCAGACATTTTCGGAGATGTGAAACATGAAAAACGTTGTGGACTCCGGCCAACTTCTCGGGTAGCTCTAATCTATAGGCCATTTTCCCAATTTTCTCGATGATAGGGAATGGCCCTACGAACCTTGGTGCCAGTTTTCCTGTGGTTCCAAAACGAACAACGTTTCTTAGTGGTGATACCTTGAGAAAAACTCTGTCTCCAACTTCAAATTCAAGGTCGGTCCTTCTCTTGTCGGCATAGGACTTTTGTCTGTCTTGGGCCGTCTTCATCCTTCTTCGTATTAAGTCTACTTTCTCTGAGGTCTCTCGGATCATATCTGGTCCAAGTATGAGCTTATCCGTGGACTCCCACCAACAAGTGGGCGATCGGCACGGTCTTCCATATAAAGCTTCGAAGGGCGCCATTCCGATGGTTGCTTGATAGTTGTTGTTGTAGGCAAATTCCACCAAAGGAAGGTGGTCTTCCCATGTCCCTCCGAAGTCGAGGACGCATAGCCTTAAGAGGTCTTCCAAAACTCTGTTCACTCTCTCTGTTTGGCCGTCGGTTTGGGGATGATAGGCTGTGCTCAGGCATAACTGCGTTCCTACTGCTTCTTGCAGACTCCGCCAAAACTCACTGGTGAAGATGGGGTCTCGGTCACTAACAATGCTAGATGGTATTCCATGGAGTCGAACGATTTCCTTAAGGTAAAGTGATGCTAGGGATGAGGCAGTTCTTTTACTTTTGACAGGTAAAAAGTGGGCGCTTTTAGTAAGCCTATCCACTATTACCCAAATGCTAGTGTTGCCTCTCCTAGACCTAGGCAGCCCATCGATGAAGTCCATTGAGATGCTATCCCACTTCCACTGCGGGACCTCCAGAGGATGTAGCAGTCCGCCAGGCTTTTTCTGTTCCGCCTTAACCTGTTGGCACACCATACACTTAGAAACGAACTCTGCCACGTCCTTTTTCATGCCGTTCCAGAAGAAAGTCCTTTTTATGTCTTGGTACATTTTATCTCCGCCTGGGTGTATCGTCATCTTGGAGTGATGTGCTTCCTCTAGAACCTTCTTCATTAAATCTTTTGTCTGTGGGACGCATAGTCTTCCGTCTCGCCTTAGCAAACCTTTATCGTCAATGGAGTATCGGTTGAGGTGACTTGAAGTCTCACCCCTAATTAGCCTATCAATTGTTTCCACAAGCTGAGGGTCTTCGCGTTGTGCTGTCCCTACTGAATCCACTAAAGTTGGGCGCACTTCGAGAGATGCTAGTAAGCCTGGTACGAAATCGGAGGAAGGCCTAAAGTCGAAGCTGGCTATAAACTCTAGGCTTTGTATTTCAACAAACAACGGGCTTAGGGTCAATTTCTTTCGGCTCAACGCGTCTGCAACTACGTTGCCTTTGCCCGGAGTGTAGGAGATTTCGAAATCGTACGAGGCAAGAAACTCCATCCATCTTTGTTGCCTCAAGTTAAGATCCTTCTGCGAGAAAAGATATTTCAACGATTTATGGTCAGTGTAAAGTTCGAACTTCTCACCTAGGAGATAGTGTCGCCAAGACTTGAGTGCAAAGACAATGGCGGCTAACTCAAGATCGTGGGTTGGGTAGTTTTTTTCGTGCACCTTCAACTGCCTCCCGCCATAAGCTACTACCCTTCCTTCTTGCATTAAGACGGCGCCTAGCCCTGTCCCACATGCATCCGTATAAACAGTGAATATCTTGCTCCCATCTGGCAACGTCAAAACTGGGGCTGTTGTGAGAGCCCTTTTCAGTCGTTGGAAAGCAAATTCGCAATCCAAATCCCAATTGAACACTAGATTCTTCTTAGTCAATTTCGTGAGCGGAGCTGAGATTTTCGCAAAATCCCTTATGAATTTTCGATAGAAACCTGCTAGTCCTAGAAAGCTTCGGACCTCAGTTGCATTCCTTGGTGTCTTCCAATCCTGTACCGCCACTACCTTAGCAGGGTCCACCGCTAACCCTTGTTTGGATACTATGTGCCCAAGGAACCTCACCTCTTCTCTCCAAAAGTGGCATTTGGAGAATTTGGCTTTTAGTTGATGGACTCGCAAAGTTTCCATGATTGCCCTTAAGTGTTGAACATGTTCCTCTTCACTCTTTGAGAAGATAAGGATATCGTCTACGAAGACCACTACGAATTTGTTGAGGAAATCTCTAAATACCCTACTCATCAGGTCCACGAAGTAAGCAGGTGCATTTGTCAAGCCGAAAGGCATGACAAGCCATTCAAAGAAGCCGTCTGGGGTTCTTAACGCCGTTTTATCGATGTTATCTTCAGCCACCCTTAGCTGATGAAAACCGGTTGCTAAATCGAGTTGGGAGAAAACAGACGCTCCTACAAGCTGGTCAAATAAATCGTCAATTCTAGGGAGAGGGTGCCTATTCTTTTTCGTTAGCTTGTTGGGCTCCCTATAGTCAACACATAGACGGAGTGAACCATCCGCCTTTGTAGCGAACACCACTGGAGCGCCCCATTCTGAAATGCTCCTCCTAATGAACCCCTTTTCTAGAAGCTCTTTAATCTGTTTACTGAGCTCTTTCCTTTCCCGTGGAGCCATATGTCTAACGGGCAACGCAACGGGCTTTGCATTATCTACAAGATATATGCGGAAGTCTATTTCCCGCTTCGGAGGCAAGCCCTTCACCTCTTCGAAAACATCCGGATATTCCCGGACCACTCTAACTGATTGCAAATTTTCAACAGAGGCATCTAGCGATTCAAGATAACTAAGCATAACCGCATACGAGGGATTACAAGAAATTTCCAAAGTATTACCGAGCTGGGTTAGGAGCCTAACAACCCTTTTCTCACAATCAAGGATGGCCCCATTACTGGATAGCGAATCCATACCCAAAATCAAACCATAACCCGAAAAGCCCAAAACAAAGGCACTACATTGAAATTCTACACTTCGAATAGAAATTTTCAAATCCAGACAGATCATAGACAAATGAGCTGGGCCCCCAATTGGGTTTGAAACAATTAAGGGGTCCTCTACCATACTAGTTTTTAGGTGCAGAGATTCTACTAAAGCAGACGAGATAAAGGAGTGTGATGCGCCAGAATCAAATAAAGTTCGAACGGGGTGATCATAAAGATAAACTACACTTTCTACAGAAGTATTTATACCTCGTTGTTGCAATGGTGGCGCTTCTAGCACATGAACCTGTGCCCCTGGGGTGGATCCAGCCCTCTGCCCCTGTCCTCGTTTCTTTGGGCAGTCCTTAGCCCTATGGCCTGTCTCACCGCAAGAAAAGCACCCACCATTCTCCTTGGCCTTCTTTTTCCGGCAGTCCTTTACTAAGTGCCCCACTTTGCCACAGAAATTGCACTTCCTCTTCTCTTTGTTGCCTTTCCCGCCCTTCTTAAAGTCTGTCTTCTTAGGCTGCAAACCCTCTTTCTTCTTGCCCTTATCCTCTTCATTCAGCAATGCCATTTGCACCAATCTTTCATACGTGGCTCCCATGGGTATATGGGTCATGGCCAAACTGTGTAATGGCTCATTCAACCCTTTGACGAAACGGAGAGCCTTCTTGTGCGGGGTGTTGACTAGGTCAAGTCCAAACCTAGCCAGCTCATCGAACTGATTAACATACTCTCTGACTGTCTTGTCCCCTTGCTTAAGAAATAAGAATTTTTCCAACTGCAAACTTCTTTCCGCATCTGAGAGAAATTTAGTCTCAAACCTTGCCCTAAAGTCCTCCCATGTCTCCACCGGTCTTTCAGCATTAGTGACTTCCCACCAGTAGGAGGCCTCGCCCTTCAATAGCCATACTGCCAATTGTACTTTTTGTCTATCTTCTACCTCAAAGATGATGAATAGGTCTTCAGTTTCTTTCAGCCAATTCCTAGCTGCTACGAAGGACTCAGTTCCATGGAAATCCCTTCCTCCCATAGCTTTAAAATCTTTACATATCTTAGCAAAAGCGTTTCCCCGAGGAGGAGGTGGAGGAAAAGGTGCTGCTGCAGCTGGATGATTTCCTTCAGCTGGGGGAGGAGGAATGGTAGGACCTGGCTGAGTGGCCCTAGCTTCTAAGAACCGTCTAAACCAACCAGGTATTGGCACCCCTTCCGGCAAGTTAAGTTCTTGGGACATGCTGAAACAAAAAGGATAGATTCAAAACGAAGGATAAGAGATAGTACCTATGGCTTTGGGGAGTGGACTTTGCCTTTTTAAAATAAAATAATATTTTTATCCTTTAAAAATGCTTCTTTAAATTTCCTTTTTGAAAATAATTTTTCAAAACTTTTTATCTTATCTGGTAAACCTATGCTCTGATACCAAGTGAAACACCCCACCTCCGTTAGGGTCACTCTCAAAGGGAATGCCCTAATTTTGGTGGAGGTTTATAAGTATAAGTCACAGATATACAAGACAGATATAAGAACACATATTTGTAAACAGCGGAAAAACAACAACTTTTATTTCATCAAGTCAAATACGTGTTACAAAACATCACCATGATTGTCTTACATCTTTTTTCCAAAAACATAACATAACACTTTCATAATCTGTCTTGAGTACAATATTTAAAGAAGCATAAATAAAACATAGATAAACTGCAAAAGCCCCATAGTGGATTGTCCAAAGCCATAGTTCAAAACAGGAAAGTCCAAGCAATACATTTCTCTTCTTCAAGCTGGATGTTGAGGTTGGTCAAGCTGCTGTGTTCCCTCCCTGAGGACCTGGGGGGGGGGGGGGAAACGGAAGAAAGAAGACGAAAGAAAAGTAGAGTCAGACATAAAGCCTGAGTAAGTCTAGTACTATTTTGTCTATGAATAAAGAACTGGGTATGATAAGTATAAACAAGAAGTGGGCATGCACTATAAACTTGGTTAAGTTGTCTAGGGTCGAATATACTATCGTACCCCATGTTAATCTCTGAACCCATATAAACTAGTTTCCAATTTGCACCCCATAATCAGGGTGATGTGATCCATTCAATGATGATCGGCTCCTACTCGCATAGTTACATGTGTCTTACGGCCCCCGATGTTGTAGTTACCTATGCTGGTCCCACCATGGGGTGTATCAAGTCCCATAGTGGCAACCCGACACAACCTTAGAGTGCACAGGTATGCTACTGGTGTCCAGTGCCTTATTTTTCTGCGTCGGAGTGTGTGCACGCCCGCACCCCGTTAGAACCTACACTGCTACACCACCTCCGTCGATTTGACCTCTTACAATCAGCCCAGTAATCGTGCCCCACCCTGCCTAGTTTCAGGGTATCCTGATACACCTTTTTAGGGTTACTGCTGAAAAGGGTCCCCCGTTACTAGGTTTTCTATCTCTAGCCAACATGCTAAGTTGGTTAAGTGTTTTCTAACCTAACCCCCACCAGTCCGTTTAGTTTAGCATGTTCCATTTTGATTAAGTCTTTAGTTTACTTAATCCTAAAATCCTGACTCAGCCTTAATTGTCTTATTAAGGCCCTGACCTCTCACATTAGACAGGTATTGTTGTGGCTGCCTGTTGCCGGTTGGTTCCGGGCAGTCTTACGCCACAACTCAGTCTAACCTCGGGTCCTTATTGGGCTCCATGTTTAACCTCCCACATTGGATAGGTATTGTTGTGACTACTGGACAGCCGGGCGGTTCCGGGCAGGTTTACATCACAACTCAATCCAACCTCGGGTTAAACACATCGTATTTTCTACATTTACATATTTTGTCATTCTTCTTTATTTCTTATATGTAAATATTTGCGGCCCATTATTAAGTTAATGGTGTAAAGGTTACACCAATCATGGGCCCAACCCATACTTGAATTTGGGCCCTTCTATTTTATATTTTCATTCATTAATTAATTTTAACCCAACGTTATTTTCCCCCGTTTTACACGTCCGTTTATATATATATATTGGGCTTAGCCTTTTAAAGCCCAATTTAGCCATGCGAAAAGGGGAGGCTTATGGCGTGATTACATACACGAAAAGGGGAAGGTGAGCGTATGAACTTGCAATATGACGTTGGGAATACAAAATAGAAACTGGTGTACTTGCATAGTAGTGACATATACTTTGGTCATAAAACATAGGTGACATGAATTAAAGCATGTAAACTTGCATAGGTTTAACTACAATCATGAACCTATATTCTTATTTAGGCATAATGTCAAACATAAGCATGGCATAAATATTTCTAGCATAAGCATGGCATAATGTCAAACATAAGCGTGGCATAAATATTTCTAGCATAAGCATGGCATAATGTCAAACATAAGCATGGCATAATATCAAACATAAGCATGGCATAAGTATTTCTAACATGAAACCATGATTCTTACTTTAGCCATGTAAACTTACAAAAAGGACTTTTTGAACCTAACCTAGCCATGTACCACATATGTCATCATAAAATTCTTGTAAACAAGATAGACTTAATCATGGATTATGCCAAATATCATTCATAGCCTAGCCATATTCATAAGTTTGCAAATAGGTTTTCTAGTACAAAAGCATGGCTTAATACATGATGCCAAATTCTCAACATAATTTCCTATGGATTATAATGACCAAACTTGTTCTAATTACTTACAAAATGATTTATGCACAAAAATATACATCATGATGGCATAGTAGCAAAACCCCAAACTTGCATAAGTTTAAATCAACTACATACATGTAGCTTCAACATGGATTACATAATTTGCGGAATATTCCAAACGTATACTTGCATAGAACTACCGCATGTAGTTCTTTATAACATGAATAACATAATTCAAGAATATCCAAACGTATATAATATTCAAATTGATAAGAACGCACAAATATGAATAACTTTATTGCCACAATTCAAGCATACAAACCAACACAATTGTTTATTCATACCAAAGTAATACTCTACTTACAATGGTGTGATGAATTCTCTAATTTAGGGATAGAAGACGCAAATTCCTTTGTTGAATTGATTTGTTTAGGTTGCTTTAAGCTTCAAAATCTTCCTCCTAATCCTCTCTCCAATTTGGTGGCTACTCCTAGTCGTTCCTCAGCAACATGGCGGCTATGTTCTTATTTTTGAATGAATAGATTAGGGTTTAGTCTAGGGTTGTTTATATAGAGGTTAGGAACTGATTAGGACCATTGATGTTGTTTGGATTGATCGTAGCCATTCATTCGATAGAGAGACCAATTAAAACTTGCCACCTAGCCCTAGTGACAAAGCAGACCACAGAAAATCGGCCAAACACAGACCTGGCCAGCCAGGTTGGCTGGGCTCGACCAGGTCGACACCCCTGTCGACAGGGCTGTCGACAGCCCTGTCGACATGGGTAGCCCAGGTCGACAGCCCAGTCGACCTGGGTGGCCTAGGCGGGTGTTTATCCGCCCTAGCCCATTGGGCCCGATTTTTAATTATTTTATTCTGTTTGAATTTTAAATTTAATTCAGAAACTTCCGAAGGCCATATCTTCTTCATACGGACTCCATTTTTCGAAAACTCGGACTCTATTTCGCGTATTTTTCCGAGACGAACGCAATGGCGTATCCCGTTTCCCTTAGTTCTTTAATTATACTTTAATTTGTTAATTTCACAGTTATAGAATTTTCGGGGTGTTACAGTTTCAATATCCCCTCCATTGCGAAGTAACTTTAGTTCGGCAACATAACATGCTCGCGCAGCCACCTGATCCCCTCTGACGATACCAATGCTAGCTTCCGTGGGGAATTTAAACAATAAGCACCAGGGGGCTATACAGGCTCTAAACTTTGCGAGGGCCGGTCGGCCCAAGAAGGCATTGTAGGGCGATTCAACATCCAAAACTACGAAGGGAAGGATTCTCACTCTCTGGCGTTCTCCTTCCCCAAGGGTAACTGGTAACTCTACATAACCCATTGGAGCGGTGGATGCTCCGTTAAATCCACGGATCCATCCTTGACAGGGCTTCAAGTCTTTTATTTCGAGGTTCATCTGGTCAAATGTCTTTTTGAAAAGAATATTGACGGAACTCCCGTTGTCCACTAGAACCTTATGAACAGTGGCTGGTCCAATAGGTACTGTAATTACAAATGGATCTTCAGTTGGAGCATGGACTCCAATGCTTTCTCGTTCTCGGAAAACGACATCGTCGGTCATCATCTTTTGCTGCTTCACCGGGATATTGTCCTCGGGGTTGCTACATTCCCCTACCTCGAGGTGTTGTTTGGCTGCATTGACGTATTGAACCAATGCCTTGGAACTATGCCCGGCGAGATAAAGTCCTCCGATTACGGTATTGATAACAATATTCTTTCCCTTTTGCTGGGTAGTCGGCCTAGCAGCAAGTTGATTCTGGTTCTGATTTGGGGCCTGCACTGCTTGCCCCCTGTCTCTGGGCGTTACTCCGTATTCATCTAACTTTCCTTCTCGAAGCAGCCTTTCGACTACATCTCTTAGGTGACGACATTCGTTTGTCGAATGGCCATGAATCTGATGAAAGAGACAAAACTTCCCTGTTTCACGCTCTTTCTCTGTTGACTCTCTGGGAGGTGGCCTCTTATTCTAGAGGACTTTATACGCATCCATGAAGATATTTTCCAGAGTATCATTTATTGGTGTATAACTTTCAAAGGCCCTGGGACGAGTCCTTCTCTGGGAGTCGTTCCCTCGGTTCCTCTTCCGGTAGTTGCCGTTTCCATTATTATTGTTGTTACCTGGCTGACGACCACCCTGATTCTGATTTTCGACATTAACCTCAACTTTCCCCGAGCTGTCTCCTGTCTGTTTAATGGCGACATTGCTCTGGATTTCCTCCTTATCAGTTGTTTTTGCCTTTCGGTTAGCATATACTTCTTCCCGTCGTAAGTATACGCTAGCCTTCTCATAGAATAATTCTCTAGTATGGGGTGGCTTGCCTGCCAGGTATCTCCCGAATTCAGTGTCTTTATCTACTCCATCAATCAATGTTGTGACAACGGTTGGTTCATGAGGGTCTTTAACTTCAGTAGCGGCCAAATTGAAACAGTCTAAGTACACCTTCAAACTCTCGCCTGGTCGCTGCTTGACAAGGAACAAGTCAATCACACTTTTTGTTTTTTGTGCATAGATATGGAATTGTTCTACGAACTTCTCTCTCAACTCCCTGAAGCTAGAAATCGATCTCGCTGGCAAGCGGGTAAACCACAACAAAGCTACATCCTCCAAGAATATGGGAAACGCTTTGCACTTGACAGCGTCAGAGGCTGCTGCAGCGGTCATTGACCAAGAATATCTCATCAGATGCTGGACAGGATCAGACCTACCCGCATATCGGTTCATCTGTGGCATGTTGAAACGCCTCGGGAAAGTCGCATCCAAAATATCGTCAGTGAAAGGGGTGTGACTGCGGTCAATTCCCCAATCTTCGTTCCGTTGTCCACGGCTGTCTTCCAGAATCTGATGGATCATGGCTGCAACATTCGCACTGGTCAGCGGAGGTTCAGGGTCAGTGCCTCTGGTTCGGCGGGGTTCTCTGATCTCTCTTCTGGGAGCAGTCACAAAATCCGGGGCTCGGATAGGGCTCCGCTGCCCCCTGTCACCATGAGCATGTGCGCGGTGGCGGGGCTGAGGTAGTCTGTTATGCACAGGATTGTCCACATCTCGAGTCCTAGGAGCTGTGGCTTGATCGTTGATATTACGATTTGAGGGCCCCGCCCCCAGCGCTTCTTCTTCTCGCGATGGCAGGGTTCCGAACCGAAGCTGCTCTATGTTTTCGGCTCTCTCATATGGTCGTCGCGGAGGTCTTGGCGATTCCTCAAACGAAGAAGAATATTCTGGAGTGAGTGAACGAACCGGCGGCGTTCTTTGCCTTGTGAGCTCATCAAGCCTTCTATCCATGGCAGTCAAATTTTTTCGCAGGACGGAACTTTCCTGCCTTTGGGCAGCCAGTTCATCAAACAATCTATCCCACATTTCGGAGAAGTGAGAGAGGTCCCCCTCAGTGACAGGAGCAGCAGGATCATATTGGTCATCATCACTCTCTCTTATGCGCAAAGAGCTTGAGCCGGGTCGAGCAGAGGGGCCAGGACGGTAGGAGCGGGCCATAGGCTCCTTTCCAGGTCGAGTTGTAGTCTGATCATCAATTCGAATCACTGTGGTTCGAGGATGGCGACTCGCAACGCCCCCCTGAGATCGGTTCGCGGTCGCGGTGCGTGGAGGGTGCGAGGCGTTGACTCGGGATCAAGTAACAACCCCTTCAGCAGTCTGGATCGCTTCGTTCTCGTCGACTCGGAGCGTGGTGTCTTCGTCGGACCGGTTCGCCCCCTACGCTCCGCGATCTAGGGTTTCTTCATTGCCCAGCTCATGCACACTCTCTTCAATTGTTTCGTTGGTCTGTGAAGCTCGTGCTTCCTTAGATCTTTTTCCAGCCATGATATCCGAATCGCTGGAATCTTCAAAGAACTGAATAGTGAAACTTTAGGACTGATTTCTCAGTGGAAGCACCAAAATGTTAGATCAAAATTTGGACCTAACACCCAAATTGTTCCGAATGTTATAGAGTTTCAAATGAAGAATGAGGAAAAAGAAAATAACACACAGAATTTATAGTGGTTCGGCGTTAACGAGCCTACGTCCACTTTATATATTATTGATTATACTTTGAATGCTAATACAATCAAGGATTTCTCTCAATACTCTAATATTTTGACAATAATGGCAGATTCTGTACTCAATATTGCCAAAAAGGATCCCAAAAAATGCCAAGCTCTGGGCTATTTATAGCTGATTTTGTCAGGCGGGTCGTGGTAACACGTGGCACGAATCTCGAGAACATCGGATCGCATCGCCTCCATTGAAGAAATAGTCAAATTAGCCATTGTGGACAGGTGTCGCGATCTCCTTGAAAATCGGATCGTGCAGATGGGGAGAATCGGTCAGAATGACGGTTAGGGACACGTGTCGCTAGATCCGTGCGTCTCGGATCGCTGATGACTAGCTCACGCTTGAACGGGTCAAAGGGTTCGCCATGCATCAGGGGATCGGATCGATCAATACTGGGCAACAACATATGCATGGATCGGATCGCATAGAGGTGTCGTTTCGCTGATGAAATGGGGGCGTTCCATCGAGACGTGTTCCGATGGTGGGCGAGTCGATAGTGCGCGATCCGTCGTCGGGCGAGTCGATGATGCGATCCATTCCTTCATATTCTTTGAGAACGTGGTTTCATGCTTTCTTCTTATGAATAATCCTGGTGGCTTGGTCAAAAAGCAAGCCAACAGGTATCAAGTGGTGATGGCAGTGCATTGAAATGGGATGCAAACAATGGGAATAACTGTGTACGAGTCTAGAATTTGGGGGGGGGATGGAATTGCTGTTTGGGATAGTTGAAGCAAAAGAGGTAGGAGGATTGGTACTGTTCGCAACCTCAGGTATTGTGTTAGCTAAAACATAAAGTTTAAAATTCTGGTGGGGGACGTTTTGGTGAATACAAGGCCCAGGATATAGTAGTGAAGGCAGTGAATGATTTACTGGTACAGGGTGAAGTTTGGGAAGGTCGACGTTTGGTTTGGCAGTGGAGGAGCTCAGATTTATTTTTTTGGGCTGTTTTCAGTAGGACGATTGCATTTCTTGGAGCTGTCTAGGAATTTGTTTCAGAAATTGGTCGAATAATTGGCAATCGTAAGGTATATTTTTATCGTAATTTAAAATACATAGAGAAGTTTATTTGTTTCAGTAAATTAAATAAATAAATATTAATTGATAAATAAATAAACATAGGCAAAAGATTTCATTTGAGATCTCGAGTAGATTGGAAGGCGAGACGATAAAGAATTTAAACGGATATTCGGCAAATAAAATCACGGTGAGTAAATCTCACTCACCTTTTATTTAGAATTATTTTTATTCGTTAAAAATAATTGTTTGATACTTTTTTGAATGCTTTCTGGTTGATTTAAATATATTAGCTATATTGGGTTAATGATTGATTGGATTTTTCCCGCAGTATCATTAGCGGATGCCCGCAGTATCATTAGCGGATGACCCTACGCCCACGTATATAAGTGGATCCCCTTTTATACCGCGATATCCTTCCACGAAGCAGGATGGGTATTATTTCTGTTAACTGACGTCTATGGATGCAGGAAAAACAGGTTGGGGGAATCCAACTGGATTCCTCAAAAATATATTATCTGTTTTGTTTAATTGTTTGCCTATATACGGTTATATATGATGTGTCAGAAAAACTGAAATAAATAATTTGTTGTTTGGTGTTTAAATATCACTTTGCCAAAGTGCTAATTTATAAAAATACCCTGAAAGGGGTATTTGAGATTTAAAGGGGAAATTCTATTTTTGAAAATAGAATTTGAATTTTTAAATAAATTTGAAAAATAAACTTGTTTGAAAATAAAACAAATAGTTCTTTTATATAAGAAGTTTATAAACAGTTCTTTTATAAATGTCGTTTATAAAGGAAGTAAAAAGAATTATCATTGGATAATTCAGAAATGAAAATACGAGTGTGAAATTGAAAAGGGAAATCTAATTTCCAAAAGTAGAAATATCGATTTCAAAAGGAATTGAAATCAGGACTTGTGTACGACGCTTTCCTATGAATTAGAAAAGCGCGAATTTTAAATTAAATACTTCAAGCGTATAGGTGTGTAGCATACAGGTCGAACACAGGGAGGTAAATTAAAATCAAATTATTTATCTAATCTCTTGGGCGAGTTAGACGAAACCTGGAGATTTTGTTGAAATAAAAACAAATTGAAATTGCGAACTTAGGATTATCGTTGAATCTAATCAACGATTAATCACTAAAGAAAGTAAATTGCAAAACAAGAACAATAAATGCAGAAAATAAAAGTGCAGAATAAGAAGAACAACAAAAAAATAAAATTAGGATTGTCGTTGAAACTAATCAAACGACTATTCACTAATGAAACAAATGTAAAATACAACTAGTACTCTACCGAATCTAATCGGGTAGATGACACTAGTTGCTAAAAAAATACTAGAAAATAAAAGAAGAAGAATTTTTATTAGAGTAATGGAATACAGAAAATGAGATGCCTGTTACAATGGGTATACATGTGCTTATATAGGTGAACTGAAAAACCCTAATCCTCTAATGGGCCATGACTCAACCTTTTGAAAATAATATATTCACAAATAAAAGAGATAAGATAAACTTGAAATATTCCATGCAGCTTTCCTCTTTTGATTGGTCATGTGGCAAATTGATTGGCATTTTCCAAGAGATTTGAAGTCGATTGGTAAATTGATTGGCATCATGATTGGCATCTATCTAATCAAATCTTCATCTTTATGGAGAGTAAAAAATGAAAGATTCCCTTTGATTTATCTATGAAGAATACTTCCAATTCTTGAAATATTTATTAGTGTATATCATATATTCATACATATGAATATATATACACACCATAAATCACTAATCCATAAATTCTTCAAAGCAAGGGAGGCAGTGTGAACGCGTTCCATTCTTCAGCAAAAAGAGAGTTTGATGGGAATCGAACCCAGGTCTTTCTGTACAGATTTCCATGCCTTAACCAATGTGCTACGACTTCCTTTGTGATTGAAAACTTGTTGAGATGGGAAAGTAGCTTCTTTTTCTTATCAGTGGTCTTTTATTTAATGAAGGAGACAATTAATCAATGACCTGTAAAAACACACAAAATACCCAAAGTAGCATTTATTTATATACAATAAATATAAGATACAAGCATAAAAATAAACACATTTCTGTGCTAATCAAATACCCCCACACTTATCTTTTACTCGTCCTCGAGTAAAACAAGAAATGAAAAACTAGACTAGATAGGTCACACTTTCGTAGGAAACACGATTGCATTAAGCGTATGCAACAAGCCGTTAAACCTCTAGGTGTCCCTAGTAGGACGAGTGGTGTCTCGTGAGGGTTTTCAGCAGATACTACCCACAAAATCCAAATGCAGTATGCTATGATTCTAATGAAACTACATGAATGCAATGGACATGTAATAACCCGGAAAATGTGAACCAATTTAAAATTTTTAAATTAGGTTATTACCAAGAAATTTGAGTAGTTGAAATAGCCTATTTCCATAAAATATAGGATTGGGTATAATAATGGCAGTTTGAAATTTTGAATACAAACTTTGTCTGATTGTACTGGGTGGAAAATATAACGGATTTTAACGAAACAGAAAATATTTAAATCTGTTTATCAATACCTTTCTAACGAATCTGAAAAATCGAAATTTCATAACGGAAATCAAAAGTTATGGCCAAATGAATTTTCAGAAAGGTCGCTATATAGTATATATAACCCTTGAAAATTGAGATTTTGCATACGACCTCGGAATTCGACGAAACCACTTTTGTTGGGTCCGGGATGTCAAATTATTGCTAAGTTTCAAATTTCATAATTTTTGAAGCTAGTATGTGAGCGGGGCAACAGATAACGTGTTTGGTCAAATTCTGTTAAAATGGGTCGACCTAAAAATGGTCGTTTTTCAAACAAGCTCAGAATTCGACGAAACTGGTTTTGTTAGGACCGTATCGTCAAAACAAAGCTAGATTTATTTTTCTGGAATTTTTCGATTCAGTTTGTGGCCCTGGCAAATTGAAATGTACGTTTAAATTAAATATCGAATGTTTTATATTTTAATTTGAAAAATAACTGACTGTAACAGTCGAAATGGCCAACGAAACATATCCCATTGTATCCGGAATGGGGGTATTTAGCTAGGGGCGACAGTCGTTGGGTTTAAAAAGGAGTCTGTTTGCAAAAACACTATTTAAAAATTTCTATAAAGCTCTGGCCAATAGGAAATTTTCTTTTATAAAAAAAAAACACGAAGAAACCCTAGCCGCCGCGATTTGGACGACTCAGGAAGCACGAAGCTTCTCGTCGACTTTGCCGCCGCCTCAGGCGATTTCGCCGCCACCGCCAGTTAGAGCTTCTGACCGCCGTAGTCCCCTCTCCACATCCGACCCAGTCTCGCCACCATCAGAGCCGCCGCCATCGAGTTCTGGCGCTCCAAAGTCGGCACGTTTAAGCCGCCGCCCAGGGTTCATCTCGACGTCGAACAGGAGGAGACTGGTTGCGCCGGAAAGCTCTTCCCTCCCTCGACGACGTCCAACAGTCTGATCATCCTATAGAGCTACAAATCAAGAGAAAAATCCAAACCTAGAATTGAGCAGGTTTGAAAACTAACGGCTTATATAATTTTAAACGTTTTTAACACTTTAAAGCGTTGCAAAACTTTGAAAAATAATATCTTTTTCGTTCTTTAACGAAATTCGATGAAACAGGAGACACCGTGACCGCAAGGAGGCTCTCTACATTCTAGGAGAAGCCGCGGATTTTTCTGACCTTCCTACAATTTTTAGCACTGCAATAACCAATGTGAGGAATCTAAACTATTTGTGTGAATGAAATCGCGTTGTATAAATTATATAAGCGAAGTGTAAATTATATACGCATTGTATACCTCATGTACATGTGTTGTATAAGTTATATTAGCGATGTATAAATTATACAAGCGTTGTTTGAAACATATATGCTTTGGATTGTGATGAAATGCAAGTGAATTATTATATTATATATATATACTCCCCTCGTCCACAGACCATGGACGATATTTATTGCTTGTGATTGACGTGATATTATATGGTATGACGAATGGTTGGAAATAATTGTTTGTGGTTGATGTTATGGTTGAAAAATACCTTTATGGTTGAAAAATACCTTTGTGGTTGAAAAATACCCTCTTGTGGTTGAAACAAATTAGAATAGGATTGTGGAATTGAAAATAAAACATGTCGTCTGCGTGCGAACTAGATGCATGATCCCCATTGTCAAAAACCGCGAGGTTTTAAGGTAGAGCGAGGAGCCGTACTAGGGACGGTCCCGGTTTTAACTACCCTGCCGTTATGCTGCCGAAATTTTCTGAAATATCTATGTGTTAGAATATTTTTCATTCGTGGAAATAAATTATACAAACTATATCGAATATTCATGTGTTGAGTTGCAATTCATTCGTTGAGTTGAAATTCATGTGTTGAATATTATTCGAATTTAAACAAATGGCATTAGCGATAAAAATCACATTTTTATATATATTCAAACTATATCGAATATTCATGTGTTGAGTTGCAATTCATTCGTTGAGTTGAAATTCATGTGTTGAATATTATTCGAATTTAAACAAATGGCTTTAGCGATAAAAATCACATTTTTATATATACACAAACTATATAGAATATTCATGTGTTGAGTTGCAATTCATTCGTTGAGTTGAAATTCATGTGTTGAATATTATTCGAATTTAAACAAATGGCTTTAGCGATAAAAATCACATTTTTATATATATACAAACTATATAGAATATTCATGTGTTGAATTGCAATTCATTCGTTGAGTTGAAATTCATGTGTTGAATATTATTCGAATTTAAACAAATGGCTTTAGCGATAAAAATCACATTTTTATATATACACAAACTATATAGAATATTCATGTGTTGAGTTGCAATTCATTCGTTGAGTTGAAATTCATGTGTTGAATATTATTCGAATTTAAACAAATGGCTTTAGCGATAAAAATCACATTTTTATATATACACAAACTATATAGAATATTCATGTGTTGAATTGCAATTCATTCGTTGAGTTGAAGTACATGTGTTGAATGTTATCATCTTTTAAAAATAAAATGAATCGACAATGAAAACTATATTTTTATAGTGAATAAGAAGTGTTAAAAATACACATGTGTCGAATAAATATTTTTGATGATAAAAATATTCCTTTTATCATGTATACGCTTAGTTAAAAATACACATGTGTTGAAATCAATAATAATTTGCTAGAAATATTATTATTAGCTTTGTCCTGCATATATATACATGTGTTGAACAGGAAAAATGGATTAGCTGTAGAGTAAAGAAATTATTTGCGTGCCCGATAAATAGGTGAGCCTTGATGAGTTGGCTGCGCAATTTTATTTATATATCAACTCCTGTGAATGCCATTGGATGCGGAGTGCTGGTTTTTCTGTGTGAAATAATAAACAACGCCATAGGATAGTAACAATTAATTTTGAACTACACTACATGGCATACTTCTTGACGATAAGCACACTTCATCATATTCCACATAAGCAATTGGAGCTTGTGTGACGAGGTGGAAGATTTACCATACAAGCAAGAGGCTTGTATGGCGATGACTATGTACTACAGGTTGAACTGATGACTGATATGGACTATATAAATTATAACGATAAATTGCCAGATTAATAAAAACCCCACACGGGTCTGGAGTTGACAATAATCACGTCGCTATAGTTATTAGATACGGCACATGGACTATTTATTTCCACACGGAAACGGGGTGACGGGAATTTATTCTCTGGAGTGATTATCTGTACATGCTCCCCCGTAAACACCAGAATATATCACTATAAATATGTGAATGCTTTTTAGGATTTATTGGGTACCTAATACGGCCCAATAAATTTCCAAACCCCTCCCCGTACAAAGGAGGTTATGGCGAAATTTTTTGAAATATTAAGGCGTTAGTGAAATATTTGAAGTGAAAACGAAGTTGAAAATATAAAATAAACCATAGTTGAAACAATAGAATGAACTATATTTATATATATAAATATAAATATAATTAAAGGGAATAAAGGCCGTGCAGTTTGCGTTTCGGAATCGTAATTTGAAACGATTAGTACGAGAAATCCGACCATCGGATTTTCCCGAAACCGCAATCGCTGGGTTCGCCTTGGAAATATCTTTCCAACGGCACCAACCTTGTAAAAATCCAACGGTTGGATTGTCCGGAATGTTTAATTCAAATCTGAGGAAAAACAGCGCCAGAATCATTTATATTTATATATAAATATAAATATAATTAAATTAAATCGAATAACGACGCTGCAGTTCGAATTTTGAAACCGTAACTTCAAATGACTAGTGTGGAAGATCCGACCGTCGGATTCTCACGAAACTGGAACCGTTGGGTTCGCTTTGGGAATATCTTCCCACTGATATAGACTTTGTAGAAATCCAACGGTTAGATTTTTCGATATGTGTAAAACAAATTAAGGGAAAAACAGCGCCAGTGCCACGGCACGACCTGAAACGTCGTTTAATTAAATATGGCCATTTTTAAATGAATAAAAATGGCGAAGAATCGTTATAAAATATTACAAGCAATATTGATTGAAAATAAACCAATTGGGCTTGAATTGTTTGATATTTGATGGTTGTTTGTGTATGACATGAAAATAACACTAAAGAACCGAAAGATGGATGTCGAATAATATAACCATAAAATAAATCGATTTAAATTCTAATAATGTAAATTATTTGAAAAGGCCGAGCTAACCCTCATTTCAAATAATTTATCGAGCGATTCGAATTGGAGAATGCAAAGACGATTCAAGACCGACGATCTTCGTATCGGTTGGATGGGCGCTACTGAGGTTCCTAACCGGAGTAGCTACCGGAAAGGGACGGAAGTAGTAGCCGTCTGAACGTATGTGTTGATTGGACGGATATACGAGGAATTTGACGCCTCTGGTTTCGTTCAGGCCCAGGACGGACTTGTAAATGGACTGTGTGTCTGACATTGGATTTTGTTCTATACTGATTGATCTCTGTTAAATATATATCTGTTTGGCGGCGGAGAATTTATTCATTTGCTTAACGCCCTTCTCTGAGACATACGAGCTCAGAGGTTATATATCGATGGAAATCAATCGTATGGAGTGGACTGCCTATGTGGCATGCCAAGATGCTATGATCAAGGCTTCTGTTGCAAAGCAAAGTCTTGTGGATGATGATCAAAGCAAGGTCTACGTGGCCTAGCTTTGTGTATTACATAGATTCGCGAACCTCACACCCCGGTATGAGTTAAAAACGGGATACGGACTGCAGGGAGAGCACGACGTTTCTTTCTAGCTATGGTGGTGTCAGTGACTTACCAGCCCTGACATATATATCTACTTTTCACCTTTGTGGTTGTTGGAATGCGAGGCGCCTCGATTATAGGTCTGTAAGGACCGGGAAACGTGTGTTCAGGCATAATTAATCCTCTAACGTAAGTGAGGACCGGCCCTGAAGATCCAGGATACCTAGTGTGTGTAGTCCTGAGGCATTTGCTAGAGTGTCTCAAAGAGGAGAGGAGCTTGCCCCTTGCCTCGACTCATGACGGAAATCCAATTTCCAATACGAAATAACGGACTTGATTGTAGAACTAGTATGGCGACATAGTATATGGTAGCTATGCCGTCTATGATTGATATTTATGATGCTATTCATTTTTGAAACATATATGCACTAGTAATAATATCAAATGATTTCGCTTTATACGTATCAAGCTTATTTGGCTATTATAAGGTAAAACTCTATCCTCCGGCTTGCGTTGCATTGTGTGATGGGACCTGAGTCTTATAATGGCTTCATTCTTTCTAAAAGAATTGCGTTGTTTTAAAAGAATTTACTTTGTTTTAAATGCACTAGCAATCACTGGAGTAAACCCGTTCCGCGAAAGTGGCGTGGTCCTATGATTTGCTATTACTGTTGTTTGACTGTTAAATAGATTCCTCATACCAGTCCCCATGACTGACTCGTTGTTTGTTTCACTTTGCAAACGCGGGTGCCCTTATTTTCACACGGGCAGCCTAGTACACAGGTGACAGGTGGTTTTTGGTTCTGCACAGCTGCATAGAGTGCATTTTTGGCTCATGGCGAGGCTGACTTCACAGAGATGACTTTGACATTTACCGCCATTACTGTATTTATATTATGATTCCGCCACGGGCGATGCAGACTGCTTTACTTTTCGTATTTCTTGTTATATGTATATGTATTCCGCCTTCGGCGATGTAGACTGATACCCTTATTATGTCTCACTGCATGTATGTATTCCGCCTCTGGCGATGATGACTGATCACTTTCCTTTTTATTTACTAAGTATATCCCACGTTATGCTATTCTGATATTCCTACATGTTGTGATTCCGCTGTCATATCCATGTAAAATTATTTTATTTATTGTTTCTGCTATTATCTGTACTCTGCTATGATGATTAATGTGTTATATCCCAATGATTATCCTTAATACCGCCCCTCGGATTTTGGGATCGTCACAGTTGGTATCAGAGCTTTGGTTAACCTTAGTTCCGGGATCTAACACATTAAACACCTCGTCAGAATAGAATCAGTAGTGTTCTAATGCGAGTAGCTCATTAGAGATAGGATTAGCAATGTCCTAGAATGAGCTAAGCAGATTAGCAAAACAATTTGATCAGTACATCATCATTATCTTTCCTTGTATTCCCTTGCTTTATCATTTATGAAAATTATCAAATCTGTAAGCTTGACTCTTTTCTTGCTTATACAGTATTCCCTTAGATGGCTACACGAGCAGCAGCAGCTAGAGGAGGCCGTGGAGGCCGAGGAGATGCAGCAGGAGGACGGGAGAATATCCCCGTAGTAGTGGAAGGCCCTATTATTCAGCCACCAGCACCAGAAGACTTTGAGATAGATAAAGTAGCAAAGAGGTACAAAAATCTTGGGGGAAAACCTTTTACTGGCACTGGCACAGTGACCGAGGCTATAGCTTGGCTGAAAACCTGTGAGAAAATCTTTGAAGGCATGGGTATGGGAACTAACAACAAAGCCTGACTTGGCATTTGGCTCCTTCAAGAGGAAGCAGAGTTGTGGTGGGATGCCATTACCTCAGAAGATGTCGCTGGTACTGTCCAGACTTGGGAGCAGTTCAAGACTTTGTTCAATGAGAAGTTTGTACCGGAACAAGCTCTAGAGAGGATGCGGGAGCAGTTTGCTAATCTCCAGCAAGGAGACCTCTCTATTCAGGATTATCTAAATAAGTTCACCTAGTTATCGCGCTATGCTCCAGAGCTGATTTTGACAAACAAAGCAAAGAACAAGAGGTTCATATTTGGGCTGAAGCGCAAGTACCACGATAGAGCTATGAGCAACATCAAACTCTCCTTTTCAGAACTGGTAGAGATGGCTTGCAATTACGAAGACATGGATGAGAGGCATGCTAGCCAAGACTGCGCTAAAAGCCAGGCAGGAAATAAGCGCAAGGCTTCAACAGATCAACCCGAATCTAGCATTACCGCGGCCGCTACTCAGAAACCTGCAAAGATCCCGAAAGGAAATTGTTACAACTGCGGGAAGCCAGGTCACTTTTCTAATGTATGCAAAGCTCCGAGGAAAACAAAGGCAAATGACTCAGCCGAATGCTACAACTGCCATAAGAAGGGGCACTATAGCAAGAATTGTCCTTTGAAGAAGAGCGCACAAGTGGCTCATGTCTATGACGGGATGACCCCGCCAGCTACCACCGATGGATCAGGTAAACCCGATGTCTTGGGAGGTACCCTTACCATTAAAAATATTCCTGTTTCTGTACTTTTTGATACCGGTGCATCACGTAGCTTCATTTCTGGTAATATTGTCCATAAGTTAAAATTGAAACAAAGAATTCTAAAAGAACCAATTAAAGTTCAAAACCCGATAGGAGGTTCTGTTAGTCTCAGTTTATACTGCAGGGTGCCTATCTCTTATTCATGTTACAAGTTTCCCATCCACTTAATTGTTATGGATTTATCGGAATTCGATGTTATTCTCGGTTTGGAATGGTTAACAAAATATAAGGCCAAAGTTAGATGCGCAGAAAGAATCGTGAAAGTTAAAACAAAACTTGGGCATATCACTATACCATGTCATGGCTCAGAAATTAATAGAACAGAATTTTGGTCTTCTTTAGAAATTACTCCCCCTTCGATAGAAAAGATACCGGTCGTTAAAAACTATGCGGATGTGTTTGAAGAAGTAGAAAACTTACCGCCGCAAAGAGAAATTGAATTTAGGATAGATCTAATTCCTAACGCCCGACCAGTAGTACATCCAATTAGAAGAATGGCCCCGAAAGAAAAAGAGGAGTTAAGTAGTCAAACCCGAGAATTGCTTTGGAAAGGTCTAATCAGACCGAGCTTTTCAGCATGGGGAGCAGCAGTAGTATTTGTCCCGAAATCAGACGGTACTATAAGACTTTGTGTTGATTACCGAGATCTCAATAAACATACATTGAAGAACAAATATCCCTTGCCCCGAATAGATGATCTGTTAGATCAATTAAATGGAGCAACAGTATTCTCCAGAATGGACCTAGCTACAGGTTTCCACCAATTGCGTATAGCCGAAGACTGTGTTCCTTTAACAGCCTTCAGGGGTCCCGATTTATTCTACGAATGGTTAGTAATGCCGTTCGGCTTGTGTAACGCTCCGGCATACTTCGTCGATCTTATGAACAGAGTGTTCCGTGGTGTATTGAATAAATTTGTTCTAGTCTTCATCGATGACATTTTAATCTACTCTAAGTCAGAAGATGAACATGCAAAACATTTAGAACAAGTGTTGAAAATTCTAAGGAGAAATGTCTTGAAAGCTAAATTATCTAAGTGTGTCTTCTGGCAGAATGAAGTTAAATTCCTAGGCCATGTCGTATCAAAGGAAGGAATTGCTGTTGATCCAAGCAAAATTACAGCGATTCAGAACTGGAAACAACCTACTACCCCCACAGAAGTTCGAAGTTTCCTTGGATTGGCTAGTTACTATCGGAAATTCGTTCAGGATTTTTCAAAGATATCAGGAGTATTGACAAAGCTTACAAAGAAGCATGAGAAATTCAAATGGACACCCGAATGTGAAGAAGCTTTCCAGGAACTGAAACTGAAGTTGACAACTGCTCCAGTATTGACCATTATAGAAGGCAACCAAGACTTGACTGTATGGACGGATGCTTCTGTTAGAGGGCTAGGCGCAGTGTTAATGCAAAAAGGCCAAGTGATCGCTTATGTCAGCCGTCAACTAAAGCCGCATGAAAGAAACTATGCAACTCATGATCTTGAGTTATTAGCCATCGTGTTCTCTTTAAGAATCTGGAGGCATTATTTACTGGGCGAGAAATTCGAACTATTTACGGATCATCAATCCTTGAAGTACCTGTTCACTCAGAAAGATTTAAACCTGAGGCAACAGCGTTGGTTAGAATTCCTTGCAGCATACGATTTTGAAATTCTATACACTCCAGGGAAAGCCAATGTTGTGGCAGATGCGCTCAGTAGAAAGAATGAAATCATCGCCAGTTTTGTCATCACGTCTTCATTAATAGACAGGATCTCGACCCTTCAGAAAGACGATGAATTTGTTCAAAGAATCAGTCAAAGAGTCAAAGGAGGTGAATCCACAAGTTTTCGACTCGATGACAAAGGAGTTCTAAGATTAAAGGGTAGAATTTGCATCCCAAACCTTCCCGAGCTCAAAAGAGAAATACTTGATGAGTGCCACAAGTCCAAATTAAGCATCCATCCCGGTGTGAGCAAAATGTATAACGATATCAAACGTACATTCTGGTGGAGGTCAATGAAAAGAGATATCTCATTATATGTTAGCAGATGCCCCACTTGTCAGCTAGTTAAGAGTGATCAACAAAAATTGGCTGGATTATTACAACCCTTAGAAATTCCAGGATGGAAGTGGGAACAAATTTCGATGGATTTCATCGATGGTTTGCCTCGAACTAAGAAAGGAAACGACAGTATATGGGTAATCGTAGATCGCTTCACGAAGACTGCCCATTTTATACCTGTCCGATCCAACAGAACGGCTCAAAGTCTAGCACAGATTTACTTCAGAGAAATAGTTAAACTACATGGAGTGCCGCTGAATATAGTCAGCGATAGAGATCCCCTATTTACTAGCAAATTCTGGGAAGCATTCCAGGAAGAATTGGGAACCAAATTGAATCTAAGCACCGCTTATCACCCTCAGACAGATGGCCAAACTGAGCGGGTGAATAGAATTCTAGAAGATTTACTGCGGGCTTGCGTTATCGATTTTGGAGGCTCATAGGAAGATCACTTACATTTAGCCGAAGTCTCTTACAAAAATAGCTATCAAGCAAGTTTGGGAATGTCTCCATTTGAAGCATTATACGGTAGACCGTGCAGATCTCCCGCATGTTGGGTAGAACCTGGCAATAGACTTGTGTTAGGGCCCGATATGATTCGAGAAGCATCGGATAAAGTCGATTTCATTAAGAAGCGATTAAAAACCGCACAGAGCCGACAGAAAAGTTATGCGGATGCGAGAAGAAGGGATATATCGTTTGCCGTTGGCGATTATGTTTATTTAAGAGTTTCTCCAATGTGAGGAGTGATCAGATTTGGCAAGACTGGGAAGTTGGCACCGAGATTTATTGGTCCCTTTCCTATACTTGAACGGATTGGAACTCTTGCATATAGGGTTTCATTACCTAATTGGTTGCCTGGTATACATGATGTGTTCCACGTATCCCAACTCAGAAAACATGTTCATGATCCCGACCTTATTGTGGAAGAAGCAGTGCAACATGATATTGACATAAATCCAGAGTTAGCACTCAGTAGAGAGCCATTAAAGATAGTTGGCAAAGAAACCAGAGAGCTAAGGAGAAAAAAGATTCATCTAGTCAAAGTGCAGTGGAGTAGTGATCCTAGAGACTGTACTTGGGAGACTGAGGAAAGCATTAAACAAGCCTATCCCAAATGCAGAGTGGACATCTCTGACTAACTCCGGTGCAAGGTACCTTTACAATACTTTGCATTTACATTTTATTTCCTGCTTAACTATTATTTCCTTTTCGAGGACGAAAAGTTTTAAGTGGGGGAGATTGTAATAACCCGGAAAATGTGAACCAATTTAAAATTTTTAAATTAGGTTATTACCAAGAAATTTGAGTAGTTGAAATAGCCTATTTCCATAAAATATAGGATTGGGTATAATAATGGCAGTTTGAAATTTTGAATACAAACTTTGTCTGATTGTACTGGGTGGAAAATATAACGGATTTTAACGAAACTGAAAATATTTAAATCTGTTTATCAATACCTTTCTAACGAATCTTAAAAATCGAAATTTCATAACGGAAATCAACAGTTATGGCCAAATGAATTTTCAGAAAGGTCGCTATATAGTATATATAGCCCTTGAAAATTGAGATTTTGCATACGACCTTGGAATTCGACGAAACCACTATTGTTGGGTCCGGGATGTCAAATTATTGCTAAGTTTCAAATTTCATAATTTTTGAAGCTAGTATGTGAGCGGGGCAAAAGATAACGTGTTTGGTCAAATTCTGTTAAAAAGGGTCGACCTAAAAATGGCCGTTTTTCAAACGAGCTCAGAATTCGACAAAACTGGTTTTGTTAGGACCGTATCGTCAAAACAAAGCTAGATTTATTTTTCTGGAATTTTTCGATTTAGTTTGTGGCCCTGGCAAATTGAAATGTACGTTTAAATTAAATATCGAATGTTTTATATTTTAATTTGAAAAATAACTGACTGTAACAGTCGAAATGGCCAACGAAACATATCCCATTGTATCCGGAATGGGGGTATTTAGCTAGGGGCGACAGTCGTTGGGTTTAAAAAGGAGTCTGTTTGCAAAAACACTATTTAAAAATTTCTATAAAGCTCTGGCCAATAGGAAATTTTCTTTTATAAAAAAAAACACGAAGAAACCCTAGCCGCCGCGATTTGGACGACTCAGGAAGCACGAAGCTTCTCGTCGACTTTGCCGCCGCCTCAGGCGATTTCGCCGCCACCGCCAGTTAGAGCTTCTGACCGCCGTAGTCCCCTCTCCACATCCGACCCAGTCTCGCCACCATCAGAGCCGCCGCAATCGAGTTCTGGCGCTCCAAAGTCGGCACGTTTAAGCCGCCGCCCAGGGTTCATCTCGACGTCGAACAGGAGGAGACTGGTGGCGCCGGAAAGCTCTTCCCTCCCTCGACGACGTCCAACAGTCTGATCATCCTATAGAGCTACAAATCAAGAGAAAAATCCAAACCTAGAATTGAGCAGGTTTGAAAACTAACGGCTTATATAATTTTAAACGTTTTTAACACTTTAAAGCGTTGCAAAACTTTGAAAAATAATATCTTTTTCGTTCTTTAACGAAATTTGATGAAACAGGAGACACCGTGACCGCAAGGAGGCTCTCTACATTCTAGGAGAAGCCGCGGATTTTTCTGACCTTCCTACGATTTTTAGCACTGCAATAACCAATGTGAGGAATCTAAACTATTTGTGTGAATGAAATCGCGTTGTATAAATTATATAAGCGAAGTGTAAATTATATACGCATTGTATACCTCATGTACATGTGTTGTATAAGTTATATTAGCGATGTATAAATTATACAAGCGTTGTTTGAAACATATATGCTTTGGATTATGATGAAATGCAAGTGAATTATTATATTATATATATATATACTCCCCTCGTCCACAGACCATGGACGATATTTATTGCTTGTGATTGACGTGATATTATATGGTATGACGAATGGTTGGAAATAATTGTTTGTGGTTGATATTATGGTTGAAAATTACCTTTATGGTTGAAAAATACCTTTGTGGTTGAAAAATACCCTATTGTGGTTGAAACAAATTAGAATAGGATTGTGGAATTGAAAATAAAACATGCCGCCTGCGTGCGAACTAGATGCATGATCCCCATTGTCAAAAACCGCGAGGTTTTAAGGTAGAGCGAGGAGTCGTACTAGGGACGGTCCCGGTTTTAACTACCCTGCCGTTATGCTGCCGAAATTTTCTGAAATATCTATGTGTTAGAATAT
Source organism: Allium sativum (assembly GCA_030737875.1). Taxonomy (NCBI): domain Eukaryota; kingdom Viridiplantae; phylum Streptophyta; class Magnoliopsida; order Asparagales; family Amaryllidaceae; genus Allium; species Allium sativum. Next base: position 1,014,838,423 of record CM060924.1, read on the forward strand.
TTTTCATTCGTGGAAATAAATTATACAAACTATATCGAATATTCATGTGTTGAGTTGCAATTCATTCGTTGAGTTGAAATTCATGTGTTGAATATTATTCGAATTTAAACAAATTGCTTTAGCGATAAAAATCACATTTTTATATATATTCAAACTACATCGAATATTCATGTGTTGAGTTGCAATTCATTCGTTGAGTTGAAATTCATGTATTGAATATTATTCGAATTTAAACAAATGGCTTTAGCGATAAAAATCACATTTTTATATATACACAAACTATATAGAATATTCATGTGTTGAGTTGCAATTCATTCGTTGAGTTGAAATTCATGTGTTGAATATTATTCGAATTTAAACAAATGGCTTTAGCGATAAAAATCACATTTTTATATATACACAAACTATATAGAATATTCATGTGTTGAATTGCAATTCATTCGTTGAGTTGAAATTCATGTGTTGAATATTATTCGAATTTAAACAAATGGCTTTAGCGATAAAAATCACATTTTTATATATACACAAACTATATAGAATATTCATGTGTTGAGTTGCAATTCATTCGTTGAGTTGAAATTCATGTGTTGAATATTATTCGAATTTAAACAAATGGCTTTAGCGATAAAAATCACATTTTTATATATACACAAACTATATAGAATATTCATGTGTTGAATTGCAATTCATTCGTTGAGTTGAAGTACATGTGTTGAATGTTATCATCTTTTAAAAATAAAATGAATCGACAATGAAAACTATATTTTTATAGTGAATAAGAAGTGTTAAAAATACACATGTGTGGAATAAATATTTTTGATGATAAAAATATTCCTTTTATCATGTATACGCTTAGTTAAAAATACACATGTGTTGAAATCAATAATAATTTGCTAGAAATATTATTATTAGCTTTGTTCTGCATATATATACATGTGTTGAACAGGAAAAATGGATTAGCTGTAGAGTAAAGAAATTATTTGCGTGCCCGATAAATAGGTGAGCCTTGATGAGTTGGCTGCGCAATTTTATTTATATATCAACTCCTGTGAATGCCATTGGATGCGGAGTGCTGGTTTTTCTGTGTGAAATAATAAACAACGCCATAGGATAGTAACAATTAATTTTGAACTACACTACATGGCATACTTCTTGACGATAAGCATACTTCATCATATTCCACATAAGCAATTGGAGCTTGTGTGACGAGGTGGAAGATTTACCATACAAGCAAGAGGCTTGTATGGCGATGACTATGTACTACAGGTTGAACTGATGACTGATATGGACTATATAAATTATAACGATAAATTGCCAGATTAATAAAAACCCTACACGGGTCTGGAGTTGACAATAATCACGTCGCTATAGTTATTAGATACGGCACATGGACTATTTATTTCCACACGGAAACGGGGTGACGGGAATTTATTCTCTGGAGTGATTATCAGTACATGCTCCCCCGTAAACACCAGAATATATCACTATAAATATGTGAATGCTTTTTAGGATTTATTGGGTACCTAATACGGCCCAATAAATTTCCAAACCCCTCCCCGTACAAAGGAGGTTATGGCGAAATTTTTCGAAATATTAAGGCGTTAGTGAAATATTTGAAGTGAAAACGAAGTTGAAAATATAAAATAAACCATAGTTGAAACAATAGAATGAACTATATTTATATATATAAATATAAATATAATTAAAGGGAATAAAGGCCGTGCAGTTCGCGTTTCGGAATCGTAATTTGAAACGATTAGTACGAGAAATCCGACCATCGGATTTTCCCGAAACCGCAATCGCTGGGTTCGCCTTGGAAATATCTTTCCAACGGCACCAACCTTGTAAAAATCCAACGGTTGGATTGTCCGGAATGTTTAATTCAAATCTGAGGAAAAACAGCGCCAGAATCGTTTATATTTATATATAAATATAAATATAATTAAATTAAATCGAATAACGACGCTGCAGTTCGAATTTTGAAACCGTAACTTCAAATGACTAGTGTGGAAGATCCGACCGTCGGATTCTCACGAAACTGGAACCGTTGGGTTCGCTTTGGGAATATCTTCCCACTGATATAGACTTTGTAGAAATCCAACGGTTAGATTTTTCGATATGTGTAAAACAAATTAAGGGAAAAACAGCGCCAATGCCACGGCACGACCTGAAACGTCGTTTAATTAAATATGGCCATTTTTAAATGAATAAAAATGGCGAAGAATCGTTATAAAATATTACAAGCAATATTGATTGAAAATAAACCAATTGGGCTTGAATTGTTTGATATTTGATGGTTATTTGTGTATGACATGAAAATAACACTAAAGAACCGAAAGATGGATGTCGAATAATATAACCATAAAATAAATCGATTTAAATTCTAATAACGTAAATTATTTGAAAAGGCCGAGCTAACCCTCATTTCAAATAATTTATCGAGCGATTCGAATTGGAGAATGCAAAGACGATTCAAGACCGACGATCTTCGTATCGGTTGGATGGGCGCTACTGAGGTTCCTAACCGGAGTAGCTACCGGAAAGGGACGGAAGTAGTAGTCGTCTGAACGTATGTGTTGATTGGACGGATATACGAGGAATTTGACGCCTCTGGTTTCGTTCAGGCCCAGGACGGACTTGTAAATGGACTGTGTGTCTGACATTGGATTTTGTTCTATACTGATTGATCTCTGTTAAATATATATCTGTTTGGCGGCGGAGAATTTATTCTTTTGCTTAACGCCCTTCTCTGAGACATACGAGCTCAGAGGTTATATATCGATGGAAATCAATCGTATGGAGTGGACTGCCTATATGGCATGCCAAGATGCTATGATCAAGGCTTCTGTTGCAAAGCAAAGTCTTGTGGATGATGATCAAAGCAAGGTCTACGTGGCCTAGCTTTGTGCATTACGTAGATTCGCGAACCTCACACCCCGGTATGAGTTTAAAACGGGATACGGACTGCAGGGAGAGCACGACGTTTCTTTCTAGCTATGGTGGTGTCAGTGACTTACCAGCCCTGACATATATATCTACTTTTAACCTTTGTGGTTGTTGGAATGCGAGGCGCGTCGATTATTGGTCTGTAAGGACCGGTAAACGTGTGTTCAGGCATAATTAATCCTCTAACGTAAGTGAGGACCGGCCCTGAAGATCCAGGATACCCAGTGTGCGTAGTCCTGAGGCATTTGCTAGAGTGTCTCGAAGCGGAGAGGAGCTTGCCCCTTGCCTCGACTCATGACGGAAATCCAATTTCCAATACGAAATAACGGACTTGATTGTAGAACTAGCATGGCGACATAGTATATGGTAGCTTTGCCGTCTATGATTGATATTTATGATGCTATTCATTTTTGAAACATATATGCACTAGTAATAATATCAAATGATTTCGCTTTATACGTATCAAGCATATTTGGCTATTATAAGGTAAAACTCTATCCTCCGGCTTGCGTTGCATTGTGTGATGGGACCTGAGTCTTATAATGGCTTCATTCTTTCTAAAAGCATTGCGTTGTTTTAAAAGAATTTACTTTGTTTTAAATGCACTAGCAATCACTGGAGTAAACCCGTTCCGCGAAAGTGGCGTGGTCCTATTATTTTCTATTACTGTTGTTTGACTGTTAAATAGATTCCTCATACCAGTCTCCATGACTGACTCGTTGTTTGTTTCACTTTGCAAACGCGGGTGCCCTTATTTTCACATGGGCAGCCTAGTACACAGGTGACAGGTGGTTTTTGGTTCTGCACAGCTGCATAGAGTGCATTTTTGGCTCATGGCGAGGCTGACTTCACAGAGATGACTTTGACATTTACCGCCATTACTGTATTTATATTATGATTCCGCCACGGGCGATGCAGACTGCTTTACTTTTCGTATTTCTTGTTATATGTATATGTATTCCGCCTTTGGCGATGTAGACTGATACCCTTATTATGTCTCACTGCATGTATGTATTCCGCCTCTGGCGATGATGACTGATCACTTTCCTTTTTATTTACTAAGTATATCCCACGTTATGCTATTCTGATATTCCTACATGTTGTGATTCCGCTGTCATATCCATGTAAAATTATTTTATTTATTGTTTCTGCTATTATCTGTACTCTGCTATGATGATTAATGTGTTATATCCCAATGATTATCCTTAATACCGCCCCTCGGATTTTGGGATCGTCACAGGACATATGCAAAATAAAAACAAACATGAAAACAAGACCTGTTTCTGAAGTGGTACAACAAATTAAATTAACAATTTCTAGTCAGTTGATTTTATTTTAGATACCTCAACTTGTCACAAATTTTCAATATAAATCAAGTTTTCAAATGTTAATTTCCAGTTTGGCCAGTTAGTTTGGTCGATAACATAGTGCAGCCATGAAATAAATTCTTAGCTTGCTTGGCACAGTTTGTAAAGTGGTATTCTATTTTTCTCATGTATGGCTAGACAAATCAATAAGGTCAAGCAGTATTTAGGCATCATCGCTTATTCTTTATTCGATAAAAATTTTAAAATTTATGATTAAGTACATACACCTAACTTAGAAGACCAAGGTTTACCACCCATGCACTGCCTCGCGGACTAACGGAGAGTCGGTAAAGAGCTTGGCGGATTGTGCAGGCCGACTTTGACTTTGTCAACAACGTGTCGGTAATCCTTAGGTGTCCAATCTCATAAAATGAGACCAAGATATTCCAACGCTGACTTTGTCAACAACATGTCGGATAGAGCTTGGCGGGTTTGCACACCAACGCTTGATATACAAGCAATGTTGGATACCCTTGGATTACTATTATTATTATTGAAAATATAAGCACAAAAGAGAGTTATGCGAATTCAACTTAACACAACTTAGTTTTAAAGATTCGAAAATCCAATATAAGTATTTTAAGTCCTCCACTTATTTAAACAAATTCTACATTATAGAATAGATTTCATGGCCATCACCTAAGAATCTCCCTATGTACCGGTTACACTATTATCCCTCAAAATTAAACTTTTCATTATATTTCTTATTCGATCTAAGTTGAGAGAAAAAAAATACTATCAACTGACTAATAATTATTAACTTATTTTGTTGCATCAAACTAAAATGAGTCAAGTTTAAAAAAAATGGCATGTTAGTACAGTCTAAAATGCATGATGGTCCTATTTAAATGGCTGAAAACGAAAAGAAAGAAAAATGAAAAATGAATGAAATGCAGACTCCCCCCACACTAGAACTAAACAGTGTCCACACTGTGAACGTTTCCTAAATTTGAAAGATCGTACCCAAAGGTGAATGAGATGCAGAATTATTTGAAGAATGAAATGCAGTCTAGCCACTATATGTGAATGCCAATCATAAACAAAATGAAATCTATAACGGTGATGAGTGTTATGTGAAAAATGATATTTTCTTTTTCCCCTACACTTGCCTCTATCGAAAATGATGTATGATGATTTCCTATATGGTTTTTGAGATACAAGAGGCATGTCAATAAATTCCGAAATCAAAATCTTTCTTATGAAAATGTTGTTGTGCCAATGATTTATATAATTAAGATGCAGATTATCCCGTAAAATTTTCTTAGGTTTTTCTTCTTGGTCCTCGGTAAGATCAGAGGCCAAGATTATGGGAGAATTTCTCGAAAATTCCAAGTGATCAAACTCAAAGTCTTGTGGCAGGGGTTTGAGGTCTAACTTAGGAAGTTCGTGTATGACATTAGTCAATGTTCCTTGGTTAGATTCAGATGACATAGGTTTTGGGTCAAGAAGTTCATTTAATTCAGAAATGTATTCGAGCTCATCAAAATCAGAGTTGAAATGGTTAAAACACATTTTCAAGGCTTCAGAAGTGTCAATAAAAGTTTCATCAACTGTGGTCTGAATCATGCTAATTTTATCAATCTCCAAATCCCTTGAAGAATTATGGTGGCTAAGACTTTTCTCAATCATCGTTATTAAATTTGGAAAATACAAAACTTAAATTTGACACATGTAGCTATTATTACAAAATAAATAACGTACTCAAATATATTTTATTAGTTGATAATCTCGATTTGAAGGGGGAAGAGTGTCTTATGGTCGTTCACGTATAGTATAAATACTAAGGGATTCGACCAATGTTTTACGGGAAGTATGCAACCTCTTTTGCTAGAAGTTCAATAAATTGAACTAATATATATCCGCGATCAAAGTGTTGAGACAATCAATTTCATAAAATACACTCTAGCAGTAAAATATTTTGAAAATCAAATCAGATTTTATTCTTGAAAAGCGATAAGAGTGATGCTTATAATTACGGAAATTCGTTCCTCACCAAATCAATGTAGAAATTTCCGGCAACACAACAGTCACACAAGAATAATTACAAAAATAAAAATTGTACAAGGAAGCCGCTGCCCCTGCAGAATTTTTTTACAAGCAATGTCTGTATTTTTCTTTGCAACAGAGCACCTGTAGAGTTCAGAAATTATTACAGTGGGGCATGGCTGTCCATCCAGAAAAAATGAGTAGCGTCAATGATTGAAATCTCACTATTTTCAATTTCTTTTGATTTCTGAAATCTTGATTTGTTGCTTGAACTCCAGTCACCTTGTCCTTAGTTCGAAACTCTCTTTTTTTGGGTTTTTTTTGAATGAATTGAATAACAAAAAAAAGCACAAGAAAAAGAAACAAAGGAATTAACAAAAAAAAGCTATCTTTTTGGAGAAGATGGTGCTGAAGTGTGGATTGAAAAAAAATTGTGGTGAAATGAGATTATATGAGAGGGAGGGGTATTTGATCAGAGGGAAGAAATGAAGCAGGGAAAAATAATTGAAAAAAAAAATGAATCTTTTTATGACCTTCCCTTTTTTTATTATTGTTGAAAAAGTGGACAAATAGGAAAGAAACAAATGACAAAAAAAATGGGAAGAGAGAATTGTAAAGGAAGAAAGAAAAGTAAATGTAAAAGATTTGGAAAAGAAATTAAGAAGGAAAAGCAAAAAAAGAGAAGACAAAAACAAAAAGAATTTTTTTCTTTTGTTTATTTTGTAAAATTAGAAGAGACAGAAAAAAATGAAAAAGGAAAAACTTGAAAAGGGAAAGAAATAAATGGAGAAAGGAAAGAAAATTAATTACAAGGCAGAGAAGAGAAATTTATATAAGGAATTTTTTTCTTCAGCAAATTGTAAAAGAAGAAAGGATGCGAGATATTAGTAAGAGGGGAAACAAACGAAAGAAAGGAGAAAGAAGTTGAAAACAGGGAAGAAATAAAAGAAAAATGGCAAGATTTTTTTTTTTTGAACTTGTAAATGAAGAATGAGAAGTAATTGTATTGAAAATTGGAAAGGAGGAATAAAGAGGAAAGAAATAAAAAGTGGATTTTTTTTTGAAAAGAATGGAAATTTGTAAGAGAAGAAAAGAAATCAAATGTATTGAGAACAAGAAAGACAAAAGAAGAAAGGAAAAAAATTGCAAAAGAGGAATCTTTTTTTTGAAATTTGTAAAAAGAAAAATAATGTAGATGATTGGAAAGAAAGTGGAAAGATGGAAAGAATAAAGGAAAATTGAAAGTTGTTTTTTTTTAATGAAGGAGAGAGCCGGAAAGAAATAAATGAAAAAAATGGAAAGAGAGATTGTAGGAGGTGAATGAGAAATGCAATTGGAAAGAAATAAAAAAAAAGAATGCAAGTTTTTTTTATGAAAATTTGAACAAGAAGAAAGGGAAAGAAATGAATGGTAAAAACCCAAACAAAAAAGGAAAAAAAATTAAAAGATGAAGGAAATAAGAGAAAAAAAGCAAGGTTTTTTGAGTAGAGAGGAAGGGTATAAGAAATTGAGGAAAGAAATAAAAGCAGACAAAAACAAGAAAAAAATCAAAGTAGACAGAGAAGAAATTGAGAAAGTTTTTTTTCTTCAGAAAGTTGTAGACAAAAGATGGAAACAAATAAAAAGAAAAGGAAAGGGAAAAGAAAAATGTGAAAATCAGCGAGGTGGTAGAAAGATGGAAAGAAATTGAAGAAAAATTAGCAAGTTTCTTTTTTTTGTATATATTTTTTTCTTTTTGAAGAAGGAATTAGATTGGAAGAAATGCAAACAAAAAAAAGAATAAATAAATGAAAATAAAAAGAAGGAAAATTAAAAGAAAAAGGAGCAAGATTTTTTTCCTTGTTTTTGGGAGATTGTAATATCAATAACTAATATCAAATCTGCCAATCAAGATTTTTTTTTTTTTTTTGAAGATTGACGCAGAAGTATAAAAAGGAAAAACAATTTAGAAAGGAAAGAAAATCAAGGCAGGCCAGAAACAACAATAGAGAATTGTCTTTTTTTTGTAATTAAATTATTGAAAAGAGGAAAAGAATTGTGAGAAGGAATGAAACAAAAGAAAATTGGCAACTTTTTTCTCTCATGTGTAGAAGATTACGGTATGAACAATCAATACCAAATCATCTAATTGAGAATATTTTCTATATATAAAAGAAAACAAAAATGAGAAAATAAAAAAAATGAAAACTAACACGAATCAGAAATTAAATAAATAATAAAATTTAATCCTTACCTCCCCGGCAACAGCGCCAAAAACTTGTTCGACGCTTTCCTATGAATTAGAAAAGCGCGAATTTTAAATTAAATACTGCAAGCGTACAGGTGTGTAGCATACAGGTCGAACACAGGGAGGTAAATTAAAATCAAATTATTTATCTAATCTCTTGGGCGAGTTAGACGAAACCTGGAGATTTTGTTGAAATAAAAACAAATTGAAATTGCGAACTTAGGATTATCGTTGAATCTAATCAACGATTAATCACTAAAGAAAGTAAATTGCAAAACAAGAACAACAATGCAGAAAATAAAAGTGCAGAATAAGAAGAACAACAAAAAAATAAAATTAGGATTGTCGTTGAAACTAATCAAACGACTAATCACTAATGAACAAATGTAAAATACAACTAGTACTCTACCGAATCTAATCGGGTAGATGACACTAGTTGCTAAAAAAATACTAGAAAATAAAAGAAGAAGAAGAAGAATTTTTATTAGAGCAATGGAATACAGAAAATGAGATGCCCGTTACAATGGGTATACATGTGCTTATATAGGTGAACTGAAAAACCCTAATCCTCTAATGGGCCATGACTCAACCTCTTGAAAATAATATATTCACAAATAAAAGAGATAAGATAAACTTGAAATATTTCATGCAGCTTTCCTCTTTTGATTGGTCATGTGGCAAATTGATTGGCATTTTACAAGAGATTTGAAGTTGATTGGTAAATTGATTGGCATCATGATTGGCATCTATCTAATCAAATCTTCATCTTTATGGAGAATAAAAAATGAAAGATTCCCTTTGATTTATATATGAAGAATACTTCCAATTCTTGAAATATTTATTAGTGTATATCATATATTCATACATATGAATATATATACACACCATAAATCACTAATCCATAAATTCTTCAAAGCAAGGGAGGCAGTGTGAACGCGTTCCATTCTTCAGCAAAAAGAGAGTTTGATGGGAATCGAACCCAGGTTTTTCTGTACAGATTTCCATGCCTTAACCAATGTGCTACGGCTTCATTTGTGATTGAAAACTTGTTGAGATGGGAAAATAGCTTCTTTTTCTTATCAGTGGTCTTTTATTTAATGAAGGAAACAATTAATCAATGACTTGTAAAAACACACAAAATATCCAAAGTAGCAATTATTTATATACAATAAAGATAAGATATAAGCATAAAAATAAACACTTTTCTGTGCTAATCAACTTGCTTAAAGAATGAATTTAGAAATTCAAATGAAGTTTTGAAACTAGATTTGAATATAGAAATTCAAATAGAGATTTGAAATAGAATTTTAATTCAAATGGAGATTTGAAATAGAATTTGAATTCAAATGGAGATTTGAAATAGAATTTGAATTCAAAGGAATTGAAATAGAATTTGAATTCAAAGGAATTCAAATAGATTTGAATAAAGAAAGTTCAAATGAAATTTTAAATGGATTTTTTTTATAGAAATTGAATGGAGTTTAAATATAGAAAATTCAAATATGAGTTCAAATATAGAATTAGAATATAGGAATGAAATAGAATTTGAAATAGGCATTGCATATAGAACTCAAATAGATTTGGGATGGGAAATTGAATATAAAATTAGAATAGAATTGAAATAGATTTGAATATAGAAATTCAATTGAAGTTTGAAAACAGATTTGAATATAGAAATTTAAATGAAGTTGGAAGATAGATTTGAATAGAAATTAAAATGGAGATTGAAAAGGAATTTGAATATAGAATCCAAACAGAAGTGAAATGAAAATTTGAATATAGAATTCAAATAGAAGTGAAATGGAACTCGAATACAGAATTCAAATGGAAGTGAAATAGATCAGAAATGTTATGTTGAAACTGATTTGATATATATTAAAAATATATCAGAATGGAGTTGAACTTATATAAACGAAGTTTTAAAACGTATATATATATATATATATAATTAAAACGAACTCGCCGTAGCGCTGCAGTTCAAAAATTGTCGTTTCGAACTTCAATTGAGTATGCAGAGCTCAATTGAAGTCGGAATTCTTTGAAACAAGAAACGTCAGGACCGATTAGATAATAGTTTTCTAATGGAAGAGAAAAATCTGGATTTCGTCGTATAAATTTTGAGTTATGTCAAAAATCAATTTTTTAGAAAAGCAGCGCCAAAAAATCGTTTTAAACCTATAATGGGTTAATTAAATAAATAAAGGAATTTTAAAGAAATAAATTCTGAATTTTCCATTAGAAAAATCCACACTGGAGATATAAAGTAAATGTGAGCTGCAGTGAAGTAAGTGAAATGATTTTTGAAACAAAAATCAGATTTTTGATTTCTGAATAGAATTAACTAAATTGTATAGAAATTAGTTAATGAGATTTCGAATGGATATTGGGTTTTGAATAAGTAAATTCGATTTGAAAATTTATATTCGAAATCAAAAAGGAAACTAGAATTGAGATTGAAAATCAATTTGGTTATGAGCAAGTTAAATGTTTTTTTGAACATGTTATGTTCAAAAAAAGAAGTTAAATAGGCAAAATAGCTAAATAAAGGAATAGATGAGCGAAACTGAATACAAACAATTGGATTGAGTTGAATTGAATTGAAAACAGGTGAGCATGTGTTAAGACAGGTATGGGATGAAGTATATGAAGATTTTAATTTATGTGCCCGACAAAAAGGTACATGTTTAAATTCATATATGAGGTTTTATGCGCCGTATCGGCAAGCCGCTTGGCTTTTTCTTTTTCTTTTGGATTGAAAAGGGCCATGGGAGGCTATTTGAAATATCCCGAAGCTCCCGGTACAGGGGAAGTTATGGCGAATTTTTCCGGGAATTTAAGGAGTTAGAATATTTTTAAGAAAATATGATAGTTAGTAATCAATATATCAATATATATTGAATTCGATAAGGAAACGAATTTAAAATAGAATGTTATAACCATAAGGGAAATCTATAAATTAGAAATAGAAAGTGAACCATATACATGTTTTAGTTAAATGAATAATTGGGATTTATAGTGTGTTTATTCGAGGTAAGTGGTTTTGCTGTTTTGAAGTTAATAATGTTTCCAGTCAAGGTCTAAGAGGTAATTTTACCCCAACTTGATTGATTTCATTTTTAATTGATAAATAGCAAGATCCAGTCTCGAAGAGAAGTGTTTGAATAATAGTTTGGTTGAATAAAATATTTTGGGTTGTTGTAACGATGTTAGAATATTTCATGTTCTTCGCTTTTCCCTTTTGTGTTTATAAGTTAGGCTAAAATATCGAGCCTAACATTCCTTGTAATTTTGCGAACGTACAAACGGGTGATATCGTTGGGGTAAACATGAAATTATATGTAATTGACAGGCTTGGCACATGCTAATGATTAGTGACATTTAAATGGTATAATTTTTATATACCAAAAATTATGAACTTGATTTAGAGGGAAAATGGGCCATGACAATAAATTGTTGACAATTTACATATAAACACGGAAGGACAAATATATAAATTTAGAAAAGATGAATATGCCTAACCCAAGGTTACATTGAGTTACGGTATAAGACTGCCCAGAACCGCCCGGCAAATCCAGCAACCGTAACAATATAGATCTAATGTGGGTGGTTAGTGCATTAAGCCCAAAAAGGACCCGAGGTTAGACTGAGTTGCGGTGTAAAGATGCTCGGAACCGACCGACACATCCAGTGACTGCAACAATATCTGTCTAATGTGAGTGGTTAGTGATTTAATGAATAAATTAAAGCTAAAACAAGAGTGGAATGGTAGGGTTAAGTAAATTTAGAACATTTAACCGTAATAACATGTTAACTAGGCAAGTTGGTGAGGTTAAGTAAAATTAGAACACTTAACCGTCATAACATGTTAATTAGACAAGTGGGTGAGGTTAAGTTAATAGGACACACTTAACCAATATATATATATATATATATATACATATATATATATATAACATGATGTGTGATAGGGTTAAGTAACACATGAGGAACAGTTAACCAATATATATATATATATAACATGATATGTGATAGGGTAAAGTAACACAAGAGGAACACTTAACCAATATATATATATATATATGTATATATAACATGATGTGTGGGCAGGTTAAGTTAACATGAATGAATGGATAACACTTAACCATTAAAATGAACATGCTTGAATCAGTGGAAGGGTTAAGTACATATCGGGGTTGGTGGGTAATATTAGTACATATAGGCCCACAAACTTAACATTAAAATAAACATGCTTGAATCAGTGGAAGGGTTAAGTACATATCAGATGGGTGGGTAATATTAGTACATATGGGCCCACAAACTTAACCTTTAAATAGACATGCTTGAATCGGTGGGAGGGTTAAGTACATCACGTGTAGGTAGGTAATATTGTTTATAAAGGCCCACAAACTTAACCAGTAGGAAACCCTAGTAACGGGGACCCATTTCAGCAGTAACCCACATATATGTATCACGGTACCTTGAGCTAAGCAGGGTGGGGCACGATTACTGGGCTGATTATAGGCGGTCGATATAGCGGCTGGGGGTACATCAGTGTAGGTTCCAGCGGATTACGGGCGTGCACGTACTCCAAAGTGGAAAAAGCAGGCATTAGTTTTACACTATGCATTCTTGAATCATGTCGGGGTCGCTATCATAAGGATTGATACACCTTGTGGTGGGACCAGCATAGGGTAGCTACACGCAAGAGAGGTCCGATTGACACAGACACATGGCAAGTTGAGACACTAGTTAGGTGGTGCAGAGGTTATAGTAATGGGTGCGATCACATGTTCAACCTATCTTGTCTTATTTTAGGGTATTGTCCTTTGTTTTGTTACTCCTATCATGATCCCTTTTCCTTGTTTAAATGCTAGTAATCACTGAACTTACCAGACATATTGTCTGACCCGTTTTCTCTCGTCTTCTTTTCTTCCGTCCCCCCCCTAGGTAGTCAGGGAGGGAATAGCTCAGGTTAGTTTGGACCGTTACTCTTTCCAAGCTTGGAGACTCTTTGACGTGTTGCCTTGGACTCTCTCTTCTACTGCTATGGCTGGCTCATGCTTTATTTGGGGAAATCATTTTATGCTTGTTTATTTTTATTAAACAAGACAGATACTTTGGTATTGTAAAACAATCTTTGTAAAAGCTGTTTATCAATGAAATAAAGTTTTATTTATTTGTCGCTGCTTTAATTGTCTGTCTTGTAATTTATCTGCATCTTTTACCTATAACTCTCCACCGAAGTTAAGGCATTCCCTTTGTGAGTGACCTTAACAGAGGTGGGGTGTTTCACTTGGTATTAGAGCTGAAGTTTACCAGATCAGATAAAAGATTTGAAAAATTATTTTCAAAACAGTTTTAAAAGAAGCATTTTCAAAAGAAAGGTTTTGTTTTAAAGGCATATTCCCCAAAGCCGTATGCACTATCTTTTGATCCTCTGTTTGAATCCTTGTTTCCTTCATTCCTGAGTTTCCGGGGCTCCTGGATTTCTAGGAGGTAACCTCATCGCAGCATGGTTCTGTAGGCTTGATAAGACTACGACACCTGACAAAGGGCGAAGAAGTGCCCAACTTACATATATAGCTGTAGTAGTTTCAAAAGGATGGCAAAGATGAGAATGAGGGAGTTTGGCTAAGGAGCACCGCTTATCATCCTCTGACAGAAAAGTGTGAGTAGGATTTTGGAAGACCTTTTGCGGAAATGTTAGCATGGCACAGCAGAAGTTGTAGTGCCGAGTATACTAGAAGGAGAGGAGGTGGAACGAGAGGCGACAGTGATATGAGTTACAACTCAAATTTTGGAAACAGAAATTACGGAGCTACGTAATCGTGAAGTTAAGATAGTCAGAGCACAATGGAGTGAAGCTCAAGAAGATGCGACTTAGAAGACTGAAGATAAGACACACGCATCATATCCTTTTTCTTGAGGATATATCCTCGATCTTTTTCTAGGAATCTTATGCATACTTTAAAGCCAAGTGGAACACCAACCTGTTGGTGGGAATCCACAGATAAGCTTATACTTGGGCCAGACATGATTAGGGAAACCTCAAAAAAGGTGGACCTAATAAGAAGACGAATGAAGACTGGTCAAGATAGACAGAAGTCCTATGCAGATAAAAGAAGGACCGACCTTGAGTTTGAGGTTGGAGACAGAGTGTTCCTTAAAGTATCTCCTTTGAGGAATGTTGTTCGCTTTGGATCCAAAGGGAAATTGGCACCTAGATTCATAGGACCATTTCCTATCATTGAAAGAATTGGGACGATGGCCTACAGATTAGAGCTACCTGAAAAGTTGGCTGGAGTTCACAATGTATTTCATGTTTCTCACCTACGGAAGTGCTTACATGAGTCTGCGGAAGTGATGGAACCAAAGATACTAGAAGAGTTAGAAGTGGAACGAGAAGCAACAGTGAGAAGAATCCCAACTCGTATCTTGGGAACGGAAGTCAAAAAGCTACGCAACCGTGAAGTCAAGCTTGTTAAAGTACAATGGAGTGACAATGAGGAAGACGCGACTTGGGAGACCGAAAGCAAGATACGCGCAGCCTACCCTTATCTTTTTTAGGGTACATCTTTGATCTCTCCTTTATCATAAGTTTATTCATGCTTAGTTATCATCTCGGTCCTATTTCTTGATCCTTAGTAGAAATAAATAGATGTAAACATGTATTTGAAACATGTTATGGTTGATGGTTGCAAAGTGGTTGCAAGTGGTTGCTAGTGATTTTTGTGGATACATATGCACATACACATTAGGTTCTAGATCAGCTCAATCACTTTCATATAGCATTTACATATGAATGCATGAAATTGTATGTGGATTGAAACTTGATGTGTTATCATATGGACGTTGCATTTGTATGAATGATTGTGCACTCATGTAGAATTATGAATAGGAAAAATTGCATACATAATGGACTCATGGCACTCTCATGATTCCCATTGAGGAGGTCAACTGGATCAGTAGACCGCCTGAGTTTGCACTAGATAAGAGACATATACACACACTCTGCATATGTTCATATGGCATTAGAAGTCTTTTAAGGACAATGGATGCTTGTGGATGATGGATGAGTAGATGGATGATTGGATGTTAAGATGCATTCTTCTTAACTTGAAGATTTCGGGGACGAAATCCTTTAAGGAGGGGAGAATGTAACACCCCGAATTTTCTAAGAATATTAAAATTAACAAATTCAAGAACACTTAATTTTTAGAAGAAGAATTAAGTGAAATGGGTTGCGCTATTACGTTCATCTCAAAATTTTGGTCAAGATAGACATTTGGTTTGCATAAAACGGATACCTTATGAAGAAGTTATTAAGCCTTGAAGTTTTTATGCATATGACAAAAATATATATATAGATATATATTAAAATTAAATAAATAAATATGCAAAAAAGTTCCAAACAGCGAATCGGGAGGGGGAATAACCGAACTGGCCCATTTTTGAGGTCGACCCAAGCCCCGCTGGGTTGACTAGGGGTTGAATCAGGGTGTTTGGCTATCAACCCGTGGGCCGATTCTCTCTAAGGCAGATGTGGCATCTGATTGGTTCTGATGGACTCCTTGCTGAGTCATTAGGGCTGATGTGGCTATTCTATCTTGTCTGAATGGCTTTGATTTGCTCTAGGTTAATCTAACGGTTCTTATTTAATCAAACTTCTATATAAGCAACCTAATACCTCAACCCTAAATCATATTAAAAAATCAAACCAAGAGCTGTCATGCTGCCATTGGACAACCTCGAGTAGCCGCCGTTCAACTTGAAGCAAATTAAAAGAGACAAACCAAAACAAATCAAAATTAAACTAAAACAACGATTATCTACATCAAAGGCGAGCATTTCAACTTCAGAATACAGATTCCAGAAATCAAGGTTGTCTTGTGTAAGTGTAGTTATCTTTTAGATGTAAATAAATTTAAGACGTGATTTGATATAAAGTGAAAAATAGAAATATACCATGTTGTATAATATTGACGATGCTAATTCATGTTTGTTTCTTGTGATGATTTTATCATGAATTGTCTTGGAATGTTTGTGGCTTATTGGACTTGGTGTTGGATCTATTAAAGATTGAGAATGAAACTATCAATATCATATGCAAGTTATATGTTTCATGTTAAGATCTACATATATATGTTTATATGATTAATGCAAGTTGTATGTATTATGTTAGATCCAAGTCAAGATCTACATATATATATTCATATGCTTTATGTTAGATCCATATGCCTATATATATGTTCATATGCAAGTTACAAGTTTTATGTTGGGTCCATGTCAAGATCTATCTAGGTTCATATGATTAATGCAAGTTATATGTTTTATGATAGATCCAAGTCATGATCTAATTATACAAATGTTCATATGCAAGTTACATGTTAGATCCAAAACTAGATCTATATTTATATGCATGTTTGTAAAGTGGACTTATGCAAGTTCACCTTGTTAGATCTAGTTCACACCTATATGTTAATGTTAAAATTTTACATGCCTTGGGATTGGACATGTCATGATTATGTCATATGCTAGTTTACAATTGAGGTTATGTTCACACATGCCTAGATCTACATATTAACATGTTTTTGGCTTATGATTATCTAAGTCTAATTTATATGCAAGTTCATGTGACATGTTAAATTATATGAATAAAGTTTTATGCAAAATTTACATGTTTGGTTGAATCTATATTATGCGTGTTCCCTTCTTTACCTCTTGTTCATAAATTGGGCTAATATGCAGGCCTAATGACTTTATGTGATTAATACGAATGAACAAACGGGGGTAACGTTGGGATAGTTATTAAATTAAAACATGTTAATAATGTAGGTGGGCCCAAAACCATGTAAATGGTTAAGGCCATGAATGGTATAATTTATACCATTAGTCTTGAACATAATTAAAATATGTGACATGAAACACTTGTAGAAAATTCACATACATAAAATGTAAAAGATGAATATGCCTAACCCGAGGTTAGACTGAGTTGTGGTGTAAACCTGCCCGGAACCGACCGGCACATCCAGTAACCACAACAATACCTGTTTAATGTGAGAGGTTAGTGCATCAAGCCCAGAAAGACCCGAGGTTAGACTGAGTTGTGGTGTAAAACTTCCCAGAACCGACCAGCACATCCAGTAACCACAACAATACCTGTCTAATGTGAGTGGTTGGTGCTTTAATTAATTGATTAATTAAAGCTTATGAACAATCAAGCTAGAAATGGTGAGGTTAAGTAATTAAGGGAACACTTAACCAACTTAACATGTTAACAAGACAAGATTGGTGGGGTTAAGTAATTGAGGAAACACTTAACCAACTTAACATGTTAACTAGACAAGATTGATATGGGTTAAGTCAAACCAAGGAAACTTAACCAATTTAGCATGTTGACTAGAAAAACCCTAGTAACGGGGACCCGTTTCAGCAGTAACCCACATGGATGTATCAAGGTACCTTGAACTAGGCAGGGTGGGGCACGATTACTGGGCTGAATATAAGCGGTCAAAAGGGAGGCGGTTAGGTGCATCAGTGTAGGTTCCAACGGAGTACGGGCGTGCACGGGCTCCGGAGTGGAAAAAGCAGGCACTAGGCACCAGGCGTACACTTGTGCATCTTTGAATCGTGTCAGGGTTGCCATTATAGGACTTGATACACCCTATACTGGAACCAACACAAGTACTTAAAAATCACGTGAGGTCGCATGACACCGGGAATACATGAATGTGAGTAGGTGCCGATCAATACATGAATGGGATCACTTTATCATGAACATACATTGCTAGTTAAACAGCTCTTAGTGGGTGCAAAGAAGTAAAAGTGGGTGCGATAGCCAAATTTAGTTAAATCTTACTTTACCTCGTTTTAGGACTACCATATCCTTGTGGTACCATTCTAAGTTCAGTTTATTCATGTCATAGTCTTTTACTTGTTTACATGTTATTAAATAACTGGGCTTACCAGACTTATGTCTCACCCATTTTCCTTTCGCTTCTTTTCTTCCATCCCCCCCAAGGTCCGCAGGGAGGAAACACTTCTGCTTAGTCCAGGTTAGCCAAAGCTTGAAGACCGTATATGTAAGGCTTGGACTTTCCTTTTTTAGCTATGGCTATGGTCAAGCACTTATTGGGGATTTATGTCATTTTATTTTCAGTATTCCTTCTTTATGATTTCAAGACAGATGAAAAGTTGTAATAATTTGGAAGGTTGAAACATTTGTTGAATTGTTGTGTTGATGTAAAGACCCGGAAAATCTGAACCAATTTAAAAAATTTTAATTGGCTAAAATAATGGATTTTGAATATTTAAAATAAATATTTTAAATAATAGCGATGAAAAGTGAGTTTGAATCGACAATTGAAAATGAATATAATTAATTCTAATTATAAACAAGGCCTGAAATGGCGTGGTAGTTTCAAAAATTGAATTCAAACTTTGTCGGACTGTACCAGGTGCAAGACAAAACGGATTTAAGTGAAACCAAAAATATTTAAATCTGTTATTGAATACCTTTCTGAAAAATCTGAAAAATCGAATTTTCATACCGGAAAGCAAAAGTTATGGCCAAATGAATTTTCAGAAAGGTCGCTATGGAATTTATATAGCCCGTGAAATTGGCTATTTTGCATACGACCTCGGAATTCGACGAAACCAATTTTGTAGGGTCCGGGATATGAAGTTATTGCTAGGTTTCAAGTTTCATAATTTTTGAAGCTAGTATGTGAGTGTGGCAAATGAAAACGTGTTTTGGTCAATTACAGTTAAATTGGATCGACCAGAAATGCGCCTTTTTGCAAACGGTCTCAGAATTCGATAAAACTAGTTTTGTTGGCACCGTATCGTCCAAACATAGCCAGATTTATTTTTCTGGAATTTTTCGAATCAGTTTGGGGCCCTGGCAAATTGAAATGTACGTTCAAATCGAATATTGAATGTTATATATTTTAAATTGAATGGAAACTGACTGAAACAGTCGAATGGGCCTACGAAACATATCCCATTGTGTTCGGAATGGGGGTAAAACACTAGGGACGACGGTCGTTGGGTTTGAATTGCTGTTCGTGTGTGAAAGGGGGTATTTTCGAAAATTAAAAATTTATAAATATAAAGAAATTCTCTCATTGGCCAGTTAACTCTTTCTCTTTCCCTGATGGATACTGCGCGCGACGGAAACCAGGTCGACACCTTCTCTCTTCAATTTCTCCCCCGTTTCACAACGAAATCGAGTGATTCTTGATTCATTTCAAAGCTCTTTGTCTCCCCTTTAAATTCGTCTAAGGTTTGCTAGTTATCATCAAGTGAGGAGGGAGATACGAGTCCTCAAAGTGAGCGACTTTGGAGCGCCGCCGAGCCTTCAAGGCGCCACCGAACGGAGCGAGACCACCGGCGCCGGGAAGGTGGTTCGAAGCTCTTCGACGCTGTGTGAGCTGATTCTCCTATCACGCAACAGTTTGATCGAAAGATCAAAACCTAGTTTTGAACCATCGTGAAAGGTGGGTCCTTTATTACATCTAAACTTTGAAAAATCATATCTTTTTCGTTTCTTGACGAAATTCGATGAAACAGGAAACATCGTGACAGTGTGGATGTCTTCTACATTTTAGAAGAGACCGCATATTTTTCTGAGCCTTCTGCTATGTTTGGTGGAGTGGAACCCAATGTGAAATTTCTTATTTACAAATGATATGGAAAATGACGATGTATATATTATATAGTCGATGTATGAGTTATATAAGCGTTGTACACCTCTTGTATATGCATTGTATAAGTTGTACGTTCGATGTATAAGTTATATATGCGTGGTAAAAATTAGATATGTGTTGAAACAGAAGTGAATTGCTATATATTAATATATATATATATATATCCTCTCGTCTGCAAACCATGGACGATATTTATTGGTTGTGATTGGTGTGAAAATTGATTGATAGTGAATGGTTGATTGGAATTGATTGTGGTTGATATTGATTGATTGTGGTTGAAAAATACCCGTATGTGGTTGAGAAATATTTGGTTGAAACCACATAGGATTAGTTTGTGGAAATGAAATAAATATACATGCCGCCTACGTGCGAACTAGATGCATGATTCCCCATTGTCAAAAACTGCGAGGTTTTAAGGTAGAGCGAGGAGCCGTACTAGGGACGGTCCCGGTTTTAACTACCCTGCCGTTATGCTGCCGAAATTTTGAATAATATTCATGTGTCGGAATTATTTTCATTTGTTGAAACTATATTTATTCGTTGAATAGAAAACCTTTATGTGTTGAGTCGATATTCATTCGTTGGATAGAAATTCATGTATTGAATGGTATTAGTGTTTTAAATATAAAAATCCCATTTTTAACATCAATAGGAAATGTATAAAATAACCTTGTTTTGAAATAAATTGTTTTATAATAAAAATCCTATTTTTATTACCTATATGAACAGTTTTGAAATGAATTGTTTTACAGTAAAAATCACATTTTTTTTATACATGAATTGTTAAATATAGTGAAGTATTGAAATAAAAGACAGTTGGATAAAAATATCATTTTTATCAAATGTATGAAAAGAATATAGCTTTGAAATTGAAGAATCGATATATATATATATATATAGAATTGAAATGTATCGAATAACGACGCTGCAGTTCGTATTTTGAAACCGTGATTTCAAACGATTATACCGGGAGATCCGACCATCGGATTTTCCCGAAATCGCAACCATTGGGTTCGCTTTGGAAATATCTTTCCAATGGCACCAACTTTGTAAAAATCCACCGGTTGGATTGTCTGGAATGTTTAATTCAAATCTGAAGAAAAACAGCGCCATAATCGATTATATATATATATATATATAAATATAATTATATTTAATCGAATAACGATGCTGTAGTTCGTATTTTGAAATCGAAACTTCAAACGATTATACCGGGAGATCCGACCGTCGGATTTTCCCGAAACTGGAACCGTTGGATTCGTTTTGAAAAGATCTTTCTAATGATGTAAATTTTGTGAAGATCCAACGGTTAGATTTTCAGATTTGTGTAAATCAAATCTGAAGAAAAACAGCGCCACGACCGCGTTATGGCCCGAAGTGTCGTTTTGAATAAATTGGCTATTTTAAAATAAATAAAAATAGCGATAAATCATTATAAAATATCATAAACGATATGGAATGGAAATAAACTGAACTTGCTCAATTTATGTGGTATTTGATGGTTGAATGTGTTTGGTGTGAAAATTACATTAAAGAACAAAATTGGTGTTGTCGAATGATTTAACCATTGAAATAAATTGATTTGAAATTCTAAATATACGTGAATTATTTGAAAAGGCCGAGTTAATTCTCATTTCAAATAATTAACCAACGATTGAAAGTCGAAGATGAAGACGGTGGTCGGAGACCGGAGATCTTCACCTCGTTTGGATGGTAACCGAGGTCCTGATTGGGAGGCATCCCGAAATATGGATAATGAGTGGTGATCGTCCAGACGTACGTGGTGATCGATGGGTTTGCGAGGTATATAGTGCCTCCGGTTTCGTTCAGACCCAGAACGGACTTTTAAATAGACTATGTGTCTTACATTGGATTTTATTCTGTGTTGATTGATCTCTGTTAAATATACATTTGTTTGGCGGCGGAGAATTTATTCTTTTGCTTAACGCCCTTCTCTGAAACGCACGATCTCAGAGGTTGTATATCGATGGACATCAGTCGCATGACATGAATTGCTAGTGTGGCATGCCTAAGTGGCAAATGATCAGGGCTTATGTTGAAAAGCAAAGTCTTGAGGTGATGAGCAAAGCACCGCCTGTGTGGCGTAGCTTTGTGTATAACGTGAATTCGCGAACCTCACATCCCGGTATGAAGCAGAAACGGGAGAAAGACCTCAGGGAGGGCATGCGTTTCTTCCTAGCTAGGAGTTGTGTCGGTGTTTTTACACGGCCTAACATTTTACTTATGTGGATGATGGATAGCGAGGCGCCTCGGATATATCGGTCGATCCAGGACCGATGGAGCCATTCGTTGGCTCGTTTACGCCCCATAGGGCGGAGAAACGCATTGTTCAGGAATTTTAATCCACATCGGTGGACCGGCCCTGTCGCTCCAAGGGGAAGTTGCGGCTGTTCCTGAGGCTCGGGCTAGGCAGTCTCGAATTCGATAAGGACTATCTTTTGCCTTGGTTCATGACGGAAATCCAATTTCTAAATACGTGACTGTGCGGTTTTGATTGTATACCTATATATGGCGACATAGTGGTATGGGGCATTAATGCCGTCTATGATTGATAGTTATGATTGAAATTGTTTTCGAAACATATAAACACTAGTAATAATATCAAATGCTTTTGTTTTATTCGTATCAAGCATATTTTGGCCATTATAAGGTAAAAACTCTATCCTTCGGTTTGCATTGCATTGTGTGATGGGAACTGAGTCTTATAATGGCTTCATTTTTATAAAAAGCATTGCGATGTTTAAAAGAAAGATTTGTTTTAATGCACTGGCAATCCAATGGAGTAAACCCGTTCCACGAAAGTGGCGTGGTCCGGTGATAAGCCATATTTGAAATGTGTTGAGTTGATTTCTCATACCAGTCCCATGACTGACTCGTAGTTTGTTTCACTTTCAAACTCGGGTGCCCCTTTTTTCTACATGGGCAGCCTTGTATTCAGGTTTAGCTGGTTCTCTCTGGATAGCTGGAGCTGAAGATGGATTCTATCATTTATCTCTTTTTATGCTTTTCAGCTACTATTGTACATTATGTTTGTTTTCTGCTGTAGATATTTATGTATATCTGAACTGTATTTGTACTATGTTTTGAAATGTACGTTCAAATCGAATAAAGAATGGCTCCATGAAATTGGCCAAATGAATTTTCAGAAAGGTCGCTATGGAATTTATATAGCCCGTGAAATTGGCCATTTTGCATACGACCTCGGGAATTCGACGAAACCACTTTTGTTGGATCCGGGATGTGAAGTTATTGCTAGGTTTCAAATTTATTAATTTTTGAAGCTAGTATGTGAGCGTGGGAAATGAAAACGTGTTTTGGTCAATTACAATTGAATTGGATCGACCAGAAATGGGCCTTTTTGCAAACGGTCTCAGAATTCGACGAAACTAGTTTTGTTGGGTCCGTATCGTCCAAACATAGCCAGATTTATTTTTCTGGAATTTTTCGAATCAATTTGTGGCCCTGGCAAATTGAAATGTACGTTCAAATCGAATATTGAATGTTATATATTTTAAATTGAATGGAAACTGACTGAAACAGTCGAATGGGCCTACGAAACATATCCCATTGTGTTCGGAATGGGGGTAAATCACTAGGGACGACAGTCGTTGGGTTTGAATTGGTGTTCGTGTGTGAAAGGGGGTATTTTCGAAAATTAAAAATTTATAAATATAAAGAAATTCTCTCATTGGCCAGTTAACTCTTTCTCTCTCCCCGATGGATACTGCGCACGATGGAAACCAGGTCGACACCTTCTCTCTTCGATTTCTCCCCCGTTTCACAATGAAATCGAGTGATTCTTGATTCATTTCAAAGCTCTTCGTCTCCCCTTTAAATCCATCTAAGGTTTGCTAGTTATCATCAAGTGAGGAGGGAGATACGAGTCCTCAAAGTCAGCGACTTTGGAGCGCCGCCGAGCCTTCAAGGCACCACCGAACGGAGCGAGACCACCGGCGCCGGGAAGGTGGTTCGAAGCTCTTCGACGCTGTGTGAGCTGATTCTCCTATCACGCAACAGTTTGATCGAAAGATCAAAACCTAGTTTTGAACCATCGTGAAAGGTGGGTCCTTTATTACATGTGAACTTTGAAAAATCATATCTTTTTCGTTTCTTGACGAAATTCGATGAAACAGGAAACATCGTGACCGTGTGGACGTCTTCTACATTTTAGAAGAGACCGCATATTTTTCTGAGCCTTCTGCTATTTTTGGTGGAGTGGAACCCAATGTGAGATTTCTAATTTATAAACGATATGGAAAACGATGATGTATAAATTATATAGTCGATGTATGAGTTATATAAGCGTTGTACACCTCTTGTATATGCGTTGTATAAGTTGTACGTTCGATGTACAAGTTATATATGCGTTGTAAAAATTAGATATGTGTTGAAAATGAAGTGAATTGCTATATATATATATATATATATATATATATATATATATATATATATATATATATATATATGCACCCCTCGTCCACAAACCATGGACGATATTTATTGGTTGTGATTGGTGTGAAAATTGATTGATAGTGAATGGTTGATTGGAATTGTTTGTGGTTGATATTGATTGATTGTGGTTGAAAAATACCCGTATGTGGTTGAGAAATATTTGGTTGAAACCACATAGGATTAGTTTGTGGAAATGAAATAAATATACATGCCGCCTACGTGCGAACTAGATGCATGATTCCCCATTGTCAAAAACCGCGAGGTTTTAAGGTAGAGCGAGGAGCCGTACTAGGGACGGTCCCGGTTTTAACTACCCTGCCGTTATGCTACCGAAATTTTGAATAATATTCATGTGTTGAAATTATTTTCATTTGTTGAAACTATATTTATTGGTTGAATAGAAAACCTTCATGTGTTGAGTCGATATTCATTTGTTGGATAGAAATTCATGTGTTGAATGGTATTAGTGTTTTAAATATAAAAATCCCATTTTTAACATCAATAGGAAATGTATAAAATAGCCTTGTTTTGAAATAAATTGTTTTATAACAAAATCCTATTTTTATTACCTATATGAACTGTATAAAATAATAGGTTTTGAAATGAATTGTTTTACAGTAAAAATCACATTTTTTTATATACATGAATTGTTAAATATAGTGAAGTGTTGAAATAGAAGACAGTTGGATAAAAATATCATTTTTATCAAATGTACGAAAAGAATATAGCTTTGAAATCGAAGAATCGATATATATATATATAGAATTGAAATATATCGAATAACGATGCTGCAGTTAGTATTTTGAAACCGTGATTTCAAACGATTATACCGGGAGATCCAACCATCGGATTTTCCCGAAATCGCAACCGTTGGGTTCGCTTTGGAAATATCTTTCCAACGGCACCAACTTTGTAAAAATCCACCGGTTGGATTGTCTGGAATGTTTAATTCAAATATGAAGAAAAACAGCGCCAGAATCGATTATATTTATATATATATAAATATAATTATACTTAATTGAATAACGACGCTGCAGTTCGTATTTTGAAATCGAAACTTCAAACGATTATACCGGGAGATCCGACCGTTGGATTTTCCCGAAACTGGAACCGTTGGATTCGTTTTGAAAAGATCTTTCTAATGATGTAAAATTTGTGAAGATCCAACGGTTAGATTTTCAGATATGTGTAAATCAAATCTGAAGAAAAACAGCGCCACAGCCGCGTTATGTCCCGATGCGTCGTTTTGAATAATCTGGCTATTTTAAAATGAATAAAAATAGTGATAAATCGTTATAAAATATCATAAACGATATGGTATGGAAATAAACTGAATTTGCTCGATTTATGTGGTATTTGATGGTTGAATGTGTTTGTGTGAAAATTACATTAAAGAACAAAATTGGTGTTGTCGAATGATTTAACCATTGAAATAAATTGATTTGAAATTCTAAATATACGTGAATTAATTGAAAAGGCCGAGTTAATTCTCATTTCAAATAGTTGACCGACGATTGAAAGTCGAAGATGAAGACGGTGGTCGGAGACCGGAGATCTTCACCTCGTTTGGATGGTAACCGAGGTCCTGATTTGGAGGCATCCCGAAATATGGATAACGAGTGGTGATCGTCCAGACGTACGTGGTGATCGATGGGTTTGCGAGGTATATAGTGCCTTCGGTTTCGTTCAGACCCAGAACGGACTTGTAAATGGACTGTTTGTCTGACATTGGATTTTATTCTAGGTTGATTGATCTCTGTTAAATATACAACTGTTTGGCGACGGAGAATTTATTCTTTTGCTTAACGCCCTTCTATGAAACGCACGAGCTCAGAGGTTGTATATTGATGGACATCAGTCGCATGGCATGAATTGCTAGTGTGGCATGCCTGAGTGGCAAATGATCAGGGCTTCTGTTGAAAAGCAAAGTCTTGTGGTGATGAGCAAAGCACCGCCTGTGTGGCGTAGCTTTGTGTATAACGTGAATTCGCGAACCTCACATCCCGGTATGAACCAGAAACGGGAGAAGGACCTCAGGGAGGGCATGCGTTTCTTCCTAGCTAGGAGTTGTGTCGGTGTTTTTACACAGCCTGACATTTTACTTATGTGGATGATGGATAGCGAGGCGGATCGGATATATCGGTCGATCCGGGACCGATGGAGCCATTCGTTGGCTCGTTTACGCCCCATAGGGCGGGGAAACGCATTGTTCAGCAATTTTAATCCACGTCGGTGGACCGGCCCTGTCGCTCCAAGGGGCAGTTGCAGCTGTTCCTGAGGCTCGGGCTAGGTAGTCTCGAATTCGATAAGGACTATCTTTTGCCTTGGTTCATGACGGAAATCCAATTTCCAAATACATGACTGTGCGGTTTTGATTGTATACCTGTATATGGCGACATAGTGGTATGGGGCATTAATGCCGTCTATGATTGATAGTTATGATTGAAATTGTTTTCGAAACATATAAACACTAGTAATAATATCAAATGCTTTTGTTTAATTCGTATCAAGCATATTTTGGCCATTATAAGGTAAAAACTCTATCCTCCGGTTTGCGTTGCGTTGTGTGATGGGAGTCTTATAATGGCTTCATTTTTATAAAAAGCATTGCGTTGTTTAAAAGAAATATTTTTTTAAAAGCACTGGCAATCCAATGGAGTAAACCCGTTCCACGAAAGTGGCGTGGTCCGGTGATAAGCCATATTTGAAATGTCTTGAGTAGATTTCTCATACCAGTCCCATGACTGACTCGTAGTTTGTTTCACTTTTAAACTCGGGTGCCCCTTTTTTCTACATGGGCAGCCTTGTATTCAGGTTTAGCTGGTTCTCTCTGGATAGATGGAGCTGAAGATGGATTCTATCATTTATCTCTTTTTATGCTTTTCAGCTACTATTGTACATTATGTTTGTTTTCTGCTGTAGATATTTATGTATATCTGAACTGTATTTGTACTATGTATGATCCTGTGTATTGTGCAACTCTGATGATTACTCTTACCCAGTATATTCTATTGTTCATTATCTGGTGTATTTATTTATTTCTATTCTGCTATTTTCTGTTTATGTGTTATATTCCACGGATTACCCTTGCCACCGTTAGTACGGGGTTTGGGGTCGTCTCAGTTGAACAAGTATTTATGAAATAATATTGATCTTTTTCCGCTGCATAAATTTTCTGTCTTGTAATTTATTAGTATCTTATACCTTAAAACGCTCCACCGAAGTTAAGGCATTCCCTTTGAGAGTGACCTTAATGGAGGTCGGGTGTTATACTTGGTTTTAGAGCTTATGCTTATTTCCTTAACCATTTAACCCGGGTTGTAATTTATTCGGTCTGTGTCAATCGGCCCTCTCTTGCATGTAGACAATCGCCTTTAATTTGCTCCTCCTCGTGTTCTACTTGGCTTTCTTGACTAAGGTTTACTACTTAGTTCTCTTAACTAGGGTTTACTACTTAGTTTCCTGAATCGTTAGCTTTCTTAACTAAGGTTCACTACCTAGTTACCTGAATCGTTAGCTTTCTTAACTAAGGTTTACTACTTAGTCCTCTTAGCTAAGGTTTACTACTTAGTTCTCTTAACTAAGGTTTACTACTTAGTTTCCTGAATCGTTAGCTTTCTTAACTAAGGTTCACTACTTAGTTTCCTGAATCGTTAGCTTTCTTAACTAAGGTTTACTACTTAGTCCTCTTAACTAAGGTTTACTATTTAGTTCTCTTAATCATTCATTTTCTAAACTAAGGTTTACCAATGAATTCAAGCATGATTTAAGTTCTCTTTATCAAATGATAGCGTACGGGTGTTTTCCCACATCTCCGAGTTGAGTGATTCTCTGAGTGTCAATCTGATGTTGATTTCGGTCTTCGGGGTTGATATTTAGGGAGTTACTCTCTTGCCAATTTATAGTCAAGGATTAGCTAATATTAAACTAATGGAAAATTCCCGTAGAATGCATAAGCATTGAGAAACCTAGGTTTGTTGCTTGAGAAAGTGAGAAAAAGTATAGGCTAGTAATGCACAGCAAGGACTAGTAGTGACTACTAAGTAGTAAAGGGCAAGTAAGTGGGTAGATCCTGTTGTGTGGACTCGCAATTGTCTGAGATGACAAAGTCCTAAGATTCTTGGCCCATAGTAGTAGTTGTGTCTCCTACTCGCATTCAAGTATTCCCGATGTCATGCGGCCCCACTTGATTTTCAAGTACTTGTGTTGGTTCCAGTATAGGGTGTATCAAGTCCTATAATGGCAACCCTGACACGATTCAAAGATGCACAAGTGTACGCCAGGTATCATTCTAAGTTCAGTTTATTCATCTCATAGATTACTTGTTTACATGCTATTAAATAACTGGGCTTACCAGACTTATGTCTAACCCATTTTCTTTTCGCTTCTTTTCTTCCGTTCCCCCCATCGGTCTGCAGGGAGGAAACACTTCTTCTTAGTCCAGGTTAGCCAAAGCTTGAAGACCGTAGATGTATGGCTTGGACTTTCCTTTTTGAGCTATGGCTATGGTCAAGCACTTATTGGGGATTTATGTCATTTTATTTTCGGTATTGCTTCTTTATGTTTTCAAGACAGATGAAAAGTTGTAATAATTTGGAAGGTTGAAACAGTTGTTGAATTTTTGTGTTGAACAAGTATTTATGAAATAATATTGATCTTTTTCCGCTACATAAATTTTCTGTCTTGTAATTTATTAGTATCTTGTACCTTAAAACGCTCCACCGAAGTTAAGGCATTTCCTTTGAGAGTGACCTTAACGGAGGTGGGGTGTTACAGTTGGTATCAGAGCGTTTTAACTAATGGAAAATTCCCGTAGAATGCGTAAGCATTGAGAAACCTAGGTTTGTTGCTTGAGAAAGAGAGAAAAAGTATAGGCTAGTAATGCACAACAAGGACTAGTAGTGACTACTAATTAGTAAAGGGCAAGTAAGTGGGTAGATCCTGTTGTGTGGACTCGCAATTGTCTGAGATGACAAAGTCCTAAGATTATTGGCCCATAGTAGTAGCTGTGTAGGATGCTGTTTGAGTTGAAAACAGAAAAAGCTTATTTGAAATAATAAACTTAAGTAATTGGATTAAGTCAAATAAGCTACGAAAGATAAAAGCCTAAGCTAACAAGAGACAATAAATTCAGTAAGGCAACAAATGCGATGGGAAAAGAAAACAGAAATCTTAAGGAAAAGATGAATAAATATGAAACTATTCCAAGATAAGATGAAAGAGAAAGGAAAGTTTTCTTATGTGGTTGTGCTTGGATAGGAAAGTAGGAAGTATTATAGAATAGTTATATAAAAATCTAGGTGCAATTATAAAAGGTACAGCGGAAAATGTAAATTCTTCCATTTTATATCTTTTTGTAACATAAGAAATCGAATTTAGAAAATTATATTTTTCTAAATTTCGAATTTAATGATGGTTGGTAGAGTTTTGGATGTGACGATTGGGTGAACCATGCTCTTATTCTATAAGAGTATGAGAAAACTTGGATGAAAAATATTTTGATTTTTCAAGAATATTGCATTCATATAGAACTGCAAGTATATTTAGGATGTGAGCATCATGTTTTGAAAGGTTTTTTAAAATTTGCATACATATAGGTGGATCCAAATTAGGCATACATATTTTACCATGATGTATCTCACTTTGCACATGTGCACAATGTTTGCAACAATTGGATGCACACTGGATGGATGGATATTGCGAGGGATTATCTATTTTACTCTTATCAAATTTCGAGGATGAAATTCTTTGAGGGTGGGAGAATGTAACACCCCACATTTTTAATATAATTAAAAATGTACAAATATGTATATATATTCATAGATAGGTAAATAATGGTGATGTATAATGAAAAAATTAATTCATACATTGAAGAGTAAGGAAATTAATGCGATAACAATGTGTGTAATCGAAGAGATGAGAAAATAAAAATTCTTAATTGAAATATCAGGAATTAAGTAAAACGGACATCACCATTGCGTCCGTCTCGGAATTATGAACAAGATAGACACCTGGTTTGCGTAAAATGGACATCATATGAAGAAGTTATTAAGCCTAGAAGTTTGTATACGCACAAGATATATATATATATATATATGCAAACAAATTAAAATATAAAATAAGGAATAAAATAAGGATTGCATGTAATAAATACATGCACCGAAAAAAAATGTAATGCATACATTAATAGAAAGAAAGGATTGGTTGCTTGCAATGTAAATATGTTGCATGCACTGATTTGCCAACATAATGCATTAACATTAAAAGAAAAAGATTCATGCAATGGTTTAATTTAAGTATTGTAACTAACATGAAAAAAGGGAAATAAGGAGAGAAAAATAATCATCATTGTTCTAAGACTTATTAACAAAAGACTTCATAGCTTAGTTGGTTAAGACATTGGATTTGTAACATAGAGGTCGGGGGTTCGAACCCCGGCGGCGGCATAATTTTTATCTTTGTTTTAGAGAGGGCCAACTGAACATGCAAATACATGTACATATACAAATTCAAATTTTGAAAGGATAAGAACGTACATATAAGGAAATAAAGAAAATATATGTATATATATGAGAATATATATATATATATGCATAAATATATGTATACAAATGATAAAATTCTAGATAAGGCTACAGTCAATGAAATATGGCAAGAATCAAATAACGGTGCAACATCGTTTGAATTTTGAATATAAAACGAAAATTGTGCGTATATATATATATGCGTAAAATGGTCGGTAGAGTAATTATATACATGTAAGAATATTTCATGTGAATAAAATAGTTAAATGAATTCTAGAAATTCAAAAGTTCAAAAATCAAATTTCTACACCAAAACAATTCAAACATCCAAAATTCGAATTTCTGCGCCAAAACAGCTTGCGAGACCCAATGCTGACTCAGTGCTGCATGCATGATAAGATTTCAGTAGATTCATCTGCGAACCTGGACTATTTTCTTAACTGGGTTTGTAACACCCCGTGTATTCTATAGATGTGAAATTAACAAATTAAAGTATAATTAATTCGAAATCAAAGAACTAAGGGAAACAGGTTACGCCATTGCGTTCTTCTTGAAATTCTGCTTGAGATAGAGTCTGAGTTTGCGTAAATTGGACTCCGTATGAAAAAGATATCCTTAAATTAAAAATTGCAGCAAAACATGGAAAAAGAGGAATGAGAAAAGAATAATGTTTAGCATTGTTCTAACTTTTGTAAGCAAAAGACTTAGTAGCTCATTTGGTTGGAACACATGACTTGCATACAAGAGGTACAGAGTTCGATCCCCGTCAGCGCCTTATTTTTGTTTTAGGGGAATGGCTTAAAATAGCCTAGTGTGAATGCAGTTCAAAAAGTGGTTTAGTGTGAAAATGGGTAATTGGGAAGATAGATAAAAAAAAAAAATATATATACATATACGTATACATACATATATATATATGACATGTACGTATCATGAGGCGTATGTTGCGCATTTTTGCCTGCCAAGAATTGTTTTTTTTTATAAGTGGCCTTCTCTAATTGGATTCATGACAAATTAAAGGAAAGAAATATTTAACATATTCGTACATATGTGCATTTATGTCATAAACATACAAATTAAATAAAGATGTGTGGATGCAAGCAGTGAAAAGAAAGGTTTATGCATAATATTTGTATGCAGTAAATGGGGATTTTCAAAGAGGAAGAATATGAATAGGTTAGACTTAATTTTCTATTAATAGGAATGTCATTTATAAACCTGCAATTGACATCAATGTGGCACTGAATAAGAAAAATATGGTATGTGATATTATTTTGTGAACATAACATGCAAGCATATTAATATGACGAATATTTATCTGGCATTTAATTTAAAGATATGTCAATAGGGCATTGATTTGAAAACATGCTATTAACATTTATCTGTACATGTTAATTTGAGAAATATATAAATATGTTGAGAAATATATAAATATGCTAATTTACAATGAAAAGGATACATTAATATTGTCATTCTTGTTAATTGACATGTATATATGAATAATTAATGTATACGGTAAAAGGAAAGATGTATCTATTAAATACGTATTTATGTTTGATGGATTGGCAATAAATAATGAATGTTGATAATGTACATTAAGGGAGTAATTATGGCATAAGTGTGTTAGGAATTATTTATATATAGAATTTGTCCTAAATGAGAAATGTGTACATTGTAGGAAATATATATATATGCTAAAACATGGAATTGCATGTAATTGGAATAGTAATTATGCCATAATTCAAAATGGGGGTAATTTGCATGCATAGTAATTATGACATAATTTAAAATGGGAGTAATTTACAGTCCTTAATTGTGAACATAATTGGCCTCTTTTGAAATTGATGGCCTTGATTTACCCTAGCATCATCGGACGGCTCAAATTAACTTGCAACTCTATAAAAATGACCCTAGACTCTACCTAGGTTTCTTACACAATTCTCTAGCCTCCATTGCTCTCTTCTTCTAATAAAAATAAAAATGGCGTCGCTGCTCTGCTGGAATTAAAACTAGAAGATAATCAACATCAACCTAAGCAACTCAATTCAAACTAGAGATTAAAGTTTCTGCAAAGATTCTACAACAAGTTAAAGTTCTTTCTTTAATCCAATCAAGGCAAGTACAGTTATTCTCCGCTATAAACGTTAATTATAATTTTGATATGCATTTAAATCTGAGTTTGAGGTTGTATTCTCTTCTGTTAGATCTGTTTTCTGTGACTGTTCTATATTCCTTTCTTCTTTTCTGTTTCTATAGCCAGGCTATCACGAGCCTGTGCCTAATCTCATAAGAGATGAACGTATGAACGCAAGTTTTGGGATGAATGATGAGGAATTTGACAAAAACAAATTGAATGTATGACTTTAGGTCTGAGGCATAAAATATATTGGACATATGACTTGGGATTGGATGCATAAATTTGACTATGCACATATAATTTATGCATGTTGTATGCATAGTTATGTTGTAATTTAGACCTATGCATATTTTGTGATAAAAGAAGAAGAGGAACCCCTGTAAAGATTACATATGATTTGAGACTTTGGACAAAATGCATATAAAAAGGCAAGATCTGATTTTTAGAAGATATGGTTTAAAGATTTATATTATTGGGGATAGTTTGCATAATAATTCATGACATGAAAAGAAGGAAGACATGGAAACTTAAGATTTACATTAATTAGGATATCTATTATTGTAATTACTCCTAAATAGGGATTTTTGGATATATGACATGCATTGAAATTAATGGTTATATTTGGTATAATCTATATTGGAACATATGTTATATGGAAAATTATGTCCATATTCTGCACTTAAGCAAACATGGAATATATGTTGTGAATCATGAAAAAATTATGTAGGCATATGAATTTAGGCCTAATTTATGACTAGGCAAGGCATGTAAATAGAACCTTTAGAATTATTAGATTTGCTAAATCTACTAATTTGCTAAGTTGCCTAGACTGCTAATTAGATTGAAATGCCAAATCTGTTAAATTTGTCTGTTGAGATGCCTAATCTGTTATATGCCAAAATCTGCTAAGTGCTAAATCGGTTAAATCTGTTAAGTCACCCAATCTGCTAAAATCTGTTATCTGCTATATCAGTTGAGTTGATGTGATCATTCTGTTATTGATATAATCTGAATTGGCATATATATTGGGTGTGCGCATAAACGGTAAATAATTAATTAATTGGCCGCAAAGATGAATATGGCTAACTCGAGGTTAGAATGAGTTTGCGACGTAAATCTGCCCGGAACCGCCCGGCACATCCAGTGGCCGCAAACAATAGGTTCTAATGTGAGAAGTTAGTCATAACATGCGTAAGACCCGAGGTTAGGTCTGGCTTGTGGCAGAAGTCTGCCCGGAACCGCCCGGCATATCCAGCGGCCACAAGCTACCGACCTAATGTGAGAGGTCTATGCATTAATAATTAATTAATGCAAATCTAAGATAAGAATGACGTCTAAAACGTATTGGGGAAAATAGGGTTAAACCAAAGGGATTAATAGATGTAGTAAAACCCGACCATGAATCTGTAGGCCCAATACAAAGCTAGACAAATCTGAAAAATCTGTACATCT
Organism: Allium sativum; assembly: GCA_030737875.1. Lineage (NCBI taxonomy): Eukaryota > Viridiplantae > Streptophyta > Magnoliopsida > Asparagales > Amaryllidaceae > Allium > Allium sativum. The sequence continues at coordinate 1,014,873,243 of CM060924.1, forward strand.
GATCCGTTAGTCTGAAAACTTGTTAACTCAATTTGTGAACTAGTAAATCTGAATTCTGTATGTCTGAACTTGTAAACAAATAAATCTGAAATCTGTTAGTTTGGGGACACAAGGTTAGGAGGGGAATTACTTGTGTCATCTGTTGTTTGGGACCCATATTAGTCAGTAACCCTTTCTGGTATCAAAACTTTGACCCGACAGTAGGTAGGGTCCGGGCACGCTTACTGAACTAATTATAAGTGGTTCATTCTGATAATGGCGAGGGGTGTTGATGGTGCGTTCCAACCGGGTCATGTGCGTGCATGGATCCCGGTCTGCCTCTGAGGATGTAAGACGCCGTGACATCTGTAAATAGGTCTGTGCCAATTGGTTGTCACTTTAGGGAGTGATACACCCTACTGTGGGGCCGACACAGGATATTTATGTATTAGGGAGCCGATCGCTTGGGGTAGGGTTTTAGGGTACACTTAGTTCTGTCTGTTTCTGTTGGTACCGTCTGTTTCTGTTGGGTGGTAACACCCGTCCGTTTCTGTGTGGTATCGTTTGTTCGGGTGGTAAAGGCCCATTACTAGTGTACACCTAATTCTACATTCTGTTTCCATAGGGATTAATCTGTTTCTGCTTCTGTCTGTTTCTGATCGGGTAGTAAAGGCCCATTATTAGCATTCTGTTTCTGTTAAAGTATTCTGTACCCGTTCCTGCTTCAATTTAGACATTAGGGTGACCCCTAATTCTGTTATACTAGTATTAGTGCAGAGAAGTGTAAAACAATAGTTTATATCATTCTGTTTTTCTGTTATATCGGCTACACCTGTTATAGTTATCTCACATCCAGTTTTATGTTCATATCATATTATTATTATCTGTTCATATGCTGAAAATCACTGGACTTGCCAGACTTTTTGTCTGACCCTTGTTGTTTCGCCTTCTTTCTTCCGTTTCCCCCCCCCCCAGGTTATCCAAGGAGGGAAATACTTTAGCTTGATCCGGATTTCTCTTTGCTTGAAGTGCTTAAAGTATGGCTTGGCTCTGTATAGCTTCCGTTCCATGCGGATTATGATTTTAAACTATGCATTTTGAAGGCTTTTGTACAAGACTGATATTTTGTACTTGAATTCTGAAATTGAAAGGATGTAACCATACTAATTTCTGTTTCCGCTGTAATAAAGTTAAAAATTTTCAAGTACTGTTTTATCTGTCTTGTAAGTTTCTGTTCTGTTTACTAAAATGCTCCACCAAAATTAAGGCATTCCCTTTGTGAGTGACCTTAACGTAGGTGGGGTGTTACACTTGGTATCAGAGCAAAAGGTTACCGGATTTGATAAAGAATTTTTGAAAACTATTTTCAAAAAGGTTTTGAAAAGGAAGTATTTTCAAAAGTAAAGCTTATTTTGAAAAACATAGTCCCCTAAGCCATATATCTATCTTTTGATCCTCTGCTTGAATCCTTGTTTCCTTCTTTCTTGAGTCTCTGGGGCTCCCGGTTTTCTGGGAGGTAACCTCATCGAAGGGCAAAGTAGTGCCCGACTTCCATCAATAGCTGTAGTAGTTTCACATGCGGCTAGTTTTCTTTAGAGCTTTGAAGGATTTTTCCGGGCGATGGAGGCAGCTTTCGAGGGATTGGTCAGCATGTTACACAAGGATAGTAAAGATGAGAATGATGAGGTTTGGCTAAGGAGCACAACCCAAAGGTGAGAAACTCATATAGACTTAGTTCACAATGGAGGCAAAAGGGAAACACAAAAGAAGGAAGGAAAGTATGAAGATAAGGAGGAGGAAAGTGTTTTACTTATGGAAGCTCGACTCATCTGAATAAGGATTACCGAAAGAGGAAGGGGAGGGCGCTTGCTTCAACTGTGGGGAGATGGGACACTTCACTAGGGACTGCCCGAAGAGACGAGGACAAGGAGGGCAGGCGAACACTCTTGAGGCTAGTGGCTAGGATAGAAATAGGAAAATTTCTATAGTAGGTTTAATTTCTTTATCTGATTATGGAGTTAAGACTTTTTCTGATTCTGGTATTTTGATTTTGTAATCGATACTCTGCACTTTAATACTAGTATTATTTCTGAATTCCGCTATAGACTCAGACCCATAAGGGTTATGGATCATCTGTTTGGGACTGGGGTTTGAGGGATATCTGTGTTAGGCGTCAAGTATGACGCATACATTCTGAGTTTTCGTGGGGTATGATTTTATCATGCTTAGCTTCCTAAGAATCATTAGGGAACCCGATCTGTGCCAGTAGTCTGTAAATATCTAAATACTTTTTATAGGATTTCCAGTTTCGACATTGTCTAAAGAAGGTACTCCTCTGGGTGTCAATTTGATGTTGGTTTCGGTCTTTGGGGCCGATACTTAGGACCCATGTCTAATGGGAACCAAATTTTCGTTCTATCTGTACTCGCTTCCATCATTCGACTGTATCCTATCGATCGAATATTTGAACTTTAGGTAGAAACTAATGGGTGTAAACATGTGTTTGAGACATGTTATGTTTGATGGTTGCAAGTGGATGCAAGTGGTTGCTAGTGGTTGCTCGTGGATGCATATACACACACTAGGCACTAGATCGGCTCGAAAGCACTCTCATACTGCATATGGATGTGTGAGCATTTTTAAATTTTTATGGATGCAAAATGGTTGAATCAGTATATGGATGTTGCATATGAGTGAGCAGTTGTGCACTCATATAGAAATGATATGTATCAAATAGGAAAATTTGCATACATATTGGACTCATGGCACTAACATGATTTGCATTAAGGAGGTCGACTGAATCAGTGGGTCGCCTGATTTTGCATTAGATACGGACATGAACACACACTGTGCATTTAAACATGAAAGCATTAGAAGTCTATAAGGACAATGGATGCTTGTGGATGATGGTTGAGTAGATGGGTGATTGGATGGTAGGACACATTCTTCTTAACTTGAAGATTTCGGGGACGAAATCCTTTTAAGTGGGGGAGAATGTAACACCCCGTGTATTCTATAGATGTGAAATTAACAAATTAAAGTATAATTAATTCGAAATCAAAGAACTAAGGGAAACAGGTTACGCCATTGCGTTCTTCTTGAAATTCTGCTTGAGATAGAGTCTGAGTTTGCGTAAATTGGACTCCGTATGAAAAAGATATCCTTAAATTAAAAATTGCAGCAAAACATGGAAAAAGAGGAATGAGAAAAGAATAATGTTTAGCATTGTTCTAACTTTTGTAAGCAAAAGACTTAGTAGCTCATTTGGTTGGAACACATGACTTGCATACAAGAGGTACAGAGTTCGATCCCCGTCAGCGCCTTATTTTTGTTTTAGGGGAATGGCTTAAAATAGCCTAGTGTGAATGCAGTTCAAAAAGTGGTTTAGTGTGAAAATGGGTAATTGGGAAGATAGATAAAAAGAAAAAATATATATATATATATATATATATACATATACGTATACATACATATATATATATGACATGTACGTATCATGAGGCGTATGTTGCGCATTTTTGCCTGCCAAGAATTGTTTTTTTTTATAAGTGGCCTTCTCTAATTGGATTCATGACAAATTAAAGGAAAGAAATATTTAACATATTCGTACATATGTGCATTTATGTCATAAACATACAAATTAAATAAAGATGTGTGGATGCAAGCAGTGAAAAGAAAGGTTTATGCATAATATTTGTATGCAGTAAATGGGGATTTTCAAAGAGGAAGAATATGAATAGGTTAGACTTAATTTTCTATTAATAGGAATGTCATTTATAAACCTGCAATTGACATCAATGTGGCACTGAATAAGAAAAATATGGTATGTGATATTATTTTGTGAACATAACATGCAAGCATATTAATATGACGAATATTTATCTGGCATTTAATTTAAAGATATGTCAATAGGGCATTGATTTGAAAACATGCTATTAACATTTATCTGTACATGTTAATTTGAGAAATATATAAATATGTTGAGAAATATATAAATATGCTAATTTACAATGAAAAGGATACATTAATATTGTCATTCTTGTTAATTGACATGTATATATGAATAATTAATGTATACGGTAAAAGGAAAGATGTATCTATTAAATACGTATTTATGTTTGATGGATTGGCAATAAATAATGAATGTTGATAATGTACATTAAGGGAGTAATTATGGCATAAGTGTGTTAGGAATTATTTATATATAGAATTTGTCCTAAATGAGAAATGTGTACATTGTAGGAAATATATATATATGCTAAAACATAGAATTGCATGTAATTGGAATAGTAATTATGCCATAATTCAAAATGGGGGTAATTTGCATGCATAGTAATTATGACATAATTTAAAATGGGAGTAATTTACAGTCCTTAATTGTGAACATAATTGGCCTCTTTTGAAATTGATGGCCTTGATTTACCCTAGCATCATCGGACGGCTCAAATTAACTTGCAACTCTATAAAAATGACCCTAGACTCTACCTAGGTTTCTTACACAATTCTCTAGCCTCCATTGCTCTCTTCTTCTAATAAAAATAAAAATAAAAATGGCGTCGCTGCTCTGCTGGAATTAAAACTAGAAGATAATCAACATCAACCTAAGCAACTCAATTCAAACTAGAGATTAAAGTTTCTGCAAAGATTCTACAACAAGTTAAAGTTCTTTCTTTAATCCAATCAAGGCAAGTACAGTTATTCTCCGCTATAAACGTTAATTATAATTTTGATATGCATTTAAATCTGAGTTTGAGGTTGTATTCTCTTCTGTTAGATCTGTTTTCTGTGACTGTTCTATATTCCTTTCTTCTTTTCTGTTTCTATAGCCAGGCTATCACGAGCCTGTGCCTAATCTCATAAGAGATGAACGTATGAACGCAAGTTTTGGGATGAATGATGAGGAATTTGACAAAAACAAATTGAATGTATGACTTTAGGTCTGAGGCATAAAATATATTGGACATATGACTTGGGATTGGATGCATAAATTTGACTATGCACATATAATTTATGCATGTTGTATGCATAGTTATGTTGTAATTTAGACCTATGCATATTTTGTGATAAAAGAAGAAGAGGAACCCCTGTAAAGATTACATATGATTTGAGACTTTGGACAAAATGCATATAAAAAGGCAAGATCTGATTTTTAGAAGATATGGTTTAAAGATTTATATTATTGGGGATAGTTTGCATAATAATTCATGACATGAAAAGAAGGAAGATATGGAAACTTAAGATTTACATTAATTAGGATATCTATTATTGTAATTACTCCTAAATAGGGATTTTTGGATATATGACATGCATTGAAATTAATGGTTATATTTGGTATAATCTATATTGGAACATATGTTATATGGCAAATTATGTCCATATTCTGCGCTTAAGCAAACATGGAATATATGTTGTGAATCATGAAAAAATTATGTAGGCATATGAATTTAGGCCTAATTTATGACTAGGCAAGGCATGTAAATAGAACCTTTAGAATTATTAGATTTGCTAAATCTACTAATTTGCTAAGTTGCCTAGACTGCTAATTAGATTGAAATGCCAAATCTGTTAAATTTGTCTGTTGAGATGCCTAATCTGTTATATGCCAAAATCTGCTAAGTGCTAAATCGGTTAAATCTGTTAAGTCACCCAATCTGCTAAAATCTGTTATCTGCTATATCAGTTGAGTTGATGTGATCATTCTGTTATTGATATAATCTGAATTAGCATATATATTGGGTGTGCGCATAAACGGTAAATAATTAATTAATTGGCCGCAAAGATGAATATGGCTAACTCGAGGTTTGAATGAGTTTGCGACGTAAATCTGCCCGGAACCGCCCGGCACATCCAGTGGCCGCAAACAATAGGTTCTAATGTGAGAAGTTAGTCATAACATGCGTAAGACCCGAGGTTAGGTCTGGCTGGTGGCAGAAGTCTGCCGGGAACCGCCCGGCATATCCAGCGGCCACAAGCTACCGACCTAATGTGAGAGGTCTATGCATTAATAATTAATTAATGCAAATCTAAGATAAGAATGACGTCTAAAACGTATTGGGGAAAATAGGGTTAAACCAAAGGGATTAATAGATGTAGTAAAACCCGTCCATGAATCTGTAGGCCCAATACAAAGCTAGACAAATCTGAAAAATCTGTACATCTGATCCGTTAGTCTGAAAACTTGTTAACTCAATTTGTGAACTAGTAAATCTGAATTCTGTATGTCTGAACTTGTAAACAAATAAATCTGAAATCTGTTAGTTTGGGGACACAAGGTTAGGAGGGGAATTACTTGTGTCATCTGTTGTTTGGGACCCATATTAGTCAGTAACCCTTTCTGGTATCAAAACTTTGACCCGACAGTAGGTAGGGTCCGGGCACGCTTACTGAACTAATTATAAGTGGTTCATTCTGATAATGGCGAGGGGTGTTGATGGTGCGTTCCAACCGGGTCATGTGCGTGCATGGATCCCGGTCTGCCTCTGAGGATGTAAGACGCCGTGACATCTGTAAATAGGTCTGTGCCAATTGGTTGTCACTTTAGGGAGTGATACACCCTACTGTGGGGCCGACACAGGATATTTATGTATTAGGGAGCCGATCGCTTGGGGTAGGGTTTTAGGGTACACATAGTTCTGTCTGTTTCTGTTGGTACCGTCTGTTTCTGTTGGGTGGTAACACCCGTCCGTTTCTGTGTGGTACCGTCTGTTCGGGTGGTAAAGGCCCATTACTAGTGTACACCTAATTCTATATTCTGTTTCCGTAGGGATTAATCTGTTTCTGCTTCTGTCTGTTTCTGATCGGGTAGTAAGGCCCATTATTAGCATTCTGTTTCTGTTAAAGTATTCTGTACCCGTTCCTGCTTCAATTTAGACATTAGGGTGACCCCTAATTCTGTTATACTAGTATTAGTGCAAAGAAGTGTAAAACAATAGTTTATATCATTCTGTTTTTCTGTTATATCGGCTACACCTGTTATAGTTATCTCACATCCAGTTTTATGTTCATATCATATTATTATTATCTGTTCATATGCTGAAAATCACTGGACTTGCCAGACTTTTTGTCTGACCCTTGTTGTTTCGCCTTCTTTCTTCCGTTTCCCCCCCCCCAGGTTATCCAAGGAGGGAAATACTTTAGCTTGATCCGGATTTCTCTTTGCTTGAAGTGCTTAAAGTATGGCTTGGCTCTGTATAGCTTCCGTTCCATGGGGATTATGATTTTAAACTATGCATTTTGAAGGCTTTTGTACAAGACTGATATTTTGTACTTGAATTCTGAAATTGAAAGGATGTAACCATACTAATTTCTGTTTCCGCTGTAATAAAGTTAAAAATTTTCAAGTACTGTTTTATCTGTCTTGTAAGTTTCTGTTCTGTTTACTAAAATGCTCCACCAAAATTAAGGCATTCCCTTTGTGAGTGACCTTAACGGAGGTGGGGTATTACACGGTTCAATGCTGACTCAGCTCTACATGTACGATATGGTCTTGAGCACCTTTATAAACACCCCTAAGGCTACAGTTTTCTCTATACATCTTCATTATGCCTATACTCTTCCCTAATTCATATCAAAATAAATCAAAGACGGGGTTATGCTGCTCAAGTTCTTCGTTAGAATTCAAGTAGAGAATCAAAGGCTAATTCAACGACTTCAACAACTATTTTCTAAGAATCAAATCTAAATTAGAGGATCAATAATCTACGTCAAGGGATAGCTTTTCGGTTTCAGAAATCAGATCCCAGAATTCAATATCTATTTTTAAATCAGTGAGTGGGATTAGAATACACTTCATGCATAATAGTATTATTATCGTTCGTCATTCCTTAGTTAAAATTCATATTGTAATTTAAAATAATCTTTGTATGCTTAATCTATTCCTCTTCCCTATTCTTCCTTTTTATTTTTGAAACTTTGGCAACCTTCGAGCCAAGGTCAACAACGCATAAATTATAGTTATTTGGGAAGAGCTTGAGATTTAATCAATGAATTAGGCAATTTGGGTAAAAAGATTATTACACGAATGGTTGTGTAAGCAAAGTGGAAATGGATTAAGTAGCACTTGACATATGAATAAGCTTAACCAACATATGAGAAATGATAGCAACCTATTAGGAACACATGTATGGGAAATTGGAATAATAGGTATAGCCTATTAACAGGATTATAAGCATGAACATAAATTGGGGTTTTTGGGTAAAGCTTGAATTTGAGACTTGAAAATTGGATATGCCGTTAAGATCCTAGAAACATAATTAAAAATGGAATATGTTGGACAAACCATGTTTTTATGTAATTATGGAACTCGACACATAACATGAAATTGACAATAGTGGCATAACTTGAACATGAACATGCTTGTGAATTGGTAATTGACATTTTATATCTAGAATGAACACGAACATGCTTGTAAATTTATAATTGGCCTATGACACCTAGTATAGACATGAATGGTTAATTGGCTAAACATGAAACATGGCTAACTCGAGGTTAGAATGAGTTTGCAGTGTAATCCTGCCCGGAACCGCTCGGCACATCCAGTGACCGCAAACAATAGGTTCTAATGTAAGAAGTTAGTCATAACGTGCTTGAAACCCGAGGTTAGATTGAGTTGTGGTGTAATCCTGCTCAGAACCAACCGGCACATCCAGTGACCGCAACAATAGGTCTAATGTGAGAGGTTGGGCATTAATAATTAATTAATGCTAATGGCACATGCTAGTATGGTAAGGTTAAGTCAACATGAAACACTAGACAACACTTAACCAATTTGACATGATATATGGGTGGGTTAAGTCAACGTGAATCGCTAGATAATACTTAACCAATTTGACATGATATATGAGCGGGTCAAGTCAACATGAACTAATAGAGAACACTTAACCAATTTAGCATGGCACGTGGGTTGAATTAAATACGTGATTGGGGGTTAAGTCAACTTGGACACATGGACAAACTTAACCAATATAACAGTATCAAAGAAAGGAAAAGTGGGGAATGATATGATTAAATAATAGATAAACTTATCTTAGGGATAAGAAATGAATATGACTTAAGATGTAATACAAGACTCGAAGGGTGGGACGACTTATACCATGAAATAAGTTAATCTTAGTTGGAAATGTAGGAAAACACCCGTACACTATCATTTTGATAAAGAGAACTTATGTCATGCTTGAATTCATTGGTAAACCTTAGTTAAAAGGAACTAAGTAACAAACCTTAGTTAAAGAGAACTAAGTAATAGAAACTAAGTATCAAACCTTGGTTAAGAGAACCAAGTAATAAACCTTAGTTAAGAGGACTAAGTTGTAAACCTTAGTTAAGAAAACAAACGATTAAGAGAACTAAGTAGTAAACCATAGTTAAGAGGACTAAGTAGTAAACCTTAGTTAAGAAAGCTAACGATTCAGGAAACTAAGTTGTAAACCTTAGTTAAGAGAATTAAGTAGTAAACCTTAGTCAAGAAAGCCAAGTAGAACACGAGGAGGAGTGAACGTCCATCTAATCATGAAGAAGGCTCCAACGAACTGGGTTACGAAGCACGCGGCTTCGAGGGGACGTGAGGGTACTCTTGGTATCCCTCTGTGAGGTTGCAGATGATCCTCCTGGGCTTACAGAGGTTAAGGTCTGCGTTAGAAGAGCCAAGGGTATGCCTTGGTTAGAATATAAGCAACCTAAAGACTAGGATGAGTCAGCGTGAGGCGGCGATATCTTGTTTAGCCCTGTGATAGCACGTCATCGTCTATCTACCATCTTGAGTCAATCGTGATATGCAAGAGGAAAGGCGGAGAACTCCAACAGACCATATACTTTGCTATTTAGTTATGCGTGAGGGTTGCCAACAGGTTTGGGGGGCATAGAGGGCCTGCGTACAGTTCTCATTCTTGATTTTCTTTGGTGCCTTTCATTAGTTGAGGGAGGGGTCAAGTGGGACCATTACCACATATGGATAAAACAGACCTTAGCATCTGCATCGGCAGATAACATAAAGCTCCCGACCGAGTTTCGTGTTTCTTGATTAGCCCTGCCACGGGACTCGGGCTGTGATAACCCCAAACTTCCACGAAGTGAAAGTAAGAGATGATCATTTGGAATACAACATAAATACAATAATACATATCACAGATACAAAATAGCATGGGAAATTCATAGAGTAACAACATCATAGCAGCGGAAATATAATGTCGTCCATCACAGAAAATCCACAGTCACAGACTTCTACATTATTACATCAAATTCGCAGAAAAGAAATAAGTTCCAACTCCAACTTAAACAACGTGGAATAAAACAAGTTTCATGTCTGAAATAAAAGGAAAGAGAAAAATGTAAGAGCAGCGAATGATAAGTCTTCAAACTCCTAGTCATCACCTCCCTACAAGCAAATCCAAGAGAAATAATAAGCAGCTCCAAGGAAAGGCTCCCAGCGAAAGATAACCTGTTTACTTGGCTGCCTGTGTAGAGAAGAGGGCACCCGAGTTTGCAAAAAGGTGAAACAAACTACAGGTCAGTCGTGGGACTGGTGTGAGAATTCTTAACTAATATACTAATAATAATATGACAAATTCAAAGACCATGCCGCTAATGCGGAACGGATTTATTTCAATGGATTGTCGTGCATAATTTTAAAAGTGTCAGAACAAGCAGATAAATAAATCGTGCAACAACGCAATGCTTTTTAGAAAAAATTGAATCACCATAAGACTCAAGTCCCATCACACAATGCAACGCACACCAGAGGATAGAGTTTTCCCTTATGGTGATTAAACATGCTAAATATGGCAAATACGGGTTTAATATTATTATTAGTATATATAAAAAAACATTTCAAAATAAACGTATCAATCCTAGGAAGCATAGGTACCATATGCTATGCCTCCGTACTAGTAATACAATCAAATCCGTAGGGTCGTATTTGGAATTTGGATTTACATCTGAGTCCAGGCTAGGGAGGAGCTCCTACCGATTCGAGACACTCTAGCTAATGTCTCAGGATTCCCCGCAGTGAACCCTTGGATCCTGAAGGCCGGTCCACACATACAACTTCGTGGATTGGAAATTCCTGAACACACGTTTCCCGATCCTATAGGACCTATCCGAGGCGCCTCATTCCATCATCCACATAAGTAAAATGTCAGGGCTGGTAGGTCACTGACACCACTCTAGCTAGAAAGAAACGTGCTGCTCTCCCTGCGTTCCCTTCTCCCGTTTTAGACTCCGCCGGTGTGTGAAGCTCGCGAAGTCATGTTGTACACAAAGCTATGCCTAAACAGACTATGCTTTGATCGTCCCACAAGGCCTGCTTTTCAACAAAACCTTGATCATATGCACCTTAGCGTGCCACATCATCACCCCATACCATACTACCAACCCTTTGCCGAAATATATGAACGGGTGTTAAGCAAGAGAATAAATTCCCCGCCACCAAACATCCATACCTTTGACAAAAGATCAATAACGTGATATTTGATAGAGTATGATGTCAGACACACAATCCATTTAATAGCTTATGCTCTAGGTCTGAGCGAAAGCCTAACCCGTTCAATCAACATGTTCGTTTGGGCAATGACCATGACCTTGAATTGGGAGCAAATCAATTCAAAGCCTCAATCGCTGTCCTCCTGAGGGGAAGATTGACGGTCTTCATTCGTCATCTTCTACTTCAAACCTTAACGACGTTTGATTATTCGGAATGAGATTAACTCGGCCTTTCCAAATAATCTTCGTATATAGATATATATAGTGAAAATTCTTCCTTATCGTTATTTTTAATTTATGACGATTTCTTCTTATTTTTATTTAATTAAGAATAATTTAATCCTTAATTAACGACGATTCAGGTCAATGTCGATTCTGGCGCTGTTTTCAATCAATTTTGATTTTCACATATCTCGAAATCTAACCGTTGGATTTTGACGTAGTATATATCGTTGGAAAGATTTTTCCAAGGCGGTCCTCACGGTTTCAGTTTCAAGAAAATCCGACGGTCGGATCTTCTTGTGTAGTCGTTTAAAGATATGATTTTAAAATGCGATCTACCACGTTCGATTCGTTTAATTTTAATTATATATATATATATATATATATATATATATATATGAACATAAACCGTTTAATTCTTAATTCTTATGTATCTTTTCCATTCTTTATCCTTTCATTCCTTCATTTACAGGAAAATGTAAATCATAAATGGATGATGAATTCTTCTCTTTTATTTCTTTAGTTTCTTTAATTTACAATAAAATGTAAATTATAATCCATCATCTCATTTCGTTCTTTTAATCTTACATTTACATTGGAATGTAATTTATAATTCATCGTTCTTAGTTAAATATAAAAATATAAATTTTATTTACAATGTAAGTCCTACTTCTTATTTACATTATAAAAATGTAATCTTTAATTACAATGTAACTTCTACTACTTGTTTAAATTATATATATATATATATTTTTACAATGTAAATTCATACATTCATTTCATAGCATAAAATGAAATTTCATTCATGCGGGTTAAATTCATTCATCAATTACATAATAAAGTGTAATTTACTTCATGCGGACTAATTTCATTCATAAATTACATAATAAAATGTAACTTATTTAATATGATGTAAATTCATTCATAAATTAAATATAAAAACGTAATTTATTTCATACAATGTAAATTCATTCATAATTTACATATAAAAACGTAATTTATTTCATGCAATGAAAATTCATTCATAATTAACATATAAAAATGATATTTATTTCATGCGATGAAAATTCATTCATAATTCACATATAAAGATGTTATTCATTTCATGCGATGAAAATTCCTTCATAATTAACATATAAAGATGTTATTCATTTCATGCGATAAAAATTCCTTCTTAATTAACATATAAAGATGTTATTTATTTCATGCGATGAATATTCCTTCATAATTAACATATAAAGATGTTATTTATTTCATGTGATGAAAATTCCTTCATAATTAACATATAAAGATGTTATTTATTTCATGCGATGAAAATTCCTTCATATTACATTATAAAATAATGTAACTTATCTGATCAATTTTCTTTTTATTAACATCATAAATAATGTCAATCATCCCACGGTGTCATTCTTTTATATTAAAATCATAAATATGTTAATTCCAATGGTATAAATTCTTTAATATTAACATTAAAAATAATGTTAATTCCTACGGTATAAATCCTTTTATATTAACATCATAAGTATGTTAATTTTACACAATGTAAATCCCCTTTTTTATTTACATTATAAAATAATGTAAAATTATCCTACATTGTAATTACTATTCAATTTATATTAAAAATAATGTAAAATATACGTACGGTGAAATTCATATATATTTACATAAAAAATGTAAATTCCACATACGGTGAAATTCATACATATTTACATTAAGAAAAATGTAAATTTTCACTCTTGTCACATTTTTATTAAATTTGCATTAAATAAAATGTACTCTTCCATTCTCTAATTAAAATAAAAAAAATTCAATTTTCTTTTCAATGTAAAATTTACTCTTTAATTATATTGTAAAGTCCATTCTTTGTATTACATTAAAAATAATGTAAATCTTCCTACGGTTAAATTCCTTTTTAATATTAAAAATGTTAATGACAACCTATGGGGTTATATTAACATTAGAAATATTAATGACATACTACGGTTGAATTTTTATAATATTAACATTAAAAATTGTTAATGACATCCTACGGTTGAATTTTTATAATATTAACAATAAAAATGTTAATGACAATCCTACGGTTGAATTTTTATAATATTAACAATAAAAATGTTAATGACATCCTACGGTTGAATTTTTATAATATTAACATTAAGAATGTTAATTTATACATGCGGTGAAATTACTTATTATGACACTAAGAATAATGTTAATTTTTCATGCATTGTAAATTACTTATTATTAATATCAAAAAAAAATGTTAATTTCTAATACGATGTAAATTTCTTATTTTAATTTTACATAATAAAATGTAAATTCCACCACAAGTCGCATTCTTATTTTATTAGCATCAAATAAAATGTAAATTTTCATCACATAACATAACAACAACATCCAAACATACAACAAGTCCAAATCCAATAACTAGCATCAAGGTAATTACGAGGTGATGTTATAACCTGGCATATGTAAAATCAACACGGCATGATTAAACACATAATTAATTTCAATTAATTATTAATTCGTATTTAAACCTCAAAATTTCAGATCTAATCTCATGCAATTCAGAATCAACATCATACAGGGTGAACAGTTCAAATCCATGTTCTAAACATCACGTCTTATTAGATCTACTTATTAATAATCATAGAAATAATGATTAAATAAATCAAATTAAATTTTAAAAATAAATTCTCACTTTTATTTTATAACAAAAAAAAAGTTTCAGATCTAAATAACAGAAAATGAATCTAGAGGGGAGGAGCATATTTTGAATCTAAACTAGAATGGTTTGAATTGGAATGCATGTAGATAATCCAAATGTGATTTCAGATCTAAATAAATCAATGACTAAATGGATAGCCATATAACACCTCAAAATAAATCAATAATCAATCACAACATCACATACCAGAACTAATAACATACACAACATGATTTATAAACAAACGAAATGACTAGATTAAAATTAATTAAATCAGAATACTCACTTTGGTATAAAGATCAGATTCAGAATACAAATCTAGTCAGATTTGTGTACAACGAAGTCTAAGATGTTGGGTGATGTCACGTTGTCCCAATTTGGTCAGTTTCGGGAGCTACAGTGCACGGTTTGATGTAAAACTTGTCTAGAATCGAGGAGGATGGGAAGATCTTTAAAAAGTTTAACTATGGCCCTGTCTAATTCTTCCTAGATTAAGGGAAAAAGAAGAGAGAAGGGGTGGGAGAAAAATGGTGAAGAAAGATTTGAGCAAAGGGGAATTAAGAGGATGTATAATTAAGAAATGAAAGTATATGAATAAAATAGGACGTGTGAAAATAAAAAGAAGAGAAAGAAATTAATGTAATAAACGAATGAAATAAATGCGTGCTTAAAGGACAAATAGAGTAGAGAGAAACGTGGTACTGAATTTGAGGAACGTAGAGAAAATAAAAGGGAAAGAAATTGATACAATGAAGGGAAGGAATAAATGCTGCATTAAAAACACAACGAAGAGAGAAGGGCATTGGAATCTTTTGTACTATTCATATTTCAAAATAAATTAATGACGCTTTTACAAATTCTTAAATGCTACATTTATCAAACATTAAATTCCCAACTGACAAAAATCGAATTTAATTAGTTGCTTTTTCTTTTGGACGAATTATGTTCAAATAGGTCCTTAAATGCTTTACATATCACTTTCCTACCGAGCAGGACACACTAACTCTTTGTTTTGTATATTTATGGTCTCATTTGTTCATTATATATATTTTTCATGTGTATGAAATATTAATTTCAAGTGTCACAGCAGTATGCTTCATGCGTAGAGGTTTATACATTGTCATCCTTTGTTTCATACATGTACCATGAAACGCTCAGCATTAAAGAAAGAAAAAGAAAAAAAAAGTATAAATGCAATAACTTCCTTTTACACGTTATTAAATGCATGCATAAATTTCTATTTTTAAAATTAACATGAACGTATTGTCTAATTACATTCGTTGACAAATTTGTATGTTTCTCAAATTTACATGCACATATTCTCTAAATTAATGTCAATGACATATTCTCAATTGAATATATTTTCCTAATTAATGCATATATTAGCATACTTATAATCAGTGTCAAATGTCATGTTTACTAAATTAATGACATGTTCACAAATCAATATAAATTAACATATTTTCTAATCAATGCATATATTAATATATTTAAAATCAATGTCAAAATAATATCAAATCAACTGGTCCCATAGAATAAAAACTTTAGGCATATAACTTAATACCCATTTTAATGTTAAGCCTAATTGTTTCATGTCAAAGTCTTGCTCATATTTATAAATAAACTATTCAGGTTTATTATGGTTCTCAGCCCACTTTATTAATGCAATATAGGCTACAGTCAAATTTTCTGTTATATTCATACCTACAAATAAATTGTGTTCATTCATTATGAACTCCCAATTGTAATTCTCTCAAGGTTCAAAATCAATTATTGAAATTTCCGTGTCATTTCAAGTTCAGAATATAATTATTATTATAAACTTAAAATTTTCAACCATTCTTATTTAAAATAAATTATTTAAAAATAGAATTTTTAATTTTTGACTCAATTTCTTAACACAATTAATTAAAATAAAATTTAAAATTAGCCCCAAATTCCGGGTTGTTACAGTCTCCCCCACTTAAGAACTTTTCGTCCTCGAAAAGGAACGTAGCTAAAATCAGTTTTATTATAAAAAAAATTATTAAATTTCAAGATTTTGGTTAACCCATTAAATTCTAGAAGAATTTTGCCATAACCTCCTTTGAACGGAGAGCATCAAGAAAAATGAAATTGACCTCAGAGAGTCTCATCAATCCAAAAAGAAAAAGAAGAAAGAGGATAGGAGGGAGAGAAAGCCAAGCAACGGCTCATAAAATCAAAACTCAAAGGAATAGAAAGCAACATGGAAAATGTAGCTTATTCTAGGCGTACCATTAGAAACATCAGGCTTTCCTCCTCCTTCGGTAGAAGCTGGCACTAAAGAAGTTGGTCCTTTCACTCCTTCGTAAACATGTGTCCCTTGAGCATCTTCAATTCCCTTAGCCTTCTTCGAACGTACGATCAAGGGAAGAGTCAAAACAACGGTAATGGTGATTTGAAGAGTTGATCAAGGTAAAAGGACGGATAAAAGATAATGATAGAATGACTGACTATTATGTATTCACATGAAATGCTCGCCACAGAATATTGTGATTCTATGTAAACGAATTATCATAAATATGCTATATTCCAAAGCTAAGTTTAACCAAAGCTCTGATACCAACTATGATAACCCCAAACTTCCACGAAGTGAAAGTAAGAGATGATCATTTGGAATACAACATAAATACAATAATACATATCATAGATACAAAATAGCATGGGAAATGCACAGAGTAACAACATCATAGCAGCGGAAATATAATGTCGTCCATCACAGAAAATCCACAGTCACAGACTTCTACATTATTACATCAAATTCGCAGAAAAGAAATAAGTTCCAACTCCAACTTAAACAACGTGGAATAAAACAAGTTTCATGTCTGAAATAAAAGGAAAGAGAAAAATGTAAGAGCAGCGAATGATAAGTCTTCAAACTCCTAGTCATCACCTCCCCACAAGCAAATCCAAGAGAAATAATAAGCAGCTCCAAGGAAAGTCTCCCATCGAAAGATAACCTGTTTACTTGGTTGCCCGTGTAGAGAAGAGGGCACCCGAGTTTGCAAAAAGGTGAAACAAACTACAGGTCTGTCGTGGGACTGGTGTGAGAATTCTTAACTAAAAAACTAATAATAATATGGAAAATTCAAAGACCATGCCGCTAATGCGGAACGGATTTATTTCAATGGATTGCCGTGCATAATTTTAAAAGTGTCAGAACAAGCAGATAAATAAATCGTGCAACAACGCAATGCTTTTTAGAAAAAATGGAATCACCATAAGACTCAAGTCCCATCACACAATGCAACGCACACCAGAGGATAGAGTTTTCCCTTATGGTGATTAAACATGCTAAATACGACAAATACAGGTTTAATATTATTATTAGTATATATAACAAAACATTTCAAAATAAATGTATCAATCCTAGGAAGCATAGGTACCATATGCTATGCCTCCGTACTAGTAATACAATCAAATCCGTAGGGTCATATTTGGAATTTGGATTTCCATCTGAGTCCAGGCTAGGGAGGAGCTCCTACCGATTCAAGACACTCTAGCTAATGTCTCAGGATACCCCGCAGTGAACCCTTGGATCCTGCAGGGCCGGTCCACACATACAGCTTCATGGATTGGCAATTCCTGAACACACGTTTCCCGATCCTATAGGACCTATCCGAGGCGCCTCATTCCATCATCCACATAAGTAAAATGTCAGGGCTGGTAGGTCACTAACACCACTCTAGCTAGAAAGAAACGTGCTGCTCTCCCTGCGTTCCCTTCTCCTATTTTAGACTCCGTCGGTGTTTGAGGCTCGCGAAGTCACGTTGTACACAAAGCTATGCCTAGACAGACTATGCTTTGATCGTCCCACAAGGCCTGCTTTTCAACAAAACCTTGATCATATGCACCTTAGCGTGCCACATCATCAACCCATACCATACTACCAACCCTTTGCCGAAATATATGAACGGGTATTAAGCAAGAGAATAAATTCCCCGCCACCAAACATCCATACCTTCGACAAAAGATCAATAACGTGATATTTGATAGAGTATGATGTCAGACACACAATCCATTTAATAGCTTATGCTCTGGGTCTGAGCGAAAGCCTAACCCGTTCAATCAACATGTTCGTTCGGGCAATGACCATGACCTTGAATTGGGAGCAAATCAATTCAAAGCCTCAATCGCTGTCCTCCTGAGGGGAAGATTGACAGTCTTCATTCATCGTCTTCTACTTCAAACCTTAACGTCGTTTGATTATTCGGAATGAGATTAACTCGGCCTTTCCAAATAATCTTCGTATATAGATATATATAGTGAAAATTCTTCCTTATCGTTATTTTTAATTTATGACGATTTCTTCCTATTTTTATTTAATTAAGAATAATTTAATCCTTAATTAACGACGATTCAGGTCAATGTCGATTCTGGCGCT
Organism: Allium sativum; assembly: GCA_030737875.1. Lineage (NCBI taxonomy): Eukaryota > Viridiplantae > Streptophyta > Magnoliopsida > Asparagales > Amaryllidaceae > Allium > Allium sativum. The sequence continues at coordinate 1,014,892,031 of CM060924.1, forward strand.
GTTTTCATTCAATTTTGATTTTCACATATCTCGAAATCTAACCGTTGGATTTTGACGTAGTATATATCGTTGGAAAGATTTTTCCAAGGCGGTCCTCACGGTTTCAGTTTCAAGAAAATCCGACGGTCGGATCTTCTTGTGTAGTCGTTTAAAGATATGATTTTAAAACGCGAACTACCGCGTTCAATTCGTTTAATTTTAATTATATATATATAAATATATGAACATAAACCATTTAATTCTTAATTCTTATGTATCTTTTCCATTCTTTATCCTTTCATTCCTTCATTTACAGGAAAATTTAAATCATAAATGGATGATGAATTCTTCCCTTTTATTTCTTTGGTTTCTATAATTTACAATAAAATGTAAATTAAAATCCATCGTCTCATTTCGTTCTTTTAATCTTACATTTACATTGGAATGTAATTTATAATTCACCGTTCTTAGTTAAATATAAAATTATAAATTTTATTTATAATGTAAGTCCTACTTCTTATTTACATTATAAAAATGTAATCTTTAATTACAATGTAACTTCTACTACTTGTTTAAATTATAATTTTTTTTTACAATGTAAATTCATACATTCATTTCATAGCATAAAATGAAATTTCATTCATGTAGGTTAAATTCATTCATCAAATACATAATAAAGTGTAATTTACTTCATGCGGACTAATTTCATTCGTAAATTACATAATAAAATGTAATTTATTTAATATGATGTAAATTCATTCATAAATTACATATAAAAACGGAATTTATTTCATATAATGTAAATTCGTTCATAAATTACATATAAAAACGTAATTTATTTCATGCAATGAAAATTCATTCATAATTAACATATAAAAATGTTATTTATTTCATGCGATGAAAATTCATTCATAATTAACATATAAAGATGTTATTCATTTCATGCAATGAAAATTCCTTCATAATTAACATATAAAGAAGTTATTCATTTCATGCGATGAAAATTCCTTCTTAATTAACATATAAAGATGTTATTTATTTCATGCGATGAAAATTCATTCATAATTAACATATAAAGATGTTATTTATTTCATGCGATGAAAATTCCTTCATAATTAACATATAAAGATGTTATTTATTTCATGCGATGAAAATTCCTTCATATTACATTATAAAATAATGTAACTTATCCTACGATCAATTTTCTTTTTATTAACATCATAAATAATGTCAATCATCCCACGGTGTCATTCTTTTATATTAACATCATAAATATGTTAATTCCTACGGTATAAATTCTTTAATATTAACATTAAAAATAATGTTAATTCCTACGGTATAAATCCTTTTATATTAACATCATAAGTATGTTAATTTTACACAGTGTAAATCCCCTTTTTTATTTACATTATAAAATAATGTAAAATTATCCTACGTTGTAATTACTATTCAATTTATATTAAAAATAATGTAAAATATACGTACGGTGAAATTCATATATATTTACATAAAAAAGATGTAAATTCCACATATGGTGAAATTCATACATATTTACATTAAGAAAAATGTAAATTTTCATTCTTGTCACATTTTTATTAAATTTGCATTAAATAAAATGTACTCTTCCATTCTCTAATTACAATAAAAAAAAATCCATTTTTCTTTTCAATGTAAAATTTACTGTTTAATTATACTGTAAAGTCCATTCTTTATATTACATTAAAAATAATGTAAATCTTCCTACGGTTAAATTCCTTTTTAATATTAAAAATGTTAATGACAACCTATGGGGTTATATTAACATTAGAAATATTAATGACATACTACGGTTGAATTTTTATAATATTAACATTAAAAATTGTTAATGACATCCTACGGTTGAATTTTTATAATATTAACAATAAAAATGTTAATGACAATCCTACGGTTGAATTTTTATAATATTAACAATAAAAATGTTAATGACATCCTACGGTTGAATTTTTATAATATTAACATTAAGAATGTTAATTTATACATGCGGTGAAATTACTTATTATGACACTAAGAATAATGTTAATTTTTCATGCATTGTAAATTACTTATTATTAATATCAAAAAAATAATGTTAATTTCTCATACGATGTAAATTTCTTATTTTAATTTTACATAATAAAATGTAAATTCCACCACAAGTCGCATTCTTATTTTATTAGCATCAAATAATATGTAAATTTTCATCACATAACATAACAACAACATCCAAACATACAACAAGTCCAAATCCAACAACTAGCATCAAGGTAATTACGAGGTGATGTTATAACTTGGCATATGTAAAATCAACACGGCATGATTAAACACATAATTAATTTTAATTAATTATTAATTCAGATTTAAACCTCAAAATTTCAGATCTAATCTCATGCAATTCAGATTCAACATCATACGGGGTGAACAGTTCAAATCCATGTTCTAAATATCACGTCTTATTAGATCTACTTATTAATAATCAAAGAAATAATGATTAAATAAATCAAATTAAATTTTAAAAATAAATTCTCACTTTTATTTTATAACAAAAAAAATGTTTCAGATCTAAATAACAGAAAATGAATCTAGAGGGGAGGAGCATATTTTGAATCTAAACTAGAATGGTTTGAATTGGAATGCATGTAGATAATCCAAATGTGATTTCAGATCTAAATAAATCAATGACTAAATTGATACCATATAACACCTCAAAATAAATCAATAATCAATCGCAACATCACATACCAGAACTAATAACATACACAACATGATTTATAAACAAACGAAATGACTAGACTAAAATTAATTAAATCAGAATACTCACTTTGGTATGAAGATCAGATTCAGAATACAAATCTAGTCAGATTTGTGTACAACAAGGTCTAAGATGTTGGGTGATGTCACGTTGTCCCAATTTGGTCAGTTTTGGGAGCTACAGTGCACGGTTTGATGTAAAACTTGTTTAGAATCGAGGAGGATGGGAAGATCTTTAAAAAGTTTAACTATGGACTTGTCTAATTCTTCCTACATTAAGGGAAAAAGAAGAGAGAAGGGGAGGGAGAAAAATGTTGAAGAAAGATTTGAGCAAAGGGGAATTAAGAGGATGTATATTTAAGAAATGAAAGTATATGAATAAAATAGGACGTGAGAAAATAAAAAGAAGAGAAAGAAATTAATGTAATAAACGAATGAAATAAATGCGTGCTTAAAGGACAAATAGAGTAGAGAGAAACGTGGTACTGAATTTGAGGAACATAGAGAAAATAAAAGGGAAAGAAATTGATACAATGAAGGGAAGGAATAAATGCTGCATTAAAAACACAACGAAGAGAGAAGGGCATTGGAAACTTTTGTACTATTCATATTTCAAAATAAATTAATGACTCTTTTACAAATTCTTAAATGCTACATTTATCAAACATTAAATTCCCAACTTACAAAAATCGAATTTAATTAGTTACTTTTTCTTTTGGACGAATTATGTTCAAATAGGTCCTTAAATGCTTTACATATCACTTTCCTACCGAGCAGGACACACTAACTCTTTGTTTTGTATATTTATGGTTTCATTTGTTCATTATATATATTTTTCATGTGTATGAAATATTAATTTCAAGTGTCACAGCAGTATGCTTCATGCGTAGTGGTTTATACATTGTCATCCTTTGTTTCATTCATATACCATGAAACGCTCAGCATTAAAGAAAGAAAAAGAAAAAAAAGTATAAATGCAATAACTTCCTTTTACACATTATTAAATGCATGCATAAATTTCTATTTTTAAAATTAACATGAACGTATTGTCTAATTACATTCGTTGACAAATTTGTATGTTTCTCAAATTTACATGCACATATTCTCTAAATTAATGTCAATGACATATTCTCAATTGAATATATTTTCCTAATTAATGCATATATTAGCATACTTATAATCAATGTCAAATGTCATGTTTACTAAATTAATGACATGTTCACAAATCAATATAAATTAACATATTTTTTAATCAATGCATATATTAATATATTTAAAATCAATGTCAAAATAATATCAAATCAACTGGTCCCATAGAATAAAAACTTTAGGCATATAACTTAATCCCCATTTTAATGTTAATCCTAATTGTTTCATGTCAAAGTCTTGCTCATATTTATAAATAAATTATTCAGGTTTATTATGGTTCTCAGCCCACTTTATTAATGCAATATAGGCTACAGTCAAATTTTCAGTTATATTCATACCTACAAATAAATTATGGTCATTCATTATGAACTCCCAATTATAATTCTCTCAAGGTTCAAAATCAATTATTGAAATTTCCGCGTCATTTCAAGTTCAGAATATAATTATTATTATAAACTTAAAATTTTCAACCATTCTTATTTAAAATAAATTATTTAAAAATAGAATTTTTAATTTCTGACTCAATTTCTTAACACAATTAATTAAAATAAAATTTAAAATTAGCCCCAAATTCCGGGTTGTTACACGGGCCGCACTTATAGAGGACATGTGCAACTAGATATCTAGCACGTTTAACGACACGATTGGGACGTAGAGTCTAGGAACATATATTGCTCTGGGTAGTGTGTCCTAGACTAGGGGGCATTGTTCGATAGGTAGCATAAACTCTAGTGGCCCTAGATAGCACAAACCCTGGTCAGATCTAGAAAGCGCTCAATAGGTAGCATAAACCCCAGTGGCCCTGGGTAGCATAAACCCTTGTTGAATCTAGGAAGCGCTGGATAGAAAACCCTAGATTAGATCTAGGTAATAAACGGAATCTAGCAAGATCAAGAGTGGTAGTCCAAACGATTTCGAGAATGGTGGCACTACACTAAAGTAGTATAGATTTACATGATGAAGCCCGTACGACATACGGCAAGGGACTATATATATACATGGAAAGGATTATACGAGTTGGGGTATCTACATATACGTTGTATTAGGTTAATTGTAATAACCCGGAAATCTAAGCCAATTTAAAAATTTTATTTTGGCAATTTTAGCGAATTTTGAATATTTAAAATGATTTATTTTAAATAAAATCGACGAGAAAATTTATTTTGAATAGAAATAGAACGTATATATTTATATAGATCGACGTTAGAATATAAATATTTTATTTTAATTATAAAAGGAATTGAAAATGGTGCGGTAGTTTGAAAATTCGATTTCAAAATTCAAATGAATGTGCAGGATTCAAAATAAACCGAATTTTGGCGAAACCAAAAATATTAGAATCTAGTTGAGAATATCTTTCCAACGAATCCAAAAAATTAAAATTTCATAGCGGGGATAAAAAGTTATGCCCATTTGAAAATTCAGAATAGTCGCTATGGAATTCTGGCCCTTAAAAATAGCCATTTTGCAAACGGTTTCATAATTCAACGAAATTAGTTTTGTTAGGACCGTATCATCAATACGAAGCTAGAAAATATTTTTCAGGAATTTTTCTAGTTAGTATGTAGCCCCGGTAAAATGAAATGCGCGTTCAAATTCAATATATAGATTTATATTTTGACTTTGACAGAAACTGATCGAATCAGTTTATGAAACATATCCCATTGTGTTCGGAATGGGGGTAATTAGCTATGAACGACAGTCAATGGGCCTCGTTTCGAAGTCGAAATAAAAAGTTACTTTTTGGATAATTAAATTAATATAATTAAACTTTTTCAAAAAGCCCCCCCTTTTCTCTTCATTTCACATCGACATCTCAAAATAAAAAAGAAAGAAAGAAAAGAAGATGAAGGAGGAGCCGTCGCTCCTCCGATCAGGGCGCCGCCGCGTCTCCTGGCGCGCCGCCATCGGAGCGCGACCCCCCCCCCCCTGTTTCCCCCTTCCTCCCCTTCTCTCCTCCTCCTCCGTCACTCTCTCTCTTCCCCAATCCGAAAGTAAAACCGAACCCTAGCCCCAAATTACACCACCCACTCCACCACCGGCCCCACCTCGTGTGGCCGCACCCTCCCCAGCCCCGCCAGTCCCCTGCGCCGCCCCCACAAACCCCCCAACTCCGATGGTGTCCCTTCTCTACCCGAATTCTTGAATTTTGCAAGCAAGGTGAGTTTTTCTTGGTTTAATTAATTTAAATTTGAATGCATTGTTTTAAATTCAGTTTTTAAAAATATATATAAAGCATACAGAATAAAAATAGGATTTTTGCTTGTTAAAAATATGATTTTTGTTCAAGTAAAAGCTAATATTTTTAAAAGTAAAAAGATTTGATTTTTATTTTATTATGAAGTTAGAGAAATAAAAATACGACTTTTATCATCTCGAAGGCGAAATAAAAATATGATTTTTATATTATATAGATAATAAAAATTCGATCTTTATTATGTAGGAGATAGTAAAAAATGATTTTTATAATGTAGAAGAAGCAAAGATGTGATTTTTATATGAGTGGCGATATAAAAATATGATCTTTATTATATGAACACCGGTATAAAAATAGAATTTTATCTATATAGTAGTGGTGTAAAAATAGAATTTTATCTATATAGTAACGGTGTAAAAATATGATTTTTATATAGTAGAGATAATAAAAATATGATTTTTTATATAATAGAGATAATAAAAATACGATTTTTATATATGTTGTAGAGAAATAAAAATTCGATTTTTATATGAGTAGCGGATTGAAAATAGATTTTTTATATACTAGGAAATATAAAATTGTGATTTTTATATATGTAGTGAATACGGGAAACGAAGTGATAAAAGGCGAGCACGGCGAAGATTTCCTACATATGAAGAGTCGTGGTGTTTGGTTTAGCTTATCGGTGAGAACTTCTCACTTTAAATCTTGTTTTCAGTTAAAAATTATATACTAGGATGTAGACGGTGCTTAGCAGCACCCGACACCCGTCGTCCACAGACCATGGACGACTTGTATGCTTGTTTGATGTGTTGTGAAGTTTGTTTGTGATGTTGATGTGAAATGGATAATAAAACATTCATGTATTGAAATAAATTAATTAACGTTAAAAATATAATTTTTAACGTGAATGTGAATAAATAAATATTCATTTACCAACCGGATGGTTTGTTTATGTACACCCATTTGAAGGATGTTGATTAGGACGATAAATTTTACACGTCGCTCAACTGCACAAATAATATCCAGTGTTTGTTGATTGAAACCCCGCACGGGTGTTGGGATGATATTTGACGTACACTAATCCCAATTGTTTAGTGGTATGTCGATCGTTTGATTGACAGACTGTATGAGCGTTAATTATTTATATTTAATGCTTATGCAGTTGTGTGGTGCACTTTGGATGATGGTTGATTATTTATCGTTGTTATTATATACATGTGTTGTATGGAATCCATGTAATTAACAATATATGGTAATTGATTGGGCCTCATTCCAATTGGGGAAAATAAAGAATATTCATGTGTTGAATAGAATAAGGAATATTCATGTGTTGAATAAAATATATATTCATGTGTTGAGTAAAATATTTTAAACAATAAAATTTACATCTTTATCATAATTTTATAAAGTATATTAAATAATATAAATAGTCATGTGTTGACGATGCTCATGTGTTGAGAATATTCATGTGTTGAAAGAAATATAGATTCATGTGTTAAATAGAATAAATATTCATTTGTTGAATAGAATAACGAAGTATTGAAATATATAAAGCCGTGTTGATAATAGATGTGCCATTTTGACGCGAATGATATTTATATCGATTATATTCGTTTTTATAATGAATATAGAAAAGGAAGTGATTTCAAAATATAACGTTTTGAAAATAATATCATTTGTATATCGATGAAGTGGAATATTCAATTTTGATTCGAAATTGAATATGAAGTTGAAATCGTTCGAAAAAGAATTTAAAACGATTTATAAAATACGTTTTAAAAGGAAATCGACGAAATATAATATATATAAATATATTATATATATAATGGCCTGAATAGAACTCGCCGCGCCGCGGCAGTTCTTGAATTTCGACCATTGACTTCGAATGGACATTACGGGAGATCCGACCGTCGGATCCTTCCGAAACCAGAACCGTTGGGTTCGTATCGAAAAGTGCTTTCCAATGAATATTAGAAATTTGAAATCTAACAGTTGGATTTGGAATTATGTCCAAATCAAATTTGGAAAAGGTCGCTGTAAGTGCAGTTCGGTGGCCGTTATTGAAAATCGACTGTACGGGCCTTGATAAAATTATTAAAAATATTAATAATTTGTGTAAAATCATAATATATGAATTGGAAAGAACTGGGATGAAAAATTCCACATTTGAAAGGATAAAAATATATTTTTATCGAAATGAACTAGTTTTGAACTAGATTTGAAATGGTTTTGAAAATAATTAGAATTTCCAATACGTGAATTGGAATGGATTTGAATCGAAATTATTTTCGGAATATTTCGATGTTGGATTTCGTGATTATATAGATATGGTTGTGGAAATTTGAAAGATATATTTATATCGTTATTTCCAATACGATATTTGTAGGTTTCAGAATTTGTTATTGAATATAAGCCGATATATTTTCTATTCAGAGCCTTGTATTTAATATTAAATGGGATTTTGGGTTCGTTGTGAATGGTGTCTTAAATAACACTATTCTTGGACCCAGCTTAGAAATGAATTAATCTTTTAATTAAGATTTAGTGAAATTGTCCAGTTGATTGGAATTTAATTGGAATTGAATTTAAATTGTTTTTGGGTTTATCGTGAGCGGTGTTTTGAATAACACCTGTTCTTTAACCCGATTAACAATGAAATGTGATTTTGGGTTTATCGTGAACCGTATTTTAGATGACGTTGGTTCTTTAACCCAGGTAAAGAAAGGATATTGATTTGTGGAAAGATTAAAACTAAGTGGAGTTTTAATGAATCTTTAATTAGATTGAAATGATCGAGAATGGAGTATCACCAGTTTTGCACCAAAGCAATAGTTAAATCTTTAATTAGATTTGAACGGGAAAAGGTAATTAATACTTACCGATAACACCGTAGTGTCAGATATGGAGTATTACCAGTTTTGCTCTATGGGATGAATAGGTTGGGATTGGGAAATAAAATAAATAATTACTTCGGTGTGGTTCGCTAATCCCGACTAGTTTGGAAAACCTTAACATGGTTTGGAATGATATCCAAAGGAAGATTAAAGAATAAATTTAGAAGAATTTGTCTTTGATAAAATTAATGGGAACCTTTCCCTAAGAATGTGAATTTTTGAATAAAAGAATATTCTGAATTGGAATGAGGCGTATGTTGGGTTTGTGTAACATTTGTTTATTATATACGCGGGTTATTCAGAAAGGTCGGGTTTATACCCATTCTGAATAACCGATTCGATGATAAGTCGAAGATGAAGACGGTGGTTGAAGACAGGAAGTCTCCACATCGTTTGAATGATTATTGATGATCTTGATTGGGCTGTACACCCAAGAGGAGGGAATCAGTTTGTGATCGTTCAGACATAGTTGGAGATTGATGGATATGCTAGGAAAGTGCCTTCGGTTTCGTTCAGACCCAGAACAAACTTGTAAATGGACTGCGTGTCTGACATTGGATTTTATTCTGTGTTGATTGATCTCCATTAAACATACATTTGTTTGGCAGCGGAGAATTTATTCTCTTGCTTAATGCCCTTCTCTGAGACGTACGAGCTTAGAGGTTGTATATCGATGGACATCGGTCGCATGGAGTGAATTGCCTATGTGGCATGCCTAAGTGGCAAATGATCAAGGCTTCTGTTGAAAAGCAAAGTCTTGTGGTTGATGATTAAAGCACGGCCTGTGTGGCATAGCTTTGTGTATAGCGTGAATTCGCAAGCCTCACACCTCGGTATGAGTCAAAAATGGGATAGTGACTACAGGGAAAGCACGACGTTTCTTTCTAGCTATGGGTGATGTCAGTGACCTACCAGCCCTGACATTTATATACTTTTTACCTGTGTGGTTGTTGGAATGAGAGGCGCCTCGAATATATGGTCGATAACTGGCACTATGTGAGCCGACGTACAGACCATTATATAGGTCCTATAGGACCGGGAAACGTATGTTTAGGAATAAATAATCCTCAAAAATAAGAGAGTACCGGCCTTGAAGATCCAAGGATCGCTATGTGTGGTCTTGAGACATTTGCTAGAGTGTCTCGAATGGAGAGGAGCTTGCCCCTTGTCTCGACTCATGACGGAAATCCAATTTCCAATACGTGACATTACGGTTTTATTTGTAGAACCTAGTATGGCGACATGATAGATGGTACCCATGCCGCCTAGGATTGATATTTATGATTGAAATTGTTTTGACACTATACACTTATGATAGTATCAAATGATTTGTTTTAAACGTATCAAGCATTCTTTGGCTATTATAAGGTAAAAACCCTATCCTCCGGCTTGCGTTGCATTGTGTGATGGGACCTGGGTCTTATAATAGCTTCATTTTTCTTTATTTAGCATTGCGCTGTTTGTTATGCACTGGTATTCTTGGGAGGAAACCCATTCTGTGTTATACGACGTGGTCCCTTGATTTACCTAACTTTAAAAATTAAGATTAATAACTGTTTTAGTTCTCACACCAGTCACATGACTGACCTGGAGTTTATTGTTCAACCTAAACTCTGGGTGCCCCTATTTTCGACACGGGTAGCTAGTAGTTTTGGTTTTGCAGAATTATATTCACAGGATCCTGGTTTACAGCTGGAACGATACTCGGAAAGCTCTGTATCCGTGTATTACTTTCAGTTGTGTTTTGTATTATTTTCCACTGCTATGTAATTTATTGTAATCTATGATATTTAGTAAGTGTGTAATATTTATTCATACTCTGTATATTCTTGTATTATGATGGAATTGTTGTAATAAACAATGAAATGTTCTTCTGTTTGTGTTCCGATGTGTGTTGTTCTCAAAGTAATCCGTGCTTCCCTTACCGGGGAAGTTCGGGTCGTAATAGAGTGGTATTAGAGATTTGGTTTACAGAGCTCGAGAACAAGACACATTAGAACCGAACGAAAGAATTCATCAGAAATTGGATTAGTAATATCCAATAAGAATGACTCGTTAGAGATAGGATCAGTAGTATCCTAGAACGAGTGTGAAGAGTATATTTTTCAGATGAAAACAATTTTGTTTTGAAGATTAAATTCAAGTATACGTATTTGAATATTTTATTTGTATTGAATTTGGACAATCAAGTATATAAAGATTTTGCATATACGCGTTATGAACGTATGTTCGAAGTTTAATATACTGGATAGATATAGAATCACACTCTAGTCGCCCGGAGATAACTCTGGTAATGCGGCCACATTATCAGTATTTGTGTTCGAGTTTCGAAAGGTATGATATCTATATATTTCCATTAGACTGGTGTGAGAACCAAAACTAGATAGGATTATTGTTGAGACTGGCATCAAAAACATGATTTTCTATATCTGTATCAAAATTATGAATTTGAAACATTAATTCACTAATTGATTGATGGTTGTGTTGTTTGATTATTGGTTTAAAATTTTGGACCATTTAGGCCAAAATGAACCGAATATTGAACTGTATTGAAAAAAGATTACAATTGCATGCATATACATGTATATCCATTGAACAGGTCATAGCAAGGAGGCTAGAGAAGAGGAATGAAATTGTTTGCCCGACAAATAGGTACATGTTTATTGTATTTCTTGGGGATTTGATGATTTTATGAGCCGCTTTCAGTTGATTTTGGCCAGGCAAAGGAAAACGCGTTTGGCCAGTTTCAGTTGATTTTAATCGACTGGAAACTGGCCATTTTTCCAACGGTCTCAGAATTTGACGAAACTAGTTTTGTTAGGACCGTATCGTCAATACGAAGCTAGAAAATATTTTTCTGCAATTTATAGAGTTCGTATGTGACCCTGGTAAATTGAAATGTATGTTTAAAACAGAATATATAGATTTAAATGTAAATTCAACGGAAACTGGTTGTAACGATCAAATCAGCTTGCGATACATATCCCATTGTGTTCGGAATGGGGGTAAAACGCTATGGACGACAAGCGGTGGGTTAGATTTCAAGATCGAATAAAAAAGTTAACTTTTAGCAATTAAAATAATAAAATATAAATAAATGGGCCAGGCCCTTATCTCACTCTCCCCCCTCTTATCCAAAACCGTAGGGTTTAAAATTAAAAAAAAAATTAAAAAAAAATCTCAACACAGCCGCGACACCCCCCCCCCCTTCGTCGCCGCCACCATCGCTTCACCCCCCTCCCTCCGTCCTCCGCTCCTCCGTGAAGCGCGTCCCAGTAGCACCGATCTTCCCCCCCCATCCCTCTCGAATCCACGCTGCTGTGACGAGAGGGAATTTCGCTCGGTCCGAACCAGTCGCTAAACCGACCCAGACCGTTCGAAACGCCCTATCGTTTGAGAACACGACAAATCAGAACGCATACAGAAGAACATTTCATTGTATATTACAACAATGCATCAGAATACAAGAATATACAGAGTATAAACAAATGAATATTACACAGAAATATCAGAGATTTAAATTACATTTAAATACATAGCAGCGGAAAATAATACAATACACAACTAGAAAGAGATATACGGATACAAAGCTTTCCGGATATCGTTTCCAGCTGTAAACCAGGATCCTGTGAATATAAATCTGCAAAACCAAAACTACTAGCTGCCCGTGTGGAAAATAGGGGCACCCAGAGTTTAGGTTAAAACAATAAACTCCAGGTCAGTCATGGGACTGGTGTGAGAACTAAAACAGTTATTAATCTTTATTTTTAAAGTTAGGTAAATCAAGGGACCACGCCGCATAACACGGAACGGGTTTCCTCCCAAGAATACTAGTGCATATAAGCAAACAACGCAATGCTTTCCTAAAAATGAAGCTGTTATAAGACCCAGGTCCCATCACACAATGCATCGCAGCCGAGGATAGGGTTTTCCTTTAGAACAGCCAAACATGCTTAGTACATTTAAAACAAATCATTTGATACTACTATAAGTGCATAGTGTATAAAACAACTTCAAATCATAAGTATCAATCATAGGCGGCATGGGTACCATATATCATGTCGCCATACTAGTTTTACAATTAAAACCGCAAATGTCACGTATTTGAAAATTGGATTTCCGTCTATGAACCGAGGCAAAAGATAGTCCTCAACCGATTCGAGACAATCTAGCCCATGTCTCAGGATCAGAGCTCGAGTGACCCTTGGATCGTCAGGGCCTCGCAACAACCACATAAGTCAAACTCGTCAGGGCGTGTAAAACCACTGACGCCACTTTTTAGCTAGAAGGAAACGCATGCCCTCCCTGAGGTCCGTCTCCCGTTTTTGGTTCATACCGGGTGTGAAACACGCGAAGTAAACGTTACACAAAGCTACGCCACAAAGGCCTTGCTTTGATCAACACTACAAGACTTTGCTTTTCAACATAAGCCTCGATCAATTGCCACTTAGGCATGCCACACAGGCAATTCACTCCATGCGATTGATATCCATCAATATATAACCCCTGAGCTCGTATGTCTCAGAGAAGGGCGTTAAGCAAGAGAATAAATTCTCCGCCGCCAAGCAGATATATATTTAATAGAGATCAATCACACGGACTAAAATCCAATGTCAGACACACAGTCCATTTACAAGTCCGTTCTGGGGCTGAACGAAACCGGAGGCACCTAGTACCCCGCATATCCATCGAACTCCAAGTACGTCTGGACGATCACCAACTGTTTCCATCTTCTTGGGTGTACAGCCCAATCAAGATCATCAGTAATCACCCAAACGACGTGAAGACTTCCGGTCTTCGACCATCGTCTTCATCTTCGACTTATCGTCGTATCAGTTATTCAGAATGGGATAAACCAGGTCTTCCCAAATAACTCGCGTATATTTTAAATAAGTGTTACACAAACACAACATACGCCTCATTCCAATTCATTAGTCACTAACCGTAAATTAATCAAGAGAATAATTTCCCAAATATTAACCCCGAAGGCCGAAACCAACATCAGATCAATATCCAGAAAACCATTCTGCTTGGCTAACCGACAGTTAGTTTCTAAATTTCACATTCATAGGGAAAGGTTCCCATTAATTTTATCCAAGATAAATTCCTTGAATTTATTCTTTATTCTATTTTTGAATCTCAATTCAAACTAGTTGGGATTAGCGAACCTTACCGAAGTAATCATTTATTTTAATTTCCCCATCCCAACCTATTCATCCCATGAAGTAAAACTGGTAATACTTCATATCTAACACCACAGTGTTATCGGTAAATTCAATTACCGTTTCACGTTCAAATCTAATTAAAGATTTAACTATCGCTTGGAGAAAAACTGGTGATACTCCATTTTCGATCATTTCAATCTAATTAAAGATTCATTAAAACTCCACTTAGTTTTAATCGTTAACTGGGTTAAAGAATCAGTGTCATTTAAAACACGGTTCACGATAAACCCAAAATCACATTCCATTAATTATCGGGTTAAAGAACGAGTGTTATTTAAAACACTGTTCACGATAAACCCAAAAATCAATACCAATTCAATTTCAATTAAATATCATTGAATTGGTACACTTCATTAAATCTAAATAAAAAGATTTAATCTTTTCTCAACTGGGTTCAAGAACAGTGTTAGTGAAGACACCATTCACGACAAACCCAAATCACATTTGATATTCAATATAAGGCTCTGAATAGAAAATATATCGGCTTATATTCAATATCAAATTCTACGATTAACAAATGTTGTATTGGAAATAACGATATAAATATATATCTTTCAAATTTCCATAACAACATCTGTATAATCACGAATTCCAACATCGAAATATTCCGAAGACAATTTCGATTCAAATCCACTCCAATGTAATCATTGGAAATTCTGGTTATTTTCAAAACCATTTTTAAATTCAATTTATTTATTTAAAAATAAATAGAGTTATAATTCTAGTTCAAACTAGTTCAATTCGATAAAAAACTATTTTTATCTTTTCCAATATGGAGTTTTTCATCCCAATTCTTTCTAAATCATTTCTTATGATTTTACACAAATTATTACTATTTTTAATAATTTTATCAAGGCCCGTACAGTCGATTTCCATCAATGGCCATCGAACTGCACTTACAACGACCTTTTTCGAATTTGATTTGGACATAATTCCAAATCCAACCGTTAGATTTTAAATTTCTAATATTCGTTAGAAAGCTCTTTTCGATACGAACCCAACGGTTCCGGTTTTAGGAGAATCCGACGGTCGGATCTCCCGTAATATCCGTTTGAAATAAATAGTCGAAATTCACGAACTGCCGCGGCGCGGCGCGTTCTATTCAGGCCATTATATTATATATATAATATATATAATATATATTTCGTCGATTTCTATTTAAAACGAATTATATAAATAGTTTTAAATTCGTTTCAAAAGCAATTTCAACTTCCTTTTCAATTCAAATCAAAATTGAATTCTTCTTTATAAATTCGTTTTAAAATTCATTTCTATTCAATTCAAATTTCAATTCAATTTGAATTCCTTTCAATTCGCTTTCCATTCAATTTGAATTCGTTTTCAATTCAATTCATTTCGAAATCGTTTTCAATTCAATTCAGTTCGAAATCGTTTTCAATTTAATTCATTTCGAAATCGTTTTCAATTTAATTCATTTCGAAATCGTTTTCAATTTAATTCATTTCGAAATCGTTTTCAATTTAATTCATTTCAAAATGAATAAAATCGATATAAATATCGTTCACGTCAAAATGGCGTCAATCTAATCAACACGGCTTCATAAATTTCTATTTTCAAATATTCTATTTCAAATATTTCTTTTTCAAAATAGTTGTTATTATCAAAATATTTCGTTCAACACATGACCAATCTCAATGGATGAGTACTGTCAACACATGAACCTTTATTTTATATTATTCTTTACTTTCTAAATTGGAATGAGGCCCAATCAATCACCATATAAAATTAATTATATGGATTTTCATACAACACATGTATATAATAGCATTGAAAAATAATCAACCATCAACCAAAGTGCACTACACTGTATAAGCATCAAATATAGATATCTAACGCTTACGACAGCCTGTCAATCAATCGATCGACATATTTAATCAATCAGGATGAGTGAACTTCAAATTTCATCCCAACACCCGTGTGGGGTTTCAAACAATCAAACACAGATTTTATTTGTGCAGTTGGGCGATGTGTGAAATTTATCGTCCCAATCAATGTCCTTCAAATAGGTGTACATAAACAAACCGTCTGGTTTGTAAATGAATATTTATTTATTCACATTCATGTTAAAAATTATATTTTTAACGATAAAACATTTTATTTTAACATATGAATTTCTATTCAGTTCATTCTTTAAATAAAATGATATTTTTATTTTCTAACTTATTTTTAGAAAATTTCGGCGGCATAACGGTACGATACTAGAAACGGGACAAGGCCTAGCCTTATCCCCGGTCTAGTGAAGGCCCACGCCATTCACACATCAATCAAATCAATTTCATTTCACCACACAGTTCAATTTCAATCAAATGATCTAACTAATCTTTGCAATCAAACAAACAAGTCCATGGTCTGTGGACGATTGTGTCGGGTGCTACTAAGCACCGTCTGCATCCTAGTATATATATATAACTAGAAAAGAAATTGAAAGGTGAGAAATTCTCACTAATAGCTATCCTAGCTCCACGGCACTTCATTGATAGAAATCTTCATCGCTATCGCATCTTCGTCATCTTCGTTGCTATAGCCACTACATATGTAAAAATCGAATTTTTACTTCACTATTCAATATATAAAAATTATAATTTCATAATCGCGTCATACATTTAAAAATCGAATTTTTACTTCACTATTCAATATATAAAAATATCGACTTTCAAAAATATGGCTCTTTTCATATATATGGATTTCGCCTTTTCAAAATTGAAGATTCCGCCTTTTCAAAAATGAAGATTTCGCTTTTTCAAAAATAAAGATTTCGCTTTTTCAAAAATAAAGATTTTATTTTTCTCGAAGTAAAAATCATATTTTTATAGTCGCTATATAGTAAAGACTATATATTTTTTTATACTTTAAAAATATAAAAATCATATTTTTAATTCTTCTACATAATAAAGATTATATTTTTAATACTTTAAAAATATAAAAATCATATTTTTATCTCATCTACATAGTCAAGATTATATTTTTAATACTTTAAAAATATAAAGATCATATTTTTATCTTTTCTATATCATAAAAATTATACTTTTATTTTGCTATTTATATGTATAAATCTCAAATCAAATTTCTATACGCTATTTACACATATAAAAACAATAAATAAATTAAATGTAAATAAATAAATAAAAATAACTCATTGTTTGCAAATAAAGGGGATCGGGGAAGTGGCGGCATCGGGCTGTAGAGGGGGTGGCGACCTGAACGGTGGTGAAGCAGGGGCGGCGATGTCAGCTCAGGGGGGGCGATCGATCCTCGATGGTGGCGAAGGAGGCTCTGTGGAGTGGCGGCAGTTCTGAGGGATATCGGGTTCGGGGTCACGAGTTCGACAGGGGAGAAGGAGGGGAAAGCGGATCGGGGAGGTGAGGGAAAGGGCGGCGGTCGGTTGGCCGGGGTCTGGGGAGGCGCGATGGTGCGATCGAGGGGGGGGGGTCCATCGTTCTCGAGGGTTTTTTTTTTCTGAAAAAAAGTGAACGGGGGGGGGGGGGGGCCTGGGAGAAGGTATGGGGAGGAGAGAGAATTCTTTTCTTTTATTATTTTATTATTATTTTAATTTCAAAATGTTGACTTTCACACACGACCTCGAAACGAGGCCCACCGCCTGTCATCACTAGCGTATTACCCCCATTCCGAACACAATGGGATATGTATCGCAAGCTGTTTCGATCAGTTCCGTTAAAATCAACATATAACTCTATATATTGAATTTGAACGCGTATTTCAATTTACTGGGGTCAAATACTAACTAGAAAAATTCCCGAAAAATATTTTCTAGCTTCGTATTGACGATACGGTCCTAACAAAACTAGTTTCGTCGAATTCTGAGACCGTTTGAAAAATGGCCAATTTCCAGTCGATTAAAATCAACTGAAACTGGTCAAACGCGTTTTCCTTTGCCACGCTCGCACATTGATTCGAAAAATTATGAAATTTGGAATCTAGCAATAACTTTACATCACGGACCCAACAAAAGTGGTTTCGTCGAAATCCGAGGTCGTTTGCAAAATTCCCATTTTTAAGGGCCTGAATTCCATAGCGACTATTCAGAATTTTCAACTGGACATATCTTTTGATTCCCGCTATGAAATTTTGATTTCTCGGATTCGTTGGAAAGATATCATCAATTAGATCCTAATGTTTTTGGTTTCACTAAAATCCGGATTGTTTTGCACCCGGTACATTCAATTGAAGTTTGAAATCGAATTATCGAACTACCACGCCATTTTCAATTCCTATTTATAATTATATATAAATATTTATATTCTAACGACGACGTATATAATATATACGATCGAATTTCAATTCCAAATAAATTTCTCGTCGATATTATTTAAAATAATTCATTTTAAATAATCAAAATTCGCCAAAATTGCCAAAATAAAATTTTTAAACTGGCCCAGATTTTCGGGTTGTTACAATCTCCCCCACTTAAAACTTTTCGTCCCCGAAAAGGAACAAAGTCGAAAGTGGTTTGATTAATCAACTCTACGTTCGATCTGGCTTCCATTCTCCAACTTTTCAGTTTCTGAGAATTTTCAAAATTTCAAAAATTTGGCTAACACCCTAAATTTTCAAAAAATTTCGCCATAACCTCCCCTGCAATGGGAGCATCGGGAAATCTCAAATGGCTTCCCCGGTCCTTCAGATCTCAAAAAGAAAAAGAAAAAGCCAAGCGGCTAGCCAATAGGCTCATAAAATCATCATCACCCAAACAAAACAGGAAATTATGTAGTAAACATGTACCTATTTGTCGGGCAAACAAATTTTATTCTCTGCTCTAGCCTCCTTGCTATGACCTGTTCAATGTAAGTACAAGTATATGCAAGCAAATGCGACCAATTTTCAATACAATTCAATATTTGGTATAATTAGGCCAAATGGTTCAAAATTAGCAAACAAATAAACAAACAACACAAACATCAATCAATTAGTGAAATAGAGCTTCAAATTCATAATTTTGATACATATACAAAAATTAGATTTTTGATGCCAAATCACAACAATAAGCCCTATCTAATTTCGGTTCTCACACCAGTCTAATGGAAATATAGAAATCTCACCTACGTCGCTCGAAAATAAATACTGGCGATGGTGCCCCATCACCAGAATTATCCCCGGGCACTAGAGTATGATTCTATAACTATCCAGTATATTAAAACTTCGAATACATGTTTGCAAGACATATATGCAAAATCTTTATATACTGGATTGTATTGATCAATATAGAATAAATAATCAAATACGAATAGTTGATTTTAAATTTTCAAAACAAAATTGGTTTTCATTTTAAAAATATACTCCTCACACTCGTTCTAGGATTCTACTGATCCCATCTCTAACGAGTCATTCTCGTTAGATATTACTAATCCAATATCTGATGAATTCTTTCGTAAGGTTCTAATGAGTCTTGTTCTCTAGCTTTGTAAACCAAAGCTCTGATACCAACTTTGACGAGAGGGAATTTCGCTCGGTCCGAACCAGTCGCTAAACCGACCCAGACCGTTCAAAACGCCCTATCGTTTGAGAACACGACAAATCAGAACGCATACAGAAGAACATTTCATTGTATATTACAACAATGCATCAGATTACAAGAATATACAGAGTATAAACAAATGAATATTACACAGAAATATCAGAGATTTAAATTACATTTAAATACATAGCAGCGGAAAATAATACAATACACAACTAGAAAGAGATATACGGATACAAAGCTTTCCGGATATCGTTTCCAGCTGTAAACCAGGATCCTGTGAATATAAATCTGCAAAACCAAAACTACTAGCTGCCCGTGTGGAAAATAGGGGCACCCAGAGTTTAGGTTAAAACAATAAACTCCAGGTCAGTCATGGGACTGGTTTGAGAACTAAAACAGTTATTAATCTTTATTTTTAAAGTTAGGTAAATCAAGGGACCACGCCGCATAACACGGAACGGGTTTCCTCCCAAGAATACCAGTGCATATAAGCAAACAACGCAATGCTTTTCTAAAAATGAAGCTGTTATAAGACCCAGGTCCCATCACACAATGCATCGCAGCCGAGGATAGGGTTTTCCCTTAGAACAGCCAAACATGCTTAGTACGTTTAAAACAAATCATTTGATACTACTATAAGTGCATAGTGTATAAAACAACTTCAAATCATAAGTATCAATCATAGGCGGCATGGGTACGATATATCATGTCGCCATACAAGTTTTACAATTAAAACCGCAAATGTCACGTATTTGGAAATTGGATTTCCGTCTATGAACCGAGGCAAAAGATAGTCCTCAATCGATTCGAGACAATCTAGCCCATGTCTCAGGATCAGAGCTCGAGTGACCCTTGGATCGTCAGGGCCGGTCCACCGATGTGGATTAAAATGCCTGAACACTACGTTTCCCCGCCCTTTGGGGCGTAAATGAGCCAACTAAATGACTCCATCGGTTCGAGAACGACCGATCAATCCGAGGCGCCTCGCAACAGCAACAACCACATAAGTCAAACTCGTCAAGGGGTGTAAAACCACTGACGCCACTTTTTAGCTAGAAGGAAACGCATGCCCTCCCTGAGGTCCGTCTCCCGTTTTTGGTTCATACCGGGTGTGAAACACGCGAAGTAAACGTTACACAAAGCTACGCCACAAAGGCCTTGCTTTGATC
The DNA here is from genome assembly GCA_030737875.1 of Allium sativum. Taxonomy (NCBI): domain Eukaryota; kingdom Viridiplantae; phylum Streptophyta; class Magnoliopsida; order Asparagales; family Amaryllidaceae; genus Allium; species Allium sativum. The sequence goes on from CM060924.1 coordinate 1,014,912,910, forward strand.
AACACCACAAGACTTTGCTTTTCAACAGAAGCCTCGATCAATTGCCACTTAGGCATGCCACACAGGCAATTCACTTCATGCGATCGATATCCATCAATATATAACCCCTGAGCTCGTATGTCTCAGAGAAGGGCGTTAAGCAAGAGAATAAATTCTCCGCCGCCAAGCAGATATATATTTAATAGAGATCAATCACACGGACTAAAATCCAATGTCAGACACACAGTCCATTTACAAGTCCGTTCTGGGGCTGAACGAAACCGGAGGCACCTAGTACCCCGCATATCCATCGATCTCCAAGTACGTCTGGACGATCACCAACTGTTTCCATCTTCTTGGGTGTACAGCCCAATCAAGATCATCAGTAATCACCCAAACGACGTGAAGACTTCCGGTCTTCGACCATCGTCTTCATCTTCGACTTATCGTCGTATCAGTTATTCATAATGGGATAAACCCGGTCTTCCCAAATAACTCGCGTATATTTTAAATAAGTGTTACACAAACACAACATACGCCTCATTCCAATTCATTAGTCACTAACCGTAAATTAATCAAGAGAATAATTTCCCAAATATTAACCCCGAAGGCCGAAACCAACATCAGATCAATATCCAGAAAACCATTCTGCTTGGCTAACCGACAGTTAGTTTCTAAATTTCACATTCATAGGGAAAGGTTCCCATTAATTTTATCCAAGATAAATTCCTTGAATTTATTCTTTATTCTATTTTTGAATCTCAATTCAAACTAGTCGGGATTAGCGAACCTTACCGAAGTAATCATTTATTTTAATTTCCCCATCCCAACCTATTCATCCCATGAAGTAAAACTGGTAATACTTCATATCTAACACCACAGTGTTATCGGTAAATTCAATTACCGTTTCACGTTCAAATCTAATTAAAGATTTAACTATCGCCTTGAGCAAAACTGGTGATACTCCATTTTCGATCATTTCAATCTAATTAAAGATTCATTAAAACTCCACTTAGTTTTAATCGTTAACTGGGTTAAAGAATCAGTGTCATTTAAAACACGGTTCACGATAAACCCAAAATCACATTCCATTAATTATCGGGTTAAAGAACGAGTGTTATTTAAAACACTGTTCACGATAAACCCAAAAATCAATACCAATTCAATTTCAATTAAATATCATTTAATTGGTACACTCCATTAAATCTAAATAAAAAGATTTAATCTTTTCTCAACTGGGTTCAAGAACAGTGTTAGTGAAGACACCATTCACGACAAACCCAAATCACATTTGATATTCAATATAAGGCTCTGAATAGAAAATATATCGGCTTATATTCAATATCAAATTCTACGATTAACAAATGTTGTATTGGAAATAACGATATAAATATATATCTTTCAAATTTCCATAACAACATCTGTATAATCACGAATTCCAACATCGAAATATTCCGAAGACAATTTCGATTCAAATCCACTCCAATGTAATCATTGGAAATTCTGGTTATTTTCAAAACCATTTTTAAATTCAATTTATTTATTTAAAAATAAATAGAGTTATAATTCTAGTTCAAACTAGTTCAATTCGATAAAAATCTATTTTTATCTTTTCCAATATGGAGTTTTTCATCCCAATTCTTTCTAAATCATTTCTTATGATTTTACACAAATTATTACTATTTTTAATAATTTTATCAAGGCCCATACAGTCGATTTCCATCAATGGCCATCGAACTGCACTTACAGCGACCTTTTTCGAATTTGATTTGGACATAATTCCAAATCCAACCGTTAGATTTTAAATTTCTAATATTCGTTAGAAAGCTCTTTTCGATACGAACCCAACGGTTCTGGTTTTAGGAGAATCCGACGGTCGGATCTCCCGTAATATCCGTTTGAAATAAATAGTCGAAATTCACGAACTGCCGCGGCGCGGCGCGTTCTATTCAGGCCATTATATTATATATATAATATATATTTCGTCGATTTCTATTTAAAACGAATTATATAAATAGTTTTAAATTCGTTTCAAAAGCAATTTCAACTTCCTTTTCAATTCAAATCAAAATTGAATTCTTCTTTATAAATTCGTTTTAAAATTCATTTCTATTCAATTCAAATTTCAATTCAATTTGAATTCATTTCAATTCGCTTTCAATTCAATTTGAATTCGTTTTCAATTCAATTCATTTCGAAATCGTTTTCAATTCAATTCAGTTCGAAATCGTTTTCAATTTAATTTATTTCGAAATCGTTTTCAATTTAATTCATTTCGAAATCGTTTTCAATTTAATTCATTTCGAAATCGTTTTCAATTTAATTCATTTCGAAATCGTTTTCAATTTAATTCATTTCAAAATGAATAAAATCGATATAAATATCGTTCACGTCAAAATGGCGTCAATCTAATCAACATGGCTTCATAAATTTCTATTTTCAAATATTCTATTTCAAATATTTCTTTTTCAAAATAGTTGTTATTATCAAAATATTTCGTTCAACACATGACCAATCTCAATGGATGAGTACTGTCAAAACATGAACCTTTATTTTATATTATTCTTTACTTTCTAAATTGGAATGAGGCCCAATCAATCACCATATAAAATTAATTATATGGATTTTCATACAACACATGTATATAATAGCATTGAAAAATAATCAACCATCAACCAAAGTGCACTACACTGTATAAGCATCAAATATAGATATCTAACGCTTATAACAGCTTGTCAATCAATCGATCGACATATTTAATCAATCAGGATGAGTGAACTTCAAATTTCATCCCAACACCCTTGTGGGGTTTCAAACAATCAAACACAGATTTTATTTGTGCAGTTGGGCGATGTGTGAAATTTATCGTCCCAATCAATGTCCTTCAAATAGGTGTACATAAACAAACCGTCTGGTTTGTAAATGAATATTTATTTATTCACATTCACGTTAAAAATTATATTTTTAACGATAAAACATTTTATTTTAACATATGAATTTCTATTCAGTTCATTCTTTAAATAAAACGATATTTTTATTTTCTAACTAATTTTTAGAAAATTTCGGCGGCATAACGGCACGATACTAGAAACGGGACAAGGCCTAGCCTTATCCCCGGTATAGTGAAGGCCCACGCCATTCACACATCAATCAAATCAATTTCATTTCACCACACAGTTCAATTTCAATCAAATGATCTAACTAATCTTTGCAATCAAACAAACAAGTCCATGGTCTGTGGACGATTGTGTCGGGTGCTACTAAGCACCGTCTGCATCCTAGTATATATATATATATATAACTAGAAAAGAAATTGAAAGGTGAGAAATTCTCACTAATAGCTATCCTAGCTCCATGGCACTTCATTGATAGAAATCTTCATCGCTATCGCATCTTCGCCATCTTCGTTGCTGTAGCCACTACATATGTAAAAATCGAATTTTTACTTCACTATTCAATATATAAAAATTATATTTTCATAATCGCGTCATACATTTAAAAATCGAATTTTTACTTCACTATTCAATATATAAAAATATCGACTTTCAAAAATATGGCTCTTTTCATATATATGGATTTCGCCTTTTCAAAAATGAAGATTCCGCCTTTTCAAAAATGAAGATTTCGCTTTTTCAAAAATAAAGATTTCGCTTTTTCAAAAATAAAGATTTCGCTTTTTCAAAAATAAAGATTTTATTTTTCTCGAAGTAAAAATCATATTTTTATAGTTGCTATATAGTAAAGACTATATATTTTTTTATACTTTAAAAATATAAAAATCATATTTTTAATTCTTCTACATAATAAAGATTATATTTTTAATACTTTAAAAATATAAAAATCATATTTTTATCTCATCTACATAGTCAAGATTATATTTTTAATACTTTAAAAATATAAAGATCATATTTTTATCTTTTCTATATCATAAAAATTATACTTTTATTTTGCTATTTATATGTATAAATCTCAAATCAAATTTCTATATGCTATTTACACATTTAAAAACAGTAAATAAATTAAATGTAATTAAATAAATAAAAATAACTCACTGTTTGCAAATAAAGGGGATCGGGGAAGTGGCGGCAACGGGCTGTAGAGGGGGTGGCGACCTGAACGGTGGTGAAGCAGGGGAGGCGATGTCAGCTCAGGGGGGGGGGGGGGGGCGATCGATCCTCGATGGTGGCGAAGGAGGCTCTGTGGAGTGGCGGCAGTTCTGAGGGATATCGGGTTCGGGGTCACGAGTTCGACAGGGGAGAAGGAGGGGAAAGCGGATCGGGGAGGTGAGGGAAAGGGCGGCGGTCGGTTGGCCGGGGTCTGGGGAGGCGCGACGGTGCGATCGAGGGGGGGGGTCCATCGTTCTCGAGGGTTTTATTTTTCTGAAAAAAAGTGAACGGGGGGGGGGGGGGGGCTGGGAGAAGGTATGGGGAGGAGAGAGAATTCTTTTCTTTTTTTATTATTTTAATTTCAAAATGTTGACTTTCACACACGACCTCGAAACGAGGCCCACCGCCTGTCATCACTAGCGTATTACCCCCATTCCGAACACAATGGGATATGTATCGCAAGCTGTTTCGACCGTTTCGATCAGTTCCGTTAAAATCAACATATAACTCTATATATTGAATTTGAACGCGTATTTCAATTTACTGGGGTCAAATACTAACTAGAAAAATTCCCGAAAAATATTTTCTAGCTTCGTATTGACGATACGGTCCTAACAAAACTAGTTTCGTCGAATTCTGAGACCGTTTGAAAAATGGCCAATTTCCAGTCGATTAAAATCAACTGAAACTGGTCAAACGCGTTTTCCTTTGCCACGCTCACACATTGACTCGAAAAATTATGAAATTTGGAATCTAGCAATAACTTTACATCACGGACCCAACAAAAGTGGTTTCGTCGAAATCCGAGGTCGTTTGCAAAATTCCCATTTTTAAGGGCCTGAATTCCATAGCGACTATTCAGAATTTTCAACTGGACATATCTTTTGATTCCCGCTATGAAATTTTGATTTCTCGGATTCGTTGGAAATATATCATCAATTAGATCCTAATGTTTTTGGTTTCACTAAAATCCGGATTGTTTTGCACCCGGTACATTCAATTGAAGTTTGAAATCGAATTATCGAACTACCACGCCATTTTCAATTCCTATTTATAATTATATATAAATATTTATATTCTAACGACGACGTATATAATATATACGATCGAATTTCAATTCCAAATAAATTTCTCGTCGATATTATTTAAAATAATTCATTTTAAATAATCAAAATTCGCCAAAATTGCCAAAATAAAAATTTTAAACTGGCCCAGATTTTCGGGTTGTTACAGCTGCCACCGAGACCACCGCACCCCTTCGAGGAAAACGGCCACCGCCCTTACAGCCGCCACCACCAGAGTGGGCCACAGCCCCTCCAACGTCCGTCTCCGACCACGAACGCCAACCCCAGTTCAATGAAAGCAGTGAGTTCTTTTTATTTATTTATTTAATTACATTTATTTTTAGTTTTAATCCCTAACAATAGTGTAAGAACATGATTTTTATTATTTATAGAGTATAATAGAAAACATAGCAAGTTCAAAATTGGATTTCTATATATATACGTGTATATATGTCTACAAAGTAAAAATTCGTTTTTTATATATTGAATAGCAAAGTAAAAATACGATTTTTATATATTGAATAGCATAGTAAAAATATGATTTTTATATATTGAAAAGCATAGTAAAAATATGATTTTTATATATTGAATAGCGAAGTAAAAATGCGATTTTTACATATGTAGTGGCTACGGGCAACGAAGGTGATAAGAGACGAGAACAGTGAAGATTTCCTGCATTAGAAATGCCGTGGAGTTAGGATAGCTATTGGTGAGAACTTCTCACTCTTCAATTTCTTTTTCTAGTTATATATATACTAGGATGCAGACGGTGTTTAGTAGCACCCGACACCCGTCATCCACAGACCATGGATGGCTTGTTTGTTTAATTGTTTGGTTGTGTAGTTGGTTAGTTTATTTTGTTTGAAATGAATTGTTTGGTGAAATGAAATTGTTTTGATTGATGTGTGAATGGCGTGGGCCTTCACTAGACCGGGGATAAGGCTAGGCCTTGTCCCGTTTCTAGTATCGTGCCGTTATGCCGCCGAAATTTTCTAAAAATAAGTTAGAAAAATAAAGATAACATTTTATTTAATAAATGAACCGAATAGAATATTCGTAGGTTGAATAAAATAGTTTGATCGTTAAAAATATAATTTTTAACGTGAATGTGAATAAATAAATATTCATTTACAAACCGGACGGTTTGTTTATGTACACCTATTTGAAGGACATTGATTGGGACGATAAATTTTACACATCGCCCAACTGCACAAATAAAAAGGTGTGTTTGATTGCTTGAAACCCCACACGGGTATTGGGATGATATTTGACGTACACTAATCCCGATTGTTTAGTTGTATGTCGATCGATTGATTGACAGGCTGTTATAAGCGTTGAATATTTATATTTGATGCTTATACAGTGTAGAATGCACTTTGGATGATGGTTGATTATTCATCGTTGTTGATATATACATGTGTTGTAGAAAATCCATATAATTAAAATTATATGGTAATTGATTGGGCCTCATTCCAGTTTTGAAAAAGAAATATTTGAAAAAGAAATATTTGAAATAGAATATTTGAAAATAGAAACATATGAAGCCGCGTTGATAGATTGACGCCATTTTGACGTGAACGATATTTATATCGATTTTATTCAAATTGAAGTGAATATTAAAGTGAATTGAAATTTGAATTTAATTGAATTGATTTGAAATTGAAATAGAATTGAAATCGTTTTGAAATGAATTCGAATAGAATTGAAATAGAATTGAAATCGTTTTGAAATGAATTCGAATAGAATTGAAATAGAATTGAAATCGTTTTGAAATGAATTCGAATAGAATTGAAATAGAATTGAAATCGTTTTGAAATGAATTCGAATAGAATTGAAATAGAATTGAAATCGTTTTGAAATGAATTCGAATAGAATTGAAATAGAATTGAAATAGAATTGAAATCGTTTTGAAATGAATTCTAATAGAATTGAAATAGAATTGAAATCGTTTTGAAATGAATTCGAATAGAATTGAAATAGAATTGAAATCGTTTTGAAATGAATTCGAATAGAATTGAAATAGAATTGAAATCGTTTTGAAATGAATTCGAATAGAATTGAAATAGAATTGAAATCGTTTTGAAATGAATTCGAATAGAATTGAAATAGAATTGAAATCGTTTTGAAATGAATTCGAATAGAATTGAAATAGAATTGAAATCGTTTTGAAATGAATTCGAATAGAATTGAAATAGAATTGAAATCATTTTGAAATGAATTCGAATAGAATTGAAATAGAATTGAAATCATTTTGAAATGAATTCGAATAGAATTGAAATAGAATTGAATTCGTTTTGAAATGTATTCGAATAGAATTGAAATAGAATTGAAATTGTTTTGAAATGAATTCGAATTGAAATAGAATTGAAATCGTTTGAAATGAATTCGAATAGAATTGAAATCGTTTTGAAATGAATTCGAATAGAATTGAAATAGAGTTGAAATCGTTTTGAAAGAAAATCGATGAAGCATATATTATATATATTATATATATAATATAATGGCCTGAATAGAACGCGCCGCACTGTGGTAGTTCGCGAATTTCGACCATTGACTTCGAACGGACATTGCGGGAGATCCGACCGTCGGATTCTCCTAAAACCGGAACCGTTGGGTTCGTATCGAAAAGAGCTTTCTAACAAATATTAGAAATTTGAAATCTAATGGTTGGATTTGGAATTATGTCAAAATTAAATTTGGAAAGGGTCGCTGTAAGTGCAGTTCGATGGCCGTTGATGGAAATCGACTGTATAGGCCTTGATAAAATTATTAAAAATAGTAATAATTTGTGTAAAATCATAAGAAATGATTTGGGAAGAATTGGGATGAAAAACTCCATATTTGAAAAGATAAAAATAGATTTTTATTGAAATGAACTAGTTTTGAACTAGAATTATAATTCTATTTATTTTTAAATAAACAAATTGAATTTGAAATGGTTTTGAAAATAACCAGAATTTCCAATGATTTCATTGGAATGGATTTGAATCGAAATTGTCTTCGGAATATTTCGATGTTGGATTTCGTGATTATACAGCTGTTGTTATGGAAATTTGAAAGATATAGATATATATATCGTTATTTCCAGTACGATATCTGTTGGTCGTAGAATTTGATACTGAATATAAGCCGATATATTTTCTGCCTTGTATTTAATATCAAATGTGATTTGGGTTTGTCGTGAATGGTGTCTTGACTAACACTGTTCTTGAACCCAGTTAATAAAAGATTAAATCTTTTTATTTGGATTTAATGAAGTGTACCAATTAAATAATATTTAAATGGAATTGAATTGATATTGATTTTTGGGTTTATCGTGGACAGTGTTTTAAATAACACTCGTTCTTTAACCCAATAATTAATGGAAAGTGATTTTGGGATTATCATGAACCGTGTTTTAAATGACACTGATTCTTTAACCCAGTTAACGATTAAAACTAAGTGGAGTTTTAATGAATCTTTAATTAGATTGAAATAATCGAGAATGGAGTATCACCAGTTTTTACTCCAGGCGATAGTTAAATCTTTAATTAGATTTGAACGTGAAATGGTAATTGAATTTAACGATAACACTGTGGTGTTAGATATGAAGTATTACCAGTTTTACTTCATGGGATGAATAGATTGGGATTGGGGAATTAAAACAAATGATTACTTCGGTAAGGTTCGTTAATCCCGACTAGTAGAATCAAAATTCAAAAGAAGATTAAAGAATAAATTCAAGTAGTTTATCTTTGATAAAATTAATGGGAACCTTTCCCTATGAATGTGAAATTTAGAAACTAACTGTCGGTTAGCCAAGCAGAATGGTTTTCTGGATATTGATCTGATGTTGGTTTCGGCCTTCGGGGTTAATATTTGGGAAATTATTCTCTTGATTAATTTACGGTTAGTGAATGATGAATTGGAATGAGGCGTATGTTGTGTTTGTGTAACACTTATTTAAAATATACGCGAGTTATTCGGGAAGACCGGGTTTATCCCATTCTGAATAACTGATACGACGATAAGTCGAAGATGAAGACGATGGTCGAAGACCGGAAGTCTTCACGTCGTTTGGGTGATTACTGATGATCTTGATTGGGCTGTACACCCAAGAAGATGGAAACAGTTGGTGATCGTCCAGACGTGCTTGGAGATCGATGGATATGCGGGGTACTAGGTGCCTCCGGTTTCGTTCAGACCCAGAACGAACTTGTAAATGGACTGTGTGTCTGACATTGGATTTTAGTCCGTGTGATTGATCTCTATTAAATATATATCTGTTTGGCGGCGGAGAATTTATTCTCTTGCTTAACGCCCTTCTCTGAGACGTACGAGCTCAGGGGTTATATATTGATGGATATCAAACGCATGGAGTGAATTGCCTGTGTGGCATGCCTAAGTGGCAATTGATCGAGGCTTCTGTTGAAAAGCAAAGTCTTGTGGTGATGATCAAAGCACGGCCTTGTGGCGTAGCTTTGTGTAACGTTTACTTCGCGAGTTTCGCACCCCGGTTGTGAACCAAAAACGAGAGAAGGACCTCAGGGAGGGCATGCGTTTCTTTCTAGCTAGGGTGGTGTCAGTGACCTACCAGCCCTGACATTTATATACTTTTCACCTGTGTGGTTGTTGCTGTTGCGAGGCGCCTCGGTTTGATCGGACGATCCGGGTGCGATGGAGTCATTCGTTGGCTCATTTACGCCCCAAAGGGCGGGGAAACGTAGTGTTCAGGCATAATAATCCACATCGGTGGACCGGCCCTGACGATCTAAAGGGTTGATGCGTTCTGATCCTGAGGCTCGGGCTAGATAGTCTCGAATCGGTTGAGGGCTATCTTTTGCCTCGGTTCCTAGACGGAAATCCAATTACCAAATACGTGACATTTGCGGTTTTAATTGTAGAACTAGTACGGCGACATGATATATGGTACCCATGCCGCCTATGATTGATACTTATGATTTGAAGTTGTTTTATACACTATGCACTTATTATAGTATCAAATGATTTGTTTTAAACGTATCAAGCATTCTTTGGCTGTTATAAGGGAAAACCCTATCCCCCGGCTTGCGTTGCATTGTGTGATAGGACCTGGGTCTTATAACAGCTTCATTTTTCTTTATTTAGCATTGCGCTGTTTGTTTTATGCACTGGTATTCTTGGGAGGAAACCCGTTCCGTGTTATACGGCGTGGTCCCTTGATTTACCTAACTTTAAAATAAAGATTAATAACTGTTTTAGTTCTCACACCAGTCCCATGACTGACCTGGAGTTTATTGTTTTAACCTAAACTCTGGGTGCCCTTATTTTCGACACAGGCAGCTAGTAGTTTAGGTTTTGCAGATTTATATTCACAGGATCCTGGTTTACAGCTGGAACGATATCCGGAAAGCTTTGTATCCGTATATCTCCTTCAGTTGTGTATCGTATTATTTTCCGCTGCTATGTATTTAAATGTAATTTAAATCTCTGATATTTCTGTGTAATATTCATTTATACTCTGTATATTCTTGTGATCTGATGCATTGTTGTAATATACAATGAAATGTTATTCCGTCTGCGTTCTGTTTTGTCGTGTTCTCCAACGATAGGGCGTTTCGAACGGTCTAGATCGGTTTAGCGATTGATTCGGACCGAGCGAAATTCTCTTTCGTGACAGTTGGTATCAGAGCTTTGGTTTACAAAGCTCAGAGAACAAGATACATTAGAACCATACGAAAGAATTCATCAGAAACTGGATTAGTAATATCCAACGGGAACGACTCGTTAGAGATGGGATCAGTAGTATCCTAGAACGAGTGTGACGAGTATATTTTTAAAGTGAAAACAAATTTTGTTTTGAAAATCTAAATCAATTATTCGTATTTGATTATTTATTTGTATTGATTTGGACAGTCCAGTATATAAAGATTTTTCATATGCGCCTTGCAAACGTATATTCGAAGTTTTAATATACTGGATAGATATAGAACCACACTCTAGTCACCCGGGGATGATCCTGATGATGGTGCATCATCATCAGCATTTATATTCGAGTGTCGAAGGTGTGATATCTATATATTTCCATTAGACTGGTGTGAGAACCAAAATTAGATAGGGCCTATTGTTGTGATTTGGCATCAAAAATCTGATTTTTGACTATGTATCAAAGTTATAAATTTCAAATGCTAATCAACTAATGGATTGATGTTTGTGTTGTTTGTTTATTTGTTTGATAATTTTGAACCATTACGCCTAATTGTATCAAATATTGAATTATATTGAAAATTGGTCACATTTGCTTGCATATACATGTGCTTACATTGAACAGGTCATAGCAAAGAGGCTAGAGTAGAGAATAAAATTTGTTTGCCCGACAAATAGGTACATGTTTACTATAATTTACTGTATTGTTTGGGTGATGATGATTTTATGAGCCTATTGGCTAGCCGCTTGGCTTTTTCTTTTTCTTTTTGAGATCAGAAGGCCTATATGGCAATTTCTGGATTTTCCCGTGGCTCCCGGTGCAGGGGAGGTTATGGCGAAATTTTTCGAAAATTTAGGGTGTTAGCCAAATTTTTGAAGAATTTGAAAATTCTCAGAAACTGAAAAGTCGGAGAATGGAAGCCAGATCGAACGTAGAGTTGATTAATCAAACCACTTTCGACTTTGTTCCTTTTCGGGGATGAAAAGTTTTAAGTGGGGGAGATTGTAACAACCCGAAAATCTGGGCCAGTTTAAAATTTTTATTTTGGCAATTTTAGCGACTTTTGATTATTTTAAATGAATTATTTTAAATAATATCGACGACAAATTTATTTTGAAGAGAATTCGAACGAATATATTTATATAGTTCGTCGTTAGAATATAAATATTTATTTATATTTATAAAAGGAATTGAAAATGGCGCGGTAGTTCGATAATTCGATTTCAAACTTCAATTGAATGTACCGGGTGCAAAACAATCCGGATTTTAGTGAAACCAAAAACATTAGGATCTATTTGTGAATATCTTTCCAACGAATCCGAAAAATTGAAATTTCATAGCGGGTATCAAAAGATATGTCCAAGTGAAGATTCTGAATAGTCGCTATGGAATTCAGGCCCTTAAAAATGGAAATTTTGCAAACGACCTCGGATTTCGAAGAAACCACTTTTGTTGGATCCGTGATGTCAAGTTATTGCTAGGTTTCAAATTTCATAATTTTTCGAATCAATATGTGAGCGAGGCAAAGGAAAACGCGTTTGGCCAGTTTCAGTTGATTTTAATCGACTGGACACTGGCCATTTTTCCAACGGTCTCAGAATTTGACAAAACTAGTTTTGTTAGGACCGTATCGTCAATACGAAGCTAGAAAATATTTTTCTGCAATTTATAGAGTTCGTATGTGACCCTGGTAAATTGAAATGTATGTTTAAAATATAATATATAAATTTAAATGTAAATTCAACGGAAACTGATTGTAACGATCAAATCAGCTTGCGATACATATCCCATTGTGTTCGGAATGGGGGTAAAACGCTATGGACGACAAGCGGTGGGTTAGATTTCGAGATCGAATAAAAAAGTTAACTTTTAGCAATTAAAATAATAAAATATAAATAAATGGGCCAGGCCCTTATCTCACTCTCCCCCCTCTTATCCAAAACCGTAGGGTCTAAAATTAAAAAAAATCTCAACACAGCCGCGACACCCCCCCCCCCCCTTCGTCGCCGCCACCATCGCTTCACCCCCTCCCTCCGTCCTCCGCTCATCCATGAAGCGCGTCCCAGTAGCACCGATCTTCCCCCTCCATCCCTCTCGAATCCACGCTGCCACCGAGACCACCGCACCCCTTCGAGGAAAACGGCCACCGCCCTTATAGCCGCCACCACCAGAGTGGGCCACAGCCCCTCCAACGTTCGTCTCCGACCACGAACGCCAACCCCAGTTCAATGAAAGCAGTGAGTTCTTTTTATTTATTTATTTAATTACATTTATTTTTAGTTTTAATCCCTAACAACAGTGTAAGAACATGATTTTTATTATTTATAGAGTATAATAGAAAACATAGCAAGTTCAAAATTGGATTTCTATATATATACGTGTATATATGTCTACAAAGTAAAAATTCGTTTTTTATATATTGAATAGCAAAGTAAAAATACGATTTTTATATATTGAATAGCATAGTAAAAATATGATTTTTATATATTGAATAGCATAGTAAAAATATGATTTTTATATATTGAATAGCGAAGTAAAAATGCGATTTTTACATATGTAGTGGCTACGGGCAACGAAGGTGATAAGAGACGAGAACAGTGAAGATTTCCTGCATTAGAAATGCCATGGAGTTAGGATAGCTATTGGTGAGAACTTCTCACTCTTCAATTTCTTTTTCTAGTTATATATATACTAGGATGCAGATGGTGTTTAGTAGCACCCGACACCCGTCATCCACAGACCATGGATGGCTTGTTTGTTTAATTGTTTGGTTGTGTAGTTGGTTAGTTTATTTTGTTTGAAATGAATTGTTTGGTGAAATGAAATTGTTTTGATCGATGTGTGAATGGCGTGGGCCTTCACTAGACCGGGGATAAGGCTAGGCCTTGTCCCGTTTCTAGTATCGTGCCGTTATGCCGCCGAAATTTTCTAAAAATAAGTTAGAAAAATAATGATAACATTTTATTTAATAAATGAACCGAATAGAATATTCGTAGGTTGAATAAAATAGTTTGATCGTTAAAAATATAATTTTTAACGTGAATGTGAATAAATAAATATTCATTTACAAACCGGACGGTTTGTTTATGTACACCTATTTGAAGGACATTGATTGGGACGATAAATTTTACACATCGCCCAACTGCACAAATAAAAATGTGTGTTTGATTGCTTGAAACCCGACACGGGTATTGGGATGATATTTGACGTACACTAATCCCGATTGTTTAGTTGTATGTCGATCGATTGATTGACAGGCTGTTATAAGCGTTGAATATTTATATTTGATGCTTATACAGTGTAGAATGCACTTTGGATGATGGTTGATTATTCATCGTTGTTGATATATACATGTGTTGTAGAAAATCCATATAATTAACATTATATGGTAATTGATTGGGCCTCATTCCAGTTTTGAAAAAGAAATATTTGAAAAAGAAATATTTGAAATAGAATATTTGAAAATAGAAACATATGAAGCCGCATTGATAGATTGACGCCATTTTGACGTGAACGATATTTATATCGATTTTATTCAAATTGAAGTGAATATTAAAGTGAATTGAAATTTGAATTTAATTGAATTGATTTGAAATTGAAATAGAATTGAAATCGTTTTGAAATGAATTCGAATAGAATTGAAATCGTTTTGAAATGAATTCGAATAGAATTGAAATCGTTTTGAAATGAATTCGAATAGAATTGAAATAGAATTTAAATAGAATTGAAATCGTTTTGAAATGAATTCGAATAGAATTGAAATCGTTTTGAAATGAATTCGAATAGAATTGAAATAGAATTGAAATCGTTTTGAAATGAATTCGAATAGAATTGAAATAGAATTGAAATAGAATTGAAATAGAATTGAAATCGTTTTGAAATGAATTCGAATAGAATTGAAATCGTTTTGAAATGAATTCGAATAGAATTGAAATAGAATTGAAATCGTTTTGAAATGAATTCGAACAGAATTGAAATAGAATTGAAATCGTTTTGAAATGAATTCGAATAGAATTGAAATAGAATTAAAATCGTTTTGAAATGAATTCGAATAGAATTGAAATAGAGTTGAAATCGTTTTGAAAGAAAATCGACGAAGCATATATTATATATATTATATATATAATATAATGGCCTGAATAGAACGCGCCGCACTGTGGTAGTTCGCGAATTTCGACCATTGACTTCGAACGGACATTGCGGGAGATCCAACCGTCGGATTCTCCTAAAACCGGAACCGTTGGGTTCGTATCGAAAAGAGCTTTCTAACAAATATTAGAAATATGAAATCTAACGGTTGGATTTGGAATTATGTCCAAATTAAATTTGGAAAGGGTCGTTGTAAGTGCAGTTCGATGGCCGTTGATGGAAATCGACTGTATAGGCCTTGATAAAATTATTAAAAATAGTAATAATTTGTGTAAAATCATAAGAAATGATTTGGGAAGAATTGGGATGAAAAACTCCATATTTGAAAAGATAAAAATAGATTTTTATTGAAATGAACTAGTTTTGAACTAGAATTATAATTCTATTTATTTTTAAATAAACAAATTGAATTTGAAATGGTTTTGAAAATAACCAGAATTTCCAATGATTGCATTGGAATGGATTTGAATCGAAATTGTCTTCGGAATATTTCGATGTTGGATTTCGTGATTATACAGCTGTTGTTATGGAAATTTGAAAGATATAGATATATATATCGTTATTTCCAGTACAATATCTGTTGGTCGTAGAATTTGATACTGAATATAAGCCGATATATTTTCTATTCAGAGCCTTGTATTTAATATCAAATGTGATTTGGGTTTGTCGTGAATGGTGTCTTGACTAACACTGTTCTTGAACCCAGTTAAGAAAAGATTAAATCTTTTTATTTAGATTTAATGAAGTGTACCAATTAAATAATATTTAAATGGAATTGAATTGATACTGATTTTTGGGTTTATCGTGGACAGTGTTTTAAATAACACTCGTTCTTTAACCCGATAATTAATGGAAAGTGATTTTGGGATTATCGTGAACCGTGTTTTAAATGACACTGATTCTCTAACCCAGTTAACGATTAAAACTAAGTGGAGTTTTAATGAATCTTTAATTAGATTGAAATAATCGAGAATGGAGTATCACCAATTTTTACTCGAGGCGATAGTTAAATCTTTAATTAGATTTGAACGTGAAATGGTAATTGAATTTACCGATAAAACCGTGGTGTTAGATATGAAGTATTACCAGTTTTACTTCATGGGATGAATAGATTGGGATTGGGGAATTAAAACAAATGATTACTTCGGTAAGGTTAGTTAATCCCGACTAGTATAATCAAAATTCAAAATAAGATTAAAGAATAAATTCAAGGAGTTTATCTTTGATAAAATTAATGGGAACCTTTCCCTATGAATGTGAAATTTAGAAACTAACTATCGGTTAGCCAAGCAGAATGGTTTTCTGGTTATTGATCTGATGTTGGTTTCGTCCTTCGGGGTTAGTATTTGGGAAATTATTCTCTTGATTAATTTACGGTTAGTGACTGATGAATTGGAATGAGGCGTATGTTGTGTTTGTGTAACACTTATTTAAAATATACGCGAGTTATTCGGGAAGACCGGGTTTATCCCATTCTGAATAACTGATACGACGATAAGTCGAAGATGAAGACGATGGTCGAAGACCGGAAGTCTTCACGTCGTTTGGGTGATTACTGATGATCTTGATTGGGCTGTACACCCAAGAAGATGGAAACAGTTGGTGATCGTCCAGACGTGCTTGGAGATCGATGGATATGCGGGGTACTAGGTGCCTCCGGTTTCGTTCAGACCCAAAATGAACTTGTAAATGGACTGTGTGTCTGACATTGGATTTTAGTTCGTGTGATTGATCTCTATTAAATATATATCTGTTTGGCGGCGAAGAATTTATTCTCTTGCTTAACGCCCTTCTCTGAGACGTACGAGCTCAGGGGTTATATATTGATGGATATCAAACGCATGGAGTGAATTGCCTGTGTGGCATGCCTAAGTGGCAATTGATCGAGGTTTCTGTTGAAAAGCAAAGTCTTGTGGTGATGATCAAAGCACGGCCTTGTGGCGTAGCTTTGTGTAACGTTTACTTCGCGAGTTTCGCACCCCGGTTGTGAACCAAAAACGGGAGAAGGACCTCAGGGAGGGCATGCGTTTCTTTCTAGCTAGGGTGGTGTCAGTGACCTACCAGCCCTGACATTTATATACTTTTCATCTGTGTGGTTGTTGCTGTTGTGAGGCGCCTCGGTTTGATCGGACGATCCGGGTCCGATGGAGTCATTCGTTGGCTCATTTACGCCCCAAAGGGCGGGGAAACGTAGTGTTCAGGCATAATAATCCACATCGGTGGACCGACCCTGACGATCTAAAGGGTTGATGCGTTCTGATCCTGAGGCTCGGGCTAGAGAGTCTCGAATCGGTTGAGGACTATCTTTTGCCTCGGTTCATAGACGGAAATCCAATTTCCAAATACGTGACATTTGCGGTTTTAATTGTAGAACTAGTACGGCGACATGATATATGGTACCCATGCCGCCTATGATTGATACTTATGATTTGAAGTTGTTTTATACACTATGCACTTATTATAGTATCAAATGATTTGTTTTAAACGTATCAAGCATTCTTTGGCTGTTATAAGGGAAAACCCTATCCCCCAGCTTGTGTTGCATTGTGTGATAGGACCTGGGTCTTATAACAGCTTCATTTTTCTTTATTTAGCATTGCGTTGTTTGTTTTATGCACTGGTATTCTTGGGAGGAAACCCG
The DNA here is from genome assembly GCA_030737875.1 of Allium sativum. Classification (NCBI taxonomy): domain Eukaryota; kingdom Viridiplantae; phylum Streptophyta; class Magnoliopsida; order Asparagales; family Amaryllidaceae; genus Allium; species Allium sativum. The sequence continues at coordinate 1,014,930,514 of CM060924.1, forward strand.
TTCCGTGTTATACGGCGTGGTCCCTTGATTTACCTAACTTTAAAATAAAGATTAATAACTGTTTTAGTTCTCACACCAGTCCCATGACTGACCTGGAGTTTATTGTTTTAACCTAAACTCTGGGTGCCCTTATTTTCGACACGGGCAACTAGTAGTTTTGGTTTTGCAGATTTATATTCACAGGATCCTGGTTTATAGCTGGAACGATATCCGGAAAGCTTTGTATCCGTATATCTCCTTCAGTTGTGTATCGTATTATTTTCCGCTGCTATGTATATAAGTGTAATTTAAATCTCTGATATTTCTGTGTAATATTCATTTATACTCTGTATATTCTTGTGATCTGATTCATTGTTGTAATATACATGAAATGTTCTTCCGTCTGCGTTCTGTTTTGTCGTGTTCTCCAACGATAGGGCGTTTCGAACGGTCTAGATCGGTTTAGCGATTGATTCGGACCGAGCGAAATTCTCTTTCGTGACACCGCCATTCTCCTTCAACTAGAAAGCAAGTTGGAAACTACGAATCAAATCTAATTCAAATAAGAGAATTCAACGTCTACAACAAAGGAGAGCTATTCAGATTCAGGATACAGATCCCAGAACACAAGACTAGTCTCCTTTTTGTAAGTCCAGTTATAATTTAGACCTAAATGATATTAGAATCGTGACTAAAATAACTGGACGTAGAACAACGCCTAATGTAAATTTATGCCTATCCGTTTTGTTAAAACTGAATTGATTAAGACTATGAGTCTTATCATGTTAAGTTTGTGATCATGTTGCATGTAATTTGATGATAAAATTACCATGTTAAATGCTTGGCAATGAACCTATATGTTGTATAAATTGGCGGTGACATATCATGTTGTATAATTTGGCGATGACATATCATGTTGTATAAATTGGCGATTACATATCATGTTGTATAATTTGGCGATGGCATATCATGTTGTATAATTTGGTGATGACACCTATATGTTGTATGTCAATTTGGGAATTTTGCTATGTCTATGCAAGTTCAACCATGTTCACATATATAACTAGAACTACATGCTAATTTGCAAGTTCACAACTACATGCCTAATTTAAGTTTATGTAGTTCTATGTAAAACCCCTATTTTACGATTCATGTTGAGTATATCTAAATTCGCAAGTTCATAATTAAATGTATATTGTTTTATGCCGAATTCATACGACACATGTGTAGTTAGATCCATATTTTTATGATGTTGGAATATTACATGTTCCTCTTTTTCCCCTTTTGTGTATGAGTTAGGCTATGTAGCGAGCCTAACATTTTATGTGATTTACGCGAACGTTTAATGGGGGTAACATTGGGGAAAACATGAAATTACATGTAATTGGCATATTTGACTCATAATCATGTAAATGGTTTATGGCATAAAGTGGTATAATTTTTATACCCAAAATTATGAACTTGATTTAAAGGGAAAGTGGGGCTTGACTTGAGTGACAATAATTTACATATAAACATAAAGAGGCAAATATGTAAATTTAGAAAAGACAAATATGCCTAACCCAAGGTTAGATTGAGCTACGGTGTAAGACTGCCCGGAACCGCTCGGCACATCCAGAAACAGTAATAATATATATCTAATGTGAGAGGTTAGTGCATTGAGCCTAAAAGAACCCGAGGTTAGACTGAGTTGCGGTGTAAAACTGCCCGGACCCGACTGGCACATCCAGTGACCGCAACAATACATGTCCCATGTGAGTGGTTTGCTTTAATGAATGAATTAAAGCTAAGTCAGGAATGGTAGGGTTAAGTTAATTAAGGCAACACTTAACCAATACAACATGTTAACTAAACTGATGGGTGGAGTTAGGTTAACTTGGACACTTAACCAATATAACATGTTGATTAGGAAACCCTAGTAACGGGGACCCATTTCAGCAGTAATCCACATAGATGTATCATGGTACCCTGAACTAGATAGGGTAGGGCACGATTACTGAGTTGATTATAAGCGGTCAAAACAATGGCAGTTGGTGCGTCAGTGTAGGTTCCGACGCAGTACGGGTGTGCACGTACTCCGGAGTGGAAAAAGCAGGCACTGGGCATCAGTAGTTATACATTGTGCATCTTGAATCGTGTCGGGTTACCACCATAGGATTTGATACACCCCATGGTGGGACCAACACAGGTATCTACAATCAAGCGGGGTCGTATGACACAATTAGTAAATGCGTGCGAGTAGGAGCCGATCGAAAAAAAGGGATCACTGGGTTTGAACTCATGATGATGGTTGAAATATCTAGTAGGTGTAGAGAATATGGATATGAGTGCGATAGTATGATTAGTTTATCTTGCCTTGTTTATCTTGCCTTATCCTATGTTACCTTATTTCTTTGTTATTGTTCTGCGTCCAGTTTATTCATGTCATGGTTCTCTTACCAGTTTACATGCTGAATAATCACTGGAATTACCAGACTCATGTCTGACCCATTTTTCTTTCGCTCTCTTTTCTTTCGTTCCCTCCCCCTTCAGGTAGCCAGGGAGGGAATAGCTTAGCTTAATTCGGACCGTTCATCTTTCCAAGCTTATTTGTGTTTTATGCTTCTTTATGTTATAATCAAGATAGAGATTTTGATGTAATTATTTGGAAGTTTTTTTGAGACAGTTTGCTGTAATGTTTTTGTTATGAACCATGTATGAAATAAATTTAGTTTTTCCGCTGCTTATATATGTCTGTCTTGTAAGTTATCTGTGTCTTTTACCTATAACGCTCCACCAAAGTTAAGGCATTCCCATTGTGAGTGACCTTAACGGAGGTGGGTTGTTTCAGGTCTTCAATCACCATCTTCAATGTCTTTGACTTTTAATCGTCGTAATAATTATTCAGAATGGGTTAATCCCGGTCTTTCCGAATAACTCGCGTATTTATATTCAAAAATCAGGTGCTATAAAGACACATCATACGCCTCATTCCAAACCAGAATATTCTTTTAATAAAATATTCATATTATTAGGGAAAGATTCCCATTAATTTTATCAAAGATAAATTCTATTAAATATATTCTTAAATCTTCTTTTAAAGATTTATTAAAACTCCAATTTAATTTTAATATCAAAAATCATTGCTTTATGATTATTCAACTTTTAAGAAATTAATCTTGTCTTTAACTGGATTAAAGAACCAATGTCATTTAAAACACAGTTCACGATAAACCCAAAATCATTTTCCATTAAATATGGAATTTTCACAGAAGTCAAATCAATATATAACTGATATAAATTTCCGTATCAGACCGCTACTAGAAATGGAATAACGACAAAGCCTTTTAAATTCTATATATAGTATCAGTCTTCTTTTACAGAAGCCTATCTCGATTATTATCAAATCGAATTTTCACTTAATTCCAACTTAATATATATTAAATTGGAAAACTTAACTTTGGAAATTTTCTTTGTAAATCTAAATAAAAAGATTTATAAATTCTAACTCATATTTTTACTATTAATTGGGATAAAGAACAAATGTTGTTCAAAACATAGTTCACAATAAACCCAACTCACATATCTTTTTATTTCAATTACAAGATATAATAGGAAACATTAATAATCTTAATTCAAAGATTTATTCTTTAATATGGGGTTTAAGAACAGTGTTATTTAAGACACCATCCACGACAACCCAAAATCTAATTCTTTTATTTAATCTCAATTAAATATTAATTAATTAGAAGACTTCATTAAATCTTAATTTTTAAAAGATTTATTCTAGTTAATAACTAGTTCATTTGAATAAAAATATATTTTTATCTTTTGTGTCCATCCAAAACAGACATAGAAATCATCATTTTATTCTTCGTTGAATAATATTTTTAAATATTCGTTATTTAAAAATATTCTTTATATAAAAGGACTCCTTATATAAAATATTCTTTATATTACAATCTTCTTTACTTTAAAATAATCTTCATATTACAATGTTCTTTTTTTAAAAAATATTCTTTATTTAAAAGATATCCTGAATCGGAATGCGACTCAATTAGTTACCATATAATTTCGGTTATATGGATTTCAGACATCGTATGTATATGACAACAAATGATAGATAATCATCAAACCATCCATTCAACATCCAGAGTGAAATTTTACAACTGTATGAGCATTAAAATGAAATACTAACGCTCATCGCAACCTGTCAATCTATCGATCGACATACAACTAGATATTCAGACTAGTGTATGTCAAATATCATCCCAATACCCGTGTGGGATTTTCAGCCAACAACAGTTCATCTAAATAAATAATTGGTTAATGAATTTAACCAATTTTAATCATGCTAACATGTTGATGATAATGAACAAAACATGTTATTATATTCCTAGTGCCAAATAAAAAATGTATTTTACTCGCATAATTTTCCTACATGTTTCTAATGTCCAATAAATGTAAGTTATCTACATGGCATTGATGTTGATGACAAATGAAAAGATAATTTTCATTTTCCTTTATTTGTAGGCAAATTTCTATTTTAACTTTAACGAATAAAAAAATTGTATTTGTTTGTATGTATAGTTTTAATGTATAACCTAACAAATAAAAATGTTTATTTTAAATTACATACAAATTTTAATGTATACATTAACACATAAAAATATCGCTTTTACTTACATACAAATTCTAAGGTGTGTTATGACAATACAAATGATTCTTTATTTCATATACAAATTTTAATGTATGTTTTGCAAATAAAGATGATTCTTATATTTGCATATAAATTCTAATGTATGTTATGCAAATAAAAGTGATTCTTATATTTGCATATAAATTCCAATGTATGTTATGCAAATAAAAGGGATTCTTATATTTGCATATGAATTCCAATGTATGTTATGCAAATAAAAGGGATTCTTATATTTGCATATAAATTCTATTGCAACAAAATGTATAAAAAATGATACATCCATTTTGCTGACAATTCTATTTTATCACAATGAATATTTTTGTTGTAACGGAAACCTATTTAACAAAATGCTATTTGTGTATAACTTTTTTATTTAACCAAAAATGTAATTTTTGTTTCTAACCATCTTATTTTGACAAAAATGCACATTTTTGTTTCAACTAATATAGTTTGACAAAAATGTTCTTTTCTTTTCAGCTATTTGGTTTCAACAAATATGATGTATTTGATTCAACCAATCTTTTTGACAAAAATGCATATTTTGATAAAAATGTACATTTTGATAAAAATGTATATTTCTAATTCAACTATTTTAATTTGTCAAAAATGTTCATTTTTGTTTCAACAATTCTAATTTGACAAAAATGTTCATTTTTGTTTCAACAGTTATATTTTAACAAAAAGACCAATTTTGTTTTCAACGATTACTTTTGACAAAAGTGACAATTTTGGTTTTAACTATTACATTCGACAAAAATGACAAATTTGGGTTTGACCATTATAACTTGTTAAAAGTGATATTTCTGGTTTCAACTTTTATAACTTGACAAAAGTTATATTTTGGTTTAACCCAAGTCTATTTAACAAAAATGCCATTTTTGTTGTGACTCAAATCTCTTTAACAAAAGGTAATTTTTGTTATAACTTAAATTTATTTAACAAAAATGTAAATTTTGTCTAATTCTAATCTTATTTAACAAAAATGTGATTTTTGTTATGTTCACTCTTTTTATTGAAACTATGAGCAATAAGAATATAATCCTTCATATTAATTCTTTTTATTTAAACAAGGCGACAGTATAAACATGATCTTTAATACTTATCTTTTCGTTGCAACAAAATTTACAATAAAAATATATCTTTCTATTTTACTCTTTTTATTGTAACTAAAATAACAATAAAAATATATCTTTCATTCTATTCTTTTTATTATAATCTAAAGTGATAATAAAAATGCAACTTTAAAATCTACTCTTTTTATTGCATATAAAATTACAATAAAATGCAACTCTAAAATCTATTCTTTTTATTGTCTCTAATTGTAACATCCCGTACTTTCTATTAACGTTATAATAATGAATCCTATAATACTTAATTTAAAATGTGAGAATTAAGGGAAACGGGTTATGCCATTGTGTTCGACTTGGAATTCTAGTTGAGATAGAGTCCGAGTTTGCGTAAATTGGACTTCGTATGAAGAAGTTATGGCTGTCGGAAGTTTCAGAAATTCGAATAAATTCAAACAGCTCGAGAAAACAAGTTCAAAATTCAAACAGAAGTCAGAAGCGAGCTGGGCGGGAAAATTCCTGCCTAGGCAGGTCGACCCTAGTGTCGACCTCCCCCCTAGAGGTCGACCTGGGGGTCAACCTGGCCCCGAGCCAGATCTGAAATTTGAACGATCAATGACATGCTGCTGAGTCACTAGGGTCTCTGGATGGTCCTGATCAGGTGTGAGTGACTGTGATTAACCCTAGGTTCATCTGACGGCTATAATCAAACTGAAATTCTATATAAACAACTCAATGCCTAACCTAAAAACACACAGAAAAATAATCCTAGAACTGAAATGGCGTCAATGGAGGACTTGGAGTAGCCGTCACCCTTTTCAATTCAAAAGACAAGTTAAAAAGCTACATCTAAAATCAAATTACAACTAGTCTAATTCAACGATCTTCATCAAAGGCGCACATCTCCAATTTCATAATTCAGATTTCAGAACGCAAGAATTTCTTTTAGTTTGTAAGTTAGTTGTTACGCAGATTTAAACATTCTTTCAATTTAAATCATGACATGTTGTAATTGGGATATAGTATGATGCCTATGTATAAGATTTGATTCTCGTTTATCCTAAAATATCGTTGTGATTAATCATGTCTATATGCTTGTGGCGATGAACATGTTGTATATTTCATGTCTATATGCTTATGGTGATGAACATGTTGTATATTTCATGTCTATGTGCTTGTGTGATGTACCACATTGTATGTTATTGGAATCTATTACGATTGGGTAAATAACTTATTGTGACCACAAAATGGTGAAACATGTCATGTTGTAATTTGGTGGTTATTTGCAAATTTAGGATCTAAATCACATGTTTACATGTTAGATTTACATTTATGAAGATTTAGATCTATGTCAAGTTGAATCTAATTATGTTGTAAGGTTGGATTTGTAGTTCTCTTATGTTTTAACACATAAGTTATCATGCCAAGTTGTGATGTAAATATGTTCATAGTGGCTTTCTTATGTTTTAACATACATAAGTTAGTATTTTAAATTGTGGTTTAAAAATTGTGTTTATAAGTTAAACCTTCATGTTAGACCCATATCAAGTTTACATGACTTAGTAACAAGTTCACCTTTATCTGTTTAGTTGAGATAATGATACATCTATGCTAAGTTACATGTGACAAGTTTAATGTATGCTATTTTATGTTTATGTCATGTTCCTTGATTATTACCCCTTTATGTCGATGGGTTTGGGCTAACTTGTTAGCCCAACATTTTATGAAATTCATACGTACGGGGATAACGATGGGAAAACATGAAAATTGATGGCATATTGTTGTTCATAAAATGGTATATTTTATATACCATTTATTGTGAGCAACATTTAGATAATTATGGCATGAGTAAATTAAAATTAATTTACATAAAGAAATTTGACATATATAGAAAAATATAAAAATATGAATTTAGAAAAGACGAATATGCCTAGCCCAAGGTTAGACTGAGTTGTGGTGTAAATATACCCGGAACCGACCGGCATATCCAGTGACCACAACAAGACCTGTCTAATGTGGGTGGTTAGTGCATCAAGCCCAAAAAGAACCCGAGGTTAGACTGAGTTGTGGTGTAAATCTGCCCGGAACCGACCGGCACGTCCAGTGACCACAACAAGACCTGTCTAATGTGAGTGGTTGGTGCTTTAATATAAGCTAACTCAGGATTGGTAGGGTTAAGTAAATTAGGAAAACACTTAACCGATTCAATATGTTAACTAAAACGAATGGGCTGGGTTAGGTAATCTTGGACGCTTAACCAAATAAACATGTTGATTAGAAAACCCTAGTAACGGGGACCCATTTCAGCAGTAACCCACATAGATGTATCATGGTACCCTGAAACTAGGCAGGGTGGGGCACGATTACTGGGCTGAATTATAAGCAGTCAAAACGTCGGCAGTTGGTGGGCCAGTGTAGGTTCCGGCGGAGTATGGACGTGCACGTACTCCGAAGTGGAAAAATCTGGCGCTGGGCATCAGTAGTGTACACTGTGCATTTTGAATCGTGTCGGGTTGCCACCAAAGGGACTGATACACCCCATGGTGGGACCAGCACAGGTGACTACAATCGAGCGGGGCCGAAGGTCACATGACATGAATACATGCGAGTAGGAGCCGATCATTAAGGTGCTCGTTTGTTGTAAACACGTGGGCTGGTTGAACCAATGGTTAAGTAGGTGCAGAGACTATAGCAATGGGTGTGATCACACGTCCCTCTTATCTTATATTAGGGTATTGTCCTATGTTCTGTTATCACTGTCATGATCCCTTTTCTTGTTTAAATACTAGTAACCACTGAACTTACCAGACTTATTGTCTGACCCGTTTTCTTTCGTCTTCTTTTCTTCTGTTTCCCCCCCCTCAGGTCCACAGGGAGGAAATACTCCAGCTTAATCAGACTCTTTACAAGCTTCAAGAAAGTAGATGTATGACTTGGACTCTCTTGCGTTGGCTATGGCTTTGGATACGATCCTTGGGGATTTATGCATTTTTAATTTTTGGTTTATGTTTTTTTATTGAATAATCAAGACAGAAATTATGGTGTAATGTTTTGAAGTTGTTTTGAGACAATTTGATGTAATGCTTTTGTATTGAACTACGTATGAAATAAATATTTAAATTCCACTGCTTAAATTTATCTGTCTTGTAAATTTTTCTATGTCTTGTACCTATAACCCTCCACCAAAGTTAAGGCATTCCCTTTGTGAGTGACCTTAATGTAGGTGGGGTGTTTCACTTGGTATCAGAGCAAAAGGTTTACCAGGTCAGATAAGAGTTTTTGAAAACTATCTTTCAAAAAGAAATATAAAGAAGCATTTTACAAGGAAAAGTTTTTTTTTTAATTTAAAAAGGCATAATCCCTAAAGCCATATGCACTATCTTTCTATCCTTCATTTTGAATCTTTTCTTTTTCATTTTAGCATGTCTGGGAATCTTAACCTTCTAGAGGGTGTGCCAATACCTGGTTGGTTCAGGAGGAACTTAGAGGCTAGGGCCAATGACGCAGGCCCAGCAGATATTCCTCCTCCAGCTGCAGCAGTTCCTCCTCCTCCTCATGCAAATGTTTCTCAAAGATCTGTAGAGATTTTAAGGCCATGGGTGGAAAGGATTTCAAGGGAACTGAATCATTCGTAGAAGCGTGGAACTGGCTCAAAGAAACTGAGGATCTGTTCGTTATCTTCAAGGTGGACGGTAGACAGAAGGTACAGTTGGCAGTATGGTTGCTCAAAGACAAAGCTTCCTATTGGTGGGAATTCACTAACGCTGAAAGACCTGTTGACACATGGCTAGGGCTTGCCCAAAGAAGCAAGGGAAGGGAGCTGGACCTTCTTCTGGAAGACAAGTTCGCGCTCTCACGGCACCTCCGCAAGAACGAGGTAGAAATATTTCTGTCGAAAGTTTAGTCTATCTTTTTGTAATGACCCACATTTTCCAGGGGTATAATTTATTTATTTAATTGTTTAAAATAGTGATATAGGGAATTTGATCGTCGTTAATCAAATAATATGGAATATTTAATTAAATTAAATAATATATTTAATTCAGAAATAATCAAAAATATTGGAAATCACAATATTCTATGTACTGAGTCATCCCTAGGATTTAATTCAGCTTAGAGTCGAATTATATTTGACGAATATATTCAATCGATGTCAGTTTGAAACGTATAATTATAATATAATTATAATCGAGCTCGAAATGACGCTGTAGTTGGCGATTTGAAGATTTGAACTTCAACTGAAGGTACAAGATTCGTTTTAAGTCGGATTTCTGTGAAACAAGAAACGTGTGGAGCTGGTGGAGTATATTTTTCTAATGGAAGAGAAAAATCGAGATTTCGTCGTGTAGATTTTGAGTTATGTCCAAATCAAATTTCAGAAAAGTCGCTGTGAAATTCCTTTATAATTCGTAACGCTTTATTTACGTTATAAATGGATTTATCAATATAAATTGAATATCGATTCAACCTGGACTTGGAATATCAAGTATATAATTTTTCTGAAGTTATGTGGTATTCCACCGTGAATATATACGACAATATATATTTATTTATATTTAATTTATTTAAATATATTTATATATTTAAATGGGTTATTCAGAGCTATAAAAAAATAGCCACTTTTGCAAACGAAGTCGGAATTCGACGAAACTAATTTTGTTGGATCCACAATATCAAATTATTGTTAGATGTCAAGTTTCGTGATTTTTAGAGTCACTGGGTGGCCGTACGGATTTTTAGAGTGAAAAACAGTCAGTAAATCGACCTTTAAAAATACGCTGTGTGAGCATACGGAGTCGGCATTCGACGAAACCAGTTTCGTTGGGACCGTAATGTCGAATTGTAGCTGCATGACAATTTTCATGATTTTTGGGTATCGTATGTGATCACAGAAAATTTAAAGGTCAGATAAAAACAACGGTTGAATATAATAATATTTAAAACTTCCTATATAACCCCTCCTAACCCTTAAACAACCTAATTCCTCATTGTTCTGGTCAACAGACGAGCCACCAGCTTTCTTCAAAGGAAAATCAAAACGAGAGTGTTTAAAAATCAAAACAAATTCCTCTTTATTTGTTTAAATCAAAATAGGTATATATTTAGAATCAGAAAAGGGTCCTCTTCATCTTCATCTCGGTTTTGAAGGGATCCAGAATGGGTGCGTTCGCTACTTTGTTTCAGACGTGAGTCTAGGGTTCACGAAATCCTAGTGTTAGCGCTTAAATCGCTGAATCTAAGTTCGTACTCGAGTTCGGTGTTGAATTTAGCACATATACAATTTTTTTTGGGAATTTTCGAGAAAGAAAGTGTCGCAAGTATCAGTGCTGGGGGGGGGGGGGGTGTTTATCCTATTCGACGCGAGGTATTTCAGGAGTTCGAAAGTGTTGATTTTTGGCTTGGGTTGTTCGGTACTTGAAGAGAGGGTGCTTTGTGATTTTTGTTGGGATTTAAGTGAATGGGAGATGGAGGAATGATCGGTTAAAGAAGAGGAAATGGCCATGGGAAAATTCCTAGGAGTCACGGTGGTTTGGGAGAGACAGAGTGGAGCGGGTGCGGGTCTGAGTGGTACTGGGCCAAGATTTCAAAGCTAAGTCCAAAAGGAAATGAAATTAATTAAAGTTTATTTTTAATTATAAGTGTATAAACTTGTTGATATCGTTTCTTTATCATACTGTGTCAGAAATTCGAACCGTCAGTCACGTTTGGACCGTATGGACGAGAGCTTCACAATGAAGCTGAGTGGAAGTGGATTGGGGCTCGTATGAATTTATGGCGAAATAAACTGTTTGATTCAAATCAAACAACAGTTTATTGTTCTTTAACGATGAACTGCCAATGTGAGTAAAACTCACCAACTCTTAACAGTTATATTTTTATAATGTATTCTTAGAACTGTTAATCATCTGTTGATTGCTGTGTGTTGGTTGATTGATTGAACTGCTAGTCAGTTAGTGAAAATTATATATATATATATATATATATATATATATAAACCGTTAAATATTTATATATTGATTTTGCTATCAGAATAATTTATAATGAACTGAAAGTGATGATAATCATATTGTGTCACATCTGTGGATGCAGGGAGACAGGTTGGAGGAATCCGACTGGATTCCTCAACAGTTATTTTATTGTTTTTCATATATTGATATATGATGTGATATGAAATCTGTGGGCGATTATATGTGCTTGGACGATATTGAACATCGTGATTTGATATGATTGAATACCATAACATACCGAAATGTTGATAAGGGGATTTTCAAAGTGATATTGAAAATAGAATATTTATAAATTGGAATATTTATAAATAAGAGATATTTATAAAGTGGAATATTTATAAATAAGAAATGTTTATAAATTGGAATATTTATAAATAGGAGATATTCAAAAAGGAAATTGTTAGATCAAAATTTGGACCTAACACCCAAATTGTTCTGATTCGTAAAGAATTATAACTGGAGAATGAAGTAAAAGCAGAAAACACCCAGAATTTATAGTGGTTCGGCGTTAATGAGCCTACGTCCACTTTATACGATATCGATTATACTTTGAATGCTAGTACAATCAATGATTTCTCTCAAACTCGCTCTTACAATTGTGATTTCTCTCAGTAGTCTCGTAATAAAACTGATACGAAATAGTGGTATGACAGTAATGGTCGAATCAGTGCTCAATACTGCCAAAAAGATCCTGAAAAATGCCAAGCTCTGGGCTATTTATAGCTGATTTTGTCAGGCGGATCACGGTCACACGTGGCACAGATCCCGAGAATATCGGATCGGATCGCAACTTGATGAAGAATTAGTCAAATTAGCCGTTGTGGATAGCTGTCGCGATCCCCTTAAATATCGGATCGAGCAAGGAGGAGGAATTGGTCAAAGTGACAGTTGGGGACACGTGTCGCTGGATCCGTGCATCTCGGATTGCCGAAGACTAGCTCGTGCTTGAACAGGTCAGAGGCTTCGCTGTGCGTCGGGGAATCGGATCGGTCTGTGCAGGGTAGTAGTGTAAGTGCAGATCGAGTCGTGTAGAGGTAGTCAGATCGCTGATGCTATGGGGGCGATCCGATGGGGGGCGATCCGAGAGGGACGACCCTCTGGTGCGATCCGATCCTTCATGGACTTAAGGAACGTAGTTTCATACTTTCTTCTTATGTGTGAACCTTGGTGTCTTGGTCAAAAAGCTAGCCAACATTGTGCCCCCTCGAAGTATGTTTTATCGATGATGGAACATGCTTCGAAACTGCAGAAATATCTTTTCATAAAAAGATGCAAATCAATGGTAGCTTCTATTCGAAAGTTCGTATCATTTACGGAAAGTCATGTCTCTTTGCTCGCTATAAATATCGGATAAATCTTCAATAATTTCTCTGTTTATTGGACAATTCCTTTCTGGGATCTTTTAGAGACTTCATCATCGAATCTACCAGGTACATTTTTGAATTTTCTGTGATCATTTCTGAATTTCCACTCCTGTCGGTCATTTATCGGTTCGGATCAAGTCGTTCGCCTCGTCCTTTGGTGAGCATTTGGGCCTCTTCACGGAACGAGACCGGCTTCTCTTCGAGACGTGGTGGGCTTTGATCCACGGCCCATCTCCTTTCACCATTCGAATAAAACAAAAGCTGGAATGTTAACGGTTGCCTCGTGACCTATATAAATCATACTCCCTCTTCACTTTCCTCTTCCTTCTCGCTTTTGTATCGCGCCGCCAGCTCCATCGAGGAAAAACCCTAGTTTTTCAAACCTCCGAAAACCCCATTGTTTTTCCAGTTTTTAGAAAGGTAATTATGCTAAAAAAAAGCTCTTATGCGATTTCGTTTTTGTTTATCTCAGATTTTTGCTGATTTGAGGGGAGAGGCAGCGAAACTTCGTAAGTTTTGAGGTTTGGGGAGCTGGCGTGGTGCCATGGCTGATGGGCTTGACTGCTTGCGTTCGTCGATGGAGAATAGAGAAGAAGCTAAGGAGGAAGAAGAGAACAGGTTGGTTCGGGTCGTGGGATCGGAAGGAAGAGGGAGAAGACGAAGGAGGAGAAAATGGCGAGACGTCGGATCGTGGTAATAGTTAAGGAGCGGATCGTGGTAGGAGTTGAGTAAGGGAATAGGCGGGAACAGATCGCGGTGGGCACTCACGATTCGAATGGATTTCGCGAATCGATGTTGTTTTCCACGAGACGATGCCATGAGCTCACAGCAGCTTCACGATCCGGAGATACGTGCGATCCCAATGAGAGGGATCCGAACGAGTGCGATCCGTCCGTCTCGCTATCCGAATAAATGCGATCTGGATGAGTGCGATCCGCTACGTGTATCACGATCTGATCATACCTCTCTTGTGAATTGAGTCCTCAACCCATGATCCAAACACATTTTTTAACTTCAAGCAATAAACTGTTATCACAAGAATTTGGACAGTTAGGTTTAGAGCCTTGATGTCGGACTTTCCGGACTGAACAAATGCATAATCTACCAATCGAACAATGACCAATGTCTCGATGATTTTGTTTACCTTTGTACTTTTCTTTAATGCACGCACAAGCACACACCGGGACTTGCACACACAGGGGGGATGGGTAGTTTTAATCTTATTTCTCATGTTTACTCGCCTAAACAGTAATGTCGGATAATCGTTCTCCTTTAAGATCTGACACAGAGACGGATCCCGAGGTGTATGAGTATCTCAACCCCAAGGTTCTTCCATCTAATCCAAAGGATACGGATTCTGGATCCGAATATGAGGCAGAAATAGAATCGAATCCGTCTGAAAGTACCTCGCTTGATGAAGAATCAAAGGTAGATGGCCGAGCTCCCGACGATGTCCCCGGTGCCACAGAAATAGAGAAATTCACAGACTCTCTAGCTTCCAAACTCGACGACATAAAGCTTAAGAGAATTTGCTTGAGACATGGGATTCCCTGGGATGATGTGAGGACACCCGGCAGCGAAGATAGACCTCACTTAGCTCCGGAAGGGTATATGACAGTCAGTCGACTCATGTGCTGGGTAGGAGCTATTCCTCCGTTTCCTCCAGTCATCATTGATACCTTAAAACGACTGGGTATCGCTCCGATGCAGCTTCATCCCAATGCCTACGCGGCTCTATGCACTTTATATATCGCATACGCGGAAATCCTGCATACCGAGCTTACATTTAAAGATTTAAAATTCTTTTATCTTTTCAAGCATCGCTCCTCGGCAACCCCAAATTTCTCTTTCTTCGAATCGGTAGCGAATAGGAAGGTTCTGTATGACGGATATAACAACATAGGGGATCCCAAGGCTGATTGGTTCTATATAAAGAGACAGGCTGGGTGCTCAAGAAGATGGCTTAAATCAAGTAAACTTTAATCTTTTGACTGAATAACTTGCTTAAGAAATCGAAGCATTAACATGCCCCCCCTTTTTTTAAGCAGATCGCGTCTTTCCCAAGACGGAAGGCTTGGTATACAATAATCGTCTGTCTCTTCTTCTACAAAGCAGATCCGATTTTCTAAGGATCAAGAAGTGCATTACTGACGAGAATCTTCACAAGCATCGCCTTCTGGATATAAGGTTTGGACTTGGTGCAGGCGGCAAACCCTACAAATACGTGCCACCAACGGAGGGAGAAGGAACATCACGGGCAGTAGAAAAAATTAAATTCCGTAAGAGTCCTTCCCCGATAATCATCCAAGACGACGAGGACCTAAACATATATAGAGGAGATGAGGCCCATGGTGACAAGTCTAAGGAAATCCCAGTTCCTCCGGGGGGTTTCCCCTCAAGGGCTTCTCTTCCGATCGAATCTGCTGCTCCCGATGATTTAACAGAAGAACAGCTATTTAAAGAGCTGAGCAAAATTCCTTTGCCTGATGATGTATACACACAGGGGGACTTTGAAGGGGAGCCATTTTTCCTTGCTTCTGAGGAAACAACTGTTCCAGTTAGAGGACAAGAAACTACTCAGATGAGCCTTACTTTGGGCCCTGGTCTGTTAGGGGGAATTATATGGGATGCACAAATCACATGCATTGCCTGACCCCACACTTTTATATCAACAGTATTCAAGATTTTAATATGCTCTTTTTTCTTTTGCAGGAAAGATGTCTCGCAGGCGGTCTTATTCTTATCGCTCTCTTCGTGAAGGCACACCCAGTCTTCATCCAAATCCTGAGCCTTCTCGCGGCCTTTCTCACAAGCCTACTTCTTCGCAACCCCGGTCTCCCCCAAAATCAACCTCTGGCAAGCTTCCCAGTTATTCGGTGCCACCTATAGGGGGAAAACAACTTCCTAAAGAGTTAACCCCTCCGAAGAGTGCACCCTCTTACAGCAAGTCATCAAAAAGACACTACGAGCCCAAGGATAAAAGCAAGGATCTAATCAAGGATTCTGAGAAGGAGAAAAGTGACATTGTCCCTTCCAGCCAACAAGATTTGGTTGCCCCCGGGTCACGAGATTACATCCATGGTCCTGAGACTCAGGCTAAGTTGGAAAAGTTGCGAGAACAATTCCCTAACATCTTCTTCGAAAGGATGATGTTTGTTCCACCCTTGGAACCAGTCCCTAGGAACTGGGATACTGAAGTCATCGAGCACATTCGCCATGTAGCCAGGCAGTATGAAGTGATGAAGAAACATGCTGTTAATCTTTCAGAGGTCATCCGAACACTTGAGATGGAAGCACATAGATCCAAAGTGAAGATAGATAACAATGAAAGGGCCATGAAAAAAATGGAGAAGGACTTGGAAGACGCTCAATCCCATCTTGCCTTAGCGCGGAGAGATGCTGAAAATTATAAGACTGAATTGGAGAATGTTAAGAAACGCTTTCATTCTGAACTAGACTCAAATAGTCAAGAGAAAATGGCCTTAAAGAAGGAGGTAGAAGATCTTAAAATGGCCAACATTGAGTTGAAGACGGCATAGGGCCATTTTGAAGCTGAGAGAGCTGCTTGGGAGGAAGAAAAAGCAAGTTTGAGAGAAAGTCTAGCTTTGGCTGAAGCGGAGAAGGTGATTTTAAATGATCAAGTCGTAGATGCAGAGAGGCGCGCGGCTCTCACCGAAAAGAATGTTGAAAGTGCCATTGAGATGGCTACTGCTTCTAACAACAAGCTCCTCGAGAGAGAAAAGGATATCGAAGGGTTCGAAGAGATGATTTTTGACTTCCTCGGCCACGTCCTCAAAACCCGTAACATCTCGTGGATCCCGGACTACCACGTTACTTTAGCCAACATATGGGACGCCATCGTCGAGGGTGAGAAGCAGAGATTAGTAGTTGAAGAGATTGGCGAAGATGGGCTGATGAGGACCATTCTGAGGGATAATGAGCCCGAGGATCTAGTAGAAGGCCGGCGCCTAATTCAAGAAGAAATAGAGAAGGAGAGGACCCTGGCTAAGGGAAAAAACAAGATTGACGAAGGTTCGAACTCATCTGTAGAGCCCAAGACCTCCGGAGTTGAAGAATACAGTCCTGATGATCATTAATTCCTTTGGGCCTGACTCCTGTGGTTGTCGGAGCTTCTGCAGCTAGCCTAGGTGGAGGATCAGCGTAAGGTATCTCCCTTTTTTCCCCACAATTTGTCAAAGAAATTGTGAGTTGTCGTCGTCTGGTGGAGCAACCAATCGAATTAATAACATGTGTTCCCCATAATACAGGTGGCGATCCCGTCGACAAGGATGTTGAGAAAAGGACAGAGGCGGAGAAGATCGTCGTCTGGCCTAGCGCCGGTGTTGATATACCGAAGCAGGCTGAAGGTACAACAGCAGAGAAGGGCGTCCTGGCACCCAGTGCTAACACTCCCAAGGATGATGAAACCATTGAGGCC
The DNA here is from genome assembly GCA_030737875.1 of Allium sativum. Lineage (NCBI taxonomy): Eukaryota > Viridiplantae > Streptophyta > Magnoliopsida > Asparagales > Amaryllidaceae > Allium > Allium sativum. The sequence goes on from CM060924.1 coordinate 1,014,948,048, forward strand.
TTAAAAGATATGGACGGGCGCCATGTAGAGGATGAGGAGGATATCATTAGTACCAAAGAAGCCGAAGACGATGACGACGAAACTTTGGCTAAAAGAAAAGCTAGGCAGGAAAAGCAGCTGGCTTTAAAGAAGGTGTGACAAGAGCCTTTGAACGTAGCTCCTATCTCGGAGTTTAATCCCATAACTGGGATGGTTCTGAAACTCTAGCCCAAATCCATCAGCAAACAGCTTCATTTTGCGAACCGTGATGATTTCCCAGCTTCCCTTACTGATAAAAGAAAGAGAAAGCAGGAGGAGGAGGAGGAGTCTTCTGATGAGTCGGACGTTCCTCTTATAGACAAAAGGAAAAGAAAGAAGGGTGATCAATCCGACGCTGACAAGGCGAAGCTGGAGAAACAAAAGCAGGAGAAGAAGTCCAAGCATAAATAGGATATTGTCGCTTGTCTATATTTTGTCTTTAGGCTTCCCACTAGCCATGAAATGTAATTGTGAGACTGTCCCTCACTTTTGTTTTAGGTTGTTTTTCACTTTGTAGGCTTGTAGTTTATAAATGAAAGTTTATCTCTTTTGCATCATCGTGTACCTGCATTTAATAAACTTTTCATGCTTAGTCATAGATCATCTGATTAAACTACAAATCAGTCAAGCAACAGAAAGAAAATTTTAAAAATTTCTGTGCTGCATCAAGGTTCATGTGTATATGTATATGCCCCCAATCAATCGTAATGTAGCGCCTAACCAGGGCTTATTAAGGATTGATTAGTGTAGTATGCACGTTGCCCCCTATTTCTGAATATGGGGGATTTAGAAAATTTAGTAAGATAACAGCCCTTGTGGTGCTGAGTTTCCGACACCTTTCTCAGCGCTCAGTTGGAGACGCTTTTATACTCTCTCTCTGCTCTGGAGAGTTAGAGTTAGAGCTCAGCAGTTCGATCGCTCCCCGATCCTTCAGCGGGGTAGGAGCTCTTTCTCAACGCTCAATCGGAGACGCTTTTATACTCTCTCTCTGCTCTGGAGAGTTACAGTTCGAGCTCAGTAGTTCAATCGCTCCCCAATCCTTCAGCGGGGCAAGAGCTCTTTCTCAGCGCTCAGTCGGAGACGCTTTTATACTCTCCTGGCAGTTGCCGAGGTTAGAGTTACATCAAGGCGGTTCCGATCATTGTACACCGCCATGACTTACGGACATCGCCCTCATGTCCGTTATGCTCTCTCTCGGCTCTAGGGAGTTAGAGCGCTATCAATGATATGATTTACTTTACCGCACCCTTAGAGTTTTGACCGGTGACTGCATTCCATTCTGATGGAAGGCACCTATAATTATACGCTTCTGTGATCGTTGCATGGTTCATAGCAATTTCCATAAAAATAGAAAGGCAGATAAAAAATAGTGCAATAAAGGTAAACGACACACAGTATTTTTATAGTGGTTCGGTCGAATCATGACCTACGTCCACTTTATAATTTTTGCTTAAGAAATCGGACTATTCTTGGAAAGTCGTTCCTTGTACATGGTCCTTAATAAAGCAAAAGAACAGATCTGACATCTTTACGTTAGATAGGGTCGTAAATGTTGGGCATTCCACACTCTGGGGATTTCCTTTCCATCTACGGTCGCTAGCTTGAAAGTTCCATTATCAAGCTTGCACGGAATGGAGTACGGTCCATACCACTTCGCGCCCATATGAGTTGGGGCTGGAAAGACACGCTTCAGAACCAAGTCTCTGGGTTCAAAGGTTCGGGCTCGACCCTTTTTGTTGTAGTATCGGGCGACCTGTTGCTTGCATCTCAAGGCACGCAGGTCTGCTTCGTCCCTCTTTTCTTCGATCATATCCAGGGATTCAAGGAGCAATTCGTTATTAGTCATCGGATCGTAATAAGTCACTCCGTGAGAAGGTACTTTTATCTCAACCGGGATGACTGCTTCTGCTCCAAAAGCAAGGGAGAAGGGGATATGTCCTATTACCGATTTATACGTTGTCCTGTAGGCCCATAGTGCTAAGGGTAATTCATCAACCCACATGGCTCTGGCCCGTTTCAGTCTTTTTACAGAATGGACTTAATCACTTTATTTGCCGCTTCGACCTGTCCGTTCGACTGTGGATGCGCCACAGAGGTGTACCGTTTCTCAATGTGGTATTTCTGGCAGAAGTCTCTGAATTCAGTGCTATCGAACTAAGTTCCGTTGTCAGTTATAACAATCTTTGGAATCCCAAATCGACAGATGATGTTTCTAACGACAAAATTGATCACTCGTTTGGTTGTGATTGTAGTCAGTGGCTCAGACTCGACCCACTTAGTGAAGTAATCTATGGCTACAATAGCGAATTTCGCTCCGCCCTTAGCTATGGGGAGACTTCCGATGATATCAATTCCCCACATAGCGAAAGGCCATGGGCTCATCATCGTTTTTAACTGACTAGGAGGTGCTCTAGGTATCTTTAAAAATCTCTGGCATGCATCACACCATCGTGCGTACTTCGCCGCATCTTTGTTTATGGTAGGCCAGAAATAACCATGCCGCAACACCTTTTTCGCCAATGTTTTCCCTCCAGCGTGATCGCCGCATTCACCTTCATGTACCTCCTGCAGCACACGCTTGATGTCGTCATGAGCTATACACCGGAGAAGGGGCATCGAAAATCCCTGTCTGTAAAGAACTCCGCCTTGCAGAACGTATCGGGCAGCTTTATGAGTTACTTTACGCCTCTCGCTTTTCTTGGTCGGAAGCGTTCCTTTCATCAAGAAATTCTTTAGAGGGGTCATCCATGACTCCCTTTCTGGTTCCATCTCTAGTACCGGATCAATTTCCATCTGATCTATACTAGGAGACCGAAGTACTTCAACTGGGGCTAGCCCGGTCTCTTCAGGATCGTCGGAACTAGCCATCTTCGCCAACTTATCCGCCTGCTGATTCTCTGACCGCGGAATATGAGATATGCTGTAGTGATCGAAGCCGTTCAGCAACTCCTTCACTTTCTCCAAGTATAAAATCAATCTTGGGCTTTTGGCTTGGAATTTTCCAGTGACCTGGTTTACAACTAACTTGGAGTCGCAAAAGATGTCCAGCTTTGTGATTTCCAACTCCTTTGCGATCCTTAGCCTGGCTATCAGGGCTTCATATTCGGAGTCGTTGTTAGTGGCGTGAAACTCCATCCGGATAGCATAGGATATCAACCGTTTCTCGGGAATTTCAAGCATTACTCCGGCGCCGGATCTCTTGTCATTCCTAGCCCCATCAGTATACAATCTCCAGGCACTGGGGTCGAGAAGCAACTTTGAGGGGTTAACTTCTTCGTTCGTTATTTCGTCCTCTGGGACAGTAAACTCTGCTATGAAGTCGGCTATCGCTTGCCCCAGTATTGACGCCGGGGTTGAAAGTTCAGATCAAACTGACTCAACTCAATGTTCCACTTGAGTAGTCTTCCAAACGCTTCTGGTCTCTGTAGAACTTGCTTGAGTGGATGATCAGTGTATACGATAATGGGATGAGCCTAAAAATAATGTCGAAGCTTTCTAGAGGCAATCATCAAACTATACGCCAACTTTTCTATCCTTTGATAATTACGCTCTGCTACCGTCAATTTTTTGCTCATGTAATACACAGGTCTTTGAACTTTATCTTCTTCTCTCACCAATGCTGAGCTGATCGCGTGGGACGACACTGCCAAGTACACGAATAAGTCCTCGTGATCCATCGGCTTAGATAATATCAGAGGCTTCTCCAGGTGTCTCAGCAAGTTCTAAAACGCTTCTATGCAGTCGGGCGTCCATTTGAAGTGGCGTTTTCCTCGCTTTATCAATTCAAAGAATGGGATGCATTTGTCCGTAGCCCTGGAGATAAATCTACTTAGTGCGGCTACTTTCCCTACAAGCACTACAAGAAAAAGCCCTTTTTATAGCGTTTAAAAAACGCTATTAAAGGATACTATGGCGTTTTTATAAACGCTGTATATCAACATGCTGTAATATGTCAGGGGTCAATAATAGCACACTAATAATCGCTGTAAAAAACTTGCTATAAATGATGTTACTCATAGCGTTTCAGAATTGCTATTAAATGGGCGACTTGAAACATACAAATTCATGTTTATAGCGTTTATTGCTTGCTATAAATCTTTTATGCAGAGTTATGGTTTATGCTGCTAATATTTATGGCATCATTTAACTGCTATTTATAGCAACTATAAACGCTATAGATAAACATTGCTTGATTATTATAGCAACTACAAACGCTGTAGAAATTTCATAGCCTAATTATTACAGCAACTATAGACGCTGTAAATACACTATATAAAATTTAATTCAGCATTTTATAGAATTATTTACTTGCCATGAAAGTTGTTTAACAATTGTACAATATTTTTATTGCACTAGCATAATGCTATAGTATGTATAGTCATTATTAAAAGTACTTCATGCACAATATTAAGCATATAAATATTTATGAACAAAAGTATGTCACACAAAGTTTGAAGCGTATAAATATTTATCATCAAAAGTAACAATTCTTACAATCGTTGCTAGCCAATACAATATATACTAAAAAGAACAATTCATACAACTGTAGCTCACCAAAACGATGCATAATAAAAGTAAAGATGTATGACCATCGACGTAAAATATATTTGACGGAAAATGAGTGCGACAACATATTTTTTTCATGCCTTTCCCCATAGCGTAAACCTAGAGCATCATACAACGCCTGTCAATAAAAACATACGTCTATTAGTCATAAAATGTAAACATAAACTATCATGAAAAGCAAAATATGAAGGAAAGAAATTGCGGCAAACAAAGAATTTGCCAGGTGCACACATAAATGGGTTTTCAGCATACATAAGATGTATATGTACGTCTAGGGCGTGAATTACCCGAGAAAAACTAAATTTTAGCATACATAAACTTAGTTCATTTATATAAACTAATTAAATTAACTTAGTTAATTTTATAAAATTTAGTTACTTTATATAAACATATGGAAACGATATGAATAACATATGGAATTTCTTGAAATGAACGTAAATTTTGTTTTAAATATTTTATTTAACAATTACATGTCTATTGTCATAAGCTTGTTAATTTTTATAAAACTTAACTAAATTTTATAAACTTTTTTAATTCAAGAAAGTAGTTGTTTATTTAATTATTTGAAAACTTAATTAACTTAATTACTTATTTTAAACTTAGTAACTTTATTATTATTATTATATTACTATTATAATTATAAATTTAGTTAACTTTATGAACTTAATTAATTTTTATAGAACTTAGTTAACTTAGTTACTTTTTATAAAAAATTAGATAAATTTTATTAAACTTAGTCACCTTCTATAACAATTTATCAAAGATTTCAGCATAAAGAACATGTAATATTCATAATATTATTATTATATTATTATTAGTTAAATATTTATAATATTAGTTTATAAATTTATTATTATTATTATTGTATTACTATTATTATATTATATTATATTATTATATAATATTATATTATAATATTATTATATATTTATTTTTATATACTTTTAGTTAAATTTTGTAAATCTGATTAACTTAGTTAAATATTCATAAATTAAGTTTATAAATTTATTATTATTACATTACTATAATTTCTATTACATTATATTATTACTTATTAATTTTTATATACCTTTAGTTAAATTTCACAAAACTCGCTTAACTTAGTTAAATATTTATAAAATTTATTATTATTATATTACAATTATTATATTATTACTATTACTATTATTATTATTATTTATTAATTTTTATATAATTTTAGTTAAATTATATAAAGTTCAATTAACTTAGTTAAATGTTTATATAATTAGTTTATAATTTTTTAATTATTATATTACAATTACTATTGTATTATTATTTATTTATTTATTTATTATCTTTAGTTAAATTTTATAAAACTCAATTAACTTAGTTAAATATTTATAAGATTAGTTAATAAATTTATTATTATTATTACTGTATTATATTATTATACTATTGGTTAAATATTTATAAGATAAGCTTGTAAATTTATTATTATTATTAAATGAATTAAACCTCACATTGTATATTATTTGTCTAGACTCTAGAATAGGACATCTTATTAGAAGCAAACTAGCGTGAACCCGTGTACGTTGAGCAATTATACGGGTAATATATGAAAATGAATTCTACCAATGAACGGAAAATAGCAAGAAAATTTGACCTTTGTTCTGTCACATGCATATCAACTTGAAAATACAGAGTAGTTAATGCATATCGTAACAAAAAGCTTCAAAAAAAGTACCTTAAATGCTACTAGTTATAATTTATTATAACAAAAAAAATTACCTTAATCACCGTGTTTATACTTGTCATGACATTCCAATCACCGTGTCTGATCCAAAAAAATTGCTGGCAATCGCAAAATGCCTAGAAATCTGAGAAGTAAACCGTTTGTTGGAGAGGTAAATTATATGATGCAACTTTCTGAAATTGCAAATTCACATCCATACACTACAAAATCAAAAAGGTAAATTAGAGAGGTAAATTATATGCAATATGGCTTCACCTATTTGGCATGTACCAGCCAGTGCTATAATGCTAAAAGGCATTCAAATGGATTCAACAATTTAGATAATACTCTCCAACAAAATTGCGAAAAATTGATAAAGCAGAAAAAAATTTATATTGATGAATTTGAAAGAAGAAAACCTATATTTCATCAGTTGGGAAATCCTTGCTCCCAGCTAGTTCGGCGAATCAATTGGATATGTTCTTCAATAGTAGCTCTTCCTCCTCCCTGAATTTGGTTGTGCCAACCTGCAGAGGCAGACAGAGACAATGACTCGATTCAAATTTGACAGACATTTTTTGCATGTGCTCGCAGAATATTATGGACCACCACGTAGGGTTCACTTGTAGAATTTCCAGCAGTGTAATTGACTATGCCGAATGGAAAAGTGCATCACCCTAGTGTGAATATTCCATATTTTCCATATTGTAAAACTTAATACGCACACATCCACATATAAATGAGTGCATACATATATAGGTAGATGGATATGCATGCAAAATCTTCAACTTCCTGTTCTGCCAATTGCAACTCTTCTCAAATGTGCGCTCTTAATGCTCTTTATTTCACCAAATTCCAATGTCATGAATGCAAATAATACATATTAGTGAACTAATGGTTCTCTGCTGTTTTGAGCATTATATTAACTAGTGAAGGAAAGAACCGGTGTACGTAAACTGAAACAAATTATAGATCTGGAGATTTCTTTGCTGGGACCTAGTGAAGGAAAGAACCAGGCTTTCTTTGCTCCAAAAAAAAGGAACTGGTTCACATAGCAACCGCTCTATAGCAGCAGCCTAGGTACAAGTAACACAAAAACAATGCAACTAAGGAATAGAATGGGAAAAAGACAAGCCAAATATATGCGGTGTAGTTTCAGCCAAATAAATGTGGTGAATCATTCTCCAATCATATTTGTTTATCCTATTTACACATATAACGTGAATAGCATTCACACATCAAGAAATTCAAGATAATGGACCTGATTCACTTGAACAGTAACTTTAACACCTGCGTCAAGAACACCTACTTCACTTGAAAAGACAAAGATAGAGGTTTTGCCCACGTCAAGAACACCTGCTTCACTTGAACAGTAACCACAAACATTATTAATGCAAGATTCTGCATTTTGTTGCATGGTATAGAGTACAGCAGCACATGAGAGCACACAGTCCTAATATTGTGCATATTTGACATTTAATAGTTCCAACATAAACAAAAAATATTACTAAAAGCCAGTTTTAAAGCATAACCTTGACCAAACTCAGAATAACCAATTTGAGTGTTCCGATTAAGCTCCCCCATACCACAATGCATATTAAAAATGACCCAAATCTGAAATCTACATTCATATTGCTTTGTTGAGCAGCAAATGAAGGGTCAATCACACTCATAACTAGACAACGGTAAATTTACCAATAGAGAACGCACAATTACTTAAAAATACATACCTTCCTCTAATTGTTTCTTTGTTCTCCGCCTCGCCCGTCTTTTAAATGGCGAAGAAGGAAAAAATGCCGGCCTTCCTTTTCAGTTCTGCCTTTGATTATGCCTGTCATGAGATCTTGACGTCACTTCAATTCACTCCTCGTATGTCTTTTCCATCTCATGATCGACCAAGCTTGCTTCATAATACTTCAATGTCTATTCCACTTTTAGACCTAACTGTACAGACAAATAAGAATTCGCGCCCCACCTAATTGTACAGACAAAACTCCTTTCAACATTATCTGCAATCTTTTTGTGATGTTGCAGTGCTTCAAATCAGTAACATAAGTTACATGCATTGAGAACTAAACATTGAATAAAATATTATTTTCCGATTAGCTAATATGAATGCACCTTTACACATATTCTGATGCCAGCTGTTGTTCTTTTGCTTCTTTTTTCCTTTCATTTTTGCCGACTGAAATACCTTGGTTCAAACATGATAAAATCGACTTTAGTTTGTACCAAAAAATGGATCTTCAGTCAGCATACAAAAGTGCATACAGAGGAATTATTAATCTTTTCACATCGGTAAAAGAATTAAATAGCATCATCATTTTTTAAAGCAAACTGGTTATAAAGAAGAATTAGCAAACACATAGCTTGCTGATAATGAAAAAAGAATTTTGAAAGTTCGTATTTCATTGTAATTTATGACTGGGTTTGATACAATAGAATATTTGCTAGCATAACTTCCATAATCAGGTTGGTAGGAATTTATTTAAGTTGAGAAAATTAGTATAGAGTTTAGAAATTAGAGTTCGATCAACTTGCTGATTTCATTAAACCAATACATATCCAATGCACATCCAGGTTGTTGCTATTTTGCCTAAGGAATTTCCTTTGTTGTAGGTTATGATATTAGGAGAAGAAATGATTAAGAACTAGCATTCAGTTTTTTTACAGTACTCAACGAAGTTGGTGGCGGTGAGACCATTTGAGCTTTTATCAAATTACAGGTTATCTATGTAATGTATGCAAGGTGTATTTAGTAGTACACGAACAACTCATTTTTTAGCTGTTGGCTCGCCTGGCCATTGGTTTCACGAACGACCCCTTGCTATTTTGTTGTTACTACATTCCTTCAATGTAGAAATGCTTTCAAGCATAAGCGAACTCTACTTGAAAAAGTTCGACATACTAATGTCATACAGTTCATAGGAGACATGTTATACCAATGATGATTGTTTTGGAGTACCATGCCAGAGTAGCAAGCCTTACATTTTCCCTTATTATTATCTATACTATGCATTTTATAATGTTGTGGTCTGAAGCTTTAAATGTATAGTATGTTCAGTTAGGTTTTCTATAGATATATTACCTCCTGGTATTCATTTCAACTTAGTAATATATAATGCCTTTTGGTCCTTTTTCCTTAGTTGATGCTTTATCGGAGTACATTTCAAATCTTTAACTTACAATAACCTGCAATATGATTCTTTTGGCAATCAAGGTGATCTAGGAAATTTTACTTAAAAGAGAAAGGGAGATTGCGTACACAAAAAGCTCTTAGATTGTTTCTTTATATTGCCTGGCATGCACAGTCATTAGCATGTAATTGATTTAGCTACATTTTGTCACCAATGTCTCCTTTCGGTGGTTAATTAGAAGCATTTGCTGAGTTCATTAGGACTTTGAATAGGTTCTAATGTATTTTTCAATCGAATAGAGTATCTCCAGCTTCAATTATATTATATTTGCATCTTTACTCAGGACAAGCTACAAGACAAGGTCAGATGTAAAGTTGCTTTTACACTAACAAGGAATATCAGTTTGGTGTCTACTTTGAGTTCTATTAGGAGGCTAATATTTTAATATAATTTCTTAGCTTGATTGCAAATCTAGAACGATTTTACTATGGTTAATATATGACTATGTACTTAAAATTACAAAGTAATCTTGATTTTGGACGATTTATCCTCCTTTTTTCGTTCAAAAGAATGGTTATTACTCTTTGTAAGCTTTGTATGTGCCGGGACTTTGTCCTGAAGTAATTGGTCTTTAACATTTTCATAACAACTGTGCTGTGTACCATGTGGTTTTAAACCAGTTAAATTTGAAAATCTAAATCAAGTTTTGCAAAAAGCTATGTTAACAATGCATCTAATCCTTAACAGCTAAAATAATTTTGGTTCAGGATGTTATTTTTATGTAGGTTAGAAAAAAGTCCATACTAGAAAACATACTTCGTCGAATAAGTTATTAAAAGTTCGATCTCTTTCAAGTTAGCCAGAGTGTTCTGGAAGCAGTTCATATCCTTAAATGCGTACAAAAAAACAGAGACACATAGTTGCTTTAAACGAATGCTACATAAAAACGATTCTCTAATCTGTCCCTGGGACGGCTTTATCTACTTGTTCTTTTTTTCCTTTGAATTCCTTGCCAAAAATAATCAACTTCACTGCATTAATGATGGAATAGCTTTAACTGCTATAAGAAATATTTTTTTAAGAAAGTCTCTTTAAATGGAAAAAAATAAAAACCGTGCAGTGCTCAGTTTCATAGAAATTGAGCAGTGCTCAGTTTCAGCGAACTGAGCAGTGCTCAGTTACAATGAAACTGAGCATATGCTCGGTTTCAGCGAACTGAGCATATGCTAGGTTTCAGCGAACTGAGCATTTGCTTGGTTTCAGTTTCAGTGAACTGTCGGTTTCTATGAAACTGAGCGTATGCTCGATTTCTATGAAACTAAGAGCTGCTCGGTTTTTTTGAAACTGAGCGCTGCTCGGTTTTCTTGAAACTGAGTGTATGCTTAGCTACAAAAACTGGGATATGCTCGGGTTTTAGCGATACAATATGCACACATATGACATTAGTGTTCACACATTCACCCAAATTATATGTTACTTAGTATTTGTACCGATTGTCATAACAATCCAAATTCGCACCACATAAAAAACTAAACCAAAGTCAATCGTCTCTAACCCAAATTCATACCACATAAGAAAATTAAATCAAAGATAACCATCTCTATCACACGAATCAATCAAAATATACTTTGCGCATAGGTAGGCAGAGGCTGTAGAGTAATTTCAAGTAGAAACCGGTGGAGGCAGAAGAGTGAAGGAGGCAAAAGAGCGGAGAAAGCATATAGCGGTGCAAGAACATTTGGTTTCTCCCTATGAATCCGTACTCAAACTCAATATTTTATTGATCGCTTCATATTTTCTTTGATTATAGTTTCTGCTGCTTGTGTTATACGCCAAATTATTAACTCTAAAAGAATTCAAAAAGAGCCTGATGATGTACAATATGAAATAAAAAGTTGTATAATAATACCGGTTTAAAGACAACACTGGTTTGGCCTTGTGAAATGATAATCAGATGACTGGTCTTGATGTTAGCGAGAAAAGTCAAAGGGATAAGAAATGATAAAAAAACGTAGTTGCAATGAAATCATTACAAGTTTTCCTGCTGACAGTGAAAAAAAGGGGGAACAAAGTGACATGCAATGTGGTGTTTTTAAACAACAAGAAAATGTGATGGTGCAAAAGGCTAATGCGCAAGAAGATACCATGTTTGCAGCTACCATGACAATTGAAAAATCAGTTTCATCTGGCAAGCTAACAATTGTGTCTTAAACCAAACTGAACTTATCTCAAGTCAATTCAGATGTGCAGGAATAAGCTGTACGCATGCACAAGAACCTATGCACATCTACCAACCCTCTCAATCTTAACCCTTCTCTACCCTCCGTTTCTCATCCTGATAATCTGCTACATTCTCCTCACCTCATTCAATTTACCAGTTTCTCTCCTGAATCTGATAAGTCACAACTAAATGAAATGTTATCTGAAGTGCAATTAGTTCTCACCTCAACTCCTCATTCTGATCCTATCGTTTCATGTGATCAGGTCACAAACCTCATCTCTAATCAAAGCAACCCTATTCCACCCCCATCAAAAAAACCTCACCTCAACTCCAAACCAGATGATGATTCAGACCCAGTCAGGCCATGAGTACCGGCCAAGTCTATTTCGATTTTGAAACTTTGTTTTCTATTGGCACAACAAAAGTCTAAATGTTTGACAAATTAAACTAACTGAACATGTAATTAACAATATAAAAGTTTCGTGTTGCATGACTTAATACCTATAAACAAAAGGGACTAGTGAGTTTTAATATGAGAAATGCATCCGTTTTTTGACAATTTCCAATTATCCTGCAGTATTTTTGGTTTGTTATATTGGTTGACTAGGGATATTTATAACACGGATGATACTAGTTTCACACTAGCACTGAAACCACTTGTAATGTCAGTCGTATTGTGGACTGTCCTCAGTTTGCATGGGAATGAAATATAATAGCTCATGTATCCATGTCAAATTACGTTGCAAAATACAATGGAACAAGATTATCGGAAATCAAAACAAACTGTTATTAATCAATTTTCATTTGCTGGATGCATCATTATTAATTGGTATCCCAACCTTGTTTCTACTCTTTTGCACTCTTTTCCTTTCATCTTAATAAATTAATACTCGATTGTATTCATAGTATACATCTGATTCTGTCACTCTGCCATACATATTCAAGGTTAACCGGTTTTAGATTAGTTCGTACCTGATTTTTCGGAAGCATGCAGACCAGCTCGTCTAATTCTAAATTTTGTTCTACATGCCGACTGTCTCTGTATCCCTTATGTGTGACTATATTGCCTTTGTGTAAGTTACACCCCTTCCCATGCCTCCCAATCATCCGAATCTGTCTTGTCCCAACCACTTGTGCTGCTGTGCAAGCGCATCTTCTTTGTAATTAGATGTTGAGCCGGAATTTGAATCATTCTCCAATTTTTTAATTTTTTCCTATACATGTTGTCATATATGCATATTATACAAAATTGAAATATCAAAATAGCAAACAAATTGTTATCTAATAACTCTGCAAATAAGAAACAAAAGTAAGCAGTGAGTTTTGCAGAGTTTTGGAATTTTTACTCCTTACTTTTGGAAATTTTATATATTTTACTGTATTTATACAATTATATATATAATCACTGTATATATTTACACTATAAAAATTACTGTATATAGCTTTTGTATAATTCTGCAAATTAGCCAAGAATTTTCAATATGCAATGCTTTGCATTTGCAATATGTAAGGCATATGTCAGGCATTTGCAATGCCTTGCATTTGCAATATGTAAGGCATATGTTAGGCATTTGCATATGCAATATGTTGGGCATCTGCAATGCCTTGCAAGTACTTGACATTCATCCTTACAGTAAATGATTATTATAAAAATATGGTATACAAATACCCGATTCTAATATCATAAATAAGTAGTTATGGTAAACAAATTCTAATTTTAACTCTAGGACTCTAACATAATGGACTAACAATCATCCATGGGGAAAAAATTGACTGTAATAATCAAATACAACAGTTGGACTTCGGACCAAATCGCTGTAAGCATGAACGACCATCGGTAAATCAGGATAGGTTCAAAAGGTTCAGAAAAATATACCTAATCCTTGCACTTAAAGATTTGAAATTCGGACCAAACCGCGCTTCTAGCGGCCTTCAGTTCGTTGAACATCAGGCCAAATTGAGCTTGAAGAATAGCGTTCGGATGAAATTGAGCTGCCTTCAGATTGTTGGGATCGAATCGTGCTTCGGATCAAATCGAGTTGAAGAATTGCGCTTTAGGTCGTTTAACTTTGGGAAGAAATCGAGCTTGAAGGAAGCAGCAGAAGGGGGCTGAGATTAAAAAGGGTGTGAAGAGGGTGAAGATGAGAAGCCTGAGGGGAGAAAAGCGAAAATGAGAAAAGGGGAGAAAAGGGGAGAAAAGCGAAAATGAGAATGAAATTTTGGCGGCCAAAAAATAAGTTAGAGGGAAACCACACTGGAAAGCAAATTCACCGTGTACTGCGTTAGTATGACTGCGACACGTTAATATAATTGCACTAGAAGTTGTTATCTTTTTAAGTTAAATAACAAACGACCACTTAACAATAGCAAATCAAATTTTCGTGCAATCCCGCTTGCTATAAATATAATATTTTCTTGTAGTGAAGGCTTTGCGCATCTTTAATCTGCCTAGGTTCCTGAATGTCTCTGATTGCTGCGATCTGGTCTGGGTTAATCTCAATCCCATGAGAACTGACGATGAATCCCAAGAATTTTCCGGAGGCGACCCCGAATGAACATTTTGTTGGGTTGAGTTTCATCCCGTACTTTCGAAGAATGCCAAACATCTCTGCCAAGTCCGTAGTGTGATTGGAGGATTGCCTGGACTTAACCAACATGTCGTCGACATATACTTCCATTGTTTTCCCAATCCGGTTATAGAACATTCTGTTCACTAACCATTGATATGTAGCGTCTGTGTTCTTCAAGCCAAAGGGCATTACCACATAGCAGTATAATCCCAGATCCGCAATGAAGCTAGTGTGTTCTTGATCTGGAACGTGCATTGGAATCTGGTTATATCCTGAATAAGCATCCATAAAGGAGAGAAGTTCATGGCCCGCCGTTGAGTCCACCAACTGATCGATCCGGGGTAACGGAAAGCTGTCTTTTGGGCAGGCTTTACTCAAATCCGAGAAATCGATACACGTTCGCCACTTCCCATTGGCCTTTTTTACCAGGACTGGATTTGAAATCCAGTCTGGATAGATCGAGTCTCTGATAAATCCATTACTCTTTAGCTTTCCAACTTCTTCTTTCAAGGCAGCGGACCTCTCTGGGCCCAGCATTCGCCTTTTTTGTTTTATCGGAGGATGCTTAGGGTTAATGCTTAATGAATGGCTCATATTTGATGGAGATATCCGGCACATGTCTGTGTGGGTCCAAGCAAATACATCCAAATTATCTTTCAAGAAATCCATCAGTTCTTTAGCTAAATTCGAATTTAACTGGGATCCAATCTTAAGGACCTTCTCTGGGTCACTATCATCGATCGGTACATCCACAGTTGTCTCGTTGGGAGTCGCCATTCTGCCCCCAGGTTCTTTGTCCTCTATGGGATCTATATCCTCGGGCAACTCTCTGGGCGACTCTCCTACGGTTATCCTCTTTAATTGCTATAAGGTTTCCGCCCTTGCGGGGGGAGAAGCGCCCTTGGTTTTGTAAAAACCCGTAACTTCCCCGTAAAGGAAAGTGTCGGATAGTTCGAGAATAAGCCACAACAGAATGCATACAGAAGAACGTTTCATTGTATATTACAACAATGCATCAGATTACAAGAATATACAGAGTAAAACTAAATATTACACAGAAATATCAGAGATTTAAATTACATTTAAATACATAGCAGCGGAAAATAATACAATACACAACTAGAAGTAGATATACGGATACAAAGCTTTCCGGATATCGTTCCAGCTGTAAACCAGGATCCTGTGAATATAAATCCGCAAATCCAAAACTACTAGCTGCCCGTGTGGAAAATAGGGGCACCCAGAGTTTAGGTTAAAACAATAAACTCCAGGTCAGTCATGTGACTGGTGTGAGAACTAAAACAGTTATTAATCTTTATTTTAAATCATTAGGTAAATCAAGGGACCACGCCGTATAACACGGAACGGGTTTCCTCCCAAGAATACCAGTGCATAAAACAAACAGCGCAATGCTAAATAAAGAAAAAATGAAGCTGTTATAAGACCCAGGTCCCATCACACAATGCAACGCAGCCGAGGATAGGGTTTTCCCTTATAACAGCCAAAGAATGCTTGATACGGTTAAAACAAATCGTTGGATACTATTATAAGTGCATAGTGTATAAAACAACTTCAAATCATAAGTATCAATCATAGGCGGCATGAATGCCCCATAACACTATGTCGCCATATATAAGTTTACAATCAATACCGCAAGACGTCGTATTGGAAGTTGGGTTATCATTTATGGTATGAACTGAGGCTAGGGGCAAGATCCTCACCGATTCGAGACTGTCTAGTCCGAGCCTCAGGGTCAGAGCGCATCAACCCTTGGATCGTCAGGGCCGGTCCACCGATGTGGATTAAAATTCCTGAACACTGCGTTTCCCCGCCCTTTGGGGCGTAAGCCTGGCCCGTCAGCCGACCAGAAGCATCGGCCGAAACCGATATCACGAGGCACCTCGCTTTTCAGCAAGTAATAATAAGCAACATCCACATGAATCAAACTCGTCAGCCAGTTCAAGCACTGACGCCACTCCTAACTAGAAAGAAACGCATGTCCTCCCTGATGTCCGTCTCCCGTTTTTGATTCATACCGGGTGTGATACTCGCGAATCAACGTTACACAAAGCTACGCCACAAAGGCCCTGCTTCGATCATCAACCACAAGACTTTGCTTTTCAACAGAAGCCTTGATCATTTGCATCTTAGCATGCCACACAGGCAATTCACTCCATGCGATTGATATCCATCAATATATAACCCCTGAGCTCGTACGTCTCAGAGAAGGGCGTTAAGCAAGAGAATAAATTCTCTGCCGCCAAACAGATATATATTTAATAGAGATCAATCACACGGACTAAAATCCAATGTCAGACACACAGTCCATTTACAAGTCCGTTCTGGGTCTGAACGAAACCGGAGGCACCTAGTACACCGCATATCCATCGATCTCCAAGTACGTCTGGACGATCACTAATTGTTTCCATCTTCTTGGGTGTACAGCCCAATCAAGATCATCAGTAATTACCCAAACGACGTGAAGACTTCCGGTCTTCGACCACCGTCTTCATCTTCGACTTATCGTCGTATCAGTTATTCAGAATGGGATAAACCCGGTCTTTCCAAATAACTCGCGTATATTTTTAAATAAGTGTTACACAAACACAACATACGCCTCATTCCAATTCATTAGTCACTAACAGTAAATTAATCAAGAGAATAATTTCCCAAATATTAACCCCGAAGGCCGAAACCAACATCAGATCAATATCCAGAAAACCATTCTGCTTGGCTAACCGACAGTTTGTTTCTAAATTTCACATTCATAGGGAAAGGTTCCCATTAATTTTATCCAAGATAAATTCCTTGAATTTATTCTTTATTCTATTTTTGAATCACAATTCAAACTAGTCGGGATTAGCGAACCTTACCGAAGTAATCATTTATTTTAATTTCCCCATCCCAACCTATTCATCCCATGAAGTAAAACTGGTAATACTTCATATCTAACACCACGGTGTTATCGGTAAATTCAATTACCACTTCACGTTCAAATCTAATTAAAGATTTAACTATCGCCTGGAGCAAAACTGGTGATACTCCATTCTCGACCATTTCAATCTAATTAAAGATTCATTAAAACTCAACTTAGTTTTAATCGTTAACTGGGTTAAAGAATCCGTGTCATTTAAAAACACAGTTCACAATAAACCCAAAATCACCTTCATTAATTATCGGGTTAAAGAACGAGTGTTATTTAAAACACTGTCCACGATGAACCCAAAAATCAATATCAATTCAATTCCAATTAAATATTATTTAATTGGTACACTTCATTAAATCTAAATAAAAAGATTTAATCTTTTCTCAACTGGGTTCAAGAACAGTGTTAGTGAAGACACCATTCACGACAAACCCAAATCACACTTGATATTCAATATAAGGCTCTGAATAGAAAATATATCGGCTTATATTCAATATCAAATTCTACGATTAACAAATGTCGTATTGGAAATAACGATATAAATATATATCTTTCAAATTTCCATAACAACATCTGTATAATCACGAATTCCAACATCGAAATATTCCGAAGACAATTTCGATTCGAATCCACTCCAATGCAATCATTGGAAATTCTGGTTATTTTTAAAACCCTTTTTAAATTCAATTTATTTATTTAAAAATAAATAGAATTATAATTCTAGTTCAAAACTAGTTCATTTCGATAAAAATCTATTTTTATCTTTTCAAATATGGAGTTTTTCATCCCAATTCTTTCTAAATTATTTCTTATGATTTTACACAAATTATTATTATTATTAATAATTTTATCGAGGCCTGTACAGTCGATTTCCATCAACGGTCATCGAACTGCACTTACAGCGACCTTTTTCAAATTTGATTTGGACATAATTCCAAATCCAACCGTTAGATTTCTAATTTCTAATATTCGTTAGAAAGCTCTTTTCGATACGAACCCAACGGTTCCGGTTTTAGGAGAATCCGACGGTCGGATCTCCCGTAATGTCCGTTTGAAATAAATGGTCGAAATTCGCGAACTGCCGCGGCGCGGCGCGTTCTATTCAGGCCATTATATTATATATATAATATATATATAATTTATTTCGTCGATTTCTATTTAAAACGAATTATATAAATAGTTTTAAATTCGTTTCAAAAGCAATTTCAACTTCCTTTTCAATTCAAATCAAAATTGAATTCTTCTTTATAAATTCGTTTTAAAATTCATTTCTATTCAATTCAAATTTCAATTCATTTCGAAATCGTTTTCAATTCAATTCATTTCGAAATCGTTTTCAATTCAATTCATTTCGAAATCGTTTTCAATTCAATTCATTTCGAAATCGTTTTCAATTCAATTCATTTCGAAATCGTTTTCAATTCAATTCATTTCGAAATCGTTTTCAATTCAATTCATTTCGAAATCGTTTTCAATTCAATTCATTTCGAAATCGTTTTCAATTCAATTCATTTCGAAATCGTTTTCAATTCAATTCATTTCGAAATCGTTTTCAATTCAATTCATTTCGAAATCGTTTTCAATTCAATTCATTTCGAAATCGTTTTCAATTCAATTCATTTCGAAATCGTTTTCAATCGATATAAATATCGTTCACGTCAAAATGGCGTCAATCTAATCAACACGGCTTCATAAATTTCTATTTTCAAATATTCTATTTCAAATATTTCTTTTTCAAAATAGTTGTTATTATCAAAATATTTTGTTCAACACATGACCAATCTCAATGGATGAGTACTGTCAACACATGAACCTTTATTTTATATTTATAAAGATGTAAATTTTATTACTAAAATATTTCGTTCAACACATGACCAATCTCAATGGATGAGTACTGTCAACACATGAACTTTTATTTCATAATATTCTTTATTTTTCAAATTGGAATGAGGCCCAATCAATTACCATATAAAGTTAATAACATGGATTTTCATACATTACACACATATAATAGCGTTGAAAAATAATCAACCATCAACCAAAGTGCACTACACTGTATAAGCATCAAATATAGATATCTAACGCTTATAACAGCCTGTCAATCAATCGATCGACATATTTAATCAATCAGGATGAGTGAACTTCAAATTTCATCCCAACACCCGTGTGGGGTTTCAAACAATCAAACGCATATTTTATTTCTGCAGTTGGGCGATGTGTAAAATTTATCGACCCAATCAATGTCCTTCAAATAGGTGTACATAAACAAACCGTCTGGTTTGTAAACGAATATTTATTTATTCACATTCACGTTAAAAATTATATTTTTAACGATAAAACATTTTATTCCAACATCTGAATTTCTATTCAATTCATTCTTTAAATAAAATGATATTTTTGTTTTTCTAACTTATTTTAGAAAATTTCGGCAGCATAACGGCACGATACTAGAAACGGGACAAGGCATAGCCTTATCCCCGGTCTAGTGAAGGCCCACGCCATTCACACATCAATCAAATTCAATTTCATTTCACCAAACCATTCAATTCAAACCAAATAGTCTAACTAATTTGCAATCAAACAAACAAGTCCATGGTCTGTGGACGATTGTGTCGGGTGCTACTAAGCACCGTCTGCATCCTAGTATATATATAACTAGAGAAAAGAAAGTGAAAGGTGAGAAATTCTCACCGAAAGCTATCCAATACCACGACTCTTCATTTATAGAAATCTTTGTTGTTCTCGCCTTTTTATCACCTTCGTTGCTGTAGCCACTACATATGTAAAAATCGAATTTTTACTTCGCTATTCAATATATAAAAATCGAATTTTTACTTTGTTACTCAATATATAAAAATCGAATTTTTAATTCGAAGTTCAATATATAAAAATCATATTTTTATTTCGAAGTTCAATATATAAAAATCATATTTTTATTTCGAAGTTTAATATATAAAAATCATATTTTTAACACGATGTTTTCATTAAAAAGATTATATTTTTACAATGCTATTCTATATAAAAGGATTATATTTATTATTATCGCTACTTCTATAATGTAAAAAATCTAATTTTCCTACAATGAAAAATCTAATTTTTCTTCTATGAAAAATCAAATCTTTTGAATGAACAAAATCAAATCTTTATACTTAACAAAAATCTATTCTTTACTTCTATAGAAATATAACTCGCCTTTTCTATTATCAAAAATTCCACCTTTCTTATCTTAAAAATTTCAACTTTTCAACGTTAAAAATATATTCTTTATTTTAAAAATCAAATCTATTTTTATTCTTCAAACATAAGGTTCTTTCCATATTTTTAAATCGAAAATAAATAAATAAATAAATAAAACAATGCTAATTTTATAAAAACTGATTTTAAATAATGTTTATTTAAATTAAATTAGTAAAACTAAAGTAAACCACAAATAAATAACCAAAAAGAAGTACCAGCTCACTGTATTTTCTGGTTTTCACGCTCCAAACCGAATTCCCCGAGGACCTCTAAGTCTACGCCGCCACTGTTCGAATCGTCGGAGCTTCCTCCCTCGACGCCGCCAGCAGGTGCGGACTCGGTGATCGACGCGGCACTGGGGTGGGCTGGAGGCGGTTTCGATCTGAGAGGGGGTCGGGGTTATGGCGTCGTCGGGTAGGCGGGAGGATGGCCTACGGAGAGGGGAGAGGAGAGAGAACGAGGAGGATCGGAAGGCGAAGGGGACCTCGAACGGTGGGGCGGCGCGATCGACAGTTAGGGCTACAGGGTTTTTTCTTTTTTTTTTTAATTTTTTTTATTAACTGAATCGATTTCGATAATAAGGGGGGGGGGGGGCAGAAGTATAAAGGAGGAAGGGGAGGAAAATATTTTTTTTATTATTTAATTATTAAAAAGTTGACTTTCACATACGACCTCTAAACGAGGTCCACCGCCTGTCGCCCATAGCATTTCACCCCCATTCCGAACACAATGGGATATGTACCGCAAGCTGAATCGACCGTTTCGATCAGTTTCCGTTGCATTTACATTTAAATCATTATATTGAATTTTAAACGTACCTTTCAAATTACCGGGGCCACATACGAACACGAAAAATTCCAGAAAAATATTTTCTAGCTTCGTATTGACGATACGGTCCTAACAAAACTAATTTCGTCGAATTCTGAGACCGTTGGAAAAATGGTCATTTTCCAGTCGATTAAAAACAACTGAAACTGGTCAAACGCGTTTTCCTTTGCCACGCTCACATATTGATTCGGAAAATTATGAAATTTGAAACTTAGCAATAATTTGACACTGCGGATCCAACAAAACTGGTTTCGTCGAAATCCGAGGTCGTTTGCCAAAATTTCCATTTTTAAGGGCCTGAATTTCATAGCGACTATTCAGAATTTTCAACTGGACATATCTTTTGATTCCCGCTATGAAATTTCGATTATTCGGATTCGTTGAAAAGATATCATCAAATAGATCCTATCATTTTTGGTTTCACTAAAATCCGGATTGTTTTGCACCCGGTATGTTCAATTGAAGTTTGAAATCGAATTATCGAACTACCGCGCCATTTTCAATTCCATTTATAATTATAAATAATTATTTATATTCTAACTACGACGTATATAATATATACGTTCAAATTATATTCAAAATAAATTTCTCGTCGATTTTATTTAAAATAATTCATTTTAAATATAGAAAATTCGCTATAATTGCCAAAATAAAAATTTTAAACTGGCCTAGAATTTCCGGGTTATTACAGGTTTCTATGTCTCCTCCGTTGCGGAGTAGCTTTAGGTCTGCAATATAACATGCTCGTGCGGCAACCTGATCTCCTCTGATAATACCAACACCATCTTCCATAGGAAACTTCAATAATAAGTACCAGGGGGCTATACAGGCTCTAAACTTTGCGAGGGCCGGTCGACCCAAGAAGGCATTATAGGGTGATTCAATATCCAAAACCACGAAGGGAAGAATCCTCACTCTCTGGCGTTCTCCTTCCCCAAGCGTAACTGGTAGCTCTACATAACCCATTGGAGCGGTGGATGCTCCGTTAAATCCACGGATCCATCCCTCGCAGGGTTTCAAGTCGTTTATCTCTAGATTCATCTGGTCGAATGTCTTTTTGAATAGAATGTTGATGGAACTCCCGTTATCTACCAAGACTTTATGAACAGTGGCCGGGCCAATAGGTACTGTGATTACAAATGGATCTTCGGTCGGAGCATGGACTCCAATGCTTTCTCGTTCGCGGAAAACGACGTCGTCGGACATCATCTTTTGTTGCTTTACCGGGACGTTGTCCTCAGGGTTGCTACACTCCCCTATTCCGAGCTGCTGCTTGGCTGCATTGACATACTGTTCCAATGCCTTGGAACCTTGCCCGTCGAGATATAGCCCTCCGATTATGGTATTGATAACAAGGTCCTTTCCCTTTTGCTGAGCAGTTGGCCTGACAGCAGGTTGATTCTGGTTCTGATTTGGGGCCTGTACGGCTTGCCCCCTGTCTCTGGGTGTCACTCTGTATTCATCCAATTTTCCTTCTCGGAGAAGCCTCTCGACCACATCTCTTAGGTGACAGCATTCATTTGTCGAATGGCCATGAATCTGATGGTAGAGACAAAACTTCCCCGTCTCACGTTCTTTCTCTATCGACTCTCTGGGAGGAGGCCTTTTATTTTGGAGGAAGTTGTACGAATCCATGAAGATATTCTCCAAAGTATCGTTTATTGGCGTATAACTCTCAAAAGACCTGGGACGAGTCCTTCTCTGGGAGTCATTCCCTCGATTCCTCTTCCGGTTGTTGCCATTACTATTATTATCATTGTTTCCTGACTGACGACCACCCTGGTTCCGATTTCCGACATTAACCTCGACCTTCCCCGAGCTGTCTCCTGTCTGCTCTATGGCGACATTGCTCTGGATTTCCTTTTTATCGGCCGTTTTTGCCTTTCGGTTAGCATGTACCTTCTCCCGGCGTAAGTGTACGTTAGCTTTTTCGTAGAATAACTCTCTAGTATGAGGTGGCTTGCCGGCTAGATATCTCCCAAATTCAGTGTCTTTATCTACCCCATCAATTAGGGCTGCCACAACAGTTGGCTCATGAGGATCTTTGACTTCAGTAGCGGCTAGGTTGAAACGATCTAAATACACCCTCAAACTCTCGCTTGGTCGTTGCTTGACAAGGAACAAGTCAACCACACTCTTTGTCTTTTGTGCATAGATGCGGAATTGTTCCACAAACCTTTCACTCAACTCCCTGAAGCTGGAAATTGATCTTGTTGGTAAGCGAGTAAACCATAATAATGCTACATCCTCCAGGAATATGGGAAATGCTTTGCACTTGACAGCGTCAGAAGCTGCGGCACCGGTCATTGACCAAGAATATCTCATCAGATGTTGGACGGGATCAGATCTACCCACGTAACGGTTCATTTGCGGAATATTGAAGCGCCTCGGGAACGTCGCATCTAAAATGTCATCAGTGAAAGGGGTGTGACTGCGGTCAATTCCCCAATCTTCATTCCGTTGTCCACGGCTATCTGCCAGAATTTGATGGATCATAGCTGCAACATTTGCACTGGTCAGCGGAGGCTCGGGGTCAGCGCTTCTTGCTCGGTGGGGTTCTCTAATCTCTCTTCCAAGAGCGGCCACGAAATCCGGGGCTTGGATTGGGCTTCGCTGCTCCCTATTACCATGAGCATTTGTACGACGATGGGGCTGAAGTAGTCTATTCTGAACAGGGCTGTCCACACCTCGAGCTCTGGGAGTTGCGGCGCGATCATTCACATTGCGGTTTGAGGGCCCTGCACCCAGTGCCTCTTCTTCCCGTGATGGCAGGGTTCCAAATCGAAGCTGCTCTATGTTTTCAGGCCTCTCATATGGTCGCCGCGGAGGTCTCGGCGATTCCTCTGACGAAGAAGAGTATTCTGGGGTGAGCGGATGAACTGGGGGCGTCCTTTGCCTTGCGAGATCATTAAGCCTTCTATCCATAGCGGTCAAGTTTTGTCACAGAACGGAGCTCTCCTGCCTTTGAGCAGCCAATTCATCAAACAACCTCTCCCACATTTCGGAAAAGCGAGAGAGATCCCCCTCAGTAACGGGAGTAGAAGGGTCATATTGTTCATCATCATTTTCTCTTATGCGCAAAGAGCTTGAGCCAGGTCGAGCGGAGGGGCCAGGACGGTAGGAGCGAGCCATAGGCTCCTTTCCAAGTCGAGCTGTAGTCTGGTCATCAATTTGGATCGCTGTGGATCGAGGTTGGTGGCTCACAGCGCCCCCCCCCCCCCGGGGATCGGTTCGTGGTCACGGTATGCGGAGGATTCGGGGCGTTATCTTGGGATCGAGTAACAACCCCTCCAGCTTCGCGGTTCGCAGCGCCACCCTCAAGTCGGATCGTGGCACCTCTATTGGTTCAGGTCGCCCCCTGTCCTCGCGATCCATGACCCCCTCGATGACCTGCTCGTGTGCACTTTCGCCAACCACTTCATTCGCGACTTCATTCGCTTGCGAAGCTCACACTTCCTTAGACTTCTTTCTAGCCATGATATCAGATGTCGCTGGAATCTTCAAAAATCTGAACAGTGAAGTTTTGGGACTATTTTCTTCGGACTTTCTAATCCAAATAGTAGAATAGCAATCCGGTAGGCTGAGAATTCAATTCTCAGTGAAAGCACCAAAATGTTAGATCAAAATTTGGACCTAACACCCAAATTGTTCTGATTCGTAAAGAATTATAACTGGAGAATGAAGAAAAAGTAGAAAACACCTAGAATTTATAGTGGTTCGGCGTTAATGAGCCTACGTCCACTTTATACGATATCGATTATACTTTGAATGCTAGTACAATCAATGATTTCTCTCAAACTCGCTCTTACAATTGTGATTTCTCTCAGTAATCTTGTAATAAAACTGATATGAAGTAGTGGTATGACAGTAATGGTGGAATCAGTGCTCAATACTGCCAAAAAGATCCTGAAAAATGCCAAGCTCTGGGCTATTTATACCTGATTTTGTCCGGCGGATCGCGGTCACACGTGGCACAGATCCCGAGAATATCGGATCGGATCGCAGCTTGATGAAGAATTAGTCAAATTAGCCGTTGTGGACAGGTGTCGTGATTCCCTTAAATATCGGATCGAGCAAGGAGGAGGAATTGGTCAAAGTGA
The DNA here is from genome assembly GCA_030737875.1 of Allium sativum. NCBI lineage: Eukaryota > Viridiplantae > Streptophyta > Magnoliopsida > Asparagales > Amaryllidaceae > Allium > Allium sativum. The sequence goes on from CM060924.1 coordinate 1,014,973,344, forward strand.
CAGTTGGGGACACGTGTCGCTGGATCCGTGCATCTCGGATCACCGAAGACTAGCTCGTGCTTGAACAGGTCAGAGGCTTCGCTGTTCTTCGGGGAATCGGATCGGTCTGTGCAGGGTAGTAGTGTAAGTGCAGATCGAGTCGTGTAGAGGTAGTCGGATCGCTGATGCTATGGGGGCGATCCGATGGGGGGCGATCTGAGAGGGACGACCCTCTGGTGCGATCCGATCCTTCATGGACTTAAGGAACGTAGTTTCATACTTTCTTCTTGTGTGTGAACCTTGGTGGCTTGGTCAAAAAGCTAGCCAACAGAAATAATTACAAACCATTTTCTTTTTGAATGGAAAGGCCTGTGTGGCGGGTTTGGGGATTTTCCCGATGCTCCCGTTACGAAGGAGGTTATGGCGAATTTTTCAGAGAATTTAAGGAGTTAGAATATTTCAAGAATAAATTTGAAAAGAAAATATTTGTAAACCATTTACAAATAGAATTGAATAGGAAACGTTATAAAAAGGAAATCATTTTTAAAGTGTAGAACCGTTATTTAAAAGTAAATCTTTTCAAATGAATAAAACGTTGTTAAAAGGAAATCTTTATAAAGTGAATTAAGTTAGTCGAATATGGTATTCGAAAAGAGTTAGTCGAATATGGTATTCGAAAAGAGTTAGTCGAATATAGTATTCGAGAAGAGTTAATCAGTAGAGTTAACCAGTTCAGTAGAGTTAACCAGTTCAGTAGGGTTAACCAGTTTGGTTAAGTAAGTCCAGTTAACCAGTTTGGTTAAGTAAGTCCAGTTAACCAGTTTGGTTAAGTAAGTCCAGTTAACCAGTTTGGTTAAGTAAGTCCAGTTAACCAGTTTGGTTAAGTAAGTCCAGTTAACCAGTTTGGTTAAGTAAGTCTAATTAACCAGTTGAGTTAAGTAAGTCGAGTTTACCAGTTGGGTTAAGTCAGTCAAGTTAACCAGTTAGAGTTAATCAGGTAGGTAAATCAGTTAGAGTAAATCGATTAGAGTTAAAACGAACTAGAGTTAATCAAGTATAGTTATTTGAGACGGAGTTAGTCAAACATAGTATTCAGGGTAAGTTGTCATCTCGTACGACTCCTAGCGAAATTCGCAGGGCTACAGATAGCCTAAGGCGGTCGGATGTTTCCTGAGGGAATCAGGTGTAACCATTTGTGATCGCTGCGATCTAGAGTCAAACGAATGGAGTTAAATCGAATATTAGATATTCGATAGGAGTTAATCAAGTTGAGTTAAATAAACCAAGTTAGTCGAGCCTAGTTAATCGAATCGAATTGGTCGAACCAAGTAAGTCGAGTTAATCGAGTCAAGTTAAGTTAGTCGAGTTAAGTTCGTCGAGTTAAATTAATCGATGTTAGTTTCGTCGAAAGGAGTTATCGATGTTAGTTGCATCGAAAGGAGTTATCGATTATAGTTTGATCGAAGTGAGATTTATCGAATAAGAGTTATTCGTAAAGAGATTATCGAATATAGTTTATTCGAAAGTGAGATTTTCAAATATGAGATATTTGAAAAGAAAGAGTTATCGAATATTAGTTATTCGAAGAGAGATTATCGAATATCGTTTATTCGAGTAGGAGTAATCAAATATAGTATATTCGAAAGGAAGGAGTTAATCGAATATAGGTTATTCGAAGAAGAGTTAATCAAATAGAGATTTCTCGAAGAGAGCTAATCGGCAAATTCGATTATATCGAATTTGGGAAAGTACTTATACTTTCCAGTGTTTAAATAGAGATTTATTTATTTATAAATAAATAAGTGTTAGGTTAATTATTCACTAATAAGAATAGAAGTTATAATTAAAGTTAGATAATTCGAAAGTAGGGATTATAACGTTATCGTTATAACCAATGTTTTAAATATACAAGTGGATTCGTAAAATTGAATCCGAGAAAGGCGTAAAGAAGTTGTTAGAGATTAAAAGATAAACTTTGACCTTTTGGAAGTTATAATGTTGTTCAGTTAAGGTTTGAGAGGTAATTATACCCCAACTTGAGTGACTTCCTTCTTGACTAAGAAATGGTAAGGTTTGATCGTAAAGGAGTTTTGGAAATGTTTTCCAAACGAGAATCAGAAATGTTTTCTGATAAAAGAAAATAAGAATTTAGAATATATGGAAACAGAAGATAAGTAAATTAATGAACTAAAGAGATAAATATTAAATGATGTTTGTTCGATATAATTTCCATCTGGAAATAATATGTTTGTTTGCACACTTGTTTTCTTTGATAGTTAAATCACAGACTATCCAAGTTTTGACCATTTTAACGTTGTTAATATGGAGAGACCGGTTGGATTATTATCCAAAGAACCACTCTGTATTGGCATAAGCGTTGCGAATCATATATGCCAAAGATAATTAGAGACGGAGTAAAATGCAAGGGCTGTTGTATAAGTCTTAGATAACAGTGACTAAGATGGATATACTGAATAGTGCCTTCGGTTTGTCCAGTCCCAGGACAACTTGTATGGACAAAGGTCTGACAGAGTATATCCAATGGATCGCGTAAGTTGATCTGTTCAAACGTATTCACGTTTGGTGGCGGAGGAATTCGTTTCTCTAAGCTGTATGCCCGTGTTATTTTTGGATAAATCAATTTGTGATTTGGTGGGTATGACGATGTGACATTCTAAGTGAATGAGGATGACTTGTGTTGATGAATGTCTGACAGAGTATTTCCAGAAAGGCCACGTACATTGATTTCTTCAACTATACCAAGAGTGGAAGCGGAGAAGGAAACTTCTCTAGCTAACACGTAACGTACTGTTGTAGATGCCAATTAGCGATTTTCGATGGATCTGACAATGTGGCATTTGAAGTAAATCTGATGTGATGATAACGCGTAACTTCTAGCCCCATCATCTGGTAAATGACAGAAATCGGGCAGGCAGCATGGCTAAGTCGGTCGCACCGAAGTAGGGTGCATAATCACCTATCTAGAGAATATTCATTTGTTTCTTAAATATATCAATGCTGGCCCATACATATACGGGAACGGTTGCTGATCCCAACCGTTGGTGATATACATTCGATACACTCAAGCAAAATGAGTGGTCGGTCATGTGTGGCTGAGTTACAAGATGTTCTTGTTGAACTCCAGTGTATCGTTCCTAGAATACACTGATCGGAAGGTGGTTCCATACCTTGTCATAGTTGGAAATCCATTACCCAATACGTGCTTGCGGTTTTGATTGTATACCATATATGTAGAATGTGAGATGAAAGCGTTTCTGCTAGATTTATATCTATTTGTACATAGACATTATTATAATATCAAAAGGTTTTTGATATAAAGATATTTTGGATTCTCATAAGGGAAAAACCCGTTCCGTTCTGCGGCGTGGTCTTATGAGATATCGTTTACTTGTTCATATACCTGTTTAAACTGTTTTACTCACACCAGTCCCATGACTGACCCGGAGTTTACTTTGTTGTTTTCCCTAAACTCTTGGGTGCCTAAATTTGTACGGGCAGTCAAGTACTCGGGATTTACAGATATACTTGAAGAGCTGGAGCAGGAGGCTTCTGGATCATATAGCTATAGTTTATTTCCGCTGTGTTGTAAGTGTTGTACTCTGATAAGTGCTATTGTATACATAACTATTATATTTCAAAGTTATGTTATATATTATATATTATTCGTTCCGCTGTGAGGTTCGTGTTACTCTGATGTTGTGTTCTTCTTCTTCTTCTATTCTAAGTTTATATCTTATCTATCCTCACCCTCTAATTTCTTTCATTAATTACCAGGATTTTTCAATGTTTTGGTTATCGACATCGAGCTTATGTCGATAACCAAAGTAGCCGAAAATCTGGGTCGTTACACTTTTTGATCATCCTGTTCGTACATCGTTTGATTCTGGCGCATCACACTCATTTGTATCCGCTGATTTAGTTGAATCTCTGCACCTAGACACTAGTTTAGTAGAGGATCCCTTAGTTGTTTCAAATCCAATTGGGGGCTCAGCTTATTTATCAATGGTTTGTTTGGGTTTGAAAATATCTATTCTGAGCGTTGAGTTTAGATGCAATGCCTATGTTTTGGGCTTCACGGGCTATGGGTTTATTTTAGGCATGGATTGGCTATCCAGTAATGGTGCCATCCTTGACTATGAAAAAAGAGTGGTTATACTCCTGACTCGCCTTGGTAACACTATTGAAATTTCTTGCAATCCCCTGAACTCTGTTATGCTAAGCTATCTAGAATCTCTTGATGCGTCTGTTGAGGACTTGCAGTCTGTAAAGGTAGTCCGTGAATATTCTGATGTGTTTGAAGAGGTAAATGGTTTACCCCCGAAGCGGGAGATAGACTTCCGCATATACCACGTTGACAATGCAAAGCCCATTGCCTTACCCGTCAGGCACATGGCCCCAAGGGAGAGAAAGGAGCTCAGCAAGCAAATCAAAGAGCTGCTTGCAAAGGGGTTCATAAGACGGAGTATTTCTGAATGGGGTGCTCCGGTAGTGTTCGCAACCAAAGATGATGGTTCGCTTCACCTGTGCGTTGATTATAGGGAGCTAAACAAGCTGACCAAGAAGAATAGACACCCACTCCAAAGAATAGATGATTTTTTCGATCAGCTTGTAGGTGCATCGGTTTTCTCCCAATTAGATTTAGCTACCTGGTTTCATCAGCTAAGAGTGGCTGAAGACACCATTGATAAGACCGCGTTCAGAGCCCCCGATGGTTTCTTCGAGTGGCTTGTCATGCCTTTCAGCTTGAAAAACGTACGTTCTTACTTCGTTGATTTAATGAGAAGGGTGTTCCGAGAGTTCCTCAATAAGTTTGTGGTGGTCTTCGTAGACGATATTTTGATCTTCTCAAAGAATGAGGAAGAGCACGCTCAGCATCTAAAAGAAGTCATGGATACTCTCTGTGCACATCAGTTAAAGGCAAAATTCTCTAATTGCCATTTCTGGAGAGAAGAAGTTAGGTTCCTTGGGCACGTGGTGTCCAAAGAGGGGATAGTTGTGGACCCCGCGAAAGTGGTTGTTGTGCAAGATTGGAAAGTTCCTCGAAATGCAACCGAAGTCCGAAGCTTTCTTAGGCTAGTAAGCTTTTATCGAAAGTTCATCAAATATTTTGCAAAAATTTTAGCTCCACTAACAAGATTAACAAAGAAGAACCTTGCTTTCAATTGGGATTTGGATTGCGATATTGCTTTCCAACGTTTGAAAAGGGCTCTAACAACAGCCCCAGTTCTGACATTGCCTGATGGAAGAAAGATGTTTACAGTATACACCGATGCATGCGGAACGGGACTAGGCGTTGTTCTGATGCAAGAAGGGAAGGTAGTGGCTTATGGGGGAAAACAGTTGAAAGTACATGAGAAAAACTACCCAACACACGACCTAGAGTTGGCAGCCATCGTTTTTGCGCTTAAGTCTTGGCGCCATTATCTCCTAGGTGAGAAATTTGAACTGTATACTGACCATAAATCGTTGAAATACCAATTCTCGCAGAAGGATCTCAATTTGAGGCAACAAAGATGGATGGAGTTTCTTGCCTCGTACGATTTTGAGATTTCCTACAGTCCTGGCAAGGGCAATGTAGTAGCTGACGCCTTGAGTAGAAAGAAGCTGACCTTAAGCCCTCTCTTTCTGGAAAGGCAAAGCTTGGAGTTCATAGCAAGCTTTAACTTCAGACCCTCCACTGACTTTGTACCTGGCTTGCTAGCAACGTTAGAAGTGCGACCAACTCTATTAGACTCAATCGGAGCCGCGCAAAGATAAGACCCTCAGCTAGCCGAAGTGATGGACAAATTAATTAGGGGTGAGACTTTCAGTCACCTCAATAGATACTCCTTTGATGCCAAGGGCTGGTTGAGACGAGATGGAAGACTACGTGTTCCACAAGCAAGGGTCTTGGTAAAGGCGGTTATGGAAGAGGCACACCGTTCCAAGCTGACCATACACCCAGGCGGAGACAAAATGGATAAAGACATCAAAAGAGTTTTCTTTTGGAATGGCATGAAGAAATACGTAGCTGAATTTGTTTCTAAGTGTCTAACATGCCAACAAGTCAAGGCGAAGCAGAAGAAGCCTGGTGGTCTGCTTCATCCTCTGGAGGTCCCACAATGGAAATGGGATAGCATCTCGATGGACTTTATAGATGGGTTTCCTAGGTCAAGAAGGGGCAATATTAGCATTTGGGTTATAGTGGACAGGATCACAAAAAGCGCCCACTTTATACCCGTCAAGAGTAGAAGGACTGCCTCATCTCTAGCATCCATATATCTTAAGGAGATAGTTTGACTCCACGGGATACCTTCCAGCATAGTGAGTGATCGAGACCCTATCTTCACGAGCGAGTTTTGGAAGAGTTTACAAGAGGGTGCAGGCACACAGTTATGCTTAAGAACGGCCTATCACCCTCAAACCGATGGCCAAACGGAAAGAGTCAACAGAGTATTAGTTGACTTCGGAGGTACTTGGGAGGATCATCTACCTTTGGTGGAATTCGCTTACAAAAATAGCTACCAAGCCACCATAGGCATGACACCTTTCGAAGCTTTATATGGAAGACCGTGCAAGTCACCAACTTGCTGGTGGGAGTCAACAGACAAGCTCATACTTGGACCAGACATGATTAGGGAGACTTTAGAGGAAGTAGACTTGATACGAAGAAGAATGAAGACTGCCCAAGATAGACAAAAGTCCTACGCAGACAAAAGAAGAACTGACCTTGAGTTCGAAGTTGGAGACAAGGTGTTACTTAAAGTATCTCCTTTGAGGAACGTCGTTCGCTTTGGATCCACAGGAAAGCTAGCACCAAGATTTGTTGGGTCATTCCCTATCATCGAGAAAATTGGGAAGATGGCTTATAGGGTACAGGTGCCCGAAAGATTTGCCGGGATTCATAATGTCTTTCATGTCTCTCACCTGCGGAAATGCTTACACGAGTCTGCATAAGTGGTAGAGCCAAGTATGCTAGAAGAAGTTGAAGTTGAACGAGAAGCAACGGTGAGGAGAGTTCCAACCCGTATCTTGGGAACAGAGGTCAAAAAGCTACGCAACCCTGAAGTTAAGCTCGTCAAAGTTCAATGGAGCGACACCGAGGAAGACGCAACTTGGGAAACTGAGGACAGAATACACGCAACCTACCCTTTTCTTTTTGAGGGTACGTCTTTAATCTCTTTTCCTCAAGTTTATACTCGTATCTATCTTTTTAGGTATATCTCCTCGATCCTATCCTTTATCCTTAGGTAGGAACCCATTTGGATGTGAACATGTAATTGAAACATGTTATTATTGATGGTTGCAAGTGGTTGCAAGTGGTTGCTAGTGGATGCATATACACACACATTAGGTATTAGATCGGCTCAGTCACTTCCATATTGCATATGCAAATATATATTAGTTTATGGATAAAAAAAAACTTGATGTGTTATCATATGGATGTCGCAATTGTATGAATGGATGTGCACTCATGTAAGAAATTTTGAGTAGGGAAAAAATTGCGTTCATAATGGACTCATGGCACTAACATAATTTGCATTAAGGAGTTCAACTGAATCAGTAGACTGCCTGACTTTGCATCAGATAAGGACATATACACACACAATGCATATGATCATGAAGCATTAGAAATCTTTTAAGGACAGTGGACGCCTGTGTTTGATGGTTCAGTAGATGGGTGTTTGGATGGTAGGATATAAGTTCTTCTTGACTTGAAGATTTCGGGGAAGAAATCCTAAAAGGATGGGAGAATGTAACACCCCGTACTTTCTATTAACGCTATAAAATTAATCCTATAATACTTAATTTAAAATGTGAGAATTAAGGGAAACGGGTTACGCCATTGTGTTCGACTCGGAATTCTGGCTGAGATAGAGTCCGAGTTTGCGTAAATTGAACTTCGTATGAAGAAGTTATGGCTGTCAGAAGTTTCAGAAATTCGAATAAATTCAAACAGCTCGAGAAAACAAGTTCAAAATTCAAACAGAAGTCAGAAGCGAGTTGGGCGGGAAAATTCCCGCCCAGGCAGGTCGACCAGGGGGTCGACCCTAGTGTCGACCTCCCCCCTAGAGGTTGACTGTCACGACCCGCATTCTACGCATCATAGGATCGTAGAATATTTATTTCTTTCACATATGAAGTCGTATGGTCACGTAACTTTGGGAGACGACTATTGGGGTCATTTCCCATGTTCATGATTTTTGTCGATTTTTAAATGACTATTTTACCCCTAGTTGGTACTGTTTTGGCCATAACTTTTGACTGGAAAGGAATTTTGACCTAAAACTACTTCCATTGGCTCTGGATGATGGTTTACAATTCCGTAGTGGTCACAATAGCCAAACGGACTCACCGTTTGGGAGATATGGCTGAAACAAGTTTTAGATGGTGAAAAACACCTTAATTGGGCTTAACCGGTTAATTAGCAGCAAGGCCCAAAGGGGATTTCGGGATTGGAGATGTATAGGGGTTGAATAGGGTTAGAAAACATTTCTTTCAGCCGCCACTTTCATTCTTGGAACCCTAGCAATGGCCTCCAACACCCAAATCACCTTCTAATCACTTTCTAATCAAGTTTTGGCCTAATCTACATCAAATCAAAGAAGATCTTCACCAAATCAGTATTAGAGCTGCTGTTAGACATCAGTATTCACCCAAATCAGTGAGGTTTAAGTTCTGAAAATTTTATTTGTGACCAAGGTGAGTGATTTGCATAGTTTTGCACTAATTACGGTTAATTAAGGGTAATTAGTGAAGATTAGTGAATTTATACATTAATAAATTCTGGAAAAATGTTTAGAAATTCTTAAATAATATTTTATGCCTCTGTTAGAAATTTGGTTTTCTTTGGTTAAGTTTTGTTAACCCTATGATTAGTTTTGCTTAAATATGCTTAAGGGAAATATGGGATTTTGGGTATGTTTGATCCATTTTACATGCTATAGTTATTGTATTGATGTTTGTGGTTGATGTTACATGTTGCTATGACTGTATGACATGATTTGCGATTGTCTAGAAGTGTTAGATTGGTCGAAAACGCCGTCGAATGGCGTAAACAATCGCTGGAATGAGTTGCAGGAATTTGGCCGATCCGGACCGGATCGGAGGGAGGAGCCCGAACCGAACCGACCAGGAGACCTCCCCACGAACCGATGTTCTGGAGCCAGGTAGCCTAACGAGCTGAACTGAAGGAGTATATCTGAACCGAACCGACCTGGTGCTATGGAGCTAGAATCCCGAGCCGACCCGATGGAGAAGCTTGAGAGACCCGACCCGATCCGATTGCTTGGGAAGAAGGACCAAACCAGAGGAGTTTTCCATGAAGCCAGGAGGTGTGGACTCTGATCTGAACCGCTGGAGGAAGATCACCCCGATCCGACCCGAAGCAGAGAGGAAGGTTGAGCTGGAGATTCCGAACCGATCCGATTGCTTAGGGAGGAATTTTCCGATCCGAACCGAGGAGGTGATGACCACGACCTGAAGTAAAGTAAAGTGAAGAAATAAAGACCGATCTGGAGAAGAAGGTGACGACCAGAACCCGAGATGCAAAGGAAGTCCAAATGAGGAGCTTTGACTCAAGATCCAGTTGGGAACCAATGAGTGAGCTTCATGATTGGGCTTTGCTGCGGGACTTGTGCTAAGGGGTTGTCGATGTCTGTAATTTTAGATCACTATGTGTAGAGGGTACGTGAACGGATTCAGGGCCACAGTGGCCTATGTACGACTAAAGAGCTATAGACCAATGAAGTGGGGTCATTTGTAAAGATTTGGTCATGACTCCATGGGATAAGCTAGGTAGTAGCAGTAGTTGTACAAGTTGAACTCTGTCACTACTCCGATGGGTCTAGTGATTGACAGTGGTGGACATCGTATGCTTTACGCACTGAGTGAGAGATGTGAGGATGGTTTCTATAGTTGATATGTTTTCCCATCATTATGACATGCACACCCCCACCCCCGTACTCTTTACACCATCTCTTTAGTTGCACCTTAGAGTATTGTACAGTATGTAGTGCTAACTCTTTGGTTGCAGGTCCAGGTTCAGGTATGGTTTAGTATACCTGTTATTGTTCTGTTTAGATGCTTATCGCTCATACCAGACTTTTTGTCTGACCCAGAGTTTTATTTCTCTTCTTATTACTCTGGGTACTCACACGAGCAGACTAGAGACATGTTAGCTGGTGATGCGCGAGTAGCTGATTCGGAGGCGAGCAGGAGGCTTCCACGTATGATACATATAGTATTCTCCCTGTGTTGTTGAAGATCACTGCTTGGACATTATTAGTGCGTCTTCTACTTTAGCTTTCATTTGTTTTAGAGATAGTAAATCTGGAAAGTTGTAATAAGCTGTATTTGGATTTCCGCTGCTATGTTGGTTTATTTTTCAGCTTATGCACTGTCTCGCCTATTTTATGTCAAGATTGTGTTATTATTATATTTTGTTCCATGCGCTGTGAGACATTCTACAGGTTCCATGTTAGTTCATTCTCTTCTTTCCTTTCTTTGATGACCTTTCCGTGCTAGTCGGGCATGTGTACAGCGCACCTTCGGAGGAAATGCAGGCTAGTGCGGGACGGGTCATCACACTTGGTATCAGAGCTCTAGGTTGCGTAGTTAACCTAAGGAAATTGTCAGGAGAAATAGTATACGTATATGAGAGCGCGTATTTGTGATTATTTTGGTTTTCCAAGCTATATATATTATATTATTAGTATAGCTAAGGATAAAGTCGTACTGCACTAGCACCACTATGGAGATTGTTAATCATTTTCTCTGTGCAGATTAAGCGATGAGCCGATACGCAAGGGGTACCGGTAGAGGAGCCAATAATTGGAATGCTGCTGACATGAGGACGATGTTTACTGACCTCATGAGAGAGATGCTTAGGGATGTGCAGAGGGAAGCTCCCAATGGTGGTGGTCCAATAGTGCAGGTGCCTAGGGCCGATTTCGCCAAGCTGAATAAGGATTATGCTAGTCTTGGTGGGAAGCCGTTCCACGGAACGGAGTCGGCTACAGACGTTCAGGATTGGCTGGACAGCTGCGAGTGCATCTTCGAAGACTTGGGTATCGAGGATGCGACGAAGAGAAGGCTAGCATCCCGTCAGCTGCAGGGACGGGCAATGAATTGGTGGAACGCTATAAAGGCAACTACTCCCGAGGATCAGATAACTTGGGAACAGTTTAAGGTTCGCTTTAGCGAGAAGTTCATTCCAGCTGCTCAGAAGTCAGTGTTGTTTAAGAAATTCTTGGAGCTCAAGCAGAATGGCCGAGTTGTCTCGGAGTATATTGCCGAATTCGACACTTTGTCAAAGTATGGGTTATCTCTTATTGATACTGCCGAGAAGAAGAATGAGAAATTCATAACTGGTTTGGATCAGTACTTGGGGGAAAGGCTTATTAACCATATCGATGAGACATTTGAATTGATTGTGGAGAAAGCATTAAGGTCGGAGAGTCTTTACCCTAAGCCGAAGACTGAGGCTGCATCTGCAGAGGAACCGAAACCGCAAGCAAGCGGTGGAGGTAAGAATGGTTCTCAGAATAAGAGAAAGCAGAGTCAGACTAAGGATGTCCAGAAGAAAAAGAATAAGCAAGATGTTGAGTGCTTCAGCTGTGGTAAGAAGGGCCATTATGCTAGTAATTGTCGGGCCAAGCCAGCAGATAGGAAGTGCTTCAACTGTGGCCAAGTGGGACATCACAAGGACAAGTGTCCGCAACCCCCTAAAGAAAAGCAAATGGTGAAAGCATATGCCCTTAATGCTATTCCTTCTTCGTCGAATGCCACAACTGCGGCGGAGAAGGGAAAGAATGTCGTTATTCAAGGTATGCTTTCCATTTATGATGTTCCTGTTAGAGTTTTGTTTGATACTGGGGCTTCCAGTTCTTTCATATCTAGTGACCTGGTAGATAGGTTGGGACTGGAGTCCGAGATTGTCGATAGACCTTTAGTAGTGACGAACCCAATTGGTGGTTCAACTAAGCTTAACATGATTTGTCGTAATATGGTCTTATCGAGTCATGGATGCATGTTTGTTTGTGATTGCTTTGTTTTGGGCTTTACTGGGTTTGGCATTATTTTGGGAGTATATTGCCTCCAAAGATACGGGGTGGTGGTAGACTGTGAGGGCTTTTTGGTGACAGCTCGAGCGGACGATGGGCGGAGGGTAGTGTTTGGTGGTCTACCCAGTGACAGGGTAATGGCTAGTTTTCTAAATTCCCTCGACATCCCGCATAGTGAGTTGTCAGGTTTGCCCGTGGTTGGCCAGTATCCGGATGTCTTCGAAGAAGTGACCGGGCTTCCACCACATCGAGAGATTGAGTTCCGTATTGACTTGGTGAAAGATGTCAGACCTATAGTGATGCTACTTCGTCGTATGGCACCAAGGGTGCAGCGATAGCTCGGGGTGCAAGTCAGCGATCTTTTGAAGAAGGGATTTATCAGAAGGAGTGTCTCTGAGTGGGGAGCACCAGTTGTGTTTGTTACCAAGGCGGATGGTTCCCTTCGTTTGTGTGTAGACTACCGCGAGTTGAATAAAGTGACGAGGAAGAATAAGTATCCTCTACCGCGGATAGATGATTAGTTTGATCAGTTGAGTGGCGCGAGGGTATTCTCTCAGTTGGATCTCGCGACAGGTTTTCATCAGCTTACAGTGGAAGCTGAGAGTATAGCTAAAACGACATTTCGGACGCCATCTGGATTTTATGAGTGGTTGGTCATGCCATTCGGGCTGACCAATGCCCCAACATATTTTGTGGATCTTATGAATAGGGTATTCAGAGATCAGTTGAATAATTTTGTCCTTGTGTTCGTGGATGATATTTTGGTCTACTCGAGAACGGAGGAAGAACACAAGGAACATTTAAGGATACTGATGGAGGTGTTGAGAAAACACCAATTGAAAGCAAAGTTTTCTAAGTGTCACTTCTGGAGGAGGGAAGTGAGGTTCTTGGGCCATGTTGTTTCAGAGAATGGTATCACCGTGGATCCTGCGAAGGTGGCTACGGTACAAGATTGGTCTACGCCCAAGAATGCAACGGACATAAGAAGTTTCTTGGGGTTAGCTGGATTTATCATAAGTTTTCCAAGACTTCTCCAAGATAGCAGCACCGTTGACCCAATTGACCAAGAAGAATCAAGCTTTTGTCTGGGATGAAAGGTGCGAGAATGCATTCAAGAGTCTAAAGGACAAGTTGACATGCGCACCAGTGTTAGTCATTCCTAAGGGGAATGAAGATATGACGGTATACACTGATGCCTGTGGTACCGGACTAGGTGCTGTATTGATGCAAGGTGGTAGGGTTGTAGCTTATGCAAGTCGGCAATTGAAACCGCACGAGAGAAGATACCCTACCCATGATTTGGAATTGGCAGCGATCGTGTTCGCGTTGAAGATGTGGAGACACTATCTTTTGGGAGAAAGATTCGAGTTGTTTACAGATCATAAATCGTTAAAGTATCTCTTCTCTCAAAAGGATCTCAATCTCCGACAGCAAAGATGGTTAGAATTCTTAGCTTCCTATGATTTCGACATCGCATATACACCAGGAAAGGGCAATGCGATGGCTGATGCGTTGAGTAGAAGACATGCCAGTTTAGGGGCTATGTTTCTAGAATGGAAGAAACTAGAGTACATCGCTGGGTATGATTTAAGACCAAAGTGCGAATTGGATCCATAAATGTTAGCAAGTTTGACGATCAGACCCACTTTGATTGAGCGGATTGGTTCCAGTAAAAGAAGAGATCCTAACTTATTGGAAGTCATCTCAAAGTTAGAGATGGGTATCGACGAGGAGATGAACAAGTATGGGCTTGATCGAGATGGATGGCTTAGAAAGAATGGAAGACTAGTTGTACCTAATGTCAATGGATTGAGAGATGAAGTGCTTAGAGAATGTCATCACTCAAAACTGACTATACACCCCGGTGGTAACAAGATGTATCGAGATATGAAGCAGACCTACTACTGGGAAGGGATGAAAAGAGACATTGGGAAGTTTATATCCAAATGCATGAATTGCCAGCTAGTTAAAGCTGGGCAAAAGAAACCTAGTGGTTTGCTACAACCATTAGAAATTCCAGAATGGAAATGGGAACAAGTGTCAATGGATTTCATTGATGGGTTACCAAGGACTAGATCGGGTCATGATAGCATTTGGGTGATTGTGGACCGATTGACTAAGAGTGCGAGGTTTATACCCGTCAAGTCAAACAGGACGGCAGCTAAGCTAGCTGAACTATATGTAAAGTGGGTAGTGAGATTTCATTGAATACCCAAGGGCATGGTGAGTGACCGAGATCCGTTGTTCACTAGTGGATTTTGGAAGAGCTTACAAGAGGCGTTAGGATCAGAATTACATCTCAGTACCGCGTATCGTCCTCAAACCGATGGTCAAACAGAGAGGGTGAATCGTATATTGGAAGACCTCTTGAGAGCTTGTGTACTGGATTTTGGTGGATCATGGGATGACCATTTGCATCTAGTAGAGTTTGCATATAATAATAGCTACCAATCCAGTATCGGTATGGCTCCGTTTGAAGCTTTGTACGGAAGACCGTGCAACTCACCGTTATGTTGGGTAGAAACTGGCGAGAAGTTTGTGCTTGGACCCGATGTGATAAGAGAACTTCTGCTAAGCTTAAGATTATCCAACATCGAATGAAGGCTGCCCAAGATAGGCAGAAGAGTTATGCTGATAAGTGGAGAAGAGAATTAAAGTTCTCCATTGGCGACTTGGTGTTTGTCAAGATATCTCCGTTGAAGAGCGTGATACGATTTGGCAGGAGAGGCAAGTTAGCAGCAAGATTTGTTGGTCCTTTCCGAGTTCTTGAGCAAATTGGGAATTTGGCATATAAAGTTGAATTACCAGACAAGATGGCAGGATTTCACAACGCATTTCATGTTTCCCAGTTAAGGAAATTCGTACACGACCCAGATGTGACTATTTCACCGGATCAGTTGGATGATATCGAAGTTGAACCCGAGGCGGTTGGGAACCGCAAGCCTATGCGTATTGTTAGGAACGATACGAAGCAACTTCGAAGGAAAGCGGTTAATCTAGTCAAAGTCCAGTCGGGCGAGAATGAGAATGACTATACTTGGGAGACAGAGGAGAGCATTAGGAAGACGTATCCAGAACTCTTCGCCTGGTAAGATTTCAATTTCGATTTAGTCTTTCCGCATGCTAGGATATGATTGCTTTGTTTGTTTTGCATGGTTGATTGTTGTTTATGGCTGGTAGGCATGCGGGATCCTTTGTATGTTTTGGAATTAAGGAATTTCGGAGACGAAATTTCTTAAGGGGGGAGAGTGTAACGATCCGCATTCTACGCATCATAGGATCGTAGAATATTTATTTCTTTCACATATGAAGTCGTATGGTCACGTAACTTTGGGAGACGACTATTAGGGTCATTTCTCATGTTCAAGATTTTTGTCGATTTTTAAATGACCATTTTACGCCTAGTTTGTACTGTTTTGCCCATAACTTTTGACTGGAAAGGAATTTTGACCTGAAACCACTTCCACTGGCTTCGGATGATGGTTTACAATTCCGTAGAGTGGTCACATTAGCCAAACGGACTCACCGTTTGGGAGATATGGCTGAAACAAGTTTCAGATGGTGAAAACAGCTTAATTGGGCTTAACCGGGTAATTTGCAGCTAGGCCCAAAGGGGATTTCGGGATTGGAGATGTATAGGGGCTGATTAGGGTTAGAAAACATTTCTTTGAGCCGCCACTTTCATTCTTGGAACCTTAGCAATGGATTCCAACCCCCAAATCACCTTCTAATCACTTTCTAATCAAGTTTTGGCCTAATCTACATCAAATCAAAGAAGATCTTCACCAAATCAGTATTAGAGCTGCTGTTAGACATCAATATTCACCCAAATCAGCGAGGTTTCAGTTCTGAATTTTTTTTTTGTGGCCAAGGTGAGTGATTTGCATAGTTTTGCACTAATTACGGTTAATTAAGGGTAATTAGTGAAGATTAGTGAAGTTATACATTAATAAATTCTGGAAAAATGTTTATAAATTCTTAAGTAATATTTTATGCCACTGTTAGAAATTTGGTTTGATTTGGTTAAGTTTTGTTAACCCTATGATTAGTTTTGCTTAAATATGCTTAAAGGAAATATGAGATTTTGGGTATGTTTGATCCATTTTACATGTTATAGTTATTGTTTTGATGTATGTGGTTGATGTTACATGTTGCTATGACTATATGACATGATTTGTGATTGTCTAGAAGTGTTAGATTGGTCGAAAACGCCGTCGAATGGCGTAAACAGTCGCTGGAATGAGTTGTAGGAATTTGGCCGATCCGGACCGGATCGGAGGGAGGAGCCCGAACTGAACCGACCAGGAGACCTCCCCACGAACGGATGTTCTGGAGCCAGGTAGCCTCACGAGCTGAACTGAAGGAGTATATCCGAACCGAACCGACCTGGTGCTATGGAGCTAGAATCCCGAGCCGACCCGATGGAGAAGCTTTAGAGACCCGACCCGATCCGATTGCTTGGGAAGAAGGACCGAACCAGAGGAGTTTTCCATGAAGCCAGGAGGTGTGGACCCCGATCCGAACCGCTGGAGGAAGATCACCCCGATCCGACCCGAAGCAGAGAGGAAGTTTGAGCTGGAGATTCTGAACCGATCCGATTGCTTAGAGAGGAGTTTTCCGATCCGAACCGAGGAGCTGATGACCATGACCTGAAGTAAAGTAAAGCGAAGAAATGAAGACCGGTCCGGAGAAGAAGGTGACGACCAGAACCCGAGATGCAAAGGAAGTCCAAATGAGGAGCTTTGACTCAGGATCCAGTTGGGAACCAATGAGTGAGCTTCATGATTGGGCTTTGCTGCGGGACGTGTGCTAAGGGGTTATCGATGTCTGTAACTTTAGATCACTATGTGTAGAGGGTACGTGAACGGATTCAGGGCCACAGTGGCCTAGGTACGACTAAAGAGCTATAGACCAATGAAGTGGGGTCATTTGTAAAGATTTGGTCATGACTCCATAGGATAAGCTTGGTAGTAGTAGTTGTTGTACAAGTTGAACTCCGTCACTACTCCAAGGGGCTAGTGATTGACAGTGGTGGACATCGTATGCTTTATGCACTGAGTGAGAGATGTGAGGATTGTTGCTATAATTGATATGTTTTCCCATCATTATGACATGCACACCCCCACCCCCGTACTCTTTACACCATCTGTTTAGTGGCATCTTAGAGTATTGTACGGTATGTAGTGCTAACTCTTTGGTTGCAGGTTCAGGTATGGTTTAGTATACCTGTTATTGTTCTGTTTAGATGCTTATTGCTCATACCAGACTTTTTTTATGACCCAGAGTTTTATGTCTCTTCTTATTACTCTGGGTGCTCACACGAGCAGACTAGAGACAGGTTAGCTTGTGATGAGCGAGTAGCTGATTCAGAGGCGAGCAGGAGGCTTCCACGTATGATACATATAGTATTCTCCCTGTGTTGTTAAAGATCACTGCTTGGGCATTAGTAGTGCGTCTTCTACTTTAGCTTTCATTTGTTTTAGAGACAGTAAATCTGGAAAGTTGTAATAAGTTGTATTTGGATTTCCGCTGCTATGTTGGTTTATTTTTCAGCTTATGCACTGTCTCGCCTGTTTTATGTCAAGATTATGTTATTATTATATTTTGTTCCATGCGCTGTGAGACATTCTACAGGTTCCAGGTTAGTTCATTCTCTTCTTTCCTTTCTTTGACGACCGTTCCGTGCTAGTCGGGCATGTGTACAGCGCACCTTCGGAGGAAATGCAGGCTAGTGCGGGGTGGGTCGTCACATCGACCTTAGGGTCGACCTGGGGGTCGACCTGGCCCCCGGCCAGATCTGAAATTTGAACGATCAATGACATGCTGTTGAGTCACTAGGGTTTCTGGATGGTCCTGATCAGGTCTGAGTGGCTGTGATTAACCCTGGGTTCGTCTGACGGTTATAATCAAACTGAAATTCTATATAAACAACTCAATGCCTAACCTAAAAACACACAAAAAAATAATCTTAGAACTGAAATGCCGTCAATGGAGGACTTGGAGTAGCCGTCACCCTTTTCAATTCAAAAGACGAGTTAAAAAGCTACATCTAAAATCAAATTACAACTAGTCTAATTCAACGATCTTCATCAAAGGCGCGCATCTCCAATTTCAAAATTCAGATTTCAGAAGGCAAGAATCTCTTTTACTTTGTAAGTTAGTTGTTACGCCGATTTAAACATTCTTTCGATTTAAATCATGACATGTTGTAACAGGGATATAGTATGATGCCTATGTATAAGATTTGATTCTCGTTTATCTTAAAATATCATTGTGATTAATCATGTCTATATGCTTGTGGCGATGACCTTGTTTTATATTTCATATCTATATGCTTATGGCGATGAACATGCTGTATATTTCATGTCTATATACTTGGGTGATGTACAACATTGTATATTATTGGAATCTAATATGATTGGGTAAAGAACTTATTATGAACACAAAATGGTGAAACATGTCATGTTGTAATTTGGTGGTTATTTGAAAATTTAGGATCTAAATCACATGTTTACATGTTAGATTTACATTTATGAAGATTTAGAACTATGTCAAGTTGAATCTAATTATGTTGTAAGGTTGGATTTATAGTTCTCTTATGTTTTAACACATAAGTTATCATGCCAAGCTGTGATGTAAATATGTTCATAGTGGCTTTCTTATGTTTTGACATACATAAGTTAATATTTTAAATTATGGTTTAAAAATTGTGTTTATAAATTAAACCTTTATGTTAGACCCATATCAAGTTTACATGACTTAGTCACAAGTTCACCTTTATCTGTTTAGTTGAGATAATGATACATCTATGCCAAGTTACATGTGACAAGTTTAATGTATGCTATTTTATGTTTATGTCATGTCCCTTGATTATTACCCCTTTATGTCTATGGGTTTGCGCTAACTTGTTAGCCAAACATTTTATGAAATTCATACGTACGGGGATAACGATGGGAAAACATGAAAATTGATGGAATAGGGTTGTTCATAAAATGGTATATTTGATATACCATTTATTGTGAGCAATATTTAGATAATTATGGCATGAGTAAATTAAAATTAATTTACATAAAGAAATTTGACATATATAGAAAAATATAAAAACATGAATTTAGAAAAGACGAATATGCCTAACCCGAGGTTAGACTAAGTTGTGGTGTAAATCAGCCCGGAACTGACCGGCATATCTAGTGACCACAACAAGACCTGTCTAATGTGGGTGGTTAGAGCATCAAGCCCAAAAAGAACCCGAGGTTAGACTGTGTTGTGGTGTAAATCTTCCCGGAACCGACCGGCACATCGAGTGACCACAACAAGACCTGTCTAATGTGAGTGGTTGGTGCTTTAATAAAAGCTAAGTCAGGATTGGTAGGGTTAAGTAAATTAGGAAAACACTTAACCGATTCAACATGTTAACTAAAACGAATGGGCTGGGTTAGGTAATCTTGGACGCTTAACCAAATAAACATGTTGATTCGAAAACCCTAGTAACGGGGACCCATTTCAGCAGTAACCCACATAGATGTATCATGGCTGAAACTAGGCAGGGTGGGGCACGATTACTGGGCTGAATTATAAACAGTCAAAACGTCGGTGGTTGGTGGGCCAATGTAGGTTCCGGCGGAGTATGGACATGCACGTACTCCGGAGTGGAAAAATCAGGCGCTGGGCATTAGTAGTGTACACTATGCATTTTGAATCGTGTCGAGTTGCCACCAAAGGGACTGATACACCCCATGGTGGGACCAGCACAGGTGACTGTAATCAAGCGGGGCCGAAGGACACATGACATGAATACATGCGAATAGGAGCCGATCATTAAGTGGATCGTTTGTTGTAAACACGTGGGCTGGTTGAACCATGGTTAAGTAGGTGCAGAGACTATAGTAATGGGTGCGATCACACGTCCCTCTTATCTTATATTAGGGTATTGTCCTATGTTCTGTTATCACTGTCATGATCCCTTTTCTTGTTTAAATACTAGTAACCACTGAACTTACCAGACTTATTGTCTGACCCGTTTTCTTTCGTCTTCTTTTCTTCCGTTCCCCCCCTCAGGTTCACAAGGAGGAAATACTCTAGCTTAATCAGACTCTTTACAAGCTTCAAGAAAGTAGATGTATGACTTGGACTCTCTTGCATTGGCTATGGCTTTGGATATGATCCTTGGGGATTTATGCATTTTTACTTTTTGGTTTATGCTTCTTTGTTGAATAATCAACACAGAAATTATGGTGTAATGTTTTGAAGTTGTTTTGAGACAATTTGATGTTAAATTCCGCTGCTTAAATTTATCTGTCTTGTAAATTTTTCTGTGTCTTGTACCTATAACCCTCCACCAAAGTTAAGGCATTCCCTTTGTGAGTGACCTTAATGGAGGTGGGGTGTTTTACTAATTTGACAATAAAAATGTTTCTTTAAAATCTATACTTTTTATTGTCTCCATTTTGACAATTTCTTGTAAATCTAATCTTTTTATTATAATCTTTTTAATCCTATTCTTTTTATGAAAACATATTACATAAAAATGTATTCTTTTGATTCTGTTCTTTTTAATGAAAACATATTACATAAAAATGTAATGTTTTAAATGTCAATCCTTTGATTGAAACAAATTATCAAAAAATGTAATCTTTAATGTTTAATCTTTTTATTGAAGCAATTTGACATCCAAGATATGTTATTTTTAATTGAGACAAAATGACGCTAAAAATATGTTTTTTTTAGTTGAAACAAAATTACGATAAAAATATGTTCTTTTTAGTTGAAACAAAATTTAAGCAAAAACCAAATTTTATGTAATCAAATCAAAATGATATTTTTATGTAATCAAATAAAAATGATATTTTCTTTTGTTGATACTTCTACTTCAACAAAAGTGATACTTTTGTTTTGGCACAAATCTATATTCCATGTTTCAATAAAAGTGATATTTTTGTTATTGAACAAAATCTAAACAAATTCCTGTTCATGTTTCCAAATGAAAATGATATTTTTATTATAAAAACAAAACAATACCCATGGATCTAAAAGGATGAAATCTTTATTATAAAACAAATCTATATTCCTAGATCTAAAAAAAATAAGATTTTTATTTCATATACACGTTTAACAATAAACTATAGATTCAAGAGAAAGAATTTTCATCGTAGGTTTAGATGCAACAAACATACGCATCACAACCATCATAATCAACAAACAACAATTAATTAACATACATACATGGAATTTAAATAGCGAGAAATAATTAATATTTTAATTATTTTTAAGTACAGAAATCTCACCGTCATTTGAATCTGAGTGGTTCAAATCTACAATTTTGGCCAAAATTTGATTAGTCAGAATTGGTTCCAATCAGTCTAGAAACGCAGATCTCGGGCTTACGATCGCAACGCTTCGAAAATTGTTCTGTTCTGAGTTCATATGAATGAGTTATGAATTATTTTATGTTAATAACAATCTAAAATTAATTAATTAAAATAGTAAAAGAAAGGAATACCCTTCTTCCTCCTCACAGATAACATGGTCGTGTTTTTCATGTTGGGTTCAATTCTAGGGCTCGGTATTGTTTCAAATCCACTCAGCTTCATCTCGATCAGACGCCACCACGTCAAAGGGGAAAGCGGTGCGCACCAGGGGACCCACCGCAGGGAAGTGCGATAGCGGCTACAGGTGTGGGCGGTGGTTCGAACGCAGGGGCTTTGGGATGTTGGTTTGTCATTGATACTCCACTGTTTTTAATCAAACCCGTATGGAATCGAAGCTTAGGAAATTCTCTATAATAAACTCTAAAGGAGAATGGGGTTTTATTGAGAGGATTTAGAGGAATTAGTGGAGGAAGAAGGGATCGTTTTGGCCATTGCTTTTGAACGATGGTGGCTGTAGCAATTTCGAATTGGGGTTTGACTTATAAATTAATGTATATTTATAATATTAAATCCCTAATTTTGCGAATAAATCCATAAATCCTCAGTAGCTCCAATCCCAGCCCAACATAAGTTGCCCCCACCTAATTACCCCTGTTTCGAAACCAGTGGGCTAGGTCCCGTCAGCCCAAACGATTATTTTTGGCCTGTTTTCTTCAATTTAAAATTTAAATCCTTTATTAAATTAATTCGATCGTAAATTTAAATTCACCGGGACCACATACGGACTCTAAAAATTCTAGAAAAAATATTTCTAGTTATGTTTTTACGATACGGTCCTAACAAAACTAATTTCGTCGAATTTCAAGACTGTTTGAAAAATGGTCATTTTCGGATCGATCGAATTTGATAAAATTGACAAAACACGTTTTCTTTTGCCACGCTCACATATTAATTCTAAAAATTATGAAAATTGAAACCTAGCAATAATTTGACATTCCGGTTCCAAGAAAGTGGTTTCGTCGAAAACGAAGGTTGTTTGCAAAATGGCTATTTTTAAGGGCTATATATTATATTAAAAATATATAAATTCTATAGCGACTTTTCTAAATATTAAACTGGACATAACTTACAATTTATAAAGTGAAATCTCAGCTTCTTACATTCGTTAGAAAGATATGATTAAACAGATTCAAATATTTCTTGTTTCGTCCAATTCTGATTTATATTTAATCTTGTATATTAAATTGAAATTAGAAACCGATTTTTCGAACTGCCGCGCCATTTCAAACTCCTTTTATAATTAAATAAAATTTATTCGTTCTAACTTCGATTCAAATAAATTTTTAGTCGTTATTATTTAAAATAAATTATTTTAAACGTTAAAAATCCATTAAAATTTCTAAAATAATTTTTTTAAAATTGGTTCAGAATTTCCGAGTTGTTACAATCTCCCCCACTTAAGATCTTTTCGTCCTCGAAAAGGAACGGAGCTGAAAGTTATTTAACTGACCAATTTGTTATTTTTATTGGTTTCAATAATTTTATTAGTTGATTAACTTTTCAAATATATATAACTTTTATATATTCAAAAATCATATTTTCTAATATTGGATTATATATATAATCACAAATACGTTAATTATAAACTTATTACTCTGAACTCATTCTAGGGCATTTCTAACCCCATCTCAAATGAGTTTTCTCATTCTAGGATGCTACTGATCCTATCTCTAATGAGTATTATTTTATAGGATATTTCTAATCCTACCTCTGATGAGTCTTTTGTTCAGTTCTAATGAGTTGTACCCTAAAGATTTGAGCTATCCAGAGCTCTGATACCAAATGTAACGACTCGGATTTCGTCCAGACCTAGTCGATCGCAAAATCGACCAAGACCGTCCAAAACCCGAATACGCTAACTCTGGCCATACAACACATTAGAACAAATAACAGTAGACTTTTATAAGCATCATAATAATGTTACATCAGAGTACAGAATATCAGAGTACATTGAATATAATACAGCGAAAGATAAATTACAATGTGTTTAATAAAGTGCAGCGGAAACAATAAACTGATACAGTGGAAGTCTGTCAATGCTCTGGACACAGTTTTAAGCTTCGATCCAGAATCCTTCTCAATATATCTACAAAATAAGCTACTCGACTACCCATGTGAAAAAGAGGGCACCCGGGTTTGCAAAGTGAAACAAACTACGGGTCAGTCATGGGACTGGTATGAGAAATCTTTCCTAACTTATCTAATAATAAGGCAAATCACAGGACCACGCCGCTAACGCAGAACGGGTTTACTCCATTAGATTGCCAGTGCATGAAATAAAGTAAATCGTTAAAAAACGCAATGCTTTTTAGAAAAATGAAACTATTATAAGACTCAAGTCCCATCACATAATGCAACACAAACCGGAGGATAGAGTTTTACCTTATAATGGTAAAAAATGCTTGATATGATAAAAATGGATTTGATATTATTATTAGTGTATATATGTTTCAAAAACATTTCAATCCTAATGTATCAATCATAGACGGCATAGTACCCCATCCTACTATGTCGCCATACTAGTTCTACAATCCAAACCGCATGGTGTCGTATTGGAAATTAGGTTTCCATCAAGAGTCAAGGCTAGGAACGATCTCCTTACTGATTCAAGACACTCTAGCAATGTCTCAGGATCACACCTACGGGCGACCCTTGGATCCTGCAAGACTGGTCCACAAATAACGTTAGTGGATTAGTTACACCTGAACACACGCTTCCCGGTCCTATCGAACCTATAATTTGGCCATTGGCGACCAATAAATCCGAGGCCTAGAAAATTCCATCATCCACATAAGTAAAATGTCAGGGCTGGTAAGTCGCTGACACCACTTCTAGCTAGAAAGAAACGTGTGCACTTCTTATGTTCCCTTGCTCCGTTTCTGACTTTTACCGGAGTGTGAGGCTCGCGAGGTCATGCTATATACAAAGCTATGCCGAAATAGGCTATGCTTTGATCATCAAGCACAAGGCTAAATATGTTTTGATTCATTAAAATCATGTCATTAACATGTTAGTGATGTAAATAGAAAAATATTCATTTGCTAAATATGTATTGATTCATTAGAATAACGTCATTTACATATTAGCGAAGCAGAAAAAGAATTACATGTTAAAATAAGATTTGTTCATTAAAAATGTAACTTTTAACATGTTAGTTAGATTAAAAGAATTACATGTTAATATATGATTTTTTCATTAAAAAGGTAACTTTTAGCATGTTAGTTAGAGTTAAAAACATTACATGTTCAGATATGATTTGTTCATCAAAAATTTCAATTTTAACATGTTAGTTAGAGTTAAAAAGATTACATGCTAACACATGTTTAGTATAACAAAAATGACATTTTTATCATGTTAGTTAGAATGAAAAGAATTATATGTTAAACATGTTTTGTCATTAAAAATGACATTCCTATCATGTTAAAGTAGTATAAAGGAACTAAATGTAAAAAAATATTTTTGGTTAAATAAAAATATTATTTTTGATATGTTAATGAAGTGAATTAAATAGTCATGTCTTCAAATATATGTTTGTATGTTAAAAATATAATTTTACCATGAATATGAATTGGAAAAAATTTACATGTAATAGATAAATATTTTTGAAATCGTCGAACGAAATATGTATATATATATATGGTAGTTTAGTTCGCATTTTGGAATCGTAACTTTAAACGATTATACCGAAAGATCCGACCGTCGGATTTTTCCAAAACTGGAACCGTTGGGTTCACTTTGGAATGATATTTCAACCAACATTAAATTTATTAAGATCAAACTGTTAGATTTCAAGAAATGTGTAATTCAAATCTGAATAAAAACAGCGCCAGGGCCGCGCAATGACCCGAAACGTCGTTTGAATTAAAATAGCTATTTTATATAAATAAAAATAGCGATAAATCATTATAAAACATCTTTAACGAAATAAAATGATTTGAATTATATATATTCGATAATTATTTGAAAAGGAAAAATTAAATCTCATTTCTAATAATTATACATCGGTTTAAAGTCGAAGACATTGAAGATGGTGGTTGAAGACCGGGGATTCTCACATCGAATGGACGACTGCTGATTCCCTGAATTGGGTAGCTCCCAGTAAAGGGTTAAAGTGGTAGTTGTCCGGACGTACTTGTTGATCGTCCGAATATGCAAGAACCTCTCTTCCGTACTGGACGTACGGAATGAGGAATAAGGTGTCCCCGGTTTCGTTCAGACCCAGAATAGACTTGTAAATGGATGTGTTTCTGGCATTGGATTTTGTTCTATGTTGATTGATTTCTATTAAATATACATCTGTTTGGTGGTGGATAATTTATTCTCTTTCTTAACACCCTTATCTGAGACGTACGAGCTTAGAGGTAATAGATCGATAGACTTCAGTCGCATGGCGTGGATTGTCAATGTGGCATGCTAAGATGCAAATGATCAAGGCTTTTGTTGAAAAGCAGAGCCTTGTGGTTGATGATCAAAGCACATCTTTAATTAGCATAGCTTTCTGTATAGCGTTACTTCGCGAGCTTCACACCCCGGCATGAGTCATAAACGGAATAAGGGACCCAAGGAGTGCATGCGTTTCTTTCTAGCTAGAAGTGGTGTCATGGTATGAAGCCCAGACAGTTTTTTTACTTATGTGGATGATGGATTGTGAGGGCCCTCAGTATGTTGGTCGCTACTAGACAAATGATAGGTCCGATAGGATTGGGAAATGTGTGTTCAGGAACAACTAGTCCACTGAAGTATGTGTGGACCGGCCTTGGAGGATCCAAGGGTTCGCTAGCATCCGAGCCCTGAGGCATTGGTAGAGTGTCTCGAATCGGTAAGGAGACCATCCCTAGCCTTGACTCATGATGGAAACCCAATTTCCAATATGACATTACGAATTTCATTGTAAACCTATATATGGTGACATAGTATATGGTAGCTATGCCGTCTAGGATTGATACATTTACTTTGAAAGTGTTTTAAAAATTACTAGACACTAATAATAATATCAAATAATTTTTGTTTTATAAATATCAATCATGTTTGACCATTATAAGGTAAAACTTTATCCTCCGGTTTGTGTTGCATTGTGTGATGGGACTTGAGTTTTATAATGGTTTCATTTTTCTAAAAAGCATTGCGTTGTTTAAAAGATTTACTTATTTTATGCACTAGCAATCTATTGGAGTAAACCTGTTCCGCGTTAGTGGCGTGGTCCTGCGATTAGCCTTTTTATTAGATAAGTTAAGTATGATTTCTCATACTAGTCCCGTGACTGACTCGTAGTTTGTTTTCACTTACAAACTCAGGTGCCCTTATTTTTTACACGGGCAGCCAAGTAAATAGGTAACATGCTTTATTTTGGATATGCATCGCAGCATGGGGTGCTCTTTGGCTGAAGACGAAGACTATCTTTTATTTCTTATTTTGGATATTTAGACATCACCTTATCTATGTTGTATTTGATGATGTTCCAGACTTATTTTCAATTTGTTGGAACCTTTTATGTACTAAGTAGTATCCTGTGTCGGTGCAACTCTGATGTTGATGACATTTATGATTCTGCTGCTATGATGATGAATATTATTCTATGTGTTATGCTATTTTCTGTAATCTGCTGATGTGATAAATGTGTTATATTCCAATTATCCTTGATTCCGTGGCACGGGAGTTTGGGGTTATCACAGTTAGTATCAGAGCTTAGGTTAACCTTAGCTCCAGAGTATAACATATTTAAAACATCTGGTCAAAATATAGAATCAGCAGTATTCTAAGGTGAGTAGCTCATTAGAGATAGGATTAGTAATGTCCTAGAATGAGCACAACAAAATAGCATCATAATCAGTCATTACATCATCATTTTTCCATATGTCCTTCTGCTTTTACCATTCCTTTA
Source organism: Allium sativum (assembly GCA_030737875.1). Lineage (NCBI taxonomy): Eukaryota > Viridiplantae > Streptophyta > Magnoliopsida > Asparagales > Amaryllidaceae > Allium > Allium sativum. The sequence goes on from CM060924.1 coordinate 1,015,000,697, forward strand.
AAAAAAATATCATTTCTGTGGTCTGACTCTTTCCTTGCTGGTACAGAACTGACTAGGATGAGTACTAGAGCTAGAGCTAGAGGTAGAGCAGGCAGAGGCCAAGGAAGGGGTGAAATCCCCACTGCTCAGAACCAGCCTAATCTAGAGGCTGTAGTGCCACCACCATCACTCCCACAACCATTCGATCTTGATAAAGTGGCTAAGAAGTACAAAAATTTGGCAGGCATGCCATTCATTTGTCGGGAAACGGTAACTGAGGCTCAAGCTTGGCTAAAGACATGCGAATGGATCTTTGCGGGCTTAGAACTAGAGGACCACAGGAAGAGATTCATGTCATCTTGGCTGCTTAAGGATGAGGCTTTGATATGACGGGAGGCAGCGACTATTGGCGGTCTTGATGCTGACATGACATGGGCAAAGTTCAAAGAACTCTGTAATGAGAAGTTAATCCCTCGACAAAAAGTCACGCGTTTGCATGATGAATTTGATAATCTCCAGCAAGGGGATCGAACTATTAATGAGTATGTGAGAAGATTTGAAGAGCTGTCCTACTACGCGCCTGAATTGATTCAAGACCTACTCCAGAAGAACAAGCAATTTATAAACGGTCTTTTGAGAAAGTACCACAACAGGCTGACTGCACATATTGAGCTCCCATTTACCAAGGTGATTGAAATGGCTTGTAGGTATGAAGAAATTGATAAGTAGAATTCTCAGCAGGACTGTGAGAGAAGCCAAGCTAATAACAAAAGAAAACATTCTGATAAGAAGCCTGAGGCGAGCAACATTGCAGACGCCAAGCCTCAAGAGAATAGAAAAGCCAAGGTCAAATGCTTCAACTGCCAATAATTTGGATATATAATACGGAATGCAAAGCTCCAAAGAAGCCAAGGAGGAGTGAATCAGGGCCTAGTTAGAATCCTCATGGTACTAGGGAGTGCTTCAATTGCCATAAGCCAGGGCATCTTATCAAGAACTGTCTATTGTTGAAGAAGTCCGAAGTGGCTCACAGGTGTGACGGGGCGAGCGCACCAGCTACTTCTGAAGGAGCACGTAAACCAGATGTTTTGGGAGAAACTCTTACCATTAAAAATATTCCTGTTACAGTATTATTTGACACTGGTGCATCACGAAGTTTCATTTTTAGTAGCACAGTTAAAAAGTTAAATTTGAAACCAAGGGATTGTAACAACCCGGAAAATCAGAGCCAATTTAAATTTTTTATTTTGGCTATTTTATTGAATTTTGAATAGTTGGAATAATTTATTTTAAATAATAACGATTAAAATTTTATTTAAATCGAAGTTTGAATGAATATATTTATTCTAATTTCAATAGGAGTTAGAAATAGCGCGGCAATTTGAAAATTTGAATTCAAACTTTGACTGACTGTACAGGATGCAAAATAGATCGGATTTTAGTGAAACCAAAAATATTTAAATCTGTTTAAGAATATCTTTCCAACAAATCCGAAACATTGAAATTTCATAGCGAGAATCAAATGTTATGGTCAGTTGAATTTTCAGAATAGTCGCTATGGAATTTAATATAATATATGGCCCGTATAAATAGCCATTTTTCAAACGACCTCCGTTTTCGACGAAACCACTTTTGTTGGAACCGGAATTTCAAATTATTGCAGCATTCCAATTTTCATAATTTTTGGAATTAATATGTAAGCGTGCCAAAAGAAAATGTGTTTTGACAATTTCAGTCAATTTCGATCGACCTGAAAATGGCCATTTTTCCAGTGGTCTCCAAATTCGACGAAATTAGTTTTGTTGGGAACATATCGTCAAAACATAGCCAGATTTTATTTTTCGGGAATATTTAGAGTCAGTGTGTGGCCCCGGTAAATTAAAATGTTCGATCAAATAAAATAATTAAATGTTTTATTATTTAATTTGAAGAATAACTGACCGAAATAGTCGATTGGGCCTACGAGACCTATCCCATCGTGTCCGGAATTATGGTATTTGGATAGGGGAAAACTCGTTGGATTTGAATTGGAGTTAATAGCGATATATAAATTTAAAAAGAATTTAAAATAGAAATACACGTATATACTAGTATATTGTACATAACCCTATACGTCGTCTTCTTCTTAGCCGCATTCTTCAGAAATCAATGGCGTAGAACTCTCAAAACAAACCCGCTCAAAATCAATCGATCCTCACACCAAAAGCAACCGATCCTTAAGGGTATTTTGTTGTCCCATTTTTGCTCTTCCATTCCGTACGGTCGAGATCGCTTCAGGGGCCGTATCCTCCTCGAATTCTACACAAGAACCCGCGCCGTTCATTCCCGAACCACCGTCGGAGGAAGGCATGGGGTTCAGCAGGGTGGTGGCGGCAGGTGCGGCGTTCGTAGCGTGACGGAGTGGTGGTGTCTGATCCTTCCACCGTGCTTCGGTTTGAGGAAAACATCGAACCCTAAGTTCGAGCAGAGAAGGGATAAGTGTCAGCTACTATTATAAAGAAGGAGAAGGTTGAATTTCTTATTTTATTTTATTTCATAATTGATTTTAAAGAAGTTATTAACCTTTAGAAAATCATAACTCGTTCGTTTCTTATCAGAATTCGACGAAACTGAAAGCGTTGGACTCGTGACGACGAGATTTACATTTTAAAACTGAACGGAGAATTTTTAGAGCTTGTTACAAGTTTTGGCATCGTCAAATCGAGGTAAGATATCTGAATTCAAAAGTAAAAAAATTAAATTAAATTAGGATGTAGACGGAGTTTAGAAACTCCCGACACCCGTCGTCCACAGACCATGGACGACTTGATTGATTTGTGATATGTGATTGGTTGAATTTTGGTGTTTTGTTTGTTTGTGGTTGAAAAAGAAAAAGAAATTGAAATTGATTAATGTTGTAAAAATTCGTCTACGTACAAAATAGATTATTGAAATCCCCCTTGTTAAAAGCTGCGAGGCTTTAAGCTAGAGCGTGGAGCCATACATCGAGACAGTGCCGGTTTTAATTACCCTGCCGTTATGCTGCCGAAATTTTCTGAAATATTTTGTTTTGAGAAATATCCATGCTATGATATGTAGTTGTTTGAACAATAAAAATTATATTTTTATTGAATATAAAAATGTTTTACATTAAAATATCATTTTAATGTTTTATATTAAAATTGTCATATTAATGTAAGGAAAAAGAAGCATTGTCATATAATAATGTTTTTTTCATTTAAGATATCTTTTTCAATGTTATTGACATTGAAAAGAAAAGATTTGAGATATTCATTCATTTCAAATGAAAGTTTGTTTCCAATGAAAATTCACATTTTATGGTTACATTAGGAAAGAAAAGACTACATTTTTATATAATATAAGAAAAGAAAAGATTACATTTTTAATGTAATACATGAATAGAAGAAATTTACATTTTATTTGTAATGTAAAAAGATCACATTTTTAATGTAATCGAAGAATGAAATGAAAATTGTTCATTTTTAATGTATATATATAGTGTGAGGATATTGTGCATGTTTAAAAATAAAGCATGTTTATTATTAAAATGTTCATCTTTAATGTAAATCTAGAATATATGAAAATTGTTCACTGTTTTAAAACAAAGCATAATTACATTAAAAATACCATATTTAAAGTGAATATATATATAGGAAAATTGCTCATTGTTTTAAGATAAAACATGTTTATATTAAGAATTACATTTTAAAGTGATAAAAGAAAAATAGAAAGACTAATTCATGTTCAAAAATGAGAAAAAAACATGTTGCATTAAAGCTATACTTTAATGTCATGAATTATAAAATTGTTCATGTTTTGGAATTGTAAATATGTTTACATTAAAAACATTATTTTAATGTAAATACAGGATATGTGAAAGTGTTCACACTTTGAAATAAATAGTTATATTTTATTTGCATTCTTTGATGCAACTTATCATTGAAATAAATAGTTATAATTTATTTGTATTCTTTGATGCAACTGTACTTGGAAATAAATAGTTATATTTTATTTGCATTCTTTGATGCAATAAAATGTTGAAAGTAAAGGTTGCATTTTTGTTTGCAATTTTAGATGCAAACAAAACTCTAAAATGAAAGTTGCATTTTTGTTTGCAATTTTAGGTGCAAACAAAATGCTAAAACGAAAGATGCATTTTTGTTTGCAATTTTGACGTGAATAAAATATTGATTTAAAAGTGTAATTTTTATTAGCATTTTTTTTGATGTAAATAGAACATGAATTAAAAGATTACATTTCCTATAATGTATAAGAGATAGAAAAGATTACATTTTTCTATGATGTTATAAAAGATAGAAAAGATTACATTTTGTCCATGATTATAATGAAAGATATAAAGGCTACATTTTGCAATGTAATTAAAGAATGAATATAAAAGATTACATCTTTTATGAAATGTAAAAAGATCACATTTTTATGTAATATGAACTTTATTACTAAGGTGATTAATGGAATAGGAAAAATGGTCATGTTTTAAAAATAAATCATATTTATATTAAAAGCCATATTTTTTTAATGTTAAGTATGGAATTAGAAAAATGTCATGTTTTAAATAGGAAAACATGATTACATTAAATATCACATTTTAATGTAATGAAAGTAAATATTAAAATGCTCATTATTCTAAAATGAAACAAGTTAAGGTTAAACATTTCATTTTAATGTAATGTAGTCAAATAAAGGAAAATATTCATTGTTCGAAACAAAAATGATAAACAACAAAAATTCACACTTTTATTGTCATGTAAGGAATGAAGGGAATGTACATGTTTGGAAATATACTTCTATTCATTAAAACTAACTTGAATATGAAGTGTAGAAAATTATTTAAAAAATAAATATTTGAAAATGTCAAATGAATGAATTATATTTATATATATAAATAAAAATAAAAATAAAACATATCGCGTTGCTGTTGTTCGCGTTTTGAAATCGTAACTTCAAATGATTATACCGAGAGATCCGACTGTCGGATTTTCTCAAAACTGGGACCGTTGAGTTCGTTTTGGAAAGAGATTTCCAACGATATAAAATTTGCTAAGATCCAACGGTTAGATTTGGAGAAATGTGTAAATCAAATTTTGATGAAAACAGCGCCAGAGCCATCTAATGACCCGAAGTGTCATTTAATTATAAATGGCTATTTTTAAATAAATAAAAATAGCAATAAATCGTTATAAAATATTGTAAATGATATGGAATGGAAAGATTGATTTAAATTATATATATATTCGAGAATTATTTGAAAAGTCCAAGTTAAATCTCATTTCAAATAATTATACGACGATTGGGAGTCGAAGATTTGAAGACGGTGATTGAAGACCGGCGATCTTCACATTGAATGGATGACTACTGATGCCCTGGATAAGTTAGCTCCCACGAGGCGTTACAGTGGTAGTTGTCTGGACGTACTTATTGATTGTCCGGATATGCTCGGTGCCTTCATTCTCATTCAGACCCAGAACGGACTTGTAAATGGATGTATGTCTGACATTGGATTTCATTCCATGTTGAGTGATCTTTATTAGTATTTATCCGTTGGTGGCGGAGAATTTATTCTCTTTCTTAACACCCATAGAGGGTATATATTAATAGACATCAGTCGCATGGCGTGAATTGTCAATGTGGCATACCAAGATGCAAATGATTAAGGCTTATTGTTGAAAAGCAGAGCCTTGTGGTTGATGATCAAAGCACAGCTTGAAATAGCATAGCTTTGTGTATAGCGTTACTTCGTGAGCCTCACACCCCGGTATGAACCAGAAATGAGAGTAAGGACTACAGGGAGGACATACGTTTCTTTCTAGCTAGAAGTGGTGTTATGGCTTTTACAAGGCCTGACATTTTTACTTATGTGGATGATGGAATGAGGCGCCTCGGTTATTTGAGTCCCTAGTGGCTCTATTTACGCCCCATAGGGCGGGGAAACGTATTGTTCAGGCATAACTAATCCACTAACATATTTGTGGACCGGCCCTACAAGATCCAAGGGTCACTCGAGCTATGATCCTGAGACATGGGCTAGATTGTCTCGAATTCGGTAAGGACTATCTTTTGACTTGGTTCATGATGGAAATCCAACTTCCAATACGACCCATGCGGTTTTGATTGTATTACTAGTATGGCGACATAGTATATGGTAGCTATGCCGTCTATGATTGATATTATGATTAAAATGATTTAAAACACATGTACATTAATAATAATATCAAATTTGTTTTATCGTATCAAGCATTTTTGACCATTATAAGGTAAAACTCTATCCTCCGGTTTGCGTTGCATTGTGTGATAGGACTTGAGTCTTATAATGGTTTCATTTTTCTGAAAAGCATTGCGTTGTTTAACGATTTACTTTACTCATGCACTGGAAATCCAATGGAGTAAACCCATTCTACATTAGCGGTGTGGTCCTATGATTATCCTTATTATCAAATAGGTTAAATAAGATTTCTCATACCAGTCCCATGACTGACTCGTAGTTTTTTTCGCTTTGCAAACTCGGGTGCCCTCCTTTCCACATGGGAATCCTTGTATACAGGTTTAGAAGATTAATTCTGGATAGCTATGGAGCTAAAGATGAACATTATCTACTGTAATTCTCTATTTCTGTTCTGCTGTTTTTGTTATGTGTTATATTCCAATGATTATCCTTATTTCCGTATACATAGGGTTTGGGGTCATCACATTTGGTATCAGAGCCAGGTTAAACTTAGCTCGGAATATAACATTTTAACAAACTCATCAGAGATAGAATCAGCAGAATCCCAAAACGAATAACTCATCATAGATAGGGCTAGTAGTGTCCTTGAATGAGTAAAAAGTGCTCCCCGTAGATTCATATACATTTAAATGTGTGTCTCTATGTTTTACAATATTTATTCTGTTGGCCTGACTCATTGTCTGCTATTTGCAGACATAGTAGAAAATGAGTGGCAGAAACAAAAGAAGTAAATCTTTGGTTCAGCAATCTACTGAGCCAGTCATACTCTCACAATTAGAACCAGATCTAGAAGCTCTAGTAAAGAGGTATCAAAATCTGGGTGGAGAACCATTCTCAGGCAAGGAGAGTCCATTATTGAAACACAAGCATGGATGCGTTCTGCTGAGAGAATTTTTGAAGGCTTAAATTTGAAAGATGATCAGAAAAGACTAATAGCATCTTGGGTACTCAAAGGCGAAGCATTATTCTGGTGGGAAACTGTTACCAAGGGGAATCCTGAAGGTAATATTACCTAGGATAAATTCAAAGAAATTTTCACCGAAAAGTTTATTCCTCCAGGAGAAATTGATCGGCTATATGATGAGTTCTACAATCTGAAACAATGTAATATGACCATTCGGGATTATCAGAAGAAATTTGAAGAAATTTCCCGCTTTGCACCAGAACCAATTCAAGATCCTTTGAGGAAGAATCGAAGGTTCATCAAAGGACTTCAAAGCAAATACCTAGATAGAGTAACTGCACATATTCATCCCCCTTTTTCCGAAATGATAGAAATGGCTTGTCGCTATGAGGATCTTGATAAGCAAGATGTTTTGGAAGAAGAAGAAGAAGAGGAAGAAGGCAGTCCTAGCAACAAAAGGAAGTTTGAAACTGATAGTCCGGAGGCGAGTACGCAGCCTGAGGTCAGTAAGAAGCCCAAAGCCAATAAGAAGAAGATGAGGCATAAGGAAGAACATTTTACGACTGCCATATGCAATAACTGCAACAAGCCAGGGCATTTGCTAAGGAATTGCAAATCTTCGAAGAAACGAAAGAATGTTGAATCTAAATCGAATAAAAAGCTTCAAGAGGGTAGAGAATGCAATAAATGCCATCAGACTGGTCATCTTGCGAAGGGTTGCTTGCTATCAGGAAAGTTTGAAGTAGCTCATGTAAACGTGGCGGAAGAATCTCCAATACCCTCAGCTAATAGGGAAAGGTTAGACGTTTTAGAGGGCATGCTTACGGTCAACAATATCCCCGTTAAAGTATTGTTTGACACATGCACGTCACAAAGTTTTATTTCGAGTAACATAGTTAAGAAATTGAAATTGAAATTAAGGAACCTTAAAGAATCGGTTAGAGTTCATAATCCGATAGAAGGTTCCCTTATTCTCGGCGTGTATTGTAGAGTGCATGTCTCCTATTCTTATTATCGGTTTTCTCTTAATTTGATCGTCATGGATCTTTCTAATTTTGATATCATTCTTGAACTCGATTGGCTAACTAAATATGAAGACGAGGTTAAGTGTGCAGGAAGAATCGTCAAAGCGAAGACCAAGTTTGGGAATATTGTTACGATACCATGCATGGGTCTGAACTCAGATAGAAAAGAATTTTGGGCTGCTCTTGATGTTTCCCCCACTCCTATCGAAAATATTCCTGTCATAAAGAATTATGCGGATGTGTTTGAAGAAGTTGATGGCTTACCTCCACGGAGAGAAATTGACTTCAGGATTGACCTAGCTCCAAATGCAAGACCAGTTGTACATCCTATTCGGAGAATGTCGCCAAAAGAAAAAGAAGAACTGAGCAATCAAACCAAACAACTTTTGTGGAAAGGTCTGATCAGACCCAGTTTCTCAGAATGGGGTGCAGCAGTAGTGTTTGTTCTCAAGTCAGACGGTACTCTCAGGTTGTGTGTGGATTACCGAGATTTAAAATAGCAGACACTCAAGAATAAGTATCCCTTGCCCCGTATAGATGATTTTTTTGGATCGTTTAAATGGAGCGAAAGTGTTTTCAAAGATGGACCTAGCTACAGGTTTCCATCAACTGCGTATTGCTGAAGAGTGTGTTCCTTTGACAGCTTTCAGAGGTCCAGATATATTTTACGAATGGTTAGTAATGTCGTTCAGCTTATGCAACGCTCCAGCCTATTTTGTCGATTTGATGAATCGAGTATTCCGGGATGTCCTAAACAAATTTGTGTTGGTCTTCATCGATGACATCCTAATCTTCTCGAAGACAACTGCCGAGCATGAAAAACATTTAGAATAGGTTTTGGAAATTCTAAGAAAGAATGTATTAAAAGCCAAATTTTCTAAATGCGTATTATTGCAAGATGAAGTGAAGTTCCTCGGTCATGTAGTATCAAAGGAAGGAATTTCAGTGGATCCTAGCAAAATCACAGCCATTCAAAATTGGAAGCAGCCTAGAACTCCTACTGAAGTCAGAAGTTTTCTAGGATTGGCTGGCTATTATCGGAAATTCGTTAAAGATTTTTCGAGGATAGCTTGTCCATTGACGAAGCTTACAAAGAAGCATACAAAGTTCATTTGGACCCCCAAATGCCAGGCAGCTTTCTAAGAGCTAAAACAGAGGTTGATCACTGCTCCAGTGTTGACTATCATTGATGGCAACCAAGATTTGAAAGTTTGGACCGATGCTTCTAGAGAAGGTATTGGTGCAGTGTTAATGCAAAGAGACAAAGTAGTCGCTTATGCTAGCCGTCAGTTAAAACCGCATTTTATACAGAGAATTAGTAAGAGAGTTCGGGAAGGTGAACCCTCGAGTTTCCGAATTGATAACAAGGGAGTTCTGAGGTTGAAAGGCCGAATCTGTGTCCCAAATATTCCTGAGCTCCGAAGAGAAGTAATGGATGAATGTCATAAATCTAAGCTTTGTATTCATCCAGGGCTAAGCAAGATGTATCATGATCTCAAGCGCACGTTCTGGTGGAAATCTATGAAAAGAGACATCTCCATTTATGTCAGCAGGTGTTCTACTTGCCAACAAGTCAAAAGTGATCAGCCAAAACCTGCCGGCTTGTTACAACCACTACCAGTTCCAAGTTGGAAATGGGATCAAATTTCCATGGATTTTATTGAAGGTTTGCCTCGAACTAGAAAAGGCAATGATTGTATATGGGTGATTGTTGATCGTCTCACAAAAACTGCCAATTTTATTCCTGTCAAATCAACTAGAACAGCTCAAAGTTTGGCGAAGATTTATTTCAACAAAATTGTCTGACTACATGGAGTCCTCAATAGCATTGTAAGTGATCGTGACCCTATACGCGCTAGTAAATTTTGGGAAGCATTCCAAGGAGAGTTGGGGACAACATTAAATCTGAGCACCGCTTATCATCCTCAAACAGATGGCCAAACCAAGAGGGTGAACCGTATACTGGAAGACTTGTTGCGGGCTTGTATTCTTGACTTTGACGGATCATGGGAAGACCACTTGCATTTGGTCGAGTTCTCTTATAGTAACAGTTACCAAGCAAGCTTGGAAATGTCGCCATTTGAAGCATTGTATGGCAGGCCTTGCAGATCTCCCGCATGTTGGGTGGAACCAGGCAGTAGACTATTGTTGGGTCTCGACATGGCTAGAGAAGCTTCAGACAAAGTTGATTTTATTAAGAAGCGATTGCTAGCAGCTCAGAGCCGGCAGAAAAGTTATGCAGATGCAAGAAGAAGGGTCTAGACTTTATTGTTGGCGATTATGTATACTTGAGAGTTTCCCCATTAAGAGGAGTTGTCCTCTTTGGGAAGACTGGGAAGTAGACTCCTAGATTCATTGGTCCATTTCCCATTCTAGAAAGAATTAGAACTCTCGCTTATAGGGTTCAGTTGCCTAATTGGTTGCCAGGGGTACATGATGTATTCCATGTATCTCAACTTCGGAAGCATGTCCATGATCTAGACTTGATTGTGGAGGAAGCTGCACAACAAGATTTGGAGATTACCCCGAATTTAGCAGTAAGAAGGGAGCCGATAAAGATCATTGGCAAAAAAACCTGAGTTCTGAGGAACAAAAGAATTCATCTTGTCAAAGTGCAGTGGAGCGGAGATCCCAGAGACTGTACATGGGAGACAGAGGATAGCATCAAACTGGCTTATCCCTAGTGCAGAGTGGATATCTCTGACTAGCTCTAGTACAAGGTACATTTACCATATTTATATTTTCCGTTTTGTTTCCTACTTTACTATAGTTTCCTTTTCCGGGACGAAAAGTTCTTAAGTGGGGGAGATTGTAACAACCCGGAAAATCAGAGCCAATTTAAAATTTTTATTTTGGCTATTTTATTGAATTTTGAATAGTTGGAATAATTTATTTTAAATAATAACGATTAAAATTTTATTTAAATTGAAGTTTGAACGAATATATCTATTCTAATTTCAATAGGAGTTAGAACTAGCGCGGTAGTTTGAAAATTTGAATACAAACTTTGACTGACTATACAGGATGCAAAATAGATCGGATTTTAGTGAAACCAAAAATATTTAAATCTGTTTAAGAATTTCTTTCCAACGAATCCGAAAAATTGAAATTTCATTGCGAGAATCAAATGTTATGGTCAGTTAAATTTTCAGAATAGTCGCTATGGAATTTAATATAATATATGGCCCGTATAAATAGCCATTTTTCAAACGACCTCCGTTTTCGATGAAACCACTTTTGTTGGAACCGGAATGTCAAATTATTGCAACATTCCAATTTGCATAATTTTTGGAATTAATATGTGAGCGTGGCTAAAAAAAAAATGTGTTTTGACAATTTCAGTCAATTTCAATCGACCTGAAAATGGCCATTTTTCCAATGGTCTCCAAATTCGACAAAATTATTTTTGTTGGGACCGTATCGTCAAAACATAGCCATATTTATTTTTTGGGAATTTTTAGAGTCATTCTGTGGCCCCAGTAAATTAAAATGTTCGATCAAATTAAATAATTAAATGTTTTATTATTTAATTTAAAGAATAACTAACCGAAACAGTCGAATGGGCCAACGAGACCTATCCCATTATGTTCGGAATGGTGGTATTTGTGTGGGGCGACACTCGTTGGATTTGAATTGGAGTTAACAACGATATAGAAATTTACAAAAGAATTTAAAATAGAAATAAATAAGTAGAAATATATGTATATACTAGTATACAATACATAACCCTATACGCCGTCTTCTTCTTAGCCGCCTTCTTCAGGAATCAATGGCGCAGAACGCTCAAAACCAACGCGCTCAAAATCAGTCAATCCTCACACCAAAGCAACCGATCCTTAAGGGTATTTTGTTGTCCCCTTTATGCTCTTCTATTCCGTACGGTCGAGGTCGCTTCAGGGGCCGTATCCTCCTCGAATTCTACGTAGGAACCCGCGCCGTTCATTGCCGAACCATCGTCGAAGGAAGCCACCGAGTTCTGCAAGGTGGTGGCGGCAGGTGCGGCGTTCGTAGCACGACGAAGTGGTGGCGTCTGATCCTTCCACCGTGCTTCGGTCTGGGGAAAACATCGAACCCTAAGTTCGAGCAAAGAAGGGATAAGTGTCGGCTGCTATTGTAAAGAAGTAGAAGGTTTAATTTCTTATTTTATTTTATTTCATAATTTATTTTTAAAGAAGTTATTAACCTTTAGAAAATCATAACTCGTTCATTTCTTATCAGAATTCGATGAAACTGAAAGCGTTGGACTCGTGACGACGAGATTTACATTTTAAAATTGACCCAAGAATTTTTAGAACTTGTTACAATTTTTGGCATCATCAAATCGATATCTGAATTCAAAAATAAAAAAATAAAATTATATTAGGATGTAGATGGAGTTTAGAAACTCCCAACACTCGTCGTCCACAGACCATGGACGACTTGATTGATTTGTGATATGTGATTGGTTGAATTTTGGTGTTTTGTTTGTTTGTGGTTGAAAAAGAAAAGGAAATTGAAATTAATTAATATTGTAAAAATTCGTCTGCATACGAAATAGATTATTGAAATCCCCCTTGTCAAAAGCTGCGAGGCTTTAAGGTAGAGCGTGGAGTCGTACATCGGGACGGTGCCGGTTTTAATTACCCTGCTGTTATGCTGCCAAAATTTTCTGAAATATTTTGTGTTGAGAAATATCCATGCCATGATATGTAGTTGTTTGAACAATAAAAATTATATTTTTATTGAATATAAAAATGTTTTACATTAAAATATCATTTTAATGTTTTACATTAAAATTGTCATATTAATGTAAGGAAAAAGAAGCATTGTCATATAATAATGTTTTTTTCATTTAAGATATCATTTTCAATGTTATTGAAATTGAAAAGAAAAGATTTGAGATATTCATTCATTTCAAATGAAAGTTTGTTTCCAATGAAAATTCACATTTTATGGTTATATTAGGAAAGAAAAGACTACATTTTTATATAATGAAAGAAAAGAAAAGATTCCATTTTTAATGTAATACATGAATAGAAGAAATTTACATTTTATTTGTAATAATAGAAGATCACATTTTTAATGTAATCGAAGAATGAAATGAAAATTGTTCATTTTTAATGTAAATATAGAGTATGAGGATATTGTGCATGTTTAAAAATAATGCATGTTTATCATTAAAATGTTCATCTTTAATGTAAATCTAGAATATATGAAAATTGTTCATTGTTTCAAAACAAAGCATAAATACATTAAAAATTCCATTTTTAAAGTGAAAATAAATATAGGAAAATTGCTCATTGTTTTAAGATGAAACATGTTTATATTAAGAATTACATTTTAATGTGATAAAAGAAAAATAGAAAGACTAATTCATGTTCAAAAATGAGAAAAAAACATATTGCATTAAAGCTATACTTTAATGTCATGAATCATAAAATTGTTCATGTTTTGGAATTGTTAATATGTTTACGTTAAGAACATTATTTTAATGTAAATACAGGATATGTGAAAGTGTTCATACTTGAAATAAATAGTTATATTTTATTTGCATTCTTTGATGCAACTAAACATTGAAATAAATAGTTATAATTTATTTGTATTCTTTGATGCAACTATACTTGGAAATAAATAGTTATATTTTATTTGCATTCTTTGATGTAATAAAATGTTGAAAGTAAAGGTTGCATTTTTGTTTGCAATTTTAGATGCAAACAAAACTCTAAAATGAAAGTTGCTTTTTTGTTTGCAATTTTAGATGCAAATAAAACGCTAAAATGAAGGTTGCATTTTTGTTTGCAATTTTGATGTGAATAAAATATTGATTTAAGATTGTAATTTTTATTAGCATTTTTTTGATGCAAATAGAACATGAATTCAAATATTACATTTCCTATAATGTATAAGAGATAGAAAAGATTACATTTTTCTATGATGTTATAAAAGATAGAAAAGATTACATTTTGTCCATGATTATAATGAAAGATACAAAGGCTGTATTTTGCAATGTAATTAAAGAATCAATATAAAAGATTACGTCTTTTATGAAATGTAAAAAGATCACATTTTTATGTAATATGAACTTCATTACTAAGGTGATGAATGAAATAGGAAAAATGGTCATGTTTTAAAAATAAAACATGTTTATATTAAAAGCCATATTTTTTTAATGTCAAGTATGGAATTAGAAAAATGTCATGTTTTAAATAGGAGAACATGATTACATTAAATATCACATTTTTAATGTAAAGAAAGTAAATATTAAAGTGTTCATTATTCTAAAATGAAACAAGTTAAGGTTAAACATTTCATTTTAATGTAATGTAGTTAAATAAAGGAAAATATTCATCGTTTGAAATAGAAATGATAAACAACAAAAATTTACACTTTTATTGTCATGTAAGGAATGAAGAGAATGTACATGTTTGGAAATAGACTTCTGTTCATTAAAAATAACTTGAATACGAAGTGTAGAAAATCATTTAAAGAATAAATAATTTGAAAACGTCGAATGAATGAATTATATTTATATATAAAAATAAAAATAAAACGAATCGCGCTGCTGTAGTTCGCATTTTGAAATCGTAACTTCAAACGATTATACCAAGAGATCCGATCGTCAGATTTTCCCAAATCTGGGACCTTGCGTTCATTTTGGAAAGATCTTTCCAACGATATAAAATTTGCTAAGATCCAACGTTTAGATTTGGAGAAATGTGTAAATCAAATTTTGATGAAAACAGCGCCAAGGCCATGTAATGACCCGAAGCGTCGTATAATTATAAATGGCTATTTTTAAATAAATAAAAATAGCAATAAATTGTTATAAAATATTATAAACGATATGGAATGGAAAGATTGATTTAAATTATATATATTCGACAATTATTTGAAAAGTCCGAGTTAAATCTCATTTCATATAATTATACGACGATTGGGAGTCGAAGATTTGAAGATAGTGATTGAAGACCGGCGATCTTTACATCGAATGGATGACTACCAATGCCCTGGATTGGTTAGCTCCCAAGAGGGGTTACAGTGGTAGTTTTCCGGATGTACTTGTTGATTGTTCGAATATGCTCGGTGCCTTCAGTCTCGTTCAGACCCAGAGCAGACTTGTAAATGGATTTATGTCTGACATTGGATTTCGTTTCATGTTGAGTGATCTCTATTAGTATTTATCTGTTGGTGGCAGAGAATTTATTCTCTTGCTTAACACCCTTAGAGGGTATATATTAATAAATATCAGTATCATAGCGTGAATTGTCAATGTGGCATACCAAGATGCAAATGATTAAGGCTTATTGTTGAAAAGCAGAGCCTTGTGGTTGATGATTAAAGCACAGCTTGAAATAGCAAAGCTTTGTGTATAGCGTTACTTCGCGAGCCTCACACCCCGGTATGAACCAGAAACGGGCGTTAGGACTACAGGGAGGGCATACGTTTCTTTCTAGCTAGAAGTGGTGTCATGGCTTTTACAAGGCCTGACATTTTTACTTATGTAGATGATGGAATGAGGCGCCTCGGTTATTTCAGTCCCTAGTGGCTCTATTTACGCCCCATACGGTGGGGAAACGTATTGTTCTGGCATAACTAATCCATTAACATATTTGTGGACATGCCCTGCAAGATCCAAGGGTCACTCGAGCTCTGATCCTCAGACATGGGCTAGATTGTCTCGAATCCGGTAAGGATTATCTTTTGCCTTGGTTCATGATGGAAATCCAACTTCCAATACGACCCATGCGGTTTTGATTGTATTACTATTACGGCGACATAGTATATGGTAGCTATGTCATCTATGATTGATATTATGATTTAAATGATTTAAAACACATATACACTAATAATAATATCAAATTCGTTTTATCGTATCAAGTATTTTTGACCATTATAAGGTAAAACTCTATCCTCGGGTTTGCGTTGCATTGTGTGATGGGACGTGAGTCTTATAATGGTTTCATTTTTCTAAAAAGCATTGCATTGTTTAACGATTTACTTTACTCATGCACTGAAAATCCAATGGAGTAAACCTGTTCCGCGTTAGCAGTGTGGTCCTGTGATTAGCCTTATTATCAAATAGGTTAACTAAGATTTCTCATACCAGTCCCATGACTGACTCGTAGTTTGTTTCACTTTGCATACTCAGGTGCCCTCCTTTCCACACGGGCAGCCTTGTATACAAAATTAGCGGATTCATTCTGGATAGCTATTGAGCTAAAGATGAACATTATCTGCTGTAATTCTCTATTTCTGTTCTGCTGTTTTTTTTATGTGTTATATTCCAATGATTATCCTTACTTCCGTATACACGGGGTTTGGGGTCATCACAGGGATCTTCAAGAATCGATTTGTGTCCATAATCCGATAGGAGGTTATCTTGTAAAGTGCCTGTCTACTATTCCTTTTACAGGTTTCCTTTTAATTTAATTGTGATGAAATTTTCTGAGTACGATATTATTCTTAGGCTAGATTGGTTAACAAAATATGAGACCGAAGTTAAATGTGTCGAAAGAATTGTTAAGGTTAAAACGAAGCTTGGAAATATTATTATACCATGTCACAGCTCAGAAACTGATAGAAAAGAATTTTGGTATCCTCTAGAAGTTACTCCTACTTCAATTGAGAATATTCCTATAGTTAAAGATTATGCGGATGTGTTTGAAGAAGTTAATAGCTTACCTCTGCGAAGAGAAATTGACTTCAGCATCGATTTAGTTCCGAATGCAAGGCCAGTTATGCACTCTATTCAAAGAATGACATTGAAAAAAAAAGAAGAATTGAGTAATCAAACTAAACAGCTTTTATGGAATGGTCTGATCAGGCCTAGCTTTTCAAATTGGGGTGCAGCAGTAGTATTTGTTCCAAAGCCAGATGGTACTATCATATTGTGTGGTGATTACCGGGACCTCAATAAGCAGACACTGAAGAATAAATATCCATTACCGCGTATCGATGATTTATTAGATCGCTTGAATGGAGCGCAAGTATTTTCAAGAATGGACCTAGCTACAGGTTTCCGTCAATTGTGTATTGCTAAAGAATGTGTTCCTTTGACAACTTTCAGAGGTCCAGACTTATTTTATGAGTGGTTAGTAATGCCTATTTGGCTTATGTAATGCTCCTGCTTACTTTGTCGATTTAATGAACAGAATATTCCGCGATGTCTTAAACAAATTTGTGTTGGTTTTCATTGATGACATTTTATTCTTATTTAAGTCCATTACCAAGCATGCAAAGCATTTGGAAGAAGTTTTGGAAATTCTGAGAAAGAATGTTTTAAAAGCCTAGTTTTCTAAATTCATATTCTGTCAAGAAGAAGTAAAGTTCCTTGGTCATGTAGTATCAAGGACCGAAATTTCAGTAGATCCAGGCAAAATCACAACCATTCGAGATTGGAAGCAGCCTAGCACGCCTACAGAAGTCAGAGGTTTTCTAGGATTGACTGGCTATTATTGGAAATTCGTAAAAGTTTTTTTTAAGCTATGTTGTCCATTAACGAAACTTACCAAGAAGCATACAGGTTTGATTGGACGCCTGAATGTAAGGCAGCTTTCCAAGAGCTGAAATTAAGATTGACTACTGCTCCAGTGTTGACTATTATTGATGGCAACCAAGATTTGACCATCTATACAGATGCTTCTCTTGAAGGTGTTGGTGCGGTATTAATGCAAAGAGGCCAAGTAGTTGCTTATGCTAGCAGTCAGTTGAAGCGGCATGAGAAGAGATATCCTACTCATGATCTTGAGTTGTTAGCCGTCGTTTTTTCTTTGAAAATATGGAGGAACTATCTTTTGGGTGAGAAGTTCGAATTATATACAGATCATAAATCATTGAAGTATCTGTTCACCCCGAAGGACTTGAATTTGAGGCAGTAGCGTTGGTTAGAATTTCTTGTGGCATACGATCTGGATATTCTGGATATTCTATATACTCCAGGGAAAGCCAATGTTGCACCTGATGCGCTCAGCAGGAAGAATGCGATCATCGCCAGTCTCATTATTGCGCTTTCATTGATTGAAAAAATCTCTGTTATTCAGAAGGATGATGAATTTATTCAGAGGAATAGTAAAAGAGTTCGAGAAGGTGAACCCTCGAGTTTCCAGATTGATAACAAGGGAGTTCTGAGGCTATTAGGCTGAATTTGTGTTCCGAATATTCCTGAGCTCAGAAGGGAAGTGATGGGTGAATGTCACAAGTCCAAGCTTAGTATTCATCCAGGGGTGAGTAAGATGTATCATGATCTCAAGCGCACGGCCTGGTGGAGATCTATGAAAAGAGATATTTCCATATATGTTAGTAGGCATTCTACTTGCCAACAAGTCAAAAGCAATCAAAAATAACTCGCAGGATTGTTGCAACCATTGGAGATTCCAAACTGGAAGTGGGATCAAATCTCCATGGATTTCATTGATGGATTTCCCTAAACGAAGAGGGCAATGACAGTATATGGGTGATCGTAGGTCGTTTCACGAAGACCGCCCATTTTATTCCTGTCAGATCTACTAGAACATCTCGAAGTCTGGCGCAGATTTATTTCAGAGAAATTGTCAGACTACATGGAGTTCCCAGTTGTAATGTAAGTGATCGTGATCCAATATTCGCTAGTAAATTCTGGGAAGCATTTCAAGAGGAGCTGGGGACAAAGTAAAATCTTAGCACCGCTTATCATCCTCAAATAGATGGCCAGACTGAGAGAGTGAACCGTATACTAGAAGACTTGTTACGAGCATGTATTTTTGATTTTGGTGGATCGTGGGAAGATCACTTGCATTCAGTTGAGTTTTCATATAATAAAAGTTACCAAGCAAGCTTACAAATGTCGCCATTCGAAGCATTGCATCGCAGACCAAGTAGATCTCCCGCATGTTTCGTAGAACTAGGCAATCGACTAGTATTAGGTCCCAACATGATTCGAGAAGCTTCGGATAAAATCGATTTCATTAAGAAGCGACTGCAAACAGCTCAGAGCCGACAGAAGAGTTATGCAGATTCGAGAAGAAGAGATTTAGCATTTGTTGTTGGTGATTATGTATATTTGAGAGTTTCCCCATTGAGAGGAGTAATCCATTTCGGGAAAACAGGGAAGTTGGCGCCTAGATTTATTGGTCCATTCCCTATACTCGAAAGAATTGGAACCCATGCTTACAGGGTTCAATTGCCTGACTGGTAGCCAGGGGTACATGATGTATTTCACGTGTCTCAACTTCGAAAGCTTGTACATGATCCAGATCTGATTGTGGAGGAAGCCGCACAACAAGATTTGGATATTACTCCTAGCTTAGCAGTGAGAAGAGAGCCAGTGAAAATCATTGGCAAAGAAACCAGAGTTCTGAGAAACAAGAGAATCCATTTAGTCAAAGTGCAGTGGAGCTGAGATCCTAGAGACTGCACATGGGAGACGAAGGATAACATTAAACTGGCTAATCCCAAGTGCAGAGTGGATATCTCTTATTAGCTCTAGTGCAAGGTACATTTACAATATTTTCCATTTTCCATTTTGTTTCCTACTTCACTATTGTTTCCTTTTCGGGGACGAAAAGTTTTAAATGGGGGAGATTGTAACAACCCGAAAAATTAGAACCAATGTAAAAAATTTATTTTAAGAAATTTTAACAGAAAATGTGTCAGAATTTAAAAATTCCATTTTTAAAATAATAACAAAGCTATTAAAAATAGCTGTTTTGCAAACGACCTCCGTTTTCGATGAAACCACTTTTGTTGGATTTGGAATGTCAATTGATTACTAGGTTTAAATTTCCATAATTTTTGGAATTAATATGGGAGCGTGGTAAATTAAAACGCGTTTGGTAATTTCTGTTGAATTGGATCGACCATTAAAAAGGCCATTTTTTAAACGGTCTGCAAATTTGATGAAATTAATTTTTTTACGGCTCATCGTCAAAACATAGCTATATTTATTTTTCTGGAATTTTTGGAATCAGTATGTGGCC
Organism: Allium sativum; assembly: GCA_030737875.1. Lineage (NCBI taxonomy): Eukaryota > Viridiplantae > Streptophyta > Magnoliopsida > Asparagales > Amaryllidaceae > Allium > Allium sativum. Next base: position 1,015,020,779 of record CM060924.1, read on the forward strand.
CCGGTAAATTAAAATGTATGTTCAAATTTAATATTGAATGTTTTATATTTTAATTTAAAGAAAACGGACTAAAACGATCAAATGGGCTTACGAAACATAGTCCATTGTGTCTGGAATGGTGGTATTTGGCTAAGGGTGACAATCGTTGGGCTTGATTTGGAGTCCATATGGATAAACGGGCCTTTTCTGAATTAAAGAATTAAATATTATAAATACCTGGCCAATTAGAAAATTCCTGTAACAACCTGGATTTTCAAACCCAATTTAAAAATTTTATTTTAGCAATTTTAATGAATTTTGAATATTTAAAATAATCTATTTTAAATAATAACGACTAAAAATTTATTTATATCGAAGTTAGAGCGAACAAATTTTTTTAATTATAAAACGAGCCTGAAATGGCGTGGCAGTTTGAAAATTCGATTTCAAAATTCAAATTTCAAATTTCAAATGAATGTACAGGATTCAAAATAAATATGATTTCAGTAAAACCAGAAATATTTGAATCTGTTCAATTATATCTTTCTAATGAATGTGAAAAATCAAGATTTCATAACAGGAATTGAAAGTTATGTCCAGTTTAAAATTTAAAATAGTCGCTGTAGAATTTTTATATATTTTATATAATATATAGCCCTTAAAAATAGCCATTTTGCAAACGACCTCCATTTTCGATGAAACCACTTTTGTTGGATCCGGAGTGTCAAATTATTGCTAGATTCCAATTTTCATAATTTTTGGAATTAATATGTGAGCGTAGAAAAAGAAAACATGTTTTGTCAATTTCTGTTGAATTGGATCGACCAGAAAATAGCCATTTTTAAACGGTCTCCAAATTCAACGAAATTAGTTTTATTAGGACCATATCAACAAAACATAGCCAGAAATAATTTTTCTGTAATTTTAGGAGTCAGTATGTGGCCTTGATAAATTAAAATGTATGTTTAAATTAAATATATATTGATTTATGTTTTAATTTTAAGAAAAACTAATCAAAACAGTCGATTTGGCTTACGAAACATATCCCATTGTGTCCAGAATGGGGACATTTGGCTAGGGGAGACAGTCGTTGGGATTGATTTGGAGTTTGTATCAACATACGGGTATTTTCGAAAAATAAACTAATTGAAATAAAATAAAAATACGTTATAAATACCCCCAAAATACGCTAAACCCTAATCACAGATACGAGCCGCCGTCTTCAAAATAAATGACCAGAATACTCAAAAAAGAAAACTGTTCGATCTCTCAATCCATAAACCAAAATCGGAAATCTCCAATGCGAAGATTGTTCAGCATCGAGAGTACTACAAACTGAGCGGAGGAGATAGGCTTTGGCAACTTGAAGTGGCAGAAATTAGCTCAGGAAGATGGCGCCGCCGGTCGGAAATTTGGGGAGCTCGGGATAGGCAAGTTGGTGGCGGTGCTGGGGGTTGCGAGGTGCCAGAATGACGAACGCCGTGGTGGGGTTTGATCAGCTGCGGAGGGTGTCAGGTGGCCAGCGACGGTGGACTTAGGGGTTTGAGCGATGGGTTCAGCTGTAAACATGAGTTTGGAAAGATATAATTAGTGTAATCAAGTCATTAATTATTTTAATTAATCTTAAAAAATGTAATTAAAGTTTAAAATTTTATAACTTTCTCATACGGAAGCAGAATTCAGCAAACCAAGCACCATTGGAACAGTTAATTCGAGAACTACAACTTGGGGCAGACTAGAACTGAAACAAAAACCATTTGGGTTTTTGATAAAATTAAACATCTGTTTAATTTTATTAAAAACAATTATTTTTAACGATTTCAAAACCAATCAAGGTGAGAACTCCTTCTCACTCAAAATTATTTTATCATGTTAATATATTCATGAATAAAAATATATAAAATGCCAGTGTCGATTTCGATTAGTTTTAATCACTATAAATTGTATACTGTGTGCGGTGCCTGTTAGTTCACCTCCCTCGTCCACACACCATGGAAGATTTAATTGGCTGTACTGTGTGTTGATTTTGTTGTTGAAATGTTTAACATAATAAAAACAATGTTAACATTAATGTGGTAGTTGAATTCAAATTATAAATATCCATTTATAATTTAAACAGTGAAAATTGGTTAAATAGAAAATAATTCAGACCGAATTAGAAGTGGTTAAAATTGTTAACCAATAATTTATTCAAATAAACTGTTGTTGTTTGAAAACCCCACACGGGTCTGGGTATGATAATTTATTCACATATTCCCTAAATTTAATTATATGTCAATCGATTGATAGACAGACTGTGATAAGCATTATTAAATTATTTAATGCTTATACAGTAGTGAATTGCACTTTGGATGTGAATTGACTGTTTCATAGCTGTTATCACCATTGTTGTATACATGCAATGTATGAAATCCATATAACTAAAATTATAAGGTAATTGATTGAGTCACATTCCGATTCAGAAATAAAGAATATTTTTAAATAAAGAATATTTTAAAATAAAGAATATTTTAAAATAACGAATATTTTAAAATAATAATCATTGTAGAATAAAATGTGAAGCCGAGTAAAGTAGTAAACGCTATTTTAATCCGAACGGGTTTATCGATCAATTATATTCTTTTTATAATAAATATCGAAAAGAAGTGATTTCAAAATCTAATATTTTGAAAATATTATCATTTTAAAATTATAATGACATAGAATATTTAGTTTTTATTTAAAATTGAAAAAGAAATTGAAATCGTTTTAAAATGAATTTATAAATATTTTATAAATATGATTTAAATGGAAATCGATGAAATATATATATTATATATATTTAATAGCCTGAATAAAACGCGCCACGCAGCGACTGTTCGCGAATTTCGACCATTTACTTCAAATTGATGTAACGGGAGATCCGACCGTTGGATTCTCCTAAAACCGGAACCGTTGGGTTCGTACCGAAAAGAGCTTTCCAATGAGTATAAGTGATTTGAAATCTTACGGCTGGATTTGGAATTATGTCCAAATCAAATTTGAAAAAGGTCGTTATGGATGGAGTTCGGTGGCCACTGTACGGACCTTGATAAAATTATTAAAAATATGGGAAAATTATGTAAAATCATAATAAGTGATTTAGAAAGATTTTGGATGAAAACTTCCATATTTGAAAAGATAAAAATATATTTTTATCGAAATGAAATAGTTATTAACTAGAATAATAATCCAATGTTTTTAAATAAATAAATTGGATTTTGGGTTTGTCGTGAATGGTGTCTTCAATAACACTGTTCTTAAACCCCGAGGAGAAAAGAATAAATCCTTAAATTAAGATTTGATGAAGTTTTCCAATTAATTAATATTTAATTTGAAATAAATAAATAAATTGAATTTTGGGTTTGTCGTGAATGGTGTCTTAAATAACACTATTCTTAAACCCAGTTAAGTAAAGAATAAATCATTTAATTAAGATTTAGAGAAGTTTACCAATTAATTAATATTTAATTGGAATTGAAATGGAAGTGGATTGTGGGTTTATCATGAACTGTATTTTAAACGACATTTGTTCTTTAACCTAATTAACAGTGAAAATATAATTTGGAATTTATAAATCTTTTTATTAAGATTTAAATTGAAATTTTCCAAAGTAAAGTTTCCAATTTAATATATTAAATGGGAATTGAATGGAATTCGATTTGGTAATAATTGAGATGAGCTTCTGTTAATGAAGGTCGTTACTATATATTGAATTTAAAAGACCTAGCCGCTATTCCATTTATATTATTTGTCTGACACGGGAATTTATATCAATTATATATCGATCTGATTTCCGTGTAGATCCCATTTTCAAAAGAAGGTGAATTTGGGTTTATTGTGAACAATGTTTTTAAATGACATTAGTTCTTTAACCCAGTTAAAGATATGATTAATTTTCCTAAAAGTTGAATAATCATAAAGTAATGATTTTTGATATTAAAACCTATTGAAGTTTTAAATGAATCTTTAATTAAATTAAAATGAGAATGGGATAATTAAATTTATCTAATTCTTGAAATGATCGAGAATGGAGTACCGCCAGTTTTACTCCAGACGATAGCTAATTCTTTAATTAGATTTGAACATAAAAGGGTAATTAATTGTACTCAAACACAGTGGGTGTTAGATAAGGAGTGCTACCAGTTTTGCTCCATTGGATGAATAGGTTGGGGTTGGAAAATAATAAACGATTATTGCGGTAAGGTTCGATAATCCCGACTAGGTAATAAAATCTTTTGAAATTGATATCAAAAGGAAGATTAAAGAATAAATTTAAAAGAATTTATCTTTGATAACATTAATGGGAACCTTTCCCTAATAATGTTAATATTTTATTAAAAGAATATTATGAATTGGAATGAAGGGTATGTTGTGTTTTTATAGCACTTGATTATTGATTATAAAATACGCGAGTTATTCAGAAAGACCGGGTCTAACCCATTCTGAATAATTACTACGACGACTAAAAGTCGATGATGAAGACGTTGGTTGAAGATCGGAGCTCTTCACATCGTTTGGATAATTACTGATGTCTTGATTGGGCTATACACCCAAGACAAGGTAATAAGTGGTGATCGTACAGACGTACTTGGAGATCAATGGATATGCGAGGACATTTCTCCTGTATTGGACATATGGGATGAGGAATAAGGTGTCTCCGGTCTCGTTCAGACCCAGAACGGACTTGTAAATGGATGTGTGTCTGACATTGGATTTCATTCTATATTGATTGATTTCTATTAAATATATATCTGTTTGGTGGAGGAGAATTTATTCTCTTGCTTAACACCCTTCTCTGAGACGTACGAGCTTAGAGGTTATATATTGATAGACATCAGTTGTATGGTATGAGCTATCAAATGTGGCATGCCAAGATGCAAATGATCAAGGCTTTTGTTGAAAGGCAGAGTCTTGTGGATGATGATCAAAGCACAGCTTTAATTAGCATAGCTTTGTGTATAGCATTAGTTTGCGAGCCTCACACCCCGGTATGAACTAGAAACGGGAGAGGACAGCAGGGAGGGCATGCGTTTCTTTCTAGCTAGGAGTGGTGTCATGGTATGGAGCCCAGACACTTTAACTTATGTGGATGATCGAAAGCGAGGTACCTCGGATTTGAGTCCCTAGTGGCTCTTGATTTCCGCCCCATAAGGCAGTGAAACGTATTGTTCAGGAATTTCCAATCCATTAAAGTAAGTGCGGACCGGCCCTGCTGCTCCAAGGGACGATGCGTTCTGTCCCTGATACATGGGCTAGATTGTCTCGAATTTGGTAAGGATGATCCCTTACCTTGGTTCATGATGGAAATCCAACTTCCAATACGACATTGTGCGGTTCTAATTGTAGAACTAGTATGGCGATATGATATATGGTACCCATGCCGTATATGATTAACACATATTATATTTGAAGTTGTTTTTAACACTATACACTTGTAGTATATCAAAATGATTTGTTTTAAGAGTATCAAGCATGTTTGGCTATTATAAGGGAAAACTCTATCCTCCGGCTTGCGTTGCATTGTGTGATGGGACCTAAGTCTTATGATAGCTTCATTTTTCCAAAAAGCATTGCTTTTTTTAATTTAAACTGAGGTTCATGTGGAGGAAACCCGTTTCGTGTTATACGGCGTGGTCCCATGATTTCCCAACTTTGAAAGTAAAGATTTAATAACTGTTTTAGTTATCACACCAGTCCCATGACTGACCTGGAGTCTATTGTTTTAACCTAAACTCTGGGTGCCGATATTTTCCACACAAGCAGCTAGTAGTTTTGTTTTTCGCAGATATTTCTTTTCACAGGATCCTGGATTATAGCTGGAGCTATATTCGGAAAGCTTTGTATCTGTATATTTCTTTCAGTTCTGTCAGTTGTTATTTTCCATTACGCATTATAATTTTGTATTATTTTTCGCAGCTATGTAATTTTAAATCTCTGATATTGTATTTCCAATGTGTAACAATTATTCATACTCTGGAATATTCTTGTACTTTGTTGTATATTGTTGTAATAACAATGAAATGTTCTATTGTTTGTGTTCTGATGCATCGTGTTCTAAACTCAATCCGGGCTTTCCCGTAAGGGGAGGTTTGGGTCGTTTCAGTGTGGTATCGGAGCTTGGGTTTACAGAGCTCGAGAACAAGGCACATTAGAACCGAATGAAAGAATTCATCAGAGATCGGATTAGTAATATCCAATAAAAATAACTCGTTAGAGACAGGATCAATAGCATCCTAGAATGAGTTTGAAGAATATTATTTATTTATAAAAATAGAAAACAAATTTTATTTTGAAAATTTAAACCCTATTATACGTATTTGAGTATATTATTTTATATTTAATTTGGACAATCGAGTATATGAAGATTTTGCATATACGCGTCATGAACGTATATTCGGAGTCTCAAATATACTGGATAGATATAGAATCACACTCTAGTCCCCCGGTGATGATTCTGATAATGCTGCAACATTATCGACATTTATTTTCGAGTGTCGAAAGTGGGAAATCTATATATTTCCAATTGGTTGGTGTGAGAACCAAAACTAGATAGGGTTTATTGTTTGTGATTTGGCAATAAAACATGATTTTTGAATATGTATAAAAGTATGTGTTTAAAAAGCTAATCAACTAACTGATTGCTGGTTGTGTTGTTTGATTATTAGTTTAACTAATAGAAATATTGGGATGATAATTAGTTTAACCAATATGTGAATGAATGGTAAAGTTAGCCAAACTGAATCAAATATTGAACTGAATTGAAAATTGATTGCAATTGCATACATGAACATATATATCGAACATGTCATAGCAAGGAAGCTAAGAAGAGGAATAAAATTGTTTACCCGACAAATAGGTACATGTTTACTAATTTATTGGGTTTCGGTGATTTTATGAGCCGATTGGCTAGCCGCTTGGCCTTTCATTATCTTTTGGATTGGTGAGGGCCCTGTTAGGCAAGCTGCGGTTTTAAAGGTCTCCCCGTACAAAGGAGGTTGTGGCGAAATTTTTCGAAAATTCAAGGTGTTAGCCAAATTTTTGAGAAATTAGAAAATTCTTAGAAATCGAAAAGTTGAAGAATAAAAGCCAGAATGAAAGTTGAGTTGGTGAGTTAAACAACTTTCAGCTCCGTTCCTTTTCGAGGACAAATAGATTTTAAGTGGGGGAGATTGTAAGAAATCAGATTTTCAAAAAAAAATTAAAATTTTATTTTAGCAATTTTAATTAATTTTGAATATTTAAAATGATTTATTTTAAATAATAACGAGTAAAAATTTATTTAAATCGAAGTTAGAACGAATAAATTTATTTTAGTTATAAAACGAGCCTGAAATGGCGCGACAGTTTGAAAATTCGATTTCAAATTTAAAATGAATGTACATGATTCAAAATAAATAGGATTTCAGTCAAATCAGAAATATTGGAATCTATTTAATTATATCTTTCTGATGAATGTGAAAAATCTAGATTTCATAACACGAATTGAAAGTTATGTCCAGTTTAAAATTTAAAATAGTCGCTATAGAATTTTTATATATTTTATATAATATATAGCCCTTAAAAATAGCCATTTTGCAAACGACCTCCATTTTCGATGAAACCACTTTTGTTGGATCCGGAATGTCAAATTATTGATTGATTCCCGTTTTCATAATTTTTGGAATTAATATGGGAGCGTAGCAAAAGAAACGTGTTTTGTCAATTTCTGTTGAATTGGATCGACTAAAAATGGCCATTTTTAAAACGATCTCCAAATTCGACAAAATTAGTTTTGTTAGGACCGTATCAACAAAACATTGCTAGAAATAATTATTCTGTAATTTTAGGAGTCAGTATGTGGCCCTGGTAAATTAAAATGTAATTTTAAATTAAATATATATTGATTTATATTTTAATTTAAAGAAAAACTAATCAAAACAGTCGAATTGGCTTACGAAACATATCCCATTGTGTTCGGAATGGGGGTATTCGGTTAGGGGCGACAGTTATTGGGACTGATTTGAAGTTTGTATCAACATAAGGGTATTTTTGGAAAATAAATGAATTGAAATAAAATTAAATTACGTTATAAATACCCCCAAAATACGCTGAACCCTGATCACAAATATGAGCCGCCATTTTAAAATAAATGGCCAGAATGCTCCAAAAAGAAAACCGTTCGATCTCTCAATCCATAAACCAAAATTGGAAATCTCCAACGCGAAGATTGTTCAACATCGAGAGTACTAGAAACTGAGAGGAGGAGATGGACTTTAGCAACTCGAGGTGGCAGAAATTAGCTCAGGAAGGTGGCGCCGTCGGTTGGAAATCGGGGGAGCTTGGGATAGGCAAGTTGGTGGCGACGCTTGGGGTTGCGAGGTGCCAGAATGGCGAATGCCATGGTGGGGTCTAATCGGCTGCGGAGGGTGTCAGGTGGCCGGCGACGGTGGACTTAGGGGTTTGAGCGATGGGTTCAGGTGTAAACGTGAGTTTGGAAAGAGATAATTAGTATAATCAAGTCATTAGTTATTTTAATTAATCTTAATAAATGTAATTGAAGTTTAAAAATTTATATCTTTCTCATACGGAAGCAAAATTCAGCAAACCAAGCACCGTTGGAACCGTAAATTCGAGAACTACAACATGAAGCAGACCAGAACTAAAACAAAATCCATTTGGATTTTTGATAAAATTAAACATCTATTTCATTTTATTAAAAACAATCATTTTTTAATGATTTCAAAACCAATCAAGGTGAGAACTCCTCACTCAGAATTATTTTATCATGTTAGTATATTCCTGAATAAAAATATATAAAATGCCAGTGTAGATTTTTATTAGTTTTAATCACTATAAATTGTATACCGTGCCTGTTAGTTCACCTCCCTCGTCCACAAACCATGGACGATTAAATTGGCTGTATTGTGTGTTGATTTTGTTGTTGAAATGTTTACCATAAAAAAAAAAGTTAAACATTAATGTGGTTGTTGAATTCAAATTATAAACATCCATTTATAATTTAAATAGTGAAAATTGGTTAAATAGAAAATAATTCATACCAAATTAGAATTGGTTATATTTGTTAACCAATAATTTATTTAAATAAACTGTTGTTGTTTGAAATCCCCACATGGGTCTAGGGATGATCATTTATTCACATCTCCCTTGAATTTAATTATATGTCAATCGATTGATCGATAGACTTTGATATGCTTTATTTAATTATTTAATGCTTATACAATAGTGAATTGCACTTCGGATGTGAATTGATTGTTTTATAGCTTTTATCACCATTGTTGTATACATGCAATGTATGAAATCCATATATCTAAAATTAAATGGCAATTGATTGAGTCGCATTCCGATTGAAAAATAAAAAATATTTTAAAATAAAAAATATTTTAAAATAAAGAATATTTTAAAATAATGAATATTTTAAAATAATATTCAGCGTAGAATAAAATGTGAAGCCGAGTTAAGTAGTAAACGCTATGTTAATCCGAACGGGTTTATCAATCAATTTTATTCAATTTATAATAAATATCGAAAAGAAGTGATTTCAAAATCTAATATTTTGAAAATATTATCATTTTAAAATTATAATGATATAGAATATTCAATTTTGATTTAAAATTGTAAAAGAAGTTGAAATCGTTTTAAAATGAATTTATAAATATTTTATAAATATGATTTAAATGGAAATCGATGAAATATATATATTATATATATTATATATATTTAATGGCCTGAACAGAATGCGTCGCGCAGCGACCATTCGCGAATTTCGACCATTTACTTCAATTTGATGTAACGGGGGATCCGACTGTCGGATTCTCCTAAAGTCGGAACCGTTGGGTTCGTACCGAAAAGAGCTTTCCAATGAATATAAGAGATTTGAAATCTAACTGTTGGATTTGGAATTATGTCCAAATCAAATTTTAAAAAAGGTCGCTATGGATGCAGTTCGGTGGCCGTTATTGGAAACCGACTTTACGGCCTTGATAAAATTATTAAAAATATGGGGAAATTATGTAAAATCATAATAAGTGATTTGGAAAGATTTTGGTTGAAAATTTCCATATTTGAAAAGATAAAAATATACTTTTATCAAAATGAACTAGTTATTAACTAGAATAATAATCCAATGTTTTTAAATAAATAAATTGGATTTTGGATTTGTCGTGAATGGTGTCTTCAATAACAGTGTTCTTAAACCCCGATGAGAAAAGAATAAATCCTTAAATTAAGATTTAATGAAGTTTTCCAGTTAATTAATATTAAATTGGAATTAAATAAATAAATTGGATTTTGGGTTTGTCGTGAATGGTGTCTTAAATAACACTGTTCTTAAACCTAGTTAAGTAAAGAATAAATCTTTTAATTAAGATTTAGAGAAATTTACCAATTAATTAATATTTAATTGGAACTGTAATGGAATTTGATTGTGGGTTTATCGTGAACTGTGTTTTAAACGACATTTGTTCTTTAACCCAATTAACAGTGAAAATATAAGTTGGGATTTATAAATCTTTTTATTAAGATTTAAATGTGGCATGCTAATGTGCAAATGATCAAGGCTTTTGTTGAAAAGCAGAGCCTTGTGGTTGATGATCAAAGTACAACTTTAATTAGCGTAGCTTTGTGTATGGCGTTACTTCACAAGCCTTACACCTCGGTATGTGTCAGAAACAGGATAAGGGACCCAAGGAGTGCATGCGTTTCTTTCTAGCTAGAAGTGGTGTCATGGTATGGAGCCCAGACATTTTTTTACTTATGTGGATGATGGATTTTGAGGGACCTCGGTATATTGGTCACTACTGGCCAAATGATACGTCCGATAGGACTGGGAAACGTGTGTTCAGGAATAACTAATCCACCAAAGTATGTGTGGACCGGCCTTGGGGGATCCAAGGGTTCACCAGCTTCCGAGCCCTGAGGCATTTTCTAGGGTGTCTCGAATCGGTAAGGAGACCATCACTAGCCTTGACTCATGATGGAAACCCAATTTCCAATACGACATTACGGATTTGATTGTAAATCTATATATGGCGACATAGTATATAGGAGCTTTGCCGTCTAGGATTGATACATTTACATTGAAAGTGTTTTAAAAATGACTAGACACTAATAATAATATCAAATGATTTTTGTTTTATTTGTATCAATCATGTTCGACCATTATAAGGTAAAACTCTATCCTCCGGTTTGCGTTGCATTGTGTGATGGGACTTGAGTCTTATAATGTTTTCATTTTTCTAAAAAGCATTACATTGCTTTAAAGATTTACTTATTTTATGCACTGGCAATCCAATGGAGTAAACCCGTTCCGCATTAGCGGCGTGGTCCTATGATTAGCCCAATTATTAGATAAGTCAGGTAAGATTTCTCATACCAGTCCCATGACTGACTCGTGGTTTGTTTTCACTTGCAAACTCAGGTGCCCTATTTTTTATACGGGCAGCCAAGTAAACTGGTAACAGGCTTTATTTTGGATATGCACCGTAGCATGGGGTGCTCTTTGGCTGAAGACAAAGACTATCTTTTATCCCTTATTTTGGATATTTAGACATCACCTTATCTATGTTGTATTTGATGATGTTCTATACTTATTTTCTATTTGTTGGAACCTTTTATGTACTAAGTTGTATCCAGTGTTTGTGCAACTCTGATGTTGATGACATTTATGATTCCGCTGCTATGATGATGAGCATTATTCTATGTATTATGCTATTATCTATAATTTTCTAATGTGATAAATGTGTTATATTCCAATGATTATCCTTGCTTCACACAAGGTTTATTTTATTAACAAATAAATTGTTTATTTATTTATTTAAAATAAGGAAAAAAAGTGTTATATTTTCAAGTGGGTATTTCAGAAGTAGGGATCATAAAATTATCGTTATAAATAATGTTTTTCATAAAAAAAGTAGATTCGTAAACTGAATTCGAGAATTATGTAAGAAAGGATTTGATAAGAAGATAACAAACAGAATTAAGGAAATTAGAAACTAACTGAAAATTTGTTAAGTTGAATGGTTTTCTGAGCGTCGATCTGATGTTGGTTTCGGCCTTCGGGGTTTATACTTGGAAAGTTTTTCTCTTACTAGTTTATAGTTAGAGACTGATAGATGTAGGAAGATAGTGATGTGTGAATCAGAAATGGAAATGTTTTCCAATGTTAATAATGTATATTTTCTAAACTTAGAAAATATGAATGTATGAATATATGAAAACGGGAAATGAATAAATTAATGATAAATTAATTTAAATAGAAAAATGTTAATTGTTGATTGATCGATAAAATTTCCATTTGGAATTGAGATCGTTGTGTGGATGTTTTCCATTGATAGTTAAATAACCGACTATAAAAGTTTTGACAATTTACCGTCGTCAATACAGAGGGACCTGGATCAGATTTATTTTCTGAACACCACTACGTATGGGCATTAGCGTTGTGAACCAAATATGATGAAGATAATTGAAGATGGAGTTTATGCAAGGGTCGTTTTGGCAAATCCTAGGTAGAAATTGCCAAATATGAATTTACAGAATAGTGCCTTTAGTTTGTCCATTCGTAGGACAACCTGTAAGGAAGAATGTCTGATAGAGTATATTTAATAGATCGTGTAAGTTGATATCTCCAAATGTATTTACGTTTGGTAGCAGAGGAATTCGTTTCTCTTAGTTGTATACCCATGGTATTTTTAGGAAATCAATTTGTGATTTGGCGGGTATGACGATGTGACATTCAAAGTAAATAAAGGTGTGATCTACGCGTATGGCCTCAAAACCTCACACACAGGAAATGGTATAAAACCGGGTAGGTCGCATGGCTAAGTGGGTAGCTCCCAATTATAATGTATTGTCACCTGATCTAGAGAAAATCCATTTGCTTCTAGAATCTATTTTGATGCTATTCCTTTCGGGAAACGGTTTTTGATCCCAACCGTTGGTTATAGTACATTCAGAACACTCAGGTGAAATGAGTGACTGGTTATGTTTAGCCTGGGTTACAAGATGTTCTTACTGAACCCGGTGTATTCCTCTCTAGAGATACATTGTCGGAAGGTGGTCTGTAACACCCCGTATTTTCTGCGAATATTAAAATAACGAATTAAAGAATAAATAATTACAAATGTGAGGATTAAGGGAAACGGGTACGCCATTGCGTTCGTCTCGGAATTCTGCTTGAGATAGAGTCCGAGTTTGCGTAAATCGGAATCTGTATGAAGGAGGTATGACCTTCAGATGATTCAGAATTTAAAATAAACAGCTCAGAATAAAGTTCAGAAAATTAAATATCAAGGCAGGTCGACCTGGGGGTCGACCTACCCCAGGTCAGGTCGACCAGGGGGTCGACCTCCCTATATACAGGTCGACCTGGGGGTCGACCTCCCCCTCGGGTCAGATCTGAAATCTGACATTTTTCTTTGTGCGACGATTTGTTGTGTCATTAGGGCTTGTATGGAACGTTCTGGTTGGTTCTCTTAGGTTTGAATGGCTTTGATTTGCTCTAGGTTAATCTGACGGCTCCTATTAAATAAAACTTCTATATAAGCAACCTAAATCTAAACCCTAAGCCACACAAAAATATTCATAAGACCGTCATGCTGTCAGTACTTAGCCTAGAATAGCCGCCATTCTCCTTCAACTAGAAAGTAAGTTAGAAATTGCAAATCAAATCTAATTCAACTAAGAGAATTCAACGTCTACAACAAAGGAGAGCTATTCAATTTCAGAATACATATCCCAGAACACAAGACTAGCCTCCTTTTTGTAAGTCCAGTTATCATTTAGACCTAAACGATATTAGAATTGTGACTAAATAACTGAATGTACAACAACGCCCTATGTAAATTTATGCTTATCCTTTTTGTTAAACTGAATTGATTAAGACTATGACTCTTATCATGATTAAGTTTGTGGCCATGTTGTATGTGATTTGATGATAAATGTTAAATGCTTGGCGATGACATATTATTGTATAATTTGGCAATGGCATATCTTGTTGTGTAATTTGGCGATGACATACCATGTTGTATAATTTTGGCGATGACATATCATGATGACACCTATATGTTGTATGTCAATTTGGGAATTTTGCTATGTTTATTGAATCATGCAAGTTGTTTATTTCTATGTTTATTGAATCATGCAAGTTGTTTAGACCTACATTTAGATCTATGTTTATTGAATCATGCAAGTTGTTTAGATCTATGTTTATTGAATCATGCAAGTTGTTAAGATCTACATTTAGATCTATGTTTATTAAATCATGCAAGTTATTATGCTAAGACATGTATTATGTTTAGATCTACATTTAGATCTATGCTTATTGAATCATGCAAGTTGTTAGGCTAAGACATGTATTATGATTAGATTCACATTTAGTTCTATGAAGAGTGGATCAAAAATTAAAGTTTACATTCACATGTATAGTTGAACTTGTGCAATTCTATATGCTTAAGGTTTATGTTCATTGGACCCAAAATAAAAGTTTGCATTTACATGCCTAGTTGGATTTGGGTAATTTCGTATGTTTAAGACCCACGTTAATTAGATCCAAAAATGCAAGTTCACCTTTATACGACTAATTGGAATTGTGTAGTTCTATGTAAACTCCTATCCATATGCGTATGGTTCATGTTGATTAGGTTCAAAATTGCAAGTTCATAAATAAACATATATTTATTATATGCCAAATTTATGTGACATATGTTGGATCCATATTATGCTTGTCTTGAATGCTACGTGTCTCTTCCTTTTCCCCTCTTGATTTTGAGTTACGCTAAATTGCGAAGCCAAACATTCTATGAAATTTATGCGAACGTTTAGCGGGGGTAACGTTGGTAAAAACATGAAGTTACATGTTATTGGCATATTTTAAATGGTTAGTGGCATTGAAATGGTATAATTTATATAATGAACATGATTTAGAGAGAAATTGGGCATGACTTGAATGACAATAATTTACATATAAATATATAAGATAAATATGTAATTTTAGAAAAGACAAATATGCCTAACTCGAGGTTAAATTGAGTTACGGTGTAAGACTGCCCGGAACCGCCCGGCACATCCAACCACCATAACAGTATATATATCTAATGTGAGAGGTTAGTGCATCAAGCCCAAAAGAACCCGAGGATAGACTGAGTTGCGGTGTGAAACTTTCTGGAACCGCCCGGAACATCCAGTAACCACAACAATACCTGTCTAATGTGATTGGTTGGTGCTTTAATGAATTAAAGCTAAGACAGGAATGGTAGGGTTAAGTTAATTAAGGTAACACTTAACCAATATAACAAGATGAATGACTAGGGTTAAGCTAATAGGAAACACTTAACCAGTATAACATGGGTAGGATTAAGTAATAAGAAATACTTAACCAATATAACTTTATTTGTGGTAAGGTTAAGTTAAAACAAGAGGGCAACACTTAACCAATATAACTTGATTTGCGGTGGGGTTAAGTTAACACAAGAAGGCAACACTTAACCAAAGTAACATGACAAGTAGGCGGGTTAAGTTAACTTGAATTGATTGATGACACTTAACCAATACAACATGATGAACCCGTGGGGTTAAGCTAACTTGAATTGATTGATGACACTTAACCAATACAACATGATGAACACGTGGGGTTAAGTTAACAAGAAAACACTTAACTAATATAACTTGATTAACGGAAGGGGTTAAGTAAATAAGAAATGCTTAACCAACATGACACGATGAATGGAGGGTTAAGTACATATTAGGTTGGTGGGTAATATTAGTAAATATAGGCCCACAAAACTTAACCGTTAAATAAACATGCTTGAATCGATGAGAGGGTTAAGTACATCTCGTGTTGGTGGGTAATATTTGTAAATATAGGCCTACAAACTTAACCGTTAAATAAACATATTTGGATCGATGGGAGGGTTAAGTACATCTCGTGTAGGTAGGTAATATTAGTACATATAGGCCCACAAACTTAACCATTAAGTAAACATGCTAGAACTGGTGGGAGGGTTAAGTACATTTCGTGTAGGTGGGTAATATTTGTATATATATGCAGACAAACTTAACCAACAGGAAACCCTTGTAACGAGGACCCATTTCAGCAGTAACCCACATAGATGTATCATGGTACCCTGAAACTAGGAAAGGTGGGGTACGATTACTGGGCTGATTATAAGCGGTCAAAACAGCGGTAGGGGGTACGTCAGTGTATGTTCCGACGGTTTACGGGCATTCACGTACTCCGGAGTGGGAAAAAGCTGGCACTGGGTACTAGTAGTTATACACTGTGCATCTTGAATCGTGTCGCCATAAGGATTGATACACCCTATGGTGGGACCAACACAGGGTATCTACACGCAAGAGAGGGCCGACTGACACAGACACATGGAACGTTAATGCAAGTAAGGAGCCGATTGATAGAGTAGTAAGGGTACATCTAACATGTTCATGGCAATTAGGCTGGTTGAGGAGGAATCCTCACGATAGATATACACCTGAAGGCTACCACAATTACAGGGATTGGGAGCACTTTATCATTTTATACAGATTTCTAGTTGGGACAGTGAAACACCCCACCCTCCATTAAGGTCACTCACAAAGGGACTGCCTTAACTTTGGTGGAGGTTTGTAAGTAAAAGTCACAGATTAACACAAGACAGATATATAAACACACACATATATATAAGCAGCTGAAAACAAACGGACTTTTAATCCATAAAATACTTGTTCATACAAATCATTTCCATAATTCTCATTTAAGAGCAATGAGAGACACTTTTGCTGCAAAATTGGGATGGAAAATCATTAATTACCAGGGACTTTGGGCTCGATGGATGAGAAAGAGATATATAAATGATAATTTCTGGACAATGGGAGTTGATAACAACTCCTAAGCAATGTGGAAGGCAGTTATGAAATCACGAGACACTCTTGCTGCAAAGTGCATGAAAGAAATTGCCAATGGAAATGACACAGATTTATGGCGAGACCCATGGTTTCATGGAAAATCTCTTATTGAGCGTATGGGATGGGACACTTTTTCAGCTTACGGTTGTCCAACCAAAATAGTAAATGAAATTATCATCAATGGCACTTGGCAAATAAATCAACTTCCTATCTCTACTGATATCAGAAATGATATTCTTCAAACTCCTATTTTTGAGTTACGAAGCAATGATATTTGGACTTGGAACCAAGATGATAACTTTATTTTGCGTAAGGCATATGACAATATCAGGACAATACAACCTACAGTAGAATGGTCTAAAATTGTGTGGAATAAAGCTAATATTCCTAAAATGGCTAGCACAACCTACAAAGCGATCATGCAAAGACTGCCAACTAAGGATAGACTTTGCAAATGGGGAGTTAATGTAGACCCAACATGTGTTCTCCGTAATACTCATGAAGAATCACATGCGCACTTGTTTTACCAGTGTGACTATTCGAAACAAGTTTTACTGTAACACCCCGTATTTTGGGTTAATGCTAAAATTCACTAATAACAGAATAAATAATCTCAGATGTGAGAATTGGGGGAAACGGGCTGCGTCATTGCGTTCGTCTCGGAAAAATACGCGAAATAGAGTCCGAGTTTTCGAGAATCGGAGTCCGTATGGCCCAGTTATGGCCCGATGAAGTTTGCAGAAAATTCTAAGCTAAAAACAGATTTAAAAATTTAAAGTCAGAATTTAAAATAGGGCAGGCGGGGCCAGGCGGGAAAATTCCCGACCTACCCATGTTGACAGGGCTGTCGACAGGCCTGTCGACAGGGGGGTCGACTTGCCTGTCGACTTGCCTGTCGACAGGGGTGCGACGCCCAGTGAAACTGGGTGCACCAGTTTGGGTTCTTGGGCTGGCTTGGAGGGCTGGTTCTGGAAGCTTCTTGGATCTGACGGGTCTAAACCAATCTAGGGTTAATCTAAGGGTCTAAAATGCAACCTAATCCTATAAATAAGACCCTAACCCTACCCTAATTCATACATAATTAGATCTTGTAACTAAACTATGGCAAAATGAAACTTGATCATGGCCTCCACAAATCAATGAAGAGGAAAGCAAGCTCTAATCAACCTCCAATCCATTCTAAGCATCTTAATCTTCTTCATTTGGAGTGCAAATTGCTAGTTGTGAGTTTCTATCACTTTAACATCAATTGTTAAAGCAAGTAGATTAGGTGTAATGAGACTTATGGTCTTGAATGCGGATTAGTGAGTTTGAATCATTTGTAATGATATGTTACTCTATGTTTTCCTATGTTTATGCATATTGAATAAGTTGGTTTATGCATATTTAATAAGTTGGTTTATGCATATTTGATAAGTGGATTTATGCATGATTAATAAGTTGGTTTATGCATATTTGATAAGTGGATTTATGCATGATTAATAAGATGGTTTATGCATATTTGATAAGTGGATTTATGCATGATTAATAAGTTGGTTTATGCATGTTTAACAAGTGAGTTTATGCATGTTGAGTATGTAAGTTTATGCAAGTTTAGTATGATGTATGTTATGTTTACATGATGCTAAATATGCAAGTTGTGGGCTATGTGATCATATACATGTTATGCAAGTTACATGTATGTTAATATGCAAGATATGCTATGCAAGTTACATGTTTGTTAATATGCAAGTTCATGATGACACATTATGCAAGTTTGTGAGTTAATATGCAAGTATGTGAATGCTTATGCAAGAATGTGAATGCTTATGCAAGTTATGTGTATGCTTAAATGCATGTTTAACATGTTATGCAAGTTGTGAGAATGCTTATATGCAAGTTCAACATGTTATGCAAGTTGTGAGAATGCTTATATGCAAGTTCAACATGTTATGCAAGTTATGTATGCTTATGCAAGTTATGTGTATGCTTAAATGCAAGTTTAACATGTTATGCAAGTTATGTGAATGCTTATATGCAAGTTCAACATGTTATGCAAGTTATGTTTGCTTATGCAAGTTATGTGTATGCTTAAATGCAAGTTTAACATGTTATGCAAGTTATGTGAATGCTTATATGCAAGTTCAACATGTTATGCAAGATATGTGTATGATAATATGCAAGTTCATATGCAACATGTTATGCAAGTCATGTGTATGATAATATGCAAGTTTGGGGTTAAATGTAGTTGGTTAATATATGCTCATATATGCAAGTTGACATCCTCTTAACCCATGACAAAGTATATGCTAATATTTGGTTTAACCCATGATGTTTGAGATGGATCTTCCCTTTTATTATGTCGTGAAATGAGAACGATTTACGTGGGGAACGATGGGGTTAATAAATATGTTAATGAAAGTATGATTGGGTATGATTAAGCATACCATAAAAAAATAAATTAACATAAGTGGGAATTTACCTATTGAGTTAGGTCTACCCCATGGGAATTTACCTATTGAGTTAGGTCTACCCATGTTATGAAAAACTTGATATTAATTAGGGATAATTAATATGGGGGTGATTAATTAGGTATAATTAATCAACTAAGACACGAGGTTGGACCCTTTTGTAGCGGAAGTCTGCCCGGAACCGACCGGCCATCCAGCGGCTACAAATGATTGGCCCAATGTGAGAGGTCTTAGTCATAAAGTAAATACATGATTAAAGTAAAGACACGAGGTTAGACCCTTTTGATGACAGAAGTCTGCCCGGAACCAACCGGCATATCCAGCAGTCATAAAAGACGGTCTAATGTGAGAGGTCTTTATGAGGTCATGATCTTAACTAATGAATTAAGGAACACTTAACCATATTAGCATGTAGAGGGGCATGAGGGGTTAAGTGGGTGCCTTGGGTGGCATGTAGTAACTAGTGGGGGTGCCTTGGGTGGCATGAGGAAACTAGTGGGTTGCCTTGGGTGGCAATAGAAAATACGATTAGAATACTTAACCAAAGTGGAACATGTAATTAAACATGATTAAAGGGTTAAGTAAGTGCCTTGGGTGGCATGTGGGAATCAAGTAAGTGCCTTGGGTGGCATGCGGAAACCTAGTGGGTGCCTTAAGTGGCAATTGAAATATAATTAGATGACTTAACCAAACCTTAACATGTAAGGGGGCATGATTATAAAAAGGGGGTTAAGTGGGATGCACTAGATAAATTGACAAGCTTAAGCAGTAGCTTGTGGGGGCCCATTTCAACCAATATCCCAAACGTATCTTTGTGGGCTCGACCCATGTCGAGTGACGGGACACGCATATTGGGCTTGACTATAAGAGGCCAAAACGGGTTAGCGGTGGCAACGCAAGTCCATCGGGTTTCATCTGCGTGTGTGGGCCCGGGCTGGTAGATAAGTCGTTGTTGCATCGTGTAGATATAAAGCCGTGCACCGTTGATATTATCAGGTGGTCACTTTGGGGAATGATACACCCCATTGTGGGACCAGCACGGGTATCTACGGTAGGGAGCCGATCGCTTGGGAGTAGTGGGTACACCTAGTAAAGATAGGAGCAGACGGCACCTGTGTAGGGGTACACGAAACTACTGGGTAAAATTACTAAGTACACTTGGTGGGATCAACCTTTAAGTAGGAATTACCCTTGGGTGGGTAGAACTGGTGTGGTGCAGTGTAGAAATTATCCTTGGGTGGATAGGTCTGGGGCGGTGTAATCTAGTAATTATCCTTGGGTGGATAAATACGTCTTTACGGTTATCTTAGTTTATCCTAAGTTTGCCAAGCTGCTTAGTGTAGCCATTCATCCCCAGGCATTACCGTATATCAACTTATGTCTTCTCTGGTTACTTTAATGATTGTATTGTTAAAGTTATAGGACTCACTCAGACTTATGTCTGACCCCGTTGTTGTTTATCTTTTTCCCCAAACCCCAGGTTATCAGAGTGGGCCTAGTGCTAGTGGGCTTTGATCAGATTGCTGTATCTATCCTTTGGAGTTTGGACCGTTGAAGTAAAGCTCAGTTCATCTATCCTTTTATGGCTATTGTTTACTTAGTGGGATTATGTACTTATTTTTATCAAGATGGATATTTTGTACTTGACTCTTGTATGGTTTTGTGATGTAACCAGACATGTTTTAACTTCCGCTGTTATGAGATGATGTTTTAAAATTTCAAGTACCATTTATATCTGTCTTGTTGTAATTTTTCTGTTCTATATTCACTAAAATACTCCACCGATGCCATGGCATTCCCATTGAGAGTGACCATAGCGGGCGTGGGGTGTTACATTTACGAAGCATTTTTGGAAATCAAAATACAAGACACTGTATGGAGGAGATAATTTCTTACTTTCTCAGCATTTGGAAGAGCAAAGACGTGGTGACCGACGAAAATAGCATCTCCTTCACAACTATCACATGGTGGATTTGGAGAGAACGCAACAGAAGAGTGTTTCAAAAAGGAAATAAAACAGTAGAAACCATCAGTCGACTTATAACTCATGAGATTAATAACATGAAGAGAATCAAAGTAGAGAGGAGAATTACATCGCGCCTAGAACACAGTGTAGATGACGAGCAACGCGAGGGTCGAAGGGAGACAATCGCTGGAAACCAAGATAGGTGGAACCGCTTCCGGCCGCCATAAATTTAGGGCTTAATTGCACAATTTGGGGGAGTGGATTTGTGGTAGAATGATTAGTGAAGCCAGTTGTAATGTGAAATTTCCTTTCTTATTTTGTAACTGGATCACTAATGGGTACCAGGTGCGTGAACTGTTGTAAATGTTGCAACTTAGGCTGATGGGCCTAACAATAATATATACCCATCTACTATCTTGAAGCTTGCCAAGAGTCTGACTAAGCTGAGTTGTTTCCTCCCTGTGGACCTGGGGGGGGGGGGAATGGAAGAAAAGAAGACGAAAGAAAATAGGGTCAGACATAAAGCCTGGTAAGTCTAGTGACTCTTCAGTATGAGAATAAGAGTAAGAGCATGATAAGTATAAACTGGAAATAGGAGAGTGTCATAAACTAAGACAAAGCAGTTTGAATGGAATATACTATCGCACCCCATACTATATCTCTGGACCTACCTATATTGTCTTAACTGACACCCATGCTGGAGGTAAAGTGATCCCCTTTTTCTAAAGATCGGCTCCTATTCGCATAATCATCTGTGTCTTACGGCCCCCAAAGATTGTAGATACCTATGCTGGCCCCACCATGGGGTGTATCAAGTCCCATGGCGGCGACCGACACAAAACTAGAAATGCATAGGTTATACTACTGGTGCCCCCAGTGCCCTGTTTGTCTACTCCGAAGTGTGTGCACGCCCGAACTCCGTTAGTAACCACACTGTTTCACCCACCGCCGTCGCTTTTGACCGCTTACAATCAGCCCAGTAATCGTGCCCCACCCTGCCTAGTTTCAGGGTACCATGATACCTAATTGGGTTACTGCTGAAATGGGTCCCCGTTACTAGGGTTTTATATTCAAACATGTTAAGTGGTTAAGTGTCTGTATTTACCTAACCCCACCCATCAATTTCATTAACATGTTGAATTGGTTAAGTGTTTTAGTTAACTTAACCCTACCATCCTGACAGTCTGTCCTTAGCTTTTTAAAGCACCGACCACTCACATTAGATAGGTATTGTTACGGTTACTTGATGTGCCGGTCGGTTCCGGGCAGATTTACACCATAACTCAGTCTAACCTCGGGTCTTTATTAGGCTCAATGCTTAACCTCCCACATTGGATAGGTATTGTTGTGACTACTGGACAGCCGGGCAGGTCCGGGTAGGTCTACATCACAACTCAATCCAACCTCGTGTTAAGCATATTCATATTTTCTACATTTACAGATTTGTCTTCATTACTTAATATATGTAAATTTGTCAACAATTAAATGTCACTACAACAAAAGTATCCTATTACAACGTCCATTTTACAACGGGCGTTGGTTGCCCGTTGTAATAGAATGCTATTACAACGGTCCTTTTTGTGACCGTTGTAATAGATGCCTGTACAACACCCTTTTTACCACTGGCATAGACTGGCCGTTGTAATAAATGCTATCACAACGGTCATTTTCAGACCCGTTGTAATAGATATCTATTTTACAATGGTCACAAAATGTCTGTTGTAATAGATGTCTATTTTACAATGGTCACAAAATGCCCGTTGTAATAGATGCCAATTTTCGACGGTCAATAATTAATACTTACAATACTTCCATAAAATTAATTTTGATTATTTTTTATTATTTAATAATTAATCATTGACCATATAGCATTAATAATATTATATTATTTAATAAATAATCATTAATAATATTATAATAACCATTTATAACTTATAATGATTAATGATTATTAATAAATAATCTCTAATTACTAATTATTATATATAATAAGTATTCCAACAAACTTAATTTTACTTTCCAGTTATTAGTAAGTAATATATATCCAGTAATTAATATCAATTATTTATAATTAATAATTAATATTCATAGTTTATGATTAATAATATTACTACACTATCTGAAAAATACCATTTTACAATATTGAATTTGCATTAAATCACCGAAGTGTTGTAAAAATTCTTGATCTTTCACGATATTTAAGAAAAAAATGTTGTAATAGGATTTCCATACCATTGTTTTTATTTAAATGTTGTTAAAGTAAAAATATCTACAATGTGTACCCAAAGCTTTAAAAAAAGTTTTAAATAAATTTTCTCCTTATATAATTGTATACAAATTGGATTTCATCCAATGATGTTATATAACTTATATTATTGCCTTTTACTAAGTTTGTTTACTATTTACACAATAATGAACAATAAAATAGTTATATTAATAATTACTATCAAATAGCTAAAAATTAATATAATAATTGTTAAGCATTGATCCAAAATTATTATTAAATAACAAACATGCACTAATGAATTTGCTCTTTGCAGTTAATGAATTTAAACAAAAAGCATATATGACGGTTGGGATCAAAATGTGTTTTTTCATTTTAAATAATCACCACCAATTAATTTATACAACACTCGAATTTTTAGAGCACTTGAATATAATCACATAAATCACATCTTAAACTAGCCTCATATGTTACTAACTGCTAATTATAATAATATATTACTAATTATTAATCATTAATAATATTAAACTATTTATTAGTATTTTATAATTAATCATTAATAATATTATATTAATCATTTAGAACTCGTAATAATTAGTGATTATTAACAAATAATCACTAACCACTAATTACTAATTATTATATATAATTTATATTTAACGCTTAATATTTAATAATTGCTTTTTAATATATAATATTTAATAGATAATTAATGATTTATAATTTATTATATTTAATTTTTAGTTAATTCTTTATTTCAATTAATGATTTGTTATCAATATAAACATTAATAAATAAAAATTTGTATGTAATAATGAATAGTTAAAAATTAATTAATTTTGATAATCAATTATCGAATCATCAAATTGCATGAAGCATGGACCGCTTCTATTTTTCACCATCCCGCTTCATTATTTAGCTTCCCGCTTTGCACAGCCGAATTTCATTTCATTTCCCAGCGTCTAATAATATTCATTAACCGCTTTCCCTTAACAATTAGTATTCATTCTCCACTGGAGAAAAAATGGTTCTCTAAATCCCTAATTTTCTAGAAATCCTAAAAACCTCAGCCGCCCTTGTCCTCCACCACAACAAATACAATCCAAAATGTCGTACTGAAAATTTTCTACTTCTCGACCTCAATCTAGTATTGAGAGAAGAAAATCGATTTTAGTTATGGCTAGGGAATCGAAATCAAGCCCTATCATCGGAGCGCATGCTTCTGCCCATCATGAGGAAGCATTTCAGAATAGAGGAAAACGTCAAGGCTTGTCGTTGTAATCAGTAGTGGGTGACAGGATTCACGAAGGAATTGGAAGGTTTATGTTGTGACATTCATTGCGAATTAGGGGTCGTCGAAAAGGGAACATTTGGATTTCTTTACTGTAAGTTTCTTCTTCCCTTTCCTTTAACGATCCTAGATCTGGATTCTTTTACTATAAGTTTCTTCTTCCCTTGCCTTGGAAAAATTTACAGTGGAAACTTCTCCTCCAAAATCAAAACTGAACCCTAAATACTCAAATCAAAAATTGACATAGATAGCTAACGAGATTTCTGAAGTTAAGAACATGAATGCATAATACTCTAAACCTACAAGAAAATTTGAATAATGCACGGGTTATTTTAAGGAGTATTTAGTACGTTTTATAATTGATTTTTTACAGTTAGAAAATTAAAACAAAGAATTAACCCCTTGTTCGAAAATTAATAAAGGTTTACTGTTTTCATTTCTGCCAAAAAGCGCAGTAGTAGCTTAGAACTTTCCCAGCTTAGATGCACATATATTAAAGGTATAAAAATTAAACTAAAAATTCTAACCACATGCAGCCACATGATAAAGAACAATTGAACCCAGTAAATTCATTGTTAAACCATCTGGATTAAGCAATAAGATCGCTTTTAGTAATAAGATCATGGAGAATTTATTAGAAACCTTGATATCAATGAGACTTATTCTATCAGAGAATTTGTGGATAGTGATTCTTTTAACGATGTGTTAGTCTTTAACGCCATTTTGATTATTTATGGCGCATTTTAGGTTTAACATGTTAATATTTGTTCTGACTGGCACAAAATATATGTTAATATACTTCTATAAAATACCTACGCAAACAAATTGGCAAACCATGCACATGTATATCTATTCATGATCACATAACATATATATCAGAAACATATCCACTGTCGATGCTCAGTGCAAAAATTTATAACTATCCAAGCTACAGATCCACAGATGTGAAGTGCATTGAACTAACTACAATTTTGTCTATAGTGGAGATATACGTAATTTCATCATATATGAAGATGCATCCAGATTTTCATTATAGTGAATAGCATTCAAATCCTTAACCAGCAGAAATAGTATATACTTCAATTTGTCTGTCCTAGATTAGTTCACATGATCGCTTCACTTTTAAACTGTAGTTTTCATACATCATTTGAACCTCAAAACTGTTTAAAATAAAAGCCAGTATGTTGGCTTTTCTATTGTATCATCCCACTATTCTATGTTACATTTCATAAACTCTGTTTGCCACTATGGAATTTTATAAGGGCCCTTTACATATCCCTGTTTTCTTCCTTTATTTCTTTCCCTTTGGTGCACCACTTATTTTTTTCACCTACAGTTATTATATGCAGAGATTTTGCTTTATTGGAAGGCACGGGTTATGTATCAAATGTTTATAAGTTAGGATGGCACATATCGGCCCCATCACCATCAACTCTGTCCCCTACGAACCATGCTAATCAAGGGTATTAAACCGTTTCCCATAAATTCTGGATTATGTTCACTTAAACACACATCGGTTACTTCCTTTTATTAGCTTTTGTCCTAACAACAACTGATATTATAGGTATAAAGTATATGTTGAATATTGCAGATGAAATGAATATATTTCTTTCCCTTTATCACCAAACGACACAAGTCAATTTATTTTGGCGACAAAGATTGCTGATGGTAGTCTTTATCTTAAATTTAATCGGATGCTTAGGTGAGAAATTAGCAAACTTTACTATTTTTATGTGTTGAAATGTATAAAGGTAGATTTTCCTTTTCCATGTTTTATGGTAAAGAACATCGCATTTGTTTCCCAGTTCAGTGTTATTTATGACACTACAACAAAATGGTTTTTTTATAGCTATATTGAATAGCGTTTCCGCACATTGATGTCTAAGCGCTCATCGGTTTAGGGTTTGAATGCTATTTTTACAATCATTTTCGCGTGCTCAACGCTATTCAATAAAAAGATGGGCGGGAATTAAATTTTATCGTGCGGGAAAAATAAACTTTTTCTTCCCCCGATTTCCTTTCCAACAGCCTTCGTCATTTCCTAAATCGATCGCTCGTTCCTAAATCTTCATCACCTCCGCCATCAAAAAAACGAAAATCGATCATTTCTAGATCGCTACTGTCATTTCCCATCCCCTGCATCACCATTCCTAAATCGATGTTGTCATTCCCCGATCAGAAGAATGAAAGTGGAGTTCAGTCGCTGTCATTCCCAACATTATCGTTGTTTATCCCGCATCTTCTTAAATTGCTGTTATCGTTTGTCCCCAAAAGCTCATTTTGGAAATCGAAAATCTTGAAGGGCAATACATGTACTACAAGCTCTTATCATATATTTTTACTGTTCATTCCTATGATTCTTGATTTTCTTTATCAGTAGTGTTTAATCGTTGCTTGGGCTCCTACTTGTTTGAATTTAATTGAATTAAAAGGCGTTGTTTGAATTGAAGTAAATAGAAAATGTGTTACTGAACAAAACTGGACTTGGATTTCTAGTTAATTTTAAAAGACAAGTATCTCCACATATGTCTGTTAGATTCCTAATGAAACGAAATCTAAATTATAAGATGCTTGCTTAATGTAATTATAATACAGCCTACCATAAACGCACTCTTAAAATTTCTTTCATGTACAAATTTCCTA
Organism: Allium sativum; assembly: GCA_030737875.1. Lineage (NCBI taxonomy): Eukaryota > Viridiplantae > Streptophyta > Magnoliopsida > Asparagales > Amaryllidaceae > Allium > Allium sativum. Next base: position 1,015,048,246 of record CM060924.1, read on the forward strand.
GACCAAAATTACAGTATTAAAGTACATAAGCCTTTCTAAAGTAAGTTGCGAACATATGGATTTATATGCATGAACAGATTTACACAAATATGAATAGTTTTGAGTATGGTGACGTATTCATGTGATATTGAATAGAATTGAAACTCCTGTAAGAGTTTCATCCTGAAGATCCAAGTTCCATATAAACATATGAAGTCAACTTCTGCATGATGGTTTCATTGTACTAATCTCAGGTATGTATAATCATACGATATTTGCTTCTGCATGATATTACTAAAAAAAGGAACAACGAGTGCACACTAAAATATTAAGCTCTGTTTTAAGCATCATATTTTCTTATATAATATTCTCAGTTCCGAAAATAAATGAAAAATCAAATCCATATAATGTGTTGGTTTCTTAGTTTCAGATGCCCTTTAACTGACTTAGATAACTTGAATTTTAGTTGACTTTGTATGATAGATTCAAGGATATATTTTGATATGAAGTTTAGCATCAAGAAACAATCTTATGCGATTTTAGGGAGCATGCAGTTTCAAAAAAGTGAAATGCATGCAAAAGGCAATTTTATGAACAACATTTTTTTTTCAAATATTGAATTCTAAAGAGAAGTACGGTTTTCAGTGTACAAAAATTTTCTTTTACATTTGAGTTACAGATGTAACTGTAAGAATGCCCTGTTTTGGACATAACCCATGAATTCTTATGTGATGACCTTGTGGTTTTTGAGTACTTATGACTTATAGTAGTGACGTAGAGTGATTTCTGTTGCATACAGATTAATTTCTTGAGTCTTATGTACATAATCTATGCATATACATGTGATTTTTGGTGCATATATTGATCTCAAGTAAATCCCGCTTTCAGTAAATACCCAATTTTATGTGACTAAGTCTTCAAATACAGTCCCTTTTTCTGGGAATAAAGGATTCCTTTAAACTATTTGGCTTCAGCATATATTGCTTTCATCGGCATCATACTTTATGCTCGTATATATGGCCTAAGACTATTTTATGTATTTGATCTCAAGAACAAATTTTCAAAACGTGTATGATCTTGAATATGCGTAGTTTCTAGCATATAAACATCAAGCTTTTGAATAAAAATGATTCTGTATAAGCAAGCTTTATATATGAATAACATTTAAATACAATTCAGCAACGAATAAAAAATTAAATGCTATAAAAATAAAGAAAATAATTGAGTATTCAAAAAAAAACAACGGTATAACTGCATCCCAGGTTCGGATGATAACCATGTTATTGATGCTACCTTCAATTATTTTAATTCGAGCAGTCAACTATAGTTGCAGTAATCTACAAGTTCCCTTAAAACATATAACATACTGCTACTAACTTATCTATTGTTATTTCATTTGCACTATGTTAGTAAGATTTAACATACCGTGCACTGCAATAGTCATTTCCAAATCATGATAATTTAACCATTATCATGCAAACCAAACTTCAAGCAATTTTTTCCTTCTGAAATATGGTTATTATTTCTCCAATGGTATGTTGGCCGGATGCTAGATATATCATGGTGATGTTTAAGGAAAATTATTAATTATTTACGTTGATCTTATCAGGAGGCCACATTCAGGGGATATCAATTTGATTCTATCTCTATTGTTCTCATGAGTAGGGAAGGTTCCAAAAGAATCAACCCTTTTCTTGATTGAATTTGTTCAATTGATCATTGCTTGATATTCTGAATTGATCTAACGAACTCTTTGAATGATTCCTTTGATTGACATTTTATTATTTTGTCTGCATGCTTCTAAGATAGGCTAGCAATAATTTTGATAGAAAAGTCATTTAAGAAAATAATTGAAATATTCTTCACAATACATAATATTGTTGGATTAATAAATATGTACTTTTGATTAATAAATATTATAATCGAAAATAATTTCTTTGATTGGGTGTAGAGTGTCATTTTGTTGTTCATCCCCTATGTGTCTCCTTGGAATGTATTAATATTTTCTGTGCCGAGAACAGCAACTAAGTTGCTGAGCCGAAGCACATCAACTAAGTTGTTGTGCTCACATATAGAGATCATCCCATTATTGTAAAATAATATATTCTCTCTACATTTGGTAACTTTTTTTCTTTTTTTGCAGTCGCACCGTGCTAGTAATTATATGCAGACTCAAGATCAACAGGCCGTTGGATTTACCTTCGCGCACAAAGATTACATTTCCTTGGTCTAATGTTGGTACTTATGAAAATAGTTATGTAATTCATGTTAGAACTATGTCGACGTAACTTATCGAACCTTTTGGAATGTAAACTTATTTAGTCTTTTGGAGTATAAACTTATCAAACTTTTTGAACTGTGTTGGAATTATATGATTCTTGCTTCAGTCTTTTAGTATGTGTTATTATATGATTTTGATTGTTGCATTACAGTATTTGTTGCATGTTAAAATATTCATTATTATTATGGATGTATATTGCAGCAGTTATATTTAAATTTGCTATTACAACGGGCAAAAACCGTTGTAATATACTGTATTACAACGGGCAAAAGCCGCTTGTAATTTATTAGCTATTACAACGGGTTAATAACCATTGTCATAGAATCACTGCACGTGACAGAGAAAGTTATTACAATGGTCTTTTACAACAGTCATTGTCCGTTGTCAAATAGTCAGGAGTTATTACGGCGACGCATATTATGACGGGTATATGCCCGTTGTGAAATGCATATTACAACGGTTTTTGCCCGTTGTAAAAGGATTGTTTTGTTATAGTGTGTTGTGGCCCACTTTCCAAGTTTAACATTTTTGGTATAAGAATTTATACCGTTTAAAATGCCACTAATTTTGGCATGTGACAAACATGCCAATTTCATATATTTTTATGTCAAGTTTTACTAATATTCCCAACGTTACCCCGTTTAAACATTAGGCTAACAATCTTAGCCTAATTTTCGTTCGCATAGTTTTTAACATATAGTATTACGCTAAAAACTTAGCCTAATTTAGCGCACACAAAATTGACATAAGGGAATTCATAAACATGAACATGACATAGGTGTAAACTTGGCATTTTTGGCATAGTCAATATGAACATTATAGGGTGAACTTGCAAAATAGTTAACATGAATGTGAACTTGCAACATAGCCTAAATCGACATATATGTGAGTTTGCATCGAAATGGGTATCTAACCAAATATGTGTCACATAAATTAGCATATGATTTAGATAACATAAGCCTAAACTTGTTTTTGGATCTAGGCATAACATCGAATACAACTAGCATATGACAAGAATATGACAGTTTCATAATTTTATGACAAGGGTGTGAACTAGATCCAATCATATGTCTAACTAAAACATGAAACACATATTAAAGTGGATCTTGACATGGATCCAATTTTGAAACAAGCAACTATCTTACAAACATACTAGCATGTATGTGAACATAATTGTTTAGGCATAAAGGTTCTAGCATATATATATATATATATATATACATATACATGAAATCTTAATCACATACAACCTATATAATCACATTAACATGTAGGTGTCGATTACAATATGAACTATACAACTTGCATGTGATTCTATATGTATAATAGGATCAATATCCATTCAACTATACCACAAACATCACAATCATTAAATCGCATATGAATCAACATCGTTGTTATACAATAACACAATTCCATTCCAAATTTACATCGAATCAAGTCTTAATTTTATTCACATCGGAAGAATCACTATACTTACAATGAACGACGGTCTTGTTTTCTGATTTCTGAGTTCTGAATTTGAATTTCTTTCCTTTGGGACGACTAACGTTGTTTTGATTATTGTTTGAATCGTGTTATAACTTTGATTTTGGCTTGTCTCTAAACTTTCTACAAGTGGAGGCTACTCTTGGCTTCCTTCCAGCAGCATGACGGCTCTATCTCCAATTTATTTGTGTGAATTTAGGTTTAGACTCAAGTTGTATTTATAGAATTTTAAATTAATTAGAGCCATCGATGAAGCTAGAGTGAATCCAGACCATCTATCTCAAGAGCAGCCAATCAGAAGGTGACATGTAAGCCCTAGTGACACAGCCCAGCTCAGAAATTCGAGCAGAAACCCGACCAGGCCAGCTAGGGCCAAACCAAGTCGACTGGGCAGGTCGACTCCCAGGTCGACCCCCAGGTCGACCTGGTCACCCAGATCGACCCCCAGGTCGACCTGGTGCCTGGTCGGGAATTTTCCCGCCTAGCCCAGTTTGGGTCTGAATTCGAAATTTGAACTGAATTTTGAACCGTTTGAATTTTAGTTTGAATTCTGAAACTTCCGGAGGTCATAACTCCTTCATACGGAGTCTGATTCCCGCGAACTCGAACTCTATCTCAAACAGAATTCTGAGACGAACGCAATGGCGTAACCCGTTTCCCTTAATTCCTTCATTAATAATTAATTATACTTAAATTTTTTAATTTACAGTTAATAGAAAATTCGGGGTGTTACATTCTCCCCTTCTTAAAGGATTTCGTCCCCGAAATCTTCAAGTCTAGGAGAACGTAAGTTCTAACATCCAATCGTCCATCTACTCAACCATCAAACACAGGCGTCCATTGTCCTTAAAAGACCTCTAATGCTTCATGATCATGTGCACTGTGTGTGTACATGTCCTTATCTAATGCAAAAATCAGGCGGTCTACTGATTCAGTTGACCTCCTTAAATGCAAATCATGTAAGTGCCATGAATCTATTATGTATGCAAATTTTCCCCTACTCATAATTCTACATGAGTGCGCAACCATTCATATAAATGCGACATCCATATGACAACATATCAATTTTCAACCACATACAAATATGAATACACATATGCATATGCAATATGAAGTGACTGAGCCGATCTAAAACCTAGGTTGTGTGTGTATATGCATCCACGAGCAACCACTAGCAATCACTTGCAACCACTTGCAACCATCAAACATAACATGTTTCAAATACATGTTTACATCCAAAGGGGTTCCTACCTAAGGATAAAGGATAATATCGAGGAAATATACCTAAAAAGATAGATTCAAGCACAACTTAAGGAAAAAAGAGAGATCAAAGATATACCCTCAAAAAGAAAAGGGTAGGCCGCGCGTATTCTGTCCTCAGTTTCCCAAGTCGCGTCTTCCTCGGCATTGCTCCACTGAACCTTAATGAGCTTTACTTCGCGGTTGCGTAGCTTTTTCACTTCAGTTCCAACGATTTGAGTTGGAACTCTTCTCATAGTTGCTTCGCGTTCCACTTCGGCTTCTTCTAGAATGCTTGGCTCCACCACTTCCGTAGATTCATGTAGACATTTCCGGAGATGAGAAACGTGAAAGACATTGTGAATTCCGGCCAACTTCTTGGGAAGCTCTACTCTATAAGCCATTTTCCCAATCCTCTCGATGATATGGAACGGTCCTACAAATCTTGGTGCTAGCTTTCCTGTGGATCCGAAGCGAATGACGTTCCTTAAAGGAGATACCTTAAGGAAAACCCTGTCCCCAACCTCAAACTCAAGGTTAGTCCTTCTTTTGTGGGCGTAGGATTTCTGTCTGTCTTCATTCTCCTTCGTATGAAGTCCACTTTCTCTGAAGTCTCTCGAATCATGTCTGTCCCAAGTATAAGTTTTTCAGTAGACTCCCACCAACAAGTTGGTGATCGGCACGGTCTTCCGTACAGAGCTTCGAAGGGCGCCATACTGATTGTGGCTTGGTAGCTGTTGTTGTAGGCGAATTCCACTAGAGGAAGGTGATCCTCCCAAGTCCCTCCGAAGTCAAGAACGCATAGTCTCAAAAGATCTTCCATTACCTTATTCACCCTTTCTGTCTGGCCATCAGTTTGGGGGTGATAGGCCATGCTCAAGCATAACTGTGTGCCTACAGCTTCTTGCAGACTCCGCCAAAATTCGCTCGTAAAGATGGGATCTATGTCACTCACTATACTGGAGGGTATTCCATGGAGTCGAACTATTTCCTTGAGATAAAGAGAAGCTAGAGATGAGGTAGTCCTTCTACTCTTAATAGGTAAAAAGTGGGCGCTTTTAGTAAGCCTGTCCACTATAACCCAGATGCTAGTATTGCCTCTTCTTGACCTAGGCAACCCGTCAATGAAGTCCATTGAAATGCTATCCCACTTCCATTGCGGGACTTCTAGAGGATGAAGCAGTCCTTCAGGTTTCTTCTGTTCTGCCTTGACCTGTTGGCATGTCACGAACTTAGAAACGAAATCTGCCATGTCCTTCTTCATGCCGCTCCAATAGAAAACACTCTTTACGTCCTTGTACATCTTGTCCCCTCCTGGGTGTATTGTCATCTTGGAATGATGTGTTTCCTCGAGAACCTTCTTTACTAACTCCCTTGCTTGTGGGACGCACAATCTTCCATCTCGCCTCAGCCAACCCTTATCATCGATGGAGTACCTATTGAGTTGACTGGAAGTTTCACCCCTAATTAGCTTATCTATTATGTCCACAAGCTGAGGGTCTTCACGTTGGGTGGCCCCTATTAAGTCTAAAAGAGTGGGTCGTACTTTCAGGGAGGCCAATAAACCAGGTACGAAATCAGAGGATGGCCTAAAGTCAAAACTGGCTATATACTCCAAGCTTTGCCTTTCCACAAAGAGAGGGCTTAGGGTCAGTTTCTTTCGGCTCAACGCGTCTGCTACTACGTTGCCTTTGCCAGGAGTATAGGAAATTTCAAAATCATATAAGGCAAGGAATTCCATCCATCTTTGCTGCCTTAAGTTACGATCTTTCTACGAGAAGAGATATTTCAACGATTTATGGTCAGTATATAATTCGAACTTCTCACCTAGGAGATAATGGCGCCAAGACTTAAGCGCAAAGACAATGGCGTCCAACTCAAGATCGTGGGTTGGGTAGTTCTTTTCATGAATTTTCAATTGTCTTCCACCATAAGCTACTACCCTCCCTTCTTGCATCAAAACAGCTCCTAGTCCCGTACCACAAGCATCCATGTATACTGTGAAGATCTTGCTTCCATCAGGCAAAGTTAAAACTGGGGATGTTGTGAGAGCCCTTTTTAATCGTTGGAAAGCAATATCACAATCTAAATCCCAAGCGAATGGCAGATTCTTCTTTGTTAGCCTTGTGAGTGGAGCTGAGATTTTCGCGAAATCCCTAATGAACTTTTGGTAAAAACCGGCTAGCCCAAGAAAGCTTCGGACTTCGGTTGCATTTCTTAGTGTCTTCCAATCTTTCACTGCCACCACTTTCACGGGTTCCACGACTAATCCTTCTTTGGACACTATATGTCCAAGAAATATGACCTCTTCTCTCCAAAAGTGGCATTTGGAGAATTTGGCTTTTAGCTGATATGCACGGAGAGTATCCATGATTTCTTTTAGATGTCGAGCATGTTCTTCCTCATTCTTTGAGATGATCAAAATATCGTCTACGAAGACCACCACGAACTTATTGAGGAATTCTTTGAACACCCTTCTCATTAGGTCCATGAAATAAGTGGGTGCGTTTGTCAAACCGAAAGGCATGACAAGCCACTTGTAAAAACCGTATGTGGTTCTGAACGCCGTTTTATCAATGTTACCTTCAGCTACCCGTAGCTGATGGAACTCAGTAGCTAGATCAAGTTGGGAGAAGACCGACGCACCTACAAGCTGATCAAACAAATCATCTATTATGGGAAGCGAGTGTCTATTCTTTTTAGTCATCTTGTTCATCTCCCTATAGTCCACACAAAAACGTAGTGAACCATCTGCTTTGGTGGTGAACACCACTGGAGCACCCCATTCCGAGATACTTCTCCTTATAAACCCCTTCTCGAGAAGCTCCTTAACTTGCGTACTAAGCTCCTTTCTCTCTTTCGGAGCCATGTGTCTAATAGGCAGAGCTACAGGCTTTGCATTATCAACAAGATATATGTGGAAGTCTATTTCCCGCTTCGGAGGTAAGCCTTTCACCTCTTCAAAGACATCCGGATATTCTCGGACCACTCTAACAGACTGCAAATTCTCAATAGAAGCGTCAAGTGACTCTAGATAACTAAGCATAACAACATTCAAGGGATTACAAGAAATTTCTAGAGTGTTACCGAGCCGAGTCAAGAGCCTAACCACTCTTTTCTCACAATCAAGAAAGGCACCGTTACTGGATAACCAGTCCATGCCTAAGATCAATCCATAACCTGAGAAGCCCAAAACAAAGGCACTACATCTAAATTCAACACTTAAAATAGAGATTTTCAAATCCAAGCAAACCATCGACAAATAAGCCGAGCCCCCAATTAGATTTGAAACAACTAAGGGATCTTCTACCATACTAGTGTCTAGGTGTAGAGATTCTACTAAAGCAGATGAAATAAAGGAGTGTGATGCACCAGAATCAAAGAGAGTGCGAACTGGATGATCATACAGATAAACTAAGCTTTCTACAGAAATATTTCTACCTTATTCCTGTGGAGGTGCCGTCAGCGCGTGAACTTGTCCTCTCGAGGTGGATCCAGTCCTCTGTCCCTGCCCCCGCTTCTTTGGGCAGTCCTTAGCCAAGTGTCCACTCTCTCCTCAATGGAAACAACCCCCATTCATCTTTGCCTTCCTCTTCCTGCAGTGTAACAACCCACATCCAATAAGGTCACTCACAAAGGGAATGCCTTAACTTCAATGGAGCATTATGGGTACTGGAACAGAAATATTACAAGACAGACATATATAAAACAGCGGAAAGTAAAGTGGAAGTACTTAAAATCATTTATTAAATATGATTGTTTACAATAAAAGCCCATCAACTTCCAATACCAAAATTACATAGTTAAAATATCTGTCTTGCTCAAAAACAAAGAAGCATAAAAACAAACTGTAGTATTCCCCAATAAAGCAAAGCAAGCCATAGCCAAGAGAAATCCAAGCCATACATGAAAGAGCCTTGGAGCTTGGTAAGATCCGAACTAAGCTGTATTCCCGCCCTGCGAACCTGGGGGGGGAACGGAAGAAAAAGAGGCGAAACAAAACGGGTCAGTCATAAAGACTGAGTAAGTCCTAGTGACTTTCAGCATAAAACTAGTTAAGGATAATATGGCATGAGTAAACTGAAAGTAAACATAAGCATGATGACAAGATAAGCATACAGGCAAGATAACTAAGGATAACATGATGTGATTTTTGTCAAGTAACATCGCAAGGTTCCCATCCAAGATAAACTAAGTATAATTTCGTAAGATTCCTATCAAGCATATCACGATTCCTCTGCTTCGCCATTAAAAGATTTCTGTGATATCTATTTGCTCTGCACCACCTAACTAGCATCTTTACAAGTGTCTTACATGGAATGTTTCGTATTCCTACTAGTACTCCAACTAGTGTCCTCTGTAACAAGGATCCTTACCCCCTACTAGTGTCCCAACTAGTAGCCCATGTTATATAATAAGGTGATTCCACCCACTACTTAGAAATCATAATACTAGTCTTACATACCCCTAGCTGACTACATAGGTGTCGCCTGCCCCTATCTCCACTAGGTGTAAATCATAATACTAGCCTTACATACCCCTTAACTTATAAGCCTAATTCATACCAAATTTACATATGTTCAGTTCATGCCATTTTATATGTATGCCAATTTTTATGTCAATTTACACATATCAAGTTCTTGCCAAAAATTACATATGCCAATCCCAAATCTTACAATTACCGTTTTAATGGCGATACCCAATTATCAAATTTCATATTAATTGCAATAATATCCATATATCCAATTTTCATGTTATGCCATCAATTCCACCAATCACATATATCCAAATAGGTAATATTCCCATACTTTTCCTCGTATTCAATCGTACGCAAAATCGTGGTTTAGGCCTAGATCCGAAATTGATCTAGGTTCATCAAAAGAAAATAAATAGGGGAAAGGTATAATTTTGCAATAAAACAAGATCAGAGAGAAAACAACATAAAATCATCATGATAGGCATAAAGATTGGATCTTGATAATAATATCAACATGAATCCAAGAAACTGATTTACAACGACTGAATAGAGCATGAACTAGACATAAGAATGGAGATGAACAAGTCTCAAAACTCAAGGTTCAAAGGTAAACAGGAATAGGTCTGAATTAATAAACATGCTTATATCCAATTACACTTTATTCCATAGCCATATTAAAATTAAGTATTTTAATCTAAAAGTAACTAGAACTTACATAGCATGGCTAGCGAATTTAAGAACTGAAATCGATGTTGTAGCATTGTTGATTCATCTCCTTAAATTGTTGTAGAAATCTTCATCTTTGCATTGGATTGCGTATGAAAGCTTAAGAAGAAGATTAGAGATGGCGGCCATGACCAAGAGGGATTTTAGCAGTATAATGGTGGCTAGACATGTTGTAGTGAATTAGGGTTAGGCCTTAGGTTGTATTTATAGATGTAGGAACTCATTTAGGCCCTTAGATCATCCCTAGAGTCAATCTGGTACATCAAAACTCATCCTGGGCCTCAAAAATGGTTTCTGGGCCACACCAGGCCGACCAGGTCGACCTGTACAGGGGGGAGGTCGACACTACAGTCGACCTGGGGGGGAGTCGACTGTGCAGTCGACACTACAGTCGACATGGGGTCAGTCTGCCTGAAAGTCTGCTGAAACTTGTACAGGCCATAACTTGGTCATACAGACACCGATTTTCGAAAACTCGGACTCTATTTCATGTAAAATTTCGAGACGAACGCAATGGCGCAACCCATTTCCCTTGATTCTTATTTTAAAATTTAATTCTGCCTTGATTCTTGTATTAACATGTTATAAAAATTCGGGTTGTTACATTCACCCCTCCGTAAAGGATTTCGTCCCCGAAATCTTCAAGTTAAGAAGAATGTGTCCTACCATCCAATCATCCATCTACCCAATCATCAATCACAGGCATTCATTGTCCTTAAGAAATTTCTAATGCTATATGAACATATGCGAGAAGTGTGTGTATATGTTCCTTATCTAATGTAAATGATCAGGCATGATTGATCCTCTTAATGCAAAAATATGTTTAGTGTCATGAGTCCAACATGTATGCAAATAGTCCTAGTCACATAAACACTATATGTGTGCACAAACATCCATCCATATGCAACATCCGTATGATAACTCATTCAATTTCATCCATAAACAAGTGTAAACACTCATGCATATGCAATATGAAAGGTGACTGAGCCGATCTAGTGCCTAATGTGCGTGTATATGCATCCACGAGCAACCACTTGCAACCATCAATCATAACATGTCTCAAACACATGTTTACACCCAATTGTTCCAACCTAAAGATATAGTCGAATGATAGAAGCAAGTAAAAATTCTGCGCCTATCAAAGCTGGAAATCTACGTCACATATATACTGATTAGGAGAAGAATTCCCTAAGCACCAACCCCGAAGACCGAAATCAACATCAGACTGACACCCAAAGAAATTCTCAACCCAACCAATATATATGTGATTCTAGGAAACTAAGCATGATGGACTCCTTTTAGGTCACAAGAAATCCCTTCCTAAAACCAACCCATATCCTATAAAACCCAAAAGGTTTAATCAACCCAACGGACACCCTCAAGCCCCAACATGTAAAACTAACAGATGAGTCATACTCCCTATGGGGTTTGCAACAGAAATTGGATTGAGAATAGGACTGAGAGCATATACACGAAAGATAGCATGCAAGTAAGCTCTACAGGAAAAGAGGGATCAAGGATATACTCTTAAAAAGAGATGTGATGCACGAATATAGTCTTCAATCTTCTAAGCCACATTCCCCTGAGCTTAACTCCATTGTTCTTTGACCATCTTTAACTTCACAATTTCGTAGCTTCTTAATTCTTGTTTCCAAAATATGAGTTGGAACTCATTTCACTATTGCCTCTCGTTCCACTTTCACTTATCCTCCATTTAGTATACTCGGCTTACACATAACAACGTACTCATGGTTTCACACAAGCTCTCCAGAATTCACTAGTGAATCTTGGATCTCGTTCACTTACTAGAAGGTATTCCAAATAGATGAATTATCTCTTGAAAATAAAAAATGTCAACCATGTTGCTAAACGTACTTACTAAGGCGATTTTCTACATCACATGCATAAGCGAAATGACCCATCCGCCTTAGTGGCGAACACTACTCGAGCGGATCAACTAATGTATCAAGAGATTCTAGGTAACTAATCCTAATAGAACCCTAAAGGTTACACGTGACTTCGAGGGTATTACCGAGGCAAGTCAAAAGTCTAACTACCCTCCTTTCGAAACCGAGAATGGCACCCTTATTGGATAACCACTCCATCCCTAGAATCAACCCATAGCTCACAAAAACATGAGCATTCCTTATAAACTCAACACTTAGCATAGACATTCTCAAATCCTAACAAGTCATGAATAAATGAGCCGATTCCCCAACCGGATTTGAGAAAAAAATGGGATCCTCCAATACGCTAGTACTAAGGTGCAGAGACTCAACTATCGAAGCAGAATTAAAAGGATGCGATGTACAAAAACAAAGTTCTAGCGGGATGATAGAAAAGAAAAGCTAAACCTTTAACTGTAACGTTACCACCTCCCTTAGGTACGCTAGTAGTGAGAGCATACAATTGCCCTCTCGACGATCCTGTCCTTTGCCCTTGTTCTTTTCCTATAATACTTAACTACACTCCCTACTTACCATACTAAAGATACTCTCTCTTGACATGGATTTCACTATTCTTTCACTTTGGCCTCTTTCCTTTCACTTTTTTCCTCCTTCGTGGATTAAGCTATAACAACTAGTCTCTTGTTCTTACTGTCCTTGTATAGTTTGTTGACAAGTCCTTCGAAGCTACCTCCAACGCACGACAACTCTACACAACTTGAGATAAGATTAGACGCAGATGGAACTACTGCGGCTACAGATGGAGGTTGGGCACTTCTTTGCCCTCCGACATATGTCGGATGCCTACGAAACTTTGGTGAAAAGAGAGAGAGGAGAGATTTCAAGAGGGAATCAAAAGATAGTGCATATGGCTTTGGGGAATAAGCCTTTTAATCAAAAAAAAAAAATTCTTGAAAATTTGCTTCTTTGTAAATGTTTTGAAAACTTGTTCAGAAGGTTTTTGAAAACTTTTGCCCAGTCTGGTAACCTTCTGCTCTGTTACCAAATTTAACACCCCACATCCATTAAGGTCACTCACAAAGGGAATGCCTTAACTTCAATGGAGCATTATGGGTACTGGAACAAAAATATTACAAGACAGACATATATAAAACAGCAAAAAGTAAAGTGGAAGTACTTAAAATCATTTATTAAATATGATTGTTTACAATAAAAGCCCATCAACTTCCAATACCCAAATTACATAGTTAAAATATATGTCTTGCTCAAAAACAAAGAAGCATAAAAACAAACTGTAGTATTCCCCAATAAAGCAAAGCAAGCCATAGCCATGAGAAATCCAAGCCATACATGAAAGAGCCTTGGAGCTTGGTAAGATCCGAACTAAGCTGTATTCCCACCCTGCGAACCTTGGGGGGGAACGGAAGAAAAAGAGGCAAAACAAAACGGGCCAGTCATAAAGACTGAGTAAGTCCTAGTGACTTTCAGCATAAAAATAGTTAAGGATAATATGGCATGAGTAAACTGAAAGTAAACATAAGCATGATGACAAGATAAGCAAACAGGCAAGATAACTAAGGATAACATGATGTGATTTTTGTCAAGTAACATCGCAAGGTTCCCATCCAAGATACACAAAGTATAATTTCGTAAGATTCCTATAAAGCATATCACGATTCCTCTGCTTCGCCATTAAAAGATTTCTGTGATATCTATTTGCTCTGCACCACCTAACTAGCATATTTATAAGTGTCTTACATGGAATGTTTCGTATTCCTACTAGTACTCCAACTAGTGTCCTCTGTAACAAGGATCCTTACCCCCTACTAGTGTCCCAACTAGTAGCCCGTGTTATATAATAAGGTGATTCCACCCACTACTTAGAAATCATAATACTAGTCTTACGTACCCCTAGCTGACTACATAGGTGCCGCCTACCCCTATCTCCACTAGGTGTAAATCATAATACTAGTCTTACGTACCCCCAGCTGACTACATAGGTGCCGCCTGCCCCTATCTCCACTAGGTGTACCCACCAAACCCCATGCGATCGGCTCCCTAACTCGTAGATACCCGTGCTGGCCCCACAGTGGGGTGTATCACTCCCCTAAAGTGGCAACCCGATACAACTTGAGAATGCACGGCTTATACCTACACGATGCAACAATGTCTTACCTACCAGCTCGGGTCCACACACGCATATGAAACCCGTTGGACTTGCGTTGCCACCGCTAACCCGTTTTGACCTCTTACAATCAAACCCAGTATGCGTGTCCCGTCCTCGACATGGGTCGAGCTCACAAAGATACGTAATGGGCTACTGGTCTGAAAAGGGTCCCCTTGTCTCGACACAAGCTTCCCACCTATGCTTGGTCCCCTCTTGTAATTCTTACTTAACCCCTTCTTATTCATGTCCACTTACATGCTCAAATTTTGGTTAAGTATACACCAGTTATGTCTTACATGTTACCCATATCCCCCATTTAACCCCTACATCATCCTCATGTCTTAATACATGCTTTATCTTGGTTAAGTGCCTATAGGTTATATTTTACATGTCATTCATATTATCCCCAACGTCTGGGTTTAACCAAGCGCCTTGGCTTTATCTTCCATTAGACCCTATGTCTATCCATTAATTATGCGCTTGTGCTACCTCATCAGTCTTATCATTTAACTTGGTTATTTCCATTCATACCAACCTTCAACTTTGCTTACTAATTCAGTTCTTAACTTGTACTATATTAAGTCCATTAATAAGCCCACAACATGTTATTCCTATGATTCATACATTAACCCCCGTTATGGTACAATAACATGTTCTTATTCCATCTTTACAACCAAGTACCCCTTAACTTATAAACACACTGGAGAGAGAATAATTCCCTAAATACCAACCCCGAAGACCGGAATCAACATCAGATTGATACTCAGAGGATTATCCAACCTAACCAATGTTTTGTTCCTTTTTATAATATAACTTATGTCGCCTTCAATTGTAAATTCATTCTTGTCTTTACATATTGCTTAATCTACAATGAAGCACACCTTTCCTTATTACATAAGTTATCTCATCTTATCTATTGTTCCGCCTAACTTACTTTATTCCATAAGTTATCATTCCCACTTAGGCATGTATTAAGATTTACTTAACTCAACCATTCATGTCATAACAGTTAAGTGTCATTAGCCTGGTCATATTACTTAACCCACCCATTCATACCATATTGGTTAAGTGTCATTAGCCTAATCATATTACTTAACCCACCCACTCATACCATATTGGTTAAGTGTCATTAGCCTAACAATATTACTTAACCCACCCACTCATACCATATTGGTTAAGTGTCATTAGCCTAATCATATTACTTAACCCACCCACTCATACCATATTGGTTAAGTGTCATTAGCCTAATCATATTACTTAACTCACCCATTCGTACCATATTGGTTAAGTATCATTAGCCTAATCATATTACTTAACCCACCCATTCATACCATATTGGTTAAGTGTTCTTAGTTTACTTAACTCTATCCACTAGTCTAATTACCATGTTATGTTGGTTAAGTATTACTATTTGTATTTCCATATATCACCCACATGTCACCTACTTAACCCCCATGTCCCACCACATGTTTATCTGGTTAAGTATTTCTTAATTCATTAAGGCCGTAACCCTATAAAGACCTCTCACATTAGACTGACATTTATGGCAGTTGGATTTTCTGGGCAGGTCCGGGCAGTCTTACACCATAAAAGAGTCTAACCTCGTGTCTTTACAACTGTTACGCTTTTAATTTGGGACTAGGACCTCTCACATTGGGCTACCATTTGTGACTACTGGATTCGCCGGGCGGGTCCACGCAGTTTTACGTCACAAATGAGTCCAACCTCGTGTCCTAAGCATTGATTATCGCTTATAATCTTTTACCCCAGTCTTAATAATTTCCTTATTCAAATTATTAATTAATTCCTAATTTAACGATGTCCATAATTGACTCAATTATGTTCATTAATTAATGGTATGCAAAATCATACCAATTTTACCACAATTTATCTTATGCTATTAAAGGCAACTTATCTCAATTTATATTTATCCCTCCTTTAAGGCTATTACATGCCAACTACCAAAAACCCACTTAGGCTTGTTTATATTAGCCCCTTTTCAAGACATAAATTATCATATGTGTTTCAACTACAAATCTCACATAATTAACATATGCCTAAGTTCTAGATTACATGTCCGTTTTACATATGCCTAATTCATACCAAATTTACATATGTTCAGTTCATGCCATTTTATATGTATGCCAATTTTTATGTCAATTTACACATATCAAGTTCTAGCCAAAAATTACATATGCCAATCCCAATTCTTACCATTACCATTTTAATGGCAATACCCAATTATCAAATTTCATATTAATTGCAATAATACCCATATATCCAATTTTCATGTTATGCCATCAATTCCACCAATCACATATATCCAAATAGGTAATATTCCCATACTTTTCCCCGTATTCAATCGTACGCAAAATCGTGGTTTAGGCCTAGATCCGAAATTGATCTAGGTTCATCAAAAGAAAATAAATAAGGGAAAGGTAGAATTTTGCAATAAAACAAGATCAGAGAGAAAACAGCATAAAATCATCATGATAGGCATAAAGATTGGATCTTGATAATGATATTAACATGAATCCAAGAAACTGATTTACAACGACTGAATAGAGCATGAACTAGACATAAGAATGGAGATGAATAAGTCTCAAAACTCAAGGTTCAAAGGTAAATAGGAATAGGTCTGAATTGATAAACATGCTTATATCCAATTACACTTTATTCCATAGCCATATTAAAATTAAGTATTTTAATCTAAAAAGTAACTAGAACTTATATAGCATGGCTAGAGAATTTAAGAACTGAAATCGATGTTGTAGCGTTGTTGATTCATCTCCTTAAATTGTTGTAGAAGTCTTCATCTTTGCATTGGATTGCGTATGAAAGCTTAAGAAGAAGATTAGAGACGGCGGCCATGACCAAGAGGGATTTATTTAGTATAATGGTGGCTAGACATGTTGTAGTGAATTAAGGTTAGGCCTTAGGTTGTATTTATAGATGTAGGAACTCATTTAGGCCCTTAGATCATCCCTATAGTCAATCCGGACCATCAAAACTCATCCCGGGCCTCAAAAATGGGTTCTGGGCCACACCAGGCCGACCAAGTCGACCTGTACAGGAGGGAGGTCGACACTACAGTCGACCTGGGGGGGAGGGGGGGAAGTCGACACTACAGTCGACCTGGGGTCAGTCTGCCTGAAAGTCTGCTGAAATTTGTACAGGCCATAATCTGGTCATACGGACTCCGATTTTCGAAAACTCGGTCTCTATTTCATGTAATATTTCGAGACGAACGCAATGGTGCAACCCATTTCCCTTGATTATTATTTTAAAATTTAATTCTGCCTTGATTCTTGTATTAACATGTTATAAAAATTCGGGTTGTTGCAAGCAGTCTTTTGCTATATGTCCCACAATGCCACAGAAATTGCACTTTCTCTTTTCATGGGTTTTGTTGTTCTTCCCGCCTTTCTTGAAGTCTGTTTTCTTAGCCTGTAAACCCTCTTTCTTTTCTTGAGGCGCTTCCACCTTTTCCTCTTTCTTGCCTTTGTCCTCCTCGTACAGCAGCGCCATGTCCACCAAGCTTCCATAGGTCGCTCCCATGGGTATATGGGTCATTGCAAGGCTGTGTAGAGGTTCATTCAGACCTTTGACAAAGCGAAGGGCCTTCTTGTGTTGGGTGTTTACTAGATCCAGCCCAAATCTGGCCAGTTGATTAAACTGATTAACATACTCCTTGATTGTCATACTTCCTTGTTTAAGAGTTAGGAACTTCTCCATCTGCAGGCTTCTTTCAGCTTGGGAGAGGAATTTCATATCAAACAGCATACTAAAATCTTCCCAAGTCTCCACTGGCCTTTCAGCATGGGTAACTTCCCACCAATACGAAGCTTCATCTTTCAGCAACCACACTGCTAACTGTATCTTTTTCCTGTCGTTAACTTCGAAGATGATGAACAAGTCCTCGGTCTCCTTCAGCCAGTTCCTTGCTACTACAAAGGATTCAGTTCCATAAAAGTCCTTTCCACCCATAGCTTTGAAGTCTCTACATATCTTAGCGAATGTATTTCCACGAGGAGGAGGAGGAGGTGGAGGTACCACTGCAACAGTGGGAGGAGGAATGTCTGCTGGGCCCGCACCATTGGCCCTAGCCTCTAGGTACCTTCGGAACCAGCCGGGTATCGGTACTCCTTCCGAAAGGTTAAGATCTCCAGACATGCTGGAACAAAAAGGAAAGTATTCAAGACAAAGGACAGAGAGATAGTGCATATGGCTTTTGGGGAATTATGCCTTTAAAAAACAACACTTTTTCTTGAAAACAATGCTTCTTTAAACTTCTTTTGAAAATAGTTTAATTTTTTTATCTAGTCTGGTAAATCTATGCTCTGATACCAAGTGAAACACCCCACCCCCCATTAAGGTCACTCACAAAGGGACTGCCTTAACTTTGGTGGAGGTTTGTAAGTAAAAGTCACAGATAAACACAAGTGAGATATATAAACACATATATATATATATAAGCAGCGGAAAACAAACGGACTTTTATTCCATAAAATACTTGTTCATACAAATCATTTCCATAATTGTCTCATAATAACTTACAAAACATTACAACATCATTTCTGTCTTGGTTATTCAATAAAGAAGCATAAAACATGATTAAAACTGCATAAATCCCCATGATTGTATCCAACAGCCATAGCCAAAGAGAGAGTCCAAACCGTACATCTACTATCTTGAAGCTTGCAAAGAGTCTGACTAAGCTGAGTTGTTTCCTCCCTGTGGACTTGGGGGGAAACAGAAGAAAAGAAGATGAAAGAAAATAGGGTCAGACATAAAGCCTGGTAAGTCTAGTGACTCTTCAGTATGAGAATAAGAGTAGGAGCATGATAAGTATAAACCGGAAATATGAGAGTGTCATAAACTAAGACAAACAGTTTAAATCGAATATACAGTCGCACCCCATACTATATCTCGGCACCTACTTATATTGTCTTAACTGGCACCCCATGCTGGAGGTAAAGTGATCCCCTTTTTCTAAAGATCGGCTCCTATTCGCATAATCATCTGTGTCTTACGGCCCCTAAAGATTGTAGATACCTATGCTGGCCCCACCATGGGGTGTATCAAGTCCCATGGTGGCGACCCGACACAAAACTAGAAATGCATAGGTTATACTACTGGTGCCCCCAGTGCCCTATTTGTCTGCTCCGAAGTGTGTGCACGCCCGCACTCCGTTAGAACCCACACTGTTGCACCCACCGCGGTCGCTTTTGACGCTTACAATCAGCCCAGTAATCGTGCCCCACACTGCCTAGTTTCAGGGTACCATGATACCTAATTGGGTTACTACTGAAATGGGTCCCCGTTACTAGGGTTTTCTAGTCAATCATGTTAAGTTGTTAAGTGTCTGTATTTACCTAACCCATCCCATCAATTTCATTAACATGTTGAATTGGTTAAGTGTTTTAGTTAACTTAACCCTACCATCCTGACAGTCTGTTCTTAGCTTTTTAAAGCACCGACCACTCACATTAGACAGGTATTGTTACGGTTACTTGATGTGCCGGTCGGTTCCGGGCAGATTTACACCGTAACTCAGTCTAACCTCGGGTCTTTATTGGGCTCAATGCTTAACCACCCACATTGGATAGGTATTGTTGTGACTACTGGACAGCCGGGCGGGTCCGGGCAGGTTTACATCACAACTCAATCCAACCTCGTGTTAAGCATATTTGAATTTTCTAAATTTACATATTTGTCTTTATTGCTTAATATATGTAAATTTGTCAACAATTAAATGTTGTGGCCCACTTTCCAAGTTTAACATTTTTGGTATAAGAATTTATACCGTTTAAAATGCCACTAATTTTGGCATGTGACAAACATGCCAATTTCATATATTTTTATGTCAAGTTTTACTAATATTCCCAACGTTACCCCGTTTAAACATTAGGCTAACAATCTTAGCCTAATTTTCGTTCGCATAGTTTTTAACATATAGTATTAGGCTAAAAACTTAGTCTAATTTAGTGCACACAAAATTGACATAAGGGAATTCATAAACATGAACATGAAATAGGTGTAAACTTGGCATTTTTGGCATAGTCAATATGAACATCATAGGTGTGAACTTGCAAAATAGTTAACATGAATGTGAACTTGCAACATAGCCTAAATAAACATATATGTGAACTTGCATCGAAATGGGTATCTAACCAAATAGGTGTCACATAAATTAGCATATGATTTAGATAACATAAGCCTAAACTTGTTTTTGGATCTAGGCATAACATCGAACACAACTAGCATATGACAAGAATATGACAATTTCATAATTTTATGACAACGGTGTGAACTAGATCCAATAATATGTCTAACTACAACATGAAACACATATTAAAGTGGATCTTGACATGGATCCAATTTTGAAACTTGCAACTTTCTTACAAACATACTAGCATGTATGTAAACATAATCGTTTAGGCATAAAGGTTCTAGCATATATATATATATACATGAAATCTTAATCACATACAACCTATATAATCACATAAACATGTAGGTGTCGATTATAATACGAACTATACAACTTGCATGTGATTCTATATGTAAAATAGGATCAATATCCATTCAACTATACCACAAACATCACAATCATTACATCGCATATGAATCAACATCGTTGTTATACAATAACACAATTCCATTCGAAATTTACATCGAATCAAGTCTTAATTTTATTCACATCGGAAGAATCACTATACTTACAACGAACGCCAGTCTTGTTTTCTGATTTCTGAGTTCTGAATTTGAATTGCTTTCCTTTGGGAAGACTAATGTTGTTTTGATTATTGTTTGAATCGTGTTATAACTTTGATTTTTGCTTGTCTCTAAGCTTTCTACAAGTGGAGGCTACTCTTGGCCTCCTTCCACCAGCATGACGGCTCTATCTCCAATTTATTTGTGTGAATTTAGGTTTAGACTTAAGTTGTATTTATAGAATTTTAAATTAATTAGAGCCACCGGTGAAGCTAGAGTGAATCCAGACCATCTATCTCAAGAGCAGCCAATCAGAAGGTGACATGTAAGCCCTAGTGACACAACCCAGCTCGGAAATTCGACCAGAAACCCGACCCGGCCAGCCAGGGCCAAACCAGGTCGACTGTGCAGGTCGACCCCCAGGTCGACCCTATGGTCGACCTGGTCACCCAGGTCGACCCCTAGGTCGACCTGGTGCCTGGGCGGGAATTTTCCCGCCCAGCCCAGTTTGGGTCTAAATTCGAAATTTGAACTGAGTTTTGAACCGTTTGAATTTTAATTTGAATTCTGAAACTTCCGGAGGTCATAACTCCTTCATACGGAGTCTGATTCCCGCAAACTCGGACTCAATCTCAAGCAGAATTCCGAGACGAACGCAATGGCATAACCCATTTCCCTTAATTCTATCATTAAGAATTAATTATACTTAAATTTATTAATTTACAGTTAATAGAAAATTCGGGGTGTTACAGACACTAGTTAGGTGGTGCAGAGATAGATATAAAAATCAGAATAACAAGTTAGTAGCGAAGCAGAGGAAGAGTAGGAGCGCATTCAGTTTATCTTGCCTTATCATACCTTATGCTTATCCTATGTTACCTTATTTCTTTGTTATTGTCATGCGTCCAGTTTATTCATGTCATGGTTCTCTTACCAGTTTATATGTTGAATAATCACTGGACTTACCAGACTTATGTCTGACCTAGTTTTGTTTCGCCTCTTTTCTTCCGTTTCCCCCCTAGATTCATAGGGAGGAAATGTTACCACTTAGCTCAGTTTTCTTTTCAAGCTCGAAGATGGTCGATGTTTTTCTTTGGACTCTCTCTTCCACTGCTATGGCTGGTTCATGCTTTATTGGGGAATATCATTATTATTTTTGTGTTTCTTTTACACTTGGAAGTTATTAAATCAAGACAGAAGTTCTATGTAGTAATTTTAAGTGTGATTCGATAAAGTTGTTGTAAAAGCTTGATTGAGTTAAGTTGTTTATATAATGACTTTATTTTCCGTTGCTTTATTTGTCTGTCTTGTAATTTATCTGCATCTTTTACCTATAATGCTCCACCAAAGTTAAGGCATTCCCTTTGTGAGTGACCTTAACGGAGGCGGGGTGTTTCACTTGGTATCAGAGTTGAAGGTTACCAGATCAGATAAATGATTTTAAATAAATTATTTCCAAAACGGTTTTAAAAGAAGAATTTTCAAAAAGAAAAGTTTTGTTTTAAAGCATATTCCCAAAGCCATATGCACTGTCTTTTGATCCTCTGTTTGAGTCCTTGTTTCCTTCTTTCTTGAGTCTCCGGGGCTCCTGGCTTTCTGGGCGGTAACCTCATCGTGGCATGGTTCCGTAGGCTCGATGAGACCACGACACTTGTCAAGGAAAAATAAGTTCTCAACTTCCATCTATAGACGTAGTAGTTTCACCTACGGCTAATTTTCTTTCGAGCTTTGTAGGATTCTCCGTGCGATGGAGGCAGCTTTCGAGAGACTTGTCAACGTGTTACACAAGGATAGTAAAGATGAGACTGAGGGAGTTTGTCTAAGGAGCACAACCCAAGGATGAAGAACCCATGAATATAGACTTAGTTCACAAAGGAGGGGAGGAAATAATAGACAAGAGGAAGTATCTTTATTATGGTATAACGAGTCGTATAATCAAGGACAAGGCAAGAAAAAAGGACAGGATTTTCCGGAAGGCAAGTGCATGCTCTCACTGCCAGCATACCTGAGAGAGAGGTAGTAAAGCATCAGTGGAAGAAGTCTAGTTTTTTCTTTTTGATCATCCTATTAGTACTCTTTTTGATTTTAGCGCTTCACATTCGTTTATATCTGCTTCCATAGTTGAGTCTCTGCACCTTAGTACTTGTATAGTAGAAGATCCCATTATTATCTCAAATCCAATTTGTGGTTCGGCTCATTTATCTTTGGTTTTGAGATGATTATGTTTTCGGGTTTCATGGGCCATGGGTTGATTCTAGGCATGGATTGGTTAGGTAGTAATTGTGAAAGGAGGGTAGTTAGACTTTCGACTTGCCTCGGGATTACCCTCGAGATTTCATGTGATCTTAAGGGATCAATTTTTCTTAGCTACCTAGAATCACTTTATGTATTTATCGACGATTTTCGATCCATTGGAGTAGTCCATGAGTACGCGGATGTTCTGATTAGGTTAGGGATTTTCGCCTAAAACTCTAGCTAGACTTCTGCATATATCTAGTTGACAATGCAAAGCCAGTTATGCGATCAACGATAGTATTGGAGCAAGACTGGCGAGGATAGCCAGAGTTGATTAAGTGCTCAATTGTTTGGTTGTTTTTCTAGTACCATCTCACATAGATCATCCAAATTCGGAGGAGGTATTCCTTGGGTGCTTGTCTGATATTGGTTTAGGCCTTTGGGGCTTGTATTTGAGGAATGTCGAGTTCGACTAGGATGGTTTGCGTGAGAAATAGATGGTTGTGGCAGGCGCCCTAAGTAAGACTGACCTTAAGAAAGGTAAAAAGTACATAGAAACCTTTAGCTTTAGACCCTCAGATTTGTGACATGATGGATAAGCTAAGTAGAAGAGAGACCTCTAATCATCTTAGTATATACACTTGGTATCATTGTTAAAACCTGTTTATCTTGGAAATGTAGTTCGACTACATTGGATACCCTCAAGCATAGTAAGTGATCGAGGTCCTATCTTTACTAGTGAGTTCTGGAAATGGAGGTCAAGAAGCTTCGCAACTATGAAGTTAAATTAGTTAAGTGGAGTGAAGCTCAAGAAGACGCGACGTGGGAGACTAAGGATAAGACATGCGCATCATACCCTTTTTCTTGAGGGTATTTCCTTGATCTCTTTTTCTAGGAGTTGCATGTTTGTTTCTATCTTTTTAGGTATATCCTCTAGGTCATATCTTCAATCCTTAGGTAGAAGCCAATGGATGTAAACAAGTGTTTGAAACATGTTATGATTGATGGTTGCAACTGGTTGTTAGTGGTTGCTCGTGGATGCATATACACACATTAGGCACTAGATCTGCTCAGTCACTTTCATATTGCATATGCATGAGTGAACTTTTATGTATATAGATTGAAACTGGATGTGTTATCATATGTATGTTGCATTTGTATGAATGATTGTGCACTCATGTAGAAGTTATAAAGTACGATTAGGAATAATTGCATACAAGATGGACTCATGGCACTGCCATAATTCGCATTAAGGAGGTCAACTGAATCAGTAAACCGCCTGATTTTGCATTAGATAAGTACATGTACACACACTATGCATATGATCATGAAGCATTAGAAGTCTTTTAAGGACAATGGACGACTGTGTTTGATGGTTGAGTAGATGGACGATTGGATGGTAGGATATACATTCTCCTTAACTTGAAGATTTCGGGGACGAAATCCTTTAAGGAGGGGAGAATGTAACACCCCGTATTTTCTGAGAATATTAAAATAACGAATTAAAGAATAAATAATTACAAATGTGAGGATTAAGGAAAACGGGTTACGCCATTGCGTTCGTCTCGGAATTCTACTTGAGGTAGAGTCCGAGTTTGCATAAATCGGAATCCGTATGAAGGAGTTATGACCTTCAGAAGTTTCAGAATTTAAAATAAACAGCTCAGAATAAAGTTCAGAAAATTAAATACCAAGGCAGGTCGAACTGGGGGTCGACCTACCCCAGGTCTGGTCCCTATATATAGGTCGACCTGGGGGTCGACCTCCCCCTCGGGTCAGATCTGAAATCTGATGTTTTTCTTTGTGTGACGATCTGCTGTGTCATTAGGGCTTGTGTGGCATGTTCTGGTTGGTTCTCTTAGGTTTGAATGGCTTTTATTTGCTCTAGGTTAATCTGACGGCTCCTGTTAAATCAAACTTCTATATAAGCAACCTAAATCTAAACCCTAAGCCACACAAAAATATTCCTAAGACCGTCATGTTGTTAGTACATAGCCTAGAATAGCCGCCATTCTCCTTCAACTAGAAAGCAAGTTAGGAATTGCAAATCAAATCTAACTAGACTAAGAGAATTCAACGTCTACAATAAAGGAGAGCTATTCAGTTTCAGAATACAGATCCCAGAACACAAGACTAGCCTCCTTTTTGTAAGTCCAGTTATCATTTAGACCTAAATGATACTAGAATTGTGACTAAATAACTGGATGTAGAACAATGCCCTATGTTTCCTATCCTTTTTGTTAAACTGAATCGATTAAGACTATGACTCTTATCCTGATTAAGTTTGTTGCCATGTTGTATGTGATTTAATGATAAATGTTAAATGCTTGGCAATGAATTCATATGTTGAATAAATTGGCGATGACATATTATTGTATAATTTGGCAATGACATATCATGTTGTGTAATTTGGCGATGACATAACATGTTGTATAATTTTGGCGGTGACATATCATGATGACACCTATATGTTGTATGTCAATTTGGGAATTTTGCTATGTTTATTGAATCATGCAAGTTGTTTAGTTCTATGTTTATTGAATCATGCAAGTTGTTCAGATCTACATTTAGATCTATGTTTATTGAATCATGCAAGTTGTTTAGATCTATGTTTGTTGAATTATGCAAGTTATTTAGATCTACATTTAGATCTATGCTTATTAAATTATGCAAGTTATTAAGCTTAGACATGTATTATGTTTAGATCTACATTTAGATCTATGCTTATTGAATCATGCAAGTTGTTAGGCTAAGACATATATTATGATTAGATTCACATTTAGATCTATGAAGAGTGGATCAAAAATTAAAGTATACATTCACATGTCTAGTTGAACTTGTGCAATTCTATATGCTTAAGGTTTATGTTCATTGGACCCAAAATAAAAGTTTGCATTTACATGCCTAGTTGGATTTGGCTAATTTCGTATTTTTAGGACCCATGTTAATTAGATCAAAAAATGCAAGTTCACCTTTATATAACTAATTGGAATTGTGTAGTTCTATGTAAACTCCCATCCATATGTATATGGTTCATGTTGATTAGGTTCAAAATTGCAAGTTCATAATTAAATATATATTTATTCTATGCCAAATTTATGTGACATATGTTGGATCCATATTATGCTTGTCTTGAATGCTACGTGTCTCTTCCTTTTCCCCTCTTGATTTTGAGTTAGGCTAAATTGCGAAGCCTAACATTCTATGAAATTTATGCGAACGTTTAGCGGGGATAACGTTGGGAAAAACATGAAGTTACATGTTATTGGCATATTTTAAATGATTAGTGGCATTGAAATGGTATAATTTATATACCTAAAATTATGAACATGATTTAGAGAGAAATTGGGCATGACTTGAAAGACAATAATTTACATATAAATATAGAAGGTAAATATGTAAATTTAGAAAAGACAAATATGCCTAACCTGAGGTTAGATTGAGTTACGGTGTAAGATTGCCCGGAACCGCCCAGCACATCCAGCCACTGTAACAATATATATCTAATATGAGAGGTTAGTGCATCAAGCCCAAAAGAACCCGAGGTTAGACTGAGTTGCGGTGTAAAACTGCCCAGAACCGCCAGGCACATCCAGTAACCGCAACAATACCTGTCTAATGTGAGTGGTTGGTGCTTTAATGAATTAAAGCTAAAACAGGAATGGTAGGGTTAAGTTAATTAAGGTAACACTTAACCAATATAACAAGATGAATGACTAGGGTTAAGTTAATAGGAAACACTTAACCAGTATAGCATGATGAATGGGTAGGATTAAGTAATAAGAAACACTTAACCAATATAACTTGATTTGTGGTTAGGTTAAGTTAAAACAAGAGGACAACACTTAACCAATATAACTAGATATGTGGTGGGATTAAGTTAACACAAGAAGGCAACACTTAACCAAAGTAACATGACAAGTAGGTAGGTTAAGTTAACTTGAATTGATTGATGACACTTAACCAATACAACATGATGAACCCGTGGGGTTAAGTTAACTTGAATTGATTGATGACACTTAACTAATACAACATGATGAACACATGGGGTTAAGTTAACAAGAAAACACTTAACCAATATAACTTGATGAACAGAAAGGGTTAAGTAAATAAGGAACACTTAATCAACATGACAAGATGAATGTGAGGGTTAAGTACATATCGGGTTGGTGGGTAATATTAGTAAATATAGGCCCACAAAACTTAACCTTTAAATAAACATGCTTGAATCGATGAGAGGGTTAAGTACATCTCGTGTTGGTGGGTAATATTTGTAAATATAGGCCCACAAACTTAACCGTTAAATAAACATACTTGGATCGATGGGAGGGTTAAGTACATCTCGTGTAGGTAGGTAATATAAGTACATATAGGCCCACAAACTTAACCGTTAAGTAAACATGCTAGAACTGGTGGGAGGGTTAAGTACATTTCGTGTAGGTGGGTAATATTTGTATATATAGGCCTAAGAACTTAACCAACGGGAAACCCTAATAACGAGGATCCATTTCAGCAGTAACCCACATAGATATATCATGGTACCTTGAAACTAGGCAGGGTGGGGCACGATTACTGGGCTGATTATAAGCGGTCAAAACAGCGACAAGGGGTACGTTAGTGTAGGTTTCGACGGTTTACGGGCGTGCACGTACTCCAGAGTGGGGAAAAGCAGGCACTGGGTACCAATAGTTATAAACTCTGCATCTTGAATCGTGTCGGGTCGTCGTCGTAAGGATTGATACACCTTATGGTGGGACCAGTACAGGGTATCTACACGCAAGAGAGGGCCGATTGACACAGACACATGGAACGTTAATCCAAGTAAGGAGCCGATTGATAGAGAAGTAAGGGTACATCTAACATGTTCATGGCAATTAGGCTGATTGGGGTGGAATCCTCACGATAGATGTACACCTGAAGGCTACCACAATTACGGGGATTGGGATCATGTTATCATTTTATAAAGATTTCTAGTTGGGACACTAGTTAGGTGGTGCAGAGATAGATATAAAAATCAGAATAAAAAGGTAAAAGCGAAGCAGAGAAAGAGTAGGAGCACATTCATTTTATCTTGCCTTATCATACCTTATGTTTATCCTATGTTACCTTATTTCTTTGTTATTATCCTACATCCAGTTTATTCATGTCATGGTTCTCTTACCAGTTTATATGCTGAATAATCATTGGACTTACCAGACTTATGTCTGACCTAGTTTTGTTTCGCCTCTTTTCTTCCTTCCCCCCCTAGGTTCACATGGAGGAAACGTTACCACTTAGCTCAGTTTTCTTTTCAAGCTCGAAGATGGTCGATGTTTTGCTTTGGACTCTCTCTTCCATTGCTATGGATGGTTCATGCTTTATTGGGGAATACCATTGTTATTTTTGTGTTTCTTTTACACTTGGAAGTTATTAAATCAAGACAGAAGTTCTATGTATTACTTTTAAGTGTGATTTGAGAAAGTTGTTGTAAAAGCTTGACTGAATTAAGTTGTTTATAAAATGACTTTATTTTCCGCTACTTTATTTATTTGTCTTGTAATTTATCTGCATCTTTTACCTATAATGCTCCACCGAAGTTAAGGCATTCCCTTCGTGAGTGACCTTAATGGAGGCAGGGTGTTTCATGGTCCGATACCTTGCCAGTTGGAATATATTACACAATAAGCGCCTGTGTTGGTTGATTATATATTATGTATGTGAAACGTGAGATGAAAGCATTCCACTAGATGATTATTTAGTGGTGGATTGATCGACACTATTATAATATCAAAAGAGTTTTGATATAAAGATTATCGTCTCTTTCAAAAATACTTTGAAAGTTAACTAAAGAGTCTGTGGTGGTTGATTATATATTATGTATGTGAAACGTGAGATGAAAGCATTCTACTAGATGATTATTTAGTTGTGGATTGATAGACACTATTATAATATCAAAAGATTTTTGATATAAAGATTATCGTCTCTTTCAAAAAGACTTTGAAAGTTAAATAAAGAGTTTTGGATTCTCATAAGGTAACAACTTGTTCCGTGTTATACAGTGCGGTCTTATGAGATATCATTATTTTCTCAAACTGTTTCAAATTGTTTACTCACACCAGTCCCATGACTGAACCAGAGTTCATTTTGTTCTGTTTTCCCTAAACTCTTGGGTGCCCAATTTTGTATGGGCAGTCAAGTAGTCGGGATTTTTCAGATATACTTCGAGAGATGGAGCAGGAGGCTTTAGGATTATATAGCTATTGTTTATTTCCGCTGTGGTGTAAGTGTTATACTCAAATGGCAGATTTGTATTTCCAAGTTATGTTGTATACTATATTTTATTCGTTAAAATTGTGAGATTCGTGTTACTCTGGTTCTGTTATTATGTTCTTCTCCTTCTTCTATTCTAATTTTCTATCTTATCTATTCTCACCCTCTAATTTCTTTCTATTAATGATCTGGAATGTCGATGCCTGAATAATTGACATGGGTTTTATGTTGATTTTCTGGGTCGAAAATTCTGGTTCATTACACTTTATATCAAAACTCTTTGGATATTATAATAGTGTTTATCAACCACAACTAAATAATCATCTCGAAGAATGCTTTCATCTAATGCCCGACATATACAATATACAATCAAAACCGCGAGCACCTATTAGATAACGAATTTCCAAATATGACAAGGAATGGAACCACCTTCCGATAGTGTATCTCTAGAGGGTAATACACTAAGTTCAACAAGAACATCTTGTAACCCGGCCACACATGACCGACTACTCATTTCTCTTGTGTGTATCTAATGTATATCACCGACGGTTGGGATGAACAATGTGAAGACCCCAAACCCCGTACTGACGGTGGCAAGGGTAATTTTTGGAATATAACACAGAAACAGATAATAGAAGAACATAATTAAAATAAATACACCAGATAATGCACAATAGAATATACTGGATAAACGTAATCATCAGAGTTACACAGTATACGGGATCATACATAGTACAAATACAGTTCAACTATACATAAATGTCTATAGCGGAAACAAACATAATATGTACAACAGGAGCTGAACAGCATAAAAAGAGATAAATGATAGGATCCATCTTCAGCTCCAGCTATCCAGAGAAATCCAGCTAAAACCTGAATACAAGGCTGCCCATGTAGAAAAAGGGGCACCGGAGTTTGAAAGTGAAACAAACTACGAGTCAGTCATGGGACAGGTATGAGAAATCTACTTAACACATCATACAATTGGCTAATCACAGGACCACGCCACTTTCGCCGAACGGGTTTACTCCATTGGATTGCCGGTGCTTTAAAATAATTAAATCTTTTAAACATCGCAATGCTTTTTATAAAATGAAGCCATTATAAGACTCAGTTCCGATCACACAATGCAACGCAAGCCGGAGGATAGAGTTTTTACCTTATAACGGCCAAAGTATGCTTGATACGAATAAAACAAAAGCATTTGACATTATTACTAGTGTTTATATGTTTCAAAAGCAATTTCGAATCATTAGTATCAATCATAGACGGCATTAATGCCCCATACCACTATGTCGCCATATATAGGTATACAATCAAAACCGCACGGGTTCGTATTTGGAAATTGGATTTCCATCATGAACCAAGGCAAAAGATAGTTCTTACCAACTTCGAGACTGCCTAGCCCGAGCCTCAGGAACAGCCGCAACTACCCCTTGGAGCGACAGGGCCGGTCCGCCGATGTGGATTAAAAATTCCTGAACACTGCGTTTCCCCGCCCTTTGGGGCGTAAACGAGCCAACGAATGACTCCATCGGTCCCGGATCGACCGATATAACTGAGGCACCTCGCAACATCAACAACCACATAGGTGAAAATAATATAAATGTCAGCCAGTTTAAGCACTGACACCACCTCTAGCTAGGAAGAAATGCATGTCCTCCCTGAGGTCCTCTCCCGTTTCTGGTTCATACCGGGGTGTGAGGCTCGCGAATTCACATTATACACAAAGCTACGCCACAAAGGCGGTGCTTTGATCATCAACCACAAGACTTTGCTTTTCAACAGAAGCCTCGATCACTGCATCTTAGCATGTCACACAGGCAATTCACACCATGCAACTGATGGCTATCAATCACACAGAATGAATTCGAATGTCAGATACACAATCCATTTGCAAGTCCGTTCTGGTTCTGAACGAAACCGGAGGCACTATATACCTCGCATATCCATCGATCTCCACGTACGTCTGGATGATCACCACTAATTATCCATATTTCGGGATGCCTCCCAATCAGGACGTCAGTTACCATCCAAACGAGGTGAAGATCGGTCTTCAACCAACGTCTTCATCTTTGACTTCTTATCATCGATTCAGATATTCAGAATGGGATAAACCCGGTCTTTCTGAACAACTCGTGTATATATTAAACAAGTGCTACAAAAACACAACATACGCCTTATTCCAATTCATTAGTCACTAACCGTAAATCAGTAAGAGAACAATTTCCCAAATATTAACCCCGAAGGCCGAAACCAACATCAGATCAACACCCAAGAAACCATTCGACTTAGCCAACCTTCAGTTAGTTTCTAAATTTCACATCCATATCGTTTATAATATTTTATAACGATTTATCGCTATTTTTATTTACTTTAAAATAGCCAATTTATTCAAATGACGCTTCGGGCCATAACGCGGCCATGGCGCTGTTTTTCTTTAGATTTGATTTACACATATCTGAAAATCTAACCGTTGGATCTTCACAAAAATTACATCATTAGAAAGATCTTTTCAAAACGAATCCAACAGTTCTAGTTTCGGGAAAATCCGACGGACGGATCTCCCGGTATAATCGTTGGAAGTTTCGATTTCAAATACGAACTGCAGCGTCGTTATTCGATTTAATATAATTATATATATATATATATAATCGATTCTGGCGCTGTTTTTCTTCAGATTTGAATTAAACATTCCAGACAATCCAATCGTTGGATCTTTGCAAAGTTAGTGTCGTTGGAAAGATATTTCCAAAGCGAACCCAACGGTTTCGGTTTCGGGAAAATCCGATGGTCGGATCTCCCGCACTAATTGTTTGAAATTACGGTTTCAAAACACGAACTGCAGCTTCGTTATTCGATTCATTTTAATTATATATATATATATATAAATATAATCGATTCTTCGATTTCAAAACCATATTCATTTCATAAATTTGATAATAATGATATTTTTATCAAACTAACTTCTATTTCAACACTTCACTATTTTTAACAATTCATGTATATAATAAAAATATGATTTTTATTGTTAAACAATTTATTTCAAAACACGACTATTTTATATAGTTCATATAGATGGTAAAAATATGATTTTTATTATAAAACAATTTATTTCAAAACACGACTATTTTATATAGTTCATATAGATGGTAAAAATATGATTTTTATTATAAAACAATTTATTTCTAAACACGAATACCATTCAACACATGAATTTCTATTCAACGAATGAATTTCAATTCAACACATGAAGGTTTTCTATATTTTATATATATAGATAAAAAGGTGATTTTTATAATTAAAACACGAATACCATTCAACACATGAATTTCTATTCAACGAATGAATTTCAATTCAACACATGAAGGTTTTCTATATTTTATATATATAGATAAAAAGGTGATTTTTATTGCAAAACAATGTATTTCAAACATGAATGTCCATCAATAGATGAATTTCTATTCAACACACGAATAGAGTTTCAACACATGAAAATAATTCTAACACATGAATATTATTCAAAATTTCGGCAGCATAACGGCAGGGTAGTTAAAACCGGGGCCGTCCCTAGTACGGCTCCTCGCTCTACCATAAAGCCTCGCAGCTTTTGACAATGGGGAATCATGCATCTAGTTCGCACGCAGGCGGCATGTATATATTTTTCATTTCCACAAACTAATCCTATGGGGTTTCAACCAAATATTTCTCAACCACAAACGGGTATTTTTCAACCACTATCAATCAATTTCAACCACAAACAATTATATCAACCATTCGCTATCAACCAATTTTCACACCAATCACAATCAATAAATATCGTCCATGGTTTGTGGATGAGGGGCGTACATATATATATATATATATGTATATATATATATATTATATAAGCATTTCACTTCTATTTCAACACATATATAATTTTTACAATGCATATATAACTTATACATCGAACGTACAATCTATACAACGCTTATACATGAGGTGTACAACGCTTATACAGGTCATACATTGACTATATAATTTATACATCGTCGTTTTCCATATCATTTATAATTTAGAAATCTCACATTAGGTTCCACTCCACCAAAAATAGCAGAAGGCTCAGAAAAATATGTGGTCTCTTCTAGAATGTAGAAGACGTCCACACGAGTCCACTGTCTCTTGTTTCATTGAATTTCGTCAAGAAACGAAAAAGATATGATTTTTACAGTGAAATAAAAAACCGCAGCGCTTTAAAATGCTATAATATAGTTTAAATTATTTACAGCTGTACCTCAGATGAATTCTTCAAAACTAGGTTTAGCTTTTTCTCGAAATCCATGTAGTTTGGACCCGATCAGCCTGCGCCACCTGGAAGAGGGTCGAGAGGCGCCTGAACGGGGGGTGGAGCGGTCGAACTCGGTGGCAGATCGGAGCTCCAGCGGTGCTTAGAAGGGCGCGACTTTCGAGGGGAATATCTCGTCGACGGCGCAACGATAGGGGATGCTCGAGGTATGGATTTGAAGAGCTCGACGAGGGCTACAAAATCCTCAATTGGGTCGAGGTCTAATGGTGCGTGTAGGAGGAGGAATCGAGGGAGGAAAGATTGAATGCAATCCGCCGTGCGTCGATGAACATATGGGAGAGAGAAAGACTATGTGGCCCAATGAATTTTTTTATTTTATTTATATATTTTTAAATTTCCAAAATACCCTCTTTCACTACGAACCCCAATCCAGACCCAACGACTGTCGTCCCTAGCGTTGTACCCTCATTCAGAACACAATGGGATATGTTTCGAAGGCCCATTAGAATGTTTAAATCATTTTTCATTCAAATTAAAATATAAAACATTCAATATTTAATTTGAACATACATTTCAATTTGCTGGGGCCACATACTGATTCGAAAAATTACAGAAAAATAAATCTGGCTATGTCTTGACGATACGGTCCCAACAAAACTAGTTTCGTTGAATTCTAAGACCGTTTGCAAAAAGGCCCATTTCTGGTCGATCCAATTTAACTGTAATTGACCAAAACACGTTTTCCTTTGCCACGCTCACATACTAGCTTCAAAAATTATGAAATTTGAAACCTAGCAATAGTTTAACATCCCGGATCTAACAAAAGCGGTTTCGTCAAATTCCGAGGTCGTTTGCAAAATGGCCAATTTCATGGGCTATATAAATTCCATAGCGACATTTCTAAAAATTCATTTGGCCTTAACTTTTGCTTTCCGCTATGAAACTTCAATTTTTTTGATTCGTTAGAAAGGTATTCACAAACAGATTTTTTTTTGGTTTCACTCAATTCCGTTTTGTTTTGCACCCGGTACAGTCAATCGAAGTTTAAATTCAAATTTTGAAACTACCGCGCCATTTCAGGCCTTGTTTATAATTCAAAGTAATTATATTTATTTTCAACTGTCGATTCAAACTTACTTTTCATCGTTATTATTTAAAATATTTATTTTAAATATTTAAAATCCACTATTTTAGCCAATTTAAAATTTTTAAATTGGTTCAGATTTTCCGGGTCGTTACAAACAACCTTTTTCCCGAATGGGACAACATCAAATAGAATAAAGAAGTAAATGAATTTTTTCTAGATAGATGATAATACTCCCTAATTGGGAGCTACTCACTTAGCCATCATGCCTGCCGATTTTTGTCATTTCCCGGTTGTTGAGGCCTGAGGATTCAATTACTTACCTTTCATTGATAGCACAATCACTTTGAATGCCACATTGTCAGATCCGTTATTCACTAATTGATTTGAACAAAGATATCTTGGATATTATGCTAAGAGAATAAATTCTCCGCCACTAGATGTATATTTGTACAGACCAACATATGTGATCGCTGAAAATACTCTGTCATACATTCGTCCGTACACGTTTGTTCTGGGACTGAAAGAAACCGAAGGCATCATTTCCATTAATCCATCTTAGGCAATTTCCACCTAGGATTAACAGAAAAATCCTTTGCACTTTACTCTGTCTTCGGTTGTCTTTATATAATCTGATTCACAACGCTACTGCCACCACGGAGTGGTTCCCGGATTGTAACGTCCCGTATTTTTGGTCATCATATATTTAATATATTTTATTTTATTAAATATTAATTTGAAATTCTAAATGGATTTTAACATATAATTCATTTATAAAACGAAGGTTGACGTATATTTATATAATTCGAACTCATAAATGTTGCAGTATTTCATAATTTACGATTTGAAATTCATGTATATCGGTACAAATATAAAGCGCTGAATGACAGCTGACGATGAAATTAAATAATCATATGAAATAGAACATTCAAATCAATGCGTTGCTTACCTTATGATGAGGCACGTGCTTTGCACACGGGAAAATTGTTTGATATACAATATGGGTGTCAGAAATGATTTATTTTTCAAACGACCTCCGTTTTCGACAAGATAAATTTTATTTGAATACGTATTGCTAATTATGGCTAGATTTACAGTTCGGAGCCAATTTGGAGCTGTTTTATCTGAGTGTGCCAGTGCGAAATTAACGGTTAACGTAAACTAGCGGCAAAATTTAAATAACCGGGAAAGCAAAACATACCGAATGAAAGCAAAATATATAAATAAAGAAAATATAAATTAATATTTAAACTTTACAGCCAAGTCATGAAGTATAACCTACCCTAGTTATTTCCTTACCCAATATCCATCATCTATAGACCAAAGGGGCACAATACCCTCTAAGCAAATGGGAACAATGCAGACCTAAGAGGAAGTACCAAGATATATCTTCCATATCTCTTAGTTTCTAAGGAAGAAATGAATATCACAAGTCGACCCTATTTACTTCATCCCTAAGTTTATCATGCATATCTACGAATGAGAGTGCAGCTACCTATAACCTAACCCATGTACTTACTGCATGAATTTTCTAATCCATCTCTATCACAATGATACCAACATACAGAAAAAAATAAAGGAATGGAAAACACAACGCCTAGCTATCGTTCATGTTGTAAACCTATCTATGTCTGCACCTTGGTATTTTGCAAGAAATAGCACATGGCAACTCTGAAATATAACACCCTATATAACGTGATGGCTACACTCCTACTCAAGTAATCGCGGTTATCTCTTCTTTTCATCTTGTATTTTTCACCTTTACTATCACAATCTTTCCCATCAACAGTCCTACCTATCCCATTTTTTCTTCATGCCTATAATCCCTACATGTACGTATTGAAATGAAATCGATCCTATCCCCTTAAATCCTCTGCTATATATATATCTCTTTTCTTCTGTTTGCAACAACAAGACTTAACAAGAAAATATAGACCAGAACAGAACTCCTCTTTTAAACACACAACTTCATTTTGAACAAAACAGAGAAGTGAAGTTATAATTTTTAACTTGCGCGTGAATAGGAGAGTGGCTGGGCTCAGATGAGATCGGAAGAGGGAGGGCCCGGAGATGAGGGCTGCGTTGATGCTCAGGGAGTTTGAAAGCGGTAGCAGACCGGAGCAGTGGCATTTGTTGAAGATGAGGTTATGGGTATTTTCGAACTGGTAAGTAGAATGAAAATGGGAAGTGGGAATAAATTGCATGCGTTAAAAGGATACAAGGAGGAGTCTGCGGGCCCTAATGGGTTCAGGTATACAGCAGTCAAGATTTGCGTGTGGGCGTATTAAACATAAGTGGGGAAAGGGAGAGTTGCGTAAGGATGATTTGGAAAGAGGTATGGGATCTTGGCTCAAGGAGAAGGACGTGGAGACTGTTCGGTGGGGTTTAAACAACAAATAGAAGGAATTTTGGAAACATTTTTCGTGGAGTTTACAGATGGGATGGGAACGATGCAGCATGTGATGGGCGGAGTTGTTCACTGAAATGGTGTTGTCAACATTATGGCAGTAGTTTACGAGGAGAGGAGAGAAGAGTATACGCGGTAGGAAGTCAGTAGTTACAAAGAATGGTGATGGTCTGATGAATGGGTAGGTTGTGCTGCGGTGATGTATCAGAACTGGAAGGGGTTGGATCGAATAGCAGGAGGCGAGGGTTGTTTGCATGAAAAGGTGAGGTGGAGTTGCTGTTTCAACGTGGGAAGAAGACATTGAATAGTGGGAAGAAAATGCATAGCCTGGGGTATATTCCCGTTGTGCCAAATCCCCTGTTAACGAGCCTAATTAAGGTATAATGTTTATAATCGCATTTAGTTTACTTAATTGAGTTATATATATTTAATGAAAGGAAAGTTAAACAGTAGTTTATGCCTGGAAAGTATTATATGTTATGCCTAGTTTTGGTTATAATATGCCAAATAATATTATGTTGTGCATAATCACTGATTAGTGTTAACCATGCCTAAGCTTTATACATTAATATGCCAAATAAATACGTTTTGCCCAGTTAAGTTCTTAATCGTGACCAAATATATGAAGTGTATATCAAACAAGTATAAACATGGCATAATGTATCAGGTAGTTTTGTTACAAACTAAATATGCTTAGGATTAAAACGGGACAACTATATCTTACACGTATAATTAGTAACTAATTAGGATTTAATTAAAATTTTAATTATTTAAATTTAGACTATAACCTATATATATAATGTGTCCGTATATAAACAATTTTGGAACAAAACCAGTGACGTTGGGTCCGTATCAACGAGTGAAATATTATGGAATTGGAATGGAAGGACTTGAACGCAGCTGGAAGCTTATTAAACGAACCATTTTAACGATGAATGAAAACCAATGTGAGTCTAACTCACTTAGTTTTATCCTACTTGTATTTTATATAAGCTGGGTTTAAACATTTGTGTGCCATGATTGTTAATTGGTTGATGGATGTTTGGAGTGCTGTTATTATTTGATGGTTGAACATTATATCCGTTATTGAAATAAAATGATATTGTTCAAATAGCGTATTTGGATGCAGAAAAAACAGGTTGGAGGGATCCAACTGGATTCCTCAAATTTATTGTTCATTTTCATATTGCAATTATATGAACTGTTTAACTGATATGATTATCATGATTACTGGTTGTTGAATCTAAATTCAATGGTTGTATAATTTTAACCAATAGGCAGTATTGGTTGAGTAATTGGCAGCAGTTAGCCTAAAAATCAAATCGTTTTATAAATGATGATTTACTGTCAAGTGAATTGACGATAACAAAATTATAAAATTATTTTATAACTGAAGATAGTTTTTCGAAATCTATTTAATTAAAAGCTTAATAAGAGAAATTAAGGTTTACAATTTATTTATATAAGTTTATTAAGTATTATTAAGTAGTTTTACAAATCAAATGGGAATTATAAGAAGACGAGAAGAAAGTAACGCATTGGTTAAAGGTTGGAATAACTGTTTTCAAAAGACAATTAAATGAGACTAATTAAATTAATTATATTATTAATTAATTTAAAAGAAGGACAAATTGAAGTTGATTAACGAGGTAGTCATGGTTTAAGTTGACAAGTCGACTAATTTAATTGGAATTGTTTATTTGATTGATTTGTTTTGAATTAATCTAATGAAATAGATTAATGAATATTGTTTTAATTCGATAAGATTTTAAGAGGGATTTACTATTTATTTAGCGAATAAAGAACTACCATTTCTATGGTGGTTAACAAAAAGTTAATTATTTTAGTTAATAATAATTTAAGGAGTTAATGTTAAGTGGAATCCTTTGAAGTAAGAAATCAAAGTTAATATTGAAATATAGTTGGATGTTGAGAAGAGTTTATATAAAAACCAAGTTTTATAACAAAGTTATAAAAAGGATATTTAGCCGGGGCGATAGTTTAAAATATATTTAATGTTAAAATTAAGGAAAAAGGGGAAAGGGGAAAAGGGTTTATATTAAACCAAAGTCGAATGAATGGGGCTTATAAAAGAAGTGTGAGGCTAAAACATTAAGAATTTAATTAACGTTACTTAATGATGGAATTGAAACAAGATTTTCAAAGTGGAAAATGGTTGAGTTAGAATAATATGGGATTGATAATGGGTTAAGATAAGAATTAGAGCCTAACTGGAGATTGGTTGAGTTGAATGATTTTCTTAGCATCAATCTGATGTTGATTTCGGTCTTCGGGGTTGATGCTTGGGAAGTTGTTCACTTACCAATTTATGGTTAAGAGCTAATGATTTTTGAAGGGTAGAAATACTGTTATAACTAATATTTTGAGATAATAATTGAATATAAGATGTTATTCCCAAATATCAAAATGAAATGGTTTTGAGGATATTATTAGGAAGTGAATAACGTGTTTTAAATTATAAAGATTCAGAAATTGAATTAATCATTTGATAATTATTAGAAGGGCCAAATGTTGTTGAGTACTTAATTATTGAATTATTTTGTTTTCATGATGATTGAATGCTTGTTTATTTGATAGATAAATAACCGACTATCAAATCTGTCCAATACGATTGTTGGTACGGAAAGACCTGAATCGAATGTATACTTGGAAACTATTCCGAACCAACAAACACGAAACCGTAGAAGTTGAAGATTGAAGATGGAGCGGTTGAAGACCGTGGTTCATAAACGGAAGGGATATATGATAAATTACTCTGGATTGCAACAGAATATTTTGATGGTAATACTGTAATAACCCAAAAAATCTGAACCAATTTAAAATTTTTATTTTGGCTATTTTTTTGAATTTTGAATAGTTAAAATAATTTATTTTAAATAATAACGATTAAAAATTTATTTTAATCAAAGTTAGAATGAATATAATTATTTTAATTTCAAAAGGAATTGGAAATAGCATAGTAGTTTGAAAATTCAAAACTAAACTTTGGCTAAATGTATAGGATCCAAATTTAACGGATTTTAGTGAAACCAAAAATATCTAAATCTGTTCAATAATATCTTTCGAACGAATCTGAAAAATCGAAATGTCATAGCGGGAATCAAAAGTTATGGTCAGTTGAATATTCAGAATAGTCGCTATAGTATAATTTATAGCCCGTATAAAAGGCCATTTTTCAAATGACCTCCGTTTTCGATGAAACCACTTTTGCCGGATCCGGAATGTCAAATGATTACTAAGTTTAATTTTCCAAAATTTTTGAAATCAATATGTAAGCGTGGCAAAATAAAATGTGTTCTGTCAATTGTAGTCAAATTTAATCGATTTGAAAATAGCCATTTTTCTAACAGTCTCGGAATTCGACGACATTAATTTTGTTAGGACTGTATCGTCAAAACAAAGCCAGAAATAGTTTTTTTGGAATTTTTATAGTCCGTATGTGGCTCCGGTGAATTTAAATATACGATCAAATTAATTTAATAAAGGATTTAAATTTTAAATTAAATAATTCAGGCCACAAACAGTCGTTTGGGCTAACGGGACCTTGCCCATTAATTCCGAAACAGGGGTAATTAGGTGGGGGCAACCCCTGTTGGATTGAAATTGGATTTGTTTAGGACTTATGGATTTTTTTTGTAAAATTTCCAATTAAAATATTATAAATATTCACAAAATTCACTTAAAAACCCTAATTTCATAACCAGCCGCCGCCCCATTAACCCATGGCTGAAATGCTCCTATCTTCTCTACTCTATTTCTCTCAATCCACCACGAATTAGACCTCACTCCTTTAGACATTATCAAAGAGATTTTGTGATATCTATATATTTCCATTAGACAGGTGTGAGAACCAAAACTTATCTATATAGCTAGAACACATTGTTGTGATTGGCATAAAAAAAACATGACTTTTTGTATATATATTAAAATTATGAATTCGAAACTCTAATCCACTAATTGATTGATGTTTGTGTTGTTTGTTTATTTGTTTGATAAATTTTGAACCATTATGCCTAATTGCATCAAATATTGAATTGTATTGAAAATTAGTCGTATTTGCTTGCATATACATATACTTATATTGAACAGGTCATAGCAAGGAGGCTAGAGCAGAGAATAAAATTTGTTTGCCCGACAAATAGGTACATGTTTACTATAATTTACTGTTTTGTTTGGGTGATGATGATTTTATGGGTCTATTGGCTAGCCGCTTGGCGTTTTCTTTTTCTTTTTGAGATCAGAAGGCCTATATGGCAATTTCGGGATTTTCCCGTGGCTCCCGGTGCAGGGGAGGTTATGGCGAAATTTTTCGAAAATTTAGGGTGTTAGCCAAATTTTTGAAAATTTGAAAATTCTCAGAAACTGAAAAGTTGGAGAATGGAAGCCGGATCGAACGTAGAGTTGATTAATCAAACCACTTCAGACTTTGTTCCTTTTCGGGGACGAAAAGTTTTAAGTGGGGGAGATTGTAATAACCCGGAAATTCTGAACCAGTTTAAAATTTTTATTTTGGCAATTTTAGCGAATTTTGAATATTTAAAATAGATTATTTTAAATAATATCGACGAGAAATTTATTTTGAATATAATTCGAACGTATATATTATACGCGTCGTCGTTAGAATATAAATATTTATATATAATTATAAAAGGAATTGAAAATGGCGCGGTAGTTCGATAATTCAATTTCAAACTTCAATTGAACATACCGGGTGCAAAACAATCCGGATTTTAGTGAAACCAAAAACATTAGGATCTAATTTATGATATCTTTCCAACGAATCCGACAAATCAAAATTTCATAGCGGGAATCAAAAGATATGTCCAGTTGAAAATTCTGAATAGTCGCTATGGAATTCAGGCCCTTAAAAATAGACATTTTGCAAACGACCTCGGATTTCGACGAAACTAGTTTTGTTGGGTCCGTGATGTCAAATTATTGCTAGGTTTCAAATTTCATAATTTTTCGATTCAATATGTGAGCGTGGCATAGGAAAACGCGTTTGACCAATTTCAGTTGATTTTAATCGACTGGAAAATGGCCATTTTTCAAATGGTCTCGGAATTCGACGAAACTAGTTTTGTTAGGACCGTATCGTCAATACGAAGCTAGAAAATATTTTTCTGCAATTTGTAGAGTTAGTATGTGACCCCAGTAAATTGAAATGCGCGTTCAAATTCAATATATAGAGATATATGTTGATTTTGAAGAAAACAGATCGAAACGATCGAATCAGCTTACGATGCTTATCCCATTGTGTTCGAAATGGGGGTAAAACGCTATGGACGACAGGCGGTGGACCTCGTTTAGAGGTCGTATGTAAAAGTCAACTCTTTAGAAATTAAATAATTAAAAAAATTAAAAAAATTAAAAAACCTCTCCCTCCCCCTTAAATCGTTCTGCCCCCCCCCTTTACTCTCCTTCTCTCTCCCCGATTCAACCGTAGAAAAAAAAAAGCATCGATCCTGCTCCTCCATGTCGCGAGCAGGCGCCTCCGCGCTAGGGCCACCGCGCCGCCTCGATGGAAGCCCGACCTCCGCCACTTCCTCCACTGCACCGACACCTTTCTTCTCTCCTCCTCCACCGTTCTGAAAAACCCCAATCCGCGAAGAAACCCTAGCCACTTCCCATTTAGACCAGCGCCGCCCTCCCCTTAGTCAACTCCGCCGTTCCTCCTTCCTCTCACTTCCTCTGATGACCGACGCAAGACAGCAGCCCCCCGGATCCAAAACCGACGGTAAACCCCCCTTCCCTTTTGCAAATGATGTGAGTCTTCTTCCTTTCTTTTTTTTATGTTATTTTATTTTATTTTAATTCCTATATAACCAGTTATTTAAATTATTAAGTAAACTATAATTAGATTTTTACTATAAGAAAGTTAATATTTTTATATTTGAAAGGTCATATTTTTATAGAGTGAAAAGTTTGATTATTTTTATATAGAGAAA
Source organism: Allium sativum (assembly GCA_030737875.1). Lineage (NCBI taxonomy): Eukaryota > Viridiplantae > Streptophyta > Magnoliopsida > Asparagales > Amaryllidaceae > Allium > Allium sativum. The sequence goes on from CM060924.1 coordinate 1,015,091,459, forward strand.
GGCGAAATTTTTATATTATAAATGATGTAAAAATATGATTTTTTCTAAGAAAGAGAATATAAAAATTCGATTTTTATAATATATAGATAATAAAAATATTATCTTTATGTTGTAGAGGTAATAAAAATATAATTTTTATATAGTATAGATAATAAAAATTCGATCTTTATTATGTGGGAGATGTAAAAATATAGTCTTTACTATATAAATGATGTAAAAATATGATTTTTGTTTATGTAGAGAAGTAAAAATATAATTTTTACATGATAGGAATGTTAGAAATACCATCTTTATATGTGTAGAAAAATAAATATTTGATTTTTATAATGATATATTTGAAAAGGCGAAATCTTTATATAGAGAATAGCGAGGTAAAAATAGAAATTTTATCTATATAGTAGCGGTGTGAAAATGGAATTTTTATCCATATAGCGAGTTAATAAAAATTTAATTTTTATATATTGAATAGCAAAGTAAAAATTTAATTTTTATATATTGAATAGCAAAGTAAAAATTTAATTTTTATATATTGAATAGCATAGTAAAAATTCGATTTTTATATATGGAATAGCAATATAAAAATGTGATTTTTATATATATAGTGGATACGGACAACGAAGATGACAAAAATGCGATAACGATGAAGATTTCTATCAGTGAAAGAGTCAAGATGATTGGATAGCTATTGGTGAGAATTTCTCACCTTTCAATTTCATTTTCTAGTTATATATATATACTAGGATGCAGACGGTGTTTAGTAGCACCCGACACAATCGTCCACAGACCATGAACTTGTTTGTTTGGTTGCATAAATTAGTTAGATGATTTGATTTGAATTTGGTTGTTTGGTGAATTTGATTGATGTGTGAATGGCGTGGGCCTTCACTATACCGGGGATAAGGCTAGGCCTCATCCCGTTTCTAGTATCGTGCCGTTGTGCCGCCGAAATTTTCTAAAATATGTTAGAAAAATAAAAATATCATTTTATTGAATAAATGAACTGAATAGAAATTCATATGTTGAAATAAAATGTTTTTATCGTTAAAATATAATTTTTAACATGAATATGAATACAGTGAATGTGAATAAATAAATAAATATTCATTTACAAACCGGACGGTTTGTTTATGTACACCTATTTAACTGATATTGATTGGGTCGATAAATTTTACACATCGCCCAACTGCACAAATAAAATATGTGTTTGATTGTTTGAAACCCCACACGGGTGTTGGGATGAAATTTGAAGTTCACTCATCCTGATTGATTAAATGTGTCGATCGATTGATTGACAGGCTGTTATAAGCGTTAAATATCTATATTTGATGCTTATACAGTGTAGTGCACTTTGGTTGATGGTTGATTATTTTTCAATGCTATTATATACGTGTGATGTGTGAAAACCCATATAATTAACTTTATATGGTAATTGATTGGGCCTCATTCCAATTTAGAAGATAAAGAATATTATAAAGTAAAGGTTCATGTGTTGACAGTACTCATCCGTTGAGATTAGTCATGTGTTGAACGAAATATTTTGATAATAACAAATATTTTGATAATAGGAAATATTTGAAATAGAATATTTAAAAATAGAAATATATGAAGCCGTGTTGATTAGATTGACGCCATTTTGACGTGAACGATATTTATATCGATTTTATTCATTTTAAAATGAATATTGAAAAGTGATTTCGAAATCGAATATAATGAATTGAATATAAAACGATTTCGAAACGAATTGAATATAAAATGATTTCGAAACGAATTGAATATAAAACGATTTCGAAATGAATTGAATATAAAGCGATTTCAAAATGAATTGAATATAAAACGATTTCGAAACGAATTGAATATAAAACGATTTCGAAATGAATTGAATATAAAGCGATTTCGAAATGAATTGAATATAAACCAATTTCGAAATGAATTGAATATAAAACGATTTAGAAATGAATTTGATTCAAATAGAAAACGAAATGAATTTGATTCAAATAGAAAACGAAACGAATTTGATTTGAATAGAAAATGAATTTGAATCGAATAGAAAACTAATTTGAATTGAATCGAATAGAAAACCACTTTGAATTGAATCGAATTGAAAACGAATTCGAATTGAATTTAAAACGAAGTGAAATGAATTCAAATTGAATTGAAATTTGAATTGAATAGAAATGAATTTTAAAACGAATTTATAAGGAAAGATTCAATTTTGATTGGAATTGAGATGGAAGTTGAAATTGTTTTTCAAACGCATTCAAAACTATTTATAAAATTCGTTTTGAATGGAAATCGACGAAATATATATATATATATATATATATATATATATATATTATATAATGGCCTGAATAGAACGCGCCGCGCCGCAGCAGTTCGCGAATTTCGACCATTTATTTCAAACGGACATTACGGGAGATCCGACCGTCGGATTCTCCTAAAACCAGAACCGTTGGGTTCGTATCGAAAAGAGCTTTCTAACGAATATTTGAAATTCAAAATCCAACAGTTGGATTTGGAGATACGTCCAAATCGAATTTAGAAAAGGTCGCTGTAAGTGCAGTTCGATGGCCATTGATGGAAATCGACTGTACGTGCCTTGATAAAATTATTAAAAATATCAATAATTTGTGTAAAATCATAAGAAATGATTTGGGAAAAATTGGGGTGAAAAACTCCATATTTGAAAAGATAAAAATAGATTTTTATCGAAATGAACTAGTTTTGAACTAAATTTAAAACCCAATTATTTTTAAATAAATAAATTAGATTTAAAAAGGGGTTTTAAATAATCGGAATTTCTAATATATTTGATTGGATTTGAAATGGGTTTATCATGAACGGTGTTTTAAATAACACTAGTTCTTTAACCCGATAATAAATAGAATGTGATTTGGGTTTGTCGTGAACTGTGTTTTAAATAACACTAGTTCTTTAACCCAGTAAAAGGAGTTTTAACGAATCTGCAATTAGGTTGAAATGTGAATCTATAATCTAAATTATCAAATTTAGAAATGAGCGAGAATTGAGTATCGCCAGTTTTTCTCCAAAGCGATAGTTAAATCTTTAATTAGATTTGAACGTGAAATGGTAATTAATTTTACCGATAACACCATAGTATTAGATATGGAGTATTACCAGTTTTGCTTCATGGGATGAATAGGTTGGGATTGGGAAATAAAATAAATAATTACTTCGGTGTGGTTCGTGTAACGATCTAAGATTTTTTTTTTTTTTGAAAATTAAATTTGAATTTAATATGAATCTTAAATAAAGTTTAAAAGGTTTAAATAATTGTTGAATCAAATTTTGGCGATAATAGTATTTTTAAATGTTTGAAAATTTAAATTTTATTGTGAAATTTGTTATAACAATGTTTGTTTCGGAGAAATGGTTCGTCGTAAGTTATAATATCGAAATGAGTGTAATTGAGTTGTTAGAAACGATCAAAATTTGAAATTAAATTATAATTAAATATTCATCGCAAATTTTTGTTCAGTTTCAGTTCGCGTAGTCTTAAAATATTTTATAGAAATTTATTGAAATTTTTATTTTGAAAAATAAGCATATATTTTTCTAACGTGTTTTAGGGTAACTGTGGTCCCTTTTTGACACTTTACAGAATCAGTCAACCGGTCTGTTTTATTACTGTTTTGGGATCATGACACATTATTATACACGATTATATTGTTAGTTCAGTGTTAATGGTTATCGATAATTAAATATGAAAGAAATTGGAAAGGAGCAAAATTTGGGTATAAAATTGAATTGTATTGTGAATAGTTTTCCCATTCTTTTGTTTCCACCAAAGCATTCCATGTGCTCACGTTCAAATTGTGTAGTTCATAAACCGCGACTTTTGTACATGTATATCATATAAAAAATATATATATATAAAATAAAAAAAACGTGTAAACAAATGAAGAATGGAAGGGGACACTTGTCCATTGTTTTACACGTGCCATCTTCCATTCGTTCTTCTTCAGCCTTGTACCTTTCTCTCTAACATATATGATATACCTGTTCCCGTAATTGTCTTGCTTCTCCTCCCTCATACAAGCTTCCACCATCTTCAAAAAAAAAAAAAAAAAAAAAGAAGAAAAAAAAAAGTACGGTAGAAAATGAAAAGTGAGTGGCCTGCTTGCGAAGCCGAGAAGCCTGCATGCGAACGGGAGACGCCTGTTTTGCCACCATTCCAACTTTCGTTGCACAAGCACCGCCTCTTGCCTCTCCAACTTTTGAAGTTGTTTATTAAAAAGAAAAAAAGAAAAAAAAAAAGAAAAAGGAGAGACCATAAGAGAAGAGGACGTGAGAGAGAGCGAACACAAGGAAAGGGAAACCATGGTTTGCCGCATTGTTTTTGCATTCATGGACATGCATGGCGTATATATACCTGCGCATGGAAAAGGAGACACCTCTTTCTTTATTAACTTCCCTCCCCTCACACCACACTCTCAGGAGGCCACCTCATTTCTTCAACTTCACGCACAAAAACAATGTTTCCCACTTCCCAAAAAAAAAAATGAAATGAAATGGAAGGCCGTACTTGTATTTCGGCAGTCTCCATCCTCTCGCCTAGCAGACTTCACATGTGAGCATTTTTTTTTGTTAGCAATAAAAGCTTAGAAAAAAAAAGAATGAAGGCGTGAAGCCTTGCATGTTTCGGTCCAGCTCCAAATTGGGCGTACATGTGTGACGCGCATGTGTACAGATTAAAGCTTTTGCTTTAATCTTGAAAAAAAAAGAGAGAGAGAAGGCGTAAGATTAAGAAAGAAAAGAAAGAGAGACCGAGCGAAAAAAGGAGGATTGACGCAGAGACCGGAACATTTACACGAAGACTGGAAGCACATAGGAACGCGACTTTGGAAGGTCCTCTTCTGAAAAGCTATTATGGTGAGAACACTTAATTATTTATTAAATTAGTTGTTATTGAATAATTATAATTAGTTGAGATTAATTATAGTTAACTGTTGGTTGGATATGGATGTTTTTGTGTGAATGGATGTGCATGTAATTAGTTGACACTGAACACTGGAGCGTTATTGACCGTAACGCTCGTGCACAGTTAAATTGTTTGTGTATGGGTGATGATTATAATTTATGATCATCCGATTTATATGGCTGTTTTATTTGGTTTGCATGAAGCACACACAACACCGTAGTTGTGGAATTATACAGATGATCGATTTAATTTTCCTTCCATATAAATAAAGATTGATTTTTCAAATTGTTAAAATATCGTTTTATCCGGTTAATTCGAAAGAGATTTAGAATTTAAATATAATATTCTAAAATATTATATGCTCGTCCGTTCTAGGATGACAGAGAGGATGGTGTCTAGGCTTGGGTTTGGAAATCCAGTTTCCTGCTCTCCTTGGCTATCCCTAACTGGTCCGACGGACAGAGCGGTAAATTTAAATACAATTTGAATTTGAATTTGAAGTTGTTTTAAAACTTAGAAAAACAATTTGAAATTAAAATAATAAATGACGCGTATGGACCATTTATGAAGTTTAAATTTAATTTTAAATTAAAAAGGTTTTCAAATTCCTATGGTCTACAACTTATTTGAATTTAAAATTCAGATTTGAATTTGTGAAATAATTTTTGATTTAACTTAATAATTGGTTTTGAAATTAAGTTATTTGAAAAAAAAATGGAATTGAAATATAAATATAAATTCGAAAGGATTGAACGAATTATATCTGAATCAATTATATCGCGCTACAGCGCGACAGTTCGTAAACAGCGATTTCAATTTTTGAATGATTATAACTTGATCGTTTGAAATCGTTTTGACTTGAATAAGAAACGTTGATTTTCAAATATTAACAGTTTTGAATAGAAAAGAAATTTCGAATTTCAACGTACGACTTTCAAGTTATATTCAAACAGATTTGGAAAAGTCGTCGTACGTGCAGTTCGGCGGCCGTATGAATTTTCAAATTAAACAAGTTTAAATTTGAGGAAATTTATAAATCTACCTTATTAATTTAAAATATGATTTGGAATCTAATTGATTCAAATGGCTATTGCAGCAGTTTGTAACGTTCCAAACATTATTCTCGCATTTTCCAAAGGTAAATTGGTTTGGAGTTTATAAAACATGAACAATTATTTCTACATGGTTAAAAAGAATTGCAAATGGTTTGGAAAGATTTTAAGTGGTTAAATATTTGTGATTGGAATTGAGATCAAATATAAGTTGATTTAACTCCATTTAAAACTTATGTTTAAATATGAAGTGTTTGGAATATTGTAATATGTATTTGTAATCCAAGTAAAGATTTGAGAAATTTAACGACTTATGCAACCAATGCAGTATGTTTTGAACATAAGGATCGAAGGGTATGTTTGAAATAAAAGGATTGGTAAATCGAATATTTGATTTCAAAGAAAGAGTTAAAATAATTTATAATCAATCAAACCTTGTTTGTAAATGAATGAACAACAATTGGAAGGAAAGTTGAATTGAAGATCCGTATGTCCATAATCACTGTTTTATGAATACGCTTATTACTTGGAAAGACCGGGATCGGATTTAAGTTCGAAACCATTCCAAGTAATAATACGACGCATGAAGCAAATTCAAGACTTGGAATCGACGAGTGAAGACTGTGGTTCTTCACATCGAACGGACTGATTGCCGATTGGTTTCTTTACTAATAGCTACAGTAGAGAGATGCCTCTATTCCCGGAGTGGCAGGAAGTCCGAACGTATGAGGAGAACTTTCGGATTTCGTTCCGTTCAGACCCAGGACGGACGTGTATGGATGGTGTGTCTGACATTGAAATTGACCGCATAGCACTGATCTCCGTTAATATATATCGGATTTGTGGCAAATATTTTATCCTCATCTCTAAGTCATATGAACTTAGAGGGTATGCATTGATTGAAATCAGTGATATGTTGTGAATTGTCAATGTGGCATACCCGAGTTATGAACGAGCTAGTGATGATCAAGGCATTGCTTTTCTAGGCATGCTTTGTGTATGACGTGACATCGACAAACCTCACACCCCGGATGATGAGAAACTGGCGGTTAGGTTGTGTATATATATGTGAATGGATGATGACCGCTGCAGCAGTGGGAAACCACTTATGAATGATGGAATATGATATGTTCGGGGGGCTGTGTCTAGTCGAAAACCGTTGATCTGCCTCGCGATTTGTATTGGTGTCCGCGTTGTGGATGAAAAACCCGTGATTACATTTCGTTTGTATTCCGATTGATCTTTCGTGCCAGGAATCATCAAGTTGGAAACCCAAATCTCCAATACGTGCCACACGGTTTTGTTTGTATATCTATATATATGGCGACATAATAGGATGGGGTATTATGCTGTCGAGGATTAATACATTTATTGGCGAAATGGTTTTCTTCCACACTATATATAATAATATGAAAAGAGGATTTTCCGTATGAAAGCATGTTTTGTTATCATAAGATAAACCTCGCCCATCTGGTGTGCGCTTGCATTGTGTGATGTGGGACGAGCTTATGATAGCTTCATTTTAAAAATATCATTTCGTATTTATATGCACGGGTGTTCACATGGAGCAAAAGCCCGTTGCGCGATAGCGGCGTGGTCCGGTGAATGTCCCAACTTTAAAATAAATCCTAAAAACAACTGTTTATGTTCTCACACCAGTCCCATGACTGACCTGGAGTTTATTGTCCTTCCTAAACTCTGGGTGCCCATTAAATTTTCACACGGGCAGCTAGTAGTTTAGTTTTGCAGCTATCATCCATTGGAGCAAAGTTCGAAGCACTTTCTGAGTTGGCGTCCACGCTAGAGTTAAAGTTTTCGCTGGGTCTTTTGATCTTCCGATGAGAGTAAAATTCTTTCTTCCGCTGTAAAGTATATATGTATGTGTAACTCTGATATTCAGGTAACTCTGATGAAATATTGTTCTTGAGAAATGGAAAGTTCTATTATTTTGTTCAATGTATGTATGTACCCATAACAATTCGTCTTTCTGAACTGTTTAAGTTGGTTTAATTACCGGCAAGAACCGGGCAAAAAGGCGGGTCATTACAGTTCGCTAATCTCGACTAGTTTAGAAAACCATAATTTGGTTTGAAATGACATCCAAAGGAAGATTAAAGGATAAATTTTAAAGAATTTATCTTGGATAAAATTAATGGGAACCTTTCCTTAAAAATGTGATTTTGTGAATAAAAGAATATTCTGAATTGGAATGAGGCGAATGTTGTGTTTATGTAACATTTGTTTTAATATACGCGGGTTGTTCGGAAAGGTCGGGTTTATACCCATTCTGAATAACCGATTCGACGATAAGTCGAATATGAAGACGGTGGTCGAAGACCGGAAGTCTTCACATCGTTTGGGTAATTACTGACAATCCTGATTGGGCTGTACACCCAAGAGGATGGAAATAGTTGGTGGTCGTCCAGACGTACTTGGAGATGGATGGATATGCGAGGAAAGTGCCTCCGGTTTCGTTCAGACCCAGAACGAACTTGTAAATGGATTGTGTGTCCGACATTGGATTTTATTCTGTGTTGATTGATTTCTGTTAAATATACATCTGTTTGGCGGCGGAGAATTTATTCTCTTGCTTAACGCCCTTCTCTGAGACGTACGAGCTTAGAGGTTATATATCGATAGATATCAATCGCACGGCATGAATTGCCTGTGTGGCACGCTAAGATGCAATGATCAAGGCTTCTGTTGAAAAGCAAGGTCTTGTGGTTGATGATCAAAGCACAGCCTACGTGGCAGCTTTGTGTATAACGTGAATTCGCGAGCCTCACACCTCGGTATGAGTTAAAAACGGGATACGGGCCGTTGGGAGAACACGACGTTTCTTTCTAGCGTTGGTGGTGTCAGTGACTTACCAGCCCTGACATTTATATACTTTTCACCTTTGTGGTTGTTGGAATGAGGCGCCTCGATTATAGGTCTGTAAGGACCGGGAAACGTGTGTTCAGGAATAACTAATCCTCTAACGTAAGTGAGGACCGGCCCAACCGATCCAAGTGGTTGCCCAGAGTGTGTAGTCCTGAGCATTTGCTAGAGTGTCTCGAGGCGGAGAGGAGCTTGCTCCTTGCCTCGACTCATGACGGAAATCCAATTTCCAATACGAGATATTTCGGCTTTATTTGTAGAACTAGTATGGCGACATAGTAGCATGGGATGCTATGCCGTCTATGATTTATATTTATGATTGAAATTGTCTTGACACTATACACTTATTATAGTATCAAATGATTTGTTTTAAACGTAACAAGCATGTTTGGCTATTATAAGGGAAAACCCTATCCTCCGGCTTGCGTTGCATTGTGTGATGGGACTTGGGTCTTATAATAGCTTCATTTTTCGAAAAAGCATTGCGTTGTTTATTCTATGCACTGGTATTCTTGGGAGAAAACCCGTTCCGTGTTATACGGCGTGGTCCCTTGAATTACTCTCTTTTAAAATAAAGTTTTAATAACTGTTTTAGTTCTCACACCAGTCACATGACTGACCTGGAGTTTATTGTTTTAACCTAAACTCTGGGTGCCCTTATTTTGACACGGGCAGCTAGTAGTTTCGGTTTTGCAGATTTATATTCACAGGATCCTGGTTTACAGATGGAATGATATCCGGAAAGCTCTGTATCCGTATATCACCTTCAGTTGTGCTTTGTATTATTTTCCGCTGCTATGTAATTTATTGTAATCTCTGATATTTATCGAATGTAATTTATTCATTTATACTCTGTATATTCTTGTATCTGATGGAATTGTTGTAATAACAATGAAATGTTCCTCCGTCTGCGTTCATTTGTGTGTTGTTCTCAAAGTATCCGCCCTTTCCTTAACGGGGAAGAAACGGGTCCTTACATTTGGTATCAGAGCTTTGGTTTACAGAGCTTGAAAACAAGACACATTAGAACCATACGAAAGAATTCATCAGATATTGGGTTAGTTATATCCAATTAGAATGACTCGTTAGAGATAGGATCAGTAGTATCCTAGAACGAGTGTGAAGAGTATATTTTTCAAATGAAAACAATTTTGTTTTGAAAATTTAAATCGTTTTATACGTATTTGAATATTTGTTTATTTTGAATTTGGACAATCGAGTATATAAAGATTTTGCATATACGCGTCATGAACGTATATTCGAGGTTTTAATATGCTAGATAGATATGGAATCATACTCTAGTGGCCCGAAGATGATTCTGATGGTTGAGTACTCATCGTCAGAATTTATATTCGAGTGACGAAGGTGTGATATCTATATATTTCCATTAGACTAGTGTGAGAACCAAAACTTATCTATATAGCTAGAACACATTGTTGTGATTGGCATAAAAAAACATGACATTTTGTATATATATTAAAATTATGAATTCGAAACTCTAATCCACTAATTGATTGATGTTTGTGTTGTTTGTTTATTTGTTTGATAAATTTTGAACCATTATGCCTAATTGCATCAAATATTGAATTGTATTGAAAATTAGTCGCATTTGCTTGCATATACATATACTTATATTGAACAGGTCATAGCAAGGAGGCTAGAGCAGAGAATAAAATTTGTTTGCCCGACAAATAGGTACATGTTTACTATAATTTACTGTTTTGTTTGGGTGATGATGATTTTATGGGCCTATTGGCTACCCGCTTGGCTTTTTCTTTTTTTTTTGAGATCAGAAGGCCTATATGGCAATTTCAGGATTTTCCCGTGGCTCCCGGTGCAGGGGAGGTTATGGCGAAATTTTTCGAAAATTTAGGGTGTTAGCCAAATTTTTGAAAATTTGAAAATTCTCAGAAACTGAAAAGTTGGAGAATGGAAGCCGGATCGAACGTAGAGTTGATTAATCAAACCACTTCAGACTTTGTTCCTTTTCGGGGACGAAACGTTTTAAGTGGGGGAGATTGTAATAACCTGGAAATTCTGAACCAGTTTAAAATTTTTATTTTGGCAATTTTAGCGAATTTTGAATATTTAAAATAGATTATTTTAAATAATATCGACGAGAAATTTATTTTGAATATAATTCAAACGTATATATTATACGCGTCGTCGTTAGAATATAAATATTTATATATAATTATAAAAGGAATTGAAAATGGCGCGGTAGTTCGATAATTCGATTTCAAACTTCAATTGAACATACCAGGTGCAAAACAATCCGGATTTTAGTGAAACCAAAAACATTAGGATCTAATTTATGATATCTTTCCAACGAATCCGACAAATCAAAATTTCATAGCGGGAATCAAAAGATATGTCCAGTTGAAAATTCTGAATAGTCGTTATGGAATTCAGGCCCTTAAAAATAGACATTTTGCAAACGACCTCGGATTTCGACGAAACCAATTTTGTTGGGTCTGTGATGTCAAATTATTGCTAGGTTTCAAATTTCATAATTTTTCGATTCAATATGTGAGCGTGGCATAGGAAAACGCGTTTGACCAATTTCAGTTGATTTTAATCGACTGGAAAATGGCCATTTTTCAAACGGTCTCGGAATTCGACGAAACTAGTTTTGTTAGGACTGTATCGTCAATACGAAGCTAGAAAATATTTTTCTGCAATTTTTAGAGTTAGTATGTGACCCTAGTAAATTGAAATGCGCGTTCAAATTCAATATATAGAGATATATGTTGATTTTGAAGAAAACAGATCGAAACGATCGAATCAGCTTACGATGCTTATCCCATTGTGTTCGGAATGGGGGTAAAACGCTATGGACGACAGGCGGTGGACCTCGTTTAGAGGTCGTATGTAAAAGTCAACTCTTTAGAAATTAAATAATTAAAAAAATTAAAAAACCTCTCCCTCCCCCTTAAATCGTTCTGCCCCCCCCCCCCCTTTACTCTCCTTCTCTGTCCCCGATTCAACCGTAGAAAATAAGAAAAACAAAAGAAGCATCGATCCCGCTCCTCCATGTAGCGAGCAGGCGCCGCCGCGCTAGGGCCATCGCGCCGCCTCGATGGAAGCCTGACCTCCGCCACTTCCTCCACCGCACCGACACCTTTCTTCTCTCCTCCTCCACCGTTCTGAAAAACCCCAATCCGCGAAGAAACCCTAGCCACTTCCCATTTAGACCAGCGCCGCCCTCCCCTTAGTCAACTCCGCCGTTCCTCCTTCCTCCCTCTTCCTCTGATGACCGACGCAAGACAGCAGCCCCCCTGGATCCAAAACCGACGGTAAACCCCCCTTCCCTTTTGCAAACGATGTGAGTCTTCTTCCTTTCTTTTTTTTTATGTTATTTTATTTTATTTTAATCCCTATATAACCAGTTATTTAAATTATTAAGTAAACTATAATTAGATTTTTACTATAAGAAAGTTAATATTTTTATATTTGAAAGGTCATATTTTTATAGAGTGAAAAGTTTGATTATTTTTATATAGAGAAAGGCGAAATTTTTATATTATAAATGATGTAAAAATATGATTTTTTTTCTAAGAAAGAGAATATAAAAATTCGATTTTTATAATATATAGATAATAAAAATATTATCTTTATGTTGTAGAGGTAATAAAAATATAATTTTTATATAGTATAGATAATAAAAATTCGATCTTTATTATGTGGGAGATGTAAAAATATAGTCTTTACCATATAAATGATGTAAAAATATGATTTTTGTTTATGTAGAGAAGTAAAAATATAATTTTTACATGATAGGAATGTTAGAAATACCATCTTTATATGTGTAGAAAAATAAATATGTAATTTTTATATTGATATATTTGAAAAGGAGAAATCTTTATATAGAGAATAGCGAGGTAAAAATAGAATTTTTATCTATATAGTAGCGGTGTGAAAATGAAATTTTTATCCATATAGCGAGGTAATAAAAATTTAATTTTTATATATTGAATAGCAAAGTAAAAATTTAATTTTTATATATTGAATAGCAAAGTAAAAAATTTAATTTTTATATATTGAATAGCAAAGTAAAAATTTAATTTTTATATATTGAATTGCATAGTAAAAATTCGATTTTTATATATGGAATAGCAATATAAAAATGTGATTTTTATATATATAGTGGATACAGACAACGAAGATGACAAAAATGCGATAACGATGAAGATTTCTATCAGTGAAAGAGTCAAGTTGATTGGATAGCTATTGGTGAGAATTTCTCACCTTTCAAATTCATTTTCTAGTTATATATATACTAGGATGCAGACGGTGTTTAGTAGCACCCGACACAATCGTCCACAGACCATGGACTTGTTTGTTTGGTTGCATAAATTAGTTAGATGATTTGATTTGAATTTGGTTGTTTGGTGAATTTGATTGATGTGTGAATGGTGTGGGCCTTCACTATACCGGGGATAAGGCTAGGCCTCGTCCCGTTTCTAGTATCGTGCCGTTATGCCGCCGAAATTTTCTAAAATATGTTAGAAAAATAAAAATATCATTTTATTGAATAAATGAACTTAATAAAAATTCATATGTTGAAATAAATTTTTTTTATCGTTAAAATATAATTTTTAACGTGAATATGAATACAGTGAATGTGAATAAATAAATAAATATTCATTTATAAACCGGACGGTTTGTTTATGTACACCTATTTGACTGATATTGATTGGGTCGATAAATTTTACACATCGCCCAACTGCACAAATAAAATATGTGTTTGATTGTTTGAAACCCCACACGGGTGTTGGGATGAAATTTGAAGTTCACTCATCCTGATTGATTAAATGTGTCGATCGATTGATTGACAGGCTGTTATAAGCGTTAGATATCTATATTTGATGCTTATACAGTGTAGTGCACTTTGGTTGATGGTTGATTATTTTTCAATGCTATTATATACGTGTGATGTGTGAAAACCCATATAATTAACTTTATATGGTAATTGATTGGGCCTCATTCCAATTTAGAAGATAAAGAATATTATAAAGTAAAGGTTCATGTGTTGACAGTACTCATCCGTTGAGATTATTCATGTGTTGAACGAAATATTTTGATAATAACAAATATTTTGATAATAGGAAATATTTGAAATAGAATATTTAAAAATAGAAATATATGAAGCCGTGTTGATTAGATTGACGCCATTTTGACGTGAACGATATTTATATCGATTTTATTCATTTTAAAATGAATATTGAAAAGTGATTTCGAAATCGAATATAATGAATTGAATATAAAACGATTTCGAAACGAATTGAATATAAAACGATTTCGAAACGAATTGAATATAAAATGATTTCGAAATGAATTGAATATAAAGCGATTTCGAAATGAATTGAATATAAAACGATTTCGAAACGAATTGAATATAAAGCGATTTCGAAATGAATTGAATATAAAGCGATTTCGAAATGAATTGAATATAAAACGATTTAGAAATGAATTTGATTCAAATAGAAAACGAAATGAATTTGATTCAAATAGAAAACGAAACGAATTTGATTTGAATAGAAAATGAATTTGAATCGAATAGAAAACCAATTTGAATTGAATCGAATAGAAAACCACTTTGAATTGAATCGAATTGAAAACGAATTCGAATTGAATTTAAAACGAAGTGAAATGAATTTAAATTGAATTGAAATTTGAATTGAATAGAAATGAATTTTAAAACGAAATTATAAGGAAAGATTCAATTTTGATTTGAATTGAGATGGAAGTTGAAATTGTTTTTGAAACGCATTCAAAACTATTTATAAAATTCGTTTTGAATGGAAATCGACGAAATATATATATATATATATATATATATATATATATATATATATTATATAATGGCCTGAATAGAACGCGCCGCGCCGCGGCAGTTCGCGAATTTCGACCATTTATTTCAAACGGACATTACGGGAGATCCGACCGTCGGATTCTCCTAAAACCGGAACCGTTGGGTTCGTATCGAAAAGAGCTTTCTAAAGAATATTTGAAATTCAAAATCCAACGGTTGGATTTGGAGATACGTCCAAATCAAATTTGGAAAACGTCGTTGTAAGTGCAGTTCGATGGCCATTGATGGAAATCGACTGTACGGGCCTTGATAAAATTATTAAAAATATCAATAATTTGTGAAAAATCATAAGAAATGATTTGGGAAAAATTGGGGTGAAAAACTCCATATTTGAAAAGATAAAATAGATTTTTATCGAAATGAACTAGTTTTGAACTAAATTTAAAACCCAATTATTTTTAAATAAATAAATTAGATTTAAAAAGGGGTTTTAAATAATTGGAATTTCTAATATATTTGATTGGATTTGAAATGGGTTTATCGTGAACGGTGTTTTAAATAACACTAGTTTTTTAACCCGATAATAAATAGAATGTGATTTGGGTTTGTCGTGAACTGTGTTTTAAATAACACTAGTTCTTTAACCCAGTAAAAGGAGTTTTAACGAATCTGCAATTAGGTTGAAATGTGAATCTGTAATCTAAATTATCAAATTTAGAAATGAGCGAGAATGGAGTATCGCCAGTTTTGCCCCAAAGCGATAGTTAAATCTTTTATTAGATTTGAACGTGAAATGGTAATTAATTTTACCGATAACACCATAGTATTAGATATGGAGTATTACCAGTTTTGCTTCATGGGATGAATAGGTTGGGATTGGGAAATAAAATAAATAATTACTTCGGTGTGGTTCGCTAATCTCGACTAGTTTAGGAAACCATAATTTGGTTTGAAATGACATCCAAAGGAAGATTAAAGCATAAATTTTAAAGAATTTATCTTGGATAAAATTAATGGGAACCTTTCCCTAAAAATGTGATTTTGTGAATAAAAGAATATTCTGAATTGGAATGAGGCGAATGTTGTGTTTATGTAACATTTGTTTTAATATACGCGGGTTGTTCGGAAAGGCCGGGTTTATACCCATTCTGAATAACCGATTCGACGATAAGTCGAATATGAAGACGGTGGTCAAAGACCGAAAGTCTTCACATCGTTTGGGTAATTACAGACAATCCTGATTGGGCTGTACACCCAAGAGGATGGAAATAGTTGGTGGTTGTCCAGACGTACTTGGAGATGGATGGATATGCGAGGAAAGTGCCTCCGGTTTCGTTCAGACCCAGAACGAACTTGTAAATGGATTGTGTGTCCGACATTGGATTTTATTCTGTGTTGATTGATTTCTGTTAAATATACATCTGTTTGGCGGCGGAGAATTTATTCTCTTGCTTAACGCCCTTCTCTGAGACGTACGAGCTTAGAGGTTATATATCGATAGATATCAATCGCACGGCATGAATTGCATGTGTGGCACGCTAAGATGCAATGATCAAGGCTTCTGTTGAAAAGCAAAGTCTTGTGGTTGATGATCAAAGAACAGCCTACGTGGCAGCTTTGTGTATAACGTGAATTCGCGAGCCTCACACCTCGGTATGAGTTAAAAACGGGATACGGGACGTTGGGAGAACACGACGTTTCTTTCTAGCTTTGGTGGTGTCAGTGACTTACCAGCCCTGACATTTATATACTTTTCACCTTTGTGGTTGTTGGAATGAGGCGCCTCGATTATAGGTCTGTAAGGACCGGGAAACGTGTGTTCAGGAATAACTAATCCTCTAACGTAAGTGAGGACCGGCCCAACCGATCCAAGTGACTGCCCAGAGTGTGTAGTCCTGAGCATTTGCTAGAGTGTCTCGAAGCGGAGAGGAGCTTGCCCTTTGCCTCGACTCATGACGGAAATCCAATTTCCAATACGAGATATTTCGGCTTTATTTGTAGAACTAGTATGGTGACATAGTAGCATGGGATGCTATGCCGCCTATGATTTATATTTATGATTGAAATTGTCTTGACACTATACACTTATTATAGTATCAAATGATTTGTTTTAAACGTAACAAGCATGTTTGGCTATTATAAGGGAAAACCCTATCCTCCGGCTTGCGTTGCATTGTGTGATGGGACTTGGGTCTTATAATAGCTTCATTTTTCGAAAAAGCATTGCGTTGTTTATTCTATGCACTGGTATTCTTAGGAGAAAACCCGTTCTGTGTTATACGGCGTGGTCCCTTGAATTACTCTCTTTTAAAATAAAGTTTTAATAACTGTTTTAGTTCTCACACCAGTCACATGACTGACCTGGAGTTTATTGTTTTAACCTAAACTCTGGGTGCCCTTATTTTAACACGGGCAGCTAGTAGTTTCGGTTTTGCAGATTTATATTCACAGGATCCTGGTTTACAGCTGGAATGATATCCGGAAAGCTATGTATCCGTATATCACCTTCAGTTGTGCTTTGTATTATTTTCCCCTGCTATGTAATTTATTGTAATCTCTGATATTTATCGAATGTAATTTATTCATTTATACTCTGTATATTCTTGTATCTGATGGAATTGTTGTAATAACAATGAAATGTTCCTCCGTCTTCGTTCATTTGTGTGTTGTTCTCAAAGTATCCGCCCTTTCCTTAACGGGGAAGAAACGGGTCCTTACAGATTTTCTTGCTCTTCGATTCTGTAAGGTTAGAACATCCTCAAGTGGCATGAACCCCAAGATACAGTGCCCCAAACCCAGCGGGTTTACACCGCCGCCGTGCCACCATCCCGCCATCGAGTTGCCCCCCCTCACCGGCGAACGTGCGCCGTCCTCCCCCTTCCACGTGACAAACTCTGATCGTCAGCAGGTGCCTCGACTTGCATGAAAACCTAAACCCTAGGCTCGAAGTAGTAGTTGAAACCCACGACCTTGATTTTACAGAGGAAGAAGAAAGGTGGAAATCCTATTTAATTATTTTATTTATTTATTTATTATAAATATTAACAATCTTAATTAAAGCATATCTTATTCATACAAACTCGAAACTGAACGATTTCAGATCCTGTACGATCGTTGAGACGAGATCTGCATTTCTAGATTGAAAAGAAGCAATTCTGAGCTGATTGAATTTTGGGTCAAATTCTCAGATCTGAACTATTCAGATTCAACAGAACAGTGAGAAATCCTATTTTATTATTATTATTATTTATTTTAAAATAATTAGAATAAATCGTAATTGTATTCTCACTGATTCGTTGTATATGCTACGTTACGTGATTTGATTTGTATGTGATGTGTTAATATAGATCTGTTAGTTTATATATTTTGTTAATATAGACCTGTATGTGATGTGTTAATTAGAATAAATCATTTTTGTTGATATTTTGTTGATTCATATATATTCAACAAAAATGGAGCATCATGTATATTTATTTAATTGAATTAGAATTTTCAATTCAATAAAAAAAATTCACCTTTGTATATTTATTGAATTGAATAAGAACTTTCAATTCAATATAAAAATTTCACCTTTGTCTATTTTACTGAATTGAATTAGAACTTTCAATTCCATATAAAAATTTCACCTTTGTATATTTATTGAATTGAATTAGAACTTTCAATTCAATATAAAAATTTCACCTTTGTCTATTTTATTGAATTGAATTAGAACTTTCAATTCAATATAAAAATTTCACCTTTGTTTATTTTATTGAATTGAATTAGAACTTTTAATTCAATATAAAAATTTCACCTTTGTCTATTTTATTGAATTAGAACCTTCAATTCAATATAAAAATGTTTATTTTATTGAATTGAATTAGAACCTTCAATTCAATATAAAAAAATATAACTTTGTTTATTTTATTGAATTGAATTAGAACTTTCAATACAATATAAATATATCACTTTGTTTATTTTGTTGAATTGAATTAGAATCTTCAATTCAATAAAAATATCACTTTGTTTGTTAGTTGATTGAATTAGAATTTTCAATCAAAATGAAAACATCGATTTTGTTATTTTTGATTGAACTAGAATTTTCAATCAAAATAAAAATACCACTTTTGTTATTATTTGATTGAATTATAATTTTTAGTCAAAACCAAATATCACTTTGGTTTGTTATTTGATTGAGTTAAAACTTTCAATTAAAAAGGAAATATCAAATTTTGTCATTTTGTTGAATTAGAATATTCAACAAAAATGAAACGTAAATTTCTATCATATTATGGAATCAATGTCAAAAAGGAAATGCTCATGTTTTAGAAAAAAATAAGGACATTATATTAAAAAGTTTACATTTTAAAGTAATGTTGAAAGTAAATAAAATGTTCACGTTTTAAACCAAAACATGAATTCATTAAAAATATACAATTTTAAGGAAATGTTAAGGATAGAGAAAAATGTTCATGTTTAGAAATAAAAGCGTGTAGTCATTAAAAACCATACATTAATGTCACTGAGAAAATTAGCAAAATGTTCATTTCACATAAAATGTACATTTTAATGAAATGGTTGTAAAATATAGAAAATGTTCATGTTTTTGAACAAAAACATGAATTCATTAAAAGTATACATTTTTAATGTAAATTTAAAAATAAGAAAGGTGTTTATGTTTTATGGTCAAAACATTACTAAACTAAAAATATACTTTTTAATGTAATAGTAGGTAATAAGAAAAATGTTCATGTTTTTAATCAAAATATGATTTCATTAAAAATATACATTTGTAATGAAATGTTGAAAAAAGGAAAAATGTACATGTTTTCAATTCAACATGATTCCATGTAAAAGTTCACATTTTTAATATAATGTTGAATAAAATAGAAATTACACATGTTTTAAAAGAAAACATGATTTCATTAAAAATTTCGTATTTTAGTATCAAGAATGAATGTAGAGAAAAGATTCATGTTTTATAAATTTAAAACATGATTTTATTAAAAAACATACATTTTCAGTGAAATGTTAAAATGAAGAAAATGTACATGTTTTAAATAGCCAAACATGGTATACATTAAAATTTCACTTTTTAATGTAATTATAAAAATGCAGAAAGGAAACATGTTTTAAAATGAAAATAGGAGTTACATTAAAAAATTCATTTTTTATGTAATAATAGAAATGTTAAAAATATGAAAGATGTTCATGTTTTAAATAGAAAACATGACTTCATTAAAAAAAATGCATTTTTAATGTAAAAAGACAAACATGCAAGTTTTCAAAATAAAACATGTTTACATTAAAAACTTTGTTTTCAGTGAAATGGTTAAAATCAAATTTATGTTACATCGCATATATTGTAATTTATATGCATTGTTAACAATTACATTTTCAATAACATCGCATATATTAGAATTTATATGCGCTGTTAAAATAACATTTTCGATTACACCACATATCTTAGAATTTATATGCGCTGTTAAAATCATATTTATAATTACATCGCATATATTAGAATTTATACACGATGTTAAAATAACAATTATAATTACATTGTAAATATTGGATTTATATTCACTGTCAAAAATTACATTTATATTTACATTTGCATATGGTAGGATTCATATGCAAAGTAGACTCGTCATTGAATAAATTTTCATGTAAATGATATATATTCTGTTTGACGGTACATAAATATGATTTGCCAATAAAAACATTATTATTTGGTATGTTAAATATGTTAGAGAAATCGTCGAAGAGTTTATATGTATAAGTGTATATATATATGTAAATATTAGTTAAAATTAGATGAATCGCGTGCGGTAGTTCGCAATTCGAAATCGTAACTTTAAACGATTATACTGAAAGATCCAACCGTCAGATTTTCCCAAAACTGGAACTGGTAGAACCGCTTTGGGAAGATCTTTCCAACGATATAAATTTTGTTAAAATCCAACGGTTAGATTTCGAGATAAGTGTAAATCAAATTTCGATAAAAACAATGCCAGAGCCACCCATCGACCCGAAGCGTTGTTAAATAAATTTGGCTATTTTTATATAAATAAAAATAGTGATTAATCGTTATTAAATACTATTAACGATATGAAATGATTTTAAACTATATACATGCGAGGATCATTTTAAAAGACTGAGTTAAATCCCATTTCAAATGGTTATACGACGATCTAAATTGAAGATCTTAAAGATGGCAATTGAAGACCGGCGATCTTCACATCGAAAGGATAATTGTTGATGCCTGGCATTGGCTAGCTACCAATAAAGGGTTAAAATGGTAGTTGTCCAGACGTACTTGTTGATTGTCTGGATATGCGAGCACCTCTCTTCCGTATTGCACATACAGGACGAGGAATAAGGTGACTCCAGTTTCGTTCAGACCCAGAATGGACTTGTAAATGGATGTGTGCCCAACATTGAATTTCATTCTGTGTAATTAAATTGATTTCTATTAATATATATCTGTGGTGGCAGAGAATTTATTCTCTTTCTTAACACCCTTCTTTGAGACGCGCGAGCTCGAAGGTTATACATTGGTAGTTATCGATTGCATGGTGTGAACTGTCAATGTGACATGCCAAGATGCAATTGATCGAGGCTTTTGTTGAAAAGCATAGCCTTGTGGATGATGATCAAAGCATAGCCTATTTCGGCATAGCTTTGTGTATTATGTTACCTAGCGAGCCTCACACCCCGGTAGAGTCAAAAACGGGACAAGGGAACGTAGGGAGTGCACACGTTTCTTTCTATCTAGAAGTGGTGTTTGGGTTTTTACAAGGCCCGACATTTTTACTTATGTGGTTGATGGAATGAGCCGCCTCAGATTTATTGGTCGCCAATGGCCAAATTATAGGTCCAATAGGATTGGGAAGCATGTGTTCAGGCATAACCAATCCACTAACGATATTTATGGACTGACCCTGCAGGATCCAAGGGTTGCCCGTAGGTGTGATCCTGAGACATTGCTATAGTGTCTCTAATCGGTTAAGAGATCATCTCTAGCCTTGACTCATGATGGAAATCCACTCTCCAATTCGACATCACCGTTTTTGTTGTAAACCTGTGTATGGCGACATAGTATATGCTAGCTATGCCGTCTAGGATTGATACATTTACTTTGAAGTATTTTTGGAACTTATTAGGCACTAATAATAATATTAAAAATATTATTTTATATGTACCAAGAATTTTTGATCATTATAAGGTAAAACTCTATCCTCCGGTCTGCATTGCATTGTGTGATGGGGCATGAGTCTTATAATGGTTTCATTTTCTAAAAAGCATTGCGTAGTTTTTAAATTAAATTTATTAATCATATGCACTGGCAATCCATTGGAGTAAACTTGTTCCACATTATAGGCATGGTCCAGTGATTAGCCATATTGTTAGTTAGGTAAGATTTCTCATACCACTCCTTGTTGTTGGCTATGGAGCTGGTTACGCATGATGGGGGTTCTCGCCATGTTGTTTGCTGGCGAACAGTGGGCTTTTACCCCTACAGGTCCCTTATTTATTAGGTTTGGTTATTGCAGTCGAGAGGTTGGCCGTAAAACAAGGTGTCTGGGGTACCAATGTAAGCCACGGTGGGTGTTACCTACTACACTAGGGGATGAAGGGATGGTTGCAAAGACTACCGGATTTTGTCGGGTCGTCACATTTGGTTCAGAGCTAAAGGTTAACCTTAGCTTCGGAGTATCTTTTTCAGAACAATAGATAGAATCAGTAGTATTCTAAGACGAGTAGCACATTAAAGATAGGATTTAGTAATGTCCTAGAATGAGCACAGCAGAATAGCACATATTAATCAGTCATTACTTCATTATCATCTTATCATATGTCCCTACTATTAACCTTTCCTTTGAAATTATCGTTTCTCTTAGTCTGACTCTTTCCTTGATGATATAGACTGATTGAAAAATGAGTACGAGAGCCAGAACTAGAGGAAGAGGTCGAGGTGGAGCAGCAGGCAGGGGCGGAGAAAGAGATATAATCCCAACTGCTCAGGACCAACCTAATTTGGATGCTGAGGTGCCACCACCACCACCATCTCCATGTGCTTTTGATCTGGACAAGGTGGCAAAGAAAATCAAGAATTAGGAAGCGTGAATTTCACGGGCCGGGAGACGATGACAGAGGCACAAGAGTGGCCTAAGACAATTGAGAAGATCTTGGGAGGATTAGAACTAGAAGATCATAGGAAGCGATTTATGGCGACAGGGTTCCTGAAGGACCAGGCTCAGATTTGGTGGGAAATGGCTATGATTGGTGATAATGAAGCTGATATAACTTGGGAGAAATTTAAAGAGCTCTTCAATGAGAAGTTTATTCCGCCTCACAAAGTTGAACGCCTTCGTAATGAATTTTCCAACCTCCAACAGGGAAGTATGACTATTGCCGAATATGTGAAGAAATTCGACGAGCTCTCCAGATATGCCCCTGAGTTAGTTCAAGACACGCTTTAGAAAAATAAGAGATTTATTAATGGTCTTGCGAGGAGGTACCATAATAGAGTGACGACACACGTTGAGCGTCCATTTGCTAAAGTGATCGAGATGGCTTGCAGATATGAGGAGATTGACCAGAAAGGTTCTCAGCATGATAGTGAAAAGAATCAAGCCAATAATAAGATAAAAGAGTCTGACAAAAAATCAAAGGCGGGTAATCCTTCTACCGCCAAGCCCCAGGAGAAAAAGAAAAAGGACAAATCTAAGGTCAGATGCTTCAATTGTCAGAAGATGGGCCATTTTGACTATGAATGCCGAACCCCGAAGAAGCCTAAAAGAAATGAGTCTGGACCGAGTCAGAACCACGGTCAAAATTTTCGGAACACTCAGGAGTGCTTTAATTGCCATAAGACGGGGCACTTTATCAGGAATTGTCCTCTTCTCAAGAAATCTGAGGTAGCACGTGTCTATGACGGAGCCACTGCACCGTCTTCTTCTGAAGGAGCAGGTAAACCCGATGTTTTAGGAGGTAACATCAAGAACATTCCTATCACAGTTTTGTTTGACACTGGTGCATCTAGAAGTTTCATATCTAATGACACAATTAAAAAGCTTAAATTGAAATCAAGAAAACTTAAAGAACCGATTAGAGCCCATAGCCCGATAGGAGGTTCACTTATTCTCGATCAGTATTGTAGAATGCCTGTTTCTTATTCCTATTTCCAATTTCCTTTTAATCTGATCATCATGAATTTCTCCGGGTATGATATCGTACATGGAATGGACTGGCTAACAAAGTATGAGGCTGAGTTACTATGCGCTGAAAGAGTAGTTAGAATCAAAACCAAATTTGGAGATATTATTGCTATTTCATGCCACGACTCAGCCACAGATAGGGAAGAATTTTGGTCATCTCTAGAAGTCACTCCTGCTTCTATTGAGGATATTCCTATCGTCAGAGACTATGCAGATGTGTTTGAATAAGTTGACAGCTTACCTCCGCGCAGAGAAATCGACTTCAGAATTGACTTAGTTCCGAATACAAGGCCCATTGTACACCCTATTCGGAGAATGTCACTGAAGGAAAAAGTGGAGTTGAGCAATCAAACTAAGCAACTTTTGTGGAAGGGTCTGATCAGACCTAGCTTCTCAAGCTGGGGTGCAGCAGTGGTGTTTGTCCCAAAGTCAGACAGTACCCTCAGGCTATGTGTGGACTACCATGATCTAAATAAGCAAACGCTGAAAAATAAATACCCACTGCCACACATTGATGATCTACTAGACCGCTTGAATGGAGCAAGAGTATTCTCTAGGATGGACCTAGCTACAGGTTTTCATCAATTCCGCATTGCCAAGGAATGTGTGCCCTTGACAGCTTTTAGAGGACAAGACTTATTTTATGAATGGCTAGTGATGCCCTTCGGCTTATGCAACGCTCCAACATACTTCGTAGATCTGATGAATAGAGTATTCCGAGATGTTTTAAATAAATTTGTGCTGGTGTTCATCGATGATATCTTAATCTTTTCTAAATCCACTACTGAACATGAAAAACACCTGAAAGAAGTCTTGGAGATTTTGCGTAGAAATGTGCTAAAAGCTAAATTCTCCAAGTGCATATTCTGGGAAGAAGAGGTGAAATTCCTCGGCCATGTTGTATCAAAGGTAGGCATTTCAGTAGATCCAGGAAAGATCTCAGCCATCCAAGATTGGAACCAGCCTAGCACGCCCACAGAAGTCAGAAGTTTCTTAGGACTGGCTGGCTATTATCGGAAATTCATTAAGGATTTCTCGAAATTATCTTGTCCATTAACGAAGCTGACTAAGAAGCATACAAAGTTCATTTGGACACCTGAATGTGAGGCAGCTTTCCAAGAGCTGAAAAGGAGGTTGATCACTACTCCTATGTTGACCATTATTGTTGGCAATCAGGATCTGAAAGTCCAGACAGACATCTCTAGAGAAGGTTATTCTTTTTATCTAAATAAACATATTTGAAATGACATTTTTCTAATGTCAAATCTTATTTTAACATGTTATCCTTCTTTCTATTTAAGGTATTGGTGCAGTGCTAATGCAAAGGGACGAAGTAGTCACATATGCTAGCCGTCAGTTAAAACCGCAAGAGAAGAATTATGCCACTCATGATCTCGAGCTAATGGCCATAGTATTTGCTCTAAAGGTATGGAGGCACTATCTCTTGGGCGAGAAATTCAAGCTATATACTGACCACAAATCATTAAAGCATTTGTTCATCCAAAGAGATTTGAACTTGAGGCAGCAGCGTTGGGTTGAATTCCTTGCACCCTATTATCTGGACATCTTATATACTCCAGGGAAAACCAATGTAGTGGCAAATGCACTCAGCAGGAAGAATACAGCCAGAACCAATCTTATCCTCGCCAATCTCATTATTACACCTTCCTTGACCGATAAGATCTCTGCTCTTCATAAGAATGATGAATTTATTCAGAGAATCAACAAAAGAGTCAAGGAAGGCGAACCCACGAGTTTCCAGATTGACGACAAAGGGGTTCTGAGGCTATTGGGTCGAATTTGTGTTCCGAATCTTCCTGAGCTCAAAAAGGAAGTAATGGACGAATGTCACAAGTCTAAGCTCAGCATTCATCCGGGAGTGAGCAAGATGTATCATGACCTCAAGCACACATTTTGGTGGAGATCTATAAAGAGAGACATTTCTATATATGTTGCTAGATGTCCCACCTGCCAGCAAGTCAAAAGCGATCAGCAAAAGCTAGCAGGTCTATTGCAACCGCTAGGGGTTCCAAGTTGGAAATGGGACGAAATTTCTATGGACTTTATTGATGGCTTGCCCCGGACTAGGAAAGGCAATGACAGTATATGGGTGATTGTAGATCGCTTCACAAAGAATGCCCATTTCATCCCTGTCAAATCTAATAGAACGGCTCGAAGTTTGGCATAGCTTTATTTCAGAGAGATTGTCAGACTACATGGTGTTCCCAGTAGCATTATCAGTGTCCGCGATCCGATATTTGCTAGCAAGTTCTGGGAAGATTTCCAAGAGGAGCTTGGGACTAAATTGAATATGAGCACCGCTTACCATCCTCAGACAGATGGCCAGAATGAGAAGGTGAACCGCATATTGGAAGACCTGTTGCGAGCATGCATTCTAGATTTTGGTGGGTCATGGGAAGATCATTTTCACTTGTTTGAATTTTCTTATAATAACAGCTACCAAGCAAGCTTGCAGATGTCACCATTTGAAGCATTATATGGCAGGCCATGCAGATCTCCCGCATGTTGGGTGGAACCCGGCAATCGATTAGTACTTGGTCCAGACATGATTCGAGAAGCAGCAGATAAAGTTGATTTTATTAAGAAACGATTACTGGCTGCTCAAAGCCGACAGAAGAGCTATGCAGACGCTCGAAGAAGGGATTTAGAATTCTCTATTGGCGATCTTTTATACTTGAGGGTTTCCCCATTGAGAGGGGTAATTCGATTTGGGAAGACTGGAAAATTGGCACCGAGATTCATTGGTCCATTCCCTGTTATGGAAAGGATTGGAACTCTCGCTTATAGGGTGCAGTTGCCTGACTGGTTGCCAGGGGTTCACGATGTATTCCATGTGTGCCAACTTTGGAAGCATGTTCATGATCCAGACTTAGTTGTGGAGGAAGCAACACAACAAGATTCAGAGATTACCCAGAGCTTAGCAGTAAGGCCGGAGCTAGTAAAAATAGTTGGCAAGGAAACCCGTGTTCTTAGGAACAAGAGGATCCACTTAGTCTAGGTGCAGTGGAGCGGGGATCCTAGAGACTGTACATGGGAGACTGAGGATAGCATCAAACATGCCTATCCCAAGTGCAGAGTGGACATCTCCGAGTGACTCTTGTGTCGAGGTACATTTACAATACCTTACATTTTCTGTTTGTTTCCTACTTTACTTTAGTTTCCTTTTCGGGGACGAAAGTCTTTTAAGTGGGGGAGATTGTAACAACCCGGAAAATCTGAAAATTAATTTTTTTATTTTGGCTATTTCTTTGAATTTTGAATAGTTAAAATAATTTATTTTAAATAATAATGATTAAAAAATTATTTTAATCAAAGTTAGAACAAATATAATTATTTTAATTTCGAAAGGAATTGGAAATAGCATGGTAGTTTGAAAAGTCAAACCTGAACATTGACTAAATGTACAGGATTCAAAATTTAACGGATTTAAGTGAAACCAAAAATATCTAAATCTGTTTAAAAATATCTTTCCAACGAATCCGAAAAATCGAAATTTCATGGCGGGAATCAAAAGTTATGGCCAGTTGAATATTCAGAATAGTCGCTATAGTATAATTTATAGCCCGTATAAAAGGCCATATTTCAAACGACCTCCGTTTTCGACGAAACCATTTTTGTCGGATCCGGAATGTCAAATTATTTCTAAGTTTAATTTTCTATAATTTTTGGAATCAATATGTGAGCGTAGCAAAAGAAAATGTGTTTTGTCAATTTTAGTCAAATTTAATCGATTTGAAAATGGCCATTTTTCTAATGGTCAAAGAATTCGACGAAATTAATTTTTTTAGGACCGTATCATCAAAAAAAAGCCAAAAATAGTTTTTATGGAATTTTTATAGTCCGTATGTAGCCCCGGTGAATTTAAACATACGATCAAATTAATTTAATAAAGGATTTAAATTTTAAATTAAATAATTCAGGCCATAAACAATTGTTTGGGATGACGGGACCTAGCCCATTAGTTCCGGAACAGGGGTAATTAGGTTCAAACAATCTCTTTTGGACTGAAACTGGATTTATTTAGGACTTATGGATTTTTTTGTAAAATTTACAATTAAAATATTATAAATATTCACAAAATTCACTTCAAAACCATAATTTCATTACCAGCCGCCGCCCCTTTAACCCATGGCTGAAATGCTCCTATCTTCTCTCCTCTAATTCTCTCAATCCACCATGAATTAGACCTCACTCCTTAAGACATTATCGAAGAGATTTTCTTGCTCTTAGATTTTGTACGGTTAGATCGTCTTCAAGTGGCACGAACGCCAAGATACAACGCCCCAAACCCAGCGGGTTTACACCGCCGCCGTGCCACCATCCCGCCCCCCTCACCGGCGAACGTGCGCCGTCCTCCCCCCTTCCACGTGAAAAACTCTGATCGTCAGCAGGTGCCTCGACTTGCGTGAAAACCTAAACCCTAGGCTCGAAGTAGTAGTTGAAACCCACGGCCTTGATTTTACAGAGGAAGAAGAAAGGTGGAAAACCTATATAATTATTTTATTTATTTATTTTAAATATTAACAATCTTAATTAAAGCATATGTTATTCATACAAACTTGAAACTGAACGATTTCAGATCCTGTACGATTGTAGAGACAAGATCTACGTTTCTAGACTGAAAAGAAGCAATTCTGAGCTGATTGAATTTTGGGTCAAATTCTCAGATTTGAACTATTCAGATTCAACAGAACAGTGTGAAATCCTATTTTATTATTATTATTTATTTTAAAATAATTAGAATAAATCGTAATTGTATTCTCACTGATTCGCTGTATATGCTATGTTACGTGATTTGATTTGTATGTGATGTGTTAATATAGATCTGTTAGTTTAGATATTTTGTTAATATAGACCTGTACGTGATGTGTTAATTAGAATAAATCATTTTTGTTGATATTTTGTTGATTCATATATATTCAACAAAAATGGAGCATCATGTATATTTATTTAATTGAATTAGAATTTTCAATTCAATAAAAAAAAATCACCTTTGTATATTTATTGAATTGAATAAGAACTTTCAATTCAATATAAAAATTTCACCTTTGTCAATTTTATTGAACTGAATTAGAACGTTCAATTCAATATAAAAATTTCACCTTTGTATATTTATTGAATTGAATTAGAACTTTCAATTCAATATATAAATTTCACCTTTGTCTATTTTACTGAATTGAATTAGAACTTTCAATTCAATATAAAAATTTCACATTTGTCTATTTTACTGAATTGAATTAGAACTTTCAATTGAATATAAAAATTTCACCTTTGTCTATTTTATTGAATTAGAACCTTCAATTCAATATAAAAATATCACTTTGTTTATTTTATTGAATTGAATTAGAACCATCAATTCAATATAAAAAAAATATCACTTTGTTTATTTTATTGAATTGAATTAGAACTTTCAATTCAATATAAAATATATCACTTTGTTTCTTTTGTTGAATTGACTTTGAATCTTCAATTCAATAAAAATATCACTTTGTTTGTTTGTTGATTGAATTAGAATTTTCATCAAAATAAAAACATCGCTTTTGTTATTTTTGATTGAACTAGAATTTTCAATCTAAATAAAAATACCACTTTTGTTATTGTTTGATTGAATTAGAATTTTCAATCAAAACAAAATATCACTTTGGTTTGTTATCTGATTGAGTTAAAACTTTCAATTAAAAAGGAAATATCAAATCTTGTCATTTTATTGAATTAGAATATTCAACAAAAATGAAACGTAAATTTCTATCATATTATGGAATCACTATCAAAAAGGAAATGCTCGTGTTTTAGATAAAAATAAGGACATTACATTAAAATGTTTACATTTTAAGGTGATGTTAAAAGTAAATAAAATGTTCATGTTTTAAACCAAAACATGAATTCATTAAAAATATATAATTTTAAGGAAATGTTAAGAATAGAGAAAAATGTACATGTTTAGAAATAAAAGCATGTAGTCATTAAAAACCATACTTTAATGTTATTGAAAAAATTAGCAAAATGTTCATGTTTTTAATCAAAAGATGATTTCATATAAAATGTACATTTTAATGAAATGGTTGGAAAATAAAGAAAATATTCATGTTTTTGAACAAAAACATGAATTCATTAAAAGTATACATTTTTAATGTAAAGTTAAAAATAATAAAGGTGTTTATGTTTTAAGGTCAAAACATTACTAAACTAAAAATATACTTTTTAATGTAATAGTAAGTAACAAGAAAAATGTTCATGTTTGTAATCCAAATATGATTTCATTAAAAATATACATTTTTAATGAAATGTTGAAAATAGGAAAAATGTACATGTTTTCAATTCAACATGATTCCATGTAAATGTTCACATTTTTAATATAATGTTGAATAAAATAGAAATTACACATGTTTTAAAAGAAAACATGATTTCATTAAAAATTTCATATTTTAGTATCAATAATGAATATGGAGAAAAGATTCATGTTTTAAAATTTAAAACATGATTTTATTAAAAAATACACATTTTCAATGAAATGTTAAAATGAAGAAAATGTACATGTTTTAAATTGCAAAACATGTTATACATTAAAATTTCACTTTTTAATGTAATTATAAAAATGCAGAAAGGAAACATATTTTAAAATGAAAATAGGAGTCATATAAAAAAATTATTTTTTATGTAATAATAGAAATGTTAAAAATATAAAAGATGTTCATGTTTTAAAGAGAAAACATGATTTCATTAAAAAAATTAAATTTTTAATGTAAAAAGACAAACATGCATGTTTTCAAAATAAAACATGTTTACATTAAAAACTTTGTTTTTAATGAAATGGTCAAAATCACATTTATATTACATCGCATATATTAGAATTTATATGCGTTGTTAAAAATTACATTTTCAATTACATCGCATATATTAGAATTTATATGCGCTGTTAAAATCACATTTTCAATTACACCGCATATATTATAATTTATATGCGTTGTTATAATCATATTTATAATTACATCGCATATATTAGAATTTATACGCGCTGTTAAATAACATTTATAATTACATTGTATATATTGGATTTATATGCACTGTCAAAAATTACATTTATATTTACATTTGCAATGGTAGGATTCATATGTAAATTAGACTCTTCATTGAATAAATTTTCATGTAAATGATATATATTTTGTTTGATGGTACATAAATATGATTTTCCAATAAAAACATTATTTTATTTGGTATGTTAAATACGTTAGAGAAATCATCGAAGAGTTTATATGTATAAGTGTATATATATAAATATTAATTAAAATTAAAAGAATCAGGCGCGGTAGTTCGCAATTCGAATTCGTAACTTTAAACGATTATACCGAAAGATCCAACCGTCGGATTTTCCCAAAACTGGAACCGCTAGAACCGCTTTGGGAAGATCTTTCCAACGATATAAATTTTGTTAAAATCCAACGGTAGATTTCGAGATAAGTGTAAATCAAATTTCGATAAAAACAACGCCAGAGCCGCCCATCGACCCGAAGCGTCGTTAAATGAATTTGGCTATTTTTATATAAATAAAAATAGTGATTAATTGTTATTAAATACTATTAACAATATGAAATGATTTTAAACTATATATATGCAAGTATCATTTTAAAAGACCGAGTTAAATCTCATTTCAAATGGTTATACAACGATCTAAATTGAAGATCTTAAAGACGACGATTGAAAATCGGCGATCTTTACATCGAAAGGATAACTACTGATGCCTAGCATTGGCTAGCTACCAATAAAGGGTTAAAGTGGTAGTTGTCCGGACGTACTTGTTGATTGTCCGGATACGCAAGCACCACTCTTCCGTACTGGACATACGGGACGAGGAATAAGATGACTCCGGTTTCATTCAGACCCAGAACGGACTTGTAAATGGATGTGTGTCTGACATTGAATTTCATTCTCTGTAATTAAATTGATTTCTATTAATATATATCTGTGGTGGTGGAGACTTTATTCTCTTGCTTAACACCCTTCTTTGAGATGCACGAGCTCGAAGGTTATATATTGGTAGTTATTGATCGCATGGTGTGAACTGTCAATGTGACATGCCAAGATGCAATTGATTGAGGATTTTGTTGAAAAGTAGAACCTTGTGGATGATGTTCAAAGCATAGCCTATTTCGGCATAGCTTTGTGTATTGTGTTACCTCGCGAGCCTCACACCCCGATAGAGTCAAAAACGGGACAATGGAACGCAGGGAGTGCATGCGTTTCTTCTAGCTAGAAGTGGTGTTTGGGTTTTTACAAGGTCCGACATTTTTATTTATGTGGTTGATGGAATGAGGCGCCTCAGATTTATTGGTCGCCAATGACCAAATTATAGGTCCAATAGGATCGGAAAGTGTGTGTTCAGGCATAACTAATACTCTAACGTTATTTGTTGACCGGCCCTGCAGGATCCTAGGGTTGCCCGTAGGTGTGATCCTAAGACATTGCTAGAGTATCTCGAATCGGTTATGAGATCGTCCCTAGTCTTGACTCATGATGGAAATCCACTGTCCAATACGACATCACGGTTTTGATTGTAAACCTACGTATGGCGACATAGTATATGGTAGTTATGCCGTCTAGGATTGATACATTTACTTTGAAGTATTTTTGAAACTTAGTAGACACTAATAATAATATTAAAAATATTATTTTGTACATACCAAGCATTTTTTATCATTACAAGGTAAAACTCTATCCTCCGGCCTGCGTTGCATTGTGTGATGGGACATGAGTCTTATAATGGTTTCATTTTCTAAAAAGCATTACGTAGTTTTTAAATAAAATTGATTAATCATATGCACTAGCAATCCAATGGAGTAAACCCGTTCCGCGTTAGCGGCGTGGTCCAGTGATTAGCCATATTGTTAGTTAGGTAAGATTTCTCATACCAGTCCCATGACTGACTCGTAGTTTGTTTCAGTTTGCAAACTCGGGTGCCCTCTTTCCACACGGACAGCCAAATGATAGGTTGTAGGTATGGATATTTTCTAGACTGAAGCTTGCTGATGAAGAGGACGAAGAATCTTTTCTTTTTATCTTTTTATTTACTTCTTGATACATTGAAACATTTTTTAGCATTGATGTATTTTGGTGGAGATTGAGACTTTATTTCTTTCCTTGTTTAGACTTCTATTTTGCTAAGTTTATCCTGTACTACGTACTATGATGTCATGTTGTGAAGACTTTTCCATTTCCGCTACAATGATTTATATGTTATGCTATTATCTGAGATATGTTATTGTTTTAATTATGTTATGCTCCTATGATTATCCTTACTTTCGTACCACGGAAGTTTGGGGTCGTCACAAATTCGGTCGTGATAGAATTTGCGGATTTGCAAGGACTACTCGCTACTGATCCATAGGGTAATTCAAGGATGCAATAAGAGAGTGCCTTTGGTTTGTCCAGCCCTAAGAAAACTTGTATGGATGGATGTCTGATAGAGTATTTCCAAAGGGATTACATACATTGATTTCCTCAAACGTATTTCTGTGGCGGCGGAGAAGACACCCTCTCTTAACTTAACAACCCGATTATTTCGGTGGAAATTAATTAGTGATTTCTGGAGGATTTGACGATGTGGCAGTCAAAGTGAATGGTGGACTGGTGTTCCAAAAGATACGTTATGACCTCAAGTCTCACAACCAAGAAATGACAAAAATCGGGCAGGCAACATGGCTATGTGGGTCGCTCCCGTTAGGGTGTATAATCATCTATCTAGAGAAATTCAATTTCATTCTTTAATTTATTTTGATGTTTTTCCTTTTCGGGAAACGGTTGCTGATCCTAACCGTTGGTGATATACATTCGACACACTCAAGCGAAATGAGTGGTCGGTCATGTGCGGGCCGGGTTGCAAGATATTCTTGTTGGTGTATTCACCTCTAGAGATACACTATTGGTTGGTGGTTCCATACCTTGTCATAGTCGGAATCCAATCTCCAATAAGCGCCCGCGGTTTTGATTGTATACTATATACATGGAGCGATGCAAGCAATCCGCTAGATTGCTATTTATTTGTATTTAGACACTATTATAATATCAGAATATATATGTGACTTCAAAATGTTTTGGGTTATCATAAGTTAAAAACCATCTGTATTTATGTGTGGATTTGGTCTTACGATTATCCTTTTATTTCAAAAAGATTTTTGAACTTAAAAATCAAGTTGAATGATTCCCTTAAGCTTTGTGGTTTGTTCTCACTTTGGTTCACCAGACTGACCCGGTGTTTGAAATGCTTGGGTTAGACCGGGTTGTACAGGTCTAGGTTATCGGATACTACGAGGTTCAGAAGATATGCTGGAGGTGTTCAGACGTATTAGTCACTATTCCGCTATGTGTTCTATATAAGGGTAGATTATTATAACTATCAAGCTATGTTAATGTACTCTGATGATTGTAAATTTTATTTAAAGCTCTCAATAAAGATTTATTTCTATATTATATGGTTCTTCTTCTTCTTCTATTCTGATATTTCGTTCTTTCTTACCTCACTCACTAACTTCTTCGTATTAACCATCTGGTGTTTTTGATACTTGAGTTTTGGCAGGTAATACGGGTTTTGTGTATTATCGTCTAGATTTGGGAGTCGAATTTGCTGGGTCGTTATAGTGGTATCAGAGGTATTGGTTTAGTAATAACCTCGGCTTTGTGGCATAACTCAATAGAGATAGGGTTAGTTTCACCTAGATTGAGTTTGAGTGCATATATACGAGAGCACGTATTTGTAAATTTTATATACAAATGGTTTATATTGAGTTGTTTTATCGGTTCAAGTGTTGAGAAGCATTGAACTGGTAACTGACACGATATTGTTTTATAAAGGGTGTAAATGAAATAATTTTGCTCGAAATATATTTTTTTATAGAAAAGAAATAATTTGATCAAATAATGAAGTTAACTATTTGTTTGGTTGATTTAATTAGAATTCAAATTTGATTAAAATTTCGATTGGTTTGATATAACCAGAAGATTTCTCATATTAGTAAATGAGGTTAAATATTTCAGAATATAACTTGGAGTTGAGTTGGATAAGAGCAGAATATATGATTTTTGGATAAAATCAGAACTGGATTTGAAATGGAAATAAACTAATTATAAGATTAATTACTTAATTGATATGGAGTTGAGAACTTAACTTGGTTAAGTTAAGAATGGATATCGAAATTAAGATTTGGATTTGGAAATTAAATAGGATCGATTTAAAATTTGTAATTCAATTAGTTAATTGAATATAAGGTTGAGACTTAACTCGGTTAAGTGGAATCGAGACTGGATATTGAAATTAAATCGACTTGAAATTTGGAAATTTAGTAAATAATAATTGAATGGAAATCGATTAGATATTAATCGGTTGATAATTAAGGTACGCTAACCCAAGTAAATGTTAATATTAAATACAAATTTAAGTTAACTGGGTTATGCTGATGGGTACTATTTGTTGATTGTTGTTAGTTTGGTTGATTAAAATCCTCAACGGTTTAATAAGTGTTGAATCAATTGGTTCTCGATTTATTATAAATCAGATTTCAGCATTTTTCCTAGTTAGAAATTTCGGGGACGAAATTCTTTTAAGGGGAGAGGAATGTAAGGTCTTGTATTTTTGGCCATCATATATTTAATATATTTTATTATATTAAATATTAATTTGGAATTTTAAATGGATTTATAACATATAATTCGTTTATATAACGAAGATTGAACGTATATTTATATAATTCGAACTCGTAAATGTTGCAGTATTTCGTAATTTACGATTTGAAATTCATGTATATCGGTACAAATATATAACGCTCAATTAAAACTGATGATGAAATTAAATAATCATATGAAATAGAACATTCAAATCTATGCGTTGCTTACCTTATGATGAGGCACGTGCTTCGCACAATGGAAAATTGTTCGATATATTATACGGGCATTAGAAATGATTTATTTTTCAAAAGACCTCCGTTTTTGAGAGATAAATTTTATTGGAATACGTATTGCTAATTATGGCTAGATTTACAGTTTGGAGCCAATTGGAGCTGTTTTATTTGAGTATGTCAGTGCGGAATTAACGATTAACGTAAACTAGCGGTAGAATTTAAATAACCGGGAAAAGCAAAACATACCAAATGAAAGCAAAATATATAAATAAAGAAAATATAAATATAATATTTAAACTTTACAGCCAAGTCATGACGTATAACCTACCCTAGTTATTTCCTTACCCAATATCCATCATTTATAGACCAAAGGGCACAGCTACCCTCTAAGCAAATGGGAACAACGTAGACCTAAGAATAAGTACTGAGCTATATCTGCCATATCTCTTAGTTTCTAAGCAAGAAATGAATATCACAAGCCGACCTTATTTACTTCTTCCCTAAGTCAATCATGCATATCTACGAATGACGGTGCAGCTACCTATAACCTAACCCATGTACTTACTGCATGAATTTTCTAATCCATCTATCACAATGGTACCAATGTACAGACAAAAGAAAGGAAAGGAAAACACAACGCCTAGCTATTGTTCACACTGTGAATCTACCTATGTCTGCACCTTGGTATTTTGCAAATAATAGCACATGGCAACTTCGAAATACAACACCCTATATAACGTGATGGCTACACTCCTACTCAAGTAATCGCAGCTATCTCTTCTTTTTGTCTTGTATTTTTCACCTTCACTATCACAACCTTTACCATCAACAGTCCTACCTATCCCATTTGTTCTTCATGCCTATAATCCCTGCCTGTGCGCATTGAAATGAAATCGATCCTATCCCCTTAAATCCTCCACTATATATATCCCTCTTCTTCTTCTGTCTTGCAACAGCAAGACTTAACAAGAGAATATAAACCAGAACAAAACTCCTCTTTTAAACACGCAACTTCATTTTGAACAAAACAGAGAAGTGAAGTTATAACTTTTAACATGCACGTGAATAGGAAAGTGGCCGGGCGCAGATGAGATCGGAAGAGGGGGGCTCAGATATGAGGGTTGCGGTGATGCTCAGGGAGTTTGAAAGCGGTGGCAGGCCGGAGCAATGGCATTTGTTGAAGATGAGGTGATGGGTATTTTTGGACTGGTAAGTAACATGGAAATGGGAAGTGTGAAAAAATTGCATGCATTAAAAGGATACAAGGAGGAGTCTACGGGCCCTGATGGGTTCAAGTATATAGCAGTCAAGATTTGTGTGGGGGCATATTAAACGTAAGTGGGGAAAGGGAGAATTGCGCAAGAATGATCTGGAAAGAGGTATGGGATCTTGACTCAAGGAGATGGACGTTGAGACTGTTCTGGTGGGGTTTAAACAACAGATAAGAGGAGTTTTGGAAATATTTTGCATGGATTTTGCAGATGGGATGGGAACAATGCAGCATGTGATAGGGCGGAGGAGTTGAATGAAATGGTGTTGTCCGCATTATGGAAGAATTAGTGTACGAGGAGGAGAGAGAAGAGAATACACAGCAGGAAGTCGGTAGTTACAAAGTATGGTGATGGTCTGATGAATGGGGGAGGATGTACGGCGATGATGTATCAGAGCTAGAAAGGGTTAGATCGAATAGCAGGAGGCGCGGATTATTTGCATTTAAAGGTGAGGTCGAGCTGCTGTTTTAATGTGGGAAGAAAATGCATAGCCTGGGGTATATTCCTATTATGCCAGATCCCCTGTTAATAAGCCTAATTAAGGTATAATGTCTATAATCGCATTTAGTTTACTTAATTGAGTTATATATATTTAATGAACGGAAAGTTAAACAGTAGTTCATGCATGGAAAGTATTATATGTTATGCCTAGTTTTGGTTATAATATGACAAATAATATTATGTTGTGCCTAATCACTGATTAGTGTTAACCATGCCTAAGCTTTATACCTTAATATGCCAAATAGATGTGTTTTGCCCAGTTAAGTTCTTAATCGTGGACAAATATATGAAGTATATATTAAACAAGTATAAACATGGCATAATGTACCAGGTAGTTTTGTTACAAATTAAATATGCTTAGGATTAAAACAGGACCACTATATCTTACACGTATAATTAGCAACTAATTAGGATTTAATTAAAATTTTAAATATTTAAATTAAACCGTAACACATATATATATAATGTGTCCGTACATAAATAGTTTTGGAACAAAGCCATGACGTTAGAACCGTATCAATGAGTGTAATATTATGGAATTGGAACGAACGGAATTGAACGTAGCTGGAAGCTTGTTAAACAAACCGTTTTGACGACGAATGAAAACCAATGTGAGTCCAACTCACATGGTTTTATCCCACTTATATTTTATATAAGTTGGGTTTAAACATTTACGTGTCATGATTGTTAATTTGTTGATGGATGTTTGGATTGCTGTTAATAAAATGATATTGTTGAAATAACGTATTTGGATGCAGGAAAAACAGGTTGGAGGGATCCAACTGGATTCCTCAAATTTATTGTTAATTTTCATATTACAATTATATGAACTATTTAACTGATATGATCGAATGATTATCTTGATTACTGGTTATTGAATCTAAATTCAACGGTTGTTTAATTTTAACAATAGGCAGTATTGGTTGAGTAATTGGCAGTAGTTGGCCTAAAAATCAAATCGTTTTATAAATAGTGATTTACCGTCAAGTTAATTGATGATAACGAAGTTATAAAATTATTTTATTATTGAAGATAGTTTTTCGGAATCTATTTAATTAAATGTTTAATAAGAGAAATTAAGGTTTATTATTTATTTATATAAGTTTATTAAGTATTATTAAATAGTTTTACAAACCAAATGGGAAGTATAAGCAGATGAGCAGAAAGTAACGATTGGTTAACGGTTGGATTAACAGTTTTCAAAAGACAATTAAATGAGACTAATTAAATTAATTATATTATTAATTAATTAATTTAAAAGAAGGAAAAATTGAAGTTGATTAACAAGGTAATCATGGTTTAAGTTGACAAAGTCGACTAATTTAATTGGAATTGTTTATTTCATTGATTTGTTTTGAATTAATCTAATGAAATAGATTAATGAATATTGTTTTAATTCGATAAGAATTTAAAAGGGATTTACTATTTATTTAGCGAATAAAGAACCACCATTTCTATGGTGGTTAACAAAAAGTTAATTATTTTAATTAATAATAATTTAAGGGGTTAATGTTAAGTGGAATCCTTTGAAGTAAGAAATCAAAGTTGATATTGAAATATAGTTGGATGTTGAGAAGAGTTTACTTAAAAACCAAGTTTTATAACATAGTTATAAAAAGGATTTTTAGCCGGGGCGATAGTTTAAAATATATTTAATGTTAAAATTAAGGAAAAAGGGGAGAGGGGGAACAGGGTTTATATTAAACCGAAGTCGAATGAATGGGGCTTATCAAAGAAGTGTGAGGCTAAAATGTTAAGAATTTAATTAACGTTACTTAATGATGGAATTGACATGAGATTTTCGAAACGGAAAATGGTTGAGTTAGAATAATATGGGATTGATAACAAGTTAAGATAAGAATTAGAGCCTAACTAGAGATTGGTTGAGTTGAATGATTTTCTGAGCATCAACATGATGTTGATTTCAGTCTTCAGGGTTGATGCTTGGGAAGTTGTTCACTTACCAATTTACGGTTAAGAGCTAATGATTTTTGGAGGATAGAAATACTGTCATAACTAATATTTTGAGATAATAATTGGATATAAGATGTTTTTCCCAAATACTAAAATGAAATCGTTTTGAGGAAATTATTAAGAAGTGAATACCGTGTTTTAAATTATAAAGATTCAGAAGTTGAATTAATCGTTTGATAATTATTAGAAGGGCATAATGTTGCTGAGTACTAAATTAATGAATTAATTTTATTTTCATGATGATTGAATGATTGTTTATTTGATAGTTAAATAACCGACTATCAAAGCTATCCAATACGATTGTTGGTACAGAAAGATCGGAATCGAATGTATATTTGAAAACCATTCTCAACCAAAAAATACGAAATCGTAGAAGATGAAGATCGAAGACGGAGCGGTTGAAGACCGTGGTTCATAAACGGAGGGGATACTTGATAAATTACTCTGGATTACAAAAGAGTATTTTGATGGTAATTCGGTCGTGATAGAATCTACGAATTTGCTAGGACTACTCGCTACTGATCCATAAGGTAATTCATAGATGCGGTAGGAGAGTGCCTTTGGTTTGTCCAGCCCCAGGAAAACTTGTATGGACGGATGTCTAATAGAGTATTTCCAAAGGGATTACGTATGTTGATTTTCACAAACGTATTTCTGTGGCGGCGGAGAAGACACCCTCTCTTAACTTAACAACCTGATTATTTTCGTGGAAATCAATTAGTGATTTCTGGGGAAATTGACGATGTGGCATTCAAAGTGAATGGTGGACAAGTGTTCCAAAAGATACGTTATGACCGCAAGTCTCACAACAGGAAGTGACAAAAATCGGGCAAGCAGCATGGCGCCCCCATTAGGGTGTATAATCACCTATCTAGAGTAATTCCATTTCATTCATTAATCTATTTCGATGCTGTCCCTTTTTGTTAGACGGTTGCTGATCCCAACTGTTGGTGATATATATTCGATACACTCAAGAGAAATGAGTGGTCGGTCGTGTGTGGGCCGGGTTGCAAGACTATTTTGTTAAACCCAGTGTATTCGACTCTAGAGATGCACTATCAGCAGGTGGTTCCATAACTTGTCATAGTCAAAATCCAATCTCCAATAGGCGCCCGTGGTTTTGATTGTATACTATATATGTGCTGCGTGAGATGCAAGCATTCCGCTAGATGGCTATTTATTTGTATTTAGACACTATTATAATATCAGTATATATATGTGACTTCAAAATGTTTTGGGCTATCGTAAGGTAAAAACCGTCCGTATTTATGTGTGGATTTGGTCTTACGATTATCCTTTTATTTCGAAAAGATTTTTAAACTTAAAAATCAAGTTGGATGATTCCCTTGAACTTTGTGGGTTTTTGTCAGTCTGGTTCACTAGACTGACCCAGTGTTTGAAATGCTCGGGTTAGACCGGGTTGTACAGGTTTAGGTTATTAGGTACTACGAGGTTCAGAAGACGTGCCGGAGGAGTTCAGACGTATTAGTCACTATTCCGCTGTGTGTAGTATACAAAGGCAGATTATTATAACTGTCCAGCTATGTTAATGTACTCTGATGATTGTAAATTTTATTTAAAGCTCTCAATTAAGATTTATTTCTATATTATATTTTGTTCCGCTGCAATGTGAGACTTTAATTCTGTGTTGTGTTGGTTTATCTTCTTCTTCCATTCTAATATTTCTTTCTTACCTCACCCTCTAACTTCCTCCTATTAACCATCTGGTGTTTTCGATACTTGAGTTCTGGCAGGTAATACGGGTTTTGTGTATTATCGTCGAGATTTGGGAGTCGAATTGGCTAGGTCATTACACAGATAATAATCCCACCGGTATAACAACCTGTAAAATCAGAACCAATTTAAATTTTTTATTTTGGCTATTTTATTTAATTTTGAATAGTTAAAATAATTTATTTTAAATAATAACGATTAAAAATTTATTTAAATTGAAGTTTGAAAGAATATATTTATTTTAATTTTAAAAGGAGCTAGAAATAGCGTGGTAGTTTGAAAATTTGAATTCGAACTTTGACTGAATGTACAGGATGCAAAATAAATTGGATTTTGGTGAAACCAAAAATACTAGAATCTGTTTAATAATATATTTCCAAGAAATCCAAAAAATTGAAATTTCATAGTGGGCATCAAAAGATATGGCCAGTTTAATATTTAGAATAGTCGCGATGGAATTTAATATAATATATAGCCCGTATAAATAACCATTTTGCAAACGACCTCCGTTTTTGATGAAACCTCCCTGGTTGGATCCGGAATGTCAAATTATTGCAGGATTCCAATGTTCATAATTTTTGGAATTAATATGTGAGCGTGGCAAATGAAAACGTGTTTTGTCAATTTCAGTCAATTTGGATCGACTTGAAAATGGTCATTTTTCAAATGGTCTCCAACTTCAATGAAATTAATTTTGTTAGGACCATATCGTCAAAACATAGCTAGATTTATTTTTCGAGAATTTTTGGAGTCATTTTGTGGGCCCAGTAAATTAAAATGTATGATCGAATTAAATAATTAAATGTTTTATATTTAAATTTAAAGAAAAACTTATCGAAACAATTGAATTGGCTTACGTGACATATCCCATTGTGTTTGGAATGGGGATATTTAGCTAGGTGCGACACTCGTTGGGTTTGATTTGGAGTTCGAAACGATACAGGAGTTATATTGAAATTAAATGGAATTAAATAAATAAATAAAATAGAAATATGTATAAAATACGCCGTATAAAACCCTAATACCATTGTTATTTCTCAGTTGCCATCGAAGAACTAAACGACGCATACCATTCCTCTCTTCCCTCCTCATTTTCTCCTAAATCATACAACGAAATTCAAGGCTTCTTCAGGGAAATCGGTAGAGAATCTTGAGAGCTTTATTTTCATATGGATTTGATCAGTTTTAGTTGAGGGATTCACGAGACCCATTGGCCCGAAGTTGCAGTCTTCAACCCGCCACCATGGCAGCACCGAACTGGACCCCCACCTCTGGCGCTGGCACGCGTCTCAGCCCCCTTTGACATGGTCAAACTCGATCGACCTCACTCTTTACGGATTAGGAGCAATCGTGAAACCTAGTCTGGAAGAATTCTAAAAACTAATGGCCTTGAGCTGATAAAGAAGAAGGTGATTTAATTAAACCAGTTACGACATTTAAAAAGCATTGCGAATTCAAATTTGTTTATAAAAATCATATCTTTTTCATACGATAACCAAATTCGATGAAACAGGAAGCGTCGAGAACGTGGCATCATACACAACATTTAAAAAGAGACCACCGAATTTTTGGAGCCTTCTACAAATTTAGAAGAAATAAAAACCAATGTGAGATTTCTAAATCCAAATTAATAAAATAAAATTATATTAGGATGCAGACGGAGTTTAGAAACTCTCGACACTCGTCGTCCACCGACCATGGACGACTGGATTGTTTTGTGGTGTGTAATTGGTTGATTTTTGGGTGATTGATTGTGGTTGAAATGAAATTGATTGATATTGTGGCATTAGATTTCCTAGAAAAATGTATCAAGAAATTAAACCCCTTGTAAACGCCGCGAGGCCTAAGGTAGTGCGAGGAGCCATACATCGGGACGGTGCCGGTTTTAATTACTCTGCCATTATGCTGCCGAAATTTTCTGAAACACTCTTGTGTTATAAGATATTCATGTTATTATATATTAATTGTTCGAATAATATAAAAATTAGATTTTTAATATATATATTAAAATGATCATTATATGTCAACATAAAATCTATATTTTTGTCGTAAATCAAAAATGGTCATTTGTCTTATAAAATGAATTTATATTTGATTTTACATTTTTAATGAAAATGGGACATTATAAATAAACATTTAGATATAAAAATCAATTTATATTTGATTTTACATTTTTAATGTATATACAACATTAAAAGTAAAACATTGAGAAATAAAACTGTTGTGGCATTGGAATTTACATTTTAATGAAAATGAAACATTAAAAATAAGCAGTGATAAATGAAAATGTGTATGCCTTGGAAAGTTACATTTTAATGTAAATAAAACATTTAAAAATAAAGATTGTTAAATAAAAATGTATTACATTGGAATTTTACATTCTAATGTATATGAAAACATCAAAATACCACATTGCTATATACAATG
This sequence comes from Allium sativum, assembly GCA_030737875.1. NCBI lineage: Eukaryota > Viridiplantae > Streptophyta > Magnoliopsida > Asparagales > Amaryllidaceae > Allium > Allium sativum. The sequence goes on from CM060924.1 coordinate 1,015,135,164, forward strand.
TATTTACACTATATTTTACATTTTAATTGTTTTACATGAAAATGAACATTGTTATATTAAAATGTCTTTACTTTAAAATATACATTTTTAATGTAACGCAACATTAAAAATAGTCATTTGTCAAATAGAAATGCATTTGCTTTAAAATATACATTTTTAATGTAATGCAACATTAAAAATAGTCATTTGTCAAATAGAAATGCATTTGCTTTAAAATATACATTTTTAATGTAATGCAATATTAAAAATAGTCATTTTTCAAATAGAAATGCATTTGCTTTAAAATATACAATTTCAATGTAATGCAATATTAAAAATAGCCATTTGTCAAATAGAAATGCATTTGCTTTAAAATATACATTACAATGTAATGTGTAACAACCCGGAAAATCCGAACCAATTTAAAAAATTTATTTTGGCAATTTTAATAAATTTAGGATATTTAAAATGATTTATTTTAAACAATATCGACGAGAAATTTATTTATAATAGAATTAAAATGTATATATTTATTTGAATCGACGTTAAAATATAATTATTTATTTTAATTATAAAAGGAATTGGAAATGGCGCGATAGTCTGAAAATTCGATTTCAAACTTCAAATGAATGTACAGGATTCAAAATAAACCAGATTTTAGTGAAACCAAAAATATTAGAATCTATTTGAAAATATCTTTCCAAAGAATCCGAAAAATCAAAATTTCATAGCGGGAAAAGTTATGCTTAGTTGAAAATTCAGAATAGTCGCTATGGAAAATATAGCCCTTAAAAAATAGAAATTTTGCAAATGACCTCTGTTTTTGATGAAACCACTTTTGTTGGATCCGGGATATCAAGTTATTGCTAGATTCCGAAATTCATAATTTTCTGAATCAATATGTGAGTGTGGCGAAGTAAAACGTGTTTTGATAGTTTCAGTAAATTTGGATCGACCAGAAAATGGCCATTTTTCCAACGGTCTTCAAATTTGACGAAATTAGTTTTGTTAGGACTGTATCGTCAATACGAGGCTAGAAATAACTTTTCTGGAATTTTTGGGGTCCGTATGTGACCCTAGTAAATTGAAATGTACGTTTAAAATTCAATATAATGATTAAAATGTTGATTTGAACGAAAACCTATCATAACAGCCGAATTGGCTTATGAAACATATCCCATTGTGTTCGGAATGGGGGTAATTAGTTAGGGACGACAGTCGGTGGGTTCGATTTTGAGTTCGAAATAAAAAGCTACTTTATGGGATTAATTAAATAAATAATATTATATATTATATATCCTTTCCCCTCTCTCCTTAGTCAACTCCATTTGTTCTTTCAATAGAAATCGAAACTAAAAATAAAAAAACAATCGATCCACCGCCGTTCAGGACCATCGCTGCCGCCCCCTGGCGCATTGCCCGCCTCCCCGACAATCGCCTCCGCCGCGACCCCGATTCCCCTTCTCCCTCCGCCCCTCCGGCCTTCTCGTTCCCCATTTGAAACCCCATCACCCAAAAACCCTAGCGCCGCCACAGCCTGGGCCTGCGCCCTCCTGCCACCACCTCTGACGAGCTCCGCCGCCTCAGGCCAGCCCCCTCCAGACGACGCCGCTTCCAGCTCCTCCCCGAGCCCCTCCGACCACCAAAACAATAAAAGGTGCATTTTATGTTATTTTATATTGTTTAGTTAATTTAAAAATATGGTTTTCATGAACATAAATATACATTGTTCTAAGAAAATAAAGATTTGATCCTTGAAATATAAAAAAATTATATTTTTATTTAGGAAAATATTGTATTTTTATTCGTGTAAAGTTAAGATTTTTATTCGTATAAAGTTATGATTTTTAAAAGGGAAAAGTTATGATTTTTTAAAATAGAAAGATATGATTTTTATTTATTTAAAGATAGGATTTTTATTAACATAAAGATGATATTTTTATGCATGTAAAAATATACTTTTTAGTTCATGGAAAAGTATGATCTTTAATTAGAGAAAACACGATTGTATGCATAGAAAGATATGATTTTTAGAACCATGGAGATTTGATTTTTATATAATAGAGAGTATAAAAATATTATTTTTATATATGTAGTAAAATAAAAGTATTATTTTTATATATGTAGGAAAGTAAAATTTGATTTTTATATATGAAGTGTCATTATAAAAATGTGATTTTTAAAATAAACATCATATTAAAAATGCGATTTTTACTATGAACAGCGAGAAAGGATCGCATTGGAATTTTGGGCAAATCCGAACCGTTCAGAAATGAATATTGAAAAGGAAATGGTTTCGAAATATAATGTTTTGAAAATATTATCATTTATATATCGATGATATGGAATATTCAATTTTGATTTGAAATTGAATATGAAGTTAAAATCATTTTGAAAACGAATTTAAAACGATTTACAAAATACGTTTTAAATGGAAATCGATGAAATATATATTATATATAAATTATATATATATATATAATGGCTTGAATAGAACGCGCCATGTTGCGGTAGTTCACGAATTTCGACCATTGACTTCGAACGGATATTACGGGAGATCCGACCGTCAGATTCTTCTAAACATGGAACTGTTGGGTTCGTATCTAATAGAGATTTCTAACGAATATGAGAGATTTGAAATCTAACGGTTGGATTTGGAATTATGTCCAAATCGAATTTGGGAAAGGTCGTTGTAAGTGCAGTTCGATGGCCGTTTATGGAAATCGACTGTACAGGCCTTGATAAAATTATTAAAAATATCAATAATTTGCGTAAAATGATAATAAATGATTTGGAAAGAATTAGGATGAAAAATTCCATATTTGAAAAGATAAAAATATATTTTATCGAAATGAACTAGTTATGAACTAGAATTATAATCCAATATTTTTTTAAATACTTAAATTGGATTTGAAATGGTTTTAATGATAACCGGAATTTCCAATATATGAATTGGAATGGATTTGAATCGAAATTATCTTGGATTCCGTGATTATACGGATATTGTGGAGGAATTTGGAAGAGATATATATATATATATCGTTATTCCAATACGATATTTGTTGGTTTCAAAATTTGATATTGAATATAAGCTGATATATTTTCTATTCAGAGCCTTGTATTTAATATCAAATTGGATTTTGGGTTTGTCGTGAATGGTATCTTTAATAATATCGTTCTTAAACCCAATGGAGTTTAGAAAATTAGAAACTGACTGGAGATTAGCTAAGTTGAATGGTTTCCTGGGTATTGATCTGATGTTGGTTTCGGCCTTCGGGATTAATACTTAGGGAATTGTTCTCGTACTAATTTACGGTTAGAGACTGATGGGATTTTGGGTTTATCATGAACTGTGTTTTAAATGACACTGTTCTTAAACCCAGTGTGAAAAGAATAAATCTTTTAATTAAGATTCAAAGAAGAATTGCCAATTAACTAATATTTAATTGGAACTGAAAATGGAATGTGAATTGAGTTTATTGTGAACTGTGTTTTTAACGACATTCGTTCTTTAACCCAATTTACTGGGAAATGGTATTTGGAATTTATAAATCTTTTTATTAAGATTTAACAGAAATTTTCCAAAGTAAAGTTTTCCAATTTAATGTATTAAATTGGAATTAAATGGAATTCGATTTGATAATAATCGAAGTGAGCTTCTGTGGAGGAAGACTGTTAATACATATGGAATTTAAAAGGCTTTGTCGTTATTCCATTTATATTATTAGTCGGATACGGAAATTGATATCGATTATATATTGATTTGTTTTTCCGTAAAGATTCCATACTTAATGGAATGTGATTTGGGTTTATCGTGAACTTGTTTTAAATGACATTAGTTCTTTAACCTTGTTAAAGTCAGGATTACATGTCGGTCATTGTATTTCGAACTGTATGGTTGATCTCTGCAAAACATATATCTGTTTGGTGGCGGAGAATGCATTCTCTTTCTTAACACCCTTCTCTGAGACGTACGAGCTTAGAGGTTATATACCGGCAGAAATCAATAGTACGGTGTAGATTGCTGATGCGACATGTTTGTGTTTCCAAAGATAAATAATCATTAATATTGATTTTTGGGAAGATTAAAACTAAGTGGAGTTTTAATGGATATTTAAATAGATTGTAAAAAGGAAATGTGATAATTTAAATTATCAAATTTGGTAAATGATCGAGAACGGAGTATCGCCAGTTTTGCTCCTAGCGATCGTTAAATCTTTAATTAGATTTGAATGGGAAATGGTAATTAATTTTACCGATAAGACCGTGGTGTTAGTTATGGACTATTACCAGTTTTGCTCCATGGGATGAATAGGTTGGGATTGGGAAATTAAACAAATGATTACTTCGGTAAGGTGCGCTAATCCCGACAAGTTTGGAAAACCATAACATGGTTTGAATTGACATCCGAAGGAAGATTAAAGAATAAATTTAAAGAATTTATCTTTGACAAAATTAATGGGAACATTTCCCAAAGTATATGAATATTTGAATAAAAGAATACACAGAATTGGAATGAGGCGTATATTGTGTTTTATAGCACTTGTTTACTATATACGCGAGTTATTCAGAAAGGCTGGGTTTATACCCATTCTGAATAATTGTTTCGACGATAAGTCGACGATGAAGACGGTGGTTGAAGATCGGAAGTCTTCACAACGTTTGGATGATTACTGATGTCTTGATTGGGCCTTACACCCAAGACAAGGTAATAAGTGGTGATCGTCCAGACGTACTTGGAGATCGACGGATATGCGAGGTCCTCTCTCCTGTATTGGACATATGAGACGAGGAATAAGGTGCCTCCGATTTCGTTCAGAACCAGAAAGAACTTGTAAATGGATGTATGTCTGACATTGGATTCTATTCTATGTTGATTGATCTCTATTAAATATATATCTGTTTGGCAGTGGAGAATTCATTCCCTTGCTTATTGCCCTTCTCTGAGACGTACGAGCTCAGAGGTTATATATCGATAGACATCAGTAGCATGGCGTGAATTGCCTGTGTGGCATGATGAGATGCAAATGATCAAGGCTTTTGTTGAAAAGCAGAGTCTTGTGGTTGATGATCAAAGCACAGCTTTAATATAGCGCCGCTTTGTGTATAACGTTAATTCGCAGGCCTCACACCTCAGTATGAGTCAAAAACGGGATAAGGGGACCCAAGGAGAACATGACGTTTCTTTCTAGCTATGGGTGGTGTTAGTGTTTTACTAGCCCTGACATCGTTGTTATATTTTTACCTATGTGGTTGTTGGATTGCGAGGCACCCCAGTTATATCGGTCTCTACGGAGCCGATGGATAGGTCCTATAGGACCGGGAAACGTGTGTTCAGGAATTGCCAATCCACTAATGTAAGTGTGGACTAGCCTTGGAGGATCTAGGGGTTGCCCAGAGTGCGTAGTCCCAAGGCATTTGCTAGAGTGTCTCGAAGCGGAAAGGAGTACATCCCTTGCCTAAACCCATGACGGAAATCCAATTTCCAATACGACATTTCTATTTTGATTGTAGAACCTAGTATGGTGACATAGTGGTATGAGGCACTATGCCGCTATGATTGATACATTTATATTTGAAGTTGTTTTCATACACTTCATATTTATAATAGTATCAAAATGATTTGTTTTAAACGTACCAAGCATGTTTGGCTATTATAAGGTAAAACTCTATCCTCCGGCTTGCGTTGCATTGTGTGATGGGACCTGAGTCTTATAATAGCTTCATTTTCCAAAAAGCGTTACATTATTTGTTCTATGCACTATTATTCTTGGGAGTAAACCCATTCCGTGTTATACGGTGTGGTCCCTTGATTTACTTTATTTTTAAAGCAAAGTTTTAATAAACTGTTTTAGTTCTCACACCAGTCACATGAATGACCTAGAGTTATTGTTTTAACCTAAACTCTTGGTGCCCCTATTTTCCACACGGGCAGTTAGTAGTTTTGGTTTTGCAGATTTATATTCACAGGATCCTGGTTTACAGCTGGAACGATATCCGGAAAGCTCTGTATCTGTTTATCTCTTTCAGTTGTGTTTTGTATTATTTTCCGCTATGTATTTAAATGTAATTTGAATCTCTGATATTTTTCGAATGTATAATATTAATTCATATTCTGTTATATTCTTTTATTCTGATCGAATTGTTCTAATAAGCATTGAAATGTTCTTCTGTTTGTGTTCTAATTTGTCGTGTTCTCAAAGCAATTCGGGCTTTCCTTAACTGGGAAGTTTGGGTCGCCACAGGTGGTATCAGAGCTTTGGTTTACAGAGCTTGAGAACAAGACACGTTAGAACCAAACGAAAGATTTCATCAGAGATTGGATTAACAATGTCCAATGAGAATTACTCGTTAGAGATAGGATCAGTAGTATCCTAGAACGAGTGTGAAGAGTAGTTTTTTAATATAAATTAAAAATGAAAAAAAAATTGTTTTGAAGATTTAAACCATTTTATACGTATTTGGTTATTTATTTTATATTGATTTTGGACAATCCAATATATAAAGATTTTGCATATACACCTTGCAAACGTATATTCGAAGTTTTAATATACTGGATAGATATAGAATTATACTCTAGTAGCCCGAAGATGATTCTGATGATTGAGTACTCATTATCAGAATTTATGTTCGAGTGACGAAAGTGGGATGTCTATATATTTCCAATTGACTGGTGTGAGAAAAAAAATTAGATAGGATTTATTTGTTGTGATTTGGCATTAAAAATGGATTTCTAGTATATGTAAAAGGTTATGTGTTTTAAAAGATAATCAACTAATCGATTGCTGATTGTATTGTTCGATTGATTTAAATTTTTGAACCATTAAGCCAAATTGTTTCAAATATTGAACTGAATTGAAAATTGTTTGAAATTGTGTGCATGTACATGTATATACATTGAATAGGTCATTGCGAGGAGGCTAGAGAAGAAGAATAAAATTGTATGGCCGACAAATAGGTACATGTCTACTAATTTATTAGGTTTGGATGATTTTATGAGCCAATTGGCTTTTTCTTTTTCTTTCTGAGACGAGAGGGCCTGTGTGGCGGTTTGGGGATTTTCCCGATGCTCCCATACAAAGGAGGTTATGGCAAAAAAATTCAAAAAATTAGGGTGTTAGCCAAATTTTTGAAGAATTAGAAAATTCTTAGAAACTGAAAAGTTGAAGAATGAAAGCCAAACTAAAAGTTGAGTTGATTAAACAACTTTCAGCTCCGTTCCTTTTCGAGCACGAAAAGATTTTAAGTAGGGAGATTGTAATAACCCAGAAAATCCGAACCAATTTAAATTTTTTATTTTGGTAATTTAATTGAATTTTGGATATTTAAAATGATTTATGTTAAATAATATCGACGAGAAATTTATTTTGAATAGAATTAAAACATATATATTTATTTGAATCGACGTTAGAATATAAATATTTATTTTAATTATAAAAGGAATTGGAAATGGTGCGGTAGTTTGAAAATTTGATGTCAAACTTCAAATGAATGTACAGGATTCAAAATAAACTGGATTTTAGTGAAACCAAAAATATTAGAATCTATTTGAAAATATCTTTCCAACGAATCCGAAAAATCAAAATTTCATAGTGGGAATAAAATGTTATGCCCAGTTGAAAATTCAGAATAGTCGTAGTGGAAAATATATCCCTTAAAAAATGAAAATTTTGCAAATGACCTCCGTTTTTGACGAAACCACTTTTGTTGGATCCAGGATGTCAAGTTATTGCTAGATTCCAAAATTCATAATTTTCTGAATCAATATGTGAGCGTGGAGAAGTAAAACGTGTTTTGACAGTTTCAGTCAATTTGGATCGACCAGAAAATGGCCATTTTTCGAACGGTCTTCAAATTTGATGAAATTAATTTTGTTAGGACCATGTCGTCAATACGAAGCTAGAAATAATTTTTCTGGACCTTTTGGGGTCCGTATGTGACCCTAGTAAATTGAAATGTATGTTTAAAATTCAATATAATGATTTAAATGTTGATTTAAACGAAAACCTATCATAACAGCCGAATTGGCTTATGAAACATATCCCATTGTGTTCAGAATGGGAGTAATTAGTTAGGGATGATAGCCGGTGGGTTCGATTTTGAGTTCGAAATAAAAAGTTGCTTTATGGGATTAATTAAATAAATAATATTTTATATTATATATCCTTTCCCCTCTCTCCTTAGTCAACTCCCCTTGTTCTTTCAACAAAAATCGAAAAATAAATAATAAATTGAAATGTATGTTTAAAATTCAATATAATGATTTAAATGTTGATTTAGACGAAAACCTATCATAACAGCCGAATTGGCTTATGAAACATATCCCATTGTGTTCGGAATGGGAGTAATTAGTTAGAGACGATAGTCAGTGGGTTCGATTTTGAGTTCGAAATAAAAAGTTACTTTATGGGATTAATTAAATAAATAATATTATATATTGTATATCCTTTCCCCTCTCTCCTTAGTCAACTCCCCTCGTTCATTCAACAGAAATCGAAAAAGAAATAAAAAAAAGCAATCGATCCACCGCCGTCCAGGACCATCGCTGCCGCCCCCTGGTGCGCTGCCCGCCTCCCCGACGATCGCCTATGCCGCGACCCCAATCCCCCTTCTCCCTCCGCTCCTCCGGCCTTCTCCTTCCCCATTTGAAACACCATCACCCTAAAACCCAAGCACCGCCACAGCCTGGGCCTGCTCCTTCCTGCCACTAGCTCTGACGAGCTCCGCCGCCTGAGGCCAGCCTCCTCCAGCCGGCGCCACTTCCAGCTCCTCCCCGATCCCCTCCAACTACCAAAATAATAAATGGTGCGTTTTATTTTATTTTATATAGTTCAGTTAATTTAAAAATATGGTTTTCATGAACATAAGTATACATTGTTCTACGAAAATAAAGATATGATCTTTGAAATATAAAAAATTATATTTTTATTTAGGAAAAGATTATATTTTTATTTGTGTAAAGTTATTATTTTTATTCGTATAAAGTTATGATTTTTAAAAGGGAAAATTTATGATTTTTGAAATTGAAAGATACGATTTTTATTTATGTAAAGATAGGATTTTTATTAACATAAAGATGAGTTTTTTTTTGTATATAAAAATATAATTTTTAGTTCACGGAAAATTATGATCTTTGATTAGAGAAAACACGATTGTATGCATAGAAAGATATGATTTTTAGAACCATAGAGATTTGACTTTTATATAATAGAGAATATAAAAATATTATTTTTGTTTATGTAGTAAAGTAAAAATATTATTTTTATATATGTAGCAAAGTAAAATTTTGATTTTTATATATGAAGTGCCATTATAAAAATGTGATTTTTAAATAAACATCATATTAAAAATGTGATTTTTACTACGAACGGCGGGAAAGGATCGCATCGGAATTTTGGGCAAATTCGAACTGTTCAGAAATAGGAATGGCGGAGTGGATCCCAAAGGTGAGAACTTCTCACTTTAATTTTATTTCTAGTTAAAATATATACTAGGATGTAGACGGTGCTTAGCAGCACCTGACACCTGTCGTCCACAGACCATGGACGACTTGTTTATTTGTTTGATTGTGTTTTGAAAATTGATTGTGTGATGTGGAATGGAATAAAATATTTTATAGTTAAAAATATAATTTTTAACGTGTATATGAATAAAATAAATATTCATTTACAAATCAGACGATTTGTTTATATACACCCATTTTACTGATATGGATTGGGACGATAAATTTTACACATCGCCCAACTATACAAATAAAATTCATTATTTGTTGATTGAAACCCCACACGGGTATTGGGTTGATATATGATATACATTAGTCCCAATAATTAGTTGTATGTCAATCGATTGGTTGACAAACTGTTATAAGCGTTAAATATTTATATTTGATGCTTATGCAGTGTAGAACGCACTTAGGATGATAGTTGACTGTGTTTGATTATTGTTGTGTACATGTATTGTATGAAATCCATATAAATCAAATTATATGGTAATTGGCTGTGTTTGATTCTAGTTCAGAAAGAATGAATATTTTAAAATAACGATTATTTTAAAATAACGAATATTTTAAAATAACGAATATTTTGAAATAATATTCAGTAAAAGATCAAAATCTGATTTTGATGTCCGAATTGGGATGGACACGAATATATTTAAAAATATTTAAAGCCGTGTTGATTTGATATGCGCCATTTTGATGTGAACGATATTTATATCGATTTTATTCATTCCTATAATGAATATCGAAAAGGAAATGATTTCGAAATATAAGGTTTTGAAAATATTATCATTTATATATCGATGATTTGGAATATTCAATTTTGATTTGAAATTGAATATGAAGTTGAAATCGTTTTGAAAACGAATTTAAAACGATTTATAAAATATGTTTTAAATGGAAATCGACGAAATATATATAATATATATATATATTATATATATAATGGCCTGAATAGAACGCGCCGCGATGCGGCAGTTCGCGAATTTCAACCATTGACTTCGAACGGACATTACGGGAGATCCGAGCGCTCGCTGCCGCCCCCTGGCGCGCTGCCCGCCTCCCCGACGATCGCCTCTGCCGCGACCCCAATCCCCCTTCTCCCTCCGCTCCTCCGGCCTTCTCCTTCCCCATTTGAAACACCCTCACTCTAAAACCCAAGCACCGCCACAGCCTGGGCCTGCTCCTTCCTGCCACTAGCTCTAACGAGCTCCGCCGCCTGAGGCCAGGCTCCTCCAGCCGGCGCCACTTCCAGCTCCTCCCCGATCCCCTCCAACCACCAAAATAATAAATGGTGCGTTTTATTTTATTTTATATAGTCCAGTTAATTTAAAAATATGGTTTTCATGAACATAAGTATACATTGTTCTACGAAAATAAAGATATGATCTTTGAAATATAAAAAATTATATTTTTATTTAGGAAAAGATTATATTTTTATTCGTGTAAAGTTATTATTTTTATTTGTATAAAGTTATGATTTTTAAAAGGGAAAATTTATGATTTTTGAAATTGAAAGGTACGATTTTTATTTATGTAAAGATAGGATTTTTATTAACATAAAGATGAGTTTTTTTTTGTATATAAAAATATAATTTTTAGTTCACGGAAAATTATGATCTTTGATTAGAGAAAACACGATTGTATGCATAGAAAGATATGATTTTTAGAACCATAGATATTTGATTTTTATATAATAGAAAATATAAAAATATTATTTTTGTTTATGTAGTAAAGTAAAAATATTATTTTTATATATGTAGCAAAGTAAAAATTTGATTTTTATATATGAAGTGCCATTATAAAAATGTGATTTTTAAAATAAACATCATATTAAAAATGTGATTTTTACTACGAACGGCGGGAAAGGATCGCATTGGAATTTTTGGCAAATTCGAACTGTTCAGAAATAGGAATGGCGGAGTGGATCCCAAAGGTGAGAACTTCTCACTTTAATTTTATTTCTAGTTAAAATATATACTAGGATGCAGACGGTGCTTAGCAGCACCCGACACCTGTCGTCCACAGACCATGGACGACTTGTTTATTTGTTTGATTGTATTGTGAAAATTGATTGTGTGATGTGGAATGGAATAAAATATTTTATAGTTAAAAATATAATTTTTAACGTGTATATGAATAAAATAAATATTCATTTACAAATCAGACGATTTGTTTATATACACCCATTTTACTGATATGGATTGGGACGATAAATTTTACACATCGCCCAACTACACAAATAAAATTCATTATTTGTTGATTGAAACCCCACATGGGTATTGGGTTGATATATGATATACATTAGTCCCAATAATTAGTTGTGTGTCAATCGATTGGTTGACAAACTGTTATAAGCGTTAAATATTTATATTTGATGCTTATGCAGTGTAGAATGCACTTTGGATGATAGTTGACTGTGTTTGATTATTGTTGTGTACATGTATTGTGTGAAATCCATATAAATCAAATTATATGGTAATTGGTTGTGTTTGATTCTAGTTCAGAAAGAATGAATATTTTAAAATAACGATTATTTTAAAATAACGAATATTTTAAAATAACGAATATTTTGAAATAATATTCAGTAAAAGATCAAAATCTGATTTTGATGTCCGATTTGGGATGGACACGAATATATTTAAAAATATGTAAAGTCGTGTTGATTTGATATGCGCCATTTTGATGTGAACGATATTTATATCGATTTTATTCATTCCTATAATGAATATCGAAAAGGAAATGATTTTGAAATATAAGGTTTTGAAAATATTATCATTTATATATCGATGATTTGGAATATTCAATTTTGATTTGAAATTGAATATGAAGTTGAAATCATTTTGAAAATGAATTTAAAACGATTTATAAAAATATGTTTTAAATGGAAATCGACGAAATATATATAATATATATATATATTATATATAATGGCCTGAATAGAACGCGCCGCGCTGCGGCAGTTCGCGAATTTCAACCATTGACTTCGAACTGACATTACGTGAGATCCGACCGCCGGATTCTCCTAAAACTGGAACCGTTGGGTTCGTATAGAAAAGAGCTTTCTAACGAATATGAGAGATTTGAAATCTAACGGTTGGATTTGGAATTATGTCCAAATCAAATTTGGGAAAGGTCCTTGTAAGTGCAGTTCGATGGCTGTTTATGGAAAGCAACTGTACAGGCCTTGATAAAATTATTAAAAATATCAATAATTTGTGTAAAATCATAATAAATGATTTGGAAAGAATTAGGATGAAAAATTACATATTTGAAAAGATAAAAATATATTTTATCGAAATGAACAAGTTGTGAACTAGAATTATAATCTAATATTTTTTTTAAATAATTAAATTGGATTTGAAATAGTTTTAAAAATAACCGGAATTTCCAATATATGAATTGGAATGGATTTGAATCGAAATTATCTTCGGAATATTTCGATATGGGATTCCATGATTATACGGATATTGTGGAGGAACTTGGAAGATATATATATATTTCATTATTCAATACGATATTTGTTGGTTTCAGAATTTGATATTGAATATAAGCCGATATATTTTCTATTCAGAGCCTTGTATTTAATATCAAATTGGATTTTGGGTTTGTCGTGAATGTAACTTTAATAATACCATTCTTAAACCCAACGGAGTTAAGAAAATTAGAAACCGACTGGAGATTAGCTAAGTTGAATGGTTTCCTGGGTATTGATCTGATATTGTTTTCGGCCTTCGGGATTAATACTTAGGGAATTGTTCCCTTACTAATTTACGGTTAGAGACTGATGGGATTTTCGGTTTATCGTGAACTGTGTTTTAAATGACAATGTTCTTAAACCCAGTGTGAAAAGAATAAATCTTTTAATTAAGATTTAAAGAAGAATTGCCAATTAATTAACATTTAATTGGAACTGAAAATGGAATGTGAATTGGGTTTATTGTGAAATGTGTTTTTAACAACATTCGTTCTTTAACCCGATTTACAATGAAATGCGATTTGGAATTTATAAATCTTTTTATTAAAATTTAACAGAAATTTTCCAAAGTAAAGTTTTCCAATTTAATGTATTAAATTGGAATTGAATGGAATTCGATTTGATAATAATCGAAATGAGCTTCTGTGGAGGAAGACTGTTAATACATATGGAATTTAAAAGGCTTTGCCGTTATTCCATTTATATTATAAGTCGGATACGGAAATGGATATCGATTATATATTGATTTGTTTTTCCGTAAAGATTCCATAATTAATGGAATGTGATTTGGGTTTATCGTGAACTATGTTTTAAATGGCATTAGTCCTTTATCCTAGTTAAAGGCAACATTACATGTCGGTCATTGTATTTCGAACTGTATGGTTGATGTCTGCTAAATATATATCTACTTGGTGGTAGAGAATTTATTCTCTTTCTTAACACCCTTCTCTGAGACGTACGAGCTTAGAGGTTATATATCGGCAGAAATCAATAGTATGGTGTAGATTGTCGATGCGTCATGTTTGTGTTTCCAAAGTTAAATAATCATTAATATTGATTTTTGGGAAGATTAAAACTAAGTGGAGTTTTAATGAATCTTTAAATAGATTGAAAAAAGGAAATGTGATAATTTAAATTATCAAATTTGGGAAATGATCGAGAATGGAGTATCGCCAATTTTGCTCCTAGCGATAGTTAAATCTTTAATTAGATTTGAATGGGAAATGGTAATTAATTTTACCGATAAGACCATGGCATTAGTTATGGAGTATTACCAGTTTTTCTTCATGGGATGAATAGGTTGGGATTGGGAAATTAAACAAATGATTACTTCGGTAAGGTGCGCTAATCCCGACTAGTTTGGAAAACCGTAACATGGTTTGAATTGACATCCAAAGGAAAATTAAAGAATAAATTTAAAGAATTTATCTTTGATAAAATTAATGGGAACCTTTCCCAAAGTATATGAATACTTGAATAAAAGAATATTCAGAATTGGAATGAGGCGTATGTTGTGTTTTATTGCACTTGTTTATTATATACGCGACTTATTCAGAAAGGCCGGGTTTATACCCATTCTGAATAACTGTTTCGACGATAAGCCGATGATGAAGACGGTGGTTGAAGATCGGAGGTCTTCACATCGTTTGGATGATTACTGATGTCTTGATTGGGCTATACACCGAAGACAAGGTAATAAGTGGTGATCGTCCAGACGTACTTGGAGATCGACGGTTATGCTAGGGCCTCTCTCCAGTATTGGACATATGGGACGAGGAATAAGGTGCCTCCGGTTTCGTTCAGACCCAGAACGAACTTGTAAATGGATGTATGTATGACATTGGATTTTATTCTGTGTTGATTGATCTCTATTAAATATATATCTGTTTGGCGGCGGAAAATTTATTCTCTTGCTTAACTCCCTTCTCTGAGACGTACGAGCTCAAAGGTTATATATCGATAGACATCAGTCGCATGGCGTGAATTGCCTGTGTGGCATGCTGAGATGCAAATGATCAAGGCTTTTGTTGAAAAGAAGAGTCTTGTGGTTGATGATCAAAGCACATCTTTAATATAGCGTCGCTTTGTTTATAGCGTTAATTCGCGGGCCTCACACCTCGGTATGAGTCGAAAACGGGATAAGGGAACCCAAGGAGAACATGACGTTTCTTTCTAACTATGGGTGGTGTCAGCGTTTTACTAACCCTGATATCGTTGTTATATTTTTACCTATATGGTTGTTGGATTGCGAGGTACCTCGGTTATATCTGTCTCTACGGAGCCGATGGATAGGTCCTATAGGACCGGGAAACGTGTGTTCAGGAATTGCCAATCCACTAACGTAAGTGTGGACCGGCCTTGGAGGATCCAGGGGTTTCCCAATGTGCGTAGTCCCGTGGCATTTGCTAGAGTGTCTCGAAGTGGAAAGGAGTACATCCCTTGCCTAGACTCATGAAGGAAATCCAATTTCCAATACGTGACATTTTTGTTTTGATTGTAGAGCCTAGTATGGAGACATAGTGGTATGGGGCACTATGCCGTCTATAATTGATACATTTATATTTGAAGTTGTTTTCATACACTTTACATTTATAATAGTATCAAAATGATTTGTTTTAAATGTACCAAGCATGTTTGGATATTATAAGGTAAAACTCTATCCTCCGGCTTGCGTTGCATTGTGTGATGGGACCTGAGTCTTATAGTGGCTTCATTTTCCAAAAAGCGATGCGTTGTTTGTTCTATGCACTAGTATTCTTGGGAGGAAACCCGTTCCGTGTTATATGGCATGGTCCCTTGATTTAATTTATTTGTAAAGCAAAGTTTTAATAAACTGTTTTAGTTCTCACACCAGTCACATTACTGATCTGGAGTTTATTGTTTTAACCTAAACTCTGGGTGCCTCTATTTTCCATACGGGCAGCCAGTAGCTTTGGTTTTACAGATTTGTATTCATAGGATCCTGTTTTACAGCTGGAACGATATCCAGAAAGCTGTGTATCCGTTTATCTCTTTCAGTTATGTTTTGTATTATTTTCTACTTCTATGTATTTAAATGTAATTTAAATCTCTGATATTTGTCGAATGTGTAGTATTAATTCATACTCTGTTATATTCTTGTATTCTGATGGAACTGTTGTAATAAGCAATGAAATGTTCTTCTATTTGTGTTCTAATTTGTCGTATTCTTAAAGAAATCCAGGCTTTCCTTAACGGGGAAGTTCGGCTCGCTACATAATGCAACATTAAAAATAGTCATTTGTGAAATAGAAATGTATTTATATTGAAATATTCATTTTTAATGAAAACACAACATTAAAAATTAACATTTTGAAAATAAAAATGTATTGATGTAGAAATTTGCATTTTTAATGTAAATGGAACATTAAAAATTTCCATTGTTATATAAAATGTCTTCTCTTTGAAAATTTACATTTTGTTGCAAATGAAAACAATAAAAACGACCATTGCTATATAAAATGTGTTTACATAGAAATTTCACATTTTTAATGTAAGAAAAGATTATAAAGAAATTTTGCATTTTCAATATGAAATAGAAATTTACATTTTTCAATGTAAATGGAGAATGAAATAGAAATTTACATTTTTCAATGTAAATAAAGAATGAAATAGAAATTTACATTTTTCAATGTAAATAAAGAATGAAATAGAAATTTACATTTTTCAATGTAATTAAAGAATGAAATAGAAATTTATGTTTTTCAATGTAAATAAAGAATGAGATAGAAAATTACATTTGTCAATGTAAATAAAGAATGAAGTAAAAGTTTTTATTCTTTAATGTAACAATATATTAAAATAAAGGATTACATTTTTCAATGTAATAAAGGGATAAATAAAAAGATTACATTTTAATGTAATATATGATTTCATATATAAAAGAAGCCAGTGTTGAATCGGGAATGGTGTTGAAATCGTTGAACGATTTATATATATATATATATTAAAATAAAATGAATCGCGCTGCTACAGTTCACGTTTTGAAATCGTAACTTCAAACGATTATACCGGAAATTCCGACCGTCGGATTTTCCAAAAACTAGAACCATTGGGATCGTTTTGGAAAGATCTTTCCAACGATATAAAGTTTGCTAAGATCCAACGGTTAGATTATGAGAATTGTGTAAATCAAATTTCGATGAAAATAGTGCTAGGGCCATGTAATGACCAGAAGCGTCGTTTAATTAAAAATCAATATTTTTAAATAAATAAAAATAGCGATAAATCGTTATAAAATATTATAAACGATATGGAATGAAAAGAATTGATTTAAATTATATATTCGAGAATTATTTGAAAAGTACGAGTTAAATCTCATTTCAAATAATTATAAAAAGATTGGAAGTCGAAGATTTGAAGACGGTGATTGAAGACCGACGATCTTCACATCGAATGAATGACTAGTGATACCTTTGATTGGAGTTACTGCCTTGAAAGGGTTACAGTGGTAGTTTTCCGGATGTACTTGTTGATCATCCAGATATGCGAGAGCCTCTCTTCCGTATTTAACATATGGGATGAGGAATAAAGTATCTACGGTTTCGTTCAGACCTAGAATGGACTTGTAAATGGATGTATGTCATTCATCGGATTTTATTCTGTTCTGATTGATTTCTATTTAATATATATCTGTTTGGTGACGGAAAATTTATTCTCTTGCTTAACACCCTTCTCTAAGACGCACGATCTCAGAGGTTATATATTGATAGTTATCAGTCACATGGTGTGAATTATCAGTGCGGCATGCCAAGATGCAAATGATCAAGGCTTATTGTTGTAAAGCAGAGCCCTGTGTTGATGACCAAAGCACAGCTTTATTGTAGCATAGCTTTATGTATAGCATTACTTCGCGAGCCTCACACCCCGGTATGAACCAGAAACGGGAGAAGGATCCAGGGAGAACGTTCGTTTCTTTCTAGCTAGAAGTGGTGTTTGGGTTTTACAAGCCCAGATATTTTTACTTATGTGGATGATGGAAAGCGAGGTACCTCGGATTTGGATTCTCTAGTGGCTCTATTTACGCCCCATAGGGCAGGCAGACGTATTGTTTAGGAGTTATAATCCACTAACATATGTGTGGACCGGACCTGTGGCTCTTACGGGCTTGACTGAGTACTTGTCCTGAGACATAGGCTAGATTGTCTCGAATTCAGTAAGGACGATCCCTTTCCTTAGTTCATGACGGAAATCCAACTTCCAATACGACACCATACAGTTTTGATTGTAAAACTAGTATGGCGACATAGTATATGGTAGCTATGTCATCTATGATTGATACATTATGATTGAAATGTTTTTGAAAACATATATACACTAATATCAAATCCTTCTTATCGTATCAAGCATTTTTTACCATTATAAGGTAAAACTCCATCCTTCGGTTTGCATTGCATTGTGTGATAGGACTTGAGTCTTATAATGGTTTCATTTTTCTAACATGAATTGCGTTATTTAACGATTTACTTTATATATGCACTGGCAGTCCATTGGAGTAAACCCGTTCTACTTTAGCGGCGTGATCCTGTGATTAGCCTTATGATTAAATAGGTTATATAAGATTTCTCATACCAGTCCCATGACTGACTCGTAGTTTGTTTCACTTTGCAAACTCGGGTGCCCTCTTTCCACACGGGCAGCCTTGTATACAGGCTTTAGCAGATTTATTCTGGATAGCTATGGAGCTGAA
The DNA here is from genome assembly GCA_030737875.1 of Allium sativum. Classification (NCBI taxonomy): domain Eukaryota; kingdom Viridiplantae; phylum Streptophyta; class Magnoliopsida; order Asparagales; family Amaryllidaceae; genus Allium; species Allium sativum. The sequence continues at coordinate 1,015,153,824 of CM060924.1, forward strand.
GATGGATCCTATCATTTCTATTATGCTGTTCAGACTTCATTTAGTATATTATGTTTGATTCCGCTGTAGACATTTTATATTAAGTTGAAAACTGTATTTGTACTAAGTATGATCCTATTATGCTGTGTAACTGTAACACCCCACCTCCGCCAGGGTCACTCTTGCAAGTACACTGGCTTTGGAGGGGTGTTGGACAAGGTTAACATGCATGAAGATATCACAAGACAGAACATATGAGTAAAACAGAGTAAATAAAGCAGCAGATAAAATTACTATTTCAAAACCATAGTCAAGTTACATCAAAGTACTTAGTCATCATTTTCCAACAAAACAAAGTCTAGAAAACATAAACTGAAAAATAACATAAGTAAAGTATTCCCCAAAGATATCAGTAGTGTCGCCATAGCAAAGCTCAAGTCCAAACCGTACATGAGCTATCAGAGAAGCAAGCCAAAGATCCAAGCTAGGTGCTAATGTTCCCACCCTGAGAACCTGGGGGGGGGGGGACGGAAGAAAAGAGGCGAAAGGAAAACAGGTCAGTCAAAAAGACTGGTAAGTCCTACCTACTATTAGTATAAAAACTAATAAAGTTAACTGGACATGTAAAACAGAGACGAAACATAGGGTGATAACTGGCATGGTGAAAAGTTAACAACAGTGGCATCACATATACAAGGTTAAGTTGCACCAAGAGTGTACTAGTATTCTAACCTATGTCAAGTATAAACAAGAAGTCATCCCTCAGCCCAGTATTGGCCCAATATCATGAGATGACCTAAATCAAGGTCCAACTACACGGTCTAGTCGATCCGCTCCCTATAAGCCTAACTCGTCGTGTATCTGTGTCATACGGCTTAATCATGGAATGTAGTTAACTGTGCAAGGTCCACCCTAGGGTGTATCCAGCCCTAAGGTGTAAACCACAGACACAAATCAAGCATGCACAGTCTAAACCTACTGGTGCACATGTTCAACTCCGGACTTAAAGTGCACGACCATGGTCCGCCTGAACAACCGGTGCACCATTCAGCCGTCTCTTTTGGTCTCTTACAATCAGCCCAGTAATCGTGCCCCACCCTAGCCTAGTCCTAGGGTATCCATGATACTCCCTAGTGGGTTACTGCTGAAAAGGACCACGTAACTAGGATTTCAAGCGGGTTAAGTGTGGTTAACCCTATCCTAACCATGTATTGAGTTGGTCAAGTGTATCCAAGCAGTTCATGACTTAACCCTATCAATACATCATGTTCAACTGGATAAGTGTATTCAAGTAGTCCATGACTTAACCCTACAAATCCATCGTGTTTAATTGGTTAAGTATTCAAGTAGTCCATGACTTAACCCTACCAATCCATCGTGTTTAATTGGTTAAGTATTCAAGTGGTCCATGACTTAACCCTATCAATACTATCTTGCCAAATTGGTTAAGTGTAGGTTAACTTAACCCCATTAGATTATCGTGTCGGATTAGTTAAGTATAGGTTAACTTAACCCCATCCACTAATCGTATTACATGGTTAAGTGTCCATAAGTAAATCAAGCCCGGTTCTACTTAACCTACCCATTCATGTTATATCGGTTAAGTAGTCATGTCAAATTAACTTAACCTTATCATGTGGCATTAATTAATTTAATGCACCCCAACCTCTCACATTAGACCTTGTTGTGGTTACTAGTTAAACCGGGCGGGTCCGGGTGGCTTTACACCACAACCTAGTCTAACCTCGGGTTTTAAGCGCGACATGACCAACTACTCACATTGGGTCCTATTGTTTGTAGCTACTAGTTAAGCCGGTCGGTTCCGGGTAGATTTATGCTACAAACTCAACCCAACCTCGAGTTGGCCACTTTCATGTTTTCTAAGTCATGTCCATGTTCATGTTTTCAAGCATAATCACATGTCAACTTTCATGTCATATTTTCAAGTCATGTTTCATGTCATTTAAGATTACCCATAACGTAACCCCATCGCACGTAAGTTCGCATCAACACAAATAGATCATAGAGGGAACATAACAATATGACAAGGTGGACATAAGGTGGCAAAGCCTATCACAAGTTAAACATGGTGATATTTTGAGGCAAAAGGGGTTCAACATACTAGCATATGGCCTCAACATGTATGATAGCCTAAAAGATGACTTGGCCTCAAACATGACAATAGCATAAAGGGTGACTTGGCCTCAAACATATATGATAGCATAAAGGTTCAATATCATCAAAAGCATGTTAAGGGACATGAGGGGTTAAGGTTTGTTAACATGCATAAGCCATAATCCATTTCATAGCATTTTTCCCAAAAGTCAACATGTAAGGTACAAGGTTCATGATAGATCCACAATCATAGATCAAGAAAGACATGAATAGATCTATGCATATAATTATGGGTTCAAGGCAAATATTGCACTTAGGTCCAATTCCAATCTACACACGTATGGCATTAAACTTAGCAAATAGGGTGATAAACTTGTGATTAGCATATAGGCCGCATCATGGCAAGTTAATATCAAGGTCATGAGGGGTTCTATGTTGCATTTATGCACAATCACCACATAAAGCTCATAGCTTTCCACCCAAAAGTCAACATAAATGGTACTAGATTCATGATAGGTAAACATTAGGCCCACAAACATAGATCAAAAGGGTCATGAATGAATCTATGCATGAAATCCAAGGCAAGCATAACACAAAAGTATCATTTGAACTTGCTACATGTCATATTAAGTTCATAGTTTAGATCTAAGAGTAGAATAGGGCTTACAAAGCGTGGCTATGAAGACTAGAACAAGATAGAGACTTTGTAGAAGCTCTAGGATTGATGTAGCAACACTAGAAGTCTCCAAATAGTAAGCTCCACACAAAGCCTTGAGAATAAGAAGAAGCTCCCTTGATTTGTATGAAGAAAGATGACTCTTTTACTATCTTAGAACACTCAAGCTTTCATGAAGAAGATGGAGGCCATGATATGAAGATGGAGGCCATGATCAAGAAGCATTTTGGCATAACCTAGTTATAGGAATGATTTGTGATGATTTAGGCTAGGTATTAGGGTGCGTATATAGAAGTTTAGGTTAGTTTAGGCCATAGGATTAACCCTAATTCAGATCTGAGCCATCAAATCACGTCACTAGCCAACAAAACAAGACCCAGGAGCCAAAACAGGTGCACCAGGCCAAACTGGCCGACCACCCAGGTCGACAGGGGTGTCAACTGGGCAGTCGACACCAGCTGGGGTGTGTCGACTACCAAGTCGACTCACCAGTCGACTTGGGGGCTGGGCGGGAAACTTTCCCGCCCAGTCAGTCTGGCTCCAGATTTGAAATTTGAACTGTTTTTGAACTTGAAATTTTCTGAAAACTTTGATGGGTCATAACTTGGTCATACGAACTCCGATTTTCGAAAACTCGGACTCTATTTCGCATATTTTTCCGATACGAACGCAATGGCACAGCCCGTTTCCCTTGATTCAGAATTTAACATTTAATTCTGCCTTGATTTACGTTATAACATGTTATTCAAAATACGGGTTGTTACATTCTCCCCACCTTAAAGGATTTCATCCCCGAAATCTTAAAGTTAGGAAGAACGTATCCTACCATCCATCATCCATCTACTCAAAACATCATCCACGAGCAGTCATTGTCCTTAAAAGATTCTAAATGTTGTATGATCATATGCGAAAGGTGTGTGTATATGTACTTATCTAATGCGAAAATCAGGCGGTTACTGATTCAGTATACCTCCTTAATGCAAAGTATGTTAGTGAAATGAGTCCATATGTATGAAAATTCCTATAATCTCTAAACGAGTGCACATAACATTCATCCATATGCAACATCCACGTGATAGCATAACAAGTTTCAGCCATCAATAAGTATAAGCACTCATGCATATGCAATATGAAAGTGTGTGAGCCGATCTTAGTGCCTAATGTGTATCATGCATCCACGAGTATCCACTTGCAAACACTTGCATCCACTTGCAGCCATCAAGCATAACATGTTTCAAATACATGTTTCATCCAAAGGGTTCCTACCAAAGGTTCTCATGACAAGATTATCGAAATAACAAGATAAACGTGGATAGCAAAAGAAAGATATGCTGACTAGGAAAAGAGATTGAGAAAGTACCCTCGAAAAGAAAAGGATAAAGCCTACGCATCTTCTCCTCGGTTTCCCAAGTTGCGTCTTCTTCGGCTTCATTCCACTGAATCTTGACTAACTTGACTTCTCAATTCCTAAGCTTCCTGACCTCCGTTCCCAAGATACGAATCGGAGCTTTCCTCAAGGTTGCCTATTTCTCTACCTCCACGTCTTCAAGAATGCTAGGCTCAACCCCTTCGGCTGACTTATACAGGCACTTTCGGGGATGCGAGACATGAAAAACATTGTGCACTCCGGCCAACTTCTCGGGAAATTCCACCTTATAAGCCATCCTCCCAATCCTCTCTATGATAAGGAAGGGTCCTACGAACCTTGGTGCTAGCTTCCCAACTGCTCCAAAACGAACCACACTATGCAAGGGAGAAACTTCCACAAAAACAACATCCCTAACTCCGAATTCCAAATCTGTCCTTCGCTTGTCTGCCTAGGATTTCTGTCTATCTTGGGCCGTTTTTATCCGTCTTTGAATCTCAACTTTCTCGGAAGTGTCCCTTATCATGTCGGGCCCAAGTGTAAGCTTATCCGTGGTCTCCCACCAACAAGTTGGTCACTTGCACAGTCTCCCATACAAAGCTTCGAATGGTTCCATCCCTATGCTAGCTTGATAGCTGTTATAATTATAAGCAAACTCCACTAGAGGAAGATGATCTTCCCAAGTACCACCAAAGTCAAGAATACACAGCCTCAACAGATCTTCTAGTACCCTATTCACCCTTTCCGTCTAACCATCCGTCTGTGGGTGATAGGTTGTACTTAGATTCAATTGCATACCCATCGCTTCTTGCAAACTGTTTCAGAACTGGCTAGTGAAAATTGGGACACGATCGCTAACTATGCTAGAAGGAACTCCATGCAAAGAATAAATTCTTCTTTGTTAACTTGGTAAAAGGGGCTGATATCTTAGCGAAGTCCTTAATGAACTTCCTATAGTAGCCTGCCAGATCGAGAAAGCTTCTTACTTCGGTTGCATTCTTAGGAGTTTTCCAGTCTTGAACCGCAACCACTTTCGCGGGATCCACAGCTATGCCTTGCTTAGAAACTATATGTTCAAGAAACCGAACTTCCCTTCTCCAAAAATGGCATTTGGAGAATCTTGGCTTTCAACTGATGAGCTCTAAGCGTATCTATCACTTCCTTGAGATGTCTAGCATGTTCTTCCTCATCCTTTGAGAAGATCAGAATATCATCCACGAAAACTACCACAAACTTGTTAAGGAACTCCCTAAACACCCTACTCATCAAATCAACAAGATAGGCAAGTGCATTAGTCAAACCGAACGGCATAACCAGCCATTCACAGAATCCACCTGGAGTCCTAAACGCAGTCTTGTCAATACTATCCTCAGCCACTCTAAGCTGATGGAATCCGGTGGCTAGATCGAGTTGAGAGAACACAGAAGCACCAACAAGTTAGTCAAAAAGATCATCAACTCTCGGTAGTGGGTGCCTATTCTTCTTTGTCAGCTTGTTTAATTCTCGATAATCAACACATAGATGAAACGAACCATCCGCTTTAATAGCAAATACCACAGGAGCACCCCATTCAGGAATGCTTCGCCTAATAAAATTCTTCTCAAGCAACTCCTTGACTTGCTTACTAAGCTCTCTTCTTTCTCGCGGGGCCATGTGCCTAACGGGCAATGAAACTGGCTTGGCATTATCAACAAGATAAATGCGGAAATCTATCTCTCGCTTAGGGGGTAACCCCTTAACCTCATAAAAGACATCGGGATATTCTCGGACCACCCTTACAGATTGCAGATCATCGATGGATGAGTCAAGAGATTCAAGATAACATAACATGACGGGATCCATAGGGTTACAAGAAATTTCTAGGGTATTACCGAGGCCAGTCATGAGCCTCACTACCCTATGCTCACAATCGAGAATAGCTCCATAACTGGACAACCAATCCATGCCCAAAATCAACCCGTATCCCATGAACCCGAGAACATAAGCATTACATGTGAATTCTACGGTCAAGATAGAAATCCTCAAATCCATACAAATCATAGATAGATGGGCGGAACCCCCAATTGGATTTGAAACACTAACGGGATCCTCAACTAGACTAGTACTTAGGTGCAAACTTTCAACAAGATCGGAAGAAATAAAACTATGCGATGCGCCAGAATCAAATAAGGTTCAAACAGGAAAAGTCAGAAATGTAAACAAGGCTTTCTATAGAAACACTACCTCGATCAAAAGCTGGAAGAGCGAGGAGAGCCTGCAACTGCCCTCTAGAGGGTCCTACTCGCTGAGTCTGTCCTTGCCCCTGGCCTTGCTTCTTTGGGCAATCCTTGCTGAAGTGTCCAGACTCTCCGCAATGAAAGCATTATCCCAACTTCCTCTTCTTCTTCCTACAATCTTTGGCTATGTGTCCAACAATCCCACAGAAGTTGCACTTCCTTGTCTCCTTTTCCTTGTTGTTGTTGGCCTTGTTACCCTTGTTGTTCTTGTTGCTCTTGTTGTTCTGATTACTCTGGTTGCTCTGATTTCCTCCCCACTTGGAGTCCGCCTTCTTGGTTTGAGTCTCATTAGGCTTGACTTCTTTCTTGCCATTCTTATCATCTCCCTCTTGAAGCAGGGCCATATTTACCAAACTCTCGAAGGTCGCCCCCATGGGTATATGAGACATGGCCAAACCGTGCAATGGCTCGTTCAATCCTCGAGCAAAGTGTAGGGCCTTCTTCTGAGCTGTGTTAACCAAGTCTAAACCGAACCGAGCAAGCTGATTAAACTTATCCACGTATTCCCTAACGGTCATGTCCCCATGCTTTAGTAATAGGAACCTCTCCATCTGAAGGTCCTCTTCTGCTGATGATAGAAACCTCAGTCCAAACCTTCCCCTAAACTCATCCCAAGTCTGAATTGGCCTAGTAGTGGTGGTGACTACCCACTAATATGCAGCTTCCCCTTTCAACAGCCATACCGCTAACAGAACTTTCCTACGGTCTTCTATATCAAAGATAGCAAAGAGGTCTTCAGTTTCCTTTAACTAGTTTCTTGCCTCAACAAAAGTCTCCGTCCCAATAAAATTCTTGCCACCCATCGCCTTAAAGTCCTTGCAAATCTTCGCGAAATCCACTTGTGGATGCTGAGGAGGAGGAGGAGGAACCTCAGCTACGGGAGGAGGAGGAATGTTAGCCACGGGGGGAGGAGGAATGTCCGCGGGGCCGGCTTCATTCGCCCTTGCCTCCACGTACCTTCTAAACCAAATAGGTACTGATATGCCCTCCCGAATGGCAAAATTATCGGCCATACTGAAACGAAGAAAAGAGATAGATTGAGAACGAGGAAACAAAGGACAGTGCTAATGGCTTTTGGGGAATAGCCTTTTAAAATAAACTAGACTTTTCTTGGAAAATACTTCTTTATAATCGGTTTTGAAAATAGTTTTTCAAAAGGTAAGTTTTAAAAACCTTTTGCTAAAATCTTGTAAACCTCGCTCTGATACCAAATGTAACACCCCACCTCCGCCAGGGTCACTCTTGCAAGTACACTGGCTTTGGAGGGGTGTTGGACAAGGTAAACATGCATGAAGATATCACAAGATAGAACATATGAGTAAAACAGAGTAAATAAAGCAGCGGATAAAATTACTATTTCAAAACCATAGTCAAGTTACATCAAAGTACTTAGTCATCATTTTCCAACAAAACAAAGTCTATAAAACATAAACTAAAAAATAACATAAGTAAAGTACTCCCCAAAGATAACAGTAGTGTCGCCATAGCAAAGCTCAGTCCAAACCGTACAAGAGCTATCAGAGAAGCAAGCCAAAGATCCAAGCTAGGTGCTAATGTTCCCACCCTGAGAACCTAGGGGGGGGGGAATGGAAGAAAAGAGGTGAAAGGAAAACAGGTCAGTCAAAAAGACTAGTAAGTCTGTAAAAACCCGTAACTTCCCCAGTGAGGAAAGCGCGGATTGTTCGAGAACAAGCCACAACAGAACGCAGACGGAAGAACATTTCATTGTATATTACAACAATGCATCAGATTACAAGAATATACAGAGTATAAATGAATAAATATTACATAGAAATATCAGAGATTTAAATTACATTTAAATACATCGCAGCAGAAAATAATACAATACACAACTAGAAGAGATATACGGATATAAAGCTTTCCGGATATCATTCCAGCGGTAAACCAGGATCCTGTGAATATAAATCTGCAAAACCAAAACTACTAGCTGCCCGTGTCAAAATAGGGGCACCCAGAGTTTAGGTTAAAAACAATAAACTCCAGGTCAGTCATGTGACTGGTGTGAGAACTAAAACAGTTAATCTTTATTTTTAAAGTTAGGTAAATCAAGGGACCACGTCGTATAACACGGAACGGGTTTCCTCCCAAGAATACCAGTGCATAAAACGAACAGCGCAATGCTAAGTAGAGAAAAATGAAGTTGTTATAAGACCCAGGTCCTATCACACAATGCAACGCAAGCCGTGGGATAGGGTTTTCCCTTATAACAGCCTAAAATGCTTGATACGTTTAAAACAAATCATTTGATATTATTATAAGTGCATAGTGTATAAAACAACTTCAAATCATAAGTATCAATCATAGACGGCATAAGCGCCCCATCCCACTATGTCGCCATACTAGGCTCTATAAATAAAACCGCAAATGTCACGTATTTGGAAGTTTGGTTTCCGTCTGCGAACCGAGGCCAGGGATCATCCTCTACCGATTCGAGACTGTCTAGCCCGCGCCTCAGGAACAGCCGCAACTGCCCCATGGAGCGACAGGGCCGGTCCACCGATGTGGATTATTATGCCTGAACACTACGTTTCCCCGCCCTTTGGGGCGTAAATGAGCCAACGAATGACTCCATCGGACCCGGATCGTCCGATCAAACCGAGGCGCCTCGCAACAGCAACAACCACACAGGTGAAAAGTATATAAATGTCAGGGCTGGTAGGTCACTGACACCACCCTAGCTAGAAAGAAACGCATGCCCTCCCTGAGGTCCTCTCCCGTTTTTGGTTCACAACCGGGGTGCGAGGGTCGCGAATTCACGTTACACAAAGCTGTGCCACACGGGCTGTACTTTGATCATCACTACAAGACTTTGCTTTTCAACAGAAGCCTTGATCATTTGCCACTTAGGCATGCCACACAGGCAATTCACTCTATGCGTTTGATATCCATCAGTATATAACCCCTGAGCTCGTACGTCTCAGAGAAGGGCGTTAAGCAAGAGAATAAATTCTCCTCCGCCAAACAGATATATATTTAATAGAGATCAGTCAAACAGACTAAAATCCAATGTCAGACACACAGTCCATTTACAAGTCCATTCTTGGTCTGAACGAAACCGGAGGCACCTAGTACCCCGCATATCCATCGATCTCCAAGTACGTCTGGACGATCACCAACTGTTTCCATCTTCTTGGGTGTACAGCCCAATCAAGATCATCAGTAATCACCCAAACGACGTGAAGACCTCCGGTCTTCGACCATCGTCTTCATCTTCGACTTATCGTCGTATCAGTTATTCAGAATGGGATAAACCCGGTCTTCCCGAATAACTCGCGTATATTTTAAACAAGTGTTACACAAACACAACATACGCCTCATTCCAATTCATCGGTCACTAACCGTAAATTAATCAAGAGAATAATTCCCCTAATATTAACCCCGAAGGCCGAAACCAACATCAGATCAATATTCAGAAAACCATTCTGCTTGGCTAACCCACAGTTAGTTTCTAAATTTCACATTCATAGGGAGAGGTTCCCGTTAATTTTATCAAAGATAAATTCTTTGAATTTATTCTCTAATCTTCTTTTGAATTTCGATTCCACTAGTCGGGATTAACGAACCTTACCGAAGTAATCATTTGTTTTGATTTCCCAATCCCAACCTATTCATCCCATGAAGTAAAACTGGTAATACTTCATATCTAACACCTAGGTGTTATCGGTAAATTCAATTTCCATTTCACGTTCAAATCTAATTAAAGATTTACTAATGCCTGGAGCAAAACTGGTGACACTCCATTTTCGATCTTTTCAATCTATTTAAAGATTCATTAAAACTCCACTTAGTTTTAATCTTTAACTGGGTTAAAGAATCAGTGCCATTTAAAACACAGTTCACGATAAACCCAAAATCACATTCCATTAATTATCGGGTTAAAGAACGAGTGTTATTTAAAACACTGTCCACGATAAACCCAAAAATCAATATCAATTCAATTCCAATTAATTATTATTTAATTGGTAGACTTCATTAAATCTAAATAAAAAGATTTAATCTTTTCTCAAAGGGGTTCAAGAACAGTGTTAATGAAGACACCATTCACGACAAACCCAAATCACATTTGATATTCAATACAAGGCTCTGAATAAAAAACATATCGGCTTATATTCAATATCAAATTCTACGATTAGCAAATGTCGTATTGGAAATAACGATATAAATATATATCTTTCAAATTTCCATAACAACATCTATATAATCACGAATTCCAACATCGAAATATTACGAAGACAATTTCGATTCAAATCCACTCCAATGCAATCATTGGAAATTCTGGTTATTTTTAAAACCCTTTTCGAATTCAATTTATTTATTTAAAAACAAATAGAATTTTAATTCTAGTTCAAAACTAGTTCATTTCGATAGAAATCTATTTTTATCTTTTTAAATATGGAGTTTTTCATCCCAATTCTTCTAAAATCATTTCTTATGATTTTACACAAATTATTGATATTTTTAATGATTTTATCAAGGCCCGTACAGTCGATTTCCATCAACGGTCATCGAACTGCACTTACAGCGACCTTTGCCAAATTTGATTTGGACATAATTCCAAATCCAACCGTTAGATTTCAAATTTCTAATATTCGTTAGAAAGCTCTTTTTGATAAGAACCCAACGGTTCCGGTTTCAGGAGAATCCGACGATCGGATCTCCCGTAATATCCGTTCGAAGTCAATGGTCGAAATTCGCGAACTGCCGCGGAGCGGCCCGTTCTATTCAGGCAATTATATTATATATATAATATATATAATATATATTTTGTCGATTTCAATTCAAAACGTGATTTATAAATCGTTTTTAAATTCATTTTCAAAACGGTTTCAACTTCATATTCAATTTCAAATCAAAATAGAATATTCCAATTTAAATTCATTTTAGGTTCATTTCAAATTGATTTCAATTCAAATTTATTTCTAATTCAATTTCAGTTCGATTTCATTTCTATTCCATTTCAATTCGAATTCATTTCTATTCCATTTCAATTCGAATTCGTTTATATTCGATTTCAATTCGAATTTATTTATATTCAATTCTTTTCAAAATATCAGATTTTGAAATCACTTTCGATATTCGTTATAAAATGAATACAATCGATATAAATATCGTTCACGTCAAAATGGCGTCAACCTAATCAACACGGCTTCATATATTTCTATTTCAAATATTTCTTTTTCAAATATTTCTATTTTAAAACTGGAATGAGGCCCAATCAATTACCATATAATGTTAATTATATGGATTTTCTACAACACATGTATATGTCAACAACGATGAATAATCAACCATCATCCAAAGTGCATTCTACCCTGTATAAGCATCAAATATAAATATTCAACGCTTATAACAGCCTGTCAATCAATCGATCGACATACTACTAATTATTGGGATTAGTGTATACCGTATTTCATCCCAATACCCGTGTGGGGTTTCAAACAATCAAACACATATTTTTATTTGTGCAATTGGGCGATGTGTAAAATTTATCGTCCCAATCAATGTCAGTCAAATCGGTGTACATAAACAAACCGTCTGGTTTGTAAATGAATATTTTATTTTATTCACTTCCATGTTAAAAATTATATTTTTAATGATGAAATATTTTATTTTAACACATGAATTTTTATTCAGTTCATTTACAAGATAAAAATGATATTTTTATTTTTCTAACTTATTTTAGAAAATTTCGGCGGCATAACGGCATGATACTAGAAACGGGACAAGGCCTAGCCTTATCCCCGGTCTAGTGAAGGCCCACGCCATTCACACATCAATCAAATCAATTCCATTTCACCAAACAATTCAATTCAAACCAAATAATCTAACCAACTACACAACCAACAATTTAACAAACAAGCCATCCATGGCTTGTGGATGACGGGTGTCGGGTGCTACTAAACACCGTCTGCATCCTAGTATATATATATATATAACTAGAAAAAGAAATTGAATAGTGAGAAGTTCTCACCGATAGCTATCCAACTTCACGACACTTCATTTATAGAAGTCTTCGTCGTTCTTGCCTCTTGTCACTTTCTTTGCCCGTATTCTCTACATATGTAAAAATCACATTTTTACTTTGCTATTCAATGTATAAAAATCGAATTTTTACTATGCTATTCAATATATAAAAATCGAATTTTTACTATGCTATTCAATATATAAAAATCGAATTTTTACTATGCTATTCAATATATAAAAATCGAATTTTTACTATGCTATTCAATATATAAAAATCGAATTTTTACTATGCTATTCAATATATAAAAATCGAATTTTTACTATGTAAAATCAAGTCTATTTTTATTTTCAAAAACACGTGCATTTATATTTAAAACAAATGCAAATTTTATTTCTTTCAAAAATTACCTCTTTGAATCGTATATATTTATATACAAATTTAGTTTCAAAACTATGCTATTTTTACTTTTAAAAACTGATTTTAAACTTTGTATATATATTTTAAAAACCGTTTTTAAACCAGTGCCAAATTTTACATATATAAAAACTCAGATTTAAATACATTTTTATTAAAGAAAAGAGGAGATGCTCACTGTTTAACCTTCAAAATTGTTCAGCGTTGCTCCTGAAGTTGTTCGAACCCTAGGGTTCAGATTTGTGCCTCCACCGTCCACCGTGAGTCCAATCAGGCATCGCCCCTCCCTCTAGCGTCATGAGCTCTTCCAATCGCCAGGTGGGGTGGCCAACTCGGAGGCCTCCTCCGACCAGAAATTGGTCACGAACGGCGTGGTCTTGCGCGGCTTCAGGCTTCGAGGAGGGGGAGCGAGAAGTGGGGGGAATTGGAGCTCGGTCTGGGTAAGCGCTTGTTGGCCAGTGGGGGAGGGAAAAGGCGACGCCTGGTGGAGAGCGACGACATGGAAAGGGGGGGCCGACATCGACGAGGGCACTGCCCTCTTCTTTTTTTTTTGTTGAAATGGACGGGGGGGGGGGGGATGCGTTGACCAATTTGAAGAGACAAAGGGGGCCAGGGTTTTATTTAAATATTTTTATTTATTTTATAATCCATAAGGTAACTTTAAATGTCAATCTCAAAACGAGACCCACCGCCTGTGGTCCATAGCGTTTCACCCCCATTCCGAACACAATGGGATATGTATCGTAGGCTGATTCGACTGTTACAATCAGTTTTCGTCAAAATCAACACATAACTCTATATATTGAATTTGAACGCGCATTTCAATTTACCAGGGTCACATACTAACTCGAAAAATTCTAGAAAAATATTTTCTAGCTTCGTATTGACGATACGGTCCTAACAAAACTAGTTTCGCCGAATTCCGAGACCGTTGGAAAAATGGCCATTTTCCAGTCGATTAAAATCAACTAAAACTGGTCAAACACGTTTTCCTTTGCCACATTCACATATTAATTCGTAAAATTATGAAATTTGGAATCTAGCAATAATTTGACATCACGGATCCAATAAAAGTGGTTTCGTCGAAATCCGAGGTCGTTTGCAAAATGTCCATTTTTAAGGGCCTGAATTCCATAGCGACTATTCAGAATTTTCAACTGGACATATCTTTTGATTCCCGCTATGAAATTTTGATTTTTCAGATTCTTTGTAAAGATATTCCAAATTAGATCCTAATGTTTTTGGTTTCACTAAAATCCGGATTGTTTTGCACCCGGTACATTCAATCGAAGTTTGAAACCGAATTATCGAACTACCGCGCCATTTTCAATTCCCTTTTATAATTATATATAATTATTTATATTCTAACGACGACGTATATAAATATATACGTCAAATTCAATTCAAAACATTTTTCTCGTCGATATTATTTAAAATAATCTATTTTAAATGTTCAAAATTAGCTAAAATTGCCAAAATAAAAATTTTAAACTGGCCCATATTTTCGGGTTGTTACAATCTCCCCCACTTAAAACTTTTCGTCCCCGAAAAGAAACAAAGTCTAAAGTGGTTTGATTAATCAACTCTACGTTCGATCTGGTTTCCATTCTCCAACTTTTCAGTTTCTGAGAATTTTCAAATTCATCAAAAATTTGGCTAACACCCTAAATTTTCGAAAAATTTCGCCATTACCTCCCATGCACCGGGAGCCACGGGAAAATCCCGAAATTGCCATATAGGCCTTCTGATCTCAAAAAGAAAAAGAAAAAGCCAAGCGGCTAGCCAATAGGCTCATAAAATCATCATCACCCAAACAAAACAGTAAATTATATAGTAAACATGTACCTATTTGTCGGGCAAACAAATTATATTCTCTGCTCTAGCCTCCTTGCTATGACCTGTTCAATGTAAGCACACGTATATGCAAGCAAATGCGACCAATTTTCAATATAATTCAATATGTGATTCAATTGGGCTAAATGGCTAAAAATTAGCAAACAAATAAACAAACAACACAAACATCAATCAGTTAGTGAATTAGAGTTTCAAATTCATAATTTTGATATATATAAAAAAATCATGTTTTCGATGCCAAATCACAACAATAGGCCCTATCTAATTTTTGGTTCTCACACCAGTCAATAGGAGATATATAAATATCACACCTTCGACACTCGAATACTAATTCTGATGATGTAGCTACAATCATCAGAATCATCTTCGGGCGACTAGAGTGTGAATCTATATCTATCCAGTATATTAAAATTTCATATACATGTTTGCAAGGCGTATATGCAAAATCTTTATATACTGGACTGTCCAAGTCAATCTAAAATAAATATTCAAATACGAACAGTTGATTTAAATTTTCAAAACAAAATTGGTTTTCATTTTTAAAAATATACTCTTCACACTCGTTCTAGGATACTACTGATCCCATCTCTAACGAGTCATTTTAATTGGATATTACTAATCCAATATCTGATGAATTCCTTCGTATGGTTCTAATGTGTCATGTTCTATGCTTTGTAAACCAAAGCTCTGATACCAAATGTAAAAACCCGTAACTTCCCCGGTGAGGAAAGCGCGGATTGTTCGAGAACAAGCCACAACAGAATGCAGACGGAAGAACATTTCATTGTTTATTACAACAATGCATCAGATTACAAGAATATACAGAGTATAAATGAATAAATATTACACAGAAATATCAGAGATTTAAATTACATTTAAATACATCGCAGCGGAAAATAATACAATACACAACTAGAAGAGATATACGGATACAAAGCTTTCCGGATATCATTCCAGCTGTAAACCAGGATCCTGTGAATATAAATCTGCAAAACCAAAACTACTAGCTGCCCGTGTCAAAATAGGGGCACCCAGAGTTTAGGTTAAAAACAATAAACTCCAGGTCAGTCATGTGACTGGTGTGAGAACTAAAACAGTTAATCTTTATTTTTAAAGTTAGGTAAATCAAGGGACCACGTCGTATAACACGGAACGGGTTTCCTCCCAAGAATACCAGTGCATAAAACGAACAGCGCAATGCTAAGTAGAGAAAAATGAAGCTGTTATAAGACCCAGGTCCTATCACACAATGCAACGCAAGCCGAGGGATAGGGTTTTCCCTTATAACAGCCTAAAATGCTTGATACGTTTAAAACAAATCATTTGATATTATTATAAGTGCATAGTGTATAAAACAACTTCAAATCATAAGTATCAATCATAGACGACATAAGCGCCCCATCCCACTATGTCGCCATACTAAGCTCTACAAATAAAACCGCAAATGTCACGTATTTGGAAGTTTGGTTTCCGTCTGCGAACCGAGGCCAGGGATCGTCCTCTACCGATTCGAGACTGTCTAGCCCGAGCCTCAGGAACAGCCGCAACTACCCCATGGAGCGACAGGGCCGGTCCACCGATGTGGATTATTATGCCTGAACACCACGTTTCCCCGCCCTTTGGGGCGTAAATGAGCCAACGAATGACTCCATCGGACCCGGATCGTCCGATCAAACCGAGGCGCCTCGCAACAGCAACAACCACACAGGTGAAAAGTATATAAATGTCAGGGCTGGTAAGTCACTGACACCACCCTAGCTAGAAAGAAACGCATGCCCTCCCTGAGGTCCTCTCCCGTTTTTGGTTCACAACCGGGGTGCGAGGCTCGCGAATTCACGTTACACAAAGCTGTGCCACACGGGCTGTGCTTTGATCATCACCACAAGACATTGCTTTTCAACAGAAGCCTTGATCATTTGCCACTTAGGCATGCCACACAGGAAATTCACTCTATGCGTTTGATATCCATCAGTATATAACCCCTGAGCTCGTACGTCTCAAAGAAGGGCGTTAAGCAAGAGAATAAATTCTCCGCCGCCAAACAGATATATATTTAATAGAGATCAATCACACAGACTAAAATCCAATGTCAGACACACAGTCCATTTACAAGTCCGTTTTGGGTCTGAACGAAACCGGAGGCACCTAGTACCCCGCATATCCATAGATCTCCAAGTACGTCTGGATGATCACCAACTATTTCCATCTTCTTGGGTGTACAGCCCAATCAAGATCATCAGTAATCACCCAAACGACGTGAAGACCTCCGCTCTTCGACCATCGTCTTCATCTTCGACTTATCGTCGTATCAGTTATTCAGAATGGGATAAACCCGGTCTTCCCGAATAACTCGCGTATATTTTAAATAAGTGTTACACAAACACAACATACGCCTCATTCCAATTCATCAGTCACTAACCGTAAATTAATCAAGAGAATAATTCCCCAAATATTAACCTCGAAGGCCGAAACCAACATCAGATCAATATTCAGAAAACCATTCTGCTTGGCTAACCCACAGTTAGTTTCTAAATTTCACATTCATAGGGAGAGGTTCCCATTAATTTTATCAAAGATAAATTCTTTGAATTTATTCTCTAATCTTCTTTTGACTTTCGATTCCACTAGTCGGGATTAACGAACTTTACCGAAGTAATCATTTGTTCTGATTTCCCAATCCCAACCTATTCATCCCATGAAGTAAAACTGGTAATACTTCATATCTAACACCTAGGTGTTATCGGTAAATTCAATTACCATTTCACGTCCAAATCTAATTAAAGATTTACTAACGCCTGGAGCAAAACTGGTGACACTCCATTCTCGATCTTTTCAATCTATTTAAAGATTCATTAAAACTCCACTTAGTTTTAATCTTTAACTAGGTTAAAGAATCAGTGTCATTTAAAACACAGTTCACGATAAACCCAAAATCACATTCCATTAATTATCGGGTTAAAGAACGAGTGTTATTTAAAACACTGTCCACGATAAACCCAAAAATCAATATCAATTCAATTCCAATTAATTATTATTTAATTGGTAGACTTCATTAAATCTAAATAAAAAGATTTAATCTTTTCTCAACTGGGTTCAAGAACAGTGTTAATGAAGACACCATTCACGACAAACCCAAATCACATTTGATATTCAATACAAGGCTCTGAATAGAAAATATATCGGCTTATATTCAATATCAAATTCTACGATTAGCAAATGTCGTATTTGAAATAACGATATAAATATATATCTTTCAAATTTCCATAACAACATCTGTATAATCACGAATTCCAACATCGAAATATTCCGAAGACAATTTCGATTCAAATCCACTCCAATGCAATCATTGGAAATTCTGGTTATTTTTAAAACCCTTTTCGAATTCAATTTATTTATTTAAAAACAAATAGAATTTTAATTCTAGTTCAAAACTAGTTCATTTCGATAGAAATCTATTTTTATCTTTTCAAATATGGAGTTTTTCATCCCAATTCTTCTAAAATCATTTCTTATGATTTTACACAAATTATTGATATTTTTAATGATTTTATCAAGGCCCGTACAGTCGATTTCCATCAACGGTCATCGAACTGCACTTACAGCGACCTTTGCCAAATTTGATTTGGACATAATTCCAAATCCAACCGTTAGATTTCAAATTTCTAATATTCGTTAGAAAGCACTTTTCGATACGAACCCAACGGTTCCGGTTTCAGGAGAATCCGACGGCCGGATCTCCCGTAATATCCGTTCGAAGTCAATAGTCGAAATTCGCGAACTGCCGCGGAGCGGCCCGTTCTATTCAGGCCATTATATTATATATGTAATATATATAATATATATTTTGTCGATTTCAATTCAAAACGTGATTTATAAATCGTTTTTAAATTCATTTTCAAAACGGTTTCAACTTCATATTCAATTTCAAATCAAAATTGAATATTCCAATTTAAATTCATTTTAGGTTCATTTCAAATTGATTTCAATTCAAATTTATTTCTAATTCAATTTCAGTTCGATTTCATTTCTATTCCATTTCAATTCGAATTCATTTCTATTCCATTTCAATTCGAATTCGTTTATATTCGATTTCAATTCGAATTTATTTATATTCAATTCTTTTCAAAATATCAGATTTTGAAATCACTTTCGATATTCGTTATAAAATGAATACAATCGATATAAATATCGTTCACGTCAAAATGGCGTCAACCTAATCAACACGTCTTCATATATTTCTATTTCAAATATTTCTTTTTCAAATATTTCTATTTTAAAACCGGAATGAGGCCCAATCAATTACCATATAATGTTAATTATATGGATTTTCTACAACACATGTGTATGTCAACAACGATGAATAATCAACCATCATCCAAAGTGCATTCTACCCTGTATAAGCATCAAATATAAATATTCAACGCTTATAACAGCCTGTCAATCAATCGATCGACATACTACTAATTATTGGGATTAGTGTATACAGTATTTCATCCCAATACCCGTGTGGGGTTTCAAACAATCAAACACAGATTTTTATTTGTGCAATTGGGCGATGTGTAAAATTTATCGTCCCAATCAATGTCAGTCAAATCGGTGTACATAAACAAACCGTCTGGTTTGTAAATGAATATTTTATTTTATTCACTTCCACGTTAAAAATTATATTTTTAATCATGAAATATTTTATTTTAACACATGAATTTTTATTCAGTTCATTTACAAGACAAAAATGATATTTTTATTTTTCTAACTTATTTTAGAAAATTTCGGCGGCATAACGGCACGATACTAGAAACGGGACAAGGCCTAGCCTTATCCCCGGTCTAGTGAAGGCCCACGCCATTCACACATCAATCAAATCAATTCCATTTCACCAAACAATTCAATTCAAACCAAATAATCTAACCAACTACACAACCAACAATTTAACAAACAAGCCATCCATGGTTTGTGGATGACGGGTGTCGGGTGCTACTAAACACCGTCTGCATCCTAGTATATATATATATGTATATATATATATATATATATACATATATATATATATAACTAGAAAAGGAAATTGAATAGTGAGAAGTTCTCACCGATAGCTATCCAACTTCACGACACTTCATTTATAGAAGTCTTCGTCGTTCTTGCCTCTTGTCACTTTCTTTGCCCGTATTCTCTACATATGTAAAAATCACATTTTTACTTCGCTATTCAATATATAAAAATCGAATTTTTACTATGCTATTCAATATATAAAAATCGAATTTTTACTATGCTATTCAATATATAAAAATCGAATTTTTACTATGCTATTCAATATATAAAAATCGAATTTTTACTATGCTATTCAATATATAAAAATCGAATTTTTACTATGTAAAATCAAGTCTATTTTTATTTTCAAAAACACGTACATTTATATTTAAAACAAATGCAAATTTTATTTCTTTCAAAAATTACCTCTTTGAATCGTATATATTTATATACAAATTTAGTTTCAAAACTATGCTATTTTTACTTTTAAAAACTGATTTTAAACTTTGTATATATATTTTAAAAACCGTTTTTAAACCAGTGCCAAATTTTACATATATAAAAACTGAGATTTAAATACATTTTTATTAAAGAAATGAAGAGATGCTCACTGTTTAACCTTCAGAATTGTTCAGCGTTGCTCCTGAAGTTGTTCGAACCCTAGGGTTCGGATTTGTGCCTCTACCGTCCACCTTGAGTCCAATCAGGCATCGCCCCTCCCTCCAGCGTCATGAGCTCTTCCAATCGCCAGGTGGGTTGGCCAACTCGGAGGCCTCCTCCGATCAGAAATCGGTCACGAACGGCGTGGTCTTGCGCGGCTTTAGGCTTCGAGGAGGGGGAGGGAGAAGTGAGGGGAATCGGAGCTCGGTCTGGGTAAGCGCTTGTTGGCCAGAGGGGGAGGGAAAAGGCGACGCCTGGTGGAGAGCGACGACATGGAAAGGGGGAGCCGACATCGACGAGGGCACTGCCCTCTTCTCTTTTTTTTCCTGTTGAAATGGACGGGGGGGGGGATGCGTTGACCAATTTGAAGAGACAAAGGGGGCCAGGGTTTTATTTAAATATTTTTATTTATTTTATAATCCATAAGGTAACTTTAAATGTCGATCTCAAAACGAGACCCACCGCCTGTCGTCCATAGCGTTTCACCCCCATTCCGAACACAATGGGATATGTATCGTAGGCTGATTCGACTGTTACAACCAGTTTTCGTCAAAATCAACACATAACTCTATATATTGAATTTGAACGCGCATTTCAATTTACCGGGGTCACATACTAACTCGAAAAATTCCAGAAAAATATTTTCTAGCTTCGTATTGATGATACGGTCCTAACAAAACTATTTTCGCCGAATTCCGAGACCGTTGGAAAAATGGCCATTTTCCAGTCGATTAAAATCAACTAAAACTGGTCAAACGCGTTTTCCTTTGCCACGTTCACATATTAATTCATAAAATTATGAAATTTGGAATCTAGCAATAATTTGACATCACGGATCCAACAAAAGTGGTTTCGTCGAAATCCGAGGTCGTTTGCAAAATGTCCATTTTTAAGGGCCTGAATTCCATAGCGACTATTCAGAATTTTCAACTGGACATATCTTTTGATTCCCGCTATGAAATTTTGATTTTTCAGATTCGTTGTAAAGATATTCCCAATTAGATCCTAATGTTTTTGGTTTCACTAAAATCCGGATTGTTTTGCACCCGGTACATTCAATCGAAGTTTGAAACCGAATTATCGAACTACCGTGCCATTTTCAATTCCCTTTTATAATTATATATAATTATTTATATTCTAACGACGACGTATATAAATATATACGTCAAATTCAATTCAAAACATTTTTCTCGTTGATATTATTTAAAATAATCTATTTTAAATGTTCAAAATTCGCTAAAATTGCCAAAATAAAAATTTTAAACTGGCCCAGATTTTCGGGTTGTTACAATCTCCCCCACTTAAAACTTTTCGTCCCAGAAAAGGAACAAAGTCGAAAGTGGTTTGATTAATCAACTCTACGTTCGATATGGCTTCCATTCTCCAACTTTTCAGTTTCTGAGAATTTTCAAATTCATCAAAAATTTGGCTAACACCCTAAATTTTCGAAAAATTTCGCCATAACCTCCCCTGCACCGGGAGCCACGGGAAAATCCCGAAATTGCCATATAGGCCTTCTGATCTCAAAAAGAAAAAGAAAAAGCCAAGCGGCTAGCCAATAGGCTCATAAAATCATCATCACCCAAACAAAACAGTAAATTATATAGTAAACATGTACCTATTTGTCGGGCAAACAAATTTTATTCTCTGCTCTAGCCTCCTTACTATGACCTGTTCAATGTAAGCACATGTATATGCAAGCAAATGCGACCAATTTTCAATATAATTCAATATGTGATTCAATTGGGCTAAATGGCTAAAAATTAGCAAACAAATAAACAAACAACACAAACATCAATCAGTTAGTGAATTAGAGTTTCAAATTCATAATTTTGATACATATACAAAAATCATGTTTTCGATCCCAAATCACAACAATAGGCCCTATCTAATTTTTGGTTCTCACACCAGTCAATAGGAGATATATAAATATCACACCTTCGACACTCGAATACTAATTCTGATGATGTAGCTACAATCATCAGAATCATCTTCGGGCGACTAGAGTGTGAATCTATATCTATCCAGTATATTAAAATTTCAAATACACGTTTGCAAGGCGTATATGCAAAATCTTTATATACTGGACTGTCCAAGTCAATCTAAAATAAATAATCAAATACGAACAGTTGATTTAAATTTTCAAAACAAAATTGGTTTTCATTTTTAAAAATATACTCTTCACACTCGTTCTAGGATACTACTGATCCCATCTCTAACGAGTCATTTTAATTGGATATTACTAATCCAATATCTGATGAATTCCTTCGTATGGTTCTAATGTGTCCTGTTCTCTGCTTTGTAAACCAAAGCTCTGATACCAAATGTAAAAACCTGTAACTTCCCCGGTGAGGAAAGCGCGGATTGTTCGAGAACAAGCCACAACAGAATGCAGACGGAAGAACATTTCATTGTAAATTACAACAATGCATCAGATTACAAGAATATACAGAGTATAAATGAATAAATATTACACAGAAATATCAGAGATTTAAATTACATTTAAATACATCGCAGCGGAAAATAATACAATATAGTACTAGAAGAGATATACGGATACAAAGCTTTCCGGATATCATTCCAGCTGTAAACCAGGATCCTATGAATATAAATCTGCAAAACCAAAACTACTAGCTGCCCGTGTCAAAATAGGGGCACCCAGAGTTTAGGTTAAAAACAATAAACTCCAGGTCAGTCATGTGACTGGTATGAGAACTAAAACAGTTAATCTTTATTTTTAAAGTTAGGTAAATCAAGGGACCACGTCGTATAACACGGAACGGGTTTCCTCCCAAGAATACCAGTGCATAAAACGAACAGCGCAATGCTAAGTAGAGAAAAATGAAGCTGTTATAAGACCCACGTCCTATCACACAATGCAACGCAAGCCGGGGGATAGGGTTTTCCCTTATAACAGCCTAAAATGCTTGATACGTTTAAAACAAATCATTTGATATTATTATAAGTGCATAGTGTATAAAACAACTTCAAATCATAAGTATCAATCATAGACGGCATAAGCGCCCCATCCCACTATGTCGCCATACTAGGCTCTACAAATAAAACCGAAAATGTCACGTATTTGGAAGTTTGTTTTCCGTCTGCGAACCGAGGCCAGGGATCGTCCTCTACCGATTCGATACTGTCTAGCCCGAGCCTCAGGAACAGCCGCAACTGCCCCATGGAGCGACAGGGCCGGTCCACCGATGTGGATTATTATGCCTGAACACTACGTTTCCCCGCCCTTTGGGGCGTAAATGAGCCAACGAATGACTCCATCGGACCCGGATCGTCCGATCAAACCGAGGCGCCTCGCAACAGCAACAACCACACAGGTGAAAAGTATATAAATGCCAGGGCTGGTAGGTCACTGACACCACCCTAGCTAGAAAGAAACGCATGCCCTCCCTGAGGTCCTCTCCTGTTTTTGGTTCACAACCGGGGTGCGAGGCTCGCGAATTCACGTTACACAAAGCTGTGCCACACGGGCTGTGCTTTGATCATCACCACAAGACTTTACTTTTCAACAGAAGCCTTGATCATTTGCCACTTAGGCATGCCACACAGGCAATTCACTCTATGCGTTTGATATCCATCAGTATATAACCCCTGAGCTCGTACGTCTCAGAGAAGGGCGTTAAGCAAGAGAATAAATTCTCCGCCGCCATATTTAATAGAGATCAATCACACAGACTAAAATCCAATGTCAGACACATAGTCCATTTACAAGTCCGTTCTGGGTCTAAACGAAACCGGAGGCACCTAGTACCCCGCATATCCATCGATCTCCAAGTACGTCTGGACGATCACCAACTGTTTCCATCTTCTTGGGTGTACAACCCAATCAAGATCATCAGTAATCACCCAAACGACGTGAAGACCTCCGGTCTTCGACCATCGTCTTCATCTTCGACTTATCGTCGTATCAGTTATTCAGAATGGGATAAACCCGGTCTTCCCGAATAACTCGCGTATATTTTAAATAAGTGTTACACAAACACAACATATGCCTCATTCCAATTCATCAGTCACTAACCGTAAATTAATCAGGAGAATAATTCCCCAAATATTAACCCCGAAGGCCGAAACCAACATCAGATCAATATTCAGAAAACCATTCTGCTTGGCTAACCCACAGTTAGTTTCTAAATTTCACATTCATAGGGAGACGTTCCCATTAATTTTATCAAAGATAAATTCTTTGAATTTATTCTCTAATCTTCTTTTGATTTTCGATTCCACTAGTCGGGATTAACGAACCTTACCGAAGTAATCATTTGTTTTGATTTCCCAATCCCAACCTATTCATCCCATGAAGTAAAACTGGTAATACCTCATATCTAACACCTAGGTGTTATCGGTAAATTCAATTACCATTTCACGTTCAAATCTAATTAAAGATTTACTAACGCCTGGAGCAAAACTGGTGACACTCCATTCTCGATCTTTTCAATCTATTTAAAGATTCATTAAAACTCCACTTAGTTTTAATCTTTAACTGGGTTAAAGAATCAGTGTCATTTAAAACACAGTTCACGATAAACCCAAAATCACATTCCATTAATTATCGGGTTAAAGAACGAGTGTTATTTAAAACACTGTCCACGATAAACCCAAAAATCAATATCAATTCAATTCCAATTAATTATTATTTAATTGGTAGACTTCATTAAATCTAAATAAAAAGATTTAATCTTTTCTCAACTGGGTTCAAGAACAGTGTTAATGAAGACACCATTCACGACAAACCCAAATCACATTTGATATTCAATACAAGGCTCTGAATAGAAAATATATCGGCTTATATTCAATATCAAATTCTACGATTAGCAAATGTCGTATTGGAAATAACGATATAAATATATATCTTTCAAATTTCCATAACAACATCTGTATAATCACGAATTCCAACATCGAAATATTCCGAAGACAATTTCGATTCAAATCCACTCCAATGCAATCATTGGAAATTCTGGTTATTTTTAAAACCCTTTTCGAATTCAATTTATTTATTTAAAAACAAATAGAATTTTAATTCTAGTTCAAATCTAGTTCATTTCGATAGAAATCTATTTTTATCTTTTCAAATATGGAGTTTTTCATCTCAATTCTTCTCAAATCATTTCTTATGTTTTTACACAAATTATTGATATTTTTAATGATTTTATCAAGGCCCGTACAGTCGATTTCCATCAACGGTCATCGAACTGCACTTACAACGACCTTTTCCAAATTTGATTTGGACATAATTTCAAATCCAACCGTTAGATTTCAAATTTCTAATATTCGTTAGAAAGCTCTTTTCGATACGAACCCAACGGTTCTGGTTTCAGGAGAATCCGACGGTCGGATCTCCCGTAATATCCGTTCGAAGTCAATGGTCGAAATTCGCGAACTGCCGCGGCGCGGCGTGTTCTATTCAGGCCATTATATTATATATATAAAATATATATTTTGTCGATTTCAATTCAAAACGTGCTTTATAAATCGTTTTTAAATTTATTTTCAAAACGGTTTCAACTTCATATTCAATTTCAAATCAAAATTGAATATTCCAATTTAAATTCATTTTAGGTTCATTTCAAATTGATTTCAATTCAAATTTATTTCTAATTCAATTTCAGTTCGATTTCATTTCTATTCCATTTCAATTCGAATTCATTTCTATTCCATTTCAATTCGAATTCGTTTATATTCGATTTCAATTCGAATTTATTTATATTCAGTTCTTTTCAAAATATCAGATTTTGAAATCACTTTCGATATTCGTTATAAAATGAATACAATTGATATAAATATCATTCACGTCAAAATGGCGTCAACCTAATCAACACGGCTTCATATATTTCTATTTCAAATATTTCTTTTTCAAATATTTCTATTTTAAAACTGGAATGAGGCCCAATCAATTACCATATAATGTTAATTATATGGATTTTCTACAACACATGTATATGTCAACAACGATGAATAATCAACCATCATCCAAAGTGCATTCTACCCTGTATAAGCATCAAATATAAATATTCAACGCTTATAACAGCCTGTCAATCAATCGATGACATACTACTAATTATTGGGATTAGTGTATACCGTATTTCATCCCAATACCCGTGTGGGGTTTCAAACAATCAAACACAGATTTTTATTTGTGCAATTGGGCGATGTGTAAAATTTATCGTCCCAATCAATGTCAGTCAAATCGGTGTACATAAACAAACCGTCTGGTTTGTAAATGAATATTTTATTTTATTCACTTCCACATTAAAAATTATATTTTTAACGATGAAATATTTTATTTTAACACATGAATTTTTATTCAGTTCATTTACAAGATAAAAATGATATTTTTATTTTTCTAACTTATTTTAGAAAACTTCGGCGGCATAACGGCACGATACAAGAAATGGGACAAGGCCTTGCCTTATCCCCGGTCTAGTGAAGGCCCACGCCATTCACACATCAATCAAATCAATTCCATTTCACCAAACAATTCAATTCAAACCAAATAATCTAACCAACTACACAACCAACAATTTAACAAACAAGCCATCCATGGTTTGTGGATGATGGGTGTTGGGTGCTACTAAACACCGTCTGCATCCTAGTATATATATATATATATATATATATATATAACTAGAAAAAGAAATTGAAGAGTGAGAAGTTCTCACCGATAGCTATCCAACTTCACGACACTTCATTTATAGAAGTCTTCGTCGTTCTTGCCTCTTGTCACTTTCTTTGCCCGTATTCTCTACATATGTAAAAATCACATTTTTACTTCGCTAATCAATGTATAAAAATCGAATTTTTACTATGCTATTCAATATATAAAAATCGAATTTTTACTATGCTATTCAATATATAAAAATCGAATTTTTACTATGCTATTCAATATATAAAAATCGAATTTTTACTATTCTATTCAATATATAAAAATCGAATTTTTACTATGCTATTCAATATATAAAAATCGAATTTTTACTATGCTATTCAATATATAAAAATCGAATTTTTACTATGTAAAATCAAGTCTATTTTTATTTTCAAAAACACGTACATTTATATATAAAACAAATGCAAATTTTATTTCTTTCAAAAAGTACCTCTTTGAATCATATATATTTATATACAAATTTAGTTTCAAAACTATGCTATTTTTACTTTTAAAAACTGATTTTAAACTTTGTATATATATTTTAAAAACCGTTTTTAAACCAGTGCCAAATTTTACGTATATAAAAACTGTGATTTAAATACATTTTTATTAAAGAAAAGAAGAGATGCTCACTGTTTAACCTTCAGAATTGTTCAGCGTTGCTCCTGAAGTTGTTCGAACCCTAGGTTTCGGATTTGTGCCTCCACCGTCCACCGTGAGTCCAATCAGGCATCGCCCCTCCCTCCAGCGTCATGAGCTCTTCCAATCGCCAGGTGGGGTGGCCAACTCGGAGGCCTCCTCCGATCAGAAATTGGTCACGAACGGGGTGGTCTTGCGCGGCTTCAAGCTTCGAGGAGGGGGAGGGAGAAGTGGGGGGAATCGGAGCTCGGTCTGGGTAAGCGCTTGTTGGCTATAGGGGGAGGGAAAAGGCGACGCCTGGTGGAGAGCGACGACGTGGAAAGGGGGGGCCGACATCGAAGAGGGCACTGCCCTCTTCTCTTTTTTTTTTCTGTTGAAATGGACGGGTGGGGGGGGGGGATGCGTTGACCAATTTGAAGAGACAAAGGGGGCCAGGGTTTTATTTAAATATTTTTATTTATTTTATAATCCATAAGGTAACTTTAAATGTCGATCTCAAAACGAGACCCACCGCCTGTCGTCCATAGCGTTTCACCCTCATTCCGAACACAATGGGATATGTATCGTAGGCCGATTCGACTGTTACAATCAGTTTTCGTCAAAATCAACACATAACTCTATATACTGAATTTGAACGCGCATTTCAATTTACCGGGGTCACATACTAACTCGAAAAATTCCAGAAAAATATTTTCTAGCTTCGTATTGAAGATACGGTCCTAACAAAACTAGTTTCGCCGAATTCCGAGACCATTGGAAAAATGGCCATTTTCCAGTCGATTAAAATCAACTAAAACTGGTCAAACGCGTTTTCCTTTGCCACGTTCACATATTAATTCGTAAAATTATGAAATTTGGAATCTAGCAATAATTTGACATCACGGATCCAACAAAAGTGGTTTCGTCGAAATCCGAGGTCGTTTGCAAAATGTCCATTTTTAAGGGCCTGAATTCCATAGCGACTATTCAGAATTTTCAACTGGACATATCTTTTGATTCCCTCTATGAAATTTTGATTTTTCAGATTCGTTGTAAAGATATTCCCAATTAGATCCTAATGTTTTTGGTTTCACTAAAATCCGGATTGTTTTGCACCCGGTACATTCAATCGAAGTTTGAAATCGAATTATCGAACTACCGCGCAATTTTCAATTCCCTTTTATAATTATATATAATTATTTATATTCTAACGACGCCATATATAAATATATACGTCAAATTCAATTCAAAACATTTTTCTCGTCGATATTATTTAAAATAATCTATTTTAAATGTTCAAAATTCGCTAAAATTGCCAAAATAAAAATTTTAAACTGGCCCAGATTTTCGGGTTGTTACAATCTCCCCCACTTAAAACTTTTCGTCCCCGAAAAGGAACAAAGTCGAAAGTGGTTTGATTAATCAACTCTACGTTCGATCTGGCTTCCGTTCTCCAACTTTTCAGTTTCTGAGAATTTTCAAATTCATCAAAAATTTGGCTAACACCCTAAATTTTCGAAAAATTTCGCCATAACCTCCCCTGCACTGGGAGCCACGGGAAAATCCCGAAATTGCCATATAAGCCTTCTGATCTCAAAAAGAAAAAGAAAAAGCCAAGCGGCTAGCCAATAGGCTCATAAAATCATCATCACCCAAACAAAACAGTAAATTATATAGTAAACATGTACCTATTTGTCGGGCAAACAAATTTTATTCTCTGCTCTAGCCTCCTTGCTATGACCTGTTCAATGTAAGCACATGTATATTCAAGCAAATGGGACCAATTTTCAATATAATTCAATATGTGATTCAATTGGGCTAAATGGCTAAAAATTAGCAAACAAATAAACAAACAACACAAACATCAATCAGTTAGTGAATTAGAGTTTCAAATTCATAATTTTGATACATATACAAAAATCATGTTTTCGATGCCAAATCACAACAATAGGCCCTATCTAATTTTTGGTTCTCACACCAGTCAATAGGAGATATATAAATATCACACCTTCGACACTCGAATACTAATTCTGATGATGTAGCTACAATCATCAGAATCATCTTCGGGCGACTAGAGTGTGAATCTATATCTATCCAGTATATTAAAATTTCAAATACACGTTTGCAAGGCGTATATTCTTTATATACTGGACTGTCCAAGTCAATCTAAAATAAATAATCAAACACGAACAGTTGATTTAAATTTTCAAAAGAAATTTGGTTTTCATTTTTAAAAATATACTCTTCACACTCGTTCTAGGATACTACTGATCCCATCTCTAACGAGTCATTTTAATTGGATATTACTAATCCAATATCTGATGAATTCCTTCGTATGGTTCTAATGTGTCCTGTTCTCTGCTTTGTAAACCAAAGCTCTGATACCAAATGTAAAAACCCGTAACTTTCCCGGTGAGGAAAGCGCAGATTGTTCGAGAACAAGCCACAACAGAACGCAGACGGAAGAACATTTCATTGTATATTACAACAATGCATCAGATTACAAGAATATACAGAGTATAAATGAATAAATATTACACAGAAATATCAGAGATTTAAATTACATTTAAATACATCGCAGCGGAAAATAATACAATACACAACTAGAAGAGATATACAGATACAAAGCTTTCCGGATATCATTCCAGCTGTAAACCAGGATCCTGTGAATATAAATCTGCAAAACCAAAACTACTAGCTGCCCGTGTCAAAATAGGGGCACCCAGAGTTTAGGTTAAAAACAATAAACTCCAGGTCAGTCATGTGACTGGTGTGAGAACTAAAACAGTTAATCTTTATTTTTAAAGTTAGGTAAATCAAGGGACCACGTCGTATAACACGGAACGGGTTTCCTCCCAAGAATACCAGTGCATAAAACGAACAGCGCAATGCTAAGTAGAGAAAAATGAAGCTGTTATAAGACCCAGGTCCTATCACACAATGCAACGCAAACCGGGGGATAGGGTTTTCCCTTATAACAGCCTAAAATGCTTGATACGTTTAAAACAAATCATTTGATATTATTATAAGTGCATAGTGTATAAAACAACTTCAAATCATAAGTATCAATCGTACACGGCATAAGCGCCCCATCCCACTATGTCGCCATACTAGGCTCTACAAATAAAACCGCAAATGTCACGTATTTGGAAGTTTGGTTTCCGTCTGCGAACCGAGGCCAGGGATCGTCCTCTACCGATTCGAGACTGTCTAGCCCGAGCCTTAGGAACAGCCGCAACTGCCCCATGGAGCGACAGGGCCGGTCCACCAATGTGGATTATTATGCCTGAACACTACGTTTCCCCGCCCTTTGGGGCGTAAATGAGCCAACGAATGACTCCATCGGACCCGGATCGTCCGATCAAACCGAGGCGCCTCGCAACAGCAACAACCACACAGGTGAAAAGTATATAAATGTCAGGGCTGGTAGGTCACTGACACCACCCTAGCTAGAAAGAAACGCATGCCCTCCCTGAGGTCCTCTCCCGTTTTTGGTTCACAACCGGGGTGCGAGGCTCGCGAATTCACGTTACACAAAGCTGTGCCACACGGGCTGTGCTTTGATCATCACCACAAGACTTTGCTTTTCAACAAAAGCCTTGATCATTTGCCACTTAGGCATGCCACACAGGCAATTCACTCTATGCGTTTGATATCCATCAGTATATAACCCCTGAGCTCGTACGTCTCAGAGAAGGGCGTTAAGCAAGAGAATAAATTCTCCGCCGCCAAACAGATATATATTTAATAGAGATCAATCACACAGACTAAAATCCAATGTCAGACACACAGTCCATTTACAAGTCCGTTCTGGGTCTGAACGAAACCGGAGGCACCTAGTACCCCGCATATCCATCGATCTCCAAGTACGTCTGGACGAACACCAACTGTTTCCATCTTCTTGGGTGTACAGCCCAATCAAGATCATCAGTAATCACCCAAACGACGTGAAGACCTCCGGTCTTCGACCATCGTCTTCATCTTCGACTTATCGTCGTATCAGTTAATCAGAATGGGATAAACCCGGTCTTCCCGAATAACTCGCGTATATTTTAAATAAGTGTTACACAAACACAACATACACCTCATTCCAATTCATCAGTCACTAACCGTAAATTAATCAAGAGAATAATTCCCCAAATATTAACCCCGAAGGCCGAAACCAACATCAGATCAATATTCAGAAAACCATTCTGCTTGGCTAACCCACGGTTAGTTTCTAAATTTCACATTCATAGGGAGAGGTTCCCATTAATTTTATCAAAGATAAATTCTTTGAATTTATTCTCTAATCTTCTTTTGAATTTCGATTCCACTAGTCGGGATTAACGAACTTTACCGAAGTAATCATTTGTTTTGATTTCCCAATCCCAACCTATTCATCCCATGAAGTAAAACTGGTAATACTTCATATCTAACACCTAGGTGTTATCGGTAAATTCAATTACCATTTCACGTTCAAATCTAATTAAAGATTTACTAACGCCTGGAGCAAAACTGGTGACACTCCATTCTCGATCTTTTCAATCTATTTAAAGATTCATTAAAACTCCACTTAGTTTTAATCTTTAACTGGGTTAAAGAATCAGTGTCATTTAAAACACAGTTCACGATAAACCCAAAATCACATTCCATTAATTATCGGGTTAAAGAACGAGTGTTATTTAAAACACTGTCCACGATAAACCCAAAAATCAACATCAATTCAATTCCAATTAATTATTATTTAATTGGTAGAATTCATTAAATCTAAATAAAAATATTTAATCTTTTCTCAACTGGGTTCAAGAACAGTGTTAATGAAGACACCATTCACGACAAACCCAAATCACATTTGATATTCAATACAAGGCTCTGAATAGAAAATATATCGGCTTATATTCAATATCAAATTCTACGATTAGCAAATGTCGTATTGGAAATAACGATATAAATATATATCTTTCAAATTTCCATAACAACATCTGTATAATCACAAATTCCAACATCGAAATATTCCGAAGACAATTTCGATTCAAATCCACTCCAATGCAATCATTGGAAATTCTGGTTATTTTTAAAACCCTTTTCGAATTCAATTTATTTATTTAAAAACAAATAGAATTTTAATTCTAGTTCAAAACTAGTTCATTTCGATAGAAATCTATTTTTATCTTTTCAAATATGGAGTTTTTCATCCCAATTATTCTCAAATCATTTCTTATGATTTTACACAAATTATTGATATTTTTAATGATTTTATCAAGGCACGTACAGTCGATTTCCATCAACGGTCATCGAACTGCACTTACAACGACCTTTTCCAAATTTGATTTGGACATAATTCCAAATCCAACCGTTAGATTTCAAATTTCTAATATTCGTTAGAAAGCTCTTTTCGATACGAACCCAACGGTTCCGGTTTCAGGAGAATCCGAAGGTCGGATCTCCCGTAATATCCGTTCGAAGTCAATGGTCGAAATTCGCGAACTGCCGCGGCGCGGCGCGTTCTATTCAGGCCATTATATTATATATATAATATATATAATATATATTTTGTCGATTTCAATTCAAAACGTGCTTTATAAATCATTTTTAAATTCATTTTCAAAACGGTTTCAACTTCATATTCAATTTCAAATCAAAATTGAATATTCCAATTTAAATTCATTTTAGGTTCATTTCAAATTGATTTCAATTCAAATTTATTTCTAATTCAATTTCAGTTCGATTTCATTTCTATTCCAATTCAATTCGAATTCATTTCAATTCCATTTCAATTCGAATTTATTTATATTCAATTCTTTTCAAAATATCAGATTTTGACATCACTTTCGATATTCCTTATAAAATGAATACAATCGATATAAATATCGTTCACGTCAAAATGGCGTCAACCTAATCAACACGGCTTCATATATTTCTATTTAAAATATTTCTTTTTCAAATATTTCTATTTTAAAACTGGAATGAGGCCCAATCAATTACCATATAATGTTAATTATATGGATTTTCTACAACACATGTATATGTCAACAACGATGAATAATCAACCATCATCCAAAGTGCATTCTACCCTGTATAAGCATCAAATATAAATATTCAATGCTTATAACAGCCTGTCAATCAATCGATGGACATACTACTAATTATTGGGAAAGGTGTATACCGTATTTCATCCCAATACCCATGTGGGGTTTCAAACAATCAAACACAGATTTTTATTTGTGCAATTGGGCGATGTGTAAAATTTATCGTCCCAATCAATGTCAGTCAAATCGGTGTACATAAACAAACCGTCTGGTTTGTAAATGAATATTTTATTTTATTCACTTCCACGTTAAAAATTATATTTTTAAGATGAAATATTTTATTTTAACACATGAATTTTTATTCAGTTCATTTACAAGATAAAAATGATATTTTTATTTTTCTAACTTATTTTAGAAAATTTCGGCGGCATAACGACACGATACTAGAAACGGGACAAGGCCTAGCCTTATCCCCAGTCTAGTGAAGGCCCACGCCATTCACACATCAATCAAATCAATTCCATTTCACCAAACAATTCAATTCAAACCAAATAATCTAACCAACTACACAACCAACAATTTAACAAACAAGCCATCCATGGTTTGTGGATGATGGGTGTCGGGTGCTACTAAACACCGTCTGCATCCTAGTATATATATATATAACTAGAAAAATAAATTGAAGAGTGAGAAGTTCTCACCGATAGCTACCCAACTTCACGACACTTCATTTATAGAAGTCTTCGTCGTTCTTGCCTCTTGTCACTTTCTTTGCCCGTATTCTCTACATATGTAAAAATCACATTTTTACTTCGCTATTCAATGTATAAAAATCGAATTTTTACTATGCTATTCAATATATAAAAATCGAATTTTTACTATGCTATTCAATATATAAAAATCGAATTTTTACTATGCTATTCAATATATAAAAATCGAATTTTTACTATGCTATTCAATATATAAAAATCGAATTTTTACTATGCTATTCAATATATAAAAATCGAATTTTTACTATGCTATTCAATATATAAAAATCGAATTTTTACTATGCTATTCAATATATAAAAATCGAATTTTTACTATGTAAAATCAGGTCTATTTTTATTTTCAAAAACACGTACATTTATATTTAAAACAGATGCAAATTTTATTTCTTTCAAAAATTACCTCTTTGAATCGTATATATTTATATACAAATTTAGTTTCAAAACTATGCTATTTTTACTTTTAAAAACTGATTTTAAACTTTGTATATATATTTTAAAAACCGTTTTTAAACCAGTGCCAAATTTTACGTATATAAAAACTGAGATTTAAATACATTTTTATTAAAGAAAAGAAGAGATGCTCACTGTTTAACCTTCAGAATTGTTCAGCGTTGCTCCTGAAGTTGTTCGAACCCTAGGGTTCGGATTTGTGCCTCCACCGTCCACCGTGAGTCCAATCAGGCATCGCCCATCCCTCCAGCGTCATGAGCTCTTCCAATCTCCAGGTGGGGTAGCCAACTCGGAGGCCTCCTCCGATCAGAAATCGGTCGAGAACGGCGTGGTCTTGCGCGGCTTCAGGCTTCGAGGAGGGGGAGGGAGAAGTGGGGGGAATCGGAGCTCGGTCTGGGTAAGCGCTTGTTGGCCAGAGGGGGAGGGAAAAGGCGACGCCTGGTGGAGAGCGACGATGTGGAAAGGGGGGGGCAACATCGACGAGGGCACTGCCCTCTTCTTTTTTTTTTGTTGAAATGGACGGGGGGGGGGGGGGATGCGTTGACCAATTTGAAGAGACAAAGGGGGCCAGGGTTTTATTTAAATATTTTTATTTATTTTATAATCCATAAGGTAACTTTAAATGTCGATCTCAAAACGAGACCCACCGCCTGTCGTCCATAGCGTTTCACCCCTATTCCGAACACAATCGGATATGTATCGTGGGCTGATTCGACTGTTACAATCAGTTTTCGTCAAAATCAACACATAACTCTATATATTGAATTTGAACGCGCATTTCAATTTACCGGGGTCACATACTAACTCGAAAAATTCCAGAAAAATATTTTCTGGCTTTGTATTGACGATACGGTCCTAACAAATCTAGTTTCGCCGAATTCCGAGACCGTTGGAAAAATGGCCATTTTCCAGTCGATTAAAATCAACTAAAACTGGTCAAACGCGTTTTCCTTTGCCACGTTGACATAATAATTCGTAAAATTATGAAATTTGGAATCTAGCAATAATTTGACATCATGGATCCAACAAAAGTGGTTTCGTCGAAATCCGAGGTCGTTTGCAAAATGTCCATTTTTAAGGGCCTGAATTCCATAGCGACTATTCAGAATTTTCAACTGGACATATCTTTTGATTCCCGCTATGAAATTTTGATTTTTCAGATTCGTTGTAAAGATATTCCCAATTAGATCCTAATGTTTTTGGTTTCACTAAAATCCGGATTGTTTTGCACCCGGTACATTCAATCGAAGTTTGAAATCGAATTATCGAACTACTGCGCCATTTTCAATTCCCTTTTATAATTATATATAATTATTTATATTCTAACGACGACGCATATAAATATATACGTCGAATTCAATTCAAAACATTTTTCTCGTCGATATTATTTAAAATTATCTATTTTAAATGTTCAAAATTCGCTAAAATTGCCAAAATAAAATTTTTAAACCGGCCCGGATTTTCGGGTTGTTACAAAGTCCTACCTACTATTAGTATAAAAACTAATAAAGTTAACTGGACATGTAAAACAGAGATGAAACATAGGGTGATAACTGGCATGGTGAGAAGTTAACAAGAGTGGCATCGCATATACAAGGTTAAGTTGCACCAAGAGTGTACTAGTATTCTAACCTATGTCAAGTATAAACAAGAAGTGATCCCTTAGCCCAATATTGGCCCAATATCATGAGATGACCTAAATCAAGGTCCAACTACACGGTCTAGTCGATTGGCTCCCTATAAGCCTAACTCGTCGTGTATCGGTGTCATACGGCTTAATCATGGAATGTAGTTAACTGTGCAAGGTAAACCCTAGGGTGTATCCAGCCCTAAGGTGTAAACCACAGACACAAATCAAGCATGCACAGTCTAAACCTACTAGTGCCCATGTTCAACTATGGACATAATGTGCACGACCATGGTCCGCCTGAACAACCGGTGCACCATTCAGCCGTCTCTTTTGGTCTCTTACAATCAACCCAGTAATCGTGCCCCACCCTAGCCTAGTCCTAGGGTATCCATGATACTCCCTAGTGGGTTACTACTGAAAAGGACCACGTAACTAGGATTTCAAGCGGGTTAAGCGTGGTTAACCCTATCCTAACCATGTATTGAGTTGGTCAAGTGTATCCAAGCAGTTCATGACTTAACCCTATCAATACATCGTGTTCAACTAGTTAAGTGTATTCAAGTTGTCCATGACTTAACCCTACAAATCCATCGTGTTTAATTGGTTAAGTATTCAAGTAGTCCATGACTTAACCCTACCAATCCATCGTGCTTAATTGGTTAAGTATTCAAGTGGTCCATGACTTAACCCTATCAATAATATCTTGCCAAATTGGTTAAGTGTAGATTAACTTAACCCCATTAAATTATCGTGTCGGATTAGTTAAGTATAGGTTAACTTAACCCCATCCACTAATCGTATTACATTGTTAAGTGTCCATAAGTAAATCAAGCCCGGTTTTACTTAACCTACCCATTCATGTTATATCGGTTAAGTAGTCATGTCAAATTAACTTAACCTTATCATGTGGCATTAATTAATTTAATGCACCCCAACCTCTCACATTTGACCTTGTTGTGGTTACTAGTTAAGCCGGGCGGGTCCGGGTAGCTTTACACCACAACCTAGTCTAACCTCGGGTATTAAGCGCGACATGACCAACTACTCACATTGGGTCCTATTGTTTGTAGCTACTAGTTAAGCCGGTCGGTTCCGGGTAGATTTATGATACAAACTCAACCCAACCTCGAGTTGGCCACATTCATGTTTTTTAAGTCATGTCCACGTTCATGTTTTCAAGCATAATCACATGTCAACTTTCATGTCATATTTTCAAGTCATGTTTCATGTCATTTAAGTTTACCCATAATGTAACCCCATCGCACGTAAGTTCGCATCAACACAAACAGATCATAGAGGGAACATAACAATATGACAAGGTGGACATAAGGTGGCAAAGCCTATCACAAGTTAAACATGGTGATATTTTGAGGCAAAAGGGGTTCAACATACTAGCATATGGGTTCAACATGTATGGTAGCCTAAAAGATGACTTGGCCTCAAACATGACAATAGCATAAAGGGTGACTTGGCCTCAAACATATATGATAGCATAAAGGTTCAATATCATCATATGCATGTTAAGGGACATGAGGGGTTAAGGTTTGTTAACATGCATAAGCCATAATCCATTTCATAGCATTTTTCCCAAAAGTCAACATGTAAGGTACAAGGTTCATGATGGATCCACAATCATAGATCAAGAGAGGCATGAATAGATCTATGCATATAATGATGGGTTCAAGGAAAATATTGCACTTAGGTCCAATTCCAATCTACACATGTATGTCATTAAACTTAGCAAATAGGGTGATAAACTTGTGATTAGCATATAAGCCGCATCATGGCAAGTTAATATCAAGGTCATGAGGGGTTCTATGTTGCATTTATGCACAATCACCACATAAAGCTCATAGCTTTCCACCCAAAGGTCAACATAAATGGTAATAAATTCATGATAGGTAACCATTAGGCCCGCAAACATAGATCAAAATGGTCATGAATGAATCTATGCTTGAAATCCAAGGCAAGCATAACACAAAAGTCTCATTTCAACTTGCTACATGTCATATTAAGTACATAGTTTAGATCTAAGAGTAGAATAGGGCTTACAAAGCGTGGCTATGAAGACTAGAACAAGATAGAACAAGATAGAGACGTTGTAGAAGCTCTAGGAATGATGTAGCAACACTAGAAGTCTCCAAATAGTAAGCCCCATACAAAGCCTTGAGAATAAGAAGAAGCTCCCTTGATTTGTATGAAGAAATATGGCTCTTTTACTAGCTTATAACACTCAAGCTTTCATGAAGAAGATGGATGCCATGATATGAAGATGGAGGCCATGATCAAGAAGCATTTTGGCATAACCTAGTTGTAGGAATGATTTGCGATGATATAGGCTGTAACAACCCGTATTTTGAATAACATGTTATAAAATAAATCAAGGCAGAATTAAATCTTAAAATATGAATAAAGGGAAACGGCCTGTGCCATTGCGTTCATCTCGGAAAAATACGCGAAATAGAGTCCGAGTTTTTGAAAATCGGAGTCTGTATGACCAAGTTATGGCCCGTCAAAGTTTTCAGAAAAATTTCAAGTTCAAAAACAGTTCAAAATTCAAATCTGGAGCCAAACAGACTGGGCGGGAAAGTTTCCCGCCCAGCCCCCAAGTCGACTGGGGAGTCGACTTGGGAGTCGACACACCCCAGCTGGTGTCGACTGTCCAGTCGACACCCCTGTCGACCTGGGTGGTTGGCCACTTTGGCCTGATGCACCTGTTTTGGCTCCTGGGTCTTGTTTTGTTGGCTTATGACGTGATTTGATGGCTCAGATCTGAATTAGGGTTAATCCTATGGCTTAAACTAGTCTCTACACCTATAAAAACACCCTAATACCTAGCCTAAATCATCACAAATCATTCCTACAACTAAATTATGCCAAAATGCTTCCTAATCATGGCCTCCACCTTCATATCATGACCTCCATCTTCTTCATGAAAGCTTGAGTGTTCTAAGCTAGTAAAAGAGCCATCTTTCTTCATACAAATCAAAGGAACTTCTTATTTCTCAAAGACAAATTGGAGCTTATATTCATTTGGGGATTTCTAGTGTGGCTTCGTCTCAATCTTGTTTTATATTGGTTCTAGTCTTCTTAGCCAAGCGTTGTAAGCCCCACTCTACTCTTAGATTTAAAATATGAAGTTAATATGATCATGTAGCAAGTTGAAATGAGAGTATTGGGTATAATACTTGTCTTGGGGGCTATATTTGTATGCATAGATCCATTTATGATCTTTTGATATATGATTGTGGCACTATCATTAACCTAGTATCATTTACCTTGATTTTTGGGTAGAAAGCTATGAGCTTTATTTGGTGGTTATGCATAATGCAACATAGAACTTGGTAGTTATGCATAATGCAACATAGATCCTCTCATGACCTTGATGTTAACTCGCATATGATCTTGAACTATATGCTAATCACAAGTTATCACCCTATGTTAACCATGACCATGTTATCACCTATTTGCTAAGTTGATGTCATACATGTTTTGAGGCTAATAATGCCATATGCTAGTATGTTGAACCCCTTTTGCCTCAAATATCACCATGTTTAACTTGTGATAGACTTTGCCATCTTGTCATATTCTTATGTTCCCCCTTTTTGATCTATTTGTGTTGATGCGAACTTACATGTGATGGGGTTACGTTATGGGTAAACTTAAATGGCATGAAACATGACTTGAAAATATGACATGTGATTATGCTTAAAAACATGAACGTGGACATGACATGTAGAAAACATGAAAGTGGCCAACTCGAGGTTGGGTTGAGTTTGTAGCATAAATCTACCCGGAACCGACCGGCTTAACTAGTGGCTACAAACAATAGGACCCAATGTGAGTAGTTGGTCATATCGCACTTAAAACCCGAGGTTAGACTAGGTTGTGGTGTAAAGCTACCCGGACCCGCCCGGCTTAACTAGTAACCACAACAAAGTCTAATGTGAGAGGTTGGGGTGCATTAAGTTAATTAATGCCACATGGTAGGGTTAATTCATGGACCACTTGAATACTTAATCAATTAAACACAATGGATTGTTGGGGTTAAGTCATGAACCACTTGGGTATACTTAACCAACTTGATACATGGTTTGGATAGGGTTAACCACACTTAACCCATTAGAAACCCAAGTTTGCGGGGCCCTTTTCAGTAGTAACCCACCAGGGAGTATCGGGATACCCTAGGGACTAGGTTAGGGGTGGGACACGATTACTGGGCTGAATGTAAGTGACCAAAAGGGACGGCTAGGTAGGTGCGCCATTGTAGATTCCAGCGGACTATGGTCGTGCACATAGTCCGGTGATGAAAGACAGACAAGGGCACCAGTAGGCTTGGACTGTGCGTGCTTGTTTTGGTGTCAGTGGTTGGCACCCTAGGGCCCGGATACACCTTAGGGTGAACCTTGCACAGTCGACTACATCTCCTGATTAGGCCGTATGACACCGATACACGACGAGTTAGGCTTATAGGGAGCCGATCGACTAGACCGAGTAATTGGACCTTGACTGGGGTCATCTCATGATGTTGGGCCAACTTTAGGCCAAGGGATCATTTCTTGTTTATACTTGACATGGATTAGAATACTAGTACACTTGGTGCAACTTAACCTTGTATATGAGATGCCACTCTTGTTAACTTTTCACCATGCCAGTTATCATCCTATGTTTCATCTCTGTTTTACATGTCCAGTTAACTTTATTAGTTTTTATACTAATAGTAGGTAGGATTTACCAGTCTTTTTGACTGACCCGTTTTCTTTCGCCTCTTTTCTTCCGTTTCCCCCCCCCCAGGTTCTCAGGGTGGGAACACTAGCACCTAGCTTGGATCTTTAGCTTGCTTTCTGGACAGCTCATGTACGGTTTGGATTTGAGCTCGCTATGGCTTTACCACGTCTACTTTGGGGATAGTTTACTTTATGTTATTTCCAGTTTATGTTTCTAGACTTGTAGTAGTTGGAAAATAATGACTTAGTACTTTTGATGTAAGTTGACTATGGTTTTGAAATAGTAGTTTTATCCGCTGCTTTACTTACTCTGTTTTACTTATATGTTCTGTCTTGTGATATCTTTATGCATGTTTACCTTGTCCAACACCCCTCCAAAGCCAGTGTACTTGCAAGAGTGACCTTGGCGGAGGTGGGGTGTTACATTTGGTATCAGAGCATAAGGTTTACAAGATTTGAGCAAAAGGTTTTTAAAACTTACCTTTTGAAAAACTATTTTCAAAACCAATTAAGTATTTTTCCAAGAAAAGTCTAGTTTATATTAAAAGGCTATTCCCCAAAATCCATTAGCACTATCCTTTGTTTCCTCGTTCTAAATATATCTTTTCCTTTTTCAGCATGGCCAATCTTAATCTTCCCGAGGGAGTACCCATACCCGGATGGTTCCGAAGGTACTTGGAAGCTAGGGCCAACGATGCGGGCCCAGCAAACACTCCCACTCCTCCTCCCGTACATGAGGTTCCTCCTCCTCCTCCTCCTCAGCGTCCACAAGCGGATTTCGCAAAAGATTTGCAAAGACTTTAAGGCGATGGGTGGCAAGAATTTTGTTGGGACAGAGACTTATGTGGAGGCAAGAAACTGGTTAAAGGAAACTGAAGACCTTTTTTCTATCTTTGATGTGGATGATCGTAGGAAAGTTCTGTTGGCAGTATGGCTATTGAAAGAGGAAGCTGCTTATTGGTGGGAGGTCACCAACGCTACTAGGCCTATAGAGACTTGGGCCGACCTTAGGATGAGGTTTGGGCTTAAGTTTCTATCATCTACTGAGGAGAATCTGCAAATGGAGAAGTTTATATCTTTGAAGCAAGGGGACATGACAGTGAGGGAGTATATGAATAAGTTTAACCAGCTTGCTCGATTCGGTTTGGACATGGTTAACACAACCCAGAAGAAGGCTCTACGCTTTGCTCGAGGAT
This sequence comes from Allium sativum, assembly GCA_030737875.1. Taxonomy (NCBI): domain Eukaryota; kingdom Viridiplantae; phylum Streptophyta; class Magnoliopsida; order Asparagales; family Amaryllidaceae; genus Allium; species Allium sativum. The sequence goes on from CM060924.1 coordinate 1,015,196,241, forward strand.
TGAATGAGCCATTGCAAGGTTTAGCCATGTCTCATATACCCATGGGGGCCACTTTTGAGAGCTTGGTAGATATGGGCTTGCTTCAAGGAGATGATAAGAGTAGCAAGAAAGAAGTCAAGCCTAATGAGACTCAAACCAAGAAGGCGGACTCCAAGTGGGGAGGAAATCAAAGCAACCAGAGTAATCAGAACAACAAGAGCAACAAGAACAACAAGGGTAACAAGGCCAACAACAACAAGGCAAAGGAGACAAGGAAATGCAACTTCTGTGGGATTGTTGGACACATAGCCAAAGATTGTAGGAAGAAGAAGAGGAAGTTAGGAGAATGCTTTCATTGCGGAGAGTCTGGACACTTCAGCAAGGATTGCCTAAAGAAGCAAGGGCAGGGGCAAGGACAGACTTAGCGAGAAGGACCATCTGGAGGGCAGATGCATGCTCTTAACACTACTCCAGCTCCGGACCGAGGTAGTATTTCTGTAGAAAGCCTTGTTTATATTTCTGGTTTTCCTGTTCGAACTTTATTTGATTCTGGCGCATCGCATACCTTTATCTTTTCTGACATTGTTGAAAGTTTGCACCTAAGTACTAGTCTAGTTGAGGATCCCGTTAGTGTTTCAAATCCAATTGGGTGTTCCGCCCATCTATCAATGATTTGTATGGATTTGAGGATTTCTATCTTGACTGTAGAATTCACATGTAATGCTTATGTTCTTGGGTTTTTGGGATACGGGTTGATTTTGGGCATGGATTGGTTGTCCAGTTATGGAGCCATTCTTGATTGTGATCATAGGGTGGTGAGGCTCATGACTCGCCTCGGTAATACCCTAGAAATTTCTTGTAACCCTCTGGATCCCGTCATGTTATGTTATCTTGAATCTCTTGACTCATCCATCGATGATCTGCAATCTGTAAGGGTGGTCCGAGAATATCCCAATGTCTTTGATGAGGTTAAGGGGTTACCCCCTAAGCGAGAGATAGATTTCCGCATTTATCTTGTTGATAATGCCAAGCAAGTTTCATTGCCCGTTAGCCACATGGCCCCGCGAGAAAGAAGAGAGCTTAACAAGCAAATCAAGGAGTTGCTTGAGAAAAATTTCATTAGGCGAAGCATTTCAGAATGGGGTGCTCCGGTGGTATTCGCTACTAAGGCGGATGGTTCGCTTCGTCTATGTGTTGATTATCGTGAGTTGAACAAGCTGACAAAGAAGAATATACACCGTTACCAAGGATTGATGATCTCTTTGACCAGCTTGTTGGTGCTTCTGTTTTATCTTAGCTCGATCTAGCCACCGGATTCCATCAGCTTAGAGTGGTTGAGGATAGTATTGATAAGACTGCATTTAGGACTCCAGATGGATTCTTTGAATGGCTAGTCATGCCGTTCGGTTTGACTAATGCATCCGCATACTTTGTTGATTTGATGAGTAGGGTGTTCAGGGAGTTGCTTAACAAGTTTGTGGTTGTCTTCGTGGATGATATTCTGGTCTTCTCTAAGGACGAGGAAGAGCATGCTACATACCTCAAGGAGGTTATGGATACGCTTAGAGCTCATCAGTTGAAAGCCAAGTTCTCTAAATGCCATTTCTGGAGAAAGGAAGTTCGATTCCTTGGGCATATAGTTTCTAAGCAAGGCATAGCAGTGGATCCCGCTAAATTGGTGGCGGTACAAGACTGGAAAGTTCTGAAGAATGCAACGGAAGTGAGAAGCTTTCTCGGTCTGGTAGGATTTTATAGGAAGTTCATTAAGGACTTCGCTAGGATTTCAGCCCCTCTTACTAAGTTAACGAAGAAGAACTTAGTCTTTGCATGGGACTTAGAGTGTGGGCTTGCTTTTCAAAGGCTCAAGAACGCCCTCACCTCAGCTCCAGTTCTAACATTACCCGATGGAGGGAAGTTGTTTATCATGTACACGATGCATGTGGCATGGGATTAGGCGCTGTCCTGATGCAAGAAGGGAGAGTGATATGCTTTGGGGGTAGGCAACTCAAACTTCATGAGAAGAACTATCCCACTCATGATTTGGAGTTGGCGGCGATCGTCTTTGCACTCAAATCCTGGTGCTGCTATCTTCTAGGCGAAAGGTTCGAGTTATATACTGATCACAAGTCGCTCAAGTACCTCTTCTCGCAGAAAGATTTGAATCTAAGGCAGCAAAGGTGGATGGAATTCTTGGCATCATATGACTTCGAGATAGCTTATACCCCTGGCAAGGGTAATGTTATGGCAGATGCGCTAAGCAGAAGAAGGTTGACATTGAGTCCCTTGTTGGTTGAGATGAAGAGCCTAGAGTTCTTGGCAACCTTTGATTTTGCACCTGCTGTTGGGTCGATGACTGGTTCGTTAGCATCCCTCGAGCTTAGACCTACACTTCTTGATCAAGTTGGGGCTTCACAGAGGGAAGACCCACAGATAGTCGAGATCATGGACAAGTTGATTCGGGGTGAGACGTCAAGTCACCTCGCTAGATATACTATTGATGACAAGGGATGGCTAAGGCGTGATGGAAGACTATGTGTCCCATGAGTGGGAGACTTAGTAAATAAAGTTCTTGAGGAGGCGCATCACTCAAGGATGACCATACATCACGGAGGGGATAAGATGTACTGGGATATGAAGTGCATTTTCTTTTGGGATGGGATGAAAAAGGATGTGGCAGAGTTTGTTTCTAGATGCATTGTTTGCCAGCAAGTAAAGGCCGAGTCGAAGAAGCCTGGTGGGCTACTGCATCCATTGGAGGTCCCGCTATGGAAGTGGGAAAGTATCTCTATGGATTTTGTGGATGGATTGCCTAGGTCAAGGAAGGGAAATACGAGCACATGGGTCATAGTGGATAGACTCACGAAGAGCGCCCATTTTATTCCGGTGAAGAGCAAGAGGACCGCATCATGGCTAGCATCTGTTTATCTTCGAGAGATAGTGCAATTGCATGGAGTTCCTTCTAGCATAGTTAGCGATCGTGACCCAATCTTCACTAGCCAGTTCTGGAATAGTTTGCAAGAAGCGATGGGTGCGCGATTGAATCTAAGTACAGCCTATCACCCACAGACGGATGGCCAAACCGAAAGGGTGAATAGGGTACTAGAAGATCTGTTGAGGCTATGCATTCTTGACTTTGGTGGCACTTGGGAAGACCACCTTCCTCTCGTAGAGTTTGCTTATAATAACAGCTACCAAGCAAGCATAGGGATGGCACCATTCGAAGCTTTGTATGGGAGGCCGTGCAAGTCACCAACATGTTGGTGGGAGATGACAGATAAGCTTATACTTGGGCCCGACATGATAAGGGACACATCCGAGAAGGTTGAGTTGATTCGAAGGCGGATGAAAATGGCCCAAGACAGACAGAAATCCTATGCATACAAGCAAAGGACAGACTTAGAGTTTGAAGTTGGAGATATGGTCTTTGTGAAGGTTTCTCCTTTGCGAAATGTGGTTCATTTTGGAGCAGTTGGGAAGCTGGCACCAAGGTTCGTAGGACCCTTCCCTATCATAGAGAGGATTGGGAAGATGGCTTATAAGGTGGAATTTCCCGAGAAGCTGGCCAGAGTGCACAATGTTTTTCATGTCTCGCATCTCCGAAGGTGCCTACATGAGTCAGCCGAGGTAGTTGAGCCTAGCATTCTTGAAGACATGGAGGTAGAAAAAGAGGCAACTTTGAGGCGAGCTCCGATTCGTATCTTGGGAACGGAGATCAAGAAGCTGAGGAATCGAGAAGTCAAGTTAGTAAAGGTTCAGTGGAGTGAAGCCGATGAAGATGCAACTTGGGAAACCGAGGAGAAGATGCGTGGGCTTTATCCATTCCTTTTTGAGGGTACATTCTCAATCTCTTTTCCTGGTTAGCATATCTTTCTTTTGCTATCCATGTTTATCTTGTTATCTCGTTAACCTTGTCATGAGAACCTTAGGTAGAAACCCTTTGGATGAAACATGTATTTGAAACATGTTATGGTTGATGTTTGCAAGTGGTTGCAAATGTTTGCAAGTGGATACTCGTGGATGCATGATACACATTAGGCACTAAGATCGGCTCACACACTTTCATATTGCATATGCATGAGTGCTTATACTTATTCATGGATGAAACTTGTTATGCTATCACATGGATGTTGCATATGGATGAATGTCGTGTGCACTCATGTAGAGATTATGAATTATGTTAGGAATTTGCATACATATGGACTCATTTCACTAACATACTTTGCATTAAGGAGGTTTACTGAATCAGTAACCACCTGATTTTCGCATTAGATAAGTACATATACACACACCTTTCGCATATGATTATACAACATTTAGAATCTTTTAAGGGCAATGACTGCTCGTGGATGATGTTTTGAGTAGATGGATGATGGATGGTAGGATACGTTCTTCCTAACTTGAAGATTTCGGGGACGAAATCCTTTAAGGTGGGGAGAATGTAACAACCCGTATTTTGAATAACATGTTATAACATAAATCAAGGCAGAATTAAATCTTATTATATGAATCAAGGGAAACGGGCTATGACATTGCGTTCGTCTCGGAAAAATACGCGAAATAGAGTTCGAGTTTTCGAAAATCGGAGTCCGTATGACCAAGTTATGGCCCGTCAAAGTTTTCAGAAAATTTCAAGTTCAAAAACAGTTCAAATTTCAAATCTGGAGCCAAACAGACTGGGCGGGAAATTTTCCCGCCCAGCCCCCAAGTCGACTGGGGAGTCGACTTGGGAGTCGACACACCCCAGCTGGTGTCGAATGCCCAGTCGACACCCCTGTCGACCTGGGTGGTCGGCCACTTTGGCCTGATGCACCTGTTTTGGCTCCTGGGTCTTTTTTTGTTGGCTTGTGACGTGATTTGATGGCTCAGATCTGAATTAGGGTTAATCCTATGGCCTAAACTAGTCTCTACACATATAAAAACACCCTAATACCTAGCCTAAATCATCACAAATAATTCCTACAACTAAATTATGCCAAAATGCTTCCTAATCATGGCCTCCACATTCATATCATGACCTCCATCTTCTTCATGAAAGCTTGAGTGTTCTAAGCTAGTAAAAGAGCCATCTTTCTTCATACAAATCAAAGGAACTTCTTATTTCTCAAAGATAACTTGGAGCTTATATTCATTTGGGGATTTCTAGTGTGGCTTCGTCTTAATCTTGTTTTATTTTGGTTCTAGTCTTCTTAGCCAAGCGTTGTGAGCCCCACTCTACTCTTAGATTTAAACTATGAAGTTAATATGATCATGTAGCAAGTTTAAATGAGACTTTTGGGTATAATACTTGTCTTGGGGGCTATATTTGTATGCATAGATCCATTTATGACTCTTTTGATCTATGATTGTGGCACTATCATGAACCTAGTATCATTTAGCTTGATTTTTGGGTAGAAAGCTACGAGCTTTATTTGGTGGTTATGCATAATGCAACATAGAACTTGGTAGTTATGCATAATGCAACATAGATCCTCTCATGACCTTGATGTTAACTCGCATATGATCTTGAACTATATGCTAATCACAAGTTATCACCCTATGTTAACCATGACCATGTTATCACCATTTGCTAAGTTGACGTCATACATGTTTTGAGGCTAATAATGTCATATGCTAGTATGTTGAACCCCTTTTGCCTCAAATATCACCATGTTTAACTTGTGATAGACTTTGCCATCTTGTCATATTCTTATGTTCCCCCTTTTTGATCTATTTGTGTTGATGCGAACTTACATGTGATGGGGTTACGTTATGGGTAAACTTAAATGACATGAAACATGACTTGAAAATATGACATGTGATTATGCTTGAAAACATGAACGTGGACATGACATGTATAAAAGATGAAAGTGGCCAACTCGAGGTTGGGTTGAGTTTGTAGCATAAATCTACCCGGAACCGACCGGCTTAACTAGTGGCTACAAACAATAGGACCCAATGTGAGTAGTTGGTCATATCGCACTTAAAACCCGAGGTTAGACTAGGTTGTGGTGTAAAGCTACCCGGACCCGCCCGGCTTAACTAGTAACCACAACAAAGTCTAATGTGAGAGGTTGGGGTGCATTAAGTTAATTAAAGCCACATGGTAGGGTTAAGTCATGGACCACTTGAATACTTAACCAATTAAACACGATGGATTGTTAGGGTTAAGTCATGAACCACTTGGGTATACTTAACCAACTTGATACGTGGTTTGGATAGGGTTAACCACACTTAACCCATTAGAAACCCTAGTTTGCGGGGCCCTTTTCAGCAGTAACCCACCAGGGAGTATCGGGATACCCTAGGGACTAGGCTAGAGGTGGGCTCGATTATTGGGATGAATGTAAGTGACCAAAAGGGACGGCTAGGTAGGTACGTCATTGTAGATTCCGGCGGACTATGGTCGTGCACATAGTCCGGGGATGAAATACAGACATGGGCACCAGTAGGCTTAGACTGTGCGTGCTTGTTTTGGTGTCAGTGGTTGGCACCCTAGGGCCCAGATACACCCTAGGGTGAACCTTGCACAGTCGACTACATCTCGTGATTAGGCCGTATGACACCGATACACGACGAGTTAGGCTTATAGGGAGCCGATCGACTAGACCGAGTAGTTGGACCTTGACTGGGGTCATCTCATGATGTTGGGCCAACTTTGGGCCAAGGGATCATTTCTTGTTTATACTTGACATGGATTAGAATACTAGTACACTTGGTGCAACTTAACCTTGTATATGAGATGCCACTCTTGTTAACTTTTCACCATGCCAGTTATCATCCTATGTTTCATCTCTGTTTTACATGTCCAGTTAACTTTATTAGTTTTTATACTAATAGTAGGTAGGACTTACCAGTCTTTTTGACTGACCCGTTTTTTTCCGCCTCTTTCCTTCCGTTCCCCCCCCCCCTCAGGTTCTCAGGGTGGGAACACTAGCACCTAGCTTGTATCTTTAGCTTGCTTTCTGGATAGCTCATGTACGGTTTGGACTTGACATCGCTATGGCTTTACCACGTCTACTTTGGGGATAGTTTACTTTATGTTATTTCCAGTTTTCAGTTTATGTTTCTAGACTTGTAGTAGTTGGAAAATAATGACTTAGTACTTTTGATGTAAGTTGACTATGGTTTTGAAATAGTAGTTTTATCCGCTACTTTACTTACTCTGTTTTACTTATATGTTCTGTCTTGTGATATCTTTATGCATGTTTACCTTGTCCAACACCCCTCCAAAGCCAGTGTACATGCAAGAGTGACCCTGGCGGAGGTGATGTGTTACATAGGCTAGGTATTAGGGTGCTTATATAGAAGTTTAGGTTAGTTTAGGCCATAGGATTAACCCTAATTCAGATCTGAGCCATCAAATCACGTCACTAGCCAACAAAACAAGACCCAGGAGCCAAAACAGTTGCACCAGGCCAAACTGGCCGACCACTCAGGTCGACAGGGGTGTCGACTGGGCAGTCGACACCAGCTGGGGTGTGTCGACTCCCAAGTCAACTCCCCAGTCGACTTGGGGGCTGGGAGGGAAACATTCCCGCCCAGTCTGTTTGGCTCCAGATTTGAAATTTGAACTGTTTTTGAACTTGAAATTTTCTGAAAACTTTGACGGGCCATAACTTGGTCATACGGACTCCGATTTTTGAAAACTCGGACTCTATTTCACATATTTTTCCGAGACGAACGTAATGGCACAACCCATTTCCTTTGATTCATATTTTAATATTTAATTCTGCCTTGATTTACGTTATAACTTGTTATTCAAAATACGGGTTGTTACAGTAACTCTGATGATATATTATTTCCAGTGTAATTTGATGTACTTTATCTGCTGTAATTCTATATTTATGTTCTGTTGTTATTGTTTATGTGTTATATTCCAATGATCATCCTTGCTTTCGTACTACGGGAGTTTGGGGTTATAACAGTTGGTATCAGAACTTTGGTTAAACTTAGCTCGGAATATAACATATAAATAAACCGAATAGAAGTGGAATCATTATTATTTTAAAATGAATAACTCATTATAGATAGGACTAGTAATATCCTTAAATGAGTATAACAGAATAAAACACACCCTCATAGATTCATTTACATTTACATATATGTCTCTATGCTTTACAATATCAATTCTGTTGGTCTGACTCTTTGTCTGCTATTTGTAGACATAGCAGAAAATGAGTGGCAGAAACAAAAGAAGTAATTCTATGGTTCAACAATCTAATGAGCCAATAGTGCTCCCACAACTAGAACCAGATCTAGAAGCTCTAGTAATGAAGTATCGAAATCTAGGTGGATAGAAGTGGAATCAGCATTATTTTAAAATGAATAACTCATTATAGATAGGACTAGTAATGTCCTAAAATGAGTATAACAGAATAAAACACACCCTCATAGATTCATTTACATTTAAATATATGTCTCTATGCTTTACGATATCTATTCTGTTGGTCTGACTCTTTGTCTGCTATTTGTAGACATATTAGAAACTGAGTGGCAGAAAAAGAAGAAGTAATTCTATGGTTCAACAATCTAATGAGCCAATCGTGCTCCCACAACCAGAACCAGATCTAGAAGCTCTCTAGTAACGAAGTATCGAAATCTAGGTGGTGTACAATTCTCAGGCAAAGAATACGTGATTGAAACACAAGCATGGATGCTTCTATTGAGAGAATCTTTCAAGGCTTAAAGCCGAGAGATGATCAGAAAAGATTACTAGTATCTTGGGCACTGAAAGACGAAGCTTTAATGTGGTAGGAAACTATTACTGAGGAAAATCCAGAAGGTAATATTACCTGGGATAGATTCAAAGAAATTTTCAAAGAAAGATTTATTCCACCAGAAGCAACTGAGCGACTATATGATGAGTTTTACAATCTGAAACAAGAAGATATGACCATCCAAGAATATCAGAATAAATTCAATGAACTTTCTCGTTTTGCCCCAGAACTAATTCAAGATCCAGTAAGGAAGAATCTGAGATTTATCAAAGGACTTCAAAAGAAATACGAAGGTAGAGTACTCGCTCATGTGATTCTCCCATTCTCTGAAATAATACAAATGGCTTATCGCTATGAGTATAATGATAAACGCATGGTTGGGAAGATGAAGAGGAAGGCAGTTCTTGTAATGTCCCGGGGTTTTTATCATCATTGACACAGATATAAATTAATAATAAGTACGTGTTTACAAATACGATTTAAAATCCAGATCTTTGAAATTTCAAAACATGTTAACCTGTGAATAACAACATTTATAGGTGTATATATTATAGCATTTACTAAAAAACCCATTCTTACACATCCTGTATGATATCATGAATTTTAGCGTTTGTTTAATTTTATTTTTCGCATGTATGGATAACAACACTTTTATATAGCATGTATTTATGACGCTATTTTTATTTTACATGTTAGTTCATTTTTTTTAAAGGATTTAAGTATTTGAATTTTTGTAAACTTTTGATTGAAAAAAAAAACTCTTAACACTTGAATTAAAATAGATCAAAACCCATTTTGTTGTCTAAAGCAAGTTCAAAAGCATGTATTAAAACAAGTTTAAATTCTCATTTACATCATAACAAAACATGAAATACCATTTCTTTTAAAAGCATGTTTTCATGGACATAACACCTACACTAGCATAGAGATCTAAAGAGATATGAGCACATGGCCAAATCTTTGTGTATCTAATAATTTCAGTTTCAAATCTTCCTCTTTCCCCTCAAGATTTCTGAAAATTGTCGTTCCTTTTGCATTTTTCAAAACCTTGTTTATTTAGTCAAAAACCCATGTGCCAAAGATTCACAAAACCTTGCATATATGCCAAGATCTCACCTACACTAGACCTACACTAAAAACATATATTTTCCAAGATTTTTCATGTCCCTTTCATCACATGCCGAGATCAAATTGTACCAAAAACTTTCAGATTTTTAAGAACCTTGCAAGGCAAGTAAAATATACTTTATATGTTTGGTTAAATCAATTTTTCATGAGAAGATTTTGTTTTAAGAACCCTATGCAAAACTGATTTCTTATAGTACTAGAGAGGATACTATAATTTGTTTAATCCAAGAAGAAGATTGTGAAAGATTATAGGATGGACAAAGCATTTATGAGTGATATTTTCATAGAAACCAATAAGGTAGAAAGTGGTGGTTGGCATAAGGGATTTTCAGGTGGTAATGGCTGATATAGGCCATGTAATTTTTGGTAGTGATGCTTAGATTTGGCAAGAGAAAAGAGATTTTCTGAATTGTCTTTCAATTGTCACTTTACAAATCTGAAAACAATTTTAAAATGCACCATAGTTTATTATTTTCCACCACTATAAATAGTCATAAACACACACATTCTCTACCCAACACAAGCTCTTGGATTTGATCAGTAAAGAAGAATAGAAGCTAAGGGTTCAAGCTTTCTTAAGTGAGTAAACCTGCATTTTTTTCTTTTTTAAATTTCCTGCATTTATGCTGTTTGAATGATAAGTTGGACTTGAATCTTTGTGGTGTGCTTGTTCAATTAGTATACCTGGTATGGTTTGCTTGTTTAATATGATGTAGGAATTATTGATTGTTAAATAAAAACTTAAGTACAAAGTGTTAGAGAGGGTATTACCTGACAATGTTTCCAGACAATGTATTTGATTTGAAAACTCTCAAATACTACATAGATCAATGAATCTAGGTTAGCGGATTGGAGTGAGATGTCATACTTGTTTAAAAACTTTTACATAGTCATCAAATGGTTCAAAATGAAACAAAACTTTGCCAAACCCTTACTGTTATTTAAAACACAAACAACAGTAAGCTCTCTGGTTCACAAAACCAAAGTGGATTTTCAAAACACTTAAAAACTTGTTTTGATTACATAAACATGATCAGAGAACAAAATGATGTTTTTTAAAACTAAAATCGAGATTTTTAAGTATGTGGATCACGAGAAATCAAGAGATGGCCAAAAGTTCAACTTTGATGAACTTCCGGCGCATCACTTGATTTGGGGTGGCGGCGTTCGGCCTGAAGGAGCAGGAGGGGAAGTAGATCATAAGAAAAATATCAATTTAATTTTTAAACAAATAGATTTTGTAAATAAAGTGAAAATAGGGTCTTGAATGGATTTTGGGTTAGTTTTCTTCACGGCCGAACTGCTTGGAGATGGAGGAACTAGGGGGGATGGCGGCGCCTGGGTGGTGTGGCGACATGGTCAAAAGGTGGTGGTGTTGCGTGGTCGTGGGAAGGAGAGATAAGAGCTTTCTTGGATGATGTTTTTTCTGGAAAGGAGGAGGAGCACGGCCAAATAATGGTTCAGGACGGTGGAGGATGATCGGAGGGTGGTCAGGCGATCAGGGGGAGATACGGGGTTGGTGTGGATGGTCAGCGGCGATGGACGTGGTCCCTGGTGGCTGTGCACGTGCACGGGCGTGAACGGAGAAGAAAGAAGAAGAAGAAGAAGAAGAGTTGGTGTCGGGTTTTTAAGGTGATCCATCGTTATTTCTTCAATGTGGTACTACCACCTGGTACTAATGTGCACACGTGATTTTAGTGTGATCGAGCAGGGGGACGCTGAGGTTTGGAAGCCTGGTGCTTTGGCAAAGGTGGTACTTTTCCAAAATCATGGGAACCTGCCATTGTTTCCACGTGTGCACACCATATTTTCGAAGTGGTACTTGACCAGATATGGTACTTTTGTGTTTCAACTTTAAAAACAAGGATTTTAAATATGTTTTAAATTTAAATTAGTTTTTTATTTAATAATGGTTTAAATAAAATGGGAAAATAAATATTAAATAAAAATAGAATTTTTATTTAATTATCAAATGAAGAAAGGAGAAAGTGAATCAGGATAAAAATGATGTTTTTGTCAAGGATTGGAATTAAAGTACAGGAGCTGGAATTTAAATTAAATTATAAATTTAATTTATAATGAGAATTAGAAAATAAATTTTCTAATAAAAATTTAAACTTTAAAGTCAACGAAGGAAGTCGTTCAAGTATAGTAGATCGGATACGGTTTTAACACACATCGAGAAGTTAGCACAGAAACTGTAATTTGATTAAATTATAAATTTAGTTTATAATTTAAATTAGAATTTATCATCTAATGAAACATTTAAATTTAACAAGGTAAACCATATGTAACACATACGCCAGATTTGTTAGTTTTAAACTGTATTCTCTGATACAAGTAACTGAACGTGGACAGTTCTGTATGTTATAAAATAAAAATTATAAATCATATGTTTAATCATGTTGAGATTAACAAAAAGAGAAATTTTATTTGATTTATAGTAGAAAATGTAAAATAGATCAGGTATAGGGATCAAGAAGGGAAAATTTGACGAAAACGATACCATGTGAAAAGGCTGAAATATAAATCCATTTATGGATAACCAGATTAAGTAATAATGATGAGAAATATTTTCCTTAGGAAAATTAATGTAAGTATTCGTTTTAAAGGTGACGAACAAAATGGGAAGAAAAACCGTGTGCAATGCACACACTAAAATTTTCCATTTTGAAAAGATGATCAAATATACCAGATATAGGCCAGATGATCATATACTATGCATTTTGACTGAAATAAGATTTTTTTCATGTTAGATTTATAATTTAAAAAGAAAAATGTTTGTTAATCATTTCAAAGAGACCGAAATAAATATTTCACTTTGATTTGATTATACGCCGCGTGTCAGAGATTTTTAAATTGAAGACGATGAGATACAAGGGCTATTTTTAAATAGTGCCTTCGGTTTGCACAGCCTCAGGACAACTTGTATGGACGAATGTCTGACAGAGTATTTCCAAAAGAATCACGTAAGTTGTTTTCTTCAAACGTACCAGTTGCTGGCACAGAAGGGAAACTTCTTAAGCCTGACAACCAGAGTATTTTTGTGGAAATCAATTAGTGATTTCCAATGGATTTGACGATGTGGCATTCAAAGAAAATTAAACAGTAATGATGAAAATGTAAGTCTAGCCTCAAGCCTCACACCCAGGAAATGACAAAAATCAGGCAGGCAGCATGGCTAAGTGGGTCGCTCCTATTGGGGTGTAGCGTCACCTATCTAGAGAAATTCCTTTTTGTTTCTTAATATATCGATTCTGCCCATTCGGGAATGGTTGTTGTACACAACCATTGTTGACATACACTCGATACACTCAAGAGAAATGAGTGGTCGGTCATGTGTGGGCCGGGTTGCAAGACTTTCTTGTTGAACCCAGGTGTATTTGCCTCTAGAGATACATCATCGGAAGGTGGTTCCATACCTTGTCATAGTTGGAAATCCATTATCCATACGAGCCAAGCGGTTTTTATTTGCATACTATATAGGAGAATGTGAGATGCAAGCATTCTTCTAGATTCTAAATTATTTGTGGAAAAACCCAAGATACTATAATAATATCTGATTTCAAGTATACAAAGTGTTTTAATCTCATAAGGTTAAAACCCTTTCCTTTTTTACGGCGTGGTCTTATGAGATATTTTTATTTGTTTTAAAACTGTTTACTCGTACCAGGCCCCTGACTGACCCGGAGTTTATTTTTCTGTGTTTTCCCTTAAACTCTTGGGTATTCATGACACTTGTTATGAATAGACAAGTGAATCAGGATGTGATGAAACTTGTGAAGCTGGATGAAGGTTATCTGTGTGCTGGTCTACCTACCTTATCTACTGTGTAATTAAGTCTTCAAGTTAGTCATCAATGATATGTATAATTAAAGATATACTATGAATGGCTTGTATCACTAGTTCAGTAGGCTCTGAGGTAATATATTCCGCTGTGTAATAATATGAAGTATCATCTTTTGTAAAAATTCCACTCTGAGATTCTGATGTTTTCTGTGATTTTATCTTCTGTCTATTCTTATTCTTATTAATGGCACGACTTCCGATGTGTTCGAAAGTTGGGTCGTAACAGTTGGTATTAGAGCTTAGGTTACTGATTACCTAGGCTTTGGGTGAGTGTGAGAGAGCATACTTTTATATAAATTTAAAATGAATTTAAAATAAATCAACTTGGATGATATACCTAAGTTAGTTATATCCAATCAAGTCTGGGTTGATGACCTATTATATTCAGGTGATCAAAATGAGTAGCCGAGGACGAAGAGGTCGAGCTAGAGGGTCTTCCATTATTACTAGTCATAATACCGGATCCTAGGATCAAGGAGAGACTGTGGGGGAAGTTGTACCAGTCTGGCAGGATAAAAGGAGTTAACTAACCAGGGTCAGCCTCATGATAAATTAAATATGGTTGGACTAAATTAGAACAATATCCCATCATATTGATACCAGACAATCGAGATAGAATTTTAAATTGAATTTGGATTTCCTGGAATTAAGTCTGGACTTAAGTATTCATTCGATATGAACTCAGGAAAAGTGAATTGGTCGGTTTGTGAAATTAGATCATAATTGTGAGTCCCGAAATGGAATTAAGACTTTGGGGAAATACTTAACAGAGTTAAGTAAATGGACCAATAAGTTAAAAAGGGAACTTGGACAGATATTTTTGGTTTTGAACAGGAAATTTCTGATGTATGTTAATTATTTGTATATAAGTCGATAACTCTAATCTACTGTTTACAAATTTCGGGGATGAAATTTTTATAAGGGGGGTAGATTGTAATGTCCCGGTGTTTTTATCATCACTAACACAGATATAAGTTAATCGTAAGTACGTGTTTACAAATATGATTTAAAATCCAGATCTTTGAAATTTCAAAACATGTTAACCTGTGAATAACAACATTAATAGGTGTATATATTACAGCATTTACTAAAAAACCCATTCTTACACATCCTGCATGATAGCATGAATTCAATAGCGTTTGTTTAATTTTATTTTTCACATGTATGGATAAAAACAATTTTATATAGCATGTATTTATGATGCCATTTTTATTTTACATGTTAGTTCATTTTTTTTAAAGGATTTAAGTATTTGAATTTTTGTAATCTTTTGATTGAAAAAAAAAACTCTTAACACTTGAATTAAAATAGGTCAAATCCCATTTTGTTGTCCAAAGCAAGTACAAAAGCATGTATTAAAACAACTTTAAATTCTCATTTACATCATCACAAAACATGAA
Source organism: Allium sativum (assembly GCA_030737875.1). Taxonomy (NCBI): domain Eukaryota; kingdom Viridiplantae; phylum Streptophyta; class Magnoliopsida; order Asparagales; family Amaryllidaceae; genus Allium; species Allium sativum. The sequence continues at coordinate 1,015,211,293 of CM060924.1, forward strand.
ATACCATTTCTTTTAAAAGCATGTTTTCATGGACATAATACCTACACTAGCATAGAGATCTAAAGAGATATGAGCACCTGGCCAAATCTTTGTGTATCTAATAATTTCAGTTTCAAATCTTCCTCTTTCCCCTAAAGATTTCTGAAAATTTTCATTCCTTTTTCATTTTTCAAAACCTTGTTTATTTTGTCAAAAACCCATGTGCCAAAGATTCACAAAACCTTGCATATATGCCAAGATCTCACCTACACTAGACCAACACTAAAACCATAGATTTTCCAAGATTTTTCATGTCCCTTTCATCACATGCCGAGATCAAATTGTACCAAAAACTTTCACAATTTTAAGAACCTTGCAAGGCAAGTAAAATATAATTTATATGTTTGGTTAAATCAAATTTTCATGAGAAGATTTTATTTTAAGAACCCTATGCAAAACTGATTTCTTGTAATACTAGAGAGGATACTATAATTTGTTAAATCCAAGAAGAAGATTGTGAAAGATTATAGGATGGACAAAGCATTTATGAGTGATGTTTTCATATAAACCAATAAGGTAGAAATTGGTGGTTGGCATAAGGGATTTTCAGGTGGTAATGGCTGACATAGGCCATGTGATTTTTGGTAGTGATGCTTAGATTTGGCAAGAGAAAAGAGATTTTCTGAATTGTCTTTCAATTGTCACTTTACAAATCTGAAAACAGTTTTAAAATGCACCGTAGTTTAATATTTTCCACCACTATAAATAGGCATAAACACACACATTCTCTACACAACACAAGCTCCTGGACTTGATCAGTAAAGAAGAATAGAAGCTAAGGGTTCAAGCTTTCTTAAGTGAGTAAACCTGCATTTTTTCTGTTTTAAATTTCCTGCATTTATGCTGTTTGAATGATAAGTTGGACTTGAATCTTTGTGGTGTGCTTGTTCAATTAGTATACCAGGTATGGTTTGCTTGTTTAATGTGATGTAGGAATTATTGATTGTTAAATAAAAACTTAAGTACAAAGTGTTAGAGAGGGTATTACCTGACAATGTTTCCAGACCCAGTATTTGGTTTGAAAACTCTCAAATCCTACATATATCAGTGAATCTAGGTTAGTGGATTAGAGTGAGATGTCATACTTGTTTAAAAACTTTTACATAGTCATCAAATGGTTCAAAACGAAACAAAACTTTGCAAAACCCTTACTGTTATTTAAAACACAAACAACAGTAAGCTCTCTGGTTCACAAAACCAAAGTGGATTTTCAAAACACTTAAAAACTTGTTTTGATTACATAAACATGATCAGGGAACAAAATGATGATTTTTAAAACTAAGATCGAGATTTTTAAGTATGTGGATCACGAGAAATCAAGAGATGGCCAGAAGTTCAACTTTGATGAACTTCCGGCGCATCACTTGATTTGGAGTGGTGGCGTTTGGACAGAAGGGGTAGGAGGGGAAGTAGATCATAAGAAAAATATCAATTTAATTTTTAAACAAATAGATTTTGTAAATAAAGTGAAAATAGGGTCTTGAATGGATTTTGGGTTTGTTTTCTTCACGGCAGAACTGTTGGATCTAGAATAACCCTAGAGGGGGGGTGAATAGGGTTTTTTCACAGTTTTTAACTGAATTAAAAACTTAACGAGATAAATAATAATAAACTGATCACAGAAAATAGCAGAGACTGAAATGCAGAAAATAAATCACACACAGATGTACCCAGCTTCGGCAAAACCCTGCCTACTGCTGCATTTCTAAGGTTTCTACTAGGTGATAGAACAGTTCCCGCATACAAGACCATGTACACTCGCAAACACTGCTCCTATTCTAACCCTACGCTCAAATCCCTAGACTGATCCTATCCCCTAGATCAGATTTCCCGAATTACAAACCCTGTAACTCGTAATTCCAGATTTTACAGACACTGAAACTGGCAGTCAACACCTTGACTGATATCCTAGACTTAACAGATCTAGACACTGATTCGTTTGTTTACAAAAGAAATTCAAAATGCAAAAATAAAAACAATACAATTTAAAATAACAAAGAAAAAGCCTAAGGAGATTAATTTAAAGGGGTCATCCCCTTTTTCACACTAGGCTTTGTCAATGAAAAACTTGGCCGGCCCATTCCCTTTTCATTTGTAAACCCGATCTCTTTGGGTCTGAAACAATGGCGGCTTAGAAAGGAAATTCAGAGCTAGGGTTTCTGAGATTTAGCCCCAAATCAAACTCGTATTCGTTGAAAAGATTTGTTCTCTGATGATCGGCTTCTCGTCGATGCCTCCTTATCTTCTGAGAATAAAAATGGCGGCCAGGAATTGTTCTAGGGTTTCAGAAATAAACCCCAAATCGATTCGGTTGCTGTCGAAATCAGACCTCTGATGCTCTAGTCTCTACGGCTTTCTGGTTCTTCGATTTGAGATGTTTTTCTCTGGCGTCGATCGAAACTGTGAGTGTAAAAGAATTTTCTTTTTGCTGCTTTGAATATTGATTGAATAATTTCGATTCTTTGCCAGTGATGTTATGGGTGTTATTTATAGGGTATTAGAAACCCTAAATCGTGTCTCTGATTTCACAAGTGACTCGGTCTGATTTGCTTGACTTTTGATGCTCGTGTCAATGATGAATCGGTGTTGTTTATAGGGTATAGAAACCCTATAATTACTCTCTGATTTCGTGAAAGTGATTTTTTTTCTGGTTTTTGCGCCTGCTTCCACTTTTGATTTAGAAATTCTCGGCCTAAATTGTGTGATGTTTTCTCTTTCTGATTTCCTCGAATGAATTTGAGAAAGTTGCCTTGAATAACTTTCCTGACTGAAACAAAATAGGAAACAATTAATATGATTTTCTGGATTGAAAAACGGTTTTGAAATGTTGCCTTAATTCCTTAGATAATTTTTTACTGATTGCTGCATTGAATTACAAAATGAAAACAGGAAACAAAAAAAATTGTTTCCACTAGCTCCTTGTTTGATTGAAGAACCATCTGTGGAAAAGTTTAAAAGCTTGTTTTCCTGGAATTACAACTTGCTAGATATGTATCCAAATCTGCACTGATATGTTACTGTTTCCATACCATATATATGTACACACTTGCACCATGTATGTATGCTTTTCCACTCTGATTTAAGTCTGGAAATGTTTGCAACACAGGAAAACAAAAACTTGTTGCCTTAATTTGAAATGCATTGCCCGACATTAAATTCTCTGATTGAATTTGTTGGAAAAATACTGAGGAGAAACCTCTTTCCATGATTGTTGCTAGATTTCTTGAAATAAAATTGTTGCCATCTTGAATTCATTTGCCCTTGGAATAAATTTAAAAACTGTCTTGAAATCACACTTCCATTTCTGGGAGTAAACTGTGGTTTTGAAAAAAAAAGATGGAAGCAGTTTTTTTTTTTTTTTTTTTTTTTTTAAAAAAAAAACTTGTTCTTCTTTCCAAAAGATGATTTCTGGAAAAAAAAACTTGCTATTAAAAAATGTTGAAATAATCACTTTGCTTTTCACTATTGATATTGGCTTGTCCATGTTACTTGAATTCTTGGTCCACCATCTCTTGTTGCCTGCTCTGACTTGCTCTCTGAACCATGTCTTGATTATGTGTACACTTGAACACTTTTGAGCTGAAAATTCTTTTGTCTATGTCATTGCTTGGCCTTGCTTTCTTGGCTATGTCGAGCTGTCTTAATGACTTGAGTATTCTTGAACCTTTGCTGTTTTGTTTACTTGTTGTAGCTGCTACTATTTATTTTGTTGTTGTTTTGAGGCTCGACCACTTTGGCACGTCCACTTCCCTGTTTGTGCATGCTCGCGCACTTGAACTGTAACCATTTTTCATTCATTGTGCCATGTTGCTTTAGTGTGTATCCATGCTGCATGTCCACATTAGCTTGTGCACCCTTTTTATGTTGGCTTGAAAACATGAATTTCTGAAACTTTTTCTTGGCCATATGAACTTGAACCTGATCATTTCTTTTGTTGCTTTGCCATACCATGAACATTTTGAACATGCTTCACAATATCCATCTGCCTGCATGTAGAATGACATCACTTCTGCTTCATGTTGTATTCATGTCATCACTACTGTGCATACATGTATGCTTTGTCCCCTTAGCTGTTTTTGCTGCTGCTCTACCATGTTATGTTCATGCCTTTGAAACTAGGCTGTCTTGTGTCAGCTTTGCCTTGTGCATTCTTTGAAACTGCCTTGATCACTGAAATGTGCTCGGCCCTGCACTTGCTCGCCATGTACACTGTTTACCTCCTGCTTGCACTTGATGTTGGCTGCACCTCTGTGTACTTAAACACTCTACTGATTTGTTCACTTGAGCCACTTGAAACATGATGTGCACACCCATTTTCATACTGATTTGACTTTGTTGAATTTGCTGTTGACTTTGATTGACTTGAATTTGTTGATAGCATCACTGTCTTGAAATGTGTTGAGTTGTGCACTGTGTCGAGCTTGGTCCATGTGACTGCTCCACAGCTGTATACACTGATTGGCGAGGCAGTGCACACGTGTATTTATACACGTGTGTATATGCAGCCATCAAACAAAATTTTCCTGTCCCTGCATTAAAATATATATGTTGTCTGCCTTGTGGTATTTACAGTGTTTCACTGTGAATATCACAAGCTGTCTAGACACAGTCGGTTGGTTATGAAAAACAGGTCGAGTCAGAAAAATGATGAGAAACACACCGAAATTCTGAGGCAAATAATTTTTCAAAATAAACAATATATTTGCTGGAATTTAGAAAATTATTCTTGTTGCAGTGTACTGTGTGTTTCTGTTTTATGTGACAGGTAAGGAGGTGATGACCGGACTGACTGTGAACAGTGACGATTGACAGAAGACTGAAGATACAAGACAGAAGATGAAGCAGCGTGTGTATAAAAAATGTATAAAAGTTTGTATACTGAAATGTAAACTGAATGAATGTATGAGTGTTGCAGTGAGGAGCTGTGTATATATGAAATGTACTGATGTCTGTAATAAACAAGTTTGATTGAAATAAAATATCATTTTATTGTTGTCAAACGAACTTGTCTATTTTATTCTGTTTATATACAAGTACAAATATTCTGTGAATGTATAAATAGTGGAGTTACAAGAGTTGTACTGTTTGAATGCATGAAATAAAATATTATATTTAAATAAAATACTGTGTTAATATTTGAATTTCTGTACAGTCGTATTTTATTTAAATATAAATATTATATTCATTGCTGTGATGTATATATATAACAGTACAGTACCAAACACATTTATAATCAAAATATATTTGGTTGTTATCATCAAACAAAAATCATATAATTGTGTATACAACACCGTTATATACAACAATCTCCCCCTTTTGATGATGACAAACAAATAAAAGATTTTGATTATAATAAATGTGTTTGTTCGTGGATATTTGAACTCCCCCTATTTAAATGCTCCCCCTACAACAGAAACTCCCCCTATAACTATGCATGAGTGAAATGTATGAATAATTAAATTTTCAAAATTAAAAATATTTATAAAATATTCACTCATAAATCAAAATCTAATCCATTCTCCCCCTTTTGTTATCATCAAAAGGATACAAATTTTAAAATACAGATGAAAATTGACTAAAAATATAGTTTCAGCTTAAGAGGAAGAATGATCATCATAAACCTCAATCAGTCAAACAAAAATCATAATAAACTGAGAACTAGTGGCATATTTCACATTGTAGAAAATGACGGATTTACGATGAATTTTATATAAAATGGAGAGAGTTAAAAAAAAATGATTTTCAATTATTTTCCAATAAGATATTTTTTTTTTTATAAAAATAAAGCACAAAAACAGTGATGGATTTGGACTATAGTTAATAATTCAATTTAAGTGACAAAATCGAATAATCTCAAATCTCAATATCTATCAATCAACAAATCATAATACGTCATAAGATTTCAACACATTTCACAAATTAGAAAGATGGATTGATAGGCTGGTTTTTATAAATACCAAGAAGAATTTCACATTAATTTATTTTATCCAAATTATTTTCTTTTCCCTTTTTTTTTTAATTTAAGAGCACACTGACCACGCATAACCAGATCTTGGATTTTTAAATGAGATCAGTTGCAGCTTAAATATAAGTAATCTCATAACCATGCATAACCAGAGCTTGGATTTTTAAATGAGGTTAGAGAAATACTTATGAATATTATATTGTTATATTTTTCTGTTTCAAAAATGAAAAACTCCTTGATATATAAAACCAATATGGATGATAGAAAATGTGGTAAGTACAGAGATGGACTGTGAAATAAATTTCTAAATTAATTATATTATGATGAAATATGACCAACTGTACCGGGATTATTGAAAATTTTCAATTGACACTAATTCTGAAAAATGACATAACCACAATTCCATCACAAATATTTTCACTGTTTATTCAAGACGATTTAAAAAATATTAATCTCTCCACTTTTATAAAAAAAATTATCATGGATGATAGAATGGTGATAGATAATGAGGACGGTCGTAAAATAATTGCCAGTTCAAAGATATTATAATAAATATTCAATCATCATGAAAATCCAAATAAAATCTCCTCTTATTATGAAATATATTGCAGTCACAATTCATCACAATTTCTAAATCTGGTTATAATTTTGATGAATTATAAATACAGTTTAATTTGGATATTGATTTCAATTTCTGAAAGAATAATCAATAAATAATTTTAAAATTGAAAGTCAATTACAAGGGTAATATGCTGATCTATATATGACAAGAGGGAAAAAATATATATATATATACAGAAAAAAAATATGCAGCACTTTTAAACTGATACCACATGATGTCTCTACAAAGTGAAAAATCAGAACAGATGGATGAGACAAATATAAGGCGCTTCTGATACCAAATGTTCTCGCTTTCTCGAGGATTTTAATGACACCCAGGTGGCAAACAATGGTACCTCAGTCAACAGAAAATACTTAATTACAAAGCAAGCAACTCAAGCACACAAATTTCGTTTATCAGAGCACGATAAGCCTTTGATACCAAATCAAGCAGTCCTAAAAAAATATTTACAAATCAATTTCTTATAATCATAGCAGCACAGAGAAATCAGTATCACAACAGACTTGTCAAGATGTTGGTCACATAAGGTGGTTCATGATCCAAGATTTGCAAATATACTCTATTTTAAATCATTTGAAGAAATGTGAAAGTATTAGGTTTTAATGAATCAATCACACCAGGTCATATTTCAGATTCAAGATATGTGTGAGATCCAATAAATCAATAATTTCAAATGATTTTAAACAAACATATATTCAAGTCAAATAATCATGAAATAACAATGATTTTCAAAGACCAATTTCAAAATGAACATTTTCAAGAATTTCTCAAAAACTATTTCCGACAAGCCCAAGAGAAATTTCAGGTTATTTACATCAAATTTGAAAATATTCATGATCGGGATTATTTATTTGAAATCACATGAATCAATGTAAAGTTTTGGGATATAATGAATCAGTCACACAAGATTGACAATTTTAAAAAAATAAGAGGTGTGTGATATTCAAAATATCTAGAATTTCAGATGATTCCAAACAAACATATTTTAATATAATGGTCATGAATAAAGATGAATTCCAAGATGTATCACTGATACAAGCTAATCTGAAAATCAATGAAATTATCACAACTGATAAATAACAGAGTGTTGTAATGAGTATAATATTTTGAGCTTTTCTAAAATGAATTAGAATAAACTCAGAACAACAAAGGTGTGTGACATTTCATTAAATATTCAGATCTTCAAAAAAAAAATTTAGAATTCAAATTAACAGTGTTCAAGATATGATAAGAATACATCAACACTGTTATGAATTCAGAAATAACCAAAATCTCAAAAACAATTGCAGATATTTACAAAATTAAATTCAGGAAATGGAAATGATTAACACACGATGATTTTATACAAATAAAGCATATTTCCAAAAAGATCATGAATTCTGCAACTGGAAGTTTAAGAAGTACAGACAAAGAAAAATATGGCAGTGTCAAATCAAAAACAAAAAACAGAAGGAGGTAGAGGAAGAAATAAACACAGACAATAAAAAATAATAATATACAAAGGTGAGTTTAGAGATCATACCAGAATCCAATGTAAAGCAGAATCTCTAACTCAACAAATGTTGGCCTAAGGAACTGTAAATGACACAGAATTATAGACAATCTTGATTTCAAATTTCTTTTCAGCACAGCAGTTCCTCAGCCTTTACTGGTACCTAGTAGTTGAGTGAATTAAGTGGTCTAACAAAATTTGTAAAACCACTCTGAAATACGTTTACCACTTTTGGTACCCAAACCTGTTTGTATAACAAACCATCAGAATTAACCTTTGTACCCTTTGGAACCCAAATCTGCTTGAATTTAGTCAAAGTCGTTTTATTTTTATTCGGGATCCAAGATTGTTTAAATGGTTTATTATAAAACGATTTCTCATCACAATTTCGATTCAAAAAACCTTTGAAATTTTCAGAGTTCAAATTTTCAACGTAGTTCTTTCCAAAACAATTTGAGAGATTTTTCAACTCATTTGAATTTTGTTTTCCAAAAACATTATTCTTCCCAAAACCAAGACCACGTTTATTTCCAACAGAAAGTTGGTTTTTCAACAACATATCCAAAGATTTTTCACCGTTTGAAAATTTAGATAAAATTGTTTCAAGTTGTTGAATTTCAGTTTTAAGATCATCGTTTTCTTTTATTAAATCTGAACAACGACTTTTAGTGATCTTATATCTTTCAAACTCAGATTTCAAAACCAAATTTTCATCATTAAGCAATTTGATTTTGGTTTGGGACTTAGCTATTTCAGAATCAAAATATTTTCGACTTTCAGATTCAAGTTTCTTCCAATTTTCAATTTCGATTTCAAGCTCTTTCAAAATCAGATCTGTTTTCAACAAACTATCATTTTCAGCGTTCTCATGTTTGGAATTTTTGATAGCCTTGAAATTTATAAATTCCTTTTGTAAACAATTGTTTGCATCTTTCAGCTCAATCTCGTTATCTTTTAAGATTAAAATTTCTTCTTCAAGCCTTCGAACATTATTATTGAAATGAACGAGATCAGTTTTTAATTTCAAACAATTTTCACAATTAGAATTTTCAAATTTCACGACATTTGACAATTTCGATTCCAAACAATTTATCTTGTTGGTCAACTCAGAATTTATAGATTTCAGAGATTTATTTTTCGATTGGAGTTTGTCAACAGATTTGGTTAAATCAACACAAAAATAAACCAGATCTTCATATGAAAAATTTCTTATCTCATCATCTGTTGAGTCTTCATCAGCTGATTCATCTGTTGAACAAAGATCTGAATCTAAGTTGACAGTTGAGGGTTTTGAGAAGTTGCTGTCGTTTCCATATCTTGTAGTTAGAGCTGTCCAAATTTCCTGCGCAGTTAAACAATGAGAAATCAGACTGTATTGATTATCATCAAGGTGAGAATACAGAATATGTGTAGCACGAGAATTAGAAGCTTTATCTACCATGTCAAAACCATTGATAACAACATCCCAACATTTAATATCAACAGATTTTAAATAAAATTCCATTTTGGATTTCCAATTTAAAAAATCTGTTCCAGTAAAAATAGTTGGAGATGAGCTGGACTGACTCTCTATCGACTGACAACTAGGATTCACCATTTCTCTAGAGTTAAAGAATACCTGCTCTGATACCACTTGTTGGATCTAGAATAACCCTAGAGGGGGGGTGAATAGGGTTTTTTCACAGTTTTTAACTGAATTAAAAACTTAACGAGATAAATAATAATAAACTGATCACAGAAAATAGCAGAGACTGAAATGCAGAAAATAAATCACACACAGATGTACCCAGCTTCGGCAAAACCCTGCCTACTGCTGCATTTCTAAGGTTTCTACTAGGTGATAGAACAGTTCCCGCATACAAGACCATGTACACTCGCAAACACTGCTCCTATTCTAACCCTACGCTCAAATCCCTAGACTGATCCTATCCCCTAGATCAGATTTCCCGAATTACAAACCCTGTAACTCGTAATTCCAGATTTTACAGACACTGAAACTGGCAGTCAACACCTTGACTGATATCCTAGACTTAACAGATCTAGACACTGATTCATTTGTTTACAAAAGAAATTCAAAATGCAAAAATAAAAACAATACAATTTAAAATAACAAAGAAAAAGCCTAAGGAGATTAATTTAAAGGGGTCATCCCCTTTTTCACACTAGGCTTTGTCAATGAAAAACTTGGCCGGCCCATTCCCTTTTCATTTGTAAACCCGATCTCTTTGGGTCTGAAACAATGGCGGCTTAGAAAGGAAATTCAGAGCTAGGGTTTCTGAGATTTAGCCCCAAATCAAACTCGTATTCGTTGAAAAGATTTGTTCTCTGATGATCGGCTTCTCGTCGATGCCTCCTTATCTTCTGAGAATAAAAATGGCGGCCAGGAATTGTTCTAGGGTTTCAGAAATAAACCCCAAATCGATTCGGTTGCTGTCGAAATCAAACCTCTGATGCTCTAGTCTCTACGGCTTTCTGGTTCTTCGATTTGAGATGTTTTTCTCTGGCGTCGATCGAAACTGTGAGTGTAAAAGAATTTTCTTTTTGCTGCTTTGAATATTGATTGAATAATTTCGATTCTTTGCCAGTGATGTTATGGGTGTTATTTATAGGGTATTAGAAACCCTAAATCGTGTCTCTGATTTCACAAGTGACTCGGTCTGATTTGCTTGACTTTTGATGCTCGTGTCAATGATGAATCGGTGTTGTTTATAGGGTATAGAAACCCTATAATTACTCTCTGATTTCGTGAAAGTGATTTTTTTTCTGGTTTTTGCGCCTGCTTCCACTTTTGATTTAGAAATTCTCGGCCTAAATTGTGTGATGTTTTCTCTTTCTGATTTCCTCGAATGAATTTGAGAAATGTTGCCTTGAATAACTTTCCTGACTGAAACAAAATAGGAAACAATTAATATGATTTTCTGGATTGAAAAACGGTTTTGAAATGTTGCCTTAATTCCTTAGATAATTTTTTACTGATTGCTGCATTGAATTACAAAATGAAAACAGGAAACAAAAAAAATTGTTTCCACTAGCTCCTTGTTTGATTGAAGAACCATCTGTGGAAAAGTTTAAAAGCTTGTTTTCCTGGAATTACAACTTGCTAGATATGTATCCAAATCTGCACTGATATGTTACTGTTTCCATACCATATATATGTACACACTTGCACCATGTATGTATGCTTTTCCACTCTGATTTAAGTCTGGAAATGTTTGCAACACAGGAAAACAAAAACTTGTTGCCTTAATTTGAAATGCATTGCCCGACATTAAATTCTCTGATTGAATTTGTTGGAAAAATACTGAGGAGAAACCTCTTTCCATGATTGTTGCTAGATTTCTTGAAATAAAATTGTTGCCATCTTGAATTCATTTGCCCTTGGAATAAATTTAAAAACTGTCTTGAAATCACACTTCCATTTCTGGGAGTAAACTGTGGTTTTGAAAAAAAAAGATGGAAGCAGTTTTTTTTTTTTTTTTTTTTTTTAAAAAAAAAAACTTGTTCTTCTTTCCAAAAGATGATTTCTGGAAAAAAAAAACTTGCTATTAAAAAATGTTGAAATAATCACTTTGCTTTTCACTATTGATATTGGCTTGTCCATGTTACTTGAATTCTTGGTCCACCATCTCTTGTTGCCTGCTCTGACTTGCTCTCTGAACCATGTCTTGATTATGTGTACACTTGAACACTTTTGAGCTGAAAATTCTTTTGTCTATGTCATTGCTTGGCCTTGCTTTCTTGGCTATGTCGAGCTGTCTTAATGACTTGAGTATTCTTGAACCTTTGCTGTTTTGTTTACTTGTTGTAGCTGCTACTATTTATTTTGTTGTTGTTTTGAGGCTCGACCACTTTGGCACGTCCACTTCCCTGTTTGTGCATGCTCGAGCACTTGAACTGTAACCATTTTTCATTCATTGTGCCATGTTGCTTTAGTGTGTATCCATGCTGCATGTCCACATTAGCTTGTGCACCCTTTTTATGTTGGCTTGAAAACATGAATTTATGAAACTTTTTCTTGGCCATATGAACTTGAACCTGATCATTTCTTTTGTTGCTTTGCCATACCATGAACATTTTGAACATGCTTCACAATATCCATCTGCCTGCATGTAGAATGACATCACTTCTGCTTCATGTTGTATTCATGTCATCACTACTGTGCATACATGTATGCTTTGTCCCCTTAGCTGTTTTTGCTGCTGCTTTACCATGTTATGTTCATGCCTTTGAAACTAGGCTGTCTTGTGTCAGCTTTGCCTTGTGCATTCTTTGAAACTGCCTTGATCACTGAAATGTGCTCGGCCCTGCACTTGCTCGCCATGTACACTGTTTACCTCCTGCTTGCACTTGATGTTGGCTGCACCTCTGTGTACTTAAACACTCTACTGATTTGTTCACTTGAGCCACTTGAAACATGATGTGCACACCCATTTTCATACTGATTTGACTTTGTTGAATTTGCTGTTGACTTTGATTGACTTGAATTTGTTGATAGCATCACTGTCTTGAAATGTGTTGAGTTGTGCACTGTGTCGAGCTTGGTCCATGTGACTGCTCCACAGCTGTATACACTGATTGGCGAGGCAGTGCACACGTGTATTTATACACGTGTGTATATGCAGCCATCAAACAAAATTTTCCTGTCCCTGCATTAAAATATATATGTTGTCTGCCTTGTGGTATTTACAGTGTTTCACTGTGAATATCACAAGCTGTCTAGACACAGTCGGTTGGTTATGAAAAACAGGTCGAGTCAGAAAAATGATGAGAAACACACCGAAATTCTGAGGCAAATAATTTTTCAAAATAAACAATATATTTGCTGGAATTTAGAAAATTATTCTTGTTGCAGTGTACTGTGTGTTTCTGTTTTATGTGACAGGTAAGGAGGTGATGACCGGACTGACTGTGAACAGTGACGATTGACAGAAGACTGAAGATACAAGACAGAAGATGAAGCAGCGTGTGTAAAAAGAATGTATAAAAGTTTGTATACTGAAATGTAAACTGAATGAATGTATGAGTGTTGCAGTGAGGAGCTGTGTATATATGAAATGTACTGATGTCTGTAATAAACAAGTTTGATTGAAATAAAATATCATTTTATTGTTGTCAAACGAACTTGTCTATTTTATTCTGTTTATATACAAGTACAAATATTCTGTGAATGTATAAATAGTGGAGTTACAAGAGTTGTACTGTTTGAATGCATGAAATAAAATATTATATTTAAATAAAATACTGTGTTAATATTTGAATTTCTGTACAGTCGTATTTTATTTAAATATAAATATTATATTCATTGCTGTGATGTATATATATAACAGTACAGTACCAAACACATTTATAATCAAAATATATTTGGTTGTTATCATCAAACAAAAATCATATAATTGTGTATACAACACCGTTATATACAACAAGAACTACTTGGAGACGGAGGAACTAGGGGGGTGCGGTCCAGGGGGGATGGCGGCGCTTGGGTGGTGTGGCGACATGGTCAAAAGGTGGTGGTGTTGCGTGGTCGAGGGAAGGAGAGATAAGAGCTTTCTTGGATGATGTTTTTTCTGGAAAGGAGGAGGAGCACGGCCAAAAAACGGTTCAGGCCGGTGGAGGATGATCGGAGGGTGGTCAGGTGATCAGGGGGAGAGACGGGGTTTGTATGGATGGTCAGTAGCGATGGACGGGGTCCCTGGTGGCTGTGCACGTGCACGGGCGTGAACAGAGAAGAAGAAGAGGTAGTGTCGGGTTTTTAAGGTGATCCATCGTTATTTCTTCAATGTGGTACTACCACCTGGTACTCATGTGCACACCCGATTTTAGTGTGATCGAGCAGGGGGACGCTGAGGTCTGGAAGCCTGGTACTTTGGCAAAGGTGGTACTTTTCCAAAATCATGGGAACCGGCCATTGTTTCCACGTGTGCACACCATATTTTCGAAGTGGTACTTGACCAGATATGGTACTTTCATGTTTCAACTTTAAAAACAAGGATTTTAAATATGTTTTAAATTTAAATTAGTTTTTTTATTTAATAATGGTTTAAATAAAATGGGAAAATAAATATTAAATAAAAGTAGAATTTTTATTTAATTAGCAAATGAAGAAAGGAGAAAGTGAATCAGGATAAAAATGCTGTTTTTGTCGAGGATTGGAATTAAAGTACATGAGCTGGAATTTAAATTAAATTATAAATTTATTTTATAATGAGAATTAGAAAAGAAATTTCTAATAAAATATTTAAACTTTAAAGTCAACGAAGGAAGTCGTTCAAGTATAGCAGATCGGATATGGTTTTGACAGACATCGAGAAGTTAGCACAGAAACTGTAATTTGATCAAATTATAAATTTAGTTTATAATTTAAATTAGAATTTATCATCTAATGAAACATTTAAATTTAACAAGGTAAACCATATGTAACGCATACGCCAGATTTGTTAGTTTTAAACTGTATTCTCTGATACAAGTAACTGATCGTGGACAGTTCTATATGTTATAAAATAAGAATTATAAATCATACGTTTAATCATGTTAAGACTAATAAAAAAGAGAAATTTTATTTGATTTATAGTAGAAAATGTAAAATAGATCAGGTATAGGGATCACGAAGGGAAAATTTGACGAAAACGATACCAAGTGAAAATGCTGAAATATAAATCCATTTATGGATAATCAGATTAAGTAATAATGATGAGAAATATTTTTCTTAGGAAAATTAAGGTAAGTATTCGTTTTAAAGGTGACGAACAAAATGGGAAGAAAAACCGTGTGCGATGGACACACTAAAATTTTCCGTTTTGAAAAGATGATCAAATATACCAGATATAGGCCAGATGATCATATACTATGCAGTTTGATTGAAATAAGATTTTTATCATGTTAGATTTATAATTTAAAAAGAAAAATGTTCGTTAATCATTTCAAAGAGACCGAAATAAATATTTCACTTTGATTTGATTATACGCCGTGCGTCAAAGATTTTTAAATTGAAGACGACGAGATACAAGGGCTATTTTTAAATAGTGCCTTCAGTTTGTCCAGCCCCAGGACAACTTGTATGGACGAATGTCTGACAGAGTATTTCCAAAAGGATCATGTAAGTTGTTTTCTTCAAACGTACCAGTTGCTAGCATAAAAGGGAAACTTCTTTAGCCTGACAACCAGAGTATTTTTGTGGAAATCAATTAATGATTTCCGATGGATTTGACGATGTGGCATTCAAAGAAAATTAAACAGTAATGATGAAAAGGTAAGTCTAGCCTCAAGCCTCACACCTAGGAAATGACAAATATTGGGCAGGCAGCATGACTATGTGGGTCGCTCCCATTAGGGTGTAGCGTCACCTATCTAGAGAAATTCCTTTTGTTTCTTAATCTATCGATTTTGCCCATTCAGGAATGGTTGCCGTACACAACCATTGTTGATATACACTCGATACACTCAAGAGAAATGAGTGGTCGGTCATGTGTGGGCCGGGTTGCAAGACGTTCCTGTTGAACCCAGGTGTATTTGCCTCTAGAGATACATCATCGGAAGGTGGTTCCATACCTTGTCACAGTTGGAAATCCATTATCCATACGAGCCAAGCGGTTTTTATTTGTATACTATATAGGAGAATGTGAGATGCAAGCATTCTTCTATATTCTAAATTATTTGTGGAAAAACCCTAGATACTATAATAATATCTGATTTCAAGTACACAAAGTGTTTTGATCTCATAAGGTAAAAACCCGTTCCGTATTTACGGCGTGGTCTTATGAGATATTTTTGTTTGTTTTAAAACTGTTTACTCATACCAGTCCCCTGACTGACCCGGAGTTTATTTTTCTGTGTTTTCCCTTAAACTCTTGGGTATTCATAACACTTGTTATGAATAGACAAGTGAATCAGGATGTGATGAAACTTGTGAAGCTGGATGAAGGTTATCTGTGTGCTGGTCTACCTACCTTATCTGCTGTGTAATTAAGTCTGCAAGTTAGTCAACAATGATATGTATAATTAAAGATATACTATGAATGGCTTGTATCACTAGTTCAGTATGCTCTGATGTAATATATTGCGCTGTGTAATAATATGAAGGATCATCTTTTGTAAAAATTCCACTGTGAGATTCTGATGTTTTCTGTGATTTTATCTTCTATCTATTCTTATTCTTATTAATGGCACGACTTCCGATGTGTTCGAAAGTTGGGTCGTTACAGTTGGTATCAGAGCTTAGGTTACTGATTACCTAGGCTTTGGGTGAGCGTGAGAGAGCGTACTTTTATATAAATTTAAAATGAATTTAAAATAAATCAACTTGGATGATATACCTAAGTTAGTTATATCCAATCAAGTCTGGGTTGACGACATGTTATATTCAGGTGATCAAAATGAGTAGCCGAGGATGAAGTGGTCGAGCTAGAGGGTCTTCCATTATTACTGGTCGTAATACAAGATCCTAGGATCAAGGAGAGACTGTGGGGGAAGTTGTACCAGTCCTGCAGGATAAAAGGAGTTAACTAACCAGGGTGAGCCTCAAGATAAATTAAATATGGTTGGATTAAATTAGAACAATATCCCATCATATTGATACCAGACAATCGGGATAGAATTTTAAATTGAATTTGGATTTCCTGGAATTAAGTCTGGACTTAAGTATTCATTCGATATGAACTCAGGAAAGTGAATTGGTCAGTTTTTGAAATTAGATCATAATTGTGAGTCCCGAAATTGAATTAAGATTTTGGGAAAATACTTAACAGAGTTAAGTAAATGGACCGATGAGTTAAAAAGGGAACTTGGATAGATATTTTTGGTTTTGAATAGGAAATTTCTGATGTATGTTAATTATTTGTATATAAGTCGATAACTCTAATCTACTGTTTACAAATTCCGGGGATGAAATTTTTATAAGGGGGTAGATTGTAATGTCCCGGGGTTTTTATCATCACCGACACAGATATAAATTAATCGTAAGTACGTGTTTACAAATACGATTTAGAATCCAGATCTTTGAAATTTCAAAACATGTTAACCAGAAAAGGGCCATTTTTCAAACGGTCTCAGAATTCGACGAAACTAGTTTTGTTGGGACCGTATCGTCAAAACATAGCTAGATTTGTTTTTCTGGAATTTTTCGAGTCAGTTTGTGGCCCTGGCAAATTGAAATGTACGTTCAAATCAAATATTGAATGTTATATATTTTAAATTGAAGGAAAATTGACTGAAATAGTTGAATGGGCCTATGAAACATATCCCATTGTGTTCGGAATGGGGGTAAAACGCTAGGGACAACAGTCGTTGGGTTTGGATTGGAGCTCGTGAGTGAAAAAGGGTATTTTTGGATTTTAAAAATTTATAAATAAAAAAATAACATTGGTTGACTTTATTTTCTCTCTCCCCGTATTTCCTCCAGGCGACGGCGGATATTGTTCAAATCTTCCCGTTCATTTTCTGATCAATCCACACATCAAAATCGCTAGCTCCAGTTAGTGTTTTTGAAGTCCTCCTCTCCCTCTTCAAATCAAGACAAACCGCATCACTTATCGTTGCCCCAGCTTCGAGAACGAAGTCCTCAAAGGTCTGACCTTCATCATGCCGCCGCCAGAGATTTAGGACGTCGAGTGGGGCCCCCTTGCCATCGACAAGCGCGCCTTTCCAGGCTCTAGGGCGTGGTCAAATCCGATCGTCGATCCGTTGCACCATTGGATCGAAAAGTGAAGACCTAGTTTTGAAGATCGAGTTGAGGTAACGACCTATTTTAAATAAACTATATTATAGCAGTTTAAAGCGCTACCGTCTTTGATTTCACTGTAAAAATCATATCTTTTTCATTTGTTGACGAAATTCAGTGAAACAAGAGACAGTGGACTCGTGTGGACGTCTTCTACATTTTAGAAGAGACCGCATATTTTTATGAGCCTTCTGCTATTTTTGGTGGAGTGGAACCCAATGTGAGATTTAAAATTTATAAACGATATGGAAAATGACGATGTATAAATTATATAGTCGATGTATGACTTGTATAAGCGTTGTACACCTCATGTATAAGCGTTGTATAGGTTGTACGTTCGATATATAAGTTATATATGCGTTGTAAAAATTATATATATGTTGAAATAGAAGTGAAATGCTTATATAATATATATATATACGCCTCTTGTCCACAAACCATGGACGATATTTATTGGTTGTGATTGGTGTGAAAATTGATTGATAGCGAATGGTTGATTGAAATTGTTTGTGGTTGGATTTTGATTGACTATGGTTGAAAAATACCCGTTTGTGGTTGTGAAATATTTGGTTGAAACCACATAGGATTAATTTGTGGAAATGAAAAAAATATACATGCCACCTACGTGCGAACTAGATGCATGATTCCCCATTGTCAAAAGCTGCGAGGCATTAAGGTAGTGCGAGGAGCCGTACTAGGGACGATCCCGGTTTTAACTACCCTGCCGTTATGCTGCCCAAATTTTGAATAATATTCATGTGTTAGAATTATTTTACTGTGTTGAAACTATATTCGTGTGTTGTATAGAAAACCTTCATGTGTTGAATTGAAATTCATTCGTTGAATAGAATTCATGTGTTGAATGGTATTCGTGTTTTAAATATAAAAATCACATTTTTACTCTATATATATAAACTATAGAAAACCTTCATGTGTTAAATCGATATTCATTCGTTGTATAGAAATTCATGTGTTGAATGGTATTCGTGTTTTAAATATAAAAATCACCTTTTTATCTATATATACAAACTATAGAAAACCTTCATGTGTTGAATTGAATTCATTCGTTGAATAGAATTCATGTGTTGAATGGTATTCATATTTTAAAAGAAATTGTTTCATAATAAAAATCCTATTTTTATCATCAATATGAACTATATAAAATACTCTTGTTTTGAAATAAATTGTTTTATAATAAAAATCATATTTTTATTACCTATATGAACTATATAAAATAATCTCGTTTTGAAATGAATTGTTTTACAATAAAAATCACCATTCTACTGTACACATGAGTTGTAAAAAAATAGTGAAGTGTCGAAGTGAATGTTTGTTGGATAAAAATATCATTTTTATCAAATATATGGAAAGAATATAACTTTGAAATCGAAGAATCGATATATATATATTTATATATAAATAGAATTGAAATATATCGAATAACGAAGCTGCAGTTCGTATTTTGAAACCGTGCTTTCAAACAATTAGTGCGGGAGATCCGACCATCGGATTTTCCCGAAACTGGAACCGTTGGGTTCGCTTTGGAAATATCTTTCCAACGGCACCAACTTTGTAAAAATCCAACGGTTGGATTGTCTGGAATGTTTAATTCAAATCTGCAGAAAAACAGCGCCAGAATCGATTATATATATATAATTATATTAAATCGAATAATGACACTGCAGTTTGTATTTTGAAAACGAAACTTCAAACGATTATACCGGGAGATCTGACCGTCGGATTTTCCCGAAACTGGAACTGTTGGATTCGTTTTGAAAAGATCTTTCTAATGATGTAAATTTTGTGAAGATCCAACGGTCAGATTTTCAGATATGTGTAAATCAAATCTGAAGAAAAACAGCGCCACGTCCGCGTGATGGCCCGAAGCGTCGTTTTGAATAAATTGGCTATTTTAAAATAAATAAAAATGGCGATAAATCATTATAAAATATTATAAATGATATGGATGTGAAAATTTGAAACTAACTGAAGGTTGGCTAAGTCGAATGGTTTCCTGGGTGTTGATCTGATGTTGGTTTCGGCCTTCGGGGTTAATATTTGGGAAATCATCCTCTTACTGATTTACGGTTAGCGACTAATGAATTGAAATGATGCGTAAGTGTATTTGTGTTGCACTTGTTTATCATATACGCGACTTGCTCAGAAAGATCGGGTTTATCCCATTCTGAATAACTGAATCGACGATAAGAAATCGAAGATGAAGACGGTGGTCGAAGACCGGAGATCTTCACCTCGTTTGGATGGTAACCGATGTCCTGATTGGGAGGCATCCCAAAATATGGATAATGAGTGGTGATCGTCCAGACGTACGTGGAGGTCGATGGGTTTGCGAGGTATATAGTGCCTCCGGTTTCGTTCAGACCCAGAACGGAATTGCAAATGGACAGTGTGTCTAACATTGGAATTTATTCTGTGTGATTGATAGCTATCAGTTGCACGGTGTGAATTGCCTGTGTGGCATGCTAAGATGCAGTGATCAAGGCTTCTGTTGAAAAGCAAAGTCTTGTGGTGATGATCAAAGCACCGCCTGTGTGGCGTAGCTTGCTGTATAACGTGAAATCGCGAGCCTCACACCCCGGTATGAACCAGAAACGGGAGAGGACCTCAGGGGGGACGTGCGTTTTCTTTCTAGCTAGAAGTGGCGTCAGTGGTTTTACACGCCCTGACGAGTTTGACTTATGTGGTTGTTACTGTTGCGAGGCTCCTCGGTTAGATCGGATGATCTGGGCCCGATGGAGCCATTCGTTGGCTCATTTACGCCCCAAAGGGCGGAGGGACGCATTGTTCAGGCATTATAATCCACTTCGTGTGGACCGGCCCTGACGATCCAAGGTACGGTTGCGGCCGTGCCTGAGACATGGGCTAGATTGTCTCGAATTCGGTAAGGACTATCTTTTGCCTTGGTTCATGACGGAAATCCAGTTTCCAAATACGTGACTGTGAGTTTTTTATTGTACACATATATTTGGCGACATAGTGGCATGGGACGCTCATGTCGTCTATGATTGATAGTTATGATTTGAAATTGTTGTTGAAACATATAAACACTAGCAGTAATATCAAATGCTTTTGATTTATTCGTATCAATCATATTTTGGCCATTATAAGGTAAAACTCTATCCTCCGGTTTGCGTTGCATTGTGTGATGGGAACTGAGTCTTATAATGTCTTTATTTTTGCAAAAAGCATTGCGATGTTTAAAAGATTTAATTGTTTTAAATCACTGGCAATCCAACAGAGTAAACCCGTTCCACGAAAGTGGCGTGGTCCTATAATTATCCATATTTCAAATGTGTTGAGTAGATTTCTCAAACCAGTCCCATGACTGACTCGTAGTTTGTATCACTTTCAAACTCGGGTGCCCCTTTTTCTACACGGGCAGCCTTGTATTTAGGTTTAGCAGGCTCTTTCTGGATAGCTGGAGCTGAAGATGGATTCTTCATTTATCTCTTTTTATGCTGTTCAGCTCCTATTGTACATATTATGTTTGTTTTCCGCTGTAGACATTTATGTATAGCTGAACTGTATTTGTACTAAGTATGATCTTGTATACTGTGTAACTCTGATGATTACGTTTATCCAGTGTATCATTTGTGCATTAACTAGTGTATTTATTTATTTTTGTTCTACTGTTATCTGTTTCTGTGTTATATTCCAAAGATTACCCTTATCGCTGTCAGTACGGGATTTGGGGTCGTCACATCGTGGTATCAGATCTTTGGTTAAGCTTAGTGCTGGAATATAACATATGAACGAACTCATTAGAAATAGAACCAGTAGTGTTTTAGGATGGGTAACTCTATACAGATAGGATCAGTAATATCCTAGTATGAGTAAAGCAGAATGAAATACACCCCAATAGACACATTTACATTTGAAGTATATGTCTCTATGTTTTAAAATATCTTTTCTGTTGACCTGACACTTTGTCTTCCATTTGCAGACGTACTAGAAAATGAGTGACAGGAACAGAAGAAATAATCGAATGGATCGACAAGCTAATGAGCCAGTTGTGCTCCCGCAGCCAGAATCAGATATAGAAGTTCTATTCAAGAGATTTCGAAATCTAGGTGGATCACCATTCGTAGGCAAAGAGTCCATCATGGAAACACAAGCTTGGATTCGTTCTGCAGAGAAAATCTTTGAGGGTTTAAAGCTGAGAGATGATCAAAAAAGATTACTGGCATCTTGGCACTCAAAGAAGAAGCTTTGTTTTGGTGGGATTCAGTTATTAAAGATAATCCAGAAGGTGATATCACCTGGGACAGATTCAAAGTGATTTTCCTAGAAATATTTACTCCTCCCGAAGCAACCGAGCGATTATGTGATGAATTTTCTTATCTGATACAAGGTGATATGACCATTCCAGAATATCATAAGAAATTCAACAAACTTTCTCACTTTGCTCCTCATATGATTCAATATCCAAAGAGGAAGAATCTGAGATTTATTCATGGCCTGCAAAGAAAATATCAGAATAGTGTGATAAGGAATGTGAAACTTCCTTTCTCTGAAATGATTTACATGGCTTACCAGTATGAGGATCTCGACAAAAAAGGTATGTTGCCTTACGAAGAAGAGGTCATCTCTAGTAAGAAAGGTGAGCCTAAAACTGATCGTCCTGAGACCAGTACGATGTCTGAGGCCAGTAACAAGCCCAAAGTCAATCGGAAAAGGGCCAGATCTGAAAAAGGACCAGCAACGACTGCCATATGCAATAACTGCCATAAGCAAGGGAATTTGCAAGGAAATTGCAAATCTCTGAAGAAACAAAAGAGTGACGGGTTTAAATCCGGCAAGAAGCTCTAGGAAAGTAAAAGATGCAATCAATGCCATCGGTTTGGTCATGTAAAACAAGAGTGCCAGCTGTTAAAAACAACTAAAGAAGCTCAGGTAAACGAAATAGCCAAAGTGCCTGCATCTTCGTCTGCTCAGGAAAGGCCAGATGTTTTGGAAGGCACGCTTACTGTCAAAGATATTCCAGTTAGAGTATTGTTTGACACAGGTGCGTCGCGAAGCTTCATTGCCAAGAATGCAGTTAAGAAGTTGGATTTGAATTTGAAGAAGCTCAAAGAACCAATGACTGTCCAAAATCCGGTCGGGGGTACCATCGATCTCAGTTGGGTTTGTGGAGTGCCGGTTTCTTTTTCTCGTTATCGGTTCCTTACCATCGCGGTCGTCATGAATTTTACAGAATTTAGTCTTATCTTGGGCTTAGACTGGTTAACCAAATATGAAGCTGAGGTTAAATGCGCCGACAGAGTCGTTAAGGCAAAGATTAAATCAGGTGATTACATAACCATTCCCTGTGAAGGTCAGAATTCAAATAGAAAAGACTTCCGGGCAGCTTTGGATGTTTCTCCTGCTCAAATAGAAAATATCCCTGAAGTCACAAAGAATATTCCCAACCTCGTAAAAGATATTCCTGTCGTCAAGAAATATGCGGATGTGTTTGAAGAAGTTGTTCGCTTACCTCCGCAGAGGGAAATTGATTTCAAGATCGCTCTAATCCTAAATGCAAGGCCGGTAGTTCACGCTATTCGAAGTATGTCCTTGAAAGAGAAAGAGGAATTTGACAATCAAACACGACAGCTCGTATGGAAGGGTCTAATCAGGCCTAGTTTCTCTGATTGGGGTGCAGCAGTGGTGATTGTCCCAAAATCTGACGGTACTCTGCGTCTATGTGTGGATTATCGTGATTTGAACAAGCAGACAATAAAGAACAAATATCCATTGCCGCAAATCGATGATTTATTGGATCGTCTGAATGGTGCACAAGTATTTTCAAGGATGGACCTAGCAACAGGCTTCCATCAACTTCGAATTGCCGAAAAGTGTGTTCCTATGACAGCATTCAGAGTTCCAGACTTATTCTATGAGTGGTTAGTAATGTCGTTCGGCTTATGTAACGCTCCAGCTTACTTCGTCGATTTGATGAATAAAGTGTTCAGAGGGGTTTTGAATAAATTTGTTCTAGTTTTTTTTGACGATATTCTAATCTTCTCTAAATCAAAGGCCGAACATGAAAAGCATCTAGAATAGGTTCTAGAAATTCTAAGACGGAATGTATTGAAAGCCAAACTGTCCAAATGCATATTCTGGCAAGATGAAGTGAAATTTCTGGGCCACGTTGTATCGAAAGAAGGAATTGCTGTGGATCCAAATAAAATCACAGCTATTCAGAATTGGAAACAGCCCACTACCCCTACAGAAGTCCGCAGTTTTCGCGGATTGGCTAGTTATTACCGGAAGTTCGTTAAAAACTTTTCAAAGATATCTGGTCACTTAACGAAGCTTACAAAGAAGCACTCAAAATTCAAATGGACTCCAGAATGTGAGGAGGCTTTTGAAGAGCTAAAGTTAAGACTAACGACTGCTCCAGTGTTAACCATTATCGACGGCAATCAGGATTTGAAAGTCTGGACAGATGCTTCTAGAGAAGGCCTTGGCGCAGTGTTAATGCAAAGAGGTCAATTGATTGCTTATGCTAGCCGTCAGCTGAAGCCACACGAGAAAAACTACGTCACTCATGATCTTGAGTTATTGGCTATAGTATTCGCTTTGAAAATCTGGAGACACTATCTTCTGGGTGAGAGATTTGAACTGTTTACAAATCACCAGTCGTTAAAGTATCTATTCACCCAGAAAGACTTGAATCTGAGGCAGCAATGTTGGCTAGAGTTCCTGGCAGCATACGATTTTGAGATTATATACACTCCAGGGAAAGCCAATGTCGTGGCCGATGCATTAAGTAGAAAGAAAGCTATGATCGCCAGTTTTATCATTGCGACTTCTTTGATTGACAAGATATCGGCTCTCCAAAAAGATGACCAATTTATTAAAGGAATGAGTCAGCGAATTCGTGAAGGCAATGCTTCGGATTTCCAGCTCGACAGCAAAGGGATTCTGAGGTTACAAGGACGAATTTGTGTTCCAGAAATTCCAGAACTCAGAAGAGATGTGCTTGATGAATGCCACAAATCTAAGCTCAGTATCCATCCGGGTGTGAGTAAAATGTATAACGATATCAAGCAAACATTCTGGTGGATGTCGTTAAAAAGAGACATCTCGATATATGTTTGTCGATGCCCTACTTGCCAGCTAGTCAAAAGCGACCAACAGAAACTGGTTGGATTGTTACAACCGCTAGACGTTCCAGGTTGGAAGTGGGAACACATTTCCATGGACTACATAGATGGTCTGCCCAGAACCAGAAAAGGAAATGACAGTATTTGGGTGATCGTAGATCGCTTCATGAAGACCGCCCATTTCATACCTGTTAGATCAAACATAACTGCTCAGAGTCTGGCGCAGATATACTTCAAGGAAATTGTTAGACTACACGGAG
Source organism: Allium sativum (assembly GCA_030737875.1). Classification (NCBI taxonomy): domain Eukaryota; kingdom Viridiplantae; phylum Streptophyta; class Magnoliopsida; order Asparagales; family Amaryllidaceae; genus Allium; species Allium sativum. Next base: position 1,015,236,495 of record CM060924.1, read on the forward strand.
TGCCGATCAGTATAGTTAGTGATAGAGATCCAATATTCACTAGCAAATTCTGGGAGGCATTTCAAGTAGAGCTCGGAACGAAGCTGAACTTGAGCACCGCCTATCACCCTCAGACAGATGGTCAGACTGAGAGGGTGAATCGTATTTTAGAAGATCTATTGCGGGCTTGTGTTCTAGATTTTGGTGGATCATGGGAAGACCATCTGCATTTGGCTGAATTCTCTTATAACAACATCTACCAGGCAAGCCTGACAATGTCACCATTTGAAGCATTATATGGTAGACCGTGTCGATCTCCTGCTTGTTGGGTCGAACCCGGTAATAGACTTGTGTGGGGGCCAGATATGAACTGAGAAGCTGCCGACAAAGTCGATTTTATCAAGAAATGATTACTCGCTGCTCAAAGCCGACAAAAGAGCTATGCTGACAAGAGAAGAAGAGATTTATTGTTTGTTGTTGGCGACAATGTATATTTGAAAGTATCGCCGATGAGGGGAGTTATCCGGTTCGGTAAAACTGGGAAATTGGCTCCCAAATTCATTGGTCCGTTTCCTATTCTTGAACGGATTGGAACTCTCTCTTATATGGTTAAATTGCCTGATTGGTTGCCTAGAGTACATGATGTATTTCACATATCCCAACTTCGAAAGCACGTTCATGATCCAGACTTGATCGTGGAAGAAGCAGCTCAACAGGATATTGAAATTACTCCAGAATTAGCTGTGAGAAGAGAGCCGCTAAAGATCATTGGCAAAGAAACCAAACAGTTGAGGAACATGAAAGTTCACTTGGTCAAAGTGCAATGGAGTGGAGATCCGCGAGATTGTACTTGGGAAACTGAGGAGAGCATTCAGAAAGCCTATCCTAGATGTCGAGTGGATATATCTAATTGACTCCGGTGCAAGGTACATTTACCATACTTTGCATTACCAATTATTTCTCTGCTCTGTTGTTATTTTCTTTCCATGGATGTGCAATGTTAATTCTATAGTCTGAATGATTTTAAAAGAGTATAGAAATTGATTAGTATATTTTTGAAAAGTTAAAAACAATTTGATTGTTGTTTGTGTTATGTGATTGTAGATTTGATTAATTAAAATTATTAAAACGATAGTTAATTTAATCAACAAGAGAATAATGGTAGAATTTATTCATTTAAATCACACATTGAACTGATTAGAAAATAGATAGAAATATATACATGTGCATTATATATGTTTGAACAGGTAAATGGATAGCTGTTGAGTAAAGATTTTATTTGCGTGCCCGACAAATAAGTAAACCTTAATGAGTTGGATGCGAAATATTGTTATATCAACTCCTGTGAATGCCATTGGATGCGGAGTGCTGGTTATTCTGTGTGTAATAATAAACGTCGCCATAGGATAGTAACAATTAATTTTGAAATACACTACATGGCATACTTCTGAAGATAGGCATACTTCATCATGTACCACATTAGCATTAGGAGCTTGTGTGACGAGGTGGAAGATTTACCATATGAGTGAGAGGCTTGTATGGCAATGACTATATTTTACAGGTTGAACTAATGACTGATATGGACTATTTAAAAATTGTAACGATAAATTGCAAATTAATAAAAAAAAACCACACGGATCAGGAGTTGACAATAATCATGTCTCTCTAGTTATTAGATACGGCACATGGATTATTTATTTCCAACACGGGACGAGGTGAAGAGGATTTATCCTCTGGAGCAATTAAAATACACACACCCTCAGGATTTGACACGGTGAAGATAATTTATTCTATGGAGTTATTATCTATACACGCTCCCCTGTAAACACCAGAATATATCACTATAAATATGTGTATGCTTTATAGCATTTATTGGGTACCTAATACGGCCCAATAAATTTCCAAACCCCTCCCCGTATAAAGGAGGTTATGGAATTTTTTTTTGAAAATTCCGGATGTTAGCCAAATTTTTGAATAATTTGAAAATTCTCAGAAACTGAAAAGTTGGAGAATGGAAGCCAGATTGAACGTAGGGTTGATTGATCAAACCACTTTCGACTTTTTTCCTTTTCGGGGACAAAAAGTTTTAAGTGGGGGAGATTGTAACGACCCGGAAAATCTGAACCAATTTAAAATTTTTAAATTGGCTAAAATAGTAGATTTTAAATATTTAAAATAAATATTTTAAATAATAGTAATGAAAAGTGAGTTTGAATCGACGTTTGAAAATAAATATAATTACTTTGAATTATAAACAAGGGCTGAAATGGCGCGGTAGTTTAAAAATTTGAATTCAAACTTCGATTGACTATATCGGGTGCAAAACAAAACGGATTTGAGTGAAACTAAAAATATTTAAATATCTTAGTGAATATCTTTCTAACGAATCTGAAAAATCAAAGTTTCATACTAGGAAGCAAAAGTTAGGGCCAAATGAATTTTCAAAAAGGTCGCTATAGAGAATATATCGCCCTTGAAAATAGACATTTTGCATACGACCTCAGAATTCGGTGAAACCACTTTTGTTGGATCCAGAATGTTAAATTATTGCTAGGTTTCAAATTTCATAATTTTTTAAGCTAGTATGTGAGCATGGCAAAAGAAAATGTGTTTTGATCAATTATAGTTAAATTGGATCGACCAGAAAAGGGCCATTTTTCAAACGGTCTCAGAATTCGACGAAACTAGTTTTGTTGGGACCGTATCGTCAAAACATAGCTAGATTTATTTTTCTGGAATTTTTCGAATCAGTTTGTGGCCCTGGCAAATTGAAATGTACGTTCAAATCAAATATTGAATGTTATATATTTTAAATTGAAGGAAAACTGACTGAAACAGCCGAATGGGCCTACGAAACATACCCCATTGTGTTCGGAATGGGGATAAAACGATGGGGACGACAGTCATTGGGTTTGGATTGGAGCTCGTGAGTGAAAAAGGGTATTTTTGGATTTTAAATATTTATAAATAAAAAAAATCATTGGTTGACTTTATTTTCTCTCTCCCCGTATTTCCTCCAGGCGACGGCGGAAATTGTTCAAATCTTCCCGTTCATTTTCTGATCAATCCACGCATCAAAATCGCTAGCTCCAGTTAGGGTTTTTGAAGTCCTCCTCTCCCTCTTCAAATCAAGACAAACCGCATCACCGATCGTCGCCCCAGCTTCGAGAACGAAGTCCTCAAAGGTCCAGCCTTCATCGCGCCACTGCCAGAGATTTAGGACGTCGAGTGGGGCCCCCTTGCCATCGACAGGTGTGCCTTTCCAGGATCTAGGGCGTGGTCAAACCCGATCATCGATCCGCTGCACCATTGGATCAAAAAGTGAAGACCTAGTTTTGAAGATCGAGCTGAGGTACCGGCCTATTTTAAATAAACTATATTATAGTAGTTTAAAGCGCTACCGTCTTTGATTTCATTGTAAAAATCATATCTTTTTCGTTTTTTGACGAAATTCAGTGAAACAAGAGAGAGTGGACTCGTGTGGACGTCTTCTACATTTTCGAAGTGACTGCATATTTTTCTGAGCCTTCTACTATTTTTGGTGGAGTGGAACCCAATGTGAGATTTCTAATTTATAAACGATATGGAAAACGACGATGTATAAATTATGTAGTCGATGTATGACTTGTATAAGCGTTGCACACCTCATTTATAAGCGTTGTATAGGTTGTACGTTCGATATATAAGTTATATATGCGTTGTAAAAATTATATATGTGTTGAAATAGAAGTGAAATGCTTATATAATATATATATACGCCCCTCGTCCACAAACCATGGACGATATTTATTGGTTGTGATTGGTGTGAAAATTGATTGATAGCGAATGGTTGATTGAAATTGTTTGTGGTTGGAATTGATTGATTGTGGTTGAAAAATACCCATTTGTGGTTGTGAAATATTTGGTTGAAACCACATAGGATTAGTTTGGGGAAATGAAAAAAATATACATGCCGCCTGCATGCGAACTAGATGCATGGTTCCCCATTGTCAAAAGCTGCGAGGCTTTAAGGTAGAGCGAGGAGCCGTACTAGGGACGGTCCCGGTTTTAACTACCCTGCCGTTATGCTGCCGAAATTTTGAATAATATTCATGTGTTAGAATTATTTTCCTGTGTTGAAACTATATTCGTGTGCTGTATAGAAAACCTTCATGTGTTGAATTGAAATTCATTCGTTGAATAGAATTCGTGTGTTGAATGGTATTCGTGTTTTAAATATAAAAATCACATTTTTACTCTATATATATAAACTATAGAAAACCTTCATGTGTTGAATCGATATTCATTCGTTGGATAGAAATTCATGTGTTGAATGGTATTCGTGTTTTAAATATAAAAATCACCTATTTATCTATATATATATAAACTATAGAAAACCTTCAAGTGTTGAATTGAAATTCATTCGTTGAATAGAATTCATGTGTTGAATGGTATTCATATTTTGAAAGAAATTGTTTTATAATAAAAATCTTTTTTTTATCATCAATATGAACTATATAAAATACTCTTGTTTTGAAATAAATTGTTTTATAATAAAAATCATATTTTTATCACCTATATGAACTATATAAAATAATCGCGTTTTGAAATGAATTGTTTTACAATAAAAATCACCTTTCTACTGTACACATGAGTTGTAAAAAAATAGTGAAGTGTCGAAGTGAATGTTTGTTGGATAAAAATATCATTTTTATCAAATATATGGAAAGAATATAGCTTTGAAATCGAAGAATCGATATATACATAAATAGAATTGAAATATATCGAATAACGAAGCTGCAGTTCGTATTTTGAAACCGTGATTTCAAACGATTAGTGCGGGAGATCCGACCATCGGATTTTCCCGAAACTGGAACCGTTGGGTTAGCTTTGGAAATAACTTTCCAACGGCACCAACTTTGTAAAAATCCAACGGTTGGATTGTCTGGAATGTTTAATTCAAATCTACAGAAAAACAGCGCCATAATCGATTGTATTTATATATATATAATTATATTAAATCGAATAATGATGTTGCAGTTCGTATTTTGAAAACGAAACTTCAAACGATTATACCGGGAGATCCGACCGTCGGATTTTCCCGAAACTAGAACCGTTGGCTTCGTTTTGAAAAGATCTTTCTAATGATGTAAATTTTGTGAAGATCCAACGGTCATATTTTCAGATACGTGTAAATCAAATCTAAAGAAAACCAGCGCCACGGCCGCGTTATGGCCCGAAGTGTCGTTCTGAATAAATTGGCTATTTTAAAATAAATAAAAATGGCGATAAATCGTTATAAAATATTATAAACGATATGGATGTGAAATTTAGAAACTAACTGAAGGTTGGCTAAGTCGAATGGTTTCCTGGGTGTTGATCTGATGTTGGTTTCGGCCTTCGGGGTTAATATTTGGGAAATCATCCTCTTACTGATTTACGGTTAGCGACTAATGAATTGAAATGATGTGTATGTGTATTTGTGTTGCACTTGTTTATCATATACACGAGTTGCTCAGAAAGAACGGGTTTATCCCATTCTGAATAACTGAATCGACGATAAGAAATCGAAGATGAAGACGATGGACGAAGACCGGAGATCTTCACCTCGTTTGGATGGTAACCGATGTCCTGATTGGGAGGCATCCCGAAATATGGATAATGAGTGGTGATCATCCAGACGTACGTGGAAGTCGATGGGTTTGCGAGGTATATAGTGCCTCCGGTTTCGTTCAGACCCAGAACGGACTTGCAAATGGACAGTGTGTCTGACATTGGAATTTATTCTGTGTGATTTATAGCTATCAGTTGCACGGTGTGAATTGCCTGTGTGGCATGCTAAGATGCAGTGATCAAGGCTTCTGTTGAAAAGCAAAGTCTTGTGGTGATGATCAAAGCACCGCCTGTGTGGCGTAGCTTGGTGTATAACGTGAAATCGCGAGCCTCACACCTCGGTATGAACCAGAAACGGGAGAGGACCTCAGGGGGGACGTGCGTTTTCTTTCTAGCTAGAAGTGGCCTCAGTGGTTTTACACGCCCTGACGAGTTTGACTTATGTGGTTGTTACTGTTGCGAGGCGCCTCGGTTAGATCGGACGATCTGGGTCCGATGGATCATTCGTTGGCTCATTTACGCCCCAAAGGGCGGAGGGACGCATTATTCAGGCATTATAATCCACTTCGTGTGGACCGGCCCTGACGATCCAAGGTACGGTTGCGGCTGTGCCTGAGACATGGGCTAGATTGTCTCGAATTCAGTAAGGACTATCTTTTGCCATGGTTCATGACGGAAATCCAGTTTCCAAATACGTGACTGTGCGTTTTTTATTGTACACCTATATTTGGCGACATAGTGGCATGGGACGTTCATGTCGTCTATGATTGATAGTTATGATTTGAAATTGTTGTTGAAACATATAAACACTAGTACTAATATCAAATGCTTTTGTTTTAATTGTATCAATCATATTTTGGCCATTATAAGGTAAAACTCTATCCTCCGGTTTGCGTTGCATTGTGTGATGGGAACTGAGTCTTAAAATGGCTTTATTTTTACAAAAAGCATTGCGAAGTTTAAAAGATTTAATTGTTTTAAATCACTGGCAATCCAATGGAGTCAACCCGTTCCACGAAAGTGGCGTGGTCCTGTGATTAGCCATATTTTAAATGTGTTGAGTAGATTTCTCATACCAGTCCCATGACTGACTCGTAGTTTGTTTCACTTTCAAACTCGGGTGCCCCTTTTTCTACACGGGCAGCCTTGTATTCAGGTTTAGATGGATCTTTCTGGATAGCTGGAGCTGAAGATGGATTCTTCATTTATCTCTTTTTATGCTGTTCAGCTCCTATTGTACATATTATGTTTGTTTTCCGCTGTAGACATTTATGTATAGCTGAACTGTATTTGTACTAAGTATGATCTTGTATACTGTGTAACTCTGATGATTACGTTTATCCAGTGTATCATTTGTGCATTAACTAGTGTATTTATTTATTTTTGTTCTACTGTTATCTGTTTCTGTGTTATATTCCAAAGATTACCCTTATCGCTGTCAGTACGGGATTTGGGGTCGTCACATCGTGGTATCAGATCTTTGGTTAAGCTTAGTGCTGGAATATAACATATGAACGAACTCATTAGAAATAGAACCAGTAGTGTTTTAGGATGGGTAACTCTATACAGATAGGATCAGTAATATCCTAGTATGAGTAAAGCAGAATGAAATACACCCCAATAGACACATTTACATTTGAAGTATATGTCTCTATGTTTTAAAATATCTTTTCTGTTGACCTGACACTTTGTCTTCCATTTGCAGACGTACTAGAAAATGAGTGACAGGAACAGAAGAAATAATCGAATGGATCGACAAGCTAATGAGCCAGTTGTGCTCCCGCAGCCAGAATCAGATATAGAAGTTCTATTCAAGAGATTTCGAAATCTAGGTGGATCACCATTCTTAGGCAAAGAGTCCATCATGGAAACACAAGCTTGGATTCGTTCTGCAGAGAAAATCTTTGAGGGTTTAAAGCTGAGAGATGATCAAAAAAGATTACTGGCATCTTGGCACTCAAAGAAGAAGCTTTGTTTTGGTGGGATTCAGTTATTAAAGATAATCCAGAAGGTGATATCACCTGGGACAGATTCAAAGTGATTTTCCTAGAAAGATTTACTCCTCCCGAAGCAACCGAGCGATTATGTGATGAATTTTCTTATCTGATACAAGGTGATATGACCATCCCAGAATATCATAAGAAATTCAACAAACTTTCTCACTTTGCTTCTCATCTGATTCAAGATCCAAAGAGGAAGAATCTGAGATTTATTCATGGCCTGCAAAGAAAATATCAGAATAGTGTGATGAGGAATGTGAAACTTCCTTTCTCTAAAATGATGTACATGGCTTACCAGTATGAGGATCTCGACAAAAAAGGTATGTTGCCTTACGAAGAAGAGGTCAGCTCTAGTAAGAAAGGTGAGCCTAAAACTGATCGTCCTGAGGCCAGTATGATGTCTGAGGCCAGTAACAAGCCCAAAGTCAATCGGAAAAGGGCCAGATCTGAAAAAGGACCAGCAATGACTGCTAAATGCAATAACTTCCATAAGCAAGGGCATTTGCAAGGAAAGTGCAAATCTCTGAAGAAACAAAAGAGTGACGGGTTTAAATTCGGCAAGAAGCTCCAGGAAAGTAAAAGATGCAATCAATTCCATCGATTTGGTCATGTAAAACAATAGTGTCGGCTATTAAAAACAACCAAAGAAGCTCAGGTAAATGAAATAGCCGAAGTGCCTGCATCTTCGTCTGCTCAGGAAAGGCCAGATGTTTTGGAAGGCATGCTTACTGTCAAAGATATTCCAGTTAGAGTATTGTTTGACACAGGTGCATCGCGAAGCTTCATTGCCAAGAATGCAGTTAAGAAGTTGGATTTGAATTTGAAGAAGCTCAAAGAACCAATGACTGTCCAAAATCCGATCGGGGGTTCCATCGATCTCAGTTGGGTTTGTGGAGTGCCGGTTTCTTTTTCTCGTTATTGGTTCCCTACCATCGCGGTCGTCATGAATTTTACAGAATTTGATCTTATCTTGGGCTTAGACTGGTTGACCAAATATGAAGCTGAGGTTAAATGCCCCGACAGAGTCGTTAAGGCGAAGATTAAATCAGGTGATTACATAACCATTCCCTGTGAAGGTCAGAATTCAAATAGAAAAGACTTCTGGGCAGCTTTCGATGTTTCTCCTGCTCAAATAGAAAATATCCATGAAGTCACAGAGAATATTCCCGACCTCGTAAAAGATATTCCTGTCGTCAAGAAATATGCGGATGTGTTTGAAGAAGTTGTTCGCTTACCTCCGTAGAGGGAAATTGATTTCAAGATCGCTCTAATCCCGAATGCAAGGCCGGTAGTTCACGCTATTCGAAGAATGTCCTTGAAAGAGAAAGAGGAATTAGACAATCAAACATGACAGCTCGTATGGAAGGGTCTAATCAGGCCTAGTTTCTCTGATTGGGGTGCAGCAGTGGTGTTTGTCCCAAAATCTGACGGTACTCTACGTCCATGTGTGGATTATCGTGATTTGAACAAGAAGACAGTAAAGAACAAATATCCATTGCCGGGAATCGATGATTTATTGGATCGTCTGAATGGTGCACAAGTATTTTCAAGGATGGACCTAGCTACAGGCTTCCATCAACTTCGAATTGCCGAATAGTGTGTTCCTATGATAGCATTCAGAGGTCCAGACTTATTCCATGAGTGGTTAGTAATGTCGTTCGGCTTATGTAACGCTCCAGCTTACTTCGTCGATTTGATGAATAGAGTGTTCAGAGGGGTTTTGAATAAATTTGTTCTGGTTTTTATTGATGATATTCTAACCTTCTCTAAATCAAAGGCCGAACATGAAAAGCATCTGGAATAGGTTCTAGAAATTCTGAGACGGAATGTATTGAAAGCCAAACTGTCCAAATGCATATTCTGGCAAGATGAAGTGAAATTTCTGGGCCACGTTGTATCGAAAGAAGGAATTGCTGTGGATCCAAATAAAATCACAGCTATTTAGAATTGGAAACAGCCCAGTACCCCTACAGAAGTCCGCAATTTTCTCGGATTGGCTAGTTATTACCGGAAGTTCGTTAAAAACTTTTCAAAGATATCTGGTCGCTTAACGAAGCTTACAAAGAAGCACTCAAAATTCAAATGGACTCCAGAATGTGAGGAGGCTTTTTAAGAGCTAAAGTTAAGACTAACGACTGCTCCAGTGTTAAACATTATCGACGGCAATCAAGATTTGAAAGTCTAGACAGATGCTTCTAGAGAAGGCCTTGGCGCAGTGTTAATGTAAAGAGGTCAAGTGATTGCTTATGCTTGCCGTAAGCTGAAGCCACACAAGAAAAACTACGTCACTCATGATCTTGAGTTATTGGCTGTAGTATTCGCTTTGAAAATCTGGAGACACTATCTTCTGGGTGAGAGATTTGAACTGTTTACAGATCACTAGTAGTTAAAGTATCTATTCACCCAGAAAGACTTGAATCTGAGGCATCAACGTTGGCTAGAGTTCCTGGCAGCATACGATTTGGAGATTATATACACTCCAGGGAAAGCCAATGTCGTGGTCGATGCATTAAGTAGAAAGAATGTTATGATCGCCAGTTTTATCATTGCGACTTCTTTGATTGACAAGATATCGTCTCTCCAAAAAGATGACCAATTTATTAAAGGAATGAGTCAGCGAATTCGTGAAGGCAATGCTTCGGATTTCCAGCTCGACAGCAAAGGGATTCTGAGGTTACAAGGACGAATTTGTGTTCCAGAAATTCCAGAACTCAGAAGAGATGTGCTTGATGAATGCCACAAATCTAAGCTCAGTATCCATCCGGGTGTGAGTAAAATGTATAATGATATAAGGCGAACATTCTGGTGGAAGTCGTTAAAAAGAGACATCTCGATATATGTTAGTCGATGCCCTACTTTCCAGCTAGTCGAAAGCGACCAACAGAAACTGGCTGGATTGTTACAACCGCTAGACGTTCCAGGTTGGAAGTGGGAACACATTTCCATGGACTTCATAGATGGTCTGCCCAGAACAAGAAAAGGAAATGACAGTATTTGGGTGATCGTAGATCGCTTCACGAAGACCGGCCATTTCATACCTGTCAGATTAAACAGAACTGCTCAGAGTCTGGCGCAGATATACTCCAAGGAAATTGTTAGACTACACGGAGTGCCGATCAGTATAGTTAGTGATAGAGATCCAATATTCACTAGCAAATTCTGGGAGGCATTTCAAGTAGAGCTCGGAACGAAGCTGAACTTGAGCACCGCCTATCACCCTCAGACAGATGGTCAGATTGAGAGGGTGAATCGTATTTTAGAAGATCTATTGCGGGCTTGTGTTCTAGATTTTGGTGGATCATGGGAAGACCATCTGCATTTGGCTGAATTCTCTTATAACAATAGCTACCAGGCAAGCCTGACAATGTCACCATTCGAAGCATTATATGGTAGACCGTGCCGATCTCCTGCTTGTTGGGTCGAACCCGGTAATAGACTTGTGTTGGGGCCAGATATGAACCGAGAAGCTGCCGACAAAGTCGATTTTATCAAGAAACGATTACTCGCTGCTCAAAGCCGACAAAAGAGCTATGCTGACAAGAGAAGAAGAGATTTATCATTTGCTGTTTGCGACTATGTATATTTGAAAGTATCGCCGATGAGGGGAGTTATCTGGTTCGGTAAAACTGGGAAATTGGCGCCCAAATTCATTGATCCATTTTCTATTCTTGAACGGATTGGAACTCTCGCATATAGGGTTAAATTTCCTGATTGGTTGCCTGGAGTACATGATGTATTTCACATATCCCAACGTCGAAAGCGCGTTCATGATCCAGAGTTGATCGTGGAAGAAGCAGCTCAACAGGATATTGAAATTACTCCAGAATTAGCTGTGAGAAGAGAGCCGCTAAAGATCATTGGCAAAGAAACCAAAGAGCTGAGGAACAAGAAAGTTCACTTGGTCAAAGTGCAATGGAGTGGAGATCCGCGAGATTGTACTTGGGAAATTGAGGAGAGCATTCAGAAAGCCTATCCTAGATGTCGAGTGGATATATCTGATTGATTCCGGTGCAAGGTACATTTACCATACTTTGCATTACCAATTAGTTCTCTACTCTGTTGTTATTTTCTTTCCATGGATGTGCACATTTAATTCTATAGTCTGAATGATTTTAAAAGAGTATAGAAATTGATTAGTATATTTTTGAAAAGTTAAGAATAATTTGATTGTTGTTTGTGTTGTGTGATTGTAGGTTTGATTAATTAAAATTATTAAAACGATAGTTAATTTAATCAACAAGAGAATAATTGTAGAATTTATTCATTTAAATCACACATCGAACTGATTAGAAAATAGATAGAAATATATACATGTGCATTATATATGTTTGAACAGGTAAATGGATAGCTATTGAGTAAAGATTTTATTTGCGTGCCCGACAAATAAGTAAACCTTAATGAGTTGGTTGCGAAATATTATTATATCAACTCCTGTGAATGCCATTGGATGCGGAGTGCTGGTTATTCTGTGTGTAATAATAAACGTCGCCATAGGATAGTAACAATTAATTTTGAACAAAACTACCTGGCATACTTTTGAAGATAGGCATACTTCATCATATACCACATAAGCATTTGGAGCTTGTGTGACGAGGTGGAAGATTTACCATACGAGCGAGAGGCTTGTATGGCAATGACTATATTTTACAGGTTGAACTGATGACTGATATGGACTATTTAAAAATTGTAACGATAATTTGCCTGATTAATAAAAAAACCCACACGGATCAGGAGTTGACAATAATCACGTCTCTCTAGTTATTAGATACGGCACATGGATTATTTATTTCCCACATGGGACGAGGTGACGAGGATTTATCCTCTGGAGCAATTAAAATACACACTCCCTTAGGCTTTGACAGGGTGACGAGACTTTATTCTCTAGAGTTATTATCTATACACGCTCCCCTGTAAACACCAGAATATATCACTATAAATATGTGTATGCTTTATAGGATTTATTGGGTACCTAGTATGGCCCAATAAATTTCCAAACCCCTCCCCGTACAAAGGAGGTTATGGCGAAATTTTTCGAAAATTCCGGCTGTTAGCCAAATTTTTGAAGAATTTGAAAATTCTCAGAAACTGAAAAGTTGGAGAATGGAAGCCAGATTGAACGTAGGGTTGATTAATCAAACCACTTTCGACTTTGTTCCTTTTCGGGGACGAAAAGTTTTAAGTAGGGGAGATTGTAACGACCCGGAAAATCTGAACCAATTTAAAATTTTTAAATTGGCTAAAATAGTAGATTTTAAATATTTAAAATAAATATTTTAAATAATAGCAATGAAAAGTGAGTTTGAATCGACGTTTGAAAATAAATATAATTACTTTGAATTATAAACAAGGCCTGAAATGGCGCGGTAGTTTCAAAATTTGAATTCAAACTTCGATTGACTGTACCGGGTGCAAAACAAAACGGATTTGAGTGAAACCAAAAATATTTAAATCCGTTAGTGAATATCTTTCTAACGAATCTGAAAAATCGAAGTTTCATAGTAGGAAGCAAAAGTTAGGGCCAAATGAATTTTCAGAAAGGTCGCTATAGAGAATATATCGCCCTTGAAAATAGACATTTTGCATACGACCTCAGAATTCGATGAAACCACTTTTGTTGGATCCGGGATGTTAAATTATTGGTAGGTTTCAAATTTCATAATTTTTGAAGCTAGTATGTGAGCGTGGAAAAAGAAAATTTGTTTTGATCAATTATAGTTAAATTGGATCGACCAGAAAAGGGCCATTTTTCAAACGGTCTCAGAATTCGACGAAACTAGTTTTGTTGGGACCGTATCGTCAAAACATAGCTAGATTTATTTTTCTGGAATTTTTTGAATCAGTTTGTGGTCCTGGCAAATTGAAATGTACGTTCAAATCAAATATTGAATGTTATATATTTTAAATTGAAGGAAAACTGACTAAAACAGTCGAATGGGCCTACAAAACATATCCCATTATGTTAGGAATGGGGGTAAAATGCTAGGAACGACAGTCGTTGGGTTTGGATTTGAGCTCGTGAGTGAAAAAGGGAATTTTTGGATTTTAAAAATTTATAAATAAAAAAAAATCATTGGTTGACTTTATTTTCTCTCTCCTCGTATTTCCTCCCGGCGACGGCGGATATTGTTCAAATCTTCCCGTTCATTTTCTGATCAATCCACGCATCAAAATCGCTAGCTCCAGTTAGGGTATTTGAAGTCCTCCTCTCCCTCTTCAAATCAAGACAAACCGCATCACCTATCGTCGCCCCAGCTTCGAGAACGAAGTCCTCAAAGGTCCGACCTTCATCGCACCGCCGCCAGAGATTTAGGACGTCGAGTGGGGGCCCCTTTCCATCGACAGGCGCGCCTTTCCAGGCTCTAGGGCGTGGTCAAATCCGATCGTCGATCCGCTGCACCATTGGATCGAAAAGTGAAGACCTAGTTTTGAAGATCGAGCTGAGGTAACAGCCTATTTTAAATAAACTATATTATAGCAGTTTAAAGCGCTACCATCTTTGATTTCACTTTAAAAATCATATCTTTTTCGTTTGTTGACGAAATTCAGTGAAACAAGAGACAGTGGACTCGTGTGGACGTCTTCTACATTTTAGAAGAGACCGAATATTTTTCCGAGCCTTCTGCTATTTTTGGTGGAGTGGAACCCAATGTGAGATTTCTAATTTATAAACGATATCGAAAACGACGATGTATAAATTATATAGTCGATGTATGACTTGTATAAGCGTTGTACACCTCATATACAAGCGTTGTATAGGTTGTACGTCCGATATATAAGTTATATATGCGTTGTAAAAATTATATATGTGTTGAAATAGAAGTGAAATGCTTATATAATATATATATATATACGCCCCTCGTCCACAAACCATGGACGATATTTATTGGTTGTGATTGGTGTGAAAATTGATTGATAGCGAATAGTTGATTGAAATTGTTTGTGGTTGGAATTGATTGATTGTGGTTGAAAATACTCGTTTGTGGTTGTGAAATATTTGGTTGAAACCACATAGGATTAGTCTGTGGAAATGAAAAAAATATACATGCCGCCTGCGTGCGAACTAGATGCATGATTCCCCATTGTCAAAAGCTGCGAGGCTTTAAGGTAGAGCGAGGAGCCGTACTAGGAACGGTCCCGGTTTTAACTAACCTGCCGTTATGCTACCGAAATTTTGAATAATATTCATGTGTTAGAATTATTTTCCTGTGTTGAAACTATATTCGTGTGTTGTATAGAAAACCTTCATGTGTTGAATTGAAATTCATTCGTTGAATAGAATTCATGTGTTGAATGGTATTCGTGTTTTAAATATAAAAATCACATTTTTACTCTATATATATATAAACTATAGAAAACCTTCATGTGTTGAATCGATATTCATTCGTTGGATAGAAATTCATGTGTTGAATGGTATTCGTGTTTTAAATATAAAAATCACCTTTTTATCTATATATATAAACTATAGAAAACCTTCATGTGTTGAATTGAAATTCATTCGTTGAATAGAATTCATGTGTTTAATGGTATTCTTATTTTGAAAAAAATTGTTTTATAATAAAAATCCTATTTTTATCATCAATATGAACTATATAAAATACTCTTGTTTTGAAATAAATTGTTTTATAATAAAAATCATATATTTATTATCTATATGAACTATATAAAATAATCGCATTTTGAAATGAATTGTTTTACAATAAAAATCACCTTTCTACTGTACATATGAGTTGTAAAAAAATAGTGAAGTGTCGAAGTGAATGTTTGTTGGATAAAAATATCATTTTTATCAAATATATGGAAAGAATATAGCTTTGAAATCGAAGAATCGATATATATATATATATATATATATATATATATATATATAGAATTGAAATATATCGAATAACGAAGCTGCAGTTCGTAATTTGAAACCGTGATTTCAAACGATTAGTGCGGGAGATCCGACCATCGGATTTTCCTGAAACTGGAACCGTTGGGTTCGCTTTGGAAATATCTTTCCAACGGCACCAACTTTGTAATAATCCAACGGTTGGATTGTCTGGAATGTTTAATTCTAATCTGCAGAAAAACAGCGCCAGAATCGATTATTTATATACATAAATATAATTATATTAAATCGAATAACGACCCTGCAGTTCGTATTTTGAAAACGAAACTTCAAACGATTATACCAGGAGATCCGACCGTTGGATTTTCCCGAAACTGGAACCGTTGGATTCGTTTTGAAAAGATCTTTCTAATGATGTAAATTTTGTGAAGATCCAATGGTCCGATTTTCAGATATGTGTAAATCAAATCTGAAGAAAAACAGCGCCACGGCCGCGTTATGGCCCGAAGCGTCGTTTTGAATAAATTGGCTATTTAAAAATAAATAAAAATGGTGATAAATCATTATAAAATATTATAAACGATATGAATGTGAAATTTAGAAACTAACTGAAGGTTGGCTAAGTCGAATGGTTTCCTGGGTCTTGATCTGATGTTGGTTTCGGCCTTCGGGGTTAATATTTGGGAAATCGTCCTCTTACTGATTTACGGTTAGCGACTAATGAATTGAAATGATGCGTATGTGTATTTGTGTTGCACTTGTTTATCATATACGCGGGTTTCTCAGAAAGACCGGGTTTATCCCATTCTGAATAACTGAATCGACGATAAGAAATCGAAGATTAAGACGGTGGTCGAAGACCGGAGATCTTCACCTCGTTTGGATGGTAACCGATGTCCTGATTAGGAGGCATCCCGAAATATGGATAATGAGTGGTGACATCCAGACACACGTGGAGGTCAATGGGTTTACGAGGTATATAGTGCCTCCGGTTTCATTCAGACCCCGAACAGACTTGCAAATGGACAGTGTATCTGACATTGGAATTTATTCTGTGTGATTGATAGCTATCGGTTGCACGGTGTGAATTGCCAGTGTGGCATGCTAAGATGCAGTGATCAAGGCTTCTATTGAAAAGAGAAGTCTTGTGGTGATGATTAAAGCACCGCCTATGTGGCGTAGCTTGGTGTATAACGTGAAATCACGAGCCTCACACCCCGGTATGAACCAGAAACGGGGGAGCACCTCAGGGGGGACGTGCGTTTTCTTTCTAGCTAGAAGTAGCGTCAGTGGTTTTACACGCCCTGACGAGTTTGACTTATGTGGTTGTTACTGTTGCGAGGTGCCTCGGTTAGATCAGACGATCCAGGTCCGATAGATTCATTCGTTGGCTCATTTACACCCCAAAGGGCGGAGGGACGCATTGTTCAGGCATTATAATCCACTTCGTGTGGACCGACCCTGACGATCCAAGGTACGGTTGCGGCTGTGCCTGAGACATGGGCTAGATTGTCTCAAATTCGGTAAGGACTATCTTTTGCCTTGGTTCATGAAGGAAATCCAGTTTCCAAATACGTGACTGTGCGGTTTTGATTGTACACCTATATTTGGCGACATAGTGGCATGGGACGCTCATGTCGTCTATGATTGATAGTTATGATTTGAAATTGTTGTTGAAACATATAAACACTAGTAGTAATATCAAATGCTTTTGTTTTATTCGTATCAATCATATATTGGCCATTATAAGGTAAAACTCTATCCTCCGGTTTGCGTTGCATTGTGTGATGGGAACTGTGTCTTATAATGGCTTCATTTTTACAAAAAGCGTTGCGAATTTTAAAAGATTTAATTGTTTTAAATCACTGGCAATCCAATGGAGTAAACCCGTTCCACGAAAGTGGCGTGGTCCTGTGATTAGCCATATTTTAAATGTGTTGAGTAGATTTCTCATACCAGTCCCATGACTAACTCGTAGTTTGTTTCACTTTCAAACTCGGGTGCCCCTTTTTCTACACGGGCAGCCTTGTATTCAGGTTTAGCTGGCTCTTTCTGGATAGATGGAGATGAAGATGGATTCTTCATTTATCTCTTTTTATGCTGTTCAGCCCCTATTTTACATATTATGTTTGTTTTCCGCTGTAGACATTTATGTATAGATGAACTATATTTGTACTAAGTATTATCCTGTATACTGTGTAACTCTGATGATTACGTTTATCCAGTGTATTATTTCTGCATTAACTGGTGTATTTATTTATTTTTGTTCTACTGTTATCTGTTTCTGTGTTATATTCCAAAGCACTTGTCGCCGTCAGTACGGGATTTGGGGTCGTCACACCTAGGCTTTGGGTGAGTGTGAGAGAGCGTACTTTTATATAAATTTAAAATGAATTTAAAATAAATCAACTTGGATGATATACCTAAGTTAGTTATATCCAATCAAGTCTGGGTTGACGACATGTTATATTCAGGTGATCAAAATGAGTAGCCAAGGACGAAGAGATCGAGCTTGAGGGTCTTCCATTATTACTGGTCGTAATACTGGATCCCAGGATCAAGGAGAGACTATGGGGGAAGTTGTACCAGACCAACAGGAAAAAAGTAGTTAACTAACCAGGGTCAGCCTCAAGATAAATTAAATATGGATGGATTAAATTACAACAATATCCCATCATATTGATACCAGACAATCGGGATAGAATTTTAAATTGAATTTGGATTTCCTGGAATTAAGTATGGACTTAAGTATTCATTCGATATGAACTCAGGAAAAGTGAATTCGTCGGTTTGTGAAATTAGATCATAATTGTGAGTCCCGAAATAGAATTAAGATTTTGGGGAAATACTTAACAGAGTTAAGTAAATGGACCGATGAGTTGAAAAGGGAATTTGGATAGATATTTTTGGTTTTGAATAGGAAATTTCTGATGTATGTTAATTATTTGTATATAAGTCGATAACTCTAATCTACTGTTTACAAATTTCGGGGACGATATTTTTATAAGGGGGGTAGATTGTAATGTCCCGGGGTTTTTATCATCACTGACACAGATATAAATTAATCGTAAGTACGTGTTTACAAATACGATTTAAAATCCAGATCTTTGAAATTTCAAAACATGTTAACCTGTGAATAACAACATTTATAGGTGTATATATTACAGCATTTACTAAAAAACCCATTCTTACACATCCTGTATGATAGCATGAATTCAATAACATTTGTTTAATTTTATTTTTCATATGTATGGATAATAACACTTTTATATAGCATGTATTTATGATGCCATTTTTATTTTACATGTTAGTTCATTTTTTTTAAAGGATTTAAGTATTTGAAATTTTGTAAACTTTTGATTGAAAAAAAAAAACTCTTAAAACTTGAATTAAAATAGGTCAAAACCCATTTTGTTGTCTAAAGCAAGTTCAAAAGCATGTATTAAAACAAGTTTAAATTCTCATTTACATCATCACAAAACATGAAATACCATTTCTTTTAAAAGCATGTTTTCATGGACATAACACCTACACTAACATAGAGATCTAAAGAGATATGAGCACATGGCCAAATCTTTGTGTATCTAATAATTTCAGTTTCAAATCTTCCTCTTTCCCCTAAAGATTTCTGAAAATTGTCATTCCTTTTGTATTCTTCAAAACCTTGTTTATTTTGTCAAAAACCAATGAGCCAAAGATTCACAAAACCTTGCATAAATGCCAAGATCTTACCTACACTAGACCTACACTAAAACCATAGATTTTCCAAGATTTTTCATGTCCCTTTCATCACATGCCGAGATCAAATTGTACCAAAAACTTTCAGATTTATAAGAACCTTGCAAGGCAAGTAAAATATACTTTATATGTTTGGTTAAATCAAATTTTCATGAGAAGATTTTATTTTAAGAACCCTATGCAAAACTGATTTCTTGTAGTACTAGAGAGGATACTATAATTTGTTAAATCCAAGAAGAAGATTGTGAAAGATTATAGGATGGACAAAGCATTTATAAGTGATGTTTTCATAGAAACCAATAAGGTAGAAAGTGGTGGTTGGCATAAGGGATTTTCAGGTGCTAATGGATGACATAGGAGGCCATGTGATTTTTGGTAGCGATGCTTAGATTTGGCAAGAGAAAAGAGATTTTCTGAATTGTCTTTCAATTGTCACTTTACAAATCTGAAAACAGTTTTAAAATGCACCGTAGTTTATTATTTTTCACCACTATAAATAGGCATAAAAACACACATTCTCTACACAACATAAGCTCTTGGATTTGATCAGTAAAGAAGAATAGAAGCTAAGGGTTCAAGCTTTCTTAAGTGAGTAAACCTGCATTTTTTTCTGTTTTAAATTTCCTGCATTTCTGTTGTTTGAATGATAAGTTGGACTTGAATCTTTGTGGTGTGCTTGTTCAATTAGTATACCTGGTATGGTTTCCTTGTTTGGTATGATGTAGGAATTATTGATTGTTAAATAAAAACTTAAGTACAAAGTGTTAGAGAGGGTATTACCTGACAATGTTTCCAGACCCTGTATTTGGTTTGAAAACTCTCAAATCCTACATAGATCAGTGAATCTAGGTTAGTGGATTAATGTGAGATGTCATACTTGTTTAAAAACTTTTACATAGTCATCAAATGGTTCAAAATGAAACAAAACTTTGCCAAACCCTTACTGTTATTTAAAACACAAACAACAGTAACCTCTCTGGTTCACAAAACCAAAGTGGATTTTCAAAACACTTAAAAACTTGTTTTGATTACATAAACATGATCAGGGAACAAAATGATGACTTTTAAAACTAAAATCGAGATTTTTAAGTATGTGGATCACGAGAAATCAAGAGATGGCCAAAAGTTCAACTTTGATGAACTTCCGGCGCATCACTTGATTTGGGGTGGTGGCGTTCGACCAGAAGGGGTAGGAGGGGAAGTAGATCATAAGACAAATATCAATTTAATTTTTAAACAAATAGATTTTGTAAATAAAGTGAAAATAGGGTCTTGAATGGATTTTGGGTTTCTTTTCTTCACGGCCGAACTGCTTGGAGATGAAGGAACTAGGGGGTGCGGTCCAGGGGGATGGCAGCGCTTGGGTGGTGGTGACATGGTCAAAAGGTGGTGGTGTTGCGTGGTCGAGGGAAGGAGAGATAAGAGCTTTCTTGGATGTTGTTTTTTCTGGAAAGGAGGAGTAGCACGACCAAAAAACGGTTCAGGCTGGTGGAGGATGATCGGAGGGTGGTCAGGTGATCAGGGGAGAGACGGGGTTGGTGTGGATGGTCAACGGCGATGGACGGGGTTCCTGGTGGCTGTGCACGTGCACGGGCATGAACGGAGAAGAAAGAAGAAGAAGAGGTGGTGTCGGGTTTTTAAGGTGATCCATCGTTATTTCTTCAATGTGGTACTACCACTTGGTACTCGTGTGCCCACGTGATTTTAGTGTGATCGGGCAGGGGGACGCTGAGGTCTGGATGCCTGGTACTTTGGAAAAGGTGGTACTTTGCCAAAATCATAGGAACCGGCCATTGTTTCCACGTGTGCACACCATATTTTCGAAGTGGTACTTGACCAAATATGGTACTTTCGTGTTTCAACTTTAAAAACAAGGATTTTAAATATGTTTTAAATTTAAATTAGTTTTTTATTTAATAATGGTTTAAATAAAATGGGAAAATAAATATTAAATAAAAATAGAATTTTTATTTAATTAGCAAATGAAGAAAGGAGAAAGTGAATCAGGATAAAAATGCTGTTTTTGTCAAGGATTGGAATTAAAGTACAAGAGATGGAATTTTAATTTAATTATAAATTTAATTTATAATGAGAATTAGAAAAGAAATTTTCTAATAAAATATTCAAACTTTAAAGTCAACGAAGGAAGTCGTTCAAGTATAGCAGATCGGATATGGTTTTGACAGACATCGAGAAGTTAGCACAGAAACTGTAATTTGATTAAATTATAAATTTAGTCTATAATTTAAATTAGAATTTAACATCTAGTGAAACATTTAAATTTAATAAGGTAAACCATATGTAACGCATACGCCAGATTTGTAACACCCCGTAATTCTGTAACATTAAGTTTCACAAATTAAAGTATAATTAAATTTTAGAAGAAGAATTAAGGGAAACGGGTTACGCCATTGCATTCGTCTCGAAATTCTGCTTGAGATAGAGTCCGAGTTTGCGTAAATTGGACTCCGTATGAAAAAGATATCCTTAAATTAAATATTGCAGCAAAACATGAAAAAAGAGGAATGAGGAAAGAATAATGTTTAGCATTGTTCTAACTTTTGTAAGCAAAAGAATTAGTAGCTTATTTTGTTGGAACACATGACTTGCATACAAGAGGTACAGAGTTCGATCCCCGCCAGCGCCCTATTTTTGTTTTAGGGGAATGGCTTAAAATAGCCTAGTGTGAACGCAGTTCAAAAGGTGGTTTAGTGTGAAAATGGGTGATTGGGAAGATAGATAAAAAGAAAAAAAATTGATGAATATATATGTATAATATATATATATATACACATGACGTGTACGCATCATGTAGCGTACGTTGCGCATTTTTGGTTGTCAAGGATTGTTTTTTTTAAATGGCCTTCCCCAATTGGATTTATGACAAATTAAAAGTAAGAAAAGATTTATTCATATATATATAAATATTTATATATGGGTAATTAATGTAAATGGTAAAGGGAAAATGTATCTATTAAATACGTATTTACGTTTGAATTGATTGAAAATAAATAATAAAAAGAAAAGATGAACATTAGAATATCTCTTTTGTTATGTTAACATTAGAATAACATTTCATTAAGAAATGTATATTTAGATTAAAATGTTTATTCAGATATAAACTGACATTTCAGTTAAGAAATGTTCATTTAGCTAATGTTTTATTTTAAATAAAAAATGTCCTTTTGGTTATGATATGTTAGGAAAGAACCAATGTGTAATTTATGAAAAAATGAACATTTAATATGCTGAGTCAAGGCTGAGTCATTTCTGACTCATTGCTGAGTCAATAGGATAATTCTATCTTGACTAAACGGTTGTGGTCATTTCTAGAGTTAATCAAACGGCCTAAATTAATCCTAAAATTCTATATATACAACCTAGCTCTTAACCTAATTCACACAATTAAACTTGGAGCCATCACGCTGCTGTAAGATAGCTTGGAATGGTCGCCGCCTAAAGCTCAAAGACAAACAAAGCTAGAAAAAATCCAATTCAAAACTAAGAATCAAAACAATGTTTATCTACCCAAAGGAAAGCATCCCAATTTCAAAACTCAGAATCCAGAACTCAAGTTCATCGATCGTTGTAAGTATAGTGACTCTTTAGATGATAATATGATTAAGACATGATTTGATGTAAATTGTAATGTGGAATTATATCAGTATTGTAAAATATAGACGATGTTGTTTTGGTTTTGTTTATCGTGAAAATTTGAATGTTTGTGGTGATTGGATCCATTATCTATTATGCGAATTGTATGTATACAGTTAGATCGATATATGTGCTTATGCAAGTTATAGGTTGCAAGTTAGATTCACATATATGTATATGATTCATGTAGGTTCTATGTATATATGTTTATGTTAAACCAATTGTACCTACATGATTAGAATAGATCAATATTCACAAATTCTTATGCAAGTGAAAACTTATAATTGGATCCATGTTAAAAGATCCGTTTATGATTCATATGATTTATAAAAGTTTATTGTTAGATCTATGTTATACATATGTATTGCAAATTCATACATGTTCCTATATGTTAACTTAATTATGTTGTGGATTTATGAACCTATGCAAGTTGTTAGGTTGAGATTCATGAACCTATGGAAGTCGTTAATTAAGTTGTTAATTCATGAACCTATGCAAGTTGTTAATTATGTTGTTAATTCATGAACCTATGCAAGTTGCTAATTATGTACATGTTTATGTTGATTATGTTAAAGTTGCAAGTTCTCACCTATATGTTTATGGTCATGTTGATTTTGTCAAAAATTGCAAGTTCATAGTTAATGTTGATTTCATGCCAATTTTGTGAACGTTAAATTAGGCTAAGTTATTAGCCTAATACTTTATGTGAAATCATGCGAACGGTAAATTAGGCTAAGTTGTTAGCCTAATATTTAGACGGGGGTAACGTTGGGTAAAAAACTTAATTATAGGGAACTTGACATAAATTGGCCAATAATCACATAGGTGATTTATGGTATGAAACGGTATAAATTATTAATTTAAAACATGTTAATACATAGGTAGGCCCAAAACCATGAAATTGGTTAAGGCCATGAATGGTGTAAATTTATACACCGTTAGTTTTGAAATAAAATACGTGACATGAATAATTTACATAATTAAAATGTAAGTTTAGACAATACAAATATGCTTAACCCGAGGCTGGATTGAGTTGTGATGTAAACCTGCCCGGACTCGCCCGTCTGTCCAGTAATCACAACAATACTTATCCAATGTGAGAGGTTAAGGCATTGAGCACAATAAAGACGCGAGGTTAGACTGAGTTGTGGCGTAAGACTGCCCGGAACTGACCGGCATACAGGCAGCCACAACAATACCTGTCTAATGTGAGTGGTTGGTGCTTTAATAAGACAATTAAAGCTAAGTTAGGATTGGTAGGGTTAAGTTAACTAAAACACTTAACCAACTTAACATGTTAACAAGACAAGACTTGTAGGGGTTAAGTAACTAAGAAAACACTTAGCCAATTTAACATGTTAACTAGACTAGAAGGTGAGGTTAAGTAAAGTTAATGCACTTAGCCAATTTAACATGTTAACTAGACTAGAGGTTGGGGTTAAGTAAAATTAATACACTTAGCCAAATTAGTATGTTAGCTGGACTAGAGCGTAGAGTTAAGTAAACTTAGAACACTTAACCATCATAGTGTGATAAATGAATAGGGTTAAGTTAAAGCATGAAGGGACAATACTTAACCATTAGAACATGTTAATTAAGCAGATGTTAGGGTTAAGTTAACTAAGGGAACACTTAACCGTTATAACATGTTAGTTAAAACAGATGGGCCAGGTTAGGTTAAAAGGGACACTTAACCAATACAAGGTGAATGGGTAGGGTTAAGCAATAAGAAATACTTAACCAATATAACTTGGTTTGTGATAAGGTTAAGTCAACGTGAATTACTGATAACACTTAACTAGTTTAACATGACAAATGAATGGGTTAAGTTAACTTGTATCGA
The DNA here is from genome assembly GCA_030737875.1 of Allium sativum. Classification (NCBI taxonomy): domain Eukaryota; kingdom Viridiplantae; phylum Streptophyta; class Magnoliopsida; order Asparagales; family Amaryllidaceae; genus Allium; species Allium sativum. The sequence goes on from CM060924.1 coordinate 1,015,261,132, forward strand.
CTAATGACACTTAACAAATCCAACTTGACGAGAAAAAGAACTAAGTAGTAAACCTTAGTTGAAAGGGGCTAAGTAGTAAACCTTAGTTAAGAAAACGATGATTCAGGAAACTAAGTGGTAAATCTTAGTTAGGAAAACTAAGTAGTAATCCTTAGTATAACACGAGGAGGAGCGAACGTCCATCTGATCTTAAAGAAGGCTCCAACGAATTGGTTTACAAAGCCCGAGGCTTCGAGGGGACGTGAGGGTACTCTTGGTATCCCTCTGTGATAATGCAGATGATCCGCCTGGGCTCACAGAGGTTAAGGTCTGCGTTAGAAGAACCAAGGGTATGCCTTGGTTGCAATATAAGGCAACATAAAGACTAGGATGGACCAACGTGATTCGGCGGGACAAATGGCCCTGTGATAGCGACCCGTCGTCTACCTACCATCTTGAGTCAGTCTAGATATGCATGCGGAAAGGCAGAGAACTCCCAACAGACCATATACTTGCTATCTAGTTATGGGTGAGGCTGGCCAATAGGAAAGAGGGGGCATAGGTGGCAGGAGTATAGTTCTCGTGCTTGATTTTCTTGGATTGCCTTTCATTAGTTGAGGGAGGGGTCAGGTGGGACCATAGCCACTGGAAAAACAGAACTTAGCATCTGCATCGGCAGATATCTGAAAGCTCCCTACCGAGTTCCGTGTTTCTAGAATAGCCCAACCACGGGACTCGGGTCGCACATTTCAGGACATGTGCATCTAGACAGCGATAAACGATTCGCGACACATACGTGGGGAAAGTCTAGGAACATATACCACTCTAGGTAGTGTGTCCTAGACTAGGGGCATCGTTGGACAGGTAGCATAATCCCTAGTTGGACCTAGGTGGCATAAATCCTGAATCCGAGAAGTATTAGATAAGTCGCATAAACCCTAGTTGAATCTAGGAAGTGCTCGATAAGAAAACCCTAAATTAGATCTAGGTAATAAATAATATATGTACACCTAAAGGCAACTGCAATTACAGGGATTGGGATCACGTTATCATCTTTATACAGATTACTAGTTGGGATACTAGTTAGGTGGTGCAGAGATATAGAATGGGGTGTGATAGTATATTCGGTTTAAACTATCTTGCTTTGGTTTATATTAGTCTATTATTCTGGTACTGTCCCATTTTTCCAGTTTACTCTTGTCATGAACTTTATCTTGTTCACATGCTAAAAGCCACTAGACTTACTCAGGCTTTATGCCTGACTCTGTTTTTCTTTCGTCTTCTTTTCTTCCATTCCCCCCCTACGGTAGTCAGGAAGGGAATAGCTCTGCTTAGTATGGACTGTTACTCTTTCCAAGCTTAAAGACTCTTGGATATATCGCTTCAGACTTTCTTTTCTGCTGCTATGGCTGGCTTATGCTACATTGGGGAATATAAATGTTATTTTATGCTTCTTTATTTTGTAAGACAGATGATACTCTGGTATTGGAAAGCAATTGTTGTACAAACTATTTTATCAATAAATTAAATTTTTATTTTCCGCTGTTTTAATTTTGTCTGTCTTGTAATTTATCTGCATCTTTTACCTCAAATGCTCCACATAACTTAGTGCATTCCCTTTGTGAGTGACACTAACGGATATGGGGTGTTACACGTGGTATCAGAGCTAAAGGTTACCGGATCAGATAAAAGATTTGAAAAATTATTTTCAAAACGGTTTTAAAAAGAAGCATTTTCAAAAGAAAAGATTTGGTTTAAAGGCATATTCCCCGAAGCCATACACACTATCTTCTGATTCTCTGTTTGAATTCTTGTCCCCTTCTTTCTTGAGTCTTCGGGGCTCCTGGCTTTCTGGGAGGTAACCTCATCGCAGCATGGTTCCGTAAGCTTGATAAGACTACGATACCCATCGAAGGGCGAAGCAGTGCCCGACTTCCATCTATAGTCGCGGTAGTTTCACCTGCGGCTAATTTTCTTCCAAGCTTTGTAGGGTTCTTTGTGCGATAGAGGTATCTTTAGAGAGAACTGTAAACATGTTACACAAGGATGGTAAAGGTGGGAGATGTATAATTGTGGCAGGTGCCCTAGGTAGGAAGAAAAACTGACCTTAAGAGAGGTAAAAAGTACATAGCAACCTTTAGCTTTAGACCCTCATATTTGTAACATGATGGATAAGCTAAGTAGAGGAGAGATCTCTAATCATCTTAGTATATACACTAGTATCAAGGTTAACGTCTGTTTATCTTGGAAATGGAGGTGAAGAAGCTTCGCAATCATGAAGTTAAATTAGATAAGGTACCGTATAGTGAAGCTCAAAGAAGGTGCGACATATAAGACTGGAAACTAGACACGAGCATCATACCCTTTTTCTTAAGGGTATATCCCTGATCTCTTTTTCTAGGAATTTTATGCATACTTTCTAGCTTTTAAGGTATATCCTCTAGGTCGTATCATTGATCCTTAGGTAGAAGCAAATGGATGTAAACATGTATTTGAAATATGTTATGATTGATGGTTGCAAGTGGTTGCTCGTGAATGCATATACACACCATAGGCGCTAGGACAACTCGGTCACTTTCATATTGCATTCTCATATATGTATTTGTTTACAGATTGAACTCAATGTGTTATCATATGGACGTCGCATTTGAGTGAATGGTTGTGCACTCATATAGAAATGATATGTATCATTAGGATTGCATACATGATTGGACGCATGGCACTGACATAATTCGCATTAAGGAGGTCAACTGAATCAGTAGACCGCCTGATTTTGCATTAGATAAAGACATATACACACACTATGCATATAAATATGAAAGCATTTAGAAATCTTTTTAAGGACAATGAATGCCTGTGATTCAATGGTTGAGTAGATGGGTGATTGGATGGTAGGACACATTCTTCCTAACTTGATGATTTCGGGGACGAAATCCTTTTAAGAAGGGGAGAATGTAACACCCCGTAATTCTGTAACATTAAGTTTCACAAATTAAAGTATAATTAAATTTTAAAAGAAGAATTAAGGGAAACGGGTTACGCTAATGCGTTCGCCTTGAAATTCTGCTTGAGATAGAGTCCGAGTTTGCGTAAATTGGACTCCGTATGAAAAAGATATCCTTAAATTAAATATTACAGCAAAACATGAAAAAAGAGGAATGAGAAAAGAATAATGTTTAGCATTGTTCTAACTTTTGTAAGCAAAAGACTTATTAGCTTATTTGGTTGGAACACATTATTTGCATACAAGAGGTACAGAGTTCGATCCCCGCCAGCGCCCTGTTTTTGTTTTAGGGGAATGACTTAAAATAGCGTAGTGTGAACGCAGTTCAAAAAGTGGTTTAGTGTGAAAATGGGTAATTGGGAAGATAGATAAAAAGAAAAAAAAATGATGAATATATATATAATATATATATATATATACATACGCATATGTATATATATATATAATATATATATATATACATGACGTGTACGCATCATGTAGCGTACGTTGCGCATTTTTTGTTGTCAAGGATTGTTTTTTTTTAAATGGCCTTCCCCAATTGGATTTATGACAAATTAAAAGTAAGAAAAGATTTATTCATATATATATATATATATATATATATTTATATTAATATGTATATATGGGTAATTAATGTAAATGGTAAAGGGAAAATGTATCTATTAAATACGTAATTACGTTTGAATTGATTGACAATAAATAATAAAAAGAAAAGATTAACATTAGAATTCACTTTTGTTATGTTAACATTAGAATAAACATTTCGTTAAGAAATGTATATTTAGATTAAAATGTTTATTCAGATTAAATTGACATTTCAGTTAAGAAATGTTCATTTAGCTAATGTTTTGTTTTAAATAAAAAAATGTCCTTTTGGTTATGATATGTTAGGAAAGAACCAATGTGTCATTTATGAAAAAAATGAACATTTAATATGCTGAGTCAAGGCTGAGTCATTTCTGACTCATTGCTGAGTCAATAGGATAATTCTATCTTGACTGAACGGTTGTGGTCATTTCTAGGGTTAATCGAACGACCTAAATTAATCCTAAAATTCTATATATACAACCTAGCTCTTAACCTAATCCACACAATTAAACTTGGAGCCGTCACGCTGCTGTAAGATAGCTTGGAATGGCCGCCGCCTAAAGCTTAAAGACAAACAAAGCCAAATCTAATTCAAAACTAAGAATCAAAACAATGTTTATCTACCCAAAGGAAAGCATCCCAATTTCAGAACTCAGAATCCAGAACTCCAGTTCATTGATCGTTGAAAGTATAGTGACTCTTTAGATGAGAATATGATTAAGACATGATTTGATATAAATTGTAATATGGAATTATATCAGTATTGTAAAATATAGACGATGTTGTTTTGGTTTTGTTTATCGTGATAATTTGAATGTTTGTGGTGATTGGATCCATTATATATTATGCGAATTATATGTATACTGTTAGATCGACATATGTGCCTATGCAAGTTAGATTTACACATATATGTATATGATTCATGTAGGTTATATGTATATATGTTTATGTTAAACCAATTGTACCTACATGATTAGAATAGATCAATATTCACAAATTCTTATGCAAGTGAAAACTTATAATTGGATCCATGTTAAAAGATCCGTTTATTATTCATATGATTTATAAAAGTTTATTGTTAGATCTATGTTATACATATGTATTGCAAGTTCATACATGTTCCTATATCTTAACTTAATTATGTTGTAGATTTATGAACTTATGCAAGTTGGTAGGTTGAGATTCATGAACCTATGCAAGTCGTTAATTAAGTTGTTAATTCTTGAACCTATGCAAGTTGTTAATTATGTTGTTAATTCATGAACCTATGCAAGTTGCTAATTATGTACATGTTTATGTTGACTATGTTAAAGTTGCAAGTTCACACCTATATGTTTATGTTCATGTTGATTTTGTCAAAAATTGCAAGTTCATAGTTAATGTTGATTTCATGCCAATTTTGTGAACGTTAAATTAGGCTAAGCTATTAGCCTAATACTTTATGTGAAATCATGCGAACGGTAAATTAGGCTAAGTTGTTAGCCTAATATTTAGACGGGGGTAACGTTGGATAAAAAATTTAATTATAGGGAACTTGACATAAATTGGCCAATAATCACATAGGTGATTTATGGTATGAAACGGTATAAATTATTAATTTAAAACATGTTAATACATAGGTGGGCCCAAAACCATGAAATTGGCTAAGGCCATGAATGGTGTAAATTTATACACCATTAGTTTTGAAATAAAATATGCGACATGAATAATTTACATAATTAAAATGTAAATTTAGACAATACGAATATGCTTAACCGGAGGTTGGATTGAGTTGTGATGTAAACCTGCCGGACCCGCCCGGCTGTCCAGTAATCACAACAATACCTATCCAATGCGAGAGGTTAAGTTATTGAGCCCAATAAAGACCCGAGGTTAGACTGAGTTGTGGCGTAAGACTGCCCGGAACCGACCGGCATACAGGCAGCCACAACAATACCTGTCTAATGTGAGTGGTTGGTGCTTTAATAAGACAATTAAAGCTAAGTTAGGATTGGTAGGGTTAAGTTAACTAAAACACTTAACCAACTTAACATGTTAACAAGACAAGACTTGTAGGGGTTAAGTAACTAAGAAAACACTTAGCCAATTAAACATGTTAACTAGACTAGAAGGTGAGGTTAAGTAAAGTTAATACACTTAGCCAATTTAACATGTTAACTAGACTAGAGGTTGGGGTTAAGTAAAATTAATACACTTAGCCAAATTAGTATGTTAGCTGGACTAGAGCGTAGGGTTAAGTAAACTTAGAACACTTAACCATCATAGTGTGATAAATGAATAGGGTTAAGTTAAAGCATGAAGGGACAATACTTAACCATTAGAACATGTTAATTAAACAGATGTTAGGGTTAAGTTAACTAAGGGAACACTTAACCATTATAACATGTTAGTTAAAACAGATGGGAAAGGTTAGGATAAAAGGGATACTTAACCAATACAACGTAAATGGGTAGGGTTAAGTAATAAGAAATACTTAACCAATATAACTTGGTTTGTGATAAGGTTAAGTCAACATGAATTACTGATAACACTTAACCAGTTTAACATGACAAATGAATGGGTTAAGTTAACTTGTATCGACTAATGACACTTAACCAATCCAACTTGACGAGAAAAAGAACTAAGTAGTAAACCTTAGTTGAAAGGGGCTAAGTAGTAAACCTTAGTTAAGAAAACGACGATTCAGGAAACTAAGTGGTAAACCTTAGTTAGGAAAACTAAGTAGTAATCCTTAGTATAACACGAGGAGGAGCAAACGTCCATCTGATCTTATGGAAGGCTCCAACAAATTGGGTTACGATGCCCAAGGCTTCGAGGGGACGTGAGGGTTCTCTTGGTATCCCTCTGTGAGAATGCAAATGATCCGCCTGGGCTCAAAGAGGTTAAGGTCTGCGTTAGAAAAACAAAGGATATGCCTTGTTTGCAATATAAGGCAACCTAAAGACTAGGATGGACCAGCATGATTCAGCGGGACAAATGGCCCTGTGATAGCAACCCGTCGTCTACCTACCATCTTGAGTCAGTTGAGATACGCATGCGGAAAGGCAGAGAACTCCCAACAGACCATATACTTGCTATCTAGTTATGGGTGAGGCTGGCCAATAGGAAAGTGGGGCATATGTGGCAGGAGTATAGTTCTCTTGCTTGATTTTATTGGATTGCCTTTCATTAGTTGAGGGAGGGGTCAGGTGGGACCATAGCCACTGGAAAAACAGACCTTAGCATCTGCATCGGCAGATATCTGAAAGCTCCCGACCGAGTTCCGTGTTTCTAGAATAGCCCTGCCACGGGACTTGGGTCGCACATTTCAGGACATGTGCATCTAGAAAACGATTCGCGACACATATGTGGGGAAAGTCTAGGAACATATACCACTCCAGGAAGTGTGTCCTAGACTAGGGGCATCGTTCGACAGGTAGCATAATCCCTAGTTGGACCTAGGTGGCATAAATCCTGAATCCGAGAAGTATTAGATAAGTCGCATAAACCCTAGTTGAATCTAGGAAGCGCTCGATATGAAAACCCTAGATTAGATCTAGGTAATAAATAATAGATGTACACCTAAAGGCAACTGCAATTACAGGGATTGGGATCACGTTATCATCTTTATACAGATTACTAGTTGGGATACTAGTTAGGTGGTGCAGAGATATAGAATGGGGCGTGATAGTATATTCGGTTTGGACTATCTTGCTTTGGTTTATATTAGTCTGTTATTCTGGTACTGTCCCATTTTTTCAGTTTGCTTCTGTCATGAGCTTTATCTTGTTCACATGCTAAAAGCCACTAGACTTACTCAGGCTTTATGTCTGACTATGTTTTTCTTTCGTCTTCTTTTCTTCCGTCCCCCCCCCCCAAGGTAGTCAGGGAGGGAATAGCTCTGCTTAGTATGGACTATTACTCTTTCCAAGCTTAAAGACTCTTGGATATATCGCTTCAGACTCTCTTTTCTGCTACTATGGCTGGCTTATGATACATTGGGGAATATAAATGTTATTTTATGCTTCTTTATTTTGTAAGACAGATGATACTCTGGTATTGGAAAGCAATTGTTGTACAAACTATTTTATCAATAAAGTAAAGTTTTATTTTCCGTTGTTTTAATTTTGTCTGTCTTGTAATTTATCTACATCTTTAACCTCAAATGCTCCACAGAACTTAGTGCATTCCCTTTGTGAGTGACACTAACGGATGTGGGGTGTTACAAGATTTGTCAGTTTTAAACCGTATTCTCTGATACAAGTAACTGATCGTGGACAGTTCTGTAGGTTATAAAATGAGAATTATAAATCATATTTTTAATCATGTTGAGATTAATAAAAAGAGAAATTTTATTTGATTTATAGTAGAAAATGTAAAATAGATCAGGTATAGGGATCAAGAAAGGAAAATTTGATGAAAACGATTCCAATTGAAAAGGCTGAAATATAAATCCATTTATGGATAATCAGATTAAGTAATAATGATGAGAAATATTTTTCTAAGGAAAATTAAGGTAAGTATTCATTTTAAAGGTGACGAACAAAATAAGAAGAAAAACCGTGTGCGATGCACATACTAAAATTTGCCGTTTTGAAAAGATGATCAAATATACCTGATATAGGCCAGATGATCATATACTGTGCAGTTTGACTGAAATTAGATTTTATCATTTTAGATTTATAATTTAAAAAGAAAAATGTTCGTTAATCATTTCAAAGAGACCGAAATAAATATTTCACTTTGATTTGATTATAGGTCGCGCGTCAGAGATTTTTAAATTGAAGATGATGAGATACAAGGGCTATTTTTAAATAGTGCCTTCGGTTTGTCCAGTCCCAGGACAACTTATATGGACGAATGTCTGACAGAGTATTTCCAAAAGAATCACGCACGTTGTTTTCTTCAAAAGTACCAGTTGCTGGCACAGAAGGGAAACTTCTTTAGCTTGACAATCAGAGTATTTTTGTGGAAATCAATTAGTGATTTCCGATGGATTTGACGATGTGGAATTCAAAGAAAATTAAATAGTAATGATGAAAAGGTTAGTCTAGCCTCAAGCCTCACACCCAGGAAATGACAAAAATCGGGTAGGCAGCATGGCTATTTGGGTCGCTCCCATCAGGGTGTAGCATCACCTATCTAGAGAAATTCGTTTTGTTTCTTAATCTATTGATTCTGCCCATTCGGGAATGTATGCCGTACACAACCATTGGTGATATACACTCGATACACTCAAGAGAAATGAGTGGTCGGTCATGTGTGGGCCGGGTTGCAAGATGTTCTTGTTGAACCCAGGTGTATTTGCCTCTAGAGATACATCATCGGAAGGTGGTTCCATACCTTGTCATAGTTGGAAATCCATTATCCATACGAGCCAAGCGGTTTTTATTTGTATACTATATAGGAGAATGTGAGATGCAAGCATTCTTCTAGATTCTAAATTATTTGTGGAAAAACCCTAGATACTATAATAATATCTGATTTCAAGTATACAAAGTGTTTTGATCTCATAAGGTAAAAACCCGTTCCGTATTTACGGAGTGGTCTTATGAGATATTTTTATTTGGTTTAAAATTGTTTACTCATACCAGTCCTCTGACTAACCCGGAGTTTATTTTTCTGTGTTTTCCCTTAAACTCTTGGGTATTCATAACACTTGTTATGAATAGATAAGTGAATCAGGATGTGATGAAACTTGTGAAGCTGGATGAAGGTTATCTGTGTGCTGGTCTACCTACCTTATCTACTGTGTAATTAAGTCTGCAAGTTAGTTATCAATGATATGTATAATTAAAGATGTACTATGAATGGCTCGTATCACTAGTTCAGTATGCTCTGATGTAATATATTCCGCTGTGTAATAATATGAAGTATCATCTTTTGTAAAAATTCCACTGTTAGATTCTGATGTTTCTGTGATTTTATCTTCTATCTATTCTTATTCTTATTAATGGCACGACTTCTGATGTGTTCGAAAGTTGGGTCATTACAGTTCTAGTAGCAAAAGGAAGTTTGAAACTGGTAGCCCTAAGGCAAGTATAATGCCTGAGGTCACTAAGAAGCCTAAAGCTGATAAGGAAAAGGTTAAATCTAAAGAAGAACCGTTAACGACTGCCATATGTAATAACTGCCATAAGCAAGGGCATTTGTTAAAGAATTGAAAATATTCGGAGAAACGAAAGAATGATGGATCTAAATCCATTAAGAGCAAAAGAAATCTCATAGTAAAAGGTAGTGCCATAAGTGCCACCAGACAGGTCATGTTGCAAGGGATTGCCTGCTGTTAAAGGAGTCTGTAATAGCTCATGTAAATGAAGTAGTAGAAACTCCAACACCCTCAGTTAGTCGGCAAAGACCAAATGTTTTGGAAGGCACTCTAACTGTCAACAATATACCAGTTAAAGTATTGTTTGATACGGGCCCCTCTCAAAGCTTTATTTCGAGTAATACAGTCAAGAAGCTAAATCTAAAATTGAAAGATTTTAAAGAATACCTTTGGGTTCATAATCCGATAGGAAGTTCTCGGGTCCTTGGTACGTGTTGCAGAGTGCCCATCTCTTTTTCCCATTATTGGTTTTCTTGTTTCTTGATCGTTATGGATTTTTTCTGAATTTGACGTCATTCTTGGGTTGGATTGGTTAACCAAGTATGAGGCTGAAGTTAAATGTGCAGAAAGAGTTGTCAGAATTAAAACAAAGCTTGCCAATGTTGTTATACCTTCTATAGGCTCAGATTCGGATAGAAAAGAATTTTAGGTTGCTCTTGTGGTTTCTCCCACTGCTATTGAAGATATTCATGTTCAGTGGCGTAGCCAGGAATTGAAACTAGGGGGGAGATAAGAACTATGGGGTTCGGTTCATTGGAGGAAAGACCAATGTTATCAAGAATTGGTTTATTGTAATTTATTGCTTATAATGTTTATTCTGAATAGTTTTACAAAAACACAGTTTAAATTTCAAAAAGTGTGCACATGCTCGTTTTATTAACATATATCAATTTTTTCGACCTTTAACATGATAGTTAAATTTTAACTTAAACATATTTTCTTAAGTTTACAATAATTTAAACAATATTAAGAAAGGCATGGCTTAAATTTTATCGAAGCACTAATAAGTTTTCATATGTACACACATTATTGTGTTTTTCATATATTTCAAATCCCAATTCACTCAAATGGCCATAACTTTAATTCAGCTTAAGTTATTACTGAACATTGCAAAATAGATCATGACGAATGCATAAAAAATAACAAACTTTGATTTATTTTTGTGTAACTTTCAAAACAGACAAGAAAGTCATTTAAACACACACACATACACAGATATAAATCGAGTATACAATTATATGATGGACATGAAAACATGATTGAGTCATTTTAACAAACATAAAATGTGCATGGACATAAATGAACAATCAATTAAGCAATCAAAAAGGGAATTTTTTAACACTTCCGCTACCAGAAGTCTTCGACCAAGATACTCACATAAATTACTAAAAGGAAAATCGATTTCAGTTTGTTAGAAAGTTAAGCATGGGGCAAAAATAATCCAATTCCTCCAACAGCAGAACTTGAGAAATCAAAAGTTTAAGCACAATTCGATCCGCTAAACTACGGTAAAACAAAATCGTAGATAACGAATTAGAGTATACTGGCGAACAACGAAATGATTAAAACAAGACGTAGAAATGAGTACCAATTTAGGGGATATTGTTGAGAAACTACTGTAGAGAGAGTGCAAGTACTAGGGATTAATTTTGAAGGAATAATGATCAAGAGGGAGCTGGAGGCGCTAATCGGTGGAGGCTGCGGCCTGCGGCTGCTTAGGGTTTTCTCATTTTTTCCCCGATAGCGAATTCCTATGTTTTTTTCCTTTTATGTAATTTGCTGGGAGGGGCACGTGCCCACCCCAGCCCAGACATGCCTCCGCCCATGTTCCTGTTGTTAAGAATTATGCGGATGTGTTCGAAGAAGTTGATAGCTTACCTCCGCGGAGAGAAATTGACTTCAGGATTGATCTAGTTCCGAATGCAAGGCTAGTGGTGCATCCTATTCGAAGAATGGCATGGAAAGAGAAAGAAGAATTGGGCAATCAAACTAAACAAATTTTATGGAAAGGTCTAATCAGGCCTAGATTTTCAAATTAGGGTGCTGCAGTAGTGTTTGTTCCAAAGTCAGACGGTGCTCTCAGACTGTGTGTGGATTACCGAGATTTAAATAAGAAGACACTTAAGAATAAATATCCATTGCCCTGCAAAGATGATTTATTGGATCGTTTGAATGGAGCAAAAGTGTTCTCTAAAATGGACCTAGCTACGGGTTTCCATCAGCTGCGAATTGCCAAAGAATGTGTTCCTTTGACAACTTTCAGAGGTCCAGACATATTTTATGTATGGTTAGTAATGTCGTTCGGCTTATGCAACGCTCCATCTTATTTTGTCTATTTGATGAATCGAGTATTCCTCGATGTCCTAAGTAAATTTGTACTGGTTTTCATTGATGACATCTTAATCTTCTCTAAGTCAACTAACGAGCATGAAAAACATTTGAAACAAGTTTTTGAAATTCTGAGAAAGAATGTGTTAAAAGCCAAATTTTCTAAATGTGTATTCTGGCAAGAAGAAGTGAAGTTCCTCAGTCATGTAGTATCGAAGGAAGGAATTTCAGTGGATCCTAGAAAAATCACAGCCATTCAAGATTGGAAGAAGCCTAGCACTCCTACTGTAGTCAGAAGTTTCCTAGGGTTGGCTGACTATTATCGAAAATTCGTTAAAGATTTTTCAAAACTATCTTGTCTATTGACAAAACTTACAAAGAAGCACACAAAGTTTAATTGGACACCGGAATGTGAGGCAGCTTTCCAAGAGCTGAAATTGAGGTTGACTACTGCTCCAGTGTTGACTATTATTGATGGCAATTAGGATTTGAAAGTCTGGATTGATTCTTCTATTGAAGGTATTGGTGTGGTGTTAATGCAAAGAGACAAAGTAGTTGCTTATGCAAGCCGTCAATTGAAGGCACATGAGAAGAGATATCCTACTCATGATCTTGAGTTGTTGGCCATCGTGTTTGCCTTGAAAATATGGAGGCACTATCTTTTGCGTGAGAAGTTCGAATTATATACAGATCATAAATCCTTGAAGTATATGTTCACCCAAAGGGACTTGAATTTGAGGCTGCAACATTGGTTAGAATTCCTCGCAGCCTATGACCTGGACATCTTGTATACTCCAGGGAAAGCCAATGTTGTAGTCGATGCGCTCAGCAGAAAGAATGCGGTCATCGCCAATCTTATCATTACACCTACATTGATTGACAAAATCTCTGCTCTTCAAAAGGATGATGAATTTATTCAGAGAATTAGTAAAAGAGTTCGGGAAGGCGAACCCTCGAGTTTCCAAATAGATAACAAATGAGTTTTGAGGTTAAAAGGCCAAATTTGTGTCCCGAATATTCCTGAGCTCAGAAAGGGAAGTAATGGATGAATGTCACAAATCTAAGCTTTATATTCATCCAGGGGTGAGTAAAATGTATCATGATCTCAAGCGCACGTTCTGGTGGAAATCTATTAAAAGAAACATTTCCATTTATGCCAGCAGGTGTTCTACTTGTCAGCAAGTCAAAAGTGAGCAGCAAAAACCTGCCGGATTGTTACAACCACTAGAAGTTCCTAGTTGGAAATGGGATCAAATCACCAAGGATTTTATTGATGGCTTTCCCCGAACCAGGAAAGGTAATGACAGTATTTAAGTGATCGTAGACCATTTCATGAAATCTGCCCATTTTATTCCTGTTAGATCTAATAGAACAGCTCAAAGTTTGGCGAAAACTTATTTCAAAGAAATCGTTAGACCACATGAGGTTCCCAGTAGCATTGTTAGTGATCGTGACCCTATATTCGCTAGTAAATTCTGGGAAGCATTCCAAGAGGAGCTGGGAACAAAGTTAAACCTGAGCACCGCTTATCATCCTCAAACAGCTGGCCAGACTGAGAGGGTGAAACGTATAATGGAAGACTTGTTGCGGGCATGTATTCTTGACTTTGGTGGATTATGGGAAGACCACTTGCATTTGGTTGAGTTCTCTTATAATAACAGTTACCAAACAAGCTTGCAATGTCTCCATTTGAAGCATTGTATGGCAGACTTTGTAGATCCCCCGCATGTTGGGTAGAACCAGGCAATAGGCTAGTATTGGGTCCCGACATGATTAGAGAAGCTTTGGACAAAGTTGATTTTATTAAGAAGAGATTACTAGCAGCTCAGAGCCGACAGAAAAGTTAAGCAGATTCAAGAAGAAGAGATTTAGAATTTGTTGTTGACGATTATGTGTACTTGAGAGTTTCTCCATTAAGAGTAGTTCGTTTTGGGAAGACTGGGAAGTTGGCTCCTAGATTAATTGGTCCATTCCCTATTCTAGAAAGAATTGGGACTCTCGCTTATAGGGTTCAGTTGCCTGACTGGTTGCCAGGGGTACATGATGTATTCCATGTGTCCCAACTTCGGAAACATGTACATGATCCAAACATGATTGTGGAGGAAGGTGCACAACAAGATTTGGAGCTTACCCCGAGCTTAGCAGTAAGAAGGGAGCCGGTAAAGATCATTGGCAAACAAACCCGAGTTCTAAGGAACAAAAGAATTCATCTAGTCAAAGTGCAGTAGAGCGGAGATCCTAGGAACTGTACATGGGAGACCGAGGATAGCATCAAACAGGCTTATCCCCAATACACAGTGGATATCTATGACTAGCTCTAGTGCAAGGTACATTTACCATAATTTTTTTTTTGTTTCCTACTTTACTGTTGTTTCCTTTTCGGGGACGAAAAGATTTTAAGTGGGGGAGATTGTAACAACCCGGAAAATCAGAACCAATTTAAAAATATTATTTTGGCTATTTTATTTAATTTTGAATAGTTAAACTAATTTATTTTAAATAATAACGATTAAAAATTTATTTAAATCGAAGTTTGAAAGAATATATTTATTTTGATTTTAAAAGGAGTTAGAAATAGCGCGGTAGTTCGAAAATTTGAATTCGAACTTTGACTGAATGTACAAGATGCAAAATAAATCGGATTTTGGTGAAACCAAAAATATTAGAATCTGTTTAATAATATCGTTCCAAATAATCCAAAAAAATTAAATTTCATAGCGGGAATCAAAAGTTATGGCCAATTGAATATTCAGAATAGTCGCTCTGGAATTTAATATAATATGTAGCCCGTACAAATAGCCATTTTGAAAAAGACCTCCATTTTCAACGAAACCACCCTGGTTGGATCCGGAATGTCAAATTATTGCAAGATTCCAATTTTCATAATTTTGGAATTAATATGTGAGTGTTTTGGAATTAATATGTGAGTGTGGCAAATGAAAATGTGCTTTGTCAATTTGGATCGACCTGAAAATGGCCAATTTTCAAACGGTCTCCAAATTCGATGAAATTAATTTTATTAGGACCATATCGCCAAAACATAGCTAGATTTATTTTTTGGGAATTTTTGGAGTTAGTATGTGGGCCCAGTTAATTAAAATGTACGATCGAATTAAATAATTAAATGTTTTATATTTAAATTTAAAGAAAAACTTATCGAAACAATTGAATTGACTTACGGGACATATCCCATTGTGTCCGGAATAGGGGTATTTAGCTGCGGGCGACACTCGTTGGGTTTGATTTGGAGTCCGAAATGATATAGGAGTTATATTGAAATTAAATGGAAATAAATAAATAAATAAAATAGAAATACATATAAAACATGCCGTATAAAACCCTAATACCGTCGTTATTTCTCAGCTGCCATCGAAGAACTGAACGACGCATACCATTCCTCTCTTCCCTCCTCATTTTCTCCTAAACCATACAACGAAATTTATGGCTTCTTCAGGGAAATCAGTAGAGAATCTTAAGAGTTTACTTTCATATGGATTTGATCAGTTTTGTTGTATATAACAGTGTTGTATACACAATTATATGATTTTTGTTTGATGATAACAACCAAATATATTTTACTATTGAATGTGTTTGTAAATGCACTGATATACTACACAACAGACAGGAAATATGACTATTTAAATAAAATATAACTGTGCAGAAATTTTAAACAATCACAGGGTATTTTTATTTAAATAAAAATGTTTTATTTCAATATCAAAAAGTACATCTTTTATAAACTCCACTATTTGACATACTACATTTCTTTTATACAAATCTGTCACTCTATACAACTATATTTGCAGACACTGATATACAATAACACTAATATATTTTTTCACTATCTTCTGTCTTCCACCTTCTGTCTTCACAGCCTCCAGTCAAGTCCTGTCTTCATACCTGTCACAAGAAACACACACAATGTAGACTGCAACAAAAATAAAATTAAATAAAAACAAATAAAAAAAAGGTTTTTTTTAAATTTTATTTGCCTCAGAATTACGGTGTGTTTCTCATCATTTTTCTAGATTTTGTCCGACATGCAGAAACAGGAAAAATTCGTCTGATGGCTACATGTACAACGTGTATAAATATACACGCGTGCACTGCCTCGCCGATTAGTGTACGACTGAGGAGTAGTCACGATAGACCGTCTCGACCCAGTGTACAATCAACTATGGGACAATCGAATACAAGTTTAAGAAATGAAGTCAACACAGCAAAGTGGCTCAACATCAAAATGCAAACCAGCATGTAGGTCAAAACAGAAAAGGTGAACATAGCAGCTCGATGATCATGCACAACACAAGTGATCATAGTGACACAAGCTCAAGGCAAGCAAAAAGCTCAACATCAAGATTATGGTGAATCAAGTATACAAGCATATATGCAAATGTATGGAATGACAGTGACTACGTAAATGCGAAACAAGTATGGAAATGTAACATACTGTTCAAACTGCTTTGCATAAATATGGTAAGACATACATGAGACCACAACAGTCAACATGATGGTTCAGCTAGACAATATGTTCAACACAGCAACATGTAGGAGGATATACACAGAGGTGAAAGCATATGACAATTCATGTTCAAATTTATATGAAACAGACAAGGTCATGAAACATGAGTAGAGCCAAAACATCAAAATGATGCAGAGAAAAAAATGCAACAATATAAACATGGTGCAACACATATGAACAAGTCAACAAGATTGATTCAAAATCTAAGTAAATGGTGGTGCAAAATTCATAAGTGCAAGCATAGCAGTATGAAGGCATAAACAACAAGTGGTAAAGACAACATAGCAGCTTAACTACATAAATCATAACAGCAGCAAATGCATGAAGTATATGGATGGCTAATCAAGTACACAACAGTTCAGATCAAAGCTCAAGCTTCAGGAGAAAAGCTATACAAAAATTTGGTCAATGTCGAGGGTGCAATGGATAAAACAATTACAAATGAAGACTGGGTTAATGCATATGCCACAAGTCTAAAGGTAGTTCAATAATAGAGTACAAGCATAGTTTCTGCTCTTAAACAAGTTAAATCTGATTGACTATTCAGAACTCAAGGAAATGGATCAAGCACCACAATGGTCAAGCAAACTATTCAAAGTGCAAAACAGTTTTGGGAAAACAAAGCACCATTTCAAGTGTTCGGAAAATCAAAGTATAGTAGCTGTTTAAAGCAATATCAAGTTACCAAAAATAGTCAAGAGTAATATCTGTTATTACCAAAGTAAAACTGAGCCAATTCACAATGAAAAGGAGGAAGCATCTGTTCGAATCAATTTTTTTATGAAGAGTTAAAATACAATTATGGAATTTTTTTCTTCTGGTAATGTTGAAAGTATCAACTGAAGAGTATTCCTCTCGCAAGTGTTAAAAAGTTTGAATACCTCAAACCCAATTAATGTCCAAAATATCCGATCATATAAAGTAAGTCTCTCAAGACCGATTCTATGTTCCAGAAGCAAATAAAAATCGATACTTATCTCAGAATGTATGAAGAAGTCCAACAAATCAAATTAGGAATAAAAATCGCAAGAGAAATTCAAGGAAGAACGAAGCATCTAGAATCAGAGTTTTAAGGGTTCAGAAACCCTATAAATTTACACACATATCATCATCGGCATTAAGGAAAAAAGAAAATCGATATCAACGAACAATAATTTAGGAAAACCATTTCAATTCAGAAGAACTCACCGAGGATTTCATTCGCTATCCAAAGGGGAAATTGATCGAAGACAAGGAGCTTCAAAGGATTCAAAACTATAGTGGAATTCCAGAGCAAAATCGATCATCACGAATCGATTTGGGAGGATAACAGAAACCCTAGCGCCACCATTTTCAATTCACAGGAGAAAAGTGAACGGGTCAAACTAATTGAAGATAAGCCGGCCAGTATTGTATAAAAGGCGATGACCCTTAAACACTAACTCCTAAGGGGTTTATTATTTCTATGTTTTCTTTTTTTTAAAAATTCAAAGTTTTATACTTAGGGTTGATAACTACTAGTGTCTGTAGTTGAAAAAAAAATCACAACTTAACGAGTCGAGTTGTGTCAAGGTCTTGAGCGTAGGGTTTAAACAGTTGGGAGCGAAGGTCGCGAGTTTACAAGAGTTTGTAAGCGAAGAGATTGTTTACAATTCCTAGTAGAAACCTTGAATGCAGCAGTAGGCATAGATTTGCCGAAGCTGGTTATTTTTTGTGCGTGTTTTTTCTTTCTGCAACTATTCTGTGTTTTTTTTAAATTTAAATGTATAAACCCTATTCACCCTCCCCCCTCTAGGGTTAATTTAGATCCTACAAGTGGTATCAGAGCGGGTATTTTTAACTCTAGAGTCATGAATCTATCTAATAATGCTTTTTCTGAGGGTCAGTCTATAGCTAGGCCACCAATGTTTAATGGAACTGATTATGCCTATTGGAAAGCTAGGATGAAAATTTACTTAAGTTCAGTTGATTATGATGTATGGGATATTGTTGAAACAGGCTACAAACCTCCCGTTACGATTGTTAATGATATTGAAATTCCTAAGCCGAAAGATAAGTGGGATGCTAATGATAAAAAATTATTCTCAACTGATGCCAAAGCAATGAACACTTTAATTTGTGCTCTTGATAAAACTGAATTTAACCGTATATCTCACTGTTCAACTGCGCAGGAAATATGGCATACTTTGGAAGTTACACATGAAAGAACATCTCAAGTCAAGGAATCTCGTCTCACACTACTCTGCAACGAATATGAAAATTTCACGATGCATAAAGACGAAGATATAAAAGAGATGTATGGTCGATTCTCAACATTGATTTATAATGCAAGGGCTCTTGGTAAAGTCTACACTGAAGTGGAATTAATACGTAAGATAGTGAGAGTACTACCAATGAACGTTGAAGCCAAAGTAACGGCCATTCAAGAATCAAAAGATTTAAGTAAGTTGAGAATAGAAGAATTGATTGGAAACTTGATCGCTTATAAAATGGAGTTAAAACCAAAGAAGGACGCGATAATTCAGAATCAAAGAAAAAGATAATTGCTCTAAACAGCACTGTTGAAAGTATTGATGAAGCCGAGAATCCCATTGAAGAATTGGCTATGGTTCTAAAAAAGTGGTCTAACAAGAAATTCAAGTCACGAAAGAAGAATTCAAAGTCCAGCAAATCCAAGAATTCAGACAATTCAGACGATGAAGTCATATGCTACAACTGCAATAAACCAGGTCATATCAAACCAAATTGTCCACTACTTCAGAAAGACAGAAAAAAGAAGAAGAAAAAGAAAGCTTTTGCAGCTATATGGGACGATGAAGAAGGAGAGGAAGAAGACTCTGACAGTGATAAAGAGGAAGCCAATTTATGCCTTAAGGCGAAGTCAGACTCAGAAAGTAGCGAGGAAGATTCCACTGAGGTACCAAACTACTCTTACAAAGATTTAATTTTAATGTGTTATGAACTTACCAAAACCGTTGATTCTCTTGAGCTAAAAGTTAAGAAACTAAAATATGATAGGTTAAAACTGGTTCACGAAAACAATAGGTTAAAAAATGAGCTTGAAAAAGTGACAAATCTTGATTGTGAAAACTGTAAGTTTTTAAAACAAGAGCAAATAGAATTTAAAGCAAATTCTGAAAAATTGAAACAAGAACACCTGGCTTTAAAAGAAAGTGATGACACAAAAAGAAAGAATTTCATCAACAGATGCACATCTCTTGTAGATGAAAATGCAGCACTTAAGACCAAAGTAAAAAATCTTGAAATAACGTTGAGCAAGTTTTCAAAAGGAGAAAAGTCATTTAGAATGCTTCTTGGAAATCAATTATATGCTAACAATAAAAAAGGATTAGGGTTCGGGAAAACACACATTAATTTGAATGATAATGCGAAGGGTGGAAGTGTTTTTCCTAAATGTATAAAATGTGGAAAAATTGGACATAGCTATGAAAAATGTGAAAATAAGAACAATAATAAAAAATTCATACAAGTATGGGTTCCAAAAGGGTTGAAAAGCAATTGTTACAAATTTGAAATTGGTAAGTCTAAACAAATTTGGATTCCAAAAGGATCTGTTGTTCAAAATCAAAAAATTTCAGTTACTAATTTTATTAGACCTATGAGTTTCTCTAGGTCATTCTCTTCTTCTCGTGTGTAGGTATGTTTGAGGGCTAAGGAGCAACAAGAATGGTACTTGGATTCAGGTTGTTCCAAACATATGACAGGAGATAAATCAAAGTTCCTTAGCCTCGATAAACATAAAGGTGGAAGTGTGATAATGGGCGATAACAGAAAATGTAAAATTATTGGTAAAGGTAAAGTTGGTAATAGTACTTTTTCCTTAACTGATGTTTTATATGTTGAAAACTTGCATCACAATCTCATTTCCATAATCCAACTATGTGACAAAGGGATGAGTGTAATATTTGATAGTGAATCCTGCAAAATTATTGAAAAATCCATTAACAATAATGTGTTCACGGGAAAAAGAAAAGGAAATGTTTATACGCTCTCATTTTATGATTTAACACTCTCACGATGTCTAGTAGCTACAGATGAAGAAGTTTTCTTATGGCATAGGAGATTGGGTCACGCTAGTATGAGTCTCTTAGAAAAACTTGAATCGAAAGAATTGGTAAGGGGACTACCACATCAGAAATATAAAAGTAACAAAGTGTGCAAATCTTGTACTATGGGAAAATTCAGTCGATCATCATTTCGTCCTAAAATGTTGTTAGTACAAATAGGGTACTTGAATTGATTCACATGGATTTATTTGGACCAAATGAAATTGCTAGCTTAAATGGAAAACGTTATTGTTATGTATTGGTTGATGATTATTCTAGATTTACATGGGTTTATTTTCTAGCCAAAAAATCCGAAACTTTTGATTACTTTTCTAAGTTTGCAAAACACATTCAAAATAAAAAAGGTGTTTCAATAAAAACTTTAAGAAGTGATCACGGTGGTGAATTTGAAAATGTGGATTTTGAAAAGTTTTGTGAAGAGAATGGTTTTAAACACTAATTTTCTGCTCCTCGAACACCCCAACAAAATGGGGTAGTCGAAAGGAAAAATCGTACATTACAGGAATTGGCAAGATCTATGATAAGTGAATATAAATTGCCTTTGACTTTTTGGGAAGAGGCATTTAATACATCCTGCCATGTAATGAACAGAGTAATGATTAGACCAATACTTAACAAAACGTCCTATGAATTGTGGTTTGACAGAAAGCCTAACATTTCATATTTTAGAGTTTTTGGGTGCCCTTGTTATCTTCTTAATACAGGTGATCAACTTGGTAAGTTTGATTCAAAAGCAGATGAGGGAATTTTGTGGGTTACTCTTCAAGAAGCAAGGCTTATCGAATCTTCAACAAACGATCAAAAACTATTATTGAAACCATAAATGTGAGATTTGATGAATCAGATCTGGATACGGTGAACAAAGAGACAAACGATGAGGGAATTACATATGAGGGTGAAAAAGAAAATAGCAAAGAAAAGACTGGCAGTGATGATCCAACAAAACAAACATTTGAAGCAGAGAAATTAAAATTCAAAGCCAACCATCCTCCAGAATTGGTAATAGGAAATCCAACGGCAGGTATACGAACTCGTTCATCATTTAATAAAGGTATCTGTGCTTTTTGTATTCACAGCTGTTTTATATCTGAAACCGAACCTAAAAATGTTGAAATTGCACTTAATGATGAAAGTTGGATTTTAGCGATGCAAGAAGAACTTAATCAATTTGAACGGAATAAAGTTTGGAAATTAGTTCCTAGACCAAATGACTATCCAGTAGTAGGAACTAAATGGGTATTCAAAAATAAACTTGATGAATCCGGAAATGTAATTAGAAACAAAGCTAGGTTGGTTGCAAAAGGATATAATCAAATTGAAGGTATTGATTTTGATGACACATTTGCACCAGTAGCTAGGTTAGAAGCCATTACAATTTTGCTCAGTTTTGCATGTTATAAAGGTTTCAAACTTAAACAAATGGACGTAAAAAGTGCGTTTTTAAATGGAGAACTAAAAGAAGAAGTTTTTGTTGAACAACCCCCTGGTTTTGAAAGTCATGAATTTCCAAATCATGTATTTAAACTTGAAAAAGCATTATATGGTCTTAAACAAGCACCTAGAGCATGGTATGATTGTTTAAGTGCATATCTTTTGGAAAACGGTTTTAAAAAGGGTAGTGCCGACACGACATTGTTTCTATTACATGAAGGTGAAGATTTTTTAATAGTTCAAATTTATGTTGATGATATTATATATGGTGCTACTAATGATCGTCTATGTGAGAAATTTGAAAAAGTCATGCAGGATAAATTCGAAATGAGCTTAGTAGGTGAATTGAAATATTTCCTTGGATTTCAAATCAAACAAAGCCCAAGGGCATTTTCATATCACAAACAAAATACATCGCTGAATTGCTGAAAAGATTTGGACTAGAAAATGCAAAACCACTCAGAACACCGATGAGTCCTTCAACCAAGCTTGACAAAGACGAGAAAGGAGTTGCAGTTGATCAGAAAAAATATCGTGGAATAATTGGTTCACTTCTTTATCTCACGGCATCTAGGCTTGATATTATGTTTGCTGTTTGTTTATGTGCACGCTTTCAGTCTAATCCAAAAGAATCTCACTTAAAAGCCACAAAAAGAATATTGAGATATCTTTTGCACTCACACAAATTTGGGTTATGGTACCCTGCATGCAATAATTTTAAATTGACTGGATATTCTGATGCCGATTATGCTGGATCCCATGTGGATAGAAAAAGCACTAGTGGAACTTGTTTTATGCTAGGACATTCATTAGTTTCATGGTCAAGTCGAAAACAAAATTGTGTTGCTCTATCCACAACTGAGGCCGAATACATTGCTTTAGGAAGTTATTATGCATAAATATTATGGATGATGCAAACTCTTTCAGATTTTGGTCTAATTTATAAAAAAAAGTACCACTAAAATGTGATAGTAAAAGTGCTATAGATTTGTCTAATAATCCTGTTCACCATTCACGCACTAAACACATAGATGTGAGACACCATTTTATTAGAGATCACATTTCACGAGAAGATATTTGTATTGAGGTTATTTCCACTGATTGTCAACTTGCTGATATTTTTACAAAACCTCTTCCCGAAGATAGATTTTCACGGTTACGCTTAGATTTGGGAATTATAGAAATTGATTAATCATTATCCATTTTTTTAAAGAAATTCTTAAATGATTATTCAAAAGTTAAATGATTGATCATTTGAACTATTTTGAAACTCATTGAAATTATGTCAGATCTTGAAATTGTGATGAGTATGGACTATAATATTTTTTATTATAAGGAAATATTTTAAATCTCATGATGATTGGACAGATTTTATAATATTTGTGAATTAGAGCTGATTTCACGACCATCTTGTATATCTACCATATTTCTGTCATTCATCGTGGTTTTATTTAATTTGGGGAGTTCTAATTACTCTTGGAATTAAAATAATAATAATAATAAATAAATAAATAAATTACCCTCGGTATTCACTCCCATTTAAAAGTCCTCGTGGTTATGCATCGGTGAACTACCTTAATCTCTATGTGCTTCCATTCTCACTTAAAAGACCATTGGGCTGTGCATGGATGGAACTCATTAGAGTGGATAAAGTTAAGTTACTACTAACCCCATTTAAAAGACCTTTGGGCTATGCATGGTTAGGAAGTGCTTAACACATTTTTTGAGCATTTTTAAAATCTTTAAAATTCATATACAAATATTCAATTTTTACTGAACTCTCCTCATTCTATAAAATCCATCGTAAATCCATTCATTCTGAAAGTGAAATTTGCTTCTGATTCGAAGAATATTATGATTTTTGTTTGATTAAATGAGATTTACGATATATTCCTCTTGATTTGAACTCATATTTCTAGTTTATATTCATCACTGTTTTAATTACTGTCATTCTTTTGATGATTACAAAAGGGGGAGAATGGTCAAGATTTTGATGGATGAGTAAACATTTATAGAATATTTCTCGAAATTTGGTGTTTGATTAATTTATCTCAAAATTTTCAAATCTATGCATCAATAAGGGAAGCTTAGTTGTGGGGGAGCATACAAATAGGGAGAGTAATATACTTCACGTTTCAAACACATTCAAAATCTTTTATTTGTTTGTCATCATCAAAAGGGGGAGATTGTTGTATATAACAGTGTTGTATACACAATTATATGATTTTTGTTTGATGATAACAAACAAATATATTTTACTATTGAATGTGTTTGTAAATGCACTGATATACTACACAACAGACAGGAAATATGACTATTTAAATAAAATATAACTGTGCTGAAATTTTAAACAATCACACGGTATTTTTATTTAAATAAAAATGTTTTATTTCAGTATCAAAAAGTACATCTTTATAAACTCCACTATTTGACATACTACATTTCTTTCATACAAATTTGTCTCTCTATACAACTATATTTGCAGACACTGATATACAATAACACTGATATTTTTTTTCACTATCTTCTGTCTTCCACCTTCTGTCTTCACAGCCTTCAGTCAAGTCCTGTCTTCATACCTGTCACAAGAAACACACACACAATAGACTGCAACAAAAATAAAATTAAATAAAAAAAATAAAATATTTGCCTCAGAATTACGGTGTGTTTCTCATCATTTTTCTAGATTTTGTCCGACATGCAGAAACAGGAAAAATTCGTCTGATAGCTGCATGTACACACATGTATAAATATACACGCGTGCACTGCCTCGCCGATCAGTGTACGACTGAGGAGTAGTCACGATGGACCGTCTCGACCCAGTGTACAATCAACAATGGGACAATCGAATATAAGTTTAAGAAATGAAGTCAACACAGCAAAGTGGCTCAACATCAAAATGCAAACCAGCATGTAGGTCAAAACAGAAAAGGTGAACATAGCAGCTCGATGATCTTGCACAATACAAGTGATCATAGTGACACAAGCTCAAGGCAAGCAAAAAGCTCAACATCAAGATTATGGTGAAACAAGTATATAAGCATATATGCAAATGTATGGAATGACAGTGACTACATAAATGCAAAACAAGCACGAAAATGTAACATACTGTTCAAACTGCTTTGCATAAATATGGTAAGACATACATGAGGCCACAACAGTCAACATGATGGTTCAGCTAGACAATATGTTCAACACAGCAACATGCAGGAGGATATACACAGAGGTGAAAGCATATGTGAAACGACCAAACTTCCCCGTTAAGGAAAGCATGGATTGCTTTGAGAACAACACACATCAGAACCCAAACTGAAGAATATTTTATTGCTGATTACAACAATTACATCAGAGTACAAGAATATAACTGAGTATGAACACTCATTACATAATAGAAATACAATAATATCAGAGATTTAAATTACACTTAAATAGCAGCGGAAAAACATTACAAATATACAACTGAAAGGAATACACGGATACAGAGCTTTCTGAATACCGCTTCAGCTGTAAACCGGGATCCTGTAAATATATCTGCAAAAAGCTACTCGACTGCCCGTGTGGAAAATATGGGCACCCGAGTTTGCCAGTGAAACAAACAACAGGTCAGTCATGGGACTGGTATGAGAAATCTTAACTAAACTAAAAATAAGGCGAATCACAGGACCACGCCGCTAACGCGGAACGGGTTTACTCCATTGGATTGCCAGTGCATAAAATAAAGTAAAATGTTAAATAACGCAATGCTCTTTAGGAAAATGAAACCATTATAAGACTCAAGTCCCATCACACAATGCAACGCAAACCGGAGGATAGAGTTTTACCTTATAATGTTCAAAAATGCTTGATACGATAAAAACGGATTTGATATTATCATTAGTGTATATATGTTTTCAAAAACAATTTCAATCATAATATATCAATCATAGACGGCATGGGTACCATATATCATGTCGCCATACTAGTTCTACAATCAAAACCGCAAGGTCGTATTGGAAATTGGTTTTCCATCATGAAATCGTGGCTAGGGATCGTCCTCTCCGAGTTGAGACACTCTAGCAAATGCCTCAGGATCCCCCGCAGTGAACCCTTGGATGCGGTAGGGCCGGTCCCCACCTAACGGTAGTGGATTAATTATGCCTGAACACACGCTTCCCGGTTCCTTTGAACCTATAGTATGACCACTAATGGCCTATAAAAATCCGAGGCGCCTCAATCCATCATCCACATAAGTAAAATGCCAGCCAGTTTAAGCACTGACACTACCCCTAGCTAGAAAGAAACGTGTGCACTCCCTACGGTCCATATCCCGTTTTTGACTCATACCGGGGTGTGAGGCTCGCGAAGTCATGCTATACACAAAGCTTTGCCATGATAGGCTATACTTTGATCATCCCAAAAGGCCCTGCTTTTCAACAAAAGCCTTGATCAATTGCATCTTGGCGTGCCACATTGACAATTCACGCCATGCGGTCAATCACTATTAACATATACCGGGGTGTTAAGCAGAGAATAAATTCTCCACCACCAATCAGATATACATTAATAAAAATCAATTTAATTCACATGGAACGAAATCCAATGTCAGACACGCATCCATTTACAAGTCTGTTCTGGGTCTGAACGAAACCGGAGACACCTGAGAGGTCCTCGCATATCTGAAACAATCAACAATAGTCTGGACGGCTACCACTGAAGCCCCTTCAAGGTAGCTACTCCCATCATGGATCTCAGTAGCAACACATCCATCCGATGTGAAGATCGTCGGTCTTCAACCACCGTCTTCATCTTCGACTCTTCATCGTCGTAGTAATTATTCGGAATGGGTTAGACCCGGTCTTTCCGAATAACTCGCGTATTTTTATATAAAAAATCAAGTACTATAAAAGCACATCCAACGCCTCATTCCAATTCAGAATATTCTTTAATAAAATATTCACATTATTCTATCAAAGATAAATTCTTTACATTTATTCTTAAATCTTTCTTTTAAAGATTTATTCTTAAATCTTTCTTTTAAAGGTTTAATAAAACCCCAATTTGGTTTTAAATATCAAAAATCATTATTCAATGATTATTTAAATTTAAGAAATTAATCTTATCTTTAACTGGGTTAAAGAACTAATGTCATTTAAAACATAGTTCACGATAAACTCCAAATCGTTTTCCATAAAGTATGGAATCTTCACAGAAATCAAATCAATATATACTCATTATAAATTTCCGTATCCGACCAATAATATAAATGGAATAATGGCAAAGCCTCTTAAATTCCATATGTAGTATCAGTTTTCTTTTACAGAAGCTTATCTCGGTTATTATTAATTCGAATTCCATTCAACTCCAATTTAATATATTAAATTGGAAACTCTACTTTTGGAAATTTTCTATTTAAATCTTAATAAAAGATTTATATATTCCAAATCATATTTTCACTATCAGTTGGGTTAAAGAACAAATGTCGCTTAAAACACAGTTCATAATAAACCCAACTCACACTTCATCTTTTTCCAATTATTAAATATAATTGAAAACTTTAATAATCTAAATTAAAAGATTATTCTTTTCATATGGGGTTTTAAGAACAGTGTTATTCAAGATACTATTCACGACAAACCCAAAATCCAATTTATTTAATTTCAATTGAATATTAGCAAATTGGAAAACTCATTAAATCTAAATTTTATGATTTATTCTAGTTAATAACTAGTTCATTTCAATAATAATATATTTTTCCAAAATATATTCTTTTTCTAAAATATTTTCTAAAATATTCTTTTTCCAGAATATTCTTTATTGGAATGTGACCCAATCAACAACCATATATTGCATGAAATCAACGATTATGATAAATAATTATCAAGCATCCAAATAATCAACCAGAGTGGATTCTACACTAAATATTGGGACTAGTGTAGATCAAATAACATCCCAACACCCGTGTGGGGTTTCATCCAACAATCAAAGAATAAATTATTTGTGCATTTGGGCGATGTGTGAAAATTATCAACCCAATCACATAAACAAGTCGGATGAATTGTAAATGGAAGTGTAATATTCAGTTTTGAATATACTAACATTATATTTAACACATCAACATTTCAACATCTGAGACATATATTTCAATTCTTTTCCTTATGAACAAAGGACAAATAAATATAGACTTTTGTTTCCATTCTTTTTATATTGGAAACAGGTGACAATAAACATCCAGTCTTTTAATCTAATTCTTGAATTGTTGACATATGACAATAAAATACTAACTCTTATTTATTTACCAAAATGTATATTTTTGGTCTCATTCATTTTTAAATGACAAAATGAATGTTTTACTTCATCCTTTTTAAAATGACAAAATATCTCTTTTATTCTAATTCTTTTAAAGTGACAAAAATTTTATTTTGTCTAATCCCTTTTAATGTACAAAATATGATTATTTTGTCTAATCTTTTCAATGTAACAAAATATGATTATTTTGTCTAATCTTTTCAATGTAACAAAATATGATTATTTCTAACTCGTTCTTTTTAATGTATAAAAATATACATTTTTAACTCATTCCTTTTAATGTATAAAAATATACATTTTTAACTTCTTCTTTTAATGATCAAAAATGAATGTGTTTACCTTATTCTTTTCAAAGTGTCTAAATGAATGTTTTTTTAATCCATTTCTCTAAAGTGAGAAAATGAATGTTTTCTAATTCATTTCTCTAAAGTGACAAAAATGATATTTTATTTGTCACAAATCTAATATGAAAATTTTATTCTAATGGAACATTTATCACAAAAATGACCATTTAATTTTAACAGAACATTTATACAAAAATGTTATTTTATTCTATGCGATATTTCAAATAAAAATGTTATCTTTATACTAACTTCTCATTCCTAAAAATGATATTTTAAATCCTAAGAAACATTGCCTAACAAAATGCTCTTTTAATCACACTAAACGTTTCTTAACCAAAAGAGTGTCCTCTTTGTCATATTTAACATTTCTAAACAAAAATGATCTTTTTATCGTATTTAACATTTCTAAACAAAAATGATAATTTTGGTTAAACTCTTTTTAATGACCAAAAGTGATAATTTTGGTTAAACTCTTTTTATTGACCAAAAGTGATAATTTTGGTTAAACTCTTTTTAATGACCAAAAGTGATAATTTTGGTTAAACTCTTTTTATTGACCAAAAGTGATAATTTTGGTTAAACTCTTTTTATTGATAAAAATGTTACAAAAAGATCTATTCTTTTTATTGAAAAAGAATTTTAACAAAAATCTATTAAATGTCATTTTGACTTTCATAACGCATTTCAAATAAAAATGCTGTTTTTACTTTTCTAACAAATTCTAATCAAAAATGACATCTTGATTTCTGATAAAACATTTTATGGCCAAATGTTACTCTAAATTTCCTACGTAACATTTATGAGAAAATGTTATTTTAATACTAATACCACATTTTATAAACCAAAATGTTCCTTTTCATTACATAACATATATGCTAACAAAAGGTGTTATTTATATTATAAACATCTTCTAATGAAAAAGGCATGTTTATCTTAATAAACATTTTATAATGAAAAAGCATGTTAAATCAAATAAGAAAAAAAAATGTAAATTTTTATCCACTCATCATTTCTAACCAAGGAGGTATTTTTAATCTACTTTAACAAAACATGAATATTACAATTCATCACAAACAACAAACAGAGAAACACAGATCTGAATTTATCACATTCATATATCAATTTCAAATCGCAAGAAAATAATACTTTAATTAATAATATGAAAAAAAAAGAAATCTCACCAATGGTTTGAATTTTGACTTAATTTCCATCTGTCTACATTTTGGTCCTGGTTAGTTTCATGTTATAGATCTCTTCTCTGCGATTCCAACGCGTTTCGTTTCATTGAATTCTGATTTAATACGAAGAAGTTATGTCAATTCTTACCTTAAATACAATTTGATATAATCTAATTACCAATTAAATTACTTGAATTAAATTTTAATCCTTTACCCATCATCTTCTCTTCTTCCAGTCATTATTGCTTCTGTAACTTGGAACAGAATAAAACCCATCGCCTAGGTCTTCGTCGCGCCGCCCAAACTTCTGAACGGACCTTCATCCAATGCCGGCGATCGGAGCGCCATGCCATCCCCCTCCAACGCCTGGAGGTTGGGCGAACTCGGTGGGCCCCCTGCGGTGAAAACCTTGCCCCAAAGCCGGTGCCTTTTTGGCCAAAATACGATCTCCGTACTCCACGATACCCCATCAAATCCGTACTAAATTGAAGAGCTCAGAACATAGTTTGATTTTTGCCTTAGGATGGTTAATGTAACGACCCGGAACGTTGGGGCCAATTTAAAAATTTTATTTTATAAATTTTAATAGTTTTTAATATTAAAATAATATATTTGAAATAATAATGACTAAAAATTTATTTTAAAACGGATAAATTTAATTTAATTAAAAAAGGAGTTTAGAAACAGCGCTGCAGTTTGAAATTTTGAATTTGAACTTTGGCTAAATGTACATGATTCATTTTAAATCAGAATTGAACGAAACAAGAAATATTTAAATCTGTTCAATAATATCTTTCTAGCGAATCTGAAAAACTGAAATTTCGCTTTAGAAATCAAAAGTTATGCCCAGTTTAAAATTTAGAAAAGTCGCTGTAGAATTTATATATATTTTAATATAATATATTAGCCTAAAAAATAGCCATTTTTCAAACGACCTCGGTTTTTGACGAAACCACTTTTGTTGAAACCGGAATGTCAAATTATTGTTAAGTTTAATTTTCTAGAATTTTTCGAATTAATATGTGAGCGTGGCAAAGGAAAACGTGTTTTGTCAATTACAGTTAAATTTAATCGACTAGAAAATGACTATTTTTCAAACGATCTCAGAATTCGACGAAATTAGTTTTGTTAGGACCGTATCGTCAGAACATAACCAAAAATAATCGTTCTGTAATTTTCTGAGCCCATATGCGACCCCGGTGAATTTTTATGTACGTTTGAATTTTAAATAAATGAATTATATTTTAAAACTAAGAAACATGGGTCAAGATAATCATTTGGGCCTGCGGGACATAGCTAGATGAGTCCGTGAGGGGGGTTAATAGGAAAGGACGACAGTCGTTGGGCCTAATTCTGAGTTAGTATCAAACCGGGCCTTTATAGGGTTAATTAAATAATAAAATATTATAAAATTCACTTTATCCTTTTCAAAACCCTAATAACCTTTTCTACAGCCGCCACTTATTGATTTCAGTGGCCAGTTTCATCCCATTTTCGATCCTTAATTTCTTCTTCCACACAGCGAATTAAACCCAATATCAATACCCAAATCGAAGAGCGTTCTGAGGGCTTTCAATCCGTATGGTTGAGATCGTTTATAAGGTTCTGGGTTGCGAGAATTTCAAGGCCAAACATGGCACGTTCGAGCGCGTATGGTGGGCGCAAGGGGGCACCGAATTCCGTGCCACTTCTGGCGTCGGGTGATGAAGCAGGGGCGGTGGTCGTGAGCACCTTGGATCGGCCTCCGGTGGCATGGATTTCAGCGCGCAAGGGGTCTTTCAAGTGGAGTTGGGTTCGTTATTTTTTTTACTGAACGCAAGAAGAAGGAGAGCGCAAGAAAGAGGGTGACGTGGCATCAGAATAGTGGTGGGAATTGTTTTGTTATTATCTATACAATTTAATTTTCCAATCTTTAAACACTGATAACTTCCACAAACAAAATCAGAATTCCATGAAACCAGTTGCGTTGGACTCGTGTCGAAGAATACTTCGCGATGACGGTGACCAGATCTGAAAACAAGGACTTTAAAAATTGAGGAAAATTCAGATCTGAATTGCAAAGTGAGAAATCTATGTTTTTATTTATTATTTAAAAATAATTATGAATTTATTATCATAAATCTACAGTTATTCCCTGTTTGCTATCATTCATGACTGTTATGTTTTGAAATAGTGTATGGAGCTGTGTTTCCCTGTTGGTTGTTTATGATGAATTGCAGGAATCATGTTTTGTTAAAGTAGACTGAAAACAACACCTGAGTTAGAAATGATTATTTTGTCATATCAAAAGGAATGGATATTTTTGCGTACATTAAAAGAATTAGATTAGACGACCATTTTGTTAATATTAAAAGGAAAAAGACAAAATTAACATTTTTTTTGTTAATTAGATTATAAAGAACAAAATTAACATTTTTTTTGTTAATTAGATTCTAAAGAACAGGATTAACATATTTTGTTACTTAGATTAGATTGGACAAAATTAACATTTTGGTTAATTAGATTATATAGAACAAAATAACATTTTTCATTAGAAATGTTAATATAGAATAAAATAACATTTTTCATTAGAAATGTTAATATAGAATAAAATAACATTTTTCATTAGAAATGTTAATATAGAATAAAATAACATTTTCCATTAGAAATGTTAATAGAGGATAAAAGGACATTTTTCATTATAAAGAATGAAGTAAAAATACTTTTGTCAGAAAAGTTAATTAGAAAAAAAATGTCATCTTTATTAGAAAAGTTACATTAAAAGAATTAGACAAAATTATCATTTTTGTCACTTTGAAAAAGAATGAATTAAAACCATACATTTTGGCACTCTGAAGAGAATGAAGTAATTCATCCATTTTTGTCACATTGAAAAAGAATGAAATAAACCATTCATTTTGACACATTGAAATGAGTTAGACCAAAAATGAACATTTTAGTGTATTAAAAAGAGTTTGACAAAAACATACATTTTTGTCACTTAATGAGGATTTTACAAAAATCACATTTTTGCCATTAAATAAGAATTATATAAGAATATCATTTTGTCAAAACATGTTAGTGAGATAAATATCACTTTTGTGTCAAAACATGACTTTTGAAATAAGAATAACATTTTTATATATTAAAAAGGATCAAATGAAAATGAATATTTTTTGTCATTAAAAAGAGTTCAACCAAAATAATTATTTTCATACATTAAGAAGAAGGAGTCAAAAATGTATATTTTTATACATTAAAAGAAATGAATATGAAATGTATATTTTTATACATTAAAAAGAAATGAATATGAAATGTACATTTCTATACATTAGAAAGAAATGAATATGAAATGTATATTTTTATACATTAGAAAGAAATGAATATGAAATGTACATTTTTATACATTAGAAATAAATGAATATGAAATGTATATTTTTATACATTAAAAAAAGAAATGAAAATGAAATGTAATTTTTATACATTAAAAAGTAATGAATTGGAAAATGTACGTTTTATTCATTAAAAAGAGTTAAAAAAAAGGGACATTCTTGTCATTTAAAAGAATGAATTAAAAATAGGCATCTCTGGTCATTTAAAAAGAGTGAACTAAAAACATACATTTTTATGAAATATCATCCTCATTCAAAAGAAAAGGGTTAAGGAAAAATTAGCATTTTTGTTACATTGAAAAGATTAAACAAAATCATCATATTTTGTTGCATTGAAAAGATTAAACAAAATTTTCGTATTTTGTACATTAAAAAGAATTATACAAAATGGGATATTTTGTATATTAAAAAGGAATTTTACTAAATTGGATATTTGGTACATTAAAAAGGAATTATACAAAAATGAATATTTTTGTACATTAAGAAAGTATGAACTAGAAATGCATATTTTGTCCCTTGAAAGAATTTGACAAAATTGTCATATTTTGTACATTGAAAGGAATTAGACAAAATTACAATATTTTTGTCACTTTGAAAGAATAAGAATAAAAAAAATATACATTTTTGCTAAAAAAAATGTAATTAGAATAAAGAATACATTTTTGTTAGAAGATGTAATTAGAATACATTTTTATTAGAAAATGTAATTAGAATCAAGAATACATTTTTATTAGAAAATGTAAGGAGAATAAAGTATACATTCTGGTTAAAATGTTTACATAGAATAAAACCCGCATTTTTGGTTAAAATTTTTACATGAAGTAAAAATACACATTTTTGTTACATTTAAAGGAATGAGTTCAAAAGGATCAATTTTCGTTACAAATAAAAGAATGAATTTGAAAGGATCACTTTTGTCACAGATAAAAAGAATGAATGAATTAGAAATGATTATTCTTGTCACGTTAAAAATAAAGATTCGAAATGTATATTTTTATACATTAAAGAAGAAAATATTCATTTTTATGTTAAAACATGTTAGCGAAGCAGAATATACATTTTTGTTAGAAAATGTAAATTAGAATAAAAATGACATTTTTGTTAGAAAATGTTTATTACAATGAAAAGTTATATTTTTATTTGCATTCCTTGTTGTAAATAAAACATGCATAAAATGTCGCATTGAAATTTTGATACATTTTTGTCATAAAATGTCATATGAAAATTTTGCTACAAAATTGTTAGTAATAGAATTTACATTTTATTGTAAGAAGAAGAAAAACCCTGTCATTCATATGTGTGAAATATATGTCTGCGATGTTGAAGTGTTAAACGTATTACCGATAATGTTAGAATATTCAAATTGAATATTACACTTCCATTTACAAGTTACCCGACTTGTTTATGTGATTGGGACGATTATTTTCACACATCGCCCAGGTGCACAAATAATTTATTATTTGGTTGATGGATGAAACCCCACACGGGTATTGGGATGATATTGGATACACACTAGTCCCAATATTTAGTTATCTATCAATCGATGGATTGACAGTCTGCGATGAGCGTTAGTTATTTACTTTAATGCTCACACAGTTATAAATTCCACTCTGGTCGTCATTTGGATGTTTAATAATTGTTTATCATGCTTGTTGATTTCATACAGTATATGGTTGTTGAGTGAGTCACATTCCAATAAAGAATATTCAAAAAAAAGAATATTTTAGAATATATATATATATATATATATCTTAGAAAAAGAATATATTTTAGAAAAATATATTTATTTGATAGGAACTGGTTATTAGCTAGAATAAATCATTAAATTTATATTTAATGAAGTTTTCCAATTTGCTAATATTTAATTGAAGTTAAATTAAATAAATTGGATTTTGGGTTTGTCATGAATAGTGTCCTAAATAACACTGTTCTTAAACCCCGTATGAAAGGAATAAATCTTTTAATTAAGATTATTAAAGTTTTCAACTATATTTAGTAATTGGGATAAGATGAAATGTGAGTTGAGTTTATTGTGAACCATGTTTTTAAGTGACATGTGTTCTTTAACTCAACTGACAGTTGAAATATGATTTGGAGTTTATAAATCTTTTATTAAGATTTAAATGGAAATTTTCCAAAAGTAAAGCTTTCCAATTTAATATATTAAACTGGAATTTAACGGAATTCAATTTAATAATAATCGAGATGAGAGTCTGTAAAAGAAGACTGATACTACATATGGAATTCAAGAGGCTTTGTCGTTATTCCATTTATATTATTGGTCGGATACAGAAACTCATAACGATTATATATTGATTTGATTTCTGTGAAGATTCCATATTTTATGGAAGACGATTTTGGGTTTACCGTGAACTATGTTTTAAATGACATTAGTTCTTTAACCCAGTTAAGAATAAGATTAATTTCTTAAATTTGAATAAACACTGAATAATGATTTTTGATATTTAAAACCAAATTGGGGTTGTAATAAATCTTTAAAAGAAGGATTTAAGAATAATTTAAAGAGTTTATCTTTGATAAAATAATGCGAATATTTTATTAGAAGAATATTCTGTAACAACCCGTATTTTCAATAACCTGTTATAACGTAAATCGAGGCAGAAATTAATTTATAAATCTGAATCAAGGGAAACGGTCTAAGCCATTGCGTTCGTCTCGGAAAAATACGCGAAATAGAGTCCGAGTTTTCGAAAATCGGAGTCCGTATGACCCGATTAAGGCCCAACGAAGTTTTCAGAAAAATTCAAAGTAAAAACAGATTTCAAATTCAAGTTTGAATTTGGAAATTAGGGCAGTTGGGCGCAGGCGGGAAATTTCCCGCCAGACCACCCATGTCGACAGCCCTGTCGACTGGGCAGTCGACATGGTTAGGCCCAAGTCGATAGCTCTATCGACTTGGGTGTCGACTTGGCTCAACCGGGCAGTTTTGCCTGGTGCACCATTTTGGGAGTTGTGTTGAGTTTGGGGGCCAGATTCGGTTTTGAGGGCTGAGATTGGAACTAGGGTTTAATCCTAAGGCTAAAACTAATCCTAATCTCTATAAATAAGCCCCTAACCTAACCCTAAATCATCATTATTCATTCAAGTAACTAAACTATGGCAAAATCATTCCTCTCATGGCCTCCACTCTCTTCATAAAATTCCTAAGTTATTTCTATGAGAGATTTTCCATGCATACAAGTGTTTTCAAGCTTGTATGAGTGTCAATAGCTTGCATTCAAGTCAAGTTTCCATATTTACATCATAAAGCAAGGGTTTTGATCATTTTTGCTCAAGGGTTTTTCTATTGGAGCTTGCATTTTGGGTTTATTTGATTGCATAAGGGCTTTGTCTCAATCTATATATATTTTTGTATCTTCATAAGCATTGTAAGCCCTTTTCTACTTTCATATTTAAACTCTAAAGTTAAATGAATGATGCAAGTTTGGTTGATCATTATGATATGCAAGTTTGCCATGATATGCAAGTTTACTATGTCATGTTATGCAAGTTTGATATGTTATGTTACGCAAGTTTGCCATGTTATGATATGCAAGTTTATCATGTTATGTTATGCAAGTTGGCCATGTTATGATATGCAAGTTTATCATGTTATGATATGCAAGTTTATCATGTTATGATATGCAAGTTGTCATGTTATGTATGCAAGTTTGGGTGGATCATTTTACTCATGTCATCATGTTATGCAAGCTTACCTTGAGTATATGAACATAAAGCTTCAAGCTTTATGCTAAAGGTTGAATTTTGGCAAAATGTAAGTTATCATATCTCTTATGATAACTTGCATGTGAGGCTAAATGCGAACTTATGGCCATTTCTACATGTCATTTATCACCATGTATCACCAATATGCTAAGTTTGGTTTTATGCATGCTTTTGAGGCCTAAAAATGTAATATGCAAGTATATGAACATATGTACATTTCATATGCCACCATGTTAAACTTGTGGCTTCAACACCTTTATGTCATGATTATGACAAGTTCCCTCTTTCTATCCTTTATGCGCTATTGCGATATGTAAGCGATGGGATTGCGTTTGGGGTTGGGTAAACTTAAACGACATAAAAACATAAGATTGGGAATTTACCAATTAAGTTAGGTCTACCCATTGGGAATTTACCTATTAAGTTAGGTCTACCCAAATTCTTGAAAACTTGTAATATGTTTTGGAAACATAATGGACATGACACTTAGAAAATATAAGGGTGACCAACTCGAGGTTGGGTTGAGTTTGTAGCGTAAACCTACCCGGAACCGACCGGCTTAACTAGTTGCTACAAACAATAGGACCCAATGTGAGAAGTTGGTCATGTTGTACCTTGAACCCGAGGTTAGACCAAGTTGTGGTATAAAGCTACCCGGAACCGACCGGCTTAACTAGTAACCGCAACGAAGTCTAATGTGAGAGGTTAAAGCACTTTAATTAATTAATGCCTCATGGTTAGGGTTTAAGTCATGGTCCACTTAATACTTAATCAATGTGGGCTTGGTAGATTAATCAGGGTTAAGTCGTGAACTCATCGTTACACTTAACCAAGTTAATCCATGATTAGTAAAAGAGTTAAACCGTACTTAACCCACTAGAAAATCCTAGCAATGGGGGTCCACTCCAGCAGTAATCCCAAGTTTGTATCATTAAGACCCTAGGGACTAGGGTGGGGGCACGATTACTGGACTTGAGGTAAGTGACCAAAAACGACGGCAGAGTGGTACGCCGATGTAGTTCCGGACGGACTATGGTCGTGCACGTAGTCCGTATTTGGAGAAGTCAAGCATGGGTACCAGTAGATCTAGACTGTGCACTTATGTTTATGGTGTCCATGGGTTGACACCCTAGGGCTTGATACACCCGACGGGAGACCCAGCACAGTCTGACTACAATTATGTTTGGGCCGTATTGACACCAACACGTGACGAGTTAGGCTTATAGGGAGCCGATCGACTAGACCGTTTGGTTGGACCTCGTATTAGGGTCACTTCATGTTATTGGACCTCGTATTAGGGTCACTTCATGTTATTGGACCTCGTATTAGGGTCACTTCATGTTATTGGACCTCGTATTAGGGTCACTTCATGTTATTGGACCTCGTATTAGGGTCACTTCATGTTATTGGACCTCGTATTAGGGTCACTTCATGTTATTGGACCTCGTATTAGGGCCACTTCATGTTATTGGACCTCGTATTAGGGTCACTTCATGTTATTGTGCCAAAGCTTGGGCCAAGGGATCAATACTTGTTTATTCAAGTCATGTTAGCTTGCTAGTACACCTGTGGTGCAAAAACCTTAAACCTGATTATGCGATGACACCTTTATCTACCTTGTTAGTTAATCATCATGCTAGTATGTTGTTATCCTTATGTTCATCCCTGCTTCTCATGCCAGTTAACTTTATCAGTTTACATTGATTGTAGTAGGGCTTACTCAGTCTTTTTGACTGACCTGTTTTTCTTTCGCCTCTTTTCTTCCGTTTCCCCCCCAGGTTCTCAGGGTGGGAACGTTGGAGCTTAGCTTGGATTTCTGATTGCTTGCCTGTGGGATTTTAGCTCATGTACGGTCTTGACATGAAGCTAGCTATGGTTATCACTTATTTTGGGGATAGTACTTATGTATTTCAGTTTTTCAGTGATGTTGTTTTTATCTAGACTTGTGTATTTGGAAAGTTGACATTATGTTGTACCAGACTTGTTTTGAAAGGTTTTTGAAATCTTCCGCTGTTTTATTTATCTTATTTACTCTGTTTACATATATACATATGTTCTTGTTCTGCCTTGATATATCATTATGCATGTTTACCCGGTACAAACGCCCCTCCAAAGTCAGAGTGCTTGCAAGAGCCACCCTGGCGGAGGTGGGGTGTTACATTTGGTATCAGAGCATATGGTTTACGAGAAGGAACAAAAAGGTTTTTAGAAAACTTTTGGAAAACTATTTTCAAAACCAAGTATAAAGTATTTTCCAAAGAAAAGTCTAGTTTATTTTAAAGGCTATTCCCCAAAAAGCCATTAGCAAAAATTCCTTCGTTTTTCTCCATTCTGAATCTATCTTTTTTCGTTTTCGGTATGGCTGATAACTTTGCTATACTAGAGGGAGTACACGTACATGTTTGGTATAGGAGACTTTTGGAGGCTAGGGCGACCGAAGCCGGCCCCGCCGATGTTCCTCCTCCTCCTCCTCTGGTAGTTAATGTTCCTCCTCCTCCTGTCGCCGAGGTTCCTCTTCCTCCTCCCCCTCAGCATCCACAAGAGGATTTCGCGGAGATTTGCAAAGACTTTAAGGCGATGGGTTGCAAGAATTTCATTGGAACCGAGACTTATGTAGAGGCAAGGAATTGGTTGAAAGAAACCGAAGATCTTTTTGCCTTCTTTGATATAGATGACCGTAGGAAGGTTTTATTGGCAGTGTGGTTGCTAAAGGAAGAAGCTGCACGTTGGTGGGTGGTCACCACCGCTACTAGACCAATTGAGACTTGGGATGAATTCAAAAGAAGGTTTGGACTGAGGTTTTTATCGTCAGCAGAGGAGAACCTTCAGATGGAGAGGTTCCTATCACTGAAGCAAGGGGACATGACTATTAGGGAATACATAGATAAGTTTAATCAACTGGCTCGGGTCGGTTTAGACTTGGTTAACACAGCTCAGAAGAAGGCCCTATACTTTGCTCTAGGACTAAACGAGCCATTGCGCGGTTTGGCCATATCTCATATACCCATCGGAGCAACCTTCGAGAGTTTGGTAAATATGGCCCTGCTTCAAGAGGAAGATAAGAAGGAAAAAAGGTGCTTTACTTGTGGAAGCTCGACTCATCTAAACAAGGATTGCAGAAAAAGGAAGGGCACTTGCTTTAACTGTGGAGAAATGGGACACTTCACTAGGGATTGCCCGAAGAAGCAAGGGCAAGGCCAGGGTCAGACTCAGCGTGCTGGACCTTCGGGAGGGCAAGTTCATGCTCTCAATGCCGCTCCAGTTCCCGATCGAGGTAGTATTTCTGTTGAAAGTCTTGTTTACATTTCTGATTTTCCTGTTCGTACTTTGTTTGATTCTGGCGCATCGCATAGTTTATTTCATCTGGTTTAGTTGAAAGTTTGCACCTAAGTACTAGTCTAGTTAATGATCCCGTGTGTGTTTCAAATCCAATTGGGGGTTCCGCCCATTTGTCTATTATCTACGTGGATTTGAAAATCTCTATCTTGAGTATAGAATTCTCGCGTGATGCTTATATTCTCGGTTTCATGGGGTATGGGTTGATTTTGGGCATGGATTGGTTGTCCAGTTTTGGAGCCATTCTTGATTTTTGAGCATAGGGTTGAGAGGCTCATGACTCGCCTCGGTAATACCCTAAAAATTTCTAGTAACCCTATGAGTCCCGTCATGTTGTGTTATCTTGAATCCCTCAACTCGTCCATCGATAGTTTGCAATCGGTGAGGGTGGTCCGAGAATATCCTGATATCTTGGGTGAAGTGAAGGGGGTTACCCCTAAACGAGAGATAGATTTCCGCATTTATCTGGTTGATAATGCCAAGATAGTTTCGTGGCCGGTTAGGCACATGGCCCCGCAAGATGAGAGTTAAGAAAGCAAGTCAAGGAGTTGCTTGAGAAGAACTTCATTAGACGAAGTATATTTGAATGGGGAGCGCCTGTAGTATTTACTACCAAGGCAGATGGTTCTCTTCGACTTTGTGTTGATTATCGTGAGTTAAACAAAGAGAATAGACAACCATTGCCAAGGATCGATGATTTGTTTGATCAGCTTGTAGGAACATCTGTTTTCTCTTGATCTTGCTACTGGATCCCTTCAGCTCAGAGTAGCTGAGGATAGTATAGACAAAACTGCGTTCAGAACTCCAGATGGATTCTTAGAATGGCTGGTCATGCCATTCAGTTTAACTAATGCACCCGCCTACTTCGTGGACTTGATGAGTAGGGTGTCTAGGGAGTTCCTGAACGAGTTTGTGGTAGTCTTTGTAGACGATATCCTGACTTTCTTAAAGAACGAGGAAGAACATGTTAGACATCTCAAGGAGGTGATGGATACACTTAGAGCACATCAGTTGAAAGCCAAGTCCTCCAAATGTCATTTTGGAGAAAAAGGAGTTAGATTTCTTGGGCACATAGTTTCTAAGCAAGGCTT
The DNA here is from genome assembly GCA_030737875.1 of Allium sativum. Classification (NCBI taxonomy): domain Eukaryota; kingdom Viridiplantae; phylum Streptophyta; class Magnoliopsida; order Asparagales; family Amaryllidaceae; genus Allium; species Allium sativum. The sequence goes on from CM060924.1 coordinate 1,015,302,473, forward strand.
AGTGGTGGATCCTATTAAAGTGGTCGCGGTTCAAAACCGAAAAGCTCCGACGAGGACAATTAAAGTAAGAAGTTCTCTCAGTTTAATTAGTTAGTTAGCGTCCCTTGAGCTTAGACCTACCCTTCTGGATCAAGTAGGGACTTCGCAGAAAGAAGACCCGCAGTTAGTCGAGATCATGGACAAGTTGATTCGAGGCGAGATGGTAAGTCACCTCGCTATAGATGACAAGGGATGGCTAAGACGCGATGAGAGAAAGAAGGTTCTTGAAGATGCACATCACTCGAGGAGGTGGCCGAGTGTGTCCCAAGGTGATGTTGTGCCAACAGGTTAAGGCCGAGTCATAAAAAGCCCGGTGGGCTATTGCATCCTCTAGACGTTCCACTATGGAAGTGGAAGAGTATTCCCATGGATTTTATCGATGGATTACCAAGGTCAAGGAAAGAGAATACGAGCATGTGGGTCATAGTAGGTAGACTCACGAAGAGTGCTCATTTCACTCTGGTAGAGAGCGAAAGGACTGCATTATAGCTAGCAACGGATTACTTTCAAGAAATAAGGAGGTTGCACGGGGTTCCCTCAAGTATGGTTAGTAACCGTGACTCAATCTTCACTAGCCAGTTTTGGGATAGTCTACGGGAAGTCATGGGCAAGCAACTGAATCTAAGTACGGCCTATCATTCGCAGGCGGATGGTTCATTTCGTTCAAGCTTGAGTTATAGAAAATCACGTTGGTAAGAGCAATTGGCAACGTGGATTGGTATTTCGAAGAAAAGTTCTGCTGTGTGGAATACTTTATATTAAGTAAACGAGATCCAGGATTCACTAGTGAATTTTGGAGAGCTTGCATGAAACCATGAGGTCATAGTTATGTTTAAGCCAAGAATGATAGAAGAGTAAGTGAAAAAGGAAGACGAGAGGCGACAATGAAATGGGTTCCAACTCATATTTGGAAATAAGAGTTAAGAAGCCAAGAAATCATGAGGTAAAAGACGGTCAAAGCACAGTGGAGTTAAGCTCAAGGAAACGTGACTTAGAAGACTGAAGGCTAGATACGCGCATCATATCTCTTTCTAAGAGTATATCCTTGATCCTTGTTTTCCGGTGGAACTTACTTGCATGTTATCTTTTACATATATCCTCTCGGTCCCGTTCTCGATCCCATTTCTGCTGTAAACTCCATAAGGCGGTGTGACTCATCGGTTAGTAATGCATGTCAGGGTTTGAAGGGGTCTGTTAGGTTGACTAAACCTTTTGGGCTTTTATAGAATATGGGTTGGGTTAGGAAGGGATTTCTTGTAATCCGAAAGGGGTATATCCTGCTTATCCTCCCGATCTCTTTTTAGCATATCTTTTGCTATCCATGTTTGTCTTGATTATCTAGTTTATCATGTTAATCTTGTCATGAGAACCTTAGGTAGAAACCCTTTGGATGAAACATGTGTTTGAAACATGTTATGCTGATGTTTGCAAGTGGTTGCAAGTGTTTGCAAGTGGTTACTCGTGGATGCATTATACACATTAGGCACTAGATCGGCTCACACACTCCTCATATTGCATATGCATGAGTGTTTATGCTTATTCATGGATGAAAATTTTTGTGTTATCACATGGATGTTGCATATGGATGTATGTTATGTGCACACATATAGATGTTATACATTATGTTAGGAATTGCATACATATGGATTCATTTCACTAACATAATTTGCATTGATGATATTTGCATTAGATAAGTACATATACACACACCTTTGCATATGTTCATACAACATTTAGAATCTTGTAAGGACAATGATTGCTCGTGGATGATGTTGTGAGTAGATGGATGTTGGATGGTAGGATACGTTCTTCCTAACTTGAAGATTTCGGGGACGAAATCCTTTAAGGAGGGGAGAATGTAACAACCCGTATTTTCAATAACCTGTTATAACGTAAATCGAGGCAGAATTTAATTTATAAATCTGAATCAAGGGAAACAGGCTATGCCATTGCGTTCGTCTCGGAAAAATACGCGAAATAGAGTCCGAGTTTTCGAAAATCGGAGTCCGTATGACCCGATTAAGGCCCAACGAAGTTTTCAGAAAAATTCAAAGTAAAAACAGATTTCAAATTCAAGTTTGAATTTGGAAATTAGGGCAGTTGGGCGCAGGCGGGAAATTTCCCGCCAGACCACCCATGTCGACAGCCCTGTCGACTGGGCAGTCGACATGGTTAGGCCCAAGTCGACAGCCCTGTCGACTTGGCTCAGCTGGGCAGTTTTGCCTGGTGCACCGTTTTGGGAGTTGTGTTGAGTTTGGGGGCCAGATTCGGTTTTGAGGGCTGAGATTGGAACTAGGGTTTAATCCTAAGGCTAAAACTAATCCTAATCTCTATAAATAAGCCCCTAACCTAACCCTAAATCATCATTATTCATTCAAGTAACTAAACTATGGCAAAATCATTCCTCTCATGGCCTCCACTCTCTTCATAAAATTCCTAAGTTATTTCTATGAGAGATTTTCCATGCATACAAGTGTTTTCAAGCTTGTATGAGTGTCATTAGCTTGCATTCAAGTCAAGTTTCCATATTTACATCATAAAGCAAGGGTTTTGATCATTTTTGCTCAAGGGTTTTTCTATTGGAGCTTGCATTTTGGGTTTATTTGATTGCATAAGGGCTTTGTCTCAATCTATATGTATTTTTGTGTCTTCATAAGCATTGTAAGCCCTTTTCTACTTTCATATTTAAACTCTAAAGTTAAATGAATGATGCAAGTTTGGTTGATCATTATGATATGCAAGTTTGCCATGATATGCAAGTTTACTATGTCATGTTATGCAAGTTTGATATGTTATGTTATGCAAGTTTGCCATGTTATGATATGCAAGTTTATCATGTTATGTTATGCAAGTTGGCCATGTTATGATATGCAAGTTTATCATGTTATGATATGCAAGTTTATCATGTTATGATATGCAAGTTGTCATGTTATGTATGCAAGTTTGGGTGGATCATTTTACTCATGTCATCATGTTATGCAAGCTTACCTTGAGTATATGAACATAAAGCTTCAAGCTTTATGCTAAAGGTTGCATTTTGGCAACATGTAAGTTATCATATCTCTTATGATAACTTGCATGTGAGGCTAAATGCGAACTTATGGCCATTTCTACATGTCATTTATCACCATGTATCACCAATATGCTAAGTTTGGTTTTATGCATGCTTTTGAGGCCTAAAAATGTAATATGCAAGTATATGAACATATGTACATTTCATATGCCACCATGTTAAACTTGTGGCTTCAACACCTTTATGTCATGATTATGCCAAGTTCCCTCTTTCTATCCTTTATGCGCTATTGCGATATGTAAGCGATGGGATTGCGTTTGGGGTTGGGTAAACTTAAAAGACAAAAAAACATAAGATTGGGAATTTACCTATTAAGTTAGGTCTACCCATTGGGAATTTACCTATTAAGTTAGGTCTACCCAAATTCTTGAAAACTTGTAATATGTTTTGGAAACATAATGGACATGACACTTAGAAAATATAAGGGTGACCAACTCGAGGTTGGGTTGAGTTTGTAGCGTAAACCTACCCGGAACCGACCGGCTTAACTAGTTGCTACAAACAATAGGACCCAATGTGAGAAGTTGGTCATGTTGTACCTTGAACCCGAGGTTAGACCAAGTTGTGGTATAAAGCTACCCGGAACCGACCGGCTTAACTAGTAACCACAACGAAGTCTAATGTGAGAGGTTAAGTCACTTTAATTAATTAATGCCTCATGGTTAGGGTTTAAGCCATGGTCCACTTAATACTTAATCAATGTGGGCTTGGTAGATTAATCAGGGTTAAGTCGTGAACTCATCGTTACACTTAACCAAGTTAATCCATGATTAGTAAAAGGGTTAAACCGTACTTAACCCACTAGAAAATCCTAGCAATGGGGGTCCACTCCAGCAGTAATCCCAAGTTTGTATCATTAAGACCCTAGGGACTAGGCTAGGGTGGGGGCACGATTACTGGACTTGAGGTAAGTGACCAAAAACGACGGTAGAGTGGTACGCCGATGTAGTTCCGGACGGACTATGGTCGTGCACGTAGTCTGTATTTGGAGAAGTCAAGCATGGGTACCAGTAGATCTAGACTGTGCACTTATGTTTATGGTGTCCAGGGGTTGACACCCTAGGGCTTGATACACCCGACGGGAGACCCAGCACAGTCTGACTACAATTATGTTTGGGCCGTATTGACACCAACACGTGACGAGTTAGGCTTATAGGGAGCCGATCGACTAGACCGTTTGGTTGGACCTCGTATTAGGGTCACTTCATGTTATTGGACCTCGTATTAGGGTCACTTCATGTTATTGGACCTCGTATTAGGGTCACGTCATGTTATTGGACCTCGTATTAGGGTCACTTCATGTTATTGGACCTCGTATTAGGGTCACTTCATGTTATTGGACCTCGTATTAGGGTCACTTCATGTTATTAGACCTCGTATTAGGGTCACTTCGTGTTATTGGACCTCGTATTAGGGTCACTTCATGTTATTGGGCCAAAGCTTGGGCCAAGGGATCAATACTTGTTTATTCAAGTCATGATAGCTTGCTAGTACACCTGTGGTGCAAAAACCTTAAACCTGATTATGCGATGACACCTTTATCTACCTTGTTAGTTAATCATCATGCTAGTATGTTGTTATCCTTATGTTCATCCCTGCTTCTCATGCCAGTTAACTTTATCAGTTTACATTGATTGTAGTAGGGCTTACTCAGTCTTTTTGACTGACCTGTTTTTCTTTCGCCTCTTTTCTTCCGTTTCCCCCCCAGGTTCTCAGGGTGGGAACGTTGGAGCTTAGCTTGGATTTCTGATTGCTTGCCTGTGGGATTTTAGCTCATGTACGGTCTTGACATGAAGCTAGCTATGGTTATCACTTATTTTGGGGATAGTACTTATGTATTTCAGTTTTTCAGTGATGTTGTTTTTATCTAGACTTGTGTATTTGGAAAGTTGACATTATGTTATACCAGACTTGTTTTGAAAGGTTTTTGAAATCTTCCGCTGTTTTATTTATCTTATTTACTCTGTTTACATATATACATATGTTCTTGTTCTGCCTTGATATATCATTATGCATGTTTACCCGGTACAAACGCCCCTCCAAAGTCAGAGTGCTTGCAAGAGCCACCCTGGCGGAGGTGGGGTGTTACATATTCTGAATTGGAATGAGGTGTTGGATGTGTTTTTATAGTACTCGATTTTTAATTATAAATACATGAGTTATTTGGAAAGACCGGGTTTAACCCATTCCGAATAATTACTACGACGATGAAGAGTCGAAGATGAAGACGGTGGTTGAAGACCGACGATATTCACATCGAATGGATGTGTTGCTACTGAGACCCTTGATGGGAGTAGCTACCTTGAAGGGGCTTCGGTAGTGGCCGTCCGGACTATTGTTGATTGTTCGAATTTGGTTTTCACTCAGACCCAGAGCATAAGCTAGTAAATGGATGCGTGTCTGACATTGGATTTCGTTCCATGTGAATTACATCGATTTCTGTTAATGTATGTCTATTTGGTGGTGGAGGATTTATTCTCTACTTAACACCCTGATATATATTAATAGTCATTAATCGCATGGCGTGAATTGTCAATGTGGCACGCCAAGATGCAATTGATCAAGGCTTTTGTTGAAAAGCAGGGCCTTGTGGGATGATCAAAGCATAGTCTATTACGGCATAGCTTTGTGTATAGCATGACTTCGCGAGCCTCACACCCCGGTATGAGTCAAAAACAGGATATGGACTGTAGGGAGTGCACACGTTTCTTTCTAGCTATTGGTAGTGCCAGTGCTTAAACTGGCTGGCATTTTACTTATGTTGATGATGGATTTAGAGGCGCCTCGGGTTTTCATAGGCCGTTTGTAACACCCCACCTCCGCCAGGGCCACACTCACGAGTGCTGGCACTAGCTTTGGAGGGGTGTTGTCAAGGTAAACATGCACAGAGATATCACAAGACAGAACATAGATAAATAAATAAGTAAAGCAGCGGTAGAAATTTAAAAACCATCGTTTCAAAACCAAATAGTCAACTTACATCAAAGTACTTAGTCATTATTTTCCCAACTACCACAAGTCTAGAAAACATAAACTGAAAATAACATAAAGTAAACTATCCCCAAGATAGATGTGGTGAAGCCATAGCAAGCTCAAGTCCAAACCGTACATGAGCTGTCAAGAAAGCAAGCCAAATGTCCAAGCTAAACACTAGTGTTCCCTCCCTGAGAACCTTGGGGGGGGGGGAACGGAAGAAAAGAGGCGAAAGAAAAAGGGTCAGTCATAAAGACTTGTAAGTCCTACCAACTATTAGTATAAAAACTAATAAAGTTAACTAAACATGAGAAACTGAGATGAAACATAAAGATGGTAACTAAATGGCATGATAAATAGATAACAAGGTAGATCAAGTGTGGCATCGCATATACAAGGTTTAGTTTTGCACCAATAGTACTAATATTCCAAACCATGTCAAGTATAAACACGAAATGATCCCTTGGCCCAATATCATGAAGTGACCCAAGTCAGGGTCCAACTACACGGTCTAGTCGATCGGCTCCCTATAAGCCTAACTCGTCGAGTGTCGGTGTCATATGGCCCAATCACGGAATGTAGTCAAACTGTGCTAGGTCCACCCTAGGGTGTATCAAGTCCTAGGGTGCCAACCACTGACACGAATCAAGCACGCACAGTCTGAACCTACTGGTGCTCGTGCCTGCTTTTTCAACTCCGGACTATGTGCACGACCATAGTCCGCCTGAACCTACACCGGCGCACCTACTCAGCCGTCGTTCTGGTCGCTTACAATCAGCCAAGTAATCGTGCCCCACCCTAGCCTAGTCCCTACGGTATCGTGATACATCCAAGAGGGTTACTGCTGAAAAGGACCACGTGACTAGGGTTTCTAACGGGTTAAGTGTGGTTAACCCTATCCAGTCATGTATCAAGTTGGTTAAGTGTATCCAAGTGGTTCATGACTTAACCCTAACATGTGGCATTAATTAATTTAATGCACCCAACCTCTCACATTAGACTTTGTTGTGGTTACTGGATATGCCGGGCTGGTCCGGGCAGCTTTACACCACAACCTAGTCTAACCTCGGGTTTCAAGCACGATGTGACCAACTTCTCACATTGGGTCCTATTGTTTGTAGCCACTGGATTTTCCGAGCGGTTCCGGGCAGATTTACGCTACAAACTCAACCCAACCTCGAGTTGGCCACTTTATGATTTTCTACATGTCATGACCATATTCAAGTTTTCAAGCATAATAAAGTTTCATGTCACATTTCAAGTCATGTTTTTCATGTTATTTCAAGTTTTCCTAACTACCCATAACGTATCCCCATCGCACGTAATTCGCATCAACACAAGTGAATCAAGGAACATAAAAATATGACCAAGAGGGGCATAAGGTTGGTAAAGTTGGTCATAAGTTAAACATGATGATATTCGAGGCAAAGGTGTTCATCACAACTAGCATATAGGATTATTGGCCTCAAAACATGTATGACATCAAACTTAGCAAATAAACTTGTGGGTAGCATGTAGTTCAACATCATATGCAAAGGTGAAACATGATAATAGTTGACATAGGGAGGTAAACTTGTGGGTAGCAAGTAGTTCAACATCATATGCAAGTTAACATCAAGGTTATGAGGGGTTCTATGTTGCATTATGCATAATCCCCAAATAAAGCTCATAGCTTTCTACCCAAAAATCAAGGTAAATGATACTAGGTTCATGATAGTGCCACAATCATAGATCAAAAGAGTCATAAATGGATCTATGCATACAAATATAGCCCTAAGACAAGTATTATACCAAAAGTCCCATTTCAACTTGCTACATGATCATATTAACTTCATAGTTTAAATCTAAGAGTAGAGTAGGGCTTACAAAGCGTGGCTATGAGAACTAGAACACAATAGAACAAGATAGAGACGTTGTAGAAGCTATAGGAATGATGTAGAAACACAAATAGCCTTGAGAATAAGTAGCTCCTTTGATTTGATGAAGAAAATGGATCCTTTTTGCCTTAGAAGCTCTCAAGATGAGGATGGAGGCCATGATTAGGGAGCATTTTGGCAGAATTTAGTTGTTAGGTTTATTTGTGATGGTTTAGGCTAGGTATTAGGGTGTTTTTATAGGTGTAGAGACTAGTTTAGGCCATAGGATTAACCCTAATTTAGATCTGAACTATCAAATCCCGTCACAGGCTAGCTGAGCAGACCCAAAGGAGCAAACAAGTGCATCAGGAAAACATGGCCGACTAGGGAGGTCGACCCCCGAGGTCGACACCCCAGTCGACCTGGGGGGGGGGGTAGGTCGACTCCCCAGTCGACCCCCCAGTCGACCTGGGGTAGGGAGGGAAACTTTCCCGCCCAATCTGCCTGGATCTGATTTTGAATTTCAGGCTGAATTTTGAATTTTCTGAAATCTTCAATGGACCATAACTTGGTCATACAGACTTCGATTTACGAAATTTCGGACTCGTTTTCAAGTAGAATTTCGAGACGAACGCAATGGCGTAACCCGTTCCCATTGATTCTTAACTTATAATTTAATTCTGCCCTGATTTCTTGTTTTAACATGTTATAAAAATTCGGGTTGTTACATTCTCCCCTCCTTAAAGGATTTCATCCTCGAAGTCTCCAAGTTAGGAAGAACGTATCCTACCATCCATCTTCCATCTACTCAAACATCATCCACGAGAGATCATTGTCCTTAAAAGATTTCTAATGTTGTATTGACATATGCAAAAGTGTGTGTATATGCACCTATCTAATGCGAAAATCAGGCGGTTACTAACTTAGTAAACCTCCTTAATGCAAAATATGTTAGTGAAATGAGTCCAAATGTATGCAAATTCCTAACATAATTTATAATCTCTACATGAGTGCACATCTCATTCATCCATATGCAACATCCACGTGATAGCATAACAAGTTTCATCCATGAATAAGCATAAACACTCTTGCATATGCAATATGAAAGTGTGTGAGCCGATCTTAGTGCCTAACGTGTATCATGCATCCACGAGTAACCACTTGCAACCATTTGCAACCATCAAGCATAACATGTTTCAAGTACATGTTTCATCCAAAGGGTTTCTACCTAAGGTTCTCATGACAAGATTAACGAGATAACAAGATAGACATGGATAGAAAAAGAAAGATGTGCTAACTAGGAAAGGAGATTGAGAATGTACCCTCAAAAAGGAATGGATAAAGCCCACGCATCTTCTCCTCGGTTTCCCAAGTTGCATCTTCATCGGCTTCACTCCACTGAACCTTTACTAACTTGACTTCTCGATTCCTCAGCTTCTTGATCTCCGTTCCCAAGATACGAATCGGAGCTCGCCTCAGGGTTGCCTCTTTCTCTACCTCCACGTCTTCAAGAATGCTAGGCTCAACTACTTTGGCTGATTTATGTAGGCATTTTCGGAGATGCGAGACATGAAAAACATTGTGCACTGCAGCCAGCTTCTCGGGCAATTCCACCCTATAAGCCATTTGCCCAATCTTCTCGATGATAGGGAAGGGTCCAACGAGCCTTGGTGCTAGCTTTCCAACTTCTCCAAAACGAACCACATTTCGCAAAGGAGAGACCTTCACAAAGACCATATCACCAACTTCAAACTCTAAGTCTGTCCTTCGCTTGTCTGCATAGGATTTCTGTCTGTCTTGGGCCGGTTTCATCCTCTTTCGAATCAACTCAACCTTCTCGGATGTGTCCCTTATCATGTCGGGCCCAAGTATAAGCTTATCCATCGTCTCCCACCAACATGTTGGTGACTTGCACGGCCTCCCATACAAAGCTTCGAATGGTGCCATCCCTATGCTTGATTGGTAGCTGTTATTATAAGCAAACTCTACGAGAGGAAGGTGGTCTTCCCAAGTGCCACCAAAGTCAAGAATGCATAGCCTCAACAGATCTTCTAGTACCCTATTCACCCTTTCGGTCTGGCCATCCGTCTGCGGGTGATAGGCTGTACTTAGATTCAATCGCGTACCCATTGCTTCTTGCAAACTATTCCAGAATTGGCTAGTGAAGATTGGGTCACGATCGCTAACTATGCTAGAAGGAACTCCATGCAATCGCACTATCTCTCGAAGATAAACAGATGCTAGCCATGATGCGGTCCTCTTGCTCTTCACTGGAATAAAATGAGCGCTCTTCGTGAGTCTATCCACTATGACCCATATGCTAGTATTCCCCTTCCTTGATCTCGGCAATCCATCCACAAAATCGATAGAGATACTTTCCCATTTCCATTGCGGGACATCCAATGGATGCAGTAGCCCACCGGGCTTCTTTGACTCGGCCTTTACTTGTTGGCAAACAATGCATCTAGAAACAAACTCTGCAACATCCTTTTTCATCCCATCCCAAAAGAAAATGCGCTTCATATCCCGGTACATCTTATCCCCTCCGGGATGTATGGTCATCCTCGAGTGATGCGCCTCCTCAAGAACTTTATTTACTAAGTCTCCCACTTGTGGGACACATAGTCTTCCATCACGCCTTAGCCATCCCTTGTCATCAATAGTATATCTAGCGAGGTGACATGACGTCTCACCCCGAATCAACTTGTCCATGTTCTCGACTATCTGCGGGTCTTCCCTCTGTGAAGTCCCAACTTGATCAAGGAGTGTAGGTCTAAGCTCAAGGGATGCTAACGAACCAGTCATCGACTCAAAAGCAGGTGTAAAATCGAAGGCTGCCAAGAACTCTAGGCTCCTCATCTCAACAAATAAGGGACTCAAGGTCAACCTTTTTCTACTTAGCGCATCCGCCACAACATTACCCTTGCCAGGGGTATAAGCTATATCGAAGTCATATGATGCCAAGAATTCCATCCACCTCTGCTGCCTTAGATTCAAATCTTTTTGCGAGAAGAGGTACTTGAGCGACTTGTGATCAATATATAACTCAAACCTTTCACCTAGAAGATAATGGCGCCAAGATTTGAGTGCAAAGACGATCGCCGCCAACTCCAAATCATGAGTGGGATAGTTATTCTCATGAACCTTGAGTTGCCTACTCCCAAAGCATATCACTCTCCCTTCTTGCATCAGGACAGCGCCTAATCCCGTGCCACATGCATTGGTGTACACGGTAAACAACCTCCCTCCATCGGGTAATGCTAGAACTGGAGTTGTGGTGAGGGCTTTCTTGAGCCTTTGAAAAGCAAGCTCACACTCTAAGTCCCATGCAAAGACTAAGTTCTTCTTCGTTAACTTAGTGAGAGGGGCTGAAATCTTAGCGAAGTCCTTAATGAACTTCCTATAAAACCCTGCCAGACCGAGAAAGCTTCTCACTTCAGTTGCATTCTTCGGAACTTTCCAGTCTTGTACCGCCACTACTTTAGCGTGATCCACAGCTGTGCCCTGCTTAGAAACTATATGCCCAAGGAACCGAACTTCCCTTCTCCAGAAATTGCATTTGGAGAACTTGGCTTTTAACTGATGAGCTCTTAGCGTATCCATAACCTGCTTGAGATGTACAGCATGCTCTTCCTCGTCCTTAGAGAAGATCAGAATATCATCCACGAAGACAACCACAAACTTGTTAAGGAACTCCCTAAACACCCTACTCATCAAATCAACGAAGTATGCGGGTGCATTAGTCAAACCGAACGGCATGACAAGCCATTCGAAAAATCCATCTGGAGTCCTAAACGCAGTCTTGTCAATACTATCCTCAGCCACTCTAAGCTGATGGAATCCGGTGGCTAGATCGAGCTGAGAGAAAACAGAAGCACCTACAAGCTGGTCAAAGAGATCATCGATCCTCGGTAATGGGTGCCTATTCTTCTTTGTCAGCTTGTTTAACTCACGATAATCAACACATAGACGAAGCGGACCATTCGCCTTAGTAGCAAATACCACGGGAGCACCCCATTCAGAAATGCTTCGCCTAATGAATTTTTTCTCAAGCAACTCCTTGATTTGCTTGCTAAGCTCTCTTCTTTCTCGCGGGGCCATGTGCCTAACAGGCAATGAAACTGGCTTGGCATTGTCAACAAGATAAATACGGAAGTCTATATCGCATTTAGGGGGTAACCCCTTTACCTCATCAAAAACATCAGGATATTCTCGGACCACCCTCACAGATTGAAGATTGTCAATAGACGAGTCGAGGGATTCAAGATAACATAACATGACGGGATCCAGAGGGTTGCAAGAAATCTCTAGGGTATTGCTAAGGTGAGTCATAAGCCTCACTACCCTATGCTCACAATCGAGAATGGCTCCATAGTTGGACAACCAATCCATGCCCAAAATCAACCCGTATCCCATGAACCCGAGAACATAAGCATTACATGTGAATTCTACGGTCAAGATAGAAATCCTCAAATCCATACAAATCATAGATAGATGGGCGGAACCCCCAATTGGATTTGAAACACTAACGGGATCCTCAACTAGACTAGTACTTAGGTGCAAACTTTCAACAATGTCAGAAGAGATAAAGGTATGCGATGCGCCAGAATCAAATAAAGTTCGAACAGGAAAACCAGAAATGTAAAAAAGGCTTTCTACAGAAATACTACCTCAGTCCGGAGCTGGAGTAGTGTTGAGAGCATGCATCTGCCCTCCAGAAGGTCCTGCCCGCTGAGTCTGTCCTTTCCTCTGTCCTTGCTTCTTTGGGCAATCCTTACTGAAGTGTCCAGACTCTCCGCAATGAAAGCATTCTCCCAACTTCCTCTTCTTCTTCCTACAATCTTTGGGTATGTGTCCAGTGATCCCACAGAAGTTGCACTTCCTTGTCTCCCTTGCCTTGTTGCTGTTGGCCTTGTTACCCTTGTTGTTCTTGTTGTTCTTATTGTTCTGGTTGCTCTGGTTGTTCTGGTTGCCTCCCCACTTGGAGTCCGCCTTCTTGGTTTGAGTCTCATTAAGCTTAACTACTTTCTTGCCACTCTTATCATCTCCTTGAAGCAAGGCCATATCTACCAAGCTCTCAAAAGTGGCCCCCATGGGTATATGAGACGTGGCCAATCCTTGCAATGGCTCATTCAATCCTCGAGCAAAGCGTAGAGCCTTCTTCTGAGGTGTGTTAACCATGTCTAAACCGAATCGGGCAAGCTGGTTAAACTTATTCACATACTCCCTCACGGTCATGTCCCCTTGCTTCAAAGATATAAACTTCTCCATTTGCAGATTCTCCTCAGCAGATGATAGAAACTTAAGCCCAAACCTCATCCTAAAGTCGGCCCAAGTCTCTATAGGCCTAGTAGCATTGGTGACTTCCCACCAATAAGCAGCTTCCTCTTTCAATAGCCACACTGCCAACAGAACTTTCCTCCGGTCTTCTACTTCAAAGATAGCAAAAAGGTCTTCAGTTTCCTTTAACCAGTTTATTGCCTCAACATAAGTCTCTGCCCAACAAATTTTTTGCCACCCATTGCCTTAAAGTCTTTGCAAATCTTCGCGAAATCCGCATGTGGACGCCGAGGAGGAGGAGGAGAAGGAACCTCAGGTACGGGAGGAGGAGTGGGAGTGTTTGCTGGGCCGGCATCGTTGGCCCTAGCTTCCAAGTACCTTCGGAACCATCCGGGTATGGTTACTCCCTCAGGAAGGTTAAGATCGACCATGCTGAAAAAGGAAAAGATAGATTTAGAACGAAGAAACGAAGGATAGTGCTAATGGCTTTTGGGGAATAGCCTTGTAAAATAAACTAGACTTTCCTTGGAAAAATATTTAATTGGTTTTGAAAATAGTTTTTCAAAAAGGGTTTTTAAAACTTTTGTCTGGTCTAGTAAAACCTCGCTCTGATACCAAATGTAACACCCCACCTCCGCCAAGGCCACACTCACGAGTGATGGCACTAGCTTTGGAGGGGTGTTGTCTAGGTAAACATGCACAGAGATATCAAAAGACAGAACATAGATAAATAAATAAGTAAAGCAGCGGTAGAAATTTAAAAACCATCATTTCAAAACCAAATAGTCAACTTACATCAAAGTACTTAGTCATTATTTTTCCAACTGCCACAAGTCTAGAAAACATAAACTGAAAATAACATAAAGTAAACTATCCCCAAGATAGATGTGGTGAAGCCATAGCAAGCTCAAGTCCAAACCGTACATGAGCTGTCAAGAAAGCAAGCCAAATGTCCAAGCTAAGCACTAGTGTTCCCTCCCTGAGAACCTGGTGGGGGGGAACGGAAGAAAAGAGGCGAAAGAAAAAGGGTCAGTCATAAAGACTGGTAAGTCCTACCTACTATTAGTATAAAAACTAATAAAGTTAACAAAACATGAGAAACTGAGATGAAACATAAAGATGGTAACTAACAGGCATGATAAATAGATAACAAGGTAGACCAAGTGTGGCATCGCATATACAAGGTTTAGTTTTGCACCAATAGTACTAGTATTCCAACCCATGTCAAGTATAAACAAGAAATGATCCCTTGGCCCAATATCATGAGGTGACCCAAGTCGGGGTCCAACTACACGGTCTAGTCGATCGGCTCCCTATAAGCCTAACTCGTCGAGTGTCGGTGTCATACGGCCCAATCACGGAATGTAGTCAAACTGTGCTAGGTCCACCCTAGGGTGTATCAATTCCTAGGGTGCCAACCACTGACACGAATCAAGCACGCACAGTCTGAACCTACTGGTGCCCGTGCCTGCTTTTTCAACTTTGGACTATGTGAACGACCATAGTCCGCCTGAACCTACACCGGCGCACCTACTCAGCCGTCGTTCTGGTCGCTTACAATCAGCCCAGTAATCGTGCCCCACCCTAGCCTAGTCCCTAGGGTATCGTGATACATCCAAGAGGGTTACTGCTGAAAAGGACCACGTGACTAGGGTTTCTAACGGGTTAAGTGTGGTTAACCCTATCCAGTCATGTATCAAGTTGGTTAAGTGTATCCAAGTGGTTCATGACTTGACCCTAACATGTGGCATTAATTAATTTAATGCACCCAACCTCTCACATTAGACTTTGTTGTGGTTACTGGATATGCCGGGCTGGTCCGGGCAGCTTTACACCACAACCTAGTCTAACCTCGGGTTTCAAGCGCGATGTGACCAACTTCTCACATTGGGTCCTATTGTTTGTAGCCACTGGATTTGCCGAGCGGTTCCGGGCAGATTTACGCTACAAACTCTACCCAACCTCAAGTTGGCCACTTTATGGTTTTCTACATGTCATGACCATATTCAAGTTTTCAAGCATAAAAAAGTTTCATGTCACATTTCAAGTCATATTTTTCATGTTATTTCAAGTTTGCCTAACTACCCATAACGTATCCCCATCGCACGTAATTCGCATCAACACAAGTGAATCGAGGAACATAAAAATATGACCAAGATGGGCATAAGGTTGGTCAAGTTGGTCATAAGTTAAACATGATGATATTTGAGGCAAAGGTGTTCATCACAACTAGCATATAGGATTATTGGCCTAAAAACATGTATCACATCAAACTTAGCAAATAAACTTATGGGTAGCATGTAGTTCAACATCATAGGCAAAGGTGAAACATGATAATAGTTGACATAAGGTGATAAACTTGTGGGTAGCATGCAGTTCAACATCATATGCAAGTTAACATCAAGGTTATGAGGGGTTCTATGTTGCATTATGCATAATCCCCAAATAAAGCTCATAGCATTCTACCCAAAAATCAAGGTAAATGATACTAGGTTCATGATAGTGCCACAATCATAGATCAAAAGAGTCATAAATGGATCTATGCATACCAATATAGCCCCAAGACAAGTATTATACCAAAAGTCCCATTTCAACTTGCTACATGATCATATTAACTTCATAGTTCAAATCTAAGAGTAGAGTGGGGCTTACAAAGCGTGGCTATGAGAACTAGAACACAATAGAACAAGATAGAGACGTTTTAGAAGCTCTAGGAATGATGTAGCAACACAAATAGCCTTGAGAATAAGTAGCTCCTTTGATTTGATGAAGAAAGATGGCTCCTTTTTGCCTTAGAAACTCTCAAGATGAGGATGGAGGCCATGATTAGGGAGCATTTTGGCAGAATTTAGTTGTTAGGTTGATTTGTGATGGTTTAGGCTAGGTATTAGGGTGTTTTTATAGGTGTAGAGACTAGTTTAGGCCATAGGATTAACCCTAATTTAGATCTGAACCATCAAATCCCGTCACAAGCTAGCTGAGCAGACCCAAAGGAGCAAACAGGTGCATCAGGAAAACATGGCCGACCAGGGAGGTCGACCCCCTAGGTCGACACCCCAGTCGACCTGGGGGGGCAGGTCGACTCCCTAGTCGACCACCCAGTCGACCTGGGGTAGGGCGGGAAAATTTCCCGCTAAATCTGCCTGGATCTGATTCTGAATTTTGGGCTGAATTTTGAATTTTCTGAAATCTTCAATGGGCCATAACTTGGTCATACGGACTCCGATTTTTGAAATTTCGGACTCGTTTTCAAGCAGAATTTCGAGATGAACGCAATGGTAACCCGTTCCCATTGATTCTTAACTTATAATTTAATTCTGCTCTGATTTCTTGTTTTAACATGTTATAAAAATTCGGGTTGTTACACCATTAGTCGTCATACTATAGGTCCAAAGGGACCGGGAATCGTGTGTTCAGGCATAACTAATCCACTGCCGATAGGTGGGGACCGGCCCTACCGCATCCAAGGGTTCACTTCGGGGGATCCTGAGGCATTTGATAGAGTGTCTCGAATCGGAGAGGAGCTTGCCCCTAGCCTCGACTCATGATGGAAAACCAACTTCCAATACGACCTTGCGGTTTTGATTGTAGAACTAGTATGGCAACATGATATATGGTACCCATGCCATCTATGATTGATACATTATGATTGAAATGTTTTTATTAAACATATACACACTAATATTAAATCCGTTTTATCGTATCAAGCATCTTTTGACCATTATAAGGTAAATATAAGGACCCGTAACTTCCCCGTGAAGGAAAGCGTGGATACTTTGAGAACAAAACACATCGGAACGCAAACAGAAGAACATTTCATTGTTATTACAACAATTCCATCAGATACAAGAATATACAGAGTATAAATGAATAAATTACATTTGATAAATATCAGAGATTACAATCAATTACATAGCAGCAGAAAAACAATAGAAAACACAACTAGAAGAGACACACGGATACAAAGCTTTCCGGATATCGTTCCAGCAGTAAATCAGGACCCTGTGAATATAAATCTGCAAACCAAAACTACTAGTTGCCCGTGTGGAAAATAGGGGCACCCAGAGTTTAGGTTAAAACAATAAACTCCAGGTCAGTCATGTGACTGGTGTGAGAACTAAAAAAGTTATTTAAAACTTTACTTTAAAGATAGTAATTCAAGGGACCACGCCGTATAACACGGAACGGGTTTCCTCCCAAGAATACTAGTGCATATAACAAAACAACGCAATGCTCTTTGAAAAAATGAAGCTATTATAAGACCTAGGTCCCATCACACAATGCAACGCAAGCCGGAGGATAGGGTTTTCCCTTATAATAGCCAAACATGCTTGGTACGTTTTAAACAAATCATTTGATACTATTATAAGTGTATAGTGTCAAAACGATTCAAATCATAAATATCAATCGTAGGCGGCATGGGTACCATCTATCATGTCGCCGTACTAGTTCTACAAATAAAACCGCAATATCACGTATTGGAAATTGGATTTCCGTCACGAGTCGAGGCAAGGGGAAAGCTCCTCTCTGCGTTCGAGACACTCTAGCAAATGTCCCAGGACCCCACTTTGATCCTTGGAATCGGCTGGGCCGGTCCTCTCTTACTTTTGAGGATTAGTTATTCCTGAACACACGTTTCCCGGTCCTTACAGACCTATATCCGAGGCGCCTCACATTCCAACAACCACACAGGTGAAAAGTATATAAATGTCAGGGCTGGTAGGTCACTGACACCACCCTAGCTAGAAAGAAACATTGTTCTCTCCCAACGGTCCGTCTCCCGTTTTTGACTCATACCGAGGTGTGAGGCTCGCGAATTCATGCTATACACAAAGCTACGCCACACGGGCCGTGCTTTGATCATCAACCACAAGACATTGCTTTTCAACAGAAGCCTTGATCAATTGCCACTTACGCGTGCCACACTGGCAATTCACTCCACGCGACTGATGTCCATCGATATACAACCTCTGAGCTCGTACGTCTCAGAGAAGGGCGTTAAGCAAGAGAATAAATTCTCCGCCGCCAAACAGATGTATATTTAATAGAGATCAATCAACACAGAATAAAATCCAATGTCAGACACACAATTCATTTACAAGTTCGCTCTGGGTCTGAACGAAACCGGAGGCACTTTCCTCGCATATCATCCATCTGCAAGTACATCTGGACGATCACCAACTGTTTCCCTCATCTTGGGTGTACAGCCCAATCGAGATCATCAGTAATCACCCAAACGATGTGAAGACTTCCGGTCTTCAACCACCGTCTTCATCTTCGACATCTCGTCGAATCGGTTATTCAAAATGGTTATAAACGCGGCCTTTCTGAATAACCCACGTATGTGATAAACAAATGTTACACAAACACAACAAATGCCACATTCCAATTCAGAATATTCTTTTATTCACAAAATCACATTCTTAGGGAAAGGTTCCCACTAATTTTATCCAAGATAAATTCTTTTAAATTTATTCTTTAATCTTCCTTTGGATATCATTTCAAACTAGTCGGGATTAGCGAGCCACACCGAAGTAATTATTTATTTTATTTCCCAATCCCAACCCATATATCCCATGGAGAAAACTGGTAATACTCCACATCTAACACCACGGTGTTATCGGTAAAATTAATTACCATTTCACGTTCAAATCTAATTAAAGATTTAACTATCGCTTTGGAGCAAAACTGGTGGTACTCCATTCTCGATCACCTTTCAGATTTGATAAATTAAATAATCAATTCACTTTCATTCTAATTAAAGATTCATTAAAACTCCACTTAGTTTTAATCTTTTAAAAAATCAATATCTTGTCTTTAACTGGGTTAAAGAACCAATGTCATCTAAAACACGATTCACGGTAAACCCAAAATCACACTCTATTGTTAATCGGGTTAAAGAACAGGTGTTGTTCAAGACACCGCTCACGATAAACCCAAAAACCAATTCAAATTCAATTCCAATTAAATATTATTTAATTGATACACTTCATTAAATCTAAATAGAAAGATTTAATCTTTCTCTCTATTGGGCTTAAGAACAGTGTTAATGAAGACACCATTCACGACAAACCCCAAATCACATTTGATATTAAATACAAGGCTCTGAATAGAAAATATACCGGCTTATATTCAATATCAAATCCTGATACCAACAAATATCGTATTGGAAATAACGATATAAAATATATCTTTCAAATTCCCATAACAATATCTGTATAGTCACGAAATCCGACATTGAAATATTCCGAAGATAATTTCGATTCAACTCCAGTCCAATTCACGTATTGGGAATATTGATTATTTTTAAAATCACTTTCAAATTCAATTTATTTATTTCAAAAATAAATTGATTTTAATTCTAGTTCAAAACTAGTTCATTTCGACAAAAATATATTTTTATCCTTTTAAATGTGGAATTCTTCAGCCCAATTTTTCCCAAATCATTTCTTATGATTTTACACAAATTATAGATATTTTTAATAATTTATCAATGCCCGTACAGTCGATTTCCATCAACGGCCATCGAACTGCACTTACAGCGACCTTTTCTAAATTTTATTTGGACATAATTCCAAATCCAACCATAGATTTCAAATTTCTAACATTCATTGGAAAGCTCTTTTCGATACGAACCCAACGGTTCCGGTTTTAAGAGAATCTGACGGTCGGATCTCCCGCAACGTCAATTCGAAGTCAATGGTCGAAATTCGCGAACTGCCGCGGCGCGGCGCGTTCTATTCAGGCCATTATATATATAATATATATATATTTTATATATTTCGTCGATTTCCTTTTTAAAATGTATTTTATAAATCGTTTTAAATTCGTTTTCAACACTATTTCAATTTCAAATCAAAATTGAATATTTCATATCATTACTATATAAATTATAATATTTTCTAAACGTTACATTTTCAAATCACTATCTTTTCAAGATTCATTATAAAAACGAATATAATCGATATAAATATCGTTCACGTCAAAATGGTGCAACTCTAATCAACACGGCTTTATATATTTCAATAAATTCGTTATTCTATTCAACAAATGAATATTTATTCCATTCAACACATGAATCTATATTTCTTTCAACACACGACTAATCTCAACACATGAGTACTGTCAACACACGACTATTTTTGTTATGTAAAATATTTTATAAAATTATGGTATCTGTCGTTTGATTTTTAATTAGACTCCAACCGTAAAGTAGTTCTAATTTTAAATATGATAAAGATGTAAATTTTATTGTTAAAATATTTTACTCAACACATGAATAGTTTCAACACATGAACATCGTCAACACATTATTATTTATTCTATTCAACACATGAATCTTCTTTTATAATATTCATTATTTTCCCGATTGGAATGAGGCCCAACCAATCACCATATAATGTTAATTATATGGATTCCATACAACACATGTATATAATAGCAATGATAAACAATCAACCATCATCCAAGGTGCACCGCACAACCGCATAAGCATCAAATATAAATAATCAACGCTTACACAGCCTGTCGACCAATCGATCGACATACAATTAAATAATTGGGATTAGTGTACGCCAAATTTTATCCCAACACCCGTGTGGGGTTTCAAATCAACAAACATAGATTTTTATTCGTGCAGTTGGGTGATGTGTAAAATTTATCATCCCAATCAATATCAGTCAAATCAGTGTATATAAACAAATCGGCCGATTTGTTTATAAATATTTATTTATTCACTTTCACGTTAAAAATTATGTTTTTAACTATAATTCATTTATTTCAACTATCTACAATTTATTATTGATTTCACATCAACATCACAAACAATTTTCATAACACTTCAATCAAACAAACAAGCCATCCATGGTCTGTGGATGACGGGTGTCGGGTGCTGCTAAGCACCGTCTGCATCCTAGTATATATATATATATATATATATATATAACTAGAAAAAGAGAATTTAAAGTGAGAAGTTCTCACCAAAGCTATCCCATCTCCACGATACCTCTAATGTATGGAATCATCACTGCTCTCGCCTTTTGTCACTTTCGTTGCCCGTAGCCACTACATATATAAAAATCACATTTTTATATTGTTGCTATGTATATAAAAATCATATTTTTATAATCACTCCATATGGATAAAAATTCTATTTTTACATCGCTACTATATAGATAAAAAATTTATTTTTATATCGTTACTATATAGATAAAAATTCTATTTTTATATCGTTACTATATAGATAAAAATTCTATTTTTACATCCTTACTATATAGATAAAAATTCTATTTTTACATCGCTACTATGTAGATAAAAATTCTATTTTTACATCGCTACTATATAGATAAATTTTTTGCCTTTTCTATTATATAGAATTTATATTTTCCATACACTACTTATATAAAAATAGTATTTCTATATCTTCTACTATATAAAGGTCATATTTTTAATACTCTACTTAAGTAAAAATCATATCTTTGATTCACTACATATATAACGATCAAATTTTTAACTCTTCTATAATGTAAAAATCATATTTTTAACCTTCTACAATATAAAAGATTATATATTATAGTTCCACAAAAATCAGATTTTTGAAAGTGATTAACCTAAACTAAGTATTTAAAATAAAATTAAAATAAAATAGGAAAACTTACAGCAAACTAGAAGAGGAGGGGGTGGAGATTCGGTGGTCGGACCAGAGGTGGCAGCGGCGGAAATCAAGGGCTTCGGGTGCCCTAGCAGGCGGCGGCGGCTCAGGGAAGAAAAGGGGCGGTTTTGGTGGGGGTTCATCGCGCAGCAGAGGAGAGGGGAAGGGGGAAGGAGAAGTGGAGGTGGGGAGGGTCGGGGTGGGCTGCGCCACCCTGGGCGGTGGCGGCGGCGATGGAGGAGGCCGCTCTGCCCCTCCATCATCTTTTTTTTCTTTCTTTCTGATTTCTGATTTTAAATCAAGGGGGGGGAAGAGAGAGTAAGTAAGGGAGAGGGTTTTATTTTTTATTTATTTAATTAATTATTTAATTTACAAAAAGTTTACTTTTTCATACGACCTCTAAACGAGGCCCACCGCCTGTCGTCCATAGCTAATTACCCCCATTCCGAACACAATGGAATATGTATCGTAGGCTGATTCGATCGTTACAATCAGTTTTCGTCAAAATCAACATATAACTCTATATATTGATTTTGAATGCGCATTTCAATTTACTGGGGTCACATACTAACTCGAAAAATTCCAGAAAAATATTTTCTAGCTTCGTATTGACGATACGGTCCAAGCAAAACTAGTTTCGTCGAATTCTGAGACCGTTAGAAAAATGGCCATTTTCTAGTCGATTAAAATAACCTGAAATTGGTCAAACGCGTTTTCCTTTACCACGGTCACATATTGATTCGAAAAATTATGAAATTTGAAACCTAGCAATACTTTGACATCGCGGACCCAACAAATGTGGTTTCGTCGAAATCCGTGGTCGTTTGCAGAATTCCCATTTTTAAGGGCCTGAATTCCATAACGACTATTCAGAATTTTCAACTGGACATATCTTTTGATTCCCGCTATGAAATTTCAATTTTTTGGATTCGTTGGAAAGATATTCTCAATCAGATTCTAATATTTTTGGTTTCACTAAAATCCGGATTGTTTTGCACCCAGTACATTCAATTGAAGTTTGAAATTGAATTATCGAACTACCGCGCCATTTTCAATTCTATTTATAACTATATGTATAATTATTTATATTCTAACGACGGCGTATATAATATATACGTTCGAATTCAATTCAAAATAAATTTCTAGTCCATATTATTTAAAATAATTCATTTTAAATGTTCAAAATTCGCTAAAATTGGCAAAATAAAATTTTTAAACTGGCTCGCATTTCCGGGTTGTTACAATCTCCCCCACTTAAAACTTTTCGTCCCCGAAAAGGAATGAAGTCGAAAGTGGTTTGATTAATCAATTCTACGTTCGATCTGGCTTCCATTCTCCAACTTTTCAGTTTCTGAGAATTTTCAAATTCTTCAAAAATTTGGCTAACACCCGAAATTTTCGAAAAATTTCGCCATAACCTCCTTTGTACGGGGAGAGGTTTGGAAATTTATTGGGCCATATTAGGTACCCAATAAATCCTAATAAGCATACACATATTTATAGTGATATATTCTGGTGCTTACAGGGGAGCGTGTATTGATAATAACTCCAGAGAATAAATTCTCGTCACCCCGTCAAAGCCTGAGGGAGTGTGTATTTTAAATGCTCCAGAGGATAAATCCTCGTCACCTCATCCCGTGTGGGAAATAAATAGTCCATGTGTCGTATCTAATAACTAGAGAGACGTGATTATTGTCAACTCTAGACCCATGTGGGGGTTTTTATTAATTTGGCAATTTTATCGTTATAATTTAAATAGTCCATATCAGTCATCAGTTCAACCTGTAAAATATAGTCATCGCCATACAAGCCTCTCGCTCGTATGGTCAATCTTCCACCTCGTCACACAAGCTCCAAATGCTTATGTGGTATATGATGAAGTATGCCTATCTTCCAGAAGTATTGCATGTAATGTAGTTCAAAATTAATTGTTGCTATCCTATGGCGATGTTTATAATTTCACACAGAATAACCAGCACTCCGCATCCAATGGCATTCACAGGAGTTGATATAATAATATTTCGCATCCAACTCATTAAGGTTTGCCTATTTGCCGGGCACGCAAATAAATCTTTACTCAACAGCTATCCAATTTCCTGTTCAAACATATATAATGCACAAGTATGTATTTCTAACTATTTCCTAATCAGTTCAATGTGTGATTTAATTGAATAAATTTGTTCTGGTTTTTATTGATGATATTCTAATCTTCTCTAAATCAAAGGCCGAAAAGGAACATAACAATGGAAGCCGAAAAGGAACGAAGCCGAAAGTTGTTTAACAAATCAACTCAACTTCTATTATTTTGACTACGGCTTAAGTTCTTGAACTTTTCAGTTTCTAAGAACTTTTCAAATTTTTCAAAAATTTGGCTAACACCCTAAATTTTCGAAAAATTTCGCCATAACCTCCCCTGCACCGGGAGCAACGGGAAAATCCCGAAATTGCCATACAGGCCTTCTGATCTCAAAAATAAGAAGAAAAAGCCAAGCGGCAAGCCAATCGGCTCATAAAATCATCATCACCCAAACAAAACAGTAAATTATAGTAAATATGTACCTATTTGTCGAGCAAACAAAATTTATTTCTCTGCTCTAGCCTCCTTGCTATGACATGTTCAATGTAAGTACATGTATATGCAAGCAAATGCGACCAATTTTCAATACAATTCAATATTATTAAACAAATAAACAAACAACACAAACATCAATCAATTAGTAGATTATAATTTCAAATTGATAATTTTGATATATATACATATACAGAAAATCATGTTTTTGATGCCAATTCACAACAATGTATTCTGGCTATATTTTGGTTCTCACACCAGTCTAATGGAAATATATAGAAATCACACCTTCGTCACTCGAAAATAAATACTGGTAACGCTGCAACATTATCAGAACCATCCCTGGGCAACTAGAGTGTGACCCTATATCTATCTAGTATATTAAAACTTCAAATATACGTTCATGACGCGTATACGCGAAATCTTTATATACTCGATTGTCCATATTCAAAATAAATAAATATTCAAATACGTATAAAACGAATTAAATTTTCAAAACAAAATTGTTTTCATTTGAAAGATATACTCTTCACACTCGTTCTAGGATACTACAGATCCTATCTCTAACGAGTCATTCTAATTGGATATTACTAATCCAATATCTGATGAATTCTTTCGTATGGTTCTAATGTGTCTTGTTCTCGAGCTCTATAAACCAAAGCTCTGATACCACTCTATAAGGACCCGTAACTTCCCCGTGAAGGAAAGCGCGGATACTTTGAGAACAAAACACATCGGAACACAAACAGAAGAACATTTCATTGTTATTACAACAATTCCATCAGATACAAGAATATACAGAGTATAAATGAATAAATTACATTCGATAAATATCAGAGATTACAATCAATTACATAGCAGCGGAAAAACATTAGAAAACACAACTAGAAGAGACACACGGATACAGAGCTTTCCGGATATCGTTCCAGCAGTAAATCAGGACCCTATGAATATAAATCTGCAAAACCAAAACTACTAGGTGCCCGTGTGGAAAATAGGGGCACCCAGAGTTTAAGTTAAAACAATAAACTCCAGGTCAGTCATGTGACTGGTGTGAGAACTAAAACAGTTATTTAAAACTTTACTTTAAAGATAGTAATTCAAGGGACCACGCCGTATGACACGGAACGGGTTTCCTCCCAAAAATACTAGTGCACATAACAAAACAACGCAATGCTCTTTGGAAAAATGAAGCTATTATAAGACCCAGGTCCCATCACACAATGCAACGAAAGCCGGAGGATAGGGTTTTCCCTTATAATAGCCAAACATGTTTGGTACGTTTTAAACAAATCATTTGATACTATTATAAGTGTATAGTGTCAAAACAATTCAAATCATAAATATCAATCATAGGCGGCATGGGTACCATCTATCATGTCGTCGTACTAGTTCTACAATTAAAACCGCAATATCACGTATTGGAAATTGGATTTCCGTCATGAGTCGAGGCAAGGGGCAAGCTCCTCTCCGCGTTCGAGACACTCTAGCAAATGTCCCAGGACCCCACTTTGATCCTTGGAATCGGCTGGGTCGGTCCTCTCTTACTTTTGAGGATTAGTTATTCCTGAACACACGTTTCCCGGTCCTTGCAGAACTATATCCGAGGCGCCTTGCATTCCAACAACCACACAGGTGAAAAGCATATAAATGTCAGGGCTGGTAGGTCACTGACACCACCCTAGCTAGAAAGAAACTTCGTGCTCTCCCAGCGGTCCGTCTCCCATTTTTGACTCATACCGTGGTGTGAGGCTCGCGAATTCATGCTATACACAAAGCTATGCCACACAGGCCGTGCTTTGATCATCAAACACAAGACTTTGCTTTTCAATAGAAGCCTTGATCAATTGCCACTTACGTGTGCCACACTGGCAATTCACTCCATGCGACTGATGTCCATCGATATACAACCTCTGAGCTCGTACGTCTCAGAGAAGGGCGTTAAGCAAGAGAATAAAATCTCCGCCGCCAAACAGATGTATATTTAATAGAGATCAATCAACACAGAATAAAATCCAATGTCAGACACACAATCCATTTAAAAGTTCGCTCTGGGTATGAATGAAACCGGAGGCACTTTCCTCGCATATCCATCCATCTCCAAGTACGTCTTGACGATCACCAACTGTTTCCCTCATCTTGGGTGTACAGCCCAATCGAGATCATCAGTAATCACCCAAACGATGTGAAGACTTCCGGTCTTCAAACACCGTCTTCATCTTCGACATCTCGTCGAATCGGTTATTCAGAATGGTTATAAACCCGGCCTTTCTGAATAACCCACGTATATGATAAACAAATGTTACACAAACACAACAAATGCCCCATTCCAATTCAGAATATTCTTTTATTCACAAAATCACATTCTTAGGGAAAGGTTCCCATTAATTTTATCCAAGGTAAATTCTTCTAAATTTATTCTTTAATCTTCCTTTGGATATCATTTCAAACTAGTCGGGATTAGCGAGCCACACCGAAGTAATTATTTATTTTATTTCCCAATCCTAACCTACATATCCCATGGAGAAAACTGGTAATGCTCCACATCTAACACCATGGTGTTATCGGTAAAATTAATTACCATTTCACGTTCAAATCTAATTAAAGATTTAACTATCGCTTTGGAGCAAAACTAGTGGTACTCCATTCTCGATCACCTTTCAGATTTGATAATTTAAATAATCAATTCACTTTCAGTCTAATTAAAGATTCATTAAAACTCCACTTAGTTTTAATCTTTTCAAAAATCAATATCCTGTCTTTAACTGGGTTAAAGAACCAATGTCATCTAAAACATGATTCACGATAAACCCAAAATCACACTCTATTGTTAATCGGGTTAAAGAACAGGTGTTGTTCAAGACACCGCTCACGATTAACCCAAAAACCAATTCAAATTCAATTCCAATTAAATATTATTTAATTGATACACTTTATTAAATCTAAATAGAAAGATTTAATCTTTCTCTCTATTGGGCTTAAGAACAGTGTTAATGAAGACACCATTCACGACAAACCCCAAATCACATTTGATATTAAATACAAGGCTCTGAATAGAAAATATACCGGCTTATATTCAATATCATATCCTGAAACCAACAAATATCGTATTTGAAATAACGATATAAAATATATCTTTCAAATTCCCATAACAATATCTGTATAGTCACGAAAT
Source organism: Allium sativum (assembly GCA_030737875.1). Lineage (NCBI taxonomy): Eukaryota > Viridiplantae > Streptophyta > Magnoliopsida > Asparagales > Amaryllidaceae > Allium > Allium sativum. Next base: position 1,015,330,088 of record CM060924.1, read on the forward strand.
CCAACATAGAAATATACCGAAGATAATTTCGATTCAACTCCAGTCCAATTCACGTATTGGGAATATTGATTATTTTTAAAATCACTTTCAAATTCAATTTATTTGTTTCAAAAATAAATTGATTTTAATTCTAGTTCCAAACTAGTTCATTTCGACAAAAATATATTTTTAACCTTTCAAATGTGGAATTCTTCAGCCCATTTTTTCCCAAATCGTTTCTTATGATTTTACACAAATTATAGATATTTTTAATAATTCTATCAAGGCCCGTACAGTCGATTTCCATCAACGGCCATCGAACTGCACTTACAACGACCTTTTTCTAAATTTGATTTGGATATAATTCCAAATCCAACCGTTAGATTTCAAATTTCTAACATTCATTGGAATGCTCTTTTCGATACGAACCCAACGGTTCTGGTTTTAGGAGAATCCGACGGTCGGATCTCCCGCAACGTCAATTCGAAGTCAATGGTCGAAATTCGCGAACTGCCGTAGCGCGGCGCGTTCTATTCAGGCCATTATATATATAATATATATATATATATATATTATATATTAGAATCAGAATTATTATTAATGGCGTCTATACCCAACCCTAGCTCTGGAAATACCTCAAATTCAAGATCTAACGGATGAAGGCTGGCAAGATGTACGTAGGAGACGCAAATCTTTTCTACAGGTGGCAAGTCAGGGTGTGAATCAGAATATCAGATCCGTGGGAGGAAAAGCACAACAACGAGCCAACCCAATTTTCAGATCTGGGGTAAGACCATGGGCTGATGCGGTTGAGGGTAACACTAAAATTGATGGAGGAGTCACTAACTTTGCAAACTTAGAGGATGACGAGGGCGAATATGCAGATCTGGACGACCTTATTTTTGATGAAGAAAAAACCATGTGGAGGAACTCGATCTACATATACCTAGTTGGTAGAAGGCCATATTATGTTCACCTCAATGCGTACATCAGACGAGAATGGAACCCAAAGGGTGCGTGGGATGTTTTTGCACGTGAAAATGGTTTCTATTTAATTAAATTCGAACTAGAAGAGGACTGTCACCATGTGTTGAATAAAGGTCCCTGGTTCATGGATAGTAAGCTGATATTCATTAAACGATGGGAACCAAATTTAAGATTGGAAAGAGATATGCTTGAATCTCATCCAGTGTGGGTAAGACTGTTGAATCTAGACTTATCACTGTGGAATGCTAGAGGCATATGTAAATTAGCCAGTTTGATCGGTACCCCGATGGCCATGGATGACCTCACCAAACATGTCAAACGTTTAAACTATGCTAGAGTACTTGTAGACATTAAAGCGAACACAGAATTGAAAAAGCAAATCAGGGGAAAAGACAAACAAGGAAACATATATATACAACGAGTAGAATATGAACACATTCCCCCTTCTTGCATTAACTGCAAATGTTTTGGCCACAATACTAATCAATGTGCCACAGTAGTGAAGCCTGTTAGTCAGGTCTGGGTTAGGAAAGACCTGAAAGATAACCCTAAAGAGGATGCCCAGCAGCCCAAAAACTCTGTTGATGAGGCTCAACAGCACTTATACACTGAATCCATCAGTGGCAAAACAGCTGTACCCAGCTCCCCCCTTAACTGTACAAACCAAAACGAGACTGATGATGAAGTAGATGAGGTCATTCAGGTTGTGGATGCATCACCGGATCAGGTGGTCCAGGTTGAGACACCTGGAGTAGTTGATCGAGTTCATTCCCCTGCTCGCCCTCTGCAACAGGCAATTCAAGCTCCTGACCCTGAGACAGTAGAGCAATTGAAAGATTTAAACATTGATCTTGAAGGCAAAGAGGAAGATAAAGAGTATGAGGATAATAACAAGGGCGATAACTACACATAATCAAACCCACATTATACTCAACAGTTTCGCACTCAGCAGAGTAATGAAGACGCTAATAATAGGCGTGGAATTCCTCCTTGGGACTTGAGGAGTAAATTCCACAATTATAAATGTCGTTAATTAGTTGGAATGTTAGAGGTCTTAACAATGATACCCGACTGTTAGACCTCTATAACCTTCGAAGGAACTATCTTCCTTCCTTCATGGGTATCTTGGAGAATAAGCTTAATGAAGACAATTTATGTTTCTTAAGTGAACAGATGGGAAATGAATGGGATCTAATCAATAACAATGAATTCACAGATAAAGGCAGGATCCTAGTAGCTTGGTGTAAGTCAATTTGGAACTGTGTCATCAAAGACAAGGATGATCAACAAATAACTGTCACTATTAATAACACAGGAGGGCTTAAAATGTGTGTAACTGTTGTTTATGCTAGTAATAATGCGAGTGAAAGAACCAAATTATGGGACAAGTTAAAACAGGTGGCCCAAAACATGGATGGCCCCTGGATAGTTATGGGGGACTTTAATGCTATACTCAAACCAAGTGAAAAACAAGGGGGTGTTACCGTAAGAGTTTCCCAGTTATCGGAGTTTAATAGTTGCATTGTTGCGTCTGGATTGGTTGAACCAGTCCATTGTGGCCTACAATATACATGGCGAAGTGGTGAAAATCGGAAAATTTCTTGCAAACTTGACAGAGTTCTTATTAATACTGATTGCATGAATAAATTCTCTGATCTGAAAGTTAATGTGTTGCCAAAATCAACCAGTGATCACTGCCCAATCCACGTGTTTTTGGTTGAACGACAAAATGATGTCAAAGGAAAACCGTTTCGATATGCTAATCATTGGAATGCAATACAAGGATATTACTCTACTGTAGACAGTCAAAGTTTTGAGGTGTCTACATATAATCACATGTTTCACTTCCTTCAGTTTCTCAAAAATACCAAAATCAAACTCAAAGAGTGGAATAAAACTCGACCTAAAGATGATGCTCGTATCAAAGAACTTGAAAAACGCAATGCTGAACTACTGCAACAAATAGACGATGGGGATGATAGCAATGAAATATGGAGGCAATATCAAAAGTGTAGAACCGAGCTAACAGAAGCATTAAAAATTAAGGCAGTAGAGCTAAAACAAAAAGCTAAGGAGAAATGGATAACAGAAGGAGATGAATGCACAAAATTTTTTTACACTAAAATGTCAGTTAGACGTAATACTAACTTTAACTTTCAACTTCTTGATCAGGATGGCAGCACTATAACTGACTTGAAGAAATTTGAAGAGGAAGCTATACAATACTTTACAGAACTATACAATGGTGAATATGAGACAAGCTTACCCAACATCAACCCCCGCAAACTCTTGAATGCCAGAGGGCGCAGAATGCTGTGCAGGCGCATAACTGAGGAGGAGTTGAAGGAAGCCACTTGGTCCATTGGTGTTGACTCCGCTCCCGGGCCCGACGGGTTCGGGTCCAGTTTCTACCATACCCACTGGGTTGACCTGAAAGATAATTTGCTGTCAGTTGTGCAAGAAGCCTTCAACTCAGGTAAAATTATTAAGGAAATTAATCACACGTTCCTATGTCTTATTCCAAAAAATGAGAAACCTTCCAGGGTTGCTGACTACAGACCTATTGCATGCTGCAATGTGTTATATAAAATTTTAAGCAAAATCATTTGCAATAGAATTAAGGTGGTTCTACCGAATTTGATCGCTGAATGCCAAAGTGCTTTTATTAAAGGCAGAAGTATTTCTGATAATTCCCTCTTAGCTCATGAACTTATTAGAAATTTCAACAAAAAAGGAGCAGACAAATTTTGTTTAAAGGTTGATTTGCAAAAAGCATATGATAAAGTCAACAGACAGTTCATTATTCACATGTTATCAGCAATGGGCTTCCCTGTGAAAATTACTAGATTAATTTCAGAGTGCATTCAATCCCCTACGTTTTCTATTCTAATCAACGGAGTTCCAAAAGGATTTATTACCAGCAACAGAGGTATCAGACAAGGGGATCCTCTCTCCCCTTATTTGTTTGCTATTGCTATGGAGTATTTTACACTGCAGATGGAGTTAGCAGAGTTTGCTAATGAGATACAACCAATTCATAATTTCCACCCGTCCATTAGCCACTTGTTGTACGCTGACGACCTAATACTATGTGTCAAGTCAAATGTTAAAGCAGCGAATTCGATCACTTTGATCTTTGACAATTTGGGGAAATATGCTGGGCTCAAGCTGAATGAGCAAAAGACTAAATGTTACTTCAATAAGTTCTGTGTGAACAAGGAAAGGGTGCTTACCATTTTGGGGGTTAATGAGGGTGAATTACCTGTAAAATACCTAGGAGTCCCTCTCTCTTCAAATAAAATAACTGATAGAGAATGTGCAGTGCTTATCACCAAGATCAGAGAAAGACTACAGGGGTGGAACTCTAGATTATTATCTTTTGCTGGAAGAATTGAACTTGTCCACACAGTAATTCAAGCAAAAATTAATTTTTGGTTACAGACATTTCAGATTCCTGAGGCTTCCATTAGGAAAATTGAAAGTGTGTGTGCAGATTTTATCTGGAAGGGTGGACTACATAAAATAAAATATGATGATCTATGTAGACCAAAAGAAGAAGGGGGTGTTGGATTGAGGAGAATTAGAGACATGAGAGAGGCCTTTACTCTAAAGCAAGCATGGAAAATCATTAATGCCACTGGACTATGGGCTAGATGGATGAGAAAAAGATATATCAGGACTAATTTCTGGACTATGGAAATAGATAATAATGCATCGGCTACGTGGAAAGCTATTCTCAGAGTTAGAAACAAGCTAGCTATGAATTGTGAAAGAATTTTTGCTAAAGGAAATGAAACTGATTTGTGGCACGACCCTTGGATTAAAGGTAAATCTTTAATCAACACTCTGGGATGGGACACTTATTCAGCTTATGGGTGCCCTAACCAAACTGTTAAACACATCATTCAAGACGGCAGATGGAACTGCGAGGGTATTCCTTGTAATTTTGCTATGAAGAAGGAAATTGAATTCATGCCTCTATATTTTGATAGAGATTTTGACATATGGAAATGGTCATCAAGTACTGACTTCAATTTAAAAGATGCATGGAATGCAAGCAGAATATCTGAACCAAAGATGGAGTGGCACAAAGTGATTTGGGACAAAATTTTTCCCCCAAAAGTGTCACATACGACATACAAAATTATGCTAAATCATCTTCCCACTAGGGACAGGCTGTTTAATTGGGGTATTATTCAAATCAACAGTTGCGTCCTATGCGATAATAATGTTGAGACCCACCAACACCTATTCTTCCAGTGTAACTTTGCAAGGGAAATACTAGGATTCATCAATCAGAAATTCATGACAAACACACAAGACGAAAGCTTTCAAAACATAATAACTCACCTGAGCTTGAATTGGGCGAACATAGATGCTAAAGTAAAAGAGTACGGCATTTGCATAGTTACTGCTTGTTGGTGGATATGGAAGGAGAGGAATAGGCGCATTTTTCAAAACAAAAGGAAATCAGCGACTGAGATTACAAAGCTAATTGAATTTGAAGTCAATTTGATTCTACGCACAAGGGGGAGAAGACTTACTACATCTGAGGTAACACTACTACCTCGTACTGGAGTAGTGGATCGAGCGGATGCGCGGGAACCTCGTTCAGCAGTTGAAAACCCAGAGCCGCCATGAATTGATCGTTGAAGATGAAGTTGGCCGCCATCCCTAATTTGGCAAGTTGCAGTTAAAAATAAGTAATGTATTTGATTATAGCCACGTTTGTTTAATCATTCCTATTGTATGTGCTGTCGAAACTTGATGCGCATTTCAATTGGGCTGAAATAGGCCTTAATAAAATATACCCAATTTCAAAAAAAAAAATATATATTATATTATATATTTCGTCGATTTCCTTTTTAAAACGTATTTTATAAATCGTTTTAAATTCGTTTTCAAAACCATTTCAACACTATTTCAATTTCAAATCAAAATTGAATATTTCATATCATTACTATATAAATGATAATATTTTCAAAACGTTACATTTCGAAATCACTATCTTTTCAATATTCATTATAAAAACGAATATAATCGATATAAATATCGTTCACGTCAAAATAGCGCAACTCTAATCAACATGGCTTCATATATTTCAATAAATTCGTTATTCTATTCAACAAATGAATATTTATTCCATTCAACACATGAATCTATATTTCTTTCAACACACGACTAATCTCAACACATGAGTACTGTCAACACACGACTATTTTTGTTATGTAAAATATTTTATAAAATTATGGTATCTGTCGTTTGATTTTTAATTAGACTCCAACCGTAAAGTAGTTCTAATTTTAAATACGATAAAGATGTAAATTTTATTGTTAAAATATTTTACTCAACACATGAATAGTTTCAACACATGAAAATCGTCAACACATTACTATTTATTCTATTCAACACATGAATCTTTTTTATAATATTCATTATTTTCCCGATTGGAATTAGGCCCAACCAATCACCATATAATGTTAATTATATGGATTCCATACAACACATGTATATAATAGCAATGATAAACAATCAACCATCATCCAAGGTGCACCACACAACTGCATAAGCATCAAATATAAATAATCAACGCTTACACAGCCTATCGACCAATCGATCGACATACAATTAAATAATTGGGATTAGTGTACGCCAAATTTCATCCCAACACCCGTGTGGGGTTTCAAATCAACAAACACATATTTTTATTCGTGCAGTTGGGTGATGTGTAAAATTTATCATCCCAATAAATATCAATCAAATCAGTGTATATAAACAAATCGGCCGATTTGTTTATAAATATTTATTTATTCACTTTCACGTTAAAAATTATATTTTTAACTATAATTCATTTATTTCAACTATCTACAATTTATTATCGATTTCACATCAACATCACAAACAATTTTCACAACACTTCAATCAAACAAACAAGCCATCCATGGTCTGTGGATGACGGGTGTCGGGTGCTGCTAAGCACCGTCTGCATCCTAGTATATATATATAACTAGAAAAAGAGAATTTAAAGTGAGAAGTTCTCACCAAAGCTATCCCATCTCCACGATACCTCCAATGTAGGGAATCATCACTGCTCTCGCCTTTTGTCACTTTCGTTGCCCGTAGCCACTACATATATAAAAATCACATTTTTATATTGTTGCTATGTATATAAAAATCATATTTTTATAATCACTCCATATGGATAAAAATTCTATTTTTACATCGCTACTATATAGATAAAAATTCTATTTTTACGTCGTTACTATATAGATAAAAATTCTATTTTTACATCGTTACTATATAGATAAAAATTCTATTTTTACATCGTTACTATATAGATAAAAATTCTATTTTTACATTGCTACTATATAGATAAAAATTCTATTTTTACATCGCTGCTATATAGATAAAAATTCTATTTTTACATCGCTACTATATAGATAAAAATTCTATTTTTACATCGCTACTATATAGATAAAAATTTCACCTTTTCTATTATATAGAATTTATATTTTCCATACACTACTTATATAAAAATAGTATTTCTATATCTTCTACTATATAAAGGTCATATTTTTAATACTCTACACAAGTAAAAATCATATCTTTGATTCACTACATATATAACGATCAAATTTTTAACTCTTCTATAATATAAAAATCATATTTTTAACCTTCTACAATATAAAAGATTATATTTTTATAGTTCTACAAAAATCAGATTTTTGAAAGTGATTAACCTAAACTAAGTATTTAAAATAAAATTAAAATAAAATAGGAAAACTTACAGCAAACTAGAAGAGGAGGGGGTGGAGATTCGGTGGTCGGACCAGAGGTGGCGGCGGCGAAAATCTGGGGCTTCGGGTGCCCTACCAGGCGGCGGCGGCTCAGGGAAGAAAAGGGGCGGTTTTGGTGGGGGTTCATCGCGCAGCAGAGGAGAGGGGAAGCGGGAAGGAGATGAGGAGGAGGGGGGGTCGCGGTGGGCTGCGCCACCCTGGGCGGTGGCGGCGGCGATGGAGGAGGCCGCTCCGCCCCTTCGTCTTCTTCTTTTTTTTTCTTTTTTTTTTCGTTCTGATTTCTGATTTTAAATCGGGGGGGGGGGGGGGGGGGCGCAGAGAGAGTAAGTAAGGGAGATGGTTTTATTTTTTTATTTAATTATTAAATTTACAAAAAGTTGACTTTTACATACGACCTCTAAACGAGGCCCACCGCTTGTCGTCCATAGCTAATTACCCCCATTCCGAACACAATGGGATATGTATCGTAGGCTGATTCGATCGTTGCAATCATTTTTCATCAAAATCAACATATAACTCTATATATTGAATTTGAACGCGCATTTCAATTTACTGGGGTCACATACTAACTCGAAAAATTCCAGAAAAATATTTTCTAGCTTCGTATTGATGATACGGTCTTAACAAAACTAGTTTCTTTGAATTCTGAGACCGTTAGAAAAATGGCCATTTTCCAGTCGATTAAAATCAACTAAAACTGGTCAAACGCGTTTTCCTTTGCCACGCTCACATATTGATTCAAAAAATTATGAAATTTGAATCCTAGCAATAATTTGACATCGCGGACCCAACAAATGTGGTTTCGTCGAAATCCGAGGTCGTTTGCAGAATTCCCATTTTTCAGGGCCTGAATTCCATAGCGACTATTCAGAATTTTCAACTGGACATATGTTTTGATTCCCGCTATGAAATTTCAATTTTTCGGATTCGTTGGAAAGATATTCTCAATTAGATTCTAATATTTTTGGTTTCACTAAAATCCGGATTGTTTTGCACCCGGTACATTCAATTGAAGTTTGAAATCGAATTATCGAACTACCGCGCCATTTTCAATTCTATTTATAATTATATATATAATTATTTATATTCTAACGACGGCGTACATAATATATACGTTCGAATTCAATTCAAAATAAATTTCTCGTCGATATTATTTAAAATAATTCATTTTAAATGTTCAAAATTCTCTAAAATTGGCAAAATAAAAATCTTAAATTGGCTCGCATTTCCGGGTTGTTACAGTAAAACCCTATACTCCGGTTTGCGTTGCATTGTGTGATGGGACTTGGATCTTATAATGGTTTCATTTTTCTAAAAAGCATTGCGTTGTTTAACGATTTACATTATTTTATGCACTGGCAATCCAATGGAGTAAACCCGTTCCGCGTTGGCGGCGTGGTCCTGTGATTAGCCTTATTATTAGATAGTTAAGTTAAGATTTCTCATACCAGTCCCATGACTGACCTGCAGTTTGTTTCACTGGCAAACTCGGGTGCCCATATTTTCCACACGGGCAGTCGAGTAGCTTTTTGCAGATATATTTACAGGATCCTGGCTTACAGCTGAAGCGGTATTCGGAAAACTCTGTATCCGTGTATTCCTTTCGGTTGTATGTTTGTATTATTTTCCGCTGCTATTTAAATGTAATTTAAATCTCTGATATTATTGTATTTCTATTATGTAATAAGTATTCACACTCTGTTACATTCTTGTACTTTGATGTAATTGTTGTAATCAGCAATAAAATGTTCTTTAGTTTGTGTTCTGTTGTGTGTTGTTCTCAAAGCAATCCAGCCTTTCCTTTACTGGGAAGTTTGGGTCGTCACATATGGTATCAGAGCTTTGGTTTACAGAGCTCGAGAACAAGGCACATTAGAACCGAACGAAAGAATTCATCAGAGATTGGATTAGTAATATCTAATGATAATAACTCGTTAGAGATAGGATCAGTAGTATCCTAGAACGAGTGTGAAGAGTATTATTTTCTCTAAAAATGAAAACAAATTTAGTTTTGAAAATTTTATCTTAAAAATACGTATTTGAGTATATTATTATTTTAATGTGGACAATCAAGTATATAAAGATTTCGAATATACGAGTAATTAACGGGTATTCGAAGTTTTAATATACTCGATAGATATAGAATCACACTCTAACCGCCCGGGAACAATTCTGATAATGCTGCAGCATTATCGGTATTTATTTTCGAGTTTCGAAAGTGGGATTTCTATATATTTCCATTTACTGGCATGAGAACCAAAACTTAGTTAGTACACATTGCTGTGATTTGCACTAAAAATATGATTTTTGATTATATATATAAAAGTTATATATATATTTGAAAGGTTAATCACCTAATTGATTGCTGGTTGTGATGTCTGATAATTAGTTTCACTAATTAAAATATTAGAATGATAATTAATTTAACTAACAAAATTAAATAAATAAATAAATAAAAATTTGGTTGAGTTAGTTAATTAAACAACTCTTAGCTTTGTTCCTTTTCGCGGACGAAATGATTTTAAGTGGGGGCGATTGTAACGACCCGGAATGTTGGGGCCAATTTAAAAATTTTATTTTAGAAATTTTAATGGTTTTTAATGTTAAAATAATATATTTGAAATAATAATGACTAAAAACTTATTTTAAAATGGATAAATTTAATTTAATAATAAAATGAGTTTAGAAACAGCGCTGCAGTTTGAAATTTTGAATTTGAACTTTGACAAAATGTACTTGATTCATTTTAAATCAGAATTAAACGAAACAAGAAATATTTAAATCTGTTCAATAATATCTTTCTAGCGAATCATAAAAACTGAAATTTCGCTTTAGAAATCAAAAGTTATGCCCGAAGTTAGAAAAGTCGCTGTAGAATTTATATATATTTTAATATAATATATTGGCCTTAAAAATAGCCATTTTTCAAACGACCTCGGTTTTCGACGAAACCTCTTTTGTTGAAACCGGAATGTCAAATTATTGTTAAGTTTAATTTTCTAGAATTTTTCGAATTAATATGTGAACGTGGCAAAGGAAAACGTGTTTTGTCAATTACAGTCAAATTTAATCGACTAGAAAATGGCCATTTTTCAAACGATCTCAGAATTCGATGAAATTAGTTTTGTTAGGACCATATCGTCACAACATAACCAGAAATAATTTTTCTGTATTTTTCTGAGCCCGTATGTGACCCCGTGAATTTTTATGTATGTTTGAATTTTAATTAAATGAATTATATTTTAAAACTGAGAAACGGGGGTCAAGATGATCATTTGGGCCTGCGGGACATAGCCAGATGAGTCCGGGAGGGGGGTTAATAGGTAAGGACGACTGTCGTTGGGCCTAATTCTGAGTTAGTATCAAACAGGGCCTTTATAGGGTTAATTAAATAATAAAATATTATAAAATTCACTTTATCCTTTTCAAAACCCTAATACCCTTTTCTACAGCCGCCACTTAATGATTTCAATGGCCAGTTTCATCCCATTTTCGATCCTTAATTTTTTCTTCCACACAGCGAATTAAACCCAATATCAATACTCAAATCGAAGAGCGTTCTGAGGGCTTTCAATCCGTACGGTTGAGATCGTTTATAAGGTTCTGGGTTGCGAGAATTTCAAGGCCAAACATGGCATGTTCGAATGCGTATGGTGGGTGCAACGGGGCACTGAATTCCGTGCCAATTCTGGCGTCGGGTGATGAAGCAGGGGCGGTGGTCGTGAGCACCTTGGATCGGCCTCCGGTGGCATGGATTTCAGCGTTCAAGGGGGGCTTTCAAGTGGAGTTGGGTTCGTTATTTTTTTTACTGAACGCAAGAAGAAGGAGAGCGCAAGAAGGAGGGTGACGTGGCATCAGAATAGTGGTGGGAATTGTTTTGTTATTATCTATACAATTTAATTTTCCAATCTTTAAACACTGATAACTTCCACATACGAAATCAGAATTCCATGAAACCAGTTGCGTTGGACCCGTGTCGAAGAATACTTCGCGATGACGGTGACCAGATCTGAAAACAAGGACTTTGGAAATTGAGGAAAATTCAGATCTGAATAGAAAAGTGAGAAATCTATGTTTTTATTTATTATTTAAAAATAATTATGAATTTATTATCATAAATCTAAAGTTATTCCCTGTTTGCTATCATTCATGACTGTTATGTGTTGAAATAGTGTATGGAGCTGTGTTTCCCTGTTGGTTGTTTATGATGAATTGCAAGAATCATGTTTTGTTAAAGTATACTAAAAACAACACCTGAGTTAGAAATGATTATTTTGTCATATCAAAAGGAATGGATATTTTTACATACATTAAAAGAATTAGATTAGACGACCATTTTGTTAATATTAAAAGGAAAAAGACAAAATTAACATTTTTTTGTCAATTAGATTATAAAGAACAAAATTAAAATTTATTTGTTAATTAGATTATAAAGAACAAGATTAACATATTTTGTTAATTAGATTAGATTGGACAAAATTAACATTTTGGTTAATTAGATTATATAGAACAAAATAACACTTTTCATTAGAAATGTTAATATAGAATAAAATAACATTTTTCATTAGAAATGTTAATATAGAATAAAATAACATTTTTCATTAGAAATGTTAATATAGGATAATAGGACATTTTTCATTATAAAGAATGAAGTAAAAATACTTTTGTCAGAAAAGTTAATTAGAATAAAATTTTCATCTTTATTAGAAAAGTTACATTAAAATAATTAGACAAAATTATCATTTTTGTCACTTTCAAAAAGAATGAATTAAAACCATACATTTTGGAACTCTGAAGAGAATGAAGTAATTCATCCATTTTTGTCACTTTGAAAAAGAATGAATTAAAACCATTCATTTTGACACATTGAAAAGAGTTAGACAAAAAATGAACATTTTTGTAATAACCCGGAAATCTGGCAAAGAATTTTAATTCATTCTTTGCCAGATTTCCGGGTTATTACAAAAATGTTCATTTTTTGTCTAACTCTTTTCAATGTGTCAAAATGAATGGTTTTAATTCATTCTTTTTCAAAGTGACAAAAATGGATGAATTACTTCATTCTCTTCAGAGTTCCAAAATGTATGATTTTAACATATGTGATTTTTACATATGTAGAGAATACGGGCAAAGAAATTGACAAGAGGCAAGAACGGCGAAGATTTCTACATAAGAAGAGTCATGGGATTGGATTAGCTATTCTATGAGAACTTCTCAACTTTTAATTTAATTTTCTAGTTAAAATATATACTAGGATGCAGACGGTGTTTAGTAGCACCCGACACCCGTCGTCCACAGACCATGGACGGCTTGCATGCTTGTTTGTTTGATTTGATGTGTAGTTGATTGTGTGATGTGAGGTGAAATGAAATAAAACATTTATATAGTTGAAATAAAATATTTTATAGTGGAAAATATTTTATAGTTAAAAATAGAATTTTCAATGTGTATATGAAATGAAATAAAAATAAACAAATCGGATGATTTGTTTGTATACACACATTTGACTGATATTGATTGGGATGATAAATTTTACACATCGCCCAACTACACAAATAAAATCTGTGTTTGATTGTTTGAAACCCCACACGGGTATTGGGATGATATTTGACGTACACTAATCCCGATTGTTTAGTTGTATGTTGATCGGTTGATTGACAGGCTGTTATAAGCGTTGAATATTTATATTTGATGCTTATACAGTGTAGAATGCACTTTGGATGCTGGTTGATTATTCATCGTTGTTATTGTATACATGTGTTGTAGAAAATCCATATAATTAACATTATATGGTAATTGATTGGGCCTCATTCCAGTTTTGAAATAGAAATATTCGAATAGAAATATTTGAAATAGAAATATTTGAAATAGAATATTTGAAAATTAGGAATATTTGAAAATTAGAAATATTTGAAAAAGAAATATTTGAAATAGAATATTTGAAAATTAGGAATATTTGAAAATTAGAAATATTTGAAAAAGAAATATTTGAAATAGAATATTTGAAAATCGAAATATATGAAGCCGCGTTGATAGATTGACGCCATTTTGACGTGAACGATATTTATATCGATTTTATTCATTTTATAATGAATATCGAAAGTGATTTCAAAATCTGATATTTTGAAAAGAATTGAAATTCGAATTAAATTGAATAGAAATGAATTCGAATTGAAATTGAATTGAAATGAATTCGAACTGAAATTGAATTAGAAATCAATTTGAATTGAAATCGATTTGAAATGAATTTAAAACGAATTTAAGTGGAATATTCAATTTTGATTTGAAATTGAATATGAAGTTGAAACCGTTTTGAAAATGAATTTAAAAATGATTTATAAAGCACGTTTTGAATTGAAATCGATGAAGTATATATTATCTATATTATATATATAATATAATGGCCTGAATAGAACGCAACACGCCGCGGCAGTTCGCGAATTTCGACCATTGACTTCGAACGGACATTACGGGAGATCCGACTGTCGGATTCTCCTAAAATCGGAACCGTTGGGTTCATATTGAAAAGAGCTTTCTAACAAATATTAGAAATTTGAAATCTAACGGTTGGATTTGGAGATACGACCAAATCAAATTTGGAAAAGGTCGCTGTAAGCGCAGTTCGATGGCCGTTGTTGGAAATCGACTGTACGGGCCTTGATAAAATTATTAAAAATAGTAATAATTTGTGTAAAATCATAAGAAATGATTTGGGAAAAATTGGGATGAAAAACTCCATATTTGAAAAGATAAAAATAGATTTTTATCGAAATGAACTAGTTTTGAACTAGAATTAAAATTCTATTTGTTTTTAAATGAATAAATTGGATTTGAAAATGGTTTTGAAAATAACCAGAATTTCCAATAATTGCATTGGAATGGATTTGAATCGAAATTGTCTTCGGAATATTTCGATGTTGGATTTCGTGATTATACAGATGTTGTTATGGAAATTTGAAAGATATATATATATACATATCGTTATTTCCAATACGATATTTGTTGGTCGTAGAATTTGATATTGAATATAAGCTGGTATACTTTCTATTCAGAGCCTTGTATTTAATATCAAATGTGATTTGGGTTTGTCGTGAATGTGTAACGACCCAGAAAATCTGAACCAATTCAAAATTTTTAAATTGGCTGAAATAATAGATTTTAAATATTTAAAATAAATATTTTAAATAATGGCAATGAAAACTGAGCTTGAATCGACAATTGAAAACAATTATAATTAATTATAATTATAAATAAGGCTTGAAAAGGCGCTGCAGTTTCAAAAATTGAATTCAAACTGTGTCGGACTGTACCGGGTGCAAAACAAAACGGATTTTAGCGAAACCAAAAATATTTAAATCTATTGGTGAATACCTTTCTAACGAATCTGAAGAATCGAATTTTCATAGCGGAAAGCAAAAGTTATGGCCGAATGAATTTTCAGAAAGGTCGCTATGGAATTTATATAGCCCGTGAAATTGGCTATTTTGCATACGACCTCGGAATTCGACGAAACAACTTTTGTTGGATCCGGGATGAGAAGTTATTGCTAGGTTTCAAATTTCATAATTTTTGAAGCTAATGTGTGAGCGTGGGAAAAGAAAATGTGTTTTGGTCAATTTCAGTTAAATTGGATCGACCAAAAATGGGCCTTTTTGCAAACGGTCTCAGAATTCGACGAAACTAGTTTTGTTGGGACCGTATCGTCAAAACATAGCTAGATTAATTTTCTGGAATTTTTCGAATCAGTTTGTGGCCCTGGCAAATTGAAATGTACGTTCAAATTAAATATTGAATATTTTATATTTTAGTTTGAAGGAAAACTGACTGAAACATTCGAATGGGCCTTCGAAACATATCCCATTGTGTTCAGAATGGGGGTAAAACGCTAGGGACGACAGTCGTTGGGTTTCAATAGGTGGTCGTGTCAGAAAACCCCTATAAAGACCCACTGACCAATCAGAATTTAGGAAAAAAAAATCCTCAGCCCCCCCCCCCCCCCGATCGATGGCGATAAAGTTCCCCCCCCTTCTCTCCTCCGCCGCCGCCGCTACAGGCCACCAGAGCCGCCGCCACCACCTCCAGTCGAAGCGCCTCCCTCCCCCCTTCAAATCCGACCTGACCCCACCCTCTCTCCCTCCGCTTACCTCGAAAACGAAGCCCGCAAAGTCAACGACTTTGTCACCGTCGTTCTCCGCCGTCTGACCACCGGAATTGCCGCCACCACCACCGATCCGAGCGCCGTTCGTAGCCCTTCGACGCTGCAGCACCCGATCGTCCTCTAGCTTCACGGATTTCGCGATTATTCAAAACCTAGTTTTGAATCAAACGGAAGGTATACGGCTGATTTTATTTAATTTGATTTTTAACACCTTTAAACCGTTGCAAACCTTTGAAAAATAATATCTTTTTCGTTCGTTAACGAAATTCGATGAAACAGGAAACATCGTGACCGTGTTGACGCCTTCTGCATTTTAGAAGAGACCGCGTATTTTTCTGAGCCTTCTGCTATTTTTGGTGGAGTGGAACCCAATGTGAGATTTCTAATTTATAAACAATATGGAAAACGACGATGTATAAATTATATAGTGGATGTATGAGTTATATAAGCGTTGTACACCTCATGTATAAGCGTTGTATAAGTTGTACGTTCGATGTATAAGTTGTATATGCGCTGTAAAAATTATATATGTATTGAAATAGAAGTGAATTGCTATATATATAAATATATATATATACGCCCCTCATCCACAAACCATGGACGATATTTATTGATTGTGATTGGTGTGAAAATTGATTGATAGCGAATGGTTGCTTGGGATTGTTTGTGATTGATATTGATTGATTGTGGTTGAAAATACCCAATTGTGGTTGAGAAATATTTGGTTGAAACCACATAGGATTAGTTTGTGGAAATGAAATAAATATATACATGCCGCCTGCGTGCGAACTAGATGCATGATCCCCATTGTCAAAAACCGCGAGGTTTTAAGGTAGAGCGAGGAGCCGTACTAGGGACGGTCCCGGTTTTAACTACCCTGCCGTTATGCTGCCGAAATTTTGAATAATGTTCTTGTATTTGAATTATTTTCATTTGCTGAAACTATATTTATTCATTGAAATAGAAAACCTTCATGTGTTGAATTGATATTCATTCGTTGATTAGAAATTCATTTGTTGAATGGTATTCGTGTTTTAAATATAAAAATCACATTTTTATCTATATATAGAAACTATAGAAAACCTTCATGTGTTGAATCGATATTCATTCGTTGATTAGAAATTCATGTGTTGAATGGTGTTCATATTTTGAAATAAATTGTTTTATAAGAAAAATCATATTTTTATCACCTATATAACCTATATAAAATAATAGGGTTTTGAAATGAATTGTTTTACAATAAAAAACCCATTTTTATTATATACATGAATCGCTGAAATGTGAAGTGTTAAAAATAGCAACTCGTTCAAATAAATGTGCATGAGTCGAAATATTCATTAATTAGCTAATGATGTGATTTTTACCTGTGCATGCAGCGTTAGAATGAATGGTGTCTCTAAACCAAATGGAATCAAATATGAAGTTGAATAGAAAATGATAAATGATAAGAACTGTATATATGTACATGCATATTTATTGAACAGGTTATAGCAAAGGGGCTAGAGAAGAGGAATAAAATTTTGTGCCCGACAAATAGGTACACATTTACTGTTTTGTTTGGGTGATGATTTTATAAGCCTGTTGGCTAGCCGCTTGGCTTTTTCTTTTTCTTTTTGACATGAGACGCCCGTGTGGCTATTTGGGAATTTTCCCAGCCCCTCCCGTACAAAGGAGGTTATGGCGAAATATTCCAAAATTTTAAGGCGTTAGTGAAATATTTGAAGTAAAAACGATATTGAAATTGTTGCATGAACTATATTTATATAAATATATAAATATATAAATATAAATAAAATTAAAACGAAACGAGGCTGTGCAGTTCGTATTTTGAAACCGTGATTTCAAACAACTAGTGCGGGAGATCCGACCATCGGATTTTCCTGAAATCGCAACCGTTGGGTTCGCCTTGGAAAAATCTTTCCAACGGCACCAACTTTGTAAAAATCCAACGGTTGGATTGTCTGGAATGTTTAATTCAAATCTGAAGAAAAACAGCGCCAGAAACGATTATATATATATATATATATAATTAAATTTAATCGAATAACGACGCTGCAGTTCATATTTTGAAATCGAAACTTCAAACGATTGTACCGGGAGATCCGACCGTCGGATTTTCCCGAAACTGGAACCGTTGGATTCGTTTTGAAAAGACCTTTCTAATGATGTAAATTGCGTGAAGATCCAATGGTTATATTTTCAGATATGTGTAAATCAAATCTGAAGAAAAAACAGTGCCACGGCCGCGTTATGGCCCGAAGCGTCGTTTTGAATAAATTGGCTATTTTAAAATAAATAAAAATAGCGATAAATCGTTTTAAAATATCATAAACGATATGGAATGGTAATAAACTGAATTTGCTCGATTTATGTGGTATTTGATGGTTGTATGTATTTGGTGTGAAAATTACATTAAAGAACAAAATTGGTGTTGTCGAATAATTTAACCATTGAAATAAATTGATTTGAAATTCTAAATATACGTCAATTATTTGAAAAGGCCGAGTTAATTCTCATTTCAAAAAATTGACCGACGATTGAAATTCGAAGATGAAGACGATGGTCGAAGACCGGAGATCTTCACCTTGTTTGGATGGTAACCGAGGTCCTGATTGGGAGGCATCCCGAAATATGGATAATGAGTGGTGATCGTCCAGACGTATGTGGTGATTGAAGGGTTTGCGAGGTATTTAGTGCCTCCGGTTTCGTTCAGACCCAGAACGGACTTGTAAATGGACTGTGTGTCTGACATTGGATTTTATTCTGTGTTGATTGATCTCTATTAAATATACATCTGTTTGGCGGCGGAGAATTTATTCTTTTGCTTAACGCCCTTCTTTGAGACGCACGAGCTCAGAAGTTGTATATCGATGGACATCAGTCGCATGGCATGAATTGCCTATATGGCATGCTAAGATGCAGTGATCAGGGCTTCTGTTGAAAAGCAAAGCCTTGTGGTGATGATCAAAGCACCGCCTGTGTGGCGTAGCTTTGTGTATAACGTGAATTCGCGAGCCTCACACCCCGATATGAACCTAAAACGGGAGAAGGACCTCAGGGAGGGCATGCGTTTCTTTCTAGCTAGGGTGGTGTCAATGACCTACCAGCCCTGACATTTATATACTTTTCACCTATGTGGTTGTTGCTGTTGCGAGGTGCCTCGGTTTGATCGGACGATCCGGGTCTGATGGAGTCATTCGTTGGCTCGTTTACGCCCCAAAGGGCGGGGAAACGTATTGTTCAGGCATTTTAATCCACATCGGTGGACCGACCCTGATGATCCAAAGGCTTGACCGAGTCCTTGCCTGTGGCTCGGGCTAGAGAGTCACGAATTCGGTAAGGACTATCTTTTGCCTTGGTTCAGGACGGAAATCCAATTTCCAAATACGACATCGTGCGAATTTGATTGTATACCTATATATGGCGACATAGTGGTATGGGGCATTAATGCCGTCTATGATTGATAGTTATGATTTGAAATTGTTTTCAAAACATATAAACACTAGCAATAATATCAAATGCCTTTGTTTTATTCGTATCAAGCATATTTTGGCCGTTATAAGGTAAAAACTCTATCCTCCGGTTTGCGTTGCATTGTGTGATGGGAACTGAGTCTTATAATGGCTTCATTTTTACAAAAAGCATAGCGACGTTTAAAATAAAGATTTGCTTTAAAGCACTAACAATCCAATGGAGTAAACCCGTTCCACGAAAGTGGCGTGGTCCTGTGATTGGCCAAATTATATATGTGTTTAGTAGATTTCTCATACCAGTCCCATGACTGACTCGTAGTTTGTTTCACTTTCAAACTCGGGTGCCCCTTTTTCTACATTGGCAGCCTTGTATTCAGGTTTAGCTGGTTCTTTCTGGATAGCTGGAGCTGAAGATGGATTCTATCATTTATCTCTTTTTATGCTGTTCAGCTCCTATTGTACATATTTCGTTTGTTTTCCGCTGTAGATATTTATGTATAGCTGAACTGTATTTGTACTAAGTAAGATCCTGTATACTGTGTAACTCTGATGATTAATTTTATCCAGTATATTCTATTGTTCATTATCTGGTGTATTTACTTAATTCTGTTCTGCAATTATCTGTTTCTGTGTTATATTCCACGGATTACCCTTGCCGCCGTCAGTACGGGGTTTGGGGTCGTCTCAACGTGGTATCAGAGCTTTGGTTAAGCTTAGTTCTGGAATATAACATTTGAACGAACTCGTCAGAAATAGAACCAGTAGTGTTCTAGGATGGGTAACGCTTTACAGATAGGATCAGTAGTATCCTAGTATAAGTAAAGCAGAATGGAATACACCCCAGTAGGCGCATTTACATTGAATTATTTGTCTCTATATTTTGAAATATCTTTTCTGTTGACCTGACACTTTGTCTGCTAATTGCAGACGCACTAGAAAATGAGTGACAGGAACAGAAGAAAAAATCGTATGGCTCGACCAGCTAATGAGCCAGTTGTGCTCCCACAGCCAGAATCCGATATAGAAGTTCTATTCAAGAGATTTTGAAATCTGGGTGGATCGCCATTCTTAGGCAAAGAGTCCATTATGGAAACACAAGCTTGGATTCGTTCTGCAGAGAAAATCTTTGAGGGTTTAAAGCTGAGAGATTTGAACTGTTTACAGATCATCAGTCACTAAAGTATCTGTTCACCCAGAAAGACTTGAATCTGAGGCAACAACGTTTGCTGGAGTTTCTTGCAACATATGACTTTGAAATTATATACACTCCAGGGAAAGCCAATGTCGTGGCCGATGCGCTGAGCCGAAAGAATGTAATGATCGCCAGCTTTATTATCACGACTTCCTTGATTGACAAAATATCTATTCTGCAGAAGGAGGATAACTTTATTAAGGATATGATCAAAAGGATTCAGAAAGGCGAACCCTCGTGTTTTCAAATAGAAAACGATGAGACCTTGAGGTTTAAAGGAAGGATTTGTATTCCCGACATCTCAGAGTTAAAAAGGGAAGTGTTAGACGAGTGTCACAAGTCCAAGCTGAGTATCCATCCTGGTGTGGCCAAAATGTACAACGATCTCAAACGAACATTCTGGTGGAAGGCTATGAAAAGAGATGTTTCAATATATGTTAGCCGATGCCCTACTTGCCAGCTAGTCAAGAGCGACCAACAGAAATTGGCTGGATTGTTACAACCACTAGAAGTTCCTGGTTGGAAGTGGGAACATATTTCTATGGATTTCATTGATGGTCTGCCCAGAACCAGAAAAGGGAATGACAGTATTTGGGTGATCGTAGATCGCTTCACGAAGACCGCCCATTTTATACCTGTCAGATCAAACAGAACTGCTCAGAGTCTGGCGCAGATATACTTCAGGGAAATAGTTAGACTACATGGAGTGCCGCTCAGTATAGTCAGTGATAGAGATACAATATTCACTAGCAAATTCTGGGAAGCATTTCAAGTCGAGCTGGGAACGAAGTTGAACTTAAGCACCGCTTATCATCCTCAGACAAACGGTCAGACTGAGAGGGTGAATCGTATTTTAGAAGATCTATTGCGGGCTTGTGTTATAGATTTCGGTGGATCATGGGAAGACCATCTGCATTTGGCTGAATTCTCATATAACAACAGCTACCAGGCGAGCCTGACAATGTCGCCATTCGAAGCATTGTATGGTAGACCGTGCTGATCGCCTGCTTGTTGGGTCGAACCTGGAAATAGACTTGTGTTAGGGCCAGATATGATTCGAGAAGCGGCCGACAAAGTCGATTTTATCAAAAAGCGATTACTCGCCGCTCAAAGCCAACAAAAGAGCTATGCCGATAGGAGAAGAAGAGATATATCCTTTGTAGTTGGCGACTATGTATATTTGAAAGTATCGCCGATGAGAGGAGTTATTCGATTCGGTAAAACTGGAAAGTTAGCGCCCAAACACATTGGCCCGTTTCCTATTCTGGAACGGATCGGGACTCTCGCTTATAGGGTCAAACTGCCTGATTGGTTGCCTGGAGTTCATGATGTATTTCACATATCTCAACTTCGAAAACACGTTCATGATCCAGACTTGATCGTGGAAGAAGCAGCTCAACAGGATATTGAAATTACTCCAGAATTAGCTGTAAGAAGAGAGCCGCTAAAGATTATAGGCAAAGAAACCAAAGAACTGAGGAACAAGAAGGTTCACTTAGTCAAAGTGCAATGGAGTGGAGATCCGCGAGATTGTACTTGGGAAACTGAGGAGAGCATTCAGAAAGCCTATCCCAGATGCCGAGTAGATATCTCTGATTGACTCTGGTGCAAGGTACATTTACCCTACTTTGCATTACCATTTAATTCTCTACTCTGTTGTTATTTTCTTTTCATGGATGTGCACTTTTAAATTCTATAGTCTGAATGATTTTGAAAAGAGAATAGAAGTTGATCAGTATATTTTTGAAAGGTTAAAACGATTTGATTGTTGGTTGTGTTGTGTGATTGTAGATTTATCAAACCACTTTCGACTTTGTTCCTTTTCGGGGACGAAAAGTTTTAAGTAGGGGAGATTGTAACGACCCAGAAAATCTGAACCAATTTAAAAATTTTAAATTGGCTGAAATAATAGATTTTAAATATTTAAAATAAATATTTTAAATAATGGCAGTGAAAACTGAGCTTGAATCGACAATTGAAAACAATTATAATTAATTATAATTATAAATAAGGCTTGAAAAGGCGCTGCAGTTTCAAAAATTGAATTCAAACTGTGTCGGACTGTACCGGGTGCAAAACAAAACGGATTTTAGCGAAACCAAAAATATTTAAATCTGTTGGCGAATACCTTTCTAACGAATCTGAAGAATCGAATTTTCATAGCGGAAAGCAAAAGTTATGGCCGAATGAATTTTCAGAAAGGTCGCTATGGAATTTATATAGCCCGTGAAATTGGCCATTTTGCATACGACCTCGGAATTCGACGAAACCACTTTTCTTGGATCCGGGATGAGAAGTTATTGCTAGATTTCAAATTTCATAATTTTTGAATCTAATGTGTGAGTGTGGGAAAAGAAAATGTGTTTTGGTCAATTTCAGTTAAATTGGATCGACCAAAAATGGGCCTTTTTGCAAACGGTCTCAGAATTCGACGAAACTAGTTTTGTTGGGACCGTATCGTCAAAACATAGCTAGATTTATTTTTCTGGAATTTTTCAAATCAGTTTGTGGCCCTGGCAAATTGAAATGTACGTTCAAATTAAATATTGAATATTTTATATTTTAGTTTGAAGGAAAACTGACTGAAACATTCGAATGGGCCTTCGAAACATATCCCATTGTGTTCGGAATGGGGGTAAAACGCTAGGGACGACAGTCGTTGGGTTTCAATAGGTGGTCGTGTCAGAAAACCCCTATAAAGACCCACCGACCAATCAGAATTTAGGGAGAAAAAAAAGAAAAATCCTCAGCCCCCCCGCCCCCCGATCGACGGCGATAAAGTTTCCCCCCCTTCTCTCCTCCGCCGCCGCCGCTACAGGCCACCAGAGCTGCCGCCACTACCTCTAGTCGAAGCGCCTCCCTCCCCCCTTCAAATCCGACCTGACCCCACCCTCTCTCCCTCCGCCTACCTCGAGAACGAAGCTCGCAAAGTCAACGACTTTGTCATCGTCGTTCTCCACCGTCTGACCACCGGAATTTCCGCCACCACCACCGATCCGAGCGCCGTTCGTAGCCCTTCGACGCTGCAGCACCCGATCGTCCTCTAGCTTCACGGATTTCGTGATAATTCAAAACCTAGTTTTGAATCAAAAGGAAGGTATACGGATGATTTTATTTAATTTGATTTTTAACACCTTTAAACCGTTGCAAACCTTTGAAAAATCATATCTTTTTCATTCGTTAACGAAATTCGATGAAACAGGAAACGTCGTGACCATGTGGACGCCTTCTACATTTTAGAAGAGACCGCGTATTTTTCTGAGCCTTCTGCTATTTTTGGTGGAGTGGAACCCAATGTGAGATTTCTAATTTATAAACAATATGGAAAACGACGATGTATAAATTATATAGTCGATGTATGAGTTATATAAGCGTTGTACACCTCATGTATAAGCATTGTATAAGTTGTACGTTCGATGTATAAGTTGTATATGCGTTGTAAAAATTATATATGTGTTGAAATAGAAGTGAATTGCTATATATAAATAAATATATATATATATATATATATATATATATATACGCCCCTCGTCCACAAACCATGGACGATATTTATTGATTGTGATTGGTGTGAAAATTGATTGATAGCGAATGGTTGGTTGGGATTGTTTGTGATTGATATTGATTGATTGTGGTTGAAAAATACCCAATTGTGGTTGAGAAATATTTGGTTGAAACCACATAGGATTAGTTTGTGGAAATGAAATAAATAAATACATGCCGCCTGCGTGCGAACTAGATGCATGATCCCCATTGTCAAAAACCGCGAGGTTTTAAGGTAGAGCGAGGAGCCGTACTAGGGACGGTCCCGGTTTTAACTACCCTGCCATTATGCTGCCGAAATTTTGAATAATGTTCATGTATTTGAATTATTTTAATTTGCTGAAACTATATTTATTCATTGAAATAGAAAACCTTCATGTGTTGAATTGATATTCATTCGTTGATTAGAAATTCATGTATTGAATGGTATTCGTGTTTTAAATATAAAAATCACATTTTTATCTATATATAGAAACTATAGAAAACCTTCATGTGTTGAATCGATATTCATTCGTTGATTAGAAATTCATGTGTTGAATGGTGTTCATATTTTTAAATAAATTGTTTTATAAGAAAAAAAATCATATTTTTATCACCTATATAAGCTATATAAAATAATAGGGTTTTGAAATGAATTGTTTTACAATAAAAAAACCCATTTTTATTATATACATGAATCGCTGAAATGTGAAGTGTTAAAAATAGCAACTCATTCAAATAAATATGCATGAGTCGAAATATTCATTAATTAGCTAATGATGTGATTTTTACCTGTGCATGCAACGTTAGAACGAATGGTGTCTCTAAACCAAATGGAATCAAATATGAAGTTGAATAGAAAATGATAAATGATAAGAACTGTATATATGTACATGCATATTTATTGAACAGGTTATAGCAAAGGGGCTAGAGAAGAGGAATAAAATTTTGTGCCGGACAAATAGGTACACATTTACTGTTTTGTTTGGGTGATGATTTTATGAGCCTGTTGGCTAGCCGCTTGGCTTTTTCTTTTTCTTTTTGACATGAGACGCCCGTGTGGCTATTTGGGAATTTTCCCAGCCCCTCCCGTACAAAGGAGGTTATGGCGAAATTTTCCAAAATTTTAAGGCGCTAATGAAATATTTGAAGTAAAAACGATATTGAAATTGTTGCATGAACTATATTTATATAAATATATAAATATAAATAAAATTAAAATGAAACGAGGCTGTGCAGTTCATATTTTGAAACCGTGATTTCAAACAACTAGTGCGGGAGATCCGACCATCGGATTTTCCTGAAATCGCAACCGTTGGGTTCGCCTTGGAAAAATCTTTCCAACGGCACCAACTTTGTAAAAATCCAACGGTTGGATTGTCTGGAATGTTTAATTCAAATCTGAAGAAAAACAGCGCCAGAAACGATTATATTTATATATATATAATTATAATTATATTTAATCGAATAACGACGCTGCAGTTCGTATTTTGAAATCGAAACTTCAAACGATTGTACCGGGAGATCCGACCGTCGGATTTTTCCGAAACTGGAACCATTGGATTCGTTTTGAAAAGACCTTTCTAATGATGTAAATTGCGTGAAGATCCAACGGTTAGATTTTCAGATATGTGTAAATCAAATCTGAAGAAAAACAGCGCCACGGCCGCGTTATGGCCCGAAGCGTCGTTTTGAATAAATTAGCTATTTTAAAATAAATAAAAATAGCGATAAATCGTTTTAAAATATCATAAATGATATGGAATGGAAATAAACTGAATTTGCTCGATTTATGTGGTATTTGATGGTTGTATGTATTTGGTGTGAAAATTACATTAAAGAACAAAATTGGTGTTGTCGAATAATTTAACCATTGAAATAAATTGATTTGAAATTCTAAATATACGTGAATTATTTGAAAAGGCCGAGTTAATTCTCATTTCAAATAATTGACCGACGATTGAAATTCGAAGATGAAGACGATGGTCGAAGACCGGAGATCTTCACCTCGTTTAGATGGTAACCGAGGTCCTGATTGGGAGGCATCCCGAAATATGGATAATGAGTGGTGATCGTCCAGACGTACGTGGTGATCGAAGGGTTTGCGAGGTATTTAGTGCCTCCGGTTTCGTTCAGACCCAGAACGGACTTGTAAATGGACTGTGTGTCTGACATTGGATTTTATTCTATGTTGAGTGATCTCTATTAAATATACATCTGTTTGGCGGCGGAGAATTTATTCTTTTGCTTAACACCCTTCTCTGAGACGCACGAGCTCAGAAGTTGTATATCGATCGACATCAGTCGCATGGCATGAATTGCCTGTGTGGCATGCTTAGATGTAGTGATCAGGGCTTCTGTTGAAAAGCAAAGCCTTGTGTTGATGATCAAAGCACAGCCTGTGTGGCGTAGCTTTGTGTATAACGTGAATTCGCGAGCCTCACACCCCGGTATGAACCTAAAACTGGATAAGGACCTCAGGGAGGGCATGCGTTTCTTTCTAGCTAGGGTGGTGTCAGTGACCTACCAGCCCTGACATTTATATACTTTTCACATATGTGGTTGTTGCTGTTGCGAGGCGCCTCGGTTTGATCGGACGATCCGGGTCCGATGGAGTCATTCGTTGGCTCGTTTACGCCCCAAAGGGCGGGGAAACGTATTGTTCAGGCATTTTAATCCACATCGGTGGACCGGCCCTGACAATCCAAAGGCTTGACCGAGTACTTGCCTATGGCTCGGGCTAGAGAGTCACGAATTCGGTAAGGACTATCTTTTGCCTTGGTTCAGGACGGAAATCCAATTTCCAAATACGACATCGTGCGAATTTGATTGTATACCTATATATGGCGACATAGTGGTATGGGGCATTAATGCCGTCTATGATTGATAGTTATGATTTGAAATTGTTTTCAAAACATATAAACACTAGCAATAATATCAAATGCCTTTGTTTTATTCGTATCAAGCATATTTTGGTCGTTATAAGGTAAAAACTTTATCCTCCGGTTTGCGTTGCATTGTGTGATGGGAACTGAGTCTTATAATGGCTTCATTTTTACAAAAAGCATAGCGATGTTTAAAAGAAAGATTTGTTTTAAAGCACTGGCAATCCAATGGAGTAAACCCGTTCCACGAAAGTGGCGTGGTCCTGTGATTGGCCAAATTATATGTGTTGAGTAGATTTCTCATACCAGTCCCATGACTGACTCGTAGTTTGTTTCACTTTCAAACTCGGGTGCCCCTTTTTCTACACAGGAAGCCTTGTATTCAGGTTTAACTGGTTCTTTCTGGATAGCTGGAGCTGAAGATGGATTCTATCATTTATCTCTTTTTATGCTGTTCAGCTCCTATTTTACATATTTCGTTTGTTTTCCACTGTAGACATTTATGTATAGCTGAACTGTATTTGTACTAAGTAAGATCCTGTATACTGTGTAACTCTGATGATTACTTTTATCCAGTATATTCTATTGTTCATTATCTGGTGTATTTACTTAATTCTGTTCTGCAATTATCTGTTTCTGTGTTATATTCCACGGATTACCCTTGCCGCCGTCAGTACGAGGTTTGGGGTCGTCTCAGAATGGTGTCTTCATTAACATTGTTCTTGAACCCAGTTGAGAAAAAGATTTAATCTTTTTATTTAGATTTAATGAAGTGTACCAATTAAACATTATTTAATTGGAATTGAATTGATATTGATTTTTGGGTTTATCGTGAACAGTGTTTTAAATAACACTTGTTTTTTTTAACCCGATAATTAATGGAATGTGATTTTGGGTTGTCATGAATGGTATCTTCAATAATATTGTTCTTAGACCCAAAGGAGTTAAGAAAATCAGAAACTAGCTGGAGGTTAGTTAAGTTGAGTGGTTTCAGAGGTATTGATCTAATGTTGGTTTCGGCCTTCGGGGTTAATACTTACGGAATTGCTCACTTGCTAATTTACAGTTAGGGACTGATTGAAATGTGATGTGATTTTGGGTTTATCGTAAATCGTGTTTTAAATGACACTGATTCTTTAACCCAGTCACAGATTAAAACTAAGTGGAGTTTTAATGAATCTTTAATTAGATTGAAAGGATCGAGAATGGAGTATCACCAGTTTTGCTCCAGGCGATAGTTAAGTCTTTAATTATATTTGAACGTGAAATGGTAATTGAACTTACCGATAACACCGTGGTGTTAGATATGAAGTATAACCAGTTTTACTTCATGGGATGAATAGGTTGGGGTTGGGAAATTAAAACAAATGATTACTTCGGTAAGGTTCGTTAATCCTGACTAGTTTGAAGTGATATTCAAAAGGAAGATTAAAGAATGAATTTGAAAGAATTTATCTTTGATAAAATTAATGGGAACCTTTCCCTATGAATGTGAAATTTAGAAACTAGCTGTCGGTTAGCTAAGCAGAATGATTTTCTAGATATTGATCTGATGTTGGTTTCGGCCTTCGGGGTTAATATTTGGGGAATTATTCTCTTGTTAATTTACGGTTAGTGACTGATGAATTGGAATGAGGAGTATGTTGTGTTTGTGTAACACTTGTTTATAATATACGCGAGTTATTCGGAAAGACCGGGTTTATCCCATTCTGAATAACTGATACGACGATAAGTCGAAGATGAAGACGGTGGTCGAAGACCGGAGGTCTTCATGTCGTTTGAGTGATTACTGATGATCTTGATTGGGATGTACACCCAAGAAGATGGAAATAGTTAGTGATCGTCCAGACGTACTTGGAGATCGATGGATATGCGGGGTACTAGGTGCCTCCGGTTTCGTTCAGACCCAGAACGGACTTGTAAATGGACTGTGTGTCTGACATTGGATTTCGGTCTGTGTGATTGATTTCTGTTAAATACATATCTGTTTGGCGGCGGAGAATTTATTCTTTTGCTTAACGCCCTTCTCTGAGATGTATGAGCTCAGGGGTTATATACTGATGGATATCAAACGCACAGAGTGAATTGCCTGTGCGGCATGCCTAAGTGGCAAATGATCAAGGCTTTTGTTGAAAAGCAAAGTCTTGTGGTGGATGATCGAAGCACGGCCTTTGTGGCGTAGCTTTGTGTAACGTTTACTTCGCGAGTTTCACACCCGGTATGAACCAAAAAGGGGAGAGGACGTCAGGGAGGGCATGCGTTTCTTTCTAGCTAGAAGTGGCATCAGTGGTTTTACACGCCCTGACGAGTTTGACTTATGTGGTTGTTGCTGTTGCGAGGCGCCTCGGTTTGATCGGACGAACCGGGTCCGGTGGAGTCATTCGTTGGCTCATTTACGTCCCATAGGGCGGGGAAATGCATGTTCAGGGTTTAAGTTTAATCCACATCGGTGGACTAGCCCTGAGGATCCAAGGGTCGATGCGCTTTGACCCCGTGGCTCGGGCTAGAGAGTCTCGAAGACGGTGAGGACTATCTTTTGCCTCGGTTCATAGATGGAAACCCAACTTCCAAATACGTAACATTTGCGGTTTTATTTGTAGAGCCTAGTATTGGCGACATGATATATGGTACCCATGCCGCCTATGATTGATACTTATGATTTGAAGTTTTTTCACCCACTATGCACTTATAGTAGTATCAAACGATTTGTTTTAAACGTACTAAGCATGTTTGGCTATTATAAGGGAAAACCCTATCCCCCGGCTTGCGTTGCATTGTGTGATAGGACCTGGGTCTTATAATAGCTTCATTTTTCCAAAAACATCGCGCTGTTTTGTTATATGCACTGGTATTCTTGGGAGGAAACCCGTTCCGTGTTATACGGCGTGGTCCCTTGATATATCTGATTTAAAATAAAGATAAATAACTGTTTTAGTTCTCACACCAGTCCCATGACTGACCTGGAGTTTATTGTTTTAACCTAAACTCTGGGTGCCCTTATTTTGACACGGGCAGCTAGTAGTTTTGGTTTTGCAGATTTATATTCACAGGATCCTGGTTTACAGCTGGAATGATATCCGGAAAGCTTTGTATCCGTATATTTCTTCTAGTTGTGTATTGTATTATTTTCCGCTGCTATGTAATGTATTGTAATCTCTGCTATTTCTGTGTAATATTGATTCGTTTATACTCTGTATATTCTTGTAATCTGATGTATTGCTGTAATATACAATGAAATGTTCTTCCGTTTGTGTTCTGCTGTGGCTTGTTCTCGAACTATCTGCGCTTTCCTCACCGGGGAAGTTACGGGTTTTCACAGTTGATATCAGAGCTTTGGTTTACAAAGCTCAGAGAACAAGGCACATTAGAACCAAACGAAAGAATTCATCAGAAATTGGAATAGTAATATCCAATGAGAATGACTCTTTAGAGATGGGATCAGTAGTATCCTAGAACGAGTGTGAAGGGTATATTTTTGAAAATGAAAACAAATTTTGTTTTGAAATTTTAATCATTGTATACGTATTTGAATATTTATTTTATATTGAAATTGGACAATCCAATATATAAAGATTTTGCATATGCACCTTGCAAACTTATATTCGAAGTTTTAATATACTGGATAGATATAGAATCACACTCTAGTCACCCGGGGATAATCCTGATGATGGTGCATCATTCTCAGCATTTATATTCGAATGTCGAAGGTGTGATATCTATATATTTCCATTAGACTGGTATGAGAACCAAAATTAGATAGGGCCTATTGTTGTGATTTGGCATCAAAAATGTGATTTTTTATCTACATATCAAAGTTATGAATTTGAAAAGCTAATCAACTAATTGATTGATGGTTGTGTTGTTGATTATTGGTTGATTAATTAAAATTTGTACCCTATAACCAAGTTGAAACAAATAGTGAATTGTATTGAAATTAGTCGCATTTGCATGCATATACATGTACTTACATTGAACAGGTCATAGCAAGGAGGCTAGAGCAGAGAATAAAATTTGTTTGCCCGACAAATAGGTACATGTTTACTATAATTTACTGTTTTGTTTGGGTGATGATGATTTTATGAGCCGATTGGCTAACCGCTTGGCTTTTTCGTTTTCTTTTTGAGATCAGAAGGCCTGTATGGCAATTTCGGGATTTTCCCGTTGCTCTTGGTGCAGGGGAGGTTATGGCGAAATTTTTCGAAAATTTAGGGTGTTAGCCAAATTTTTGAAAAATTTGAAAAGTTCTTAGAAACTGAAAAGTTGAAGAACTTAAGCCGTAATGAAAATAATGAAAGTTGAGTTGATTTGTGAAACAACTCTCGGCTTCGTTCCTTTTCGGGGACGAAAAGTTTTAAGTGGGGGAGATTGTAATAACCCGGAAATCTGGGCCAGTTTAAAATTTTTATTTCGGCAAATTTACGAATTTTGATTATTTAAAATGAATTATTTTAAATAATAACGATGAGAAATTTATTTTGAATATAATTCGAACGTATATATTCATTTGAATCGTCGTTAGAATATAAATATTTATTTATATATATAAAAGGAATTGAAAATGGCGCGGTAGTTCGATAATTCGATTTCAAACTTCAATTGAATGTACAGGATTCAAAATAAAAAGGATTTTAGTGAAACCAAAAATAATAGGATCTAATTGTGAATATCTTTCCAAGAACCCGAAAAATTGAAATTTCATAACGGGAATCAAAAGATATGTCCAGTTGAAAATTCTGAATAGTCGCTACGAAATTCAGGCCCTTAAAAATGGGAATTTTACAAACGACCTCGGATTTCGACGAAACCACTTTTGTTGGATCCGTGATGTAAATTTATTGCTAGGTTTCAAATTTCATAATTTTTCGAATCAATATGGGAGTGTGGCAAAGGAAAACGCGTTTGACCAGTTTCTGTTGATTTTAATGGACTGGAAAATGGCCATTTTTCAAATGTTCTCAGAATTCGACGAAACTAGTTTTATTAGGACCGTATCGTCAATTCGAAGCTAGAAATTATTTTTCTGGAATTTTTAGAGTTCGTATGTGGCCCCAGTAAATTGAAATGTGCGTTCAAATTCAATATATAGAGTTATATTTTGATTTTGATGAAAACTGATCGAAACAGTTGAATTGGCTTACGATACCTATCCCATTGTGTACGGAATGGGGGTAATTAGCTATGGACGATAGGCGGTGGGTCTCGTTTAGAGGCCGAAATTAAAAGTTACTTTTTGAAATTAAATAGATAAATAATAAAAATATAAAAATAAAACCCCTCCTCCCTTTTCTCTTTGCTCAGACCCCCCCCCCCCCCCGTTTACTTTTCAATTCGAGATTAAAAAAAAAACAAATTGCTCCACCAGCGATGGGATCGGCCACCGCCCTCCACGACCACCGCCCCCTCCACCTCCGTCCAGCGCTCCCCACCCCGACCCTCCTCCACGCAACGCTCTCTCTCCTCTTCTCCCTGCAGCCGCCACCACCCAAAACCCTAGCCCCTGGCCACCGTTCGAACCCCAGCGCCGCCAGTCCACCTCCGACCACCCAAGCTCTCCCCCCTCCCCCCCGCCGCCTGCAGCCCCATCCGCCGCCACCGCTCTGTCCATCTCCACCAAATCCGACTGAAACCCTGTAACATCCCGCCTCCGCTAGGGTCACTCGCAAAGGAATGCACTAGCTTTAGAGGGGCATTATTGGTAAACATGCATAGAAATATCACAAGACAGAACATATATAAGTAGCGGAAGTAAAATCAAACTTTCATAACATGAATAAATAAGGTCTAAAGCCCTTTTACATCAGAGTACATCACAACCTGTCTTGCAATAGTAAAGAAGCATAAAGACTTTTTAATAAATTATTCCCCAAGTAAAACAGTAAAGTAGCCATAGCCAAGAGAAGTCCAAGCCATCAATGATGACCTTCAAGCAGAAGAAGTCCGAACTAAACAGCATTGTTTCCTCCCTGAAACCTGGGGGGAACGGAAGAAAAGAGGCGAAACAAAACGGGTCAGTCAAAAAGACTGAGTAAGTCCTATCTACTTCCAGTATAAAAACAGGTAAAGTTAACATGACATGCATAAACTGAAAGTAAACATAAGGATAACTACAAGATAGATTAACCAGAGTAGCTGGTTAAACTACTGCGGCAAGGTAAACTAAGGTATCATGAAAAACTACGGTGTTATGATGAGTCAAGGTATCACATCATCAGATTTCTATCGAGTACATTATCCTAAGGTATCTACCCCGTCTAACATCCCACGGTATCCATTATGTATATTCTTCCTAGTTCTAACATGTATATTTGCTCTGCACCTCTCGTACTAGTATCCCAACCTTGTTATGTGTTAACCATGAGTGTCCCTTACTCAAAGTCGTGTAATGGTCCATGTCAACCTAATATATCGCATATATAGGTTACTCAACTCGTATGTTTCTTTCCATGTATATAAGTTCAGTCCTTTGCCGTACCTCGTACGGGCTTCCTCATGTCGTATTATCCTTGAAATCGTTTGGACTGTCACCCTTGTTCTAGCTAGGCTCTTCCATATGAATCATCGTTTGAACTACTAGGACTTACGCCACCTAGTACCACTAGGGATTACGCTTACCTGTTGCACGCTTTCGTATTTCGGGTTGGGTTAAACCACCTAGGCCACTAGGGATTACGCTAACCCTCAACCGCGCCCTTTTTCCCACGCATTCATCGTGAATCGTTTTTCTATAACTGTATGCACATGTATCACATCGTGCCATCCGAGTCCTGTCACAGGGCAAAACAAGAAATACAGGACTCGGTCGGGAGCTTTAGATTTATCTGCCGATGCAGATACTAAGGTCTGCTTTTCTACACGTGGCTATGGTCCTACGAGACCCCTCCCTCAACTAGTGAAAGGCAACACAAGAGAAAATCTTGCATGAGAACTACACTCCGGCCAGCCCACATCCTACGGCCTACCTCACCCATAATTAGACAGCAATTATGGTCTGTTGGGTGTTCCCTGCCTTTCCGTACGTACACGCTTGACTCAAGATAGTAGATGATCGACGAACTTGCTATCTCGGGCACCTTATGTATTCGCCGACTCACTGCTATCCACCCCAGTCTTTAGGTCGCTCGCATAGCAACCAAGGCATATTCTTGGTTCTTCTACCACAGACCTCAACCTCTCGTGAGCCTAGTATAATGACCTGGCAGCTCACAGAGGGATCCCAAGAATATCCTCACGTTCCCCGAAGCCGCTGCTTCGTTACCCAGTTCGTTGGAGCCTTTATCTGAATCAGATAGCCTGCTCCTACACGCATACTTAAACGTTGACCTAACGTATCGGGTTACTGATCTATCTAAGAAATGGTCCAAATTTCCTTGACTAAGAATTATTACTTAGTTTCCCTTAACTAAGGTTTACCACTTAGCCTTATTTCCATAATCCTTGTTAACTAGGGTTATTTACCTAATCCTCCGAATTAGGGTTTATCTAATGGGTTAAGTGTCACTTAAGTTCATAACTTAGCCCGTCTACAAACCATGTCAAAATTGGCTAAGTATCCAAGTCCAAGACTTAACCCTACAAACCATGTGTCAAGTTGGCTAAGTATATTAAGCAATCCATAACTTAACCTCGTCTAATTATCATTTTAGATTGGTTAATTATATAAATTAACTTGACCTTGTCAAATTACCGAGTCAAATCGGTCAAGCGTATTCAAGTGATTCGTGACTTAGCCTTATCATGTTTTCACGTTAGATTGGTTAAGTATAGATTAACTTAACCTCATCAAATTAACGAGTTAGATTGGTTAAGTATAGGTCACTTAACCTCATCAAATCATCGTGTTAAATTAGTTAAGTGTTTAACTTAACCCCATTAAATTACCAAGTTGGATTAATTAAGTCTAGGCTAACTTAACCCCATCCGATTACCATGTTTAGATTAGTTAAGCCTAATCTTAACCCCATCCATTAACTGTATTATACGGTTAAGTGTCATTAAGAAACTTTACTTAACCTTATCACGTTATCGTGTTGGATTGATTAAGTGTTGGTTAACTTAATCCCGTCCACTAGTCGTATAAAAATGGTCAAGTGTCATTAGGCAAATCAAGTTACTTAACCTACCCAAGCTTATCATGTTTTGTTAAGTATCATTAGCCTAATCAAATTACTTAACCCATTTGTCCATATCATATTTGGTTAAGCCTCATTAATCAAATTAACTTAACCCTATTATGTGGCATTAATTTAATTAATGCACCCTCAACCTCTCACATTAGACCTTGTTGTGGTTACTAGTTAAGCCGGGCGGGTCCGGGTAGATTTACACCACAACCTAGTCTAACCTCGGGTCTTAAGCGCGACATGACCAACTTCTCACATTGGGTCCTATTGTTTGCAACTACTAGTTAGGCCGGTCGGTTCCGGGTAGTTTTACGTTGCAAACTCAACCCAACCTCGAGTTGGCCATACTTATATTATCTAAGTTCATCATGTTTCCAAAACATGTTACAAGTTTTCAAGCATTTGGGTAGACCTAACTTAATAGGTAAATTCCCAAAGGGTAGACCTAACTTAATAGGTAAATTCCCAAGCTCATGTTTTTATGCATACTTACATGTCATCTTCCATGTTATCTTTCAAGTCATATTTTCAAGTATAAACACATGTCATATTCAAGTTAAGATTTTGCGACATGTTCATGTTTATCTAACTACCCAAAATCGTGTTTTCCCAACGCAAGCAAAGCGAGTCAACATAGTAAGGATACTATGTCACATATTGGTCTCAAAACATGCATGATGCCAAAAAGGGCTTGGCTTCCACATGCATAACATCATAAAGAGATTGGCCATAAACATGCATAGTGCCATAAGGTAATTTGGCCACAAACATGCATATTATCAAAAAGGGTTTGGCCATAAACATGCACAACTTGAAAGAGGGGATTGGCCACGAGCATGCATAATCTCGTAAAGGATTTGGCCACAAACTTGCATGTTAGCATAAGGGGTTTGGGTTCATAAACATGCATAAGCCCCAAAATCTTGTCTTAGCCAATGTTTCACAAGTAAAATGGTTTCTAAAGGTTCATGCTAGCATTTCATGCATAAAGATCCCAACTTGCAAGTTAAACTAGATTATGTATAGCATGAGAGGCATGATTAAGTCACTCACATGGCCTAAAATCATAAACATGAACACAAGAGGCAAGGTAAGGTTCATATAGGTTCGCATAATCATGTTTAGCCTCATTTTATCCCATGTCAACATTAAAAATACCGTTTTGATCCAAAAGTAGCTAGAACTTACATAGTTAGGCCTAGGGAAAGGAGCATGAATCATCTTGGCTAAGAAAGGTGCCTCCTTTGTAGAAGAATCGTGATGGAACTCGCATAGAAATGTTGATTTGGCCTTGATTTGGTGTAGCAAGCTTGCACCTTTTGATTTGAACTTGATTTGAGTGCATAGGCTCTAGGGATTTGAGATGGAGGCCATGATCACTTTGCATTTGGGCAGCACTTCGTGGAGAGGGTGAGTTATGAGGGTTTAGGGGGGGCTTAGGGGTGTTTTTATAGAGATTAGGATAGTTTTAGGCCCTTAGATTAACCCTAGGATAGATTAGGACCATCAGATCTTGGAAGCTTCCAGAACCAGCCCAAGAACAAGACCAGGTGAGGCAAACAGGTGCACCAGGCAGCTTGCCCCGGCCACCCCCTGTCGACAGGCAAGTCGACAGGGCTGTCGACTTGGTCTGGGCCCAAGTCGACAGGCCTGTCGACAGCCCTGTCGACATGGCCTAGGCGGGAAACTTCCCGCCTGGCCCCAGATCTGATTTCCAAAACTGTTTCCGAAATTCGAATTTCCCGAAAACTTCTTTGGGCCTTAACCGGGTCATACGGACTCCGGTTTTCGAAAACTCGGACTCTATTTCGCGTATTTTTCCGAGACGAACGCAATGGCATAGCCCATTTTACTTGATTCAGAATTTAAAATTAAATTCTGCTTTGATTCTCGTTTTAACATGTTATTGAAATACGGGTTGTTACATTCTCCCCACCTTTTAGGATTTCGTCCCCGAAATCGCTAAGTTAGGAAGAACATATCCTACCATCCATCATCCATCTACTCAAAACATCATCCACAAGCAACCATCGTCCTTAGATGATTTCTAATGCTGTATGAATACATGCAAAGAGTGTGTGTATATGTTCCTTAGCTAATGCTAATGATCAGGCCTGAAAAATCTTTTGAATGCAAAAATATGTTTAGTGCTATGAATCCATCATGTATGCAAATAGTCCTAGTCATATACACTATATGCGTGCACAAACATTCAACCATATGCAACATCCGCATGATAACACATTCAATTTCATCCATGAACAAGTATAAATACTCGTGCATATGCAATATGAAATGTGACCGAGTCGAGCTAATATCTAATGTAAATTCGCGCATCCACGGGCAACCACTTGCAACCATTTGCAACCATATCAACCATAACATGTTTCAAATACATGTTTACATCCATAGGGTTCTACCTAAGATTCCCTGAAACAGGGTCGAGAAGATAAACAAAACAAACTCCTTACGGGGTTTGTAACAGAGACAGGACCGAGAGGATATCCATAAAAGATAGCCTACAAGCAAGCTCAACAGAAAAACAGGGATCGAGGATATATTCCCAAAAGAGATATCGTGCACGTATTTAGTCTTCAGTCTCCTGAGTCGCATTACCTTGAGCTTAGTTCCTTCGTGCCTTGACCGCCCCTTTTTACTTCACGATTTCGCAGCTTCTTTTTCATAACATGAGTTGGAACTCATTTCCTCGTCGCCTCCCGTTCCACTTGCACTTATTCTCCTTCTAGAATACTTGGCGCAAACGTGACTGCGTACTCATGATCTCATGCAAGCTTTCCAAAATTCACTAGTGAATCTCGGACTTCGTACCACAGGGTATTTCTCGTAGAAGAACTTCCTCTTGAAAGTAAACAGATGCCAACCAGGTTATCAAGCGCACTTACTAGGGTGATCTCTATAACCCATGCATAAATGAAGTAAACCATCCGTCTTATCGGCGAACCCCACTCGATCGGGCTTCAAATTTCCAATAAAGGCATCAAGGGATTCTAAGTAACTAGTCATGACAGAACCTCAAAAAGGTCACATGATACTTTGAGGGCATTACCAAGGCTGGTCAAAAGGTCTAACTACCCTCCTATCAAAACCGAGAGTGGCATCACCTACTGGATAACCACTTCATCCCTAGAATCCATCCATAGCTTAAAAACATAAGTATTATTTCCAAACTCAACACTTGGCATAGACATTCCCAAATCCAAACAAGTCATGTATAAATGGACTGATTCTCCAATAGGACTTTGAGACAAAAATGGGATTCTCTATTACGCTAGTACTTAAGGTGCAGAGACTCAACTATCGAAGCAAACTTAAATGATGCGGGGATCAAAACAAAGTCTTGGCGGGATGATAGAAAAGAAGAGCTAAACTTTTAACAAGATCGTTACCCTCCTTCCGAGGCACCCTAGAAATGAGAGCATACTACTGCCCTCCCGATGATCTTGTCCTTGTCCCATGATACTTAACTATCCGTCCCGTTTCACCATGCCAAAGATACTCTCTCGTCATGGGTTTCATTGTTCATCTTTTTCTCTCATTCTGAGTTGAGCCATACCAACAAGTTGCTCATCCTTAAACTCGTATCCTTTATCCTCTTTCTCACTATCCTTTCTTATAATGCGGCCACTGGTCTCCCGAGAACAGCCTCCATCGCATGGAAAGCACTTTCGAAGATAGAAAAGACTAGTCGCAGTTAAAACCACTGTGACTACAGATGGAGGAAAGAAAGGAAAAGAGATTCAATCAAGGAAACCAGGATAGTGCTAATGGCCTTTGGGGAATAGCCTTTTTATTTTTAAAAGAAAATTTTCTTGAAAAATGCTTCTTTATAAACGATTTTTAAATAGTTTTCAGAAGGTCTTTAAATACTTTTGCCCAGTCTGGTAACCTTCTGCTCTGATACCAAATGTAACACCCCGCCTCCGCTAGGGTCACTCGCAAAGGAATGCACTAGCTTTAGAGGGGCATTATTGGTAAACATGCACAGAAATATCACAAGACAGAACATATATAAGTAGCGGAAGTAAAATCAAACTTTCATAACATGAATAAATAAGGTCTAAAGCCCTTTTACATCAGAGTACATCACAACCTGTCTTGCAATAGTAAAGAAGCATAAAGACTTTTTAATAAATTATTCCCCAAGTAAAACAGTAAAGTAGCCATAGCCAAGAGAAGTCCAAGCCATCCATGATGACCTTCAAGCAGAAGAAGTCCGAACTAAACAGCATTGTTTCCTCCCTGAAACCTGGGGGGGGAAACGGAAGAAAAGAGGCGAAACAAAATGGGTCAGTCAAAAAGACTGAGTAAGTCCTATCTACTTCCAGTATAAAAACAGGTAAAGGTAACATGACATGCATAAACTGAAAGTAAACATAAGGATAACTACAAGATAGATTAACCAGAGTAGCTGGTTAAACTACTGCGGCAAGGTAAACTAAGGTATCATGAAAAACTACGGTGTTATGATGAGTCAAGGTATCACATCATCAGATTTCTATCGAGTACATTATCCCAAGGTATCTACCCCGTCTAACATCCCACGGTATCCATTATGTATATTCTTCCTAGTTCTAACATGTATATTTGCTCTCCACCTCTCGTACTAGTATCCCAACCTTGTTATGTGTTAACCATGAGTGTCCCTTACTCAAAGTCGTGTAATGGTCCATGTCAACCTAATATATCGCATATATAGGTTACTCAACTCGTATGTTTCTTTCCATGTATATAAGTTCAGTCCTTTGCCGTACCTCGTACGGGCTTCCTCATGTCGTATTATCCTTGAAATCGTTTGGACTGTCACCCTTGTTCTAGCTAGGCTCTTCCATATGAATCATCGTTTGAACTACTAGGACTTACGCCACCTAGTACCACTAGGGATTACGCTTACCTGTTGCACGCTTTCGTATTTCGGGTTGGGTTAAACCACCTAGGCCACTAGGGATTACGCTAACCCTCAACCGCGCCCTTTTTCCCACGCATTCATCGTGAATCGTTTTTCTATAACTGTATGCACATGTATCACATCGTGCCATCCGAGTCCTGTCACAGGGCAAAACAAGAAATACAGGACTCGGTCGGGAGCTTTAGATTTATCTGCCGATGCAGATACTAAGGTCTGCTTTTCTACACGTGGCTATGGTCCCACGAGACCCCTCCCTCAACTAGTGAAAGGCAACACAAGAGAAAATCTTGCATGAGAACTACACTCCGGCCAGCCCACATCCTACGGCCTACCTCACCCATAATTAGATAGCAATTATGGTCTGTTGGGTGTTCCCTGCCTTTCCGTACGTACACGCTTGACTCAAGATGGTAGATGATCGACGAACTTGCTATCTCGGGCACCTTATGTATTCGCCGACTCACTGCTATCCACCCCAGTCTTTAGGTCGCTCGCATAGCAACCAAGGCATATTCTTGGTTCTTCTACCGCAGACCTCAACCTCTCGTGAGCCTAGTATAATGACCTGGCAGCTCACAGAGGGATCCCAAGAATATCCTCACGTTCCCCGAAGCCGCTACTTCGTTACCCAGTTCGTTGGAGCCTTTATCTGAATCAGATAGCCTGCTCCTACACGCATACTTAAACGTTGACCTAACGTATCGGGTTACTGATCTATCTAAGAAATGGTCCAAATTTCCTTGACTAAGAATTATTACTTAGTTTCCCTTAACTAAGGTTTACCACTTAGCCTTATTTCCATAATCCTTGTTAACTATGGTTATTT
Organism: Allium sativum; assembly: GCA_030737875.1. Taxonomy (NCBI): domain Eukaryota; kingdom Viridiplantae; phylum Streptophyta; class Magnoliopsida; order Asparagales; family Amaryllidaceae; genus Allium; species Allium sativum. Next base: position 1,015,370,954 of record CM060924.1, read on the forward strand.
ACCTAATCCTCCGAATTAGGGTTTATCTAATGGGTTAAGTGTCACTTAAGTTCATAACTTAGCCCGTCTACAAACCATGTCAAAATTGGCTAAGTATCCAAGTCCAAGACTTAACCCTACAAACCATGTGTCAAGTTGGCTAAGTATATTAAGCAATCCATAACTTAACCTCGTCTAATTATCATTTTAGATTGGTTAATTATATAAATTAACTTGACCTTGTCAAATTACCGAGTCAAATCGGTCAAGCGTATTCAAGTGATTCGTGACTTAGCCTTATCATGTTTTCACGTTAGATTGGTTAAGTATAGATTAACTTAACCTCATCAAATTAACGAGTTAGATTGGTTAAGTATAGGTCACTTAACCTCATCAAATCATCGTGTTAAATTAGTTAAGTGTTTAACTTAACCCCATTAAATTACCAAGTTGGATTAATTAAGTCTAGGCTAACTTAACCCCATCCGATTACCATGTTTAGATTAGTTAAGCCTAATCTTAACCCCATCCATTAACTGTATTATACGGTTAAGTGTCATTAAGAAACTTTACTTAACCTTATCACGTTATCGTGTTGGATTGATTAAGTGTTGGTTAACTTAATCCCGTCCACTAGTCGTATAAAAATGGTCAAGTGTCATTAGGCAAATCAAGTTACTTAACCTACCCAAGCTTATCATGTTTTGTTAAGTATCATTAGCCTAATCAAATTACTTAACCCATTTGTCCATATCATATTTGGTTAAGCCTCATTAATCAAATTAACTTAACCCTATTATGTGGCATTAATTTAATTAATGCACCCTCAACCTCTCACATTAGACCTTGTTGTGGTTACTAGTTAAGCCGGGCGGGTCCGGGTAGATTTACACCACAACCTAGTCTAACCTCGGGTCTTAAGCGCGACATGACCAACTTCTCACATTGGGTCCTATTGTTTGCAACTACTAGTTAGGCCGGTCGGTTCCGGGTAGTTTTACGTTGCAAACTCAACCCAACCTCGAGTTGGCCATACTTATATTATCTAAGTTCATCATGTTTCCAAAACATGTTACAAGTTTTCAAGCATTTGGGTAGACCTAACTTAATAGGTAAATTCCCAAAGGGTAGACCTAACTTAATAGGTAAATTCCCAAGCTCATGTTTTTATGCATACTTACATGTCATCTTCCATGTTATCTTTCAAGTCATATTTTCAAGTATAAACACATGCCATATTCAAGTTAAGATTTTGCGACATGTTCATGTTTATCTAACTACCCAAAATCGTGTTTTCCCAACGCAAGCAAAGCGAGTCAACATAGTAAGGATACTATGTCACATATTGGTCTCAAAACATGCATGATGCCAAAAAGGGCTTGGCTTCCACATGCATAACATCATAAAGAGATTGGCCATAAACATGCATAGTGCCATAAGGTAATTTGGCCACAAACATGCATATTATCAAAAAGGGTTTGGCCATAAACATGCACAACTTAAAAGAGGGGATTGGCCACGAGCATGCATAATCTCATAAAGGATTTGGCCACAAACTTGCATGTTAGCATAAGGGGTTTGGGTTCATAAACATGCATAAGCCCCAAAATCTTGTCTTAGCCAATGTTTCACAAGTAAAATGGTTTCTAAAGGTTCATGCTAGCATTTCATGCATAAAGATCCCAACTTGCAAGTTAAACTAGATTATGTATAGCATGAGAGGCATGATTAAGTCACTCACATGGCCTAAAATCATAAACATGAACACAAGAGGCAAGGTAAGGTTCATATAGGTTCGCATAATCATGTTTAGCCTCATTTTATCCCATGTCAACATTAAAAATACCGTTTTGATCCAAAAGTAGCTAGAACTTACATAGTTAGGCCTAGGGAAAGGAGCATGAATCATCTTGGCTAAGAAAGGTGCCTCCTTTGTAGAAGAATCGTCATGGAACTCGCATAGAAATGTTGATTTGGCCTTGATTTGGTGTAGCAAGCTTGCACCTTTTGATTTGAACTTGATTTGAGTGCATAGGCTCTAGGGATTTGAGATGGAGGCCATGATCACTTTGCATTTGGGCAGCACTTCGTGGAGAGGGTGAGTTATGAGGGTTTAGGGGGGGCTTAGGGGTGTTTTTATAGAGATTAGGATAGTTTTAGGCCCTTAGATTAACCCTAGGATAGATTAGGACCATCAGATCTCGGAAGCTTCCAGAACCAGCCCAAGAACAAGACCAGGTGAGGCAAACAGGTGCACCAGGCAGCTTGCCCCGGCCACCCCCTGTCGACAGGCAAGTCGACAGGGCTGTCGACTTGGTCTGGGCCCAAGTCGACAGGCCTGTCGACAGCCCTGTCGATATGGCCTAGGCGGGAAACTTCCCGCCTGGCCCCAGATCTGATTTCCAAAACTGTTTCCGAAATTCGAATTTCCCGAAAACTTCTTTGGGCCTTAACCGGGTCATACGGACTCCGATTTTCGAAAACTCGGACTCTATTTCGCGTATTTTTCCGAGACGAACGCAATGGCATAGCCCGTTTTACTTGATTCAGAATTTAAAATTAAATTCTGCTTTGATTCTCGTTTTAACATGTTATTGAAATACGGGTTGTTACAAACCCCCTCCCCCTTCTTCTGATAAAGCAAAGTAAGTTTTATTTATTATTTTTAGTGTAGAAAATTATCATTTTTCCTATGTGTTTTAGTGTAGAAAAATATGATTTTTCATATGTGTATAGATCCGCAATAAAGATAGGATTTTTATCATAAGTTAGAAATATTTTTATGAAGGAAAAGGTTAGATTATTAAAATAGAAAAGATTAGATTTTTAAAATAGGAAAGATACGATTTTTAGCAGTGCAAAACTAGATTTTTTATATATTGAATAGCAAAGTAAAAATTCGATTTTTATATATTGAATAGCAAAGTAAAAATTCGATTTTTATATATTGAATAGCAAAGTAAAAATTCGATTTTTATATATTGAATAGCAAAGTAAAAATTCGATTTTTATATATTGAATAGCAAAGTAAAAATTCGATTTTTATATATTGAATAGCAAAGTAAAAATACGATTTTTATATATTAAATAGCAAAGTAAAAATATGATTTTTATGTATTGAATAGCGAAGTAAAAATTCGATTTTTATATATTGAATAGCAAAGTAAAACTTCGATTTTTATATATTGAATAGCGAAGTAAAAATTCGATTTTTATATATTGAATAGCGAAGTAAAAATGTGATTTTTACATATGTAGAGAATACGGGCAAAGAAAGTGACAAGAGGCAAGAACAGCGAAGAATTCTACATAAGAAGAGTCGTGGGATTGGATTAGCTATTCTGTGAGAACTTCTCACCTTTTAATTTAATTTTCTAGTTAAAATATATACTAGGATGCAGACGGTGTTTAGTAGCACCCGACACCCGTCGTCCACAGACCATGGACGGCTTGTATACTTATTTGTTTGATTTGATGTGTAGTTGATTGTGTGATGTGAGGTGAAATGAAATAAAACATTTATATAGTTGAAATAAAATATTTTATAGTGAAAAATATTTTATAGTTAAAAATAGTATTTTCAATGTGTATATGAAATGAAATAAAATTAAACAAATCGGATGATTTGTTTGTATACACACATTTGACTGATATTGATTGGGACGATAAATTTTACACATCGCCCAACTGCACAAATAAAATCTGTGTTTGATTGTTTGAAACCCCACACGGGTATTGGGATGATATTTGACGTACACTAATCCCGATTGTTTAGTTGTATGTTGATCGATTGATTGACAGGCTATTATAAGCATTGAATATTTATATTTGATGCTTATACAGTGTAGAATGCACTTTGGATGCTGGTTGATTATTCATCGTTATTATTGTATACATGTGTTGTAGAAAATCCATATAATTAACATTATATGGTAATTGATTGGGCCTCATTCCAGTTTTCAAATAGAAATATTTGAATAGAAATATTTGAAGTAGAAATATTTGAAATAGAATATTTGAAAATTAGGAATATTTGAAAATTAGAAATATTTGAAAAAGAAATATTTGAAATAGAATATTTGAAAATTAAGAATATTTGAAAATTGGAAATATTTGAAAAAGAAATATTTGAAATAGAATATTTGAAAATCGAAATATATGAAGCCGCGTTGATAGATTGACGCCATTTTGACGTGAACGATATTTATATCAATTTTATTCATTTTATAACGAATATCGAAAGTGATTTCAGAATCTGATATTTTGAAAAGAATTGAAATTCGAATTAAATTGAACAGAAATGAATTCGAATTGAAATGAATTCGAACTGAAATTTAATTAGAAATCAATTTGAATTGAAATCGATTTGAAATGAATTTAAAACGAATTTATATTGGAAAATTCAATTTTGATTTGAAATTGAATATGAAGTTGAAACCGTTTTGAAAATGAATTTAAAAACGATTTATAAAGCACGTTTTGAATTAAAATCGACGAAGTATATATTATATATATTATATATAATATGATGGCCTGAATAGAATGCACCGCGCTGCGGCAGTTCGCGAATTTCGACCATTGACTTCGAACGGACATTACGGGAGATCCGACCGTCGGATTCTCCTAAAACCGGAACCGTTGGGTTCATATCGAAAAGAGCTTTCTGATGAATATTAGAAATTTGAAATCTAACGGTTGGATTTGGAGATACGACCAAATCAAATTTGGAAAAGGTCGCTGTAAGTGCAGTTCGATGGCCGTTGTTGGAAATCGACTGTACGGGCTTTGATAAAATTACTAAAAATAGTAATAATTTGTGTAAAATCGTAAGAAATGATTTGGAAAAAATTGGGATGAAAAACTCCATATTTGAAAAGATAAAAATAGATTTTTATCGAAATGAACTAGTTTTGAACTAGAATTAAAATTCTATTTGTTTTTAAATAAATAAATTGGATTTGAAAATGGTTTTGAAAATAACCAGAATTTCCAATAATTGCATTGGAATGGATTTGAATCGAAATTGTCTTCGGAATATTTCGATGTTGGATTTCGTGATTATACAGATGTTGTTATGGAAATTTGAAAGATATATATATACATATCGTTATTTCCAATACGATATTTGTTGGTCGTAGAATTTGATATTGAATATAAGCCGGTATACTTTCTATTCAGAGCCTTGTATTTAATATCAAATGTGATTTGGGTTTGTCGTGAATGGTGTCTTCATTAACACTGTTCTTGAACCCAGTTGAGAAAAAGATTAAATCTTTTTATTTAGATTTAATGAAGTGTACCAATTAAATATTATTTAATTGGAATTGAATTGATATTGATTTTTGGGTTTATCGTGAACAGTGTTTTAAATAACACTTGTTTTTTTTAACCCGATAATTAATGGAATGTGATTTTGGGTTGTCGTGAACGGTATCTTCAATAATACTGTTCTTAAACCCAAAGGAGTTAAGAAAATCAGAAACTAGCTGGAGGTTAGTTAAGTTGAATGGTTTCAGAGGTATTGATCTGATGTTGGTTTCAGCCTTCGGGGTTAATACTTAGGGAATTGCTCACTTGCTAATTTACAGTTAGGGACTGATTGAAATGTGATGTGATTTTGGGTTTATCGTGAATCGTGTTTTAAATGAAACTGATTCTTTAACCCAGTCACAGATTAAAACTAAGTGGAGTTTTAATGAATCTTTAATTAGATTGAAAGGATCGAGAATGGAGTATCACCAGTTTTGCTCCAGGTGATAGTTAAATCTTTAATTAGATTTGAATGTGAAATGGTAATTGAATTTACCGATAACACCGTGGTGTTAGATATGAAGTATAACCAGTTTTACTTCATGGGATGAATAGGTTGGGCTTGGGAAATTAAAACAAATGATTACTTCGGTAAGGTTCGTTAATCCCGACCAGTTTGAATTGACATTCAAAAGGAAGATTAAAGAATGAATTTGAAAGAATTTATCTTTGATAAAATTAATGGGAACCTTTCCCTATGAATGTGAAATTTAGAAACTAACTGTCGGTTAGCTAAGCAGAATGATTTTCTGGATATAGACCTGATGTTGGTTTCGGCCTTCGGGGTTAATATTTGGGGAATTATTCTCTTGTTAATTTACGGTTAGTGACTGATGAATTGGAATGAGGCGTATGTTGTGTTTGTGTAACACTTGTTTATAACATACGCGAGTTATTCGGAAAGATCGGGTTTATCCCATTCTGAATAACTGATACGACGATAAGTCGAAGATGAAGACGGTGGTCGAAGACCGGAGGTCTTCACGTCGTTTGAGTGATTACTGATGATCTTGATTGGGATGTACACCCAAGAAGATGGAAACAGTTAGTGATCGTCCAGACGTACTTGGAGATCGATGGATACACGGGGTACTAGGTGCCTCCGGTTTCGTTCAGACCCAGAACGGACTTGTAAATGGACTGTGTGTTTGACATTGGATTTCAGTCTGTGTGATTGATTTCTGTTAAATATATATCTGTTTGGCGGCGGAGAATTTATTCTTTTGCTTAACGCCCTTCTCTGAGACGTACGAGCTCAGGGGTTATATACTGATGGATATCAAACACATAGAGTGAATTGCCTGTGTGGCATGCCTAAGTGGCAAATGATCAAGGCTTCTGTTGAAAAGCAAAGCCTTGTGGTGGATGATCGAAGCACGACCTTTGTGGCGTAGCTTTGTGTAACGTTTACTTCGCGAGTTTCACACCCAGTATGAACCAAAAACGGGAGAGGACGTCAGGGAGGGCATGCGTTTCTTTCTAGCTAGAAGTGGCATCAGTGGTTTTACACGCCCTGACGAGTTTGACTTATGTGGTTGTTGCTGTTGCGAGGCGCCTCGGTTTGATCGGACAATCCGGGTCCGGTGGAGTCATTCGTTGGCTCATTTACACCCCATAGGGCATGGAAACGCATGTTCAGGGTTTAAGTTTAATCCACATCGGTGGACTGGCCCTGAGGATCCAAGGGTCGATGCGCTCTGACCCTGAGGCTCGGGCTAGAGAGTCTCGAAGACGGTGAGGACTATCTTTTGCCTCGGTTCATAGATGGAAACCCAACTTCCAAATACGTGACATTTGCGGTTTTATTTGTAAAGCCTAGTATTGGCGCCATGATATATGGTACCCATGCCGCCTATGATTGATACTTATGATTTGAAGTTGTTTCACCCACTATGCACTTATAGTAGTATCAAATGATTTGTTTTAAACGTACTAAGCATCTTTGGCTATTATAAGGGAAAACCCTATCCCCCGGCTTGCGTTGCATTGTGTGATAGGACCTGGGTCTTATAGTAGCATCATTTTTCCAAAAAGCATCGCGCTGTTTTGTTATATGCACTGGTATTCTTGGGAGGAAGCCCGTTCCGTGTTATACGGCGTGGTCCCTTGATATATCCGATTTAAAATAAAGATAAATAACTGTTTTAGTTCTCACACCAGTCCCATGACTGACCTGGAGTTTATTGTTTTAACCTAAACTCTGGGTGCCCTTATTTTGACACGGGTAGCTAGTAGTTTTGGTTTTGCAGATATATATTCACAGGATCCTGGTTTACAGCTGGAATGATATCCGGAAAGCTTTGTATCCGTATATTTCTTCAAGTTGTGTATTGTATTATTTTTCGCTGCTATGTAATGTATTGTAATCTCTGATATTTCTATGTAATATTGATTCGTTTATACTCTATATATTCTTGTAATCTGATGTATTGTTGTAATATACAATGAAATGTTCTTCCGTCTGCGTTCTGTTGTGGCTTTTCTCGAACTATCCGCGCTTTCCTCACCGGGGAAGTTACGGGTTTTCACAATTTTAGTGTATTAAAAAGAGTTTGAAAAAAACATACATTTTTGTCACTTAATGAGGATTTTACAAAAATCACATTTTTGCCATTAAATAAGAATTATATAAGAATAGCATTTTGTCAAAACATGTTAGTGAGATAAATATCACTTTTGTGTCAAAACATGACTTTTGAAATAAGAATAACATTTTTATATATTAAAAAGGATCAAATGAAAATGAATATTTTTGGTCATTAAAAAGAGTTCAACCAAAATAATTATTTTCATACATTAAGAAGGAGCCAAAAATGTATATTTTTATACATTAAAAAGAAATGAATATGAAATGTATATTTTTATACATTAAAAAGAAATGAATATGAAATGTACATTTTTATACATTAGAAAGAAATGAATATGAAATGTATATTTTTATACATTAGAAAGAAATGAATATGAAATGTACATTTTTATACATTAGAAAAAAATGAATATGAAATGTATATTTTTATACATTAAAAAAAGAAATGAATATGAAATGTAATTTTTATACATTAAAAAAGAATGAATTGGAAAATGTACATTTTATACATTAAAAAGAGTTAAATAAAAAAAGGGACATTCTTGTCATTTAAAAGAATGAATTAAAAATAGGCATCTCTGGTCATTTAAAAAGAGTGAACTAAAAACATACATTTTTATGAAATATCATCCTCATTCAAAAGAAAAGGGTTAAGGAAAAATTAGCATTTTTGTTACATTGAAATGATTAAACAAAATTATCATATTTTGTTGCATTGAAAAGATTAAACAAAATTTTCATATTTTTTACATTAAAAATAATTATACAAAATGGGATATTTTGTATATTAAAAAGGAATTGTACAAAATTGGATATTTGGTACATTAAAAAGGAATTATACAAAAATGAATATTTTTGTACATTAAGAAAGTATGAAATGAAATGCATATTTTGTCCTTTGAAATAATTTGACAAAATTGTCATATTTTGTACATTGAAAGGAATTAGACAAAATTACGATATTTTTGTCACTTTGAAAGAATAAGAATTAAAAAAATACATTTTTGCTAAAAAAATGTAATTAGAATATAGAATACATTTTTGTTAGAAGAAGTAATTAGAATACATTTTTATTAGAAAATGTAATTAGAATCAAGAATACATTTTTATGAGAAAATGTAAGGAAAATAAAGTATACATTTTGGTTAAAATGTTTACATAGAATAAAACCAGCATTTTTGGTTAAAATGTTTACATGAAGTAAAAATACACATTTTTGTTACATATAAAGGAATGAGTTCAAAAGGATCAATTTTCGTTACATATAAAAGAATGAATTTGAAAGGATCACTTTTGTCACAGATAAAAAGAATGAATGAATTAGAAATGATTATTCTTGTTACGTTAAAAAGAGAGATTCGAAATGTATATTTTTATACATTAAAGAAGAAAATATTTATTTCTATGTTAAAACATGTTAGCGAAGCAGAATAATAATTTTTGTTAGAAAATGTAAATTAGAATAAAAAGGACATTTTTGTTAGAAAATGTTTATTACAATGAAAAGTTATATTTTTATTTGCATTCCTTGTTGCAAATAAAACATGCATAAAATGTTGCATTAAAATTTTGATACATTTTTGTCATAAAATGTCATATGAAATTTTTTCTACAAAAATGTTAGTAATAGAATTTACATTTTATTGTAAGAAGAAGAAAAACCCTGTCATTCATATGTGTGAAATATATGTCTGCGATGTTGAAGTGTTAAACGTATTAGCGATAATGTTAAAATATTCAAATTGAATATTACACTTCCTTTTACAAGTTACCCGACTTGTTTATGTGATTGGGACGATTATTTTCACACATCGCCCAGGTGCACAAATAATTTATTATTTGGTTGATGGATGAAACCCCACACGGGTATTGGGATGATATTGGATACAAACTAGTCCCAATATTTAGTTAGCTGTCAATCGATGGATTGACAGTCTGCGATGAGCATTAGTTATTTACTTTAATGCTCACACAGTTTTAAATTCCACTCTGGTCGTCATTTGGATGTTTGATAATTGTTTATCATGCTTGTTGATTTCATACAGTATATGGTTGGTGAGTGAGTCACATTCCAATAAAGAATATTCAAAAAAAAAAATTAGAATATATATGTATATCTTAGAAAAAGAATATATTTTAGAAAAATATATTTATTTGAAATGAACTGGTTATTAGCTAGAATAAATCATTAAATTTAGATTTAATGAAGTTTTCCAATTTGCTAATATTTAATTGAAGTTAAATTAAATAAATTGGATTTTGGGTTTGTCGTGAATAGTGTCCTAAATAACACTGTTCTTAAACCCCGTATGAAAGGAATAAATCTTCTAATTAAGATTATTAAAGTTTTCAATTATATTTAGTAATTGGGATAAGATGAAATGTGAGTTGAGTTTATTGTGAACCATGTTTTTACGTGACATGTGTTCTTTAACTCAACTGACAGTGGAAATATGATTTGGAGTTTATAAATCTTTTATTAAGATTTAAATGGAAATTTTCCAAAAGTAAAGCTTTCCAATTTAATATATTAAACTGGAATTTAACGGAATTCGATTTAATAATAATCGAGATGAGAGTCTGTAAAAGAAGACTGATACTACATATGGAATTTAAGAGGCTTTGCCGTTATTCCATTTATATTATTGGTCGGATACAGAAACTCATAACGATTATATATTGATTTGATTTCTATGAAGATTCCATATTTTATGGAAGACGATTTTGGGTTTACCGTGAATTATGTTTTAAATGACATTAGTTCTTTAACCCAGTTAAGAATAAGATTAATTTCTTAAATTTGAATATCCATTGAATAATGATTTTTGATATTTAAAACCAAATTGGGGTTGTAATAAATCTTTAAACGAAGGATTTAAGAATAATTTAAAGAGTTTATCTTTGATAAAATAATGCGAATATTTTAATAGAAGAATATTCTGATTTGGAATGAGGCGTTGGATGTGTTTTTATAGTACTCGATTTTTAATTATAAATACGTGAGTTATTCGGAACGACCAGGTTTAACCCATTCCGAATAATTACTACGACAATGAAGAGTCGAAGATGAAGATGGTGGTTGAAGACCGATGATCTTCACATCGAATGGACGTGTTGCTACTGAGACCCTTGATGGGAGTAGCTACCTTGAAGGGGCTTCAGTAGTGGCCGTCCGGGCTATTGTTGATTGTTCGGATTTGGTTTTCGCTCAGACCCAGAGCATAAGCTAGTAAATGGATGCGTGTCTGACATTGGATTTCGTTCCATGTGAATTACATCGATTGCTGTTAATGTATGTCTGTTTGGTGGCGGAGGATTTATTATCTACTTAACACCCTGGTATATATAAATCGTCATTGATCGCATGGCGTGAATTGTCAATATGGCACGCCAAGATGCAATTGATCAAGGCTTTTGTTAAAAAGCAGGGCCTTGTGGGATGATCAAAGCATAGCCTATTACGGCATAGCTTTGTGTATAGCGTGACTTCGCGAGCCTCACACCCCGGTATGAGTCAAAAACGGGATATGGACCGTAGGGAGTGCACACGTTTCTTTCTAGCTATTGGTAGTGTCAGTGCTTAAACTGGCTGGCATTTTACTTATGTGGATGATGGATTTTGAGGCGCCTCGGGTTTTCATAGGCCGTTAGTGGTCATACTATAGGTCCAAAGGGACCAGGAAGCGTTTGTTCAGGCATAACTAATCCACTGCCGATAGGCGGGGACCGACCCTACAGCATCCAAGGGCTCACTGCGGGGGATCCTGAGGCATTTGCTAGAGTGTCTCGAATCGGAGAGGAGCTTGCCCCTAGCCTCGACTCATGATGGAAAACCAACTTCCAATACGACCTTCCAGTTTTGATTGTAGAACTAGTATGGCGACATGATATATGGTACCCATGCCGTCTATGATTGATACATTATGATTGAAATGTTTTTATTAAATATATACACACTAATATTAAATCCGTTTTATCGTATCAAGCATCTTTGGACCATTATAAGGTAAAACCCTATCCTCCGGTTTGCGTTACATTGTGTGATAGGACTTGGGTCTTATAATGGTTTCATTTTTCTAAAAAGCATTGCGTTGTTTAATGATTTACATTATTTTATTCACTGGCAATCCAATGGAGTAAACCCGTTCCGCGTTAGCGGCGTGGTCCTGTGACTAGCCTTATTATTAGATAGTTAAGTTAAGATTTCTCATACCAGTCCCATGACTGACCTGTAGTTTGTTTCACTGGCAAACTCGGGTGCCCATATTTTCCACACGGGCAGTCGAGTAGCTTTTTGCAGATATATTTACAGGATCCTGGCTTACAGCTGAAGCGGTATTCGGAAAACTCTGTATCCGTGTATTCCTTTCGGTTGTATGTTTGTATTATTTTCCGCTGCTATTTAAATGTAATTTAAATCTCTGATATTATTGTATTTCTATTATGTAATAAGTATTCATACTCTGTTACATTCTTGTACTCTGATGTAATTGTTGTAATCAGCAATAAAATGTTCTTCAGTTTATGTTCTGATGTGGGTTGTTCTCAAAGCAATCCAGCCTTTCCTTTACTGGGAAGTTTGGGTCATCACAGTTAACTAATTCGTTGAGGATTAAGAGAAAATTGGGGAGGAAATTCGCAGCATTTCAGCCGTACAGGACGATGGTGGCGGCCGCTTCCTGAGTGTATTAGCGTTGCTACAGTAGGTCGTATTTATACGGTGTAATTTTATATTATTTTAAATTCTAAATTCTGGAAAATACCCACCAATCCATACGAGTTCCAAATCAAACCCAACGAGTGTCGCCCATAGCTAATAACCCCATCCCGGACACAATAGAATATGCCTCGTAACCCAATTCGGCTGTTGCGATATGTTTTTCTTTAAATTTAAATATAAAACATATTTATTTAGTTTGAACGTACATTTAAATTCACCGGGGCCACATACGGATTCTAAAAATTACAGAAATATTATTTCTAGCCATATTTTGATGACACGGTTCTAACAAGAATAATTTCGTCGAATTCTGAGACCGTTTGAAAAATGGCCATTTTCAAGTAGATTAAATTTGACTAAAACTGACAAAACACATTTTCCTTTGTCACGCTCACATATTAATTCGAAAAATTATGAAAATTGAAACTTAGCAATAATTTGACCTTCCGGTTCCAACAAAAGTGGTTTCATCGAAAACCGAGGTTGTTTGCAAAATGGCTATTTTTAAGGCCAATATATTATATTAAAATATATATAAATTCTACAGCAACTTTTCTAGATTTTAAAATGGACATAACTTTTGATTTTTAAAACGAAATTTCAGTTTTCCAGATTCGTTAGAAAGATGTTATCAAACAGATTTAAATATTTCTTGTTTCACTCAATTCTGATTTATTTTGAATCCTGTACATTCGGTTAAAGTTTGAAATCAAATTTTCAAACTACAGCGCTATTTCTAATTCCTTTTCTAATTAAATTAAATTTATTCGTTTTAACTTCGATTAAAATAAATTTTCCGTTGTTATTATTTGAAATAAATAATTTTAAATATTGAAATCCATTAAAATTTATAAAATGAAAATTTTAAATTGGCCCCAAAATTCCGGGTTGTTACAATCGCCCCCACTTAAAATCTTTTCGTCCTCGAAAAGGAACGAAACAAACAGTTGTTTAATTAACCACTCAACTTTAAATTTATTATTTATTGGTTTAATTAATTATCATTTTAATATTTTAATTCATGAAACTAATTACCAAACATCACACCCAGCAATCAATTAGGTGATTAACTTTTCAAATATATAACTTTTATATATAGTCAAAAATCATATTTTTAGTGCAAACCACAACAATGTGTACTAACTAAGTTTTGGATTCTCTTACCAGTCAGTGGAAATATATAAAAATCCCACTTTCGAGACTCGAACATAAATACTGGTGATGGTGCACCGATCATCAGAATTATCTCCGGGCGACTAGAGTGTGATTCTATATCTATCCAGTATATTAAAACTTCGAATATCCGTTAATTACTCGTATATTCGAAATCTTTATATACTCGATTGTCCACATAAAAATATAATAATATACTCAAATACATATATTAAGATAAAATTTTCAAAACTAAATTTGTTTTCATTTTTATTTTAAAGAAAATAATACTCTTCACACTCGTTCTAGGATACTACTGATCTCATCTCTAACGAGTTTTTCTCATTGGATATTACTAATCCAATCTCTGATGAATTCTTTCGTTCGGTTCTAATGTGTCTTGTTCTCGAGCTCTGTAAACCAAAGCTCTGATACCAAATGAAACGACCCAAACTTCCCCGTTAAGGAAAGCATGGATTGCTTTGAGAACAACACACATCAGAACCCAAATTGATGAACATTTTATTGCTGATTACAACAATTGCATCAGAGTACAAGAATATAACAGAGTATGAACACACATTACATAATAGAAATACAATAATATCAGAGATTTAAATTACACTTAAATAGCAGCGGAAAAATATTACAAATATACAACTGAAAGTAATACACGGATACAGAGCTTTCCGAATACCGCTTCAGTTGTAAACCGGGATCCTGTAAATATATCTGCAAAAAGCTATTTGACTTCCCATGTGGAAAATATTGGCACCCGAGTTTGCCAGTGAAACAAACTACATGTCAGTCATGGAACTGGTATGAGAAATCTTAACTAAACTAAAAATAAGGCGAATCACAGGACCACGCCGCTAACGCGGAACGGGTTTACTCCATTGTATTGCCAGTGCATAAAATAAAGTAAAACGTTAAACAACACAATGCTCTTTAGGAAAATGAAACCATTATAAGACTCAAGTCCTATCACACAATGCAACACAAACCGGAGGATAGAGTTTTACCTTATAATGGTCAAAAATGCTTGATACGATAAAAACGGATTTGATATTATCATTGGTGTATATATGTTTTCAAAAACAATTTCAATCATAATATATCAATCATAGACGGCATGGGTACCATATATCATGTCGCCATACTAGTTCTACAATCAAAACCGCAAGGTCGTATTGGAAGTTGGTTTTCCATCATGAATCGAGGCTAGGGATCGTCCTCTCCGATTCAAGACACTCTAGCAAATGCCTCAGGATCCCCCGTAGTGAACCCTTGGATGTGGTAGGGCCGGTCCCCACCTAACGGTAGTGGATTAATTAGGCCTGAACACATGCTTCCCGGTTCCTTTGAACCTATAGTATGACCACTAACGGCCTATAAAAATCTAAGGCGCCTCAATCCATCATCCGCATAAGTAAAATGCCATCCAGTTTAAGCACTGACACTACCCCTAGCTAGAAAGAAATGTGTGCACTCCCTACGATCCATATCCCGTTTTTGACTCATACCGGGGTGTGAGGCTCGCGAAGTCACGCTATACACAAAGCTTTGCCATGATAGGCTATACTTTGATCATCCAACAAGGCCCTGCTTTTCAACAAAAGCCTTGATCAATTGCATCTTGGCGTGTGTGATAACCCGGAAATTCCCACCCTCTGGATCGACCATAAACCACACAGGTCTGAACCAAAGAATAGAAATCTGCGGATACATCAACTTTGGGCATACAACACATCATAACAAATACAGAAGACTTTTATAACATCATAATAAATGTTACATCAGAGTACAGAATATATATATATATATATCAGAGTACATTGGATAATATATACAGCGGAAGATAAATTACAAAAATTAATACATTTCAGCGGAACTTATCTCAGTGGAAGGCTATCAACATTCTGGCCACAGCTTCAGTCTTCAATCCAGGATCTTTGCTTAATATATCTGCCAAATGAGCTACTCGACTGCCTGTGTGGAAAGAGGGCACCCGAGTTTGCAAAGTGAAACAA
This sequence comes from Allium sativum, assembly GCA_030737875.1. Taxonomy (NCBI): domain Eukaryota; kingdom Viridiplantae; phylum Streptophyta; class Magnoliopsida; order Asparagales; family Amaryllidaceae; genus Allium; species Allium sativum. The sequence goes on from CM060924.1 coordinate 1,015,386,732, forward strand.
ACTACAGGTCAGTCGTGGGACTGGTGTGAGAATTCTTAACCTAAATTATCTAAATAGAAGGCTAATCCTAGGACCACGCCGCTAACGCGGAATGGGTTTACTCCATTGGATTGCCAGTGCATAACTAAAGTAAATCGTCAAATAACGCAATGCTTTTTAGAAAAATGAAACCATTATAAGACCCAGGTCCCATCACACAATGCAACGCACACCAGAGGATAGGGTTATACCTTATAATGGTCAAGAAATGATAAATACGCAAAATACGATATTATTATTAGTGTGTATATATTTTAATTAAAACATTTCAATCATAATATCAATCCTAGATGGCATAGCTACCATCTACTATGTCGCCGTACTAGTAATACAATCAAAACCGTAAAGGGGCGTATTGGAAATTGGGTTTCCATCATGAGTCAAGGCTAGGGAGGAAGTCCTTACCGATTCGAGACACTCTAGCAATGTCCTAGGATTTGGGCGTTGGCGAACCCTTGGATCCGACAGCGCCGGTCCACAACTGCTTTAGTGGATTAGTTATTCCTGAACACACGCTCCCCGGTCCTATTGAACCTATAATACGGCCGAGGGCGACCACATAAATCCGAGGCCTCTAAAAATCCAACAACCACATAAGTAAATGTCTGGGCTCCATACCATGACACCACTTTTAGCTAGAAAGAAACGTGTGCACTCCCTGCGTTCCCTTCTCCCGTTTTAGACTCTACCGGGCTGTGAGGCTCGCGAAGTCACGATATACACAAAGCTATGCCTTAATAGACTGTGCTTTGATCATCAACCACAAGGCCTGCTTTTCAACAAAGCATTGATCAATTGCATCTTAGCATGCCACATTGTCAGACTCTACCATATCATTGATCATCTACCAATATATATATAACCTCTAAGCTCATACGTCTTAGAGAAGGGTGTTAAGTGAAGAATAAATTCTCCAACGCCAAACAGAAATATATAATCAGCAGCGTTCAACAAATACAGTAGAAAAGAATATAATGTCAGACACACAATCCATTTACAAGTCCGCTCTGGGTCTGAGCGAAACAACGTGTCCATCGATCTCCAAATACGTTTGGACGATCATTACCAAATACCTTGCCTTGGAATGTACTGTCCCATTCAAGATACCAGTCATCATCACCCCAACGATGTGAAAACCATCGATCTTCAACCACTGTCTTCTTCTTCGACTCTTGATCGTCGTGATGATTATTCAGAATGGGTTAAACCCGGTCTTTCTGAATAACTCGCGTATTTTGTGATTAAAAATCAAATATTGGAAAATCACACATTATGTCACATTCCGACCCCGAATATTCTTTTAATAAGATATTCATATTAAAAGATTTTCATAAATTTTATCAAAGATAAATTAATAAATTAAATCATAAATCTTCCTTAAAAGATTTATTAAAAATTCTAAATTTGATTTAATATCAAAAATCATTTTCACAGATCATTTATTTTAAAGAATAAATCTTCTTTTAAACGGGTTAAAGAACTCGTGTCATTTAAAACACAGTTCACGATAAACCCACAAATCAATTTCCAAAATATGGAATTCCACTGAAATCAATCAATACAATGTGAATTTCTGTATCGGACTAACAATATACATGGAATAACGGCAAAGCCTCTTAAATTCCATATATAATATCGGTCTTCTATTACAGAAGCCCATCTCGATTATTGCCAATAGAATTTCCACTTAATTCCAATTTAATATATTAAATTGGAAAATTTGATTTTTAGAAAATGCCTTTTTAAATCTATAAAATAGATTTATAAATTCCAAATAATAATTTGAATGTAAATTGGATTAAAGGACAAATGTCGTTTAAAAACACCGTCCACGATAAATCCACTTCACGTCTCAATTTATTTCATATCATAAAATAAGATTACAAATTCTAATAATCTTAATTAAAGGATTTCTCTTTAAATATTTATCATTATAACCCATATTTTAAAATAATCATTAAAAATATTCTTTATATAAAAGATTCTAAATGGGAAGTATTCTTTATATTACAGATTTTTATCTTTTACAAATATTCTTTGTTTTAACATATACTTGATTAAAAATATATTTTTATATTAAAATATATTCTTTATATAAAAAGAATTTCTAATGTAAGAATATTCTTATTTAAAAGAACACCAGAATCAAAATGCGACTCAAACATTTACCATATAATTTTGGATTATATGGATTTCACACATATCATATATAACAATAACAGTAAAATCATCCATTTCATCCAATGTGTAAATTCCACTGCGTAAGCGTTAAAATTAAATAATAACGCTCATCGTAGCCTGTCGATCTAACGATCAACATACAACTAAATATTAGGATTAGTGTATGTTAATTTTCATCCCAACACCCGTGTGGGGTTTCAACCAACAAACAAATAATAAATTATTTGTGCACTTGGGCGATGTGTGAAAATAATCGACCCAATCACATAAACAAGTCAGGTAACTTGTCTATGGTAGTGTAATCACAATATATAACACGACGATAAAAATGTCTCTTTTTATTTCTATCCTTTTTATCGTATGTAAAATGTCAATAAGAATGAATTCTTTATTTCTATTCTTTTATCGCATCTAAAATGACGATAAAAATATAATCTTTATTTCAATTCCTATTAAAATATAAATTACCTTAAAAATGTAATTTTTAAATGTAGAATCTTTTTATTGGAAAACAATGAACAAATGAATTATAATCTTTATGTCACTTCCTTTTATGGAAATAAAAGTGATAATAAAAATATAATCTTTTATTTCAATTCATTTCATTGTAAATAAATGAAAAGAAAATTTTAATCTTTAATCCCATTTGTAATAGGGAATACAAATAATAACTGTAATGACCCGGATTTTGAGCGACTTTGGTTATCGACATAAACTCGATGTTGATAACCAAAACCTCGAAAAATCCCGGTAATTTATGAAAGAAATTAGAGGGTGAGGAAAGATAAGATAGAGAATTAGAATAGAAGAAGAAGAACACAATATCAGAGTAACACGAATCTCACAACGGAACGAATAAATATATTTCATAACATAACTTTGAAATACAAATTTTACTTGAATATACATATCATTATCAAAGTATAGCACTTACAACACAGCGGAAATAACTATAGCTATATGATCCTGAAGCCTCCTGCTCCAAGCTCTTCCAGTATATCTGTAAATCCCGACTACTTGACTGCCCATACAAATTTAAGCACCCAAGAGTTTAGGGAAAACAACGAAGTAAACTCCGGGTCAGTCATGGGACTGGTATGAGTAAAACAGTTTAAAACAATTCAAGCAGGTAATCGATATCTCATAAGACCACACCGTATAACGGAACGGGTTTTTCCCTTATGAGAATCCAAATATCTTTGTATCAAAACCTTTTGATATTATAATAATGTCTATCAACACAATATAATAATCATCTACCAGAAACGCTTTCATCTCACGTTCTGCATATATATTATACAATCAAAACCGCAAGCACGTATTGGGTAATGGATTTCCAACTATGACAAGGTATGGAACCACCTTTCGCTTGTGTACCTCTAGAGAGGAATACACTGGGTTCAACAAGAACATCTTGCAACCCGGCCACACATGACCGGCCACTCATTTCGCTTGAGCGTATCGAATGTATATCACCAACGGTTGGGATCGGCAACCGTTTCCGGAATGGGACAGCATCAACAATAGATTTTTAGAAGTAAATGAAACTCTAGATCAGGTGATTATACACCCTACTTCGGTGCGACCGACTTAGCCATGCTGCCTGCCCGATTTCTGTCATTTACCGGATGATGAGGCTAGAAGCTACGCTTTGTCATCATACCAGATTCACTTTGAATGCCACATCGTTAAATCCATCAAATCACCGATTGATGTCCTCAAACATACATTACGCGTTAGCAAAAATAAGTTTCCTTCTCCGCTTCCACTCTTGGTATAGTTGGAGAAATCAATATACGTGATCGTCTGGAAATACTCTGTCAGACATCCGTCCATACAAGTCATCCAAGAACAGGATGAACCGAAGGCACTATTCTATAAACAGGATAGCCCTTGCATATGTAGTGACCCGAAAATCCGGTCCAATCTGAGCTGACTAAATAACACAAGTCCAACCCCAAATTGCACTTGAAATTCAAGAAACTAATAGAAATAAGATAGAGGCTGAGAATAGATAAGGTAGAACTAATAGAATAGAAGAAGAAGAAGAACATCATCATCATCAGAGTAAACACGAATCTCACAGCGGAACGAATAAAATATAACATAACTTTTGAAATACAAACAGTTATATATACAATAGCACTTATCAGAGTGCAGCACTTACAACAACAGCGGAAATAATAATAGCTATAGAATCCTGAAGCCTCCTGCTCCAAGCTCTCCAAGTGTATCTGTAAAATCCCGACTACTTGACTGCCCGTACAAATTTAGGCACCCAAGAGTTTAGGGAAAACAAAACAAATAAACTCCGGGTCAGTCATGTGACTGGTGTGAGTAAACTCAAATCATTTAAACAGGTATATGATATCTCATAAGACCACGCCGTGAATACGGAACGGGTTTTTCCCTTATGAGAATCCAAACATCTTTGAAAAGCAACATCATTCTGATATTATGATAATGTCTAAATACAAATAGATATCAGTCTAGTAGAAACGCTTGCATCTCACGTTCTACATATATAGCATACAATCAAAACCGCAGGTGCGTATTGGATGATTGGGTTTCCAACTATGACAAGATATGGAATCACCTTCCGATCAGTGTACTCTAGGAACGATACACTGGAGTTCAACAAGGACATCTTGCAACTCAGCCACACATGACCGACCACTCATTTCGCTTGAGTGTATCGAATGTACATCACCAACGGTTGGGATCAGCAACCGTTTCCCGTATATATATGGGACAACATTGATAGATTAAAGAAGCAAATGAATATTCTCTAGATAGGTGATTATACACCCTACTTCGGTGCGACCGACTTGGCCATGCTGCCTGCCCGATTTTTGTCATTTACCGGATGTGAGGCTAGAAACTACGCTTACTTTCCATTCATTGATAACACGATCACTTTGAATGCCACATTATCAGATCCGTTAATCATTAGTTGGATCTGCACAAATAGATTCTGGATATTATGCGAAGGGAATAAATCCGTTGGCCACCATATATATTTGTACAGTCCAACTCTTTCTGTGACGGCCCGTCCCGCACCAGCCTGCATTTCCTCCGAAAGTGCGCTGTACACGTGCCCAGCTAGCACAGAACGGTCGTCAGAAGAAAAGAAAGAAGAGAATGAATTAATCAAGGAACCTGTAGAATGTCTCACAGCGCATGGGATAAAATATAATAATAACATACTTGACATAAAACAGGCGAGACAGTGCATAAGCTGATAACTAAAATCAACATCAATCATCAAAGCAGCGGAAATCCAAATACAGCTTATTATAACTTTTCCAAATTTACTGTCTCTAAACAAAAGAAAGCTAAAGTAGAAGATACACCAACAATGCCCAAGCAGTGATCTTCAACAACACAGGGAGAATATTATGTATATAGTACGTGGAAGCCTCCTGCTCGTCTCCGGATCATCTACCCGTGCATCACCAGCTAACCTGTCTCTAGTCTGCTCGTGTGAGCACCCAGAGTAATAAGAAGAGACATAAAACTCTGGGTCAGACATAAAGCCTGGTGTGAGCGATAAGCATCTAAACAGAATGATAACAGGTATACTAAACCATACCTGAACCTGGACCTGCAACCAAAGAGTTAGTACCACATACCGTACAATACTCCAAGGTGCCATAATAAATAGTGTAAGAATACGGGGGTGGGGTGTGCATGTCACAATGATAGCAAACAAATCATCCATAACAACCATCCTCACATCTCTCACTCAGTGCGTAAAGCGTACGACATCTACCACTTTGGAACACTAGACAAACTGAGGTAACGACGAATCCCGACTTGTAGAAACCCTGCTGTGACCAAGCCAAACACTTGGAGTCATGACCAAACATTTCAATGACCCACTTCATTGGTCGTAGCCCTTGGTTCTACCGATGCCATAATGGCCCTGAATCCGCCTTCGTACCTCCTACCATAGTGGTCCAAAGCTATAGACGTCGATAACCCCTTGGCACGCGTCCCGCAGCAAAGCTCAACCATGAAGCGAACTCGTTGATTCCCATCTGAATCCTGAGCTCTAACTTCTCATTTGGACTTCCTTTGCATCTCGGGTTTGGTCGAATTGGAGTGGGTCTTCAGAAGAGTCGTCGCGTAATCGCAGCTCCAATCCGGTTCGGTGCTCCTTCGGTTCGGGTCCTCCACTCGGTTCGGTTCGGGTCACAGTACTCCATCCGGTTCGGTGCTCCTTCGGTTCGGGTTCTCCACTCGGTTCGGTTCGGGTGTCTTGCTCCTGCTGCCGTTTCTTCAACTACTTCCGAGTCCTTCAGAGTCGCGGTCCGGGTCTCCCTTGTTGTCCCTGAAGTTCCACGCTGCTGGAGATGCCACCGCCTTGGTTCAGTTCGGCTACCCGACCCGATCCCCTTATCCGATCCGATCCCACTCTTTAGCTTACTCCGATCCGATCCGATCCGATCCGATCCTGCTCCATAGCTCCGATCAGATCCTCTGTCCAACTCCAACCCTAAGTAAACGGCCTTCCTTCTCGCCAAGCCTCCTCCAGTGACAAGTTCCAATCCAGTTCGAATCCCCTTGGTCAGTTCACAAATCCGATCCGACCCCTTTCTCTGATCCGAACCGGTTCGGAATCTGCACACTTCTGCAACTTTCCAGCGAGCTTTCTACGCCATTCGACGGCATTTTCGACCAATCTAACTATTCTAATCAATCATAAAACATACCATAGAGTCATAGCAACATGTAAGAACAACCACAAACACCTAACAACAATTCAAATGAACCAAAATGGATCAAAAGTGGCTAAAACCTCACATTTTCCTATAATCCCTCTTAATCATGTTTAAGCATACAATTAGCAAAATACATCGAAATTAACCCAAATTTCTAACAGAGCCTTAAACCATTATTTTAGAATTTTAAGAATTTTTCCAGAATTTATTTACGTATAAATTCGCTAATCTTCACTAATTACCCTTAATCACCGTAATTAGTGCAAAAACTATGCAAATCACTCACCTTGGCCACAAATGAAACACCAAATCTGAAATACTCTCTGTTTGGGTCGAATTCCTATGTATAGCAGCAGCTCCAACCTTGCTTTGTTGCTATTTGGCCTTGCTTTGGTGTAGTTAGGCTTAATCTTCATTAAAAATGTGCTTTGGAGTGGTTTTAGAGGATGGAGGCCATTACTAAGGTCTCAAGAAGGTTTGTGGCGGCTCAAAACTGAAATGAAAGTGAAAACCTAACCCTAATCAGTCCTCCTATACCTCTAAACCCGAAATTCCCCTTGGGCCTAGCTGCTAATCACCCGGTTAAGCCCAATTAAGCTGTTTTTCACCATCTGAAACTTGTTTCAGCCATATCTCCCAAACGGTAAGTCCGTTTGGCTAATGTGACCACTCTACGGAAAGAGAAACAATCATCCGAAGCCAATGGAAGTGGTTTCAGGTCAAAATTCCTTTCCAGTCAAAAGTTATGGCCAAAACAGTGCCAACTAGGGGTAAAATGGTCATTTAAAAATCGAGAAAAATTATGAACATGGGAAATGACCCCAATAGTCGTCTCCCAAAGTTACATGACCATACGACTTCGTATGTGAAAGAAATAAATATCCTACGATCCTATGATGCGTAGAATACGGGTCGTTACACTCTCCCCCCTTAAGAAATTTCGTCCCCGAAATTCCTTAACCCAAAACATACAAGGGATCCCGCATGCCTAACAACCATATACAACATTCAAATATGCAAAACAAGCAAACAAGCCTATCCTAGCATGCGGAAAACTAAATCGAAGTCAAAATCTTACCAGGTAAAGAGTTCTGGGTGTGTCTTCCTAATGTTCTCCTCTGTCTCCCAAGTACAATCATTCTCGTCCTCGCTCCACTGTACCTTGACTAGCTTCACCGCCTTCCTTCGAAGTTGCTTCATGTCGTGCGCGACAATACGGGCCGGCTTGCGGTTCCCAACCGCCTCGGGTTCTACTTCGAAGTCCTCTAACTGATCAGGTGAAATAGTCATATCTGAGTCGTGAACGAACTTCCTTAGTTGGGAAACATGAAATACGTTGTGGACTCCCGCCATCTTCTCTGGTAAGTCAATTCTATATGCCAAATTCCCGACTAGTTCAAGAACAGGGAACGGGCCAACAAATCTTGGTGCCAACTTGCCTCTCCTGCCAAATCGTATTACGCTCTTCAACGGAGAAATCTTGACAAACACCAAGTCGCCAACGGAGAATTTTAAGTCTCTTCTTCTCTTATCAGCATAACTTTTCTGCCTATCTTGGGCTGCCTTCATTCGTTGTTGAATGATCTTGATCTTATCTGAAGTTTCCCTCACCACATCTGGTCCAAGCATAAACTTCTCGCCAGTCTCTATCCAACATGATGGTGAGTTACACGGCCTTCCGTACAAAGCTTCAAACGGAGCCATACCGATACTGGATTGGTAGCTATTATTATATGCAAACTCTACTAGATGCAAATGGTCATCCCATGATCCACCAAAATCCAATATACATGCTCTCAAGAGATCTTCCAAAATACGATTCACCCTTTCCGTTTGACCGTCGGTCTGAGGATGATATGCGGTACTGAGATGTAACTCTGACCCTAGCGCCTCTTGCAAGCTCTTCCAAAACCCACTAGTGAACAACGGGTCTCGGTCGCTCACAATGCTTTTAGGTACTCCATGAAATCTCACTACCCACTTCATATACAATTCTGCTAACTTAGCTGCCGTTCTGGTCGATTTGACTGGTATAAACCTTGCACTTTTAGTCAGTCGATCTACAATTACCCAAATGCTGTCATATCCCGATCTAGTCCTTGGTAATCCATCGATGAAATCCATCGAGACTTGCTCCCATTTCCATTCGGGAATTTCTAAGGGCTGTAACAACCCACTAGGCTTCTTTTGCTCGGCTTTAACTAGCTGGCAATTCATGCACTTGGATATAAACTTCCCAACATCTCGTTTCATTCCTTCCCAGTAGTAGGTCTGCTTCATATCTCGATACATCTTATTACCACCGGGGTGTATAGTCAGCTTTGAGTGATGACATTCTCTAAGCACTTCATCTCTCAATCCATTGACATTGGGTACAACAAGTTTTGCATTCTTTCTAAGCCATCTATCTCGATCAAGCCCATACTTGTTCATCTCCTCATCGATACCCATCTCTAACTTGGAGATGATTTCCAATAGGTTAGGATCGTCCCTCTGACTAGAGCCGATTCGTTCAATCAAAGTGGGTCTGATCGTCAAACTTGCTAACATTTCTGGATCCAATTCGCACTTTGGTCTGAAATCAAATCCCGCGATAAACTCCAGTTGCTTCCATTCAAGGAACATAGCCCCTAAGCTGGCATGTCTTCTACTCAATGCATCAGCCACCGCATTGCCCCTTCCTGGTGTGTACGCGATGTCAAAATCATAGGAAGCTAAGAACTCTAACCATCTCTGCTGACGGAGATTTAAATCCTTCTGGGAGAATAGATACTTCAACGACTTATGATCTGTAAACAGCTCAAATCTTTCTCCCAAGAGATAGTGTCTCCACATCTTTAACGCGAACACGATCGCTGCCAATTCTAAATCATGGGTAGGGTATCTTCTCTCGTGCGGTTTCAATTGCCGACTTGCGTAAGCTACAACCCTACCGCCTTGCATCAATACAGCTCCCAGTCCGGTACCACAGGCTTCCGTGTATACCGTCATCTCTTCATCCCCTTTAGGAATGACTAACACTGGTGCGCTTGTCAACTTGCCCTTTAGACTCTTGAACGCATTCTCGCACCTTTCATCCCAGACAAAAGCTTGATTCTTCTTGGTCAACTGGGTCAATGGTGCAGCTAACTTGGAGAAACCTTGGATAAACTTACGATAATATCCAGCTAACCCCAAGAAACTTCTTACATCTGTTGCATTCTTGGGCGTAGGCCAATCTTGTACCGTAGCCACCTTTGCTGGGTCCACGGCAAAACCGTTCTCTGATACAACATGGCCCAAGAACCTCACTTCCCTCTTCCAGAAGTGACACTTAGAAAACTTGGCTTTCAATTGGTGTTTTCTCAACACCTCCATCGCTACTCTTAAATGTTCCTTGTGTTCTTCCTCTGTCCTCGAATAGACCAAAATATCATCAACGAACACAAGGACAAACTTATTCAACTGATCTCTGAATACCCTATTCATAAGATCCACAAAATATGCTGGGGCATTGGTCAGCCCGAATGGCATGACCAACCACTCATAAAACCCAGACGGCGTCCGAAATGCCGTTTTAGCTATACTCTCAGCTTCCACTCTAAGCTGATGAAAACCTGTCGCGAGATCCAACTGAGAAAATACTCTCGCGCCACTCAACTGATCAAATAAATCATCTATCCGCGGTAGAGGATACTTGTTCATCCTCGTCACTTTATTCAACTCGCGGTAGTCTACACACAAACGAAGGGAACCATCCGCCTTGGTAGCAAACAATACTGGTGCTCCCCACTCAGAAACACTCCTTCTGATAAATCCCTTCTTCAAAAGATCGCTGACTTGCACCTCGAGCTCTCGCTGCTCTCTTGGTGCCATACGACGAAGTGGCATCACTATAGGTCTGGCATCTTTTACCAAATCAATACGAAACTCGATCTCTCGGTGTGGTGGAAGTCCGGTCACTTCTTCGAAAACCTCCGGATACTGGCCAACCATGGGCAAACCCGACAACTCACTATGCGGAATGTCGAGGGAGTTTAGAAAACTAGCCAATACCCCCTTACTGGGTAGACCACCAAACACTATCCTCCGCCCATCATCCGCTCTAGCTATCACCAACAAGCCCTCACAGTCTACCACCACCCCGTATCTTTGGAGCCAATCTACTCCCAAAATAATGCCAAACCCAGTAAAGCCCAAAACAAAGCAATCACAAACAAACATGCATCCATGACTCGATAAGACCACATTACGACAAATCATGCTAAGGCTAGTCGAACCACCAATCGGGTTCGTCACTACTAAAGGTCTATCGACAATCTCGGGCTCCAATCCCAACCTATCTACCAGGTCACTAGATATGAAAGAACTGGAAGCTCCGGTATCAAACAAAACTCTAACAGGAACATCGTAAACAGAAAGCATACCTTGAATGACGACTTTCTTTCCTTTCTCCGCCGCAGTTGGGGCATTCGACGAAGAAGGAATAGCATTAAGGGCGTAGGCTTTCACCATTTGCTTTTCCTTAGGGGGCTGTGGACACTTGTCCTTGTGATGTCCCATTTGGCCACAGTTGAAGCACTTCCTATCCGCTGGCTTGGCCCGGCAATTACTAGCATAATGGCCCTTCTTACCACAGCTGAAGCACTCAACATCTTGTTTATTCTTTTTCTTCTGGCCATCCTTAGTCTGACTCTGCTTTCTTTTATTCTGGGAACCACCCTTGCCTCCACCACTTGCTTGTGGTTTTGGCTCTTCTGCAGATGCTACCTCAGTCTTCGACTTAGGGTAGAGACTTTCTGATCTTAACGCTTTCCCCACAATCGATTCAAACGTCTCATCGATGTGGTTAATAAGTTTTTCCCCCAAGTACTGATCCAAACCAGTTATGAATTTCTCATTCTTTTTCTCCGCAGTATCAATAAGAGATAACCCATATTTTGACAAAGTGTCAAATTCAGCAATATACTCCGAGACAGCCCTGCCATTCTGCTTGAGCTCCAAGAATTTCTTAAACAACATTGACTTCTGAGCAGCTGGAATGAACTTCTCACTAAAGCGAGCCTTAAACTGCTCCCAAGTAATCTGATCTTCGGGAGTAGCTGCCTTTATAGCATTCCACCAATTCATTGCCCGCCCTTGCAGCTGACGGGACGCTAGCTTTCTCTTCATCGCATCCTCGATACCCAAATCCTCGAAGATACGTTCGCAACTATCCAACCAATCCTGAACGTCCGTAGCCGACTCCGTTCCGTGGAATGACTTCCCACCGAGACTAGTATAGTCCTTATTCAGCTTGGCGAAGTCGACTCTTGGCGCCTGCACTATTGGACCACCACCATTTCCACCATTGGGAGCTGCCCTCTGTACATCTCTAAGCATCTCTCTCATGAGGTCAGTAAACATCGTCCTCATGTCAGCAGCATTCCCATTATTGGCTCCCCTACCGGTACCTCTAGTATATCGGCTCATCGTCAATCTGAAAAAGGAAACGATTAACGACTCCATAGTGGTGCTAGTGCAGTACGACTTCATCCTTATACTACTAATAGTATATATATATAGCTTTCAAAAACCAAAGTAATCACAAATACGCTCTCTCGTATACATATATTATCTCTCCCTGATAACTTCCCTAGGTTAACTACGCAACCTAGAGCTCTGATACCAAATGTGACGCCCCGTCCCGCACCAGCCTGCATTTCCTCCGAAAGTGCGCTATACACGTGCCCAGCTAGCACAGAACGGTCGTCAGAAGAAAAGAAAGAAGAGAATGAATTAATCAAGGAACCTGTAGAATGTCTCACAGCGCATGGGATAAAATATAATAATAACATACTTGACATTAAACAGGCGAGACAGTGCATAAGCTGATAACTAAAATCAACATCAATCATCAAAGCAGCGGAAATCCAAATACAGCTTATTACAACTTTTCCAAATTTACTGTCTCTAAACAAAAGAAAGCTAAAGTAGAAGATACACCAACAATGCCCAAGCAGTGATCTTCAACAACACAGGGAGAATATTATGTATATAGTACGTGGAAGCCTCCTGCTCGTCTCCGGATCATCTACCCGTGCATCACCAGCTAACCTGTCTCTAGTCTGCTCGTGTGAGCACCCAGAGTAATAAGAAGAGACATAAAACTCTGGGTCAGACATAAAGCCTGGTGTGAGCGATAAGCATCTAAACAGAATGATAACAGGTATACTAAACCATACCTGAACCTAGACCTGCAACCAAAGAGTTAGTACCACATACCGTACAATACTCCAAGGTGCCATAATAAATAGTGTAAGAATACGGGGGTGGGGTGTGCATGTCACAATGATAGCAAACAAATCATCCATAGCAACCATCATCACATCTCTCACTCAGTGCGTAAAGCGTACGACATCTACCACTTTGGAACACTAGACAAACTGAGGTAACGACGAATCCCGACTTGTAGAAACCCTGCTGTGACCAAGCCAAACACTTGGAGTCATGACCAAACATTTCAATGACCCACTTCATTGGTTGTAGCCCTTGGTTCTACCGATGCCATAATGGCCCTGAATCCTCCTTCGTACCTCCTACCATAGTGGTCCAAAGCTATAGACGTCAATAACCCCTTGGCACGCGTTCCGCAGCAAAGCCCAACCATGAAGCGAACTCGTTGATTCCCATCTGAATCCTGAGCTCTAACTTCTCATTTGGACTTCCTTTGCATCTCGGGTTTGGTCGAATTGGAGTGGGTCTTCAGAAGAGTCGTCGCGTAATCGCAGCTCCAATCCGGTTCGGTGCTCCTTCGGTTCGGGTCCTCCACTCGGTTCGGTTCGGGTCACAGTACTCCATCCAGTTCGGTGCTCCTTCGGTTCGGGTTCTCCACTCGGTTCGGTTCGGGTGTCTTGCTCCTGCTGCCGTTTCTTCAACTACTTCCGAGTCCTTCAGAGTCGCGGTCCGGGTCTCCCTTGTTGTCCCTGAAGTTCCACGCTGCTGGAGATGCCACCGCCTTGGTTCAGTTCGGCTACCCGACCCGATCCCCTTATCCGATCCGATCCCACTCTTTAGCTTACTCCGATCCGATCCGATCCTGCTCCATAGCTCCGATCCGATCCTCTGTCCAACTCCAACCCTAAGTAAACGGCCTTCCTTCTCGCCAAGCCTCCTCCAGTGACAAGTTCCAATCCAGTTCGAATCCCCTTGGTCAGTTCAGAAATCCGATCCGACCCCTTTCTCCGATCCGAACCGGTTCGGAATCTGCACACTTCTGCAACTTTCCAGCGAGCTTTCTACGCCATTCGACGGCATTTTCGACCAATCTAACTATTCTAATCAATCATAAAACATACCATAGAGTCATAGCAACATGTAAGAACAACCACAAACACCTAACAACAATTCAAATGAACCAAAATGGATCAAAAGTGGCTAAAACCTCACATTTTCCTATAATCCCTCTTAATCATGTTTAAGCATACGATTAGCAAAACACATCGAAATTAACCCAAATTTCTAACAGAGCCTTAAAACATTATTTTAGAATTTTAAGAATTTTTCCAGAATTTATTTACGTATAAATTCGCTAATCTTCACTAATTACCCTTAATCACCGTAATTAGTGCAAAAACTATGCAAATCACTCACCTTGGCCACAAATGAAACACCAAATCTGAAATACTCTCTATTTGGGTCGAATTCCTATGTATAGCAGCAGCTCCAACCTTGCTTTGTTGCTATTTGGCCTTGCTTTGGTGTAGTTAGGCTTAATCTTCACTAAAAATGTGCTTTGGAGTGGTTTTAGAGGATGGAGGCCATTACTAAGGTCTCAAGAAGGTTTGTGGCGGCTCAAAACTGAAATGAAAGTGATAACCTAACCCTAATCAGTCCTCCTATACCTCTAAACCCGAAATTCCCCTTGGGCCTAGCTGCTAATCACCCGGTTAAGCCCAATTAAGCTGTTTTTCACCATCTGAAACTTGTTTCAGCCATATCTCCCAAACGGTAAGTCCGTTTGGCTAATGTGACAACTCTACGGAAAGAGAAACCATCATCCGAAGCGAATGGAAGTGGTTTCAGGTCAAAATTCCTTTTTAGTCAAAAGTTATGGCCAAAACAGTGCCAACTAGGGGTAAAATGGTCATTTAAAAATCGAGAAAAATTAAGAACATGGGAAATGACCCAAATAGTCGTCTCCCAAAGTTACATGACCATACGACTTCGTATGTGAAAGAAATAAATATCCTACGATCCTATGATGCGTAGAATACGGGTCGTTACACTTTCGATCATTGGAACTATTCTGTCAGACATTCGTCCATATACGTTCGTTCTGGGACTGAACGAAACCGAAGGCACTATTCTGTAAAAAGGACAGCCCTTGCACTTTACTCCGTCTTCAATTTCTTCATTGTATTTGATCACAACGCTTATGTCGATACGGAGTGGTTCTTCGGATAATAATCCAACCGGTCTCTCCATATTAACAACGTAAAATGGTCAAAACTTCGATAGTCTGTGATTTAACTATCAAATGAAAATATGTCGGTGTACAAACAACGATCTTAATTCCAAATGGAATTATCGATCCAATCATCAATCATATATATATATATATATTCATATTTCCTTATTTTCTAAAACTAGAAAATATACATTGGAAAACATTTCCAATCCTCATTTACGCATCACTATCATTCCACTACTATTAGTCCCTAAGTGTAAACTAGTAAGAGAACAATTCTCTAAGTATAAACCCCGAAGGCCGAAACCAACATCAGATCAACACTCAGAAAACTATTCAACTTACTAATCTCTAGTCAGTTTCTAATTTTTGTTTAACTTCACTTCTTAATTTCTATATTCGATTAACCCCTTTTATAAACTACGTTTGATTAACTCCTTTTGATAAACTACGTTTGATTAACTCCTTTTGATAAACTACGTTTGATTAACTCCTTTTGATAAACTACGTTTTCCGTTACAACTATTTCCCTTTTTTAACGTTTACTTACCGTTACAAATATTTCCTATTTACAACTTCTATTTACCGTTACAAATATTTCTATTTACAACTTCTATTTATCGTTACAAATATTTCTGTTTACAACTTCTATTTATCTTCTAAATAACTATTCCTTATTCCTATTTATTTTCTAAATAAATATTCTCCTTTTCAATTCTATTTATTTTCTAAATAAATACCCCTTTTATAAAACTCTACTTGTTTTATAAATAATTTCCTTTTATAAAACCGTGTTCGTTTTATAAATACTCTATTTTCAAATTGTTTCCTTTTATAAAATCGGTTGATTTTATAAAACTCCTTTATTTCGATATACACTGAAATATTCCTTTTTCCTCAACTCAGGGTTTCTTACGATATTCAAAATATCAAATAACGACGATCAATATCGTTCTAACATCCATAATCAATAACAGATTATAAATCACACATATATCACAATATATGAAAACAGTAAAATAATTGTTGAGGAACCCAGTCGGATTCCTCCAACCTGTCTCCCTGCATCCACAGATGTTACACAGTATAATATACATCATATTTCATTTTGAAATGAAATATCCTGCTGTACAAAACCATATTTGATTAACAGTACATAGATTAACTATAACTACGTTTTCAATCAAATCTATTTAACAGTCCAGTTTAACAATCAATCTACAGCAGTCAATAAATAAAGTACAATTTATATTAAAATACAAATTGAGGAGAGTTAGTGAGTTTTACTCACATTGGCAGTTCATCGTTAAAGAACGATAAACTGTTGTTTAATCTGAATCAAACAGTTTATTTCGCCATAAATTCAAACGAGCCCCAATGCACTTCCAGTCAGTTCCATTCCGAAGTGTCCGTCCATACGATCCCAACGGATCCGACCGTTCGTGATTCTGATATCGTATGACGGAGTTATTGATTTAACAAGTTTGTATACTAATTTAAATTTAAATTAAAACCAATATTATTAACATATGGGCCTTACCATGATTGAACGGCCCAAATAAATATGGTCTGCTTCAAGGACGTGTCTTTCTTCTCCCATGTATCATCCGTATACTACAGCATCCCCGAATGGCCATTACCGCTAATTCCCTCAAAGCAAAGTCCATCCGTTCTCCACAAAAGAAAAATCCAACTAAATTTCCAAACTCCCTCTCTTTGAAATCTTAATCATCTCTACACCATATGGTAACACTCGACATCATCAGTAAGTGGCGCTTCTCCAAAACTTCCATCTCCCCGCACCACTTAAGACCACAACAAAACATTGAAACTCCCCTTGAGAACAACCGCATCAGTTTCCACAAAAACAGTCGCACTCGAAACGCCTCTCCCCTTTAACATAGCCGTTCACGGCATCAGTTTTCAACCCAACTGCTCTAGTTAAAAACAATCGAACTCTCAAACTTTCATCGAACTGACCAAATCAAGGCCACTCGTTTTCATCTCCTTTACGTACATCTCGCACCATCGAAGAAGAACGCGTCTCCTCCACCATCGTGGCACGCTACAGGTTCTCAATGACCAAATATCAACCGAACTCCACATTTAACTGCCAACTTCCCCAAACATATTCACAGTCGAAATCCCCTTTGAACTCCATCGCACCCATCCTTCCTTACCGCGAGAGCCCATCTCGAGTTCCAGTTTCTCTTCGCGATTTTGATTCGCCGTTTTCATTTTTGTTTTTGATTACTTTTTGATTTAAAGGGATTCGGTTTTCATTTTTGGGTTCGAGATTCTACTTTGCTGGAAAGATGAGGAGGGAGTGGCGGCTATTAGTATTAGGTTGGAATGGTTTATATCATTTTGTTTTGATTTGATTATTGAAGGCCACATCTTTGATTGAGAAACACTAATTTCTGCGGTTGAAATAGAGGATGCGTGGATCCTTTTTGGTCCCAAAAATGACTTAGGATATTTATTTTAAAGCTTTCAAAAAAGTTAACCACCCCACTATGTACGGTTATACTCATATATAAGCGTTGCAGACTGAGATAATAATACAGTTCTGTTCAGTGAGGTGCCGCGATCCTGAAAATATAATAATACCGGTAGATTAACTCATATTGTGAAACCTCAAAATGTTGATTACAGGGTGCAAAATACTTCAAATAAAAATCGCTTATTTAATTAATTAAAAATTACAGTAAAATTCTAAAAATTAAATTATCACTACGTCTCAAAAGAACCTAGTCTAAATTCGAAACCGATATTTAAATACACTCAAATAACCGTTATGGCCATAAACGAATATGCCGCTGTTTTTCTGAATATTTGATTTGGACATAAAACAAAATCTACACGACGAAATCCCGATTTTTCTCTTCCACTAGAAAGATATACTTCACCAGCTCCTAACGTTTCTTGTTTCACAGAAATCCGATTTAAAACGAATCCTGTATATTCAGTTGAAGTTCGAATAGCCAAATCGCGAACTGCAGCGCCATTTTGAGCTCGATTTTAATTATAATATAATTATACGTTCTAACGTCGTCGATTAAATAATATATTCATTATTTTAATAATTAAATAAGTTAATTATTACACCGTCAAATATCCGGGTCATTACATTCTTCCCCACTTAAAATAATTTCGTCCTCGAAATTGCTAAGGTAGAGGACGACCCTATCTATTGGAATTCCTAAGATTTGTTTACCCCTTATTTCCGATTTCAACTGAACCAATTAATATTGACTAAAATATTAATTCCTTCCGACTAACCTAAATTTTCAAAAATTCTGAAAATTTTCTAACGCTTAAATTTTTCTGAAAATTTCGCCATAACCTCCTTCGTACAGCCCTATCGGTAAAACCACAACTCGCCTCTCTAGGCCTTCTCCAACCCAAAAGAAAATCAAAACTCCAAGCGGCTTGCCAAATCGGCTCATAAATTCCAACTTATATGAAATATAAACTTGTACCTTTTTGCTGACCATATCATTATACCATTCCCATCGGTTACCAGTTCTGCATATACCATGCCATCCAAATCAACTCCAATCAGTTTACTCTCAACTAAATCATTTGGTTATATCCAAGCCAAATCACATTCCAAACTCAAATCCATTATTGATCCCACAATCATTATTTAACAATTTGATTCCATTTTGTTTAACTTAGTTAGAGTTAAATCCTAATTTACTTATTCACCTTCACCATTTTAATCCATTTAACTTCATAAGTTAAATTAAAATTTTCAGAATTTAAATTCCTGGGTTTATTACAAATCAATTTTGAAATCATAACACCAATTCAAAACTTTTGAATTTCTAACAACTTGTTTTATCAAAACAATTCAAAACAAAAATTTTGGTAGTAATCCGTCACTTTGAAACTTGAAAATCACACTGATGATGCGTACACCATCATCAGAATTATTTCCCAGCGATCGAAGTGAGTTCAATACTATATTTCTCTTTCAATTTGAAAAACAAATTTCAAACTCTCCCAGGAACTTAAAATTTCCTTATTATAATTCCAAATCCGATTTAAATTTTCAGATTTAATTCCTCTTAATTCATATTCTTTACTTATATGAATTCTACTTGGTTATATACAACCAATTTCACTTTTTATAATCTCATTCGATTATAATAACAACCAGCACAACCAATTATACTATGTTAATTTCAAAGCATATCATGTTGGTTCATCGTATTCGAGTGTTTAGAAACCCCTATCGATATTGTGGTGCCCCGCTATCGACCAGAATTCATAAGCCACTCAACCAATAAAGCTCCACAATATAAAACAAATTTTTATATCAAATAACAAATACGTTCACTCGTATATATACACTCAATCTCAGTCTAGGGTATTACTAACCCCATCTCTACTGAGTAACGCCACAGAGCCAAGGTAATTCGCTTAACTTAAGCTCTGATACCAACTGTAGTGACCCGAAAATCCGGTCCAATTTGAGCTGACTAAATAACACAAGTCCAACCCCAAATTGCACTTGAAATTCAAGAAACTAATAGAAAGAAGATAGAGGGTGAGAATAGATAAGGTAGAACTAATAGAATAGAAGAAGAAGAAGAACATCATCATCAGAGTAAACACGAATCTCATAGCGGAACGAATAAAATATAACATAACTTTTGAAATACAAACAGTTATATATACAATAGCACTTATCAGAGTGCAGCACTTACAACAACAGCGGAAATAATAATAGCTATAGAATCCTGAAGCCTCCTGCTCCAAGCTCTCCAAGTGTATCTGTAAAATCCCGACTACTTGACTGCCCGTATAAATTTAGGCACCCAAGAGTTTAGGGAAAACAAAACAAATAAACTCCGGGTCAGTCATGTGACTGGTGTGAGTAAACTCAAATCATTTAAACAGGTATATGATATCTCATAAGACCACGCCATGAATACGGAACGGGTTTTTCCCTTATGAGAATCCAAACATCTTTGAAAAGCAACATCATTCTGATATTATGATAATGTCTAAATACAAATAGATATCAGTCTAGTAGAAACGCTTGCATCTCACGTTCTACATATATAGTATACAATCAAAACCGCAGGTGCGTATTGGATGATTGGCTTTCCAACTATGACAAGGTATGGAATCACCTTCCGATCAGTGTACTCTAGGAACGATACACTGGAGTTCAACAAGAACATCTTGCAACTCAGCCACACATGACCGACCACTCATTTCGCTTGAGTGTATCGAATGTACATCACCAACGGTTGGGATCAGCAACCGTTTCCCGTATATATATGGCACAGCATTGATAGATTAAAGAAGCAAATGAATATTCTCTAGATAGGTGATTATACACCCTACTTCGGTGCGACCGACTTAGCCATGCTGCCTGCCCGATTTTTGTCATTTACCGGATGTGAGGCTAGAAACTACGCTTACTTTCCATTCATTGATAACACGATCACTTTGAATGCCACATTATCAGATCCGTTAATCATTAGTTGGATCTGCACAAATAGATTATGGATATTATGCGAAGGGAATAAATCCGTTGGCCACCATATATATTTGTACAGTCCAACTCTTTCGATCATCGGAACTATTCTGTCAGACATTCGTCCATATACGTTCGTTCTGGGACTGAACGAAACCGAAGGCACTATTCTGTAAAAAGGACAGCCCTTGCACTTTACTCCGTCTTCAATTTCTTCATCGTATTTGATCACAACGCTTATGTCGATACGGAGTGGTTCTTCGGATAATAATCCAACCGGTCTCTCCATATTAACAACGTAAAATGGTCAAAACTTCGATAGTCTGTGATTTAACTATCAAATGAAAATATGTCGGTGTACAAACAACGATCTTAATTCCAAATGGAATTATCGATCCAATCATCAATCATATATATATATATATATATATATTCATATTTCCTTATTTTCTAAAACTAGAAAATATACATTTTCAACATTGGAAAACATTTCCAATCCTCATTTACGCATCACTATCATTCCACAACTATTAGTCCCTAACTGTAAACTAGTAAGAGAACAATTCTCTAAGTATAAACCCCGAAGGCCGAAACCAACATCAGATCAACACTCAGAAAACTATTCAACTTACTAATCTCTAGTCAGTTTCTAATTTTTGTTTAACTTCACTTCTTAATTTCTATATTCGATTAACCCCTTTTATAAACTACGTTTGATTAACTCCTTTTGATAAACTACGTTTGATTAACTCCTTTTGATAAACTACGTTTGATTAACTCCTTTTGATAAACTACGTTTTCCGTTACAACTATTTCCCTTTTTTAACGTTTACTTACCGTTACAAATATTTCCTATTTACAACTTCTATTTACCGTTACAAATATTTCTATTTACAACTTCTATTTATCGTTACAAATATTTCTATTTACAACTTCTATTTATCTTCTAAATAACTATTCCTTATTCCTATTTATTTTCTAAATAAATATTCTCCTTTTCAATTCTATTTATTTTCTAAATAAATACCCCTTTTATAAAACTCTACTTGTTTTTTAAATAATTTCCTTTTATAAAACCGTGTTCGTTTTATAAATACTCTATTTTCAAATTGTTTCCTTTTATAAAATCGGTTGATTTTATAAAACTCCTTTATTTTGATATACACTGAAATATTCCTTTTTCCTCAACTCAGGGTTTCTTATGATATTCAAAATATCAAATAACGACGATCAATATCGTTCTAACATCCATAATCAATAACAGATTATAAATCACACATATATCACAATATATGAAAACAGTAAAATAATTGTTGAGGAACCCAGTCGGATTCCTCCAACCTGTCTCCCTGCATCCACAGATGTTACACAGTATAATATACATCATATTTCATTTTGAAATGAAATATCCTGCTGTACAGAACCATATTTGATTAACAGTACATAGATTAACTATAACTACGTTTTCAATCAAATCTATTTAACATTCCAGTTTAACAATCAATCTACAGCAGTCAATAAATAAAGTACAATTTATATTAAAATACAAATTGAGGAGAGTTAGTGAGTTTTACTCACATTGGCAGTTCATCGTTAAAGAACGATAAACTGTTGTTTAATCTGAATCAAACAGTTTATTTCGCCATAAATTCAAACGAGCCCCAATGCACTTCCAGTCAGTTCCATTCCGAAGTGTCCGTCCATACGATCCCAACGGATCCGACCGTTCGTGATTCTGATATCGTATGACGGAGTTATTGATTTAACAAGTTTGTATACTAATTTAAATTTAAATTAAAACCAATATTATTAACATATGGGCCTTACCATGATTGAACGGCCCAAATAAATATGGTCTGCTTCAAGGACGTGTCTTTCTTCTCCCATGTATCATCCGTATACTACAGCATCCCCGAATGGCCATTACCGCTAATTCCCTCAAAGCAAAGTCCATCCGTTCTCCACAAAAGAAAAATCCAACTAAATTTCCAAACTCCCTCTCTTTGAAATCTTAATAATCTCTACACCATATGGTAACACTCGACATCATCAGTAAGTGGCGCTCCTCCAAAACTTCCATCTCCCCGCACCACTTAAGACCACAACAAAACATTGAAACTCCCCTTGAGAACAACCGCATCAGTTTCCACAAAAACAGTCGCACTCGAAACACCTCTCCCCTTTAACATAGCAGTTCACGGCATCAGTTTTCAACCCAACTGCTCTAGTTAAAAACAATCGAACTCTCAAACTTTCATCGAACTGACCAAATCAAGGCCACTCGTTTTCATCTCCTTTACGTACATCTCGCACCATCGAAGAAGAACGCGTCTCCTCCACCATCGTGGCACGCTACAGGTTCTCAATGACCAAATATCAACCGAACTCCACATTTAACTGCCAACTTCCCCAAACATATTCACAGTCGAAATCCCCTTTGAACTCCATCGCACCCATCCTTCCTTACCGCGAGAGCCCATCTCGAGTTCCAGTTTCTCTTCGCGATTTTGATTCGCCGTTTTCATTTTTGTTTTTGATTACTTTTTGATTTAAAGGGATTCGGTTTTCATTTTTGGGTTCGAGATTCTACTTTGCTGGAAAGATGAGGAGGGAGTGGCGGCTATTAGTATTAGGTTGGAATGGTTTATATCATTTTGTTTTGATTTGATTATTGAAGGCCACATCTTCGATTGAGAAACACTAATTTCTGCGGTTGAAATAGAGGATGCGTGGATCCTTTTTGGTCCCAAAAATGACTTAGGATATTTATTTTAAAGCTTTCAAAAAGTTAACCACCCCACTATGTACGGTTATACTCATATATAAGCGTTGCAGACTGAGATAATAATACAGTTCTGTTCAGTGAGGTGCCGCGATCCTGAAAATATAATAATACCGGTAGATTAACTCATATTGTGAAACCTCAAAATGTTGATTACAGGGTGCAAAATACTTCAAATAAAAATCGCTTATTTAATTAATTAAAAATTACAGTAAAATTCTAAAAATTAAATTATCACTACGTCTCAAAAGAACCTAGTCTAAATTCGAAACCGATATTTAAATACACTCAAATAACCGTTATGGCCATAAACGAATATGCCGCTGTTTTTCTGAATATTTGATTTGGACATAAAACAAAATCTACACGACAAAATCCCGATTTTTCTCTTCCACTAGAAAGATATACTTCACCAGCTCCTAACGTTTCTTGTTTCACAGAAATCCGATTTAAAACGAATCCTATGTATTCAGTTGAAGTTCGAATAGCCAAATCGCGAACTGCAGCGCCATTTTGAGCTCGATTTTAATTATAATATAATTATACGTTCTAACGTCGTCGATTAAATAATATATTCGTTATTTTAATAATTAAATAAGTTAATTATTACACCGTCAAATATCCGGGTCATTACAGCATAACTCCGTCTTCAATTTCCTTTGGCATATATGATTTGCAACGCTTATGCCAATACAGAGTGGTTCTTTGGATAATAATCCAACCGGTCTCTCCATATTAACAACGTTAAAATGGTCAAAACTTCGATAGTCTGTGATTTAACTATCGAAGAAAAACAGGTGTGCAACCAACGATATTATTTCCAAATGGAAATTTATATCAATCAAACATCATTTAACATTAATCTCTTTATTTCATTAATTTACTTATCTCATGTTTCCCTATATTCAATATTTCTTATTTTCTAAATTTGGAAAATATACGTTATTAATAATGGAAAACATTTTCATTTCTTGTTTTCTTTATTTAGAAAACATTTCTGGTTTCTTATTTGGAAAACATTTCCAAAGCTTCTTCATTGGACTTAGACAGATGTTTAAACAAACATCGCTATGCCAAATCAAACCATTTCCTTTACTGTCGAACCTTAACTATTCCTTAGTTAAAAACGAAGCCAATCAAGTTGGGGTAGAACTACGTCTCAGACCTTAACTGAACAACATTTCTAACTTTGAAATAGGCAAAGTTCATTTTATATTCCTTTTACTAACTTCCTTACTTAACCCTCTTCGAATAGCTATATTCGATTGACTCTTTTCACTTAACTCTATTCAATTAACCCTGATCAATTAACTCTATTCGATTAACACTATTGATTTACTCATTTCACTTAACTCCTTTCGAATAAACTATATTCGATAACTCCTTTTACTTTCTTCGAATAAACTATATTCGACTAATTCATTTGCTTCTATTCGAATAAACTATATTCAATTAACTCCTTTGCTTCTATTCGAATAAACTATATTCGATTTACACCTTTTACTTTAACTCTAATCGATTAAACTAACATCGATTAACTCCTTTTACATTAACTCTAATCGATTAAACTAACATCGATTAAACCCTTTTACTTTAACTCTAATCGATTAAACTAACATCGATTAACCCCTTTTACTTTAACTCTAATCGATTAACACTATTGATTTACTCATTTCACTTAACTCCTTTCGAATAAACTATATTCGATAACTCCTTTTACTTTAACTCTAATCGATTAAACTAACATCGATTAACCCCTTTTACTTTAACTCTAATCGATTAAACTAACATCGATTAACTCCTTTTACTTTAACTCTAATCGATTAAACTAACATCGATTAACTCCTTTTACTTTAACTCTAATCGATTAAACTAACATCGATTAACCCCTTTTACTTTAACTCTAATCGATTAAACTAACATCGATTAACCCCTTTTACTTTAACTATAATCGATTAAACTAACATCGATTAACCCCTTTTACTTTAATTCTAATCGATTAAACTAACATCGATTAACTCCTTTTACTTTAACTCTAATCGATTAAACTAATATCTATTAGCTCCTTTGCTTTAACTCTAATCGATTAAACTAACATCGGTTAACTCCTTTGCTTTAACTCTAATCGATTAAACTAACATCGATTACCTCCTTTGCTTTAACTCTAATCGATTAAACTAACATCGATTAGCTCCTTTTACTTTAACTCTAATCGATTAAACTAACATCGATTAGCTCCTTTATTCTTTTCGAATAAACTATTCAATTATAAAGATTTACTTTTAGTAACAGTTCTTCACTTTACAAATGATTTCCCTTTTTATTTACTTTCGAAATATTTCCTTTTACAAAATCTGTTGATTTTATAAACTCCCTTTATTTCAATATACATTGAAATAATTCATTTTACATCCCAGGGTCTTTTTTGATATTTAAAATATAGAATAAAAATGATCAACATCATTCCAACACACATAATCCATAACAGATTATATAACACATCATATATCACAATATATGAAAACAGTAAAATAAATGTTGAGGAATCCAGTTGGATTCCTCCAACCTGTTTCCCTGCATCACAGATGTTAAACAATATAGATAACATCACTTTCAGTTCCATATGATATATTCTGTTAAACAGAATCAATATAGAAATTCAACTAACTAACTAGCAGTTCAATCAAACAGTCAACACACAGTCAATCAGTCAAATATTTAACAGTTCTAAAAATACAACATGAAATTATAAACTGTTCAAAGTTAGTGAGATTTACTTACATTGGACGATCATCGTTAATAAAGATAACCATCGCTCGATTTGATTCAGACGGACAATTTATTTTGCCGTAAATTGTAGCGAGCTCGGATTCACTCTCAGTCAGTCTCATTTGGTAGTCGTCGTCCATACGATCCCAACGGATCTTGTTTCGCTGAATTCCGACCATGCATGACCAAGATATAAGGGTCACAAATTATTACATTTTAAATAGAAATAGAATTTGAATTTAAAAATCCATTGGGCTTTGACCTTTTCAACCAAACCGGCCCATAACAATTTAAACCCGCTCACTCACCCTTCTTCCACGTTAAGACCTTCTGAACCGCTACTCCACTTCCCCGTTGACCCACCGTTGACCAACCCATGCTCCTCCTCCGATCATCTAACTCCACCGCTGCTCATACCAGAGGATTCGACGTCCAAAATTCCATCACCCCCTCCTCCATTTATACAACTCGACGTCCAGATGGGAACCTCGTCGCTACAGTGCTCCGACAGAAAAAAAACCCACCGAAAGCCACCAAATGTTGCCAACCCATGTTATTCCACCTCGCCATTCCCAAAATCGACATAAAAACTCAGATAAATGTCTCTGTAAAACCGAATCGAAGAACCCTAATTTACTGTGTGTTTCGAGCATCCAAAAACGAGGCGCCGCACCCTTCGAAACCGCCACCAGGTTGAAGCTGATGATGGCGTGAATCCATATACATATATTGTGTGATTTTAGGAATTTGTTTTGGTTTTATTTTGATTTTCTTACCTTCCCTTTTGCTGAAAAAGAATGAGGGAGAGTGGCGGCTTAGAACTGTTTTATAAGGGAGACGGATTCATTGTGTGGTTGAGTACAAAGGAGATGTGGATAATTTTGGTTCACCCACTTAGATATTTTAGCTTTAAGTATTCATTTTATATTTGTTTCAACACTCTAAAAATCCGTGTTACCACACACGATACCAAAAAATCACGAAACTGGACATACAGCTAGCTCTCGACCTTACGGTCCCAACGAAACTGGTTTCGTCGAATTCCGACTCCGTTTGCTCACACAGCATATTTTTAACCGTCAAAATACTGACTGTTTCTCACTCTAAAAATCCGTACAACCACACAGTGACTCTAAAAATCATGGAACTTGGAATCTAACAACTATTTGACATTGCGGATCCAACAAAATTAGTTTCTCGAATTCTGACTTCGTTTGCAAAACCGGTTATTTTTTTAAAGCTCTGGATGACCCATTTAAATATATAAATATATTTAAATATAATTAAATTAAATACAAATAAATTTATATTATCGTATATATTCACAGTGGAATACCATACAGCTCAGAAAACCTTATATGGATTTCTAACACGATATTTCAAATCTGGGTCAACCGATATTCGATTTATATTGAAATTCCTTTTTTTAAAATATAAATAATTCCTTTATAAATTATAAAGGAATTCCACAACGACTTTTCTAAAATTTGATTTGGACGTGATTCAAAATCTACATGACGAAATCCCGATTTTTCTCTTCCACTAGAAAGATATACACCACCAGCTCCACACGTTTCTTATTTCAAAGAAATCCGGCTTAAAATGAATCCTGTACATTCAGTTGAAGTTCAAATTGCCAAATTACGAACTACAGCGCCATTTCAAGCTCGTTTATAATTATATTATAAACTATACGTTCAACTGTCGTTCATATAATATATTCGTTATTCAAATTCAATTCCAAGCTGAATTAAATATCACAAATGATCCGGTTCACACCATATCGTCATTTCAGCCAATTCTAATTATTTCAGATTTAAATATATTATTTAAATTATTATTTTAATTAAATATTCACCATTATTTAATTCCACGACCATTAAATTCACTATACCACCATTCAAATAGATAAATTAATTAATTATAATACCTATGCAAATGCGGGTCATTACAATCTTCACCACTTAAAATAATTTCGTCCTCGAAATTGCTAAAAGGTAGAGAACGACCCTATCGACTGGTTAGAACATATTTGTTCACTTCTTAACTTCAGTTTCAACTGAACCAATTCAATTTCAATTAAATTATTAATTAATTCTTATCAACGAAAATTTTCAAAAATCCTGAAAATTTTCTAATGCCTTAACTCTTCGAAAAATTTCGCGAGCACCTTCTTTGTACTGGTCAATCGGTCAAACTCCAACTCGCCTCTCCGGGCCATCTCCAACCCAAAAGAAAATCAAACAGCCAAGCGGCTTGCCAATTCGGCTCATCAAAATCTCATATCATATGAAATATAAACTTGTACCTTTTTGTCGTGAAAATCAACTCTATTATTTCCATATGCTATTAACTCAGCATATACAAGGGTTATCCCAATCAAATCCCAATCACTTTTATCTCCAACACAACCATTCGCTTATATCCGAGCCAAATATCATTTCAACTCGAGTTTCTTCTCGATTCCCAACTCTTAACTTGATTATCACATTACTCTTCAAATTTGAATCTCATAATCCAATTTGTCTTGATATCATTCTAATTCAATCTCAGTTACCACTTTACTGGCTTTACTTTTAATTCAAATTTGCTTTCACAAATTTTTGTTAAATTTGTTTTTAATTCAAGCAGTCGTTCCCTGGGAGTTTTTAAACAGTTTACTCTTTTCAAAAATCAAATTTTCCTTTTTGAAATTCAACTGAGCCCTTAATCAATATTCCATTAGTTAAATCACTTCTGTATTTCTTTATCAATATTTTTTAACCAAATATTTTCAATAACCATATTGGCCTTTTATGTTATTTGGAAAACATTTCCGAATATCGCCTTCCTTTATTTTCTAAACTTTAGAAAATATATGCTATTTATAATTGGAAAATATTCCAATTACTTATCTCTTTTCCGATCTCGTTTATTTCTATACTTAGGAAATATTTATCATTCTATTTCCAAGTTACACTAATTTGGGTTAAAACGGATGTTGTGTAAAACATCGTTACGACAACCCAAATACTATATTCTGTGTAAAACATCGTTACGACAGCCCAAATACTATATTCAACTAACTCTTATTCAACATTGATCTTCGAGCCTGGAATCTTACTATTTATTTGTAAATAATGACATCAATCAAGTTGGGGTATAACTACCTCTCAGACCTTGACTGAATAACATTTATAACATCAAAACAGATATGACTACTTACTCGAATAATCAATACCATACAACTACTTATTCACTTTTAAACACGTATACACTTCCTCTTTCTATTCTTACTAGTTTTTATTCTAGAATTCCCTTTTTTATTTTACTATTCTATTTTTTTAGTTCGTTTCCTTATCGACTTCTATATATATCGATACGTTGATTTCTAACTATCAAATTATCTTAAAAATATTCTAACTCCTTAAATTCCCGGAAAAATTCGCCATAACCTCCTTTGTGCCGGGAGCATCGGGAAATGAGACGACCCGATTTCCCGTTCTCACGGAAACAAGGTTATCTTTTGGAATATAACACAGAAACATATAATAGCAGAACAGAATTAAATAAATACACCAGAATGAACAACAAAATATACTGGATAAAAGTAATCATCAGAGTTACACAGTATACAGGATCTTACTTAGTACAAATACAGTCCAACTATACATAAATGTCTACAGCGGAAATAAACAAAATATGTACAATAGAAGCTGAACAGCATAAAAAGAAAAAGATGATAGAATCCATCTTCAGCTCCAGCTATCCAGAAAGAACCAGCTAAACCTGAATACAAGGCTGCCCGTGTAGAAAAAGGGGCACCCGAGTTTGAGAGTGAAACAAACTACGAGTCAGTCATGGGACTGGTATGAGAAATCCACTCAACACATATATAATTGGCTAATCACAGGACCACGCCACTTTCGTGGAACGGGTTTACTCCATTGGATTGCCAGTGCTTTAAAACAAATCTTTCTTTTAAACATCGCTATGCTTTTTATAAAAATGAAGCCGTTATAAGACTCAGTTCCCATCACACAATGCAACGCAAACCGGAGGATAGAGTTTTTACCTTATAACGGCCAAGATATGCTTGATACGAATAAAACAAAGGCATTTGATATTATTGCTAGTGTTTATATGTTTTGAAAACAATTTCAAATCATAACTATCAATCATAGACGGCATTAATGCCCCATACCACTATGTCGCCATATATAGGTATACAATCAAAACCGCACGATGTCGTATTTGGAAATTGGATTTCCGTCATGAACCAAGGCAAAAGATAGTCCTTACCGCATTCGAGACTGCCTAGCCCGAGTCTCAGGATCAGAGCTCGAGTGACCCTTGGATCGTCAGGGCCGGTCCACCGATGTGGATTAAAATGCCTGAACCATGCGTTTCCCCGCCCTTTGGGGCGTAAACGAGCCAACGAATGACTCCATCGGACCCGGATCGTCCGATCAAACCAAGGCGCCTCGCAATAGCAACAACCACATAGGTGAAAAGTATATAAATGTCAGGGCTGGTAGGTCACTGACACCACCCTAGCTAGGAAGAAACGCAGGCCCTCCCTGATGTCCTCTCCAGTTTTAGGTTCATACCGGGGTGTGAGGCTCACGAATTCACGTTATACACAAAGCTACGCCACACAGGCGGTGCTTTGATCATCACCACAAGACTTTGCTTTTCAACAGAAGTCCTGATCACTGCATCTTAGCATGCCACACAGGCAATTCACACCGTGCACTGATGGCTATCAATCACACAGAACAAATTCCAATGTCGGACACACAGTCCATTTACAAGTCCGTTCTGGGTCTGAACGAAACCGGAGGCACTAAATACCTCGCAAACCCTTCGATCAACACGTACGTCTGAACGATCACCACTCATTATCCATATTTCGGGATGCCTCCCAATCAGGACCTCGGTTACCATCCAAACGAGGTGAAGATCTCCGGTCTTCGACCATCGTCTTCATCTTCGAATTTCAATCGTCGGTCGATTATTCGAAATGAGAATTAACTCGGCCTTTTCAAATAATTCACGTATATTTAGAATTTCAAATCGATTTATTTCAATGGTTAAATTATTCGACACACCAATTGTGTTCTTTATATAGTTTTCACACCGAACACATTCAACCATCAAACATCACATAAATCAAGCAAATTCAGTTTATTTCCATTCCATATCGCTTACGATATTTTATAACTATTTATCGCTATTTTTATTTATTTTAAAATAGCCGTTTTATTCAAAACGACGTTTCGGGCCATAAGGCGGCCGTGGCGCTGTTTTTCTTCAAATTTGATTTACACATATCTGAAAATCTAACCGTTGGATCTTCGCAAAATTTACATCATTAGAAAGGTCTTTTCAAAACGAATCCAACGGTTCCAGTTTCGGGAAATTCCGACGGTCGGATCTCCCGGTACAATCGTTTGAATTTTCGATTTCAAAATACGAACTACAGCGTCGTTATTCGATTAAATATAATTTTATTTATATATATAAATAAATATAATCGTTTCTGGCGCTGTTTTTCTTCAGATTTGAATTAAACATTCCAGACAATCCAACCGTTGGATTTTTACAAGGTTGGTGCCGTTGGAAAGATTATTCCAAGGCGAACCCGACGGTTGAGGTTTCGGGAAAATCCAATGGTCGGATTTTCCGCACTAGTCGTTTGAAATCACGATTTCAAAATACGAACTGCACGGCCTCGTTTCGTTTTAATTTTATTTATATTTATATAGTTATATAAATATAGTTCATTCGATGATTTCTATATCGTTTTCACTTCAAAAAATTTTCTAACACCTTAAATTTTGGAAAAATTTCGCCATAACCTCCCCTGCACCGGGAGCGTCTGGAAATTCGCAAATAGCGTCCCGGTCCTTCTAATCTCAAAAAGAAAAAGAAAAAGCCAAGCGGGTAGCCAACAGGCTCAAAATCATCACCCAAACAAATCAGTAAATGTGTACCTATTTGTCGGGCACAAAATTTTATTCCTCTTCTCTAGCCCCTTTGCTATAACCTGTTCAATGAATATGCATGTACATATATATACAGTCCATATCATTTTCCATTTTCTATTCAACTTCATATTTGATTTCTATTTGGTTTAAAAACACCATTCATTCTAATGTTACATAAATAGGTGCAAATCATTTCATTAGCTAATTAATGAATATTTCAACTGATATATGTTTATTTGAACAAGTGGCTATTTTTAACACTTCACATTTTAACGATTCATGTATACAATAAAAATGTGATTTTTATTGTAAAACGATTCATTTCAAAACACTATTTTTCTATACAGTTCATATAGTCGATAAAAGGTGATTTTTATTATCAAACGGTTTATTTCAAAATATGAATACCATTCAACACATGAATTTCTAAACAACGAATGAATATCAATTCAACACATGAATGTTTTCTATAGTTTTTATATATCGATAAAAATGTGATTTTTATTATCGAACTATTTATTTCAAAATATGAATACCATTCAACACATGAATTTCTAAACAACGAATGAATATCAATTCAACACATGAATGTTTTCTATAGTTTTTATATATCGATAAAATGTGATTTTTATTATCGAACTATTTATTTCAAAATATGAATACCATTCAACACATGAATTTCTAAACAACGAATGAATATCAATTCAACCCATGAATGTTTCTATAGTTGAATAAATATAGTTTAAGCATATGAAAATAATTCAAACACAAGAATATTATTCAAAATTTCGGCAGCATAACGGCAGGGTAGTTACACCGGCACCGTCCCTAGTACGGCTCCTCGCTCTACCTTAAAACCTCGCGGTTTTTGACAATGGGAAACATGCATCTAGTTCGCACGCAGGCGGCATGTATATATTTATTTCATTTCCACAAACTAATCCTATGTGGTTTCAACCAAATATTTCACAACCACAAATGGGTATTTTTCAACCACATACAACCAATATCAATCACAAACAATCCCAACAACCATTCAATTTTCACAACAATTTCAACCAATAAATATCGTCCATGGTTTGTGGACGAGGGGCGTATATATATATATATATATATATTTATATATAGCAATTCACTTTTACTTCACACATATATATATAAATTTTAAATCAGAAATCTCACCAATAGCTATCCAATACCAAGACTCTTCTTAATAGAAATCTTCGCCTATTTGTCGATTTCACCCGTATTCTCTGCATATGTAAAAATAGAATTTTTACTACGCTATTCAATATATAAAAATATGATTTTTACTTTTGCTTTCACATATGAAAAATATGATTTTTACTTTTGCTTTCAACATATAAAAAATATGATTTTTTACTTTTATAAAAATGCAGTTTTTATCTTTATAAAAAAATGCAGTTTTTATTTTTTTTTATTTCAAAAACAGGTTTTTAAATTATTTTCAAAACAGTTTTTAAATTATTTTTCAAAACAGTTTTTAAAACTCTCTTATAAAAATGCAGTTTTTAGAATCTTTTTTTAAAAATGCAGTTTTTAAATTATTCTTTTTTAAAATGCAGTTTGCCTTTTTCAAAATGCAGTTTTTTTTTTATTCTTTTTAAAAATGCAGTTTTTTTTTAAATCTTTTAAAAATGCAGTTTTTAAATCCTAAACAAAAATCAGCTTTTGCCTCTTATAATTTCTGTTTTTATTTTTAAACTAAATCAGTTTATATATAAAATAAAAATAAAATAAATAAAAATAAAATAAATAAAAATTAAATTAAATTAAAAACTTACAGAGGAGCGAGGGGAAAAGGAGATCGGAGGCGCTTCGAGGTGGTTCGTCGATGTAGGGTGGTGCTCGGTGGTTTGAACGCGATGGAGGCTCCTGGCTTCGAGGCGGCGCTAGGGCTTCGGACGGCTTCGGGGGTGGCTCTTCGTCGCGCTCGTGCGGTCGGGGAAGGGGGGGGCTGCTCTGCTCCAGGCGGCGTTCGCCTGAGGGGGGGGTCTGTCGATCGTCTTAGGGTTTCCCTTTTTTTTTTTTTTTTTTGTTTAACTGAAGAATGAAATCGGGGGGGGGGGGGGGGGGCAGGAAGAAGATAAGGGGAGGGAGGAATTAAAAAATATTTTATTTTTTTTTATTTTATTATTTAAATTTGCAAAAGGGTTGACTTTTACACACGACCTCGAAACGAGGCCCACCGCCTGTCGTCCATAGCGTTTCACCCCCGTTCCGAACACAATGGGATATGTATCGCAAGCTGGTTTGATCGTTACAATCGGTTTCCTTTTGAATTTTCATTTAAATCTCTATATTGAATTTTAAATGCACATTTCAAATTACCGGGGTCACATACTAACTAGAAAAATTCTAGAAAAATATTTTCTAGCTTCGTATCAATGATACGGTCCTAACAAAACTAGTTTCGTCGAATTCTGAGACCGTTTGAAAAATGGTCAATTTCCAGTCGATTAAAATCAACTGAAACTGGTCAAGCGCGTTTTCCTTTGCCACGCTCACATATTGATTCGAAAAATTATGAAATTTGAAACCTAGCAATAACTTGACACTGCGGACCCAACAAAAGTGGTTTCGTCGAAATCCGAGGTCATCTGCAAAATATCCATTTTTAAGGGCCTTATATATATATAAATATATATAAATTCCACAGCGACTATTTCTAATTTTAAACTGGACATATCTTATCATTTCTAAGATGAAATCTCAGTTTGTTAACTTCGTTATAAAGATATAGTTATACCGATTCAAATATTTCTTGTTTCGTTCAATTCTGACTTATATTGAATTCTGTATTTTCATTTGAAATTAGAAATCGAATTTTCGAACTACCGCGCTATTTTCAATTCTATATATAATTATATTTAATTATATTGGTTTTCAAATGTCGATTCAACTCAGTTTTCATCGCCATTACTTAAAATATTTATTTTAAATATTTAAAATCCATTATTTTAGCCAATTTAAAATTTTTAAATTGGTTCACATTTTCTGGGTCGTTACAATCTCCCCCACTTAAAACTTTTCGTCCCCGAAAAGGAATAAAGTCGAAAGTGGTTTGATAAATCTACAATCCCACAATACA
Source organism: Allium sativum (assembly GCA_030737875.1). NCBI lineage: Eukaryota > Viridiplantae > Streptophyta > Magnoliopsida > Asparagales > Amaryllidaceae > Allium > Allium sativum. Next base: position 1,015,422,230 of record CM060924.1, read on the forward strand.
ACAACCAATTTGTTTTTAATATTCAGAGTATAGAATAAACAATGCACATCCATGGGAAGAAAATAGCAACAGAATAGAGAATTAAAAGGTAATGCAAGGTAGGGTAAATGTACCTTGCACCAGAGTCAATCAGAGATATCTACTCGGCATCTAGGATAAGCTTTCTGAATGCTCTCCTCAGTTTCCCAAGTACAATCTCGCGGATCTCCACTCCATTGCACTTTGACTAAGTGAACCTTCTTGTTTCTCAGCTCTTTGGTTTCTTTGCCGATAATCTTTAGCGGCTCACGCCTCACAGCTAGTTCGGGAGTAATTTCAATATCCTGCTGAGCTGCTTCTTCCACGACCAAGTCTGGATCATGAACGTGCTTTCGAAGTTGAGATATATGAAATACATCATGCACTCCAGGCAACCAGTCAGGCAGTTCAACCCTATAAGCGAGAGTTCCAATCCGTTCCAGAATAGGAAACGGACCAATGAATTTGGGTGCCAACTTTCCAGTTTTACCGAACCTGATAACTCCTCTCATCGGCGATACTTTCAAATATACATAGTCGCCAACTTCAAAGGATATATCTCTCCTTCTTCTATCGGCATAGCTCTTTTGTCGGCTTTGAGCGGCGAGTAATCTCTTCTTAATAAAATCGACTTTGTCGGCAGCTTCTCGAATCATATCAGGACCCAACACAAGTCTATTTCCAGGCTCGACCCAACAAGCAGGAGATCGGCACGGTCTACCATATAATGCTTCGAATGGCGACATTGTCAGACTTGCCTGATAGCTGTTGTTATAAGAGAATTCAGCCAAATGCAGATTGTCTTCCCATGATCCACCGAAATCTATAACACAAGCCCGCAATAGATCTTCTAAAATGCGATTCACCCTCTCAGTCTGACCGTCTGTCTGAGGATGATAAGCGGTGCTCAAGTTTAACTTCGTTCCGAGCTCGACTTGAAATGCTTCCCAGAATTTGCTAGTGAATATTGTATCTCTATCACTTACTATACTGAGCGGCACTCCATGTAGTCTAACTATTTCCCTGAAGTATATCTGCGCCAGACTCTGAGCGGTTCTATTTGATTTGACAGGTATAAAATGGGCGGTCTTCGTGAAACGATCTACGATCACCCAAATACTGTCATTTCCTTTTCTGGTCCTGGGCAGACCATCAATGAAATCCATAGAAATATGTTCCCACTTCCAGCCAGGAACTTCTAGTGGTTGCAATAGTCCAGCCAATTTCTGTTGGTCGCTTTTAACTAGCTGGCAAGTAGGGCATCGACTAACATATATCGAAACGTCTCTTTTCATAGCCTTCCACCAGAAAGTTCTTTTGAGATCGTTATACATTTTATTCACACCTGGATGGATACTCAGCTTGGACTTGTGACACTCGTCTAACACTTCCCTTTTTAGCTCAGGAACGTCAGGAACACAAATCCTTCCTTTTAACCTCAAGGTCTCGTCGTTATCTATTTGAAAACACGAGGGTTCGCCTTTCTGAATCCTTTTGATCATATCTTTAATAAAGTTATCCTCCTTCTGAAGAATAGATATTTTGTCAATCAAGGAAGTTGTGATAATAAAGCTGGCGATCATTACGTTCTTTCGGCTCAGAGCATCGGCCACGACGTTGGCTTTTCCTGGAGTATATATAATTTCAAAGTCATATGATGCAAGAAACTCCAACCAACGTTGCTGTCTCAGATTTAAGTCCTTCTGAGTGAACAGATATTTTAACGACCGGTGATCTGTAAACAGTTCAAATCTCTCGCCCAGAAGATAGTGCCTCCAGATTTTCAAAGAGAATATGATAGCCAATAACTCAAGATCATGAGTTACGTAGTTTTTCTCGTGTGGTTTCAGTTGACGGCTAGCATAAGCAATTACTTGGCCTCTTTGCATTAACACTGCGCCAAGGCCCTCTCTAGAAGCATCAGTCCATACTTTTAAATCTTGGTTGCCATCGATGATGGTTAACACTGGAGCAGTCGTTAATCTCAACTTTAGCTCTTCAAAAGCCTCCTCATTTTCTTGAGTCCATTTGAACTTAGAACGTTTCTTTGTAAGCTTCGTTAAGTGGCCAGATATCTTAGAAAAGTCTTTAACGAACTTCCGATAATAGCTAGCCAATCCGAGAAAGCTGCGGACTTCAGTGGGAGTACTGGGCTGTTTCCAATTCTGAATAGCTGTGATTTTGCTTGGATCCACAGCGATTCCATCTTTCGATACGACATGGCCCAGAAATTTCACTTCATCTTGCCAGAAGATACATTTGGAAAATTTGGCCTTCAATACATTCCTTCTGAGGATTTCTAACACTTGTTCCAGATGTTTTTCATGTTCGGCTTTCGATTTAGAGAAGATTAGAATATCATCAATAAAAACCAGAACAAATTTATTCAAAACTCCTCTGAATACCCTGTTCATTAGATCGACGAAATAGGCTGGAGCGTTACATAAGCCGAATGGCATTACTAACCACTCGTAGAATAAGTCGGGGCCTCTGAACGCTGTCATTGGAACACACTCTTCGGCAATTCGAAGTTGATGGAAACCTGTAGCTAGGTCCATTCGTGAAAATATTTGTGCTCCATTTAATCGATCCAACAGATCATCAATCCGCGGCAATGGATATTTGTTCTTTATGGTCTGCTTGTTCAAATCACGATAATCCACGCATAGTCGTAGAGTACCGTCAGATTTTGGGACAAATACTACTGCTGCACCCCAATCAGAGAAACTAGGTCTGATTAGACCCTTCCATACTAGCTGTCGTGTTTGATTGTCTAATTCTTCCTTCTCTTTCAAGGACATTCTTCGAATAGCGTGAACTACCGGCCTTGCATTGGGAATTAAAGCAATCTTGAAATCTATTTCTCTCTGCGGAGGTAAGCGAACAACTTCTTCGAACACATCCGCATAGTTTTTGACGACTGGAATGTCTTTGATGAGGTCAGGAATATTCTCCGTGACTTCAGAAACATTTTCAATTTGGGCTGGAGAAACATTCAAAGCTGCCCAGAAGTCTTTTCTATTAGCACTCTGACCTTCACAGGGAATGGTTATATAATCACCTGATTTAATCTTAGCTCTAACAACCCTCTCAGCGCATCTAACCTCTGCTTCATATTTGGTTAACCAATCCAATCCCAAAATAAGATCGAATTCATCAAAATTCATGATGACAGAGATAATAGGGAATTTATAGCAAGAAAAAGAGACGGGTACTGCACAAACCCAACTGAGATTGATGGAACCTCCTACTGGATTTCGGACAGTCATTGGCTCTCTGAGCTTCTTCAAATTCAAATCCAACTTCTTGACTGCACTCTTTGCAATAAAGCTTCGTGATGCGCCAGTATCAAACAGTACTTTAACTGGAATGTTCTTGACATTGAGTGTGCCTTCTAAGACATCTGCCCTTTCCTGAGCAGATGAGGATGCAGGTACTTCTACCACCTCATTTACTTGTACTGCTTTAGGTTTTCTGTTTAGCGGGCAGGCCTTTGAAAGTTGACCGGACTGATGGCATTGACTGCACTTTCTCTTCTCTTGGAACTTCTTACCGGACTTAGTTTCATCTTTCCTCAGCTTCTTCGAGGGTTTACAATTCCTAGTCAAATGCCCCTGTTTATGGCAGTTACTGCATACAGCGGTCGTTACTAGTTCTTTTTCGGATCTGGCCCTTTTCTGATTGGTTCTAGGCTCCTTATTGACCTCTGACATCGTACTGGCTCCAGCAATATCAGTTTCCGAACCTTCTTTGTCACTACCACAAACTTCTTCGTCGCGCAACATTCCTTTCTTGTCGAGATCTTCGTACTGATAAGCCATGTATATCATTTCTGAGAAAGGAAGCTTCACATGCCCCAATACCTTATTCTGGTATTTCCTTTGAAGGCCATGAATAAATCTCATATTTTTACCCTTCGGATTTTGAATTAGATGAGGAGCGAAGTGAGAAAGTTCATTAAATTTCTTATGATATTCGGGAATGGTCATATCACCTTGTATTAGATAAGAAAATTCGTCGCATAACCTCTCAGTTGCTTCGGGAGGAGTAAATCTTTCCAGGAAAATCACTTTGAATCTATCCCAGGTGATATCACCTTCTGGATTATTTTTAATAATTGAATCCCACCAAAATAAAGCTTCTTCTTTGAGTGCCCAAGACGCCAGTAATCTTTTCTAATCGTCTCTCAGCTTTAAACCCTCAAAGATCTTTTCTGCAGAACGAATCCAAGCTTGTGTTTCCATAATGGGCTCCTTGCCTAGGAATGGCGATCCACCAAGATTTCGAAATCTCTTGTATAAAACTTCTATATTGGATTCTGGCTGCGGGAGCACAACTGGCTCATTAGCTGGTCGAGCCATACGATTACTTCTTCTGTTCCTGTCACTCATTTTCTAGTACTTCTGCAAATGGCAGATCAAGTGTCAGGTCACAGAAAAGGTATTTTAAAATATAGAAACATATACTTCAAATGTAAATGTGTCTATCAAGGTGTAATTTCATTCTGCTTTACTCATACTAGGATATTACTGATCCTATCTGTAGAGTTACCCGTCCTAGAACACTACTGGTTCTATTTCTGACGAGTTCGTTCAAATGTTATATTCCAGAACTAAGCTTAACCAAAGCTCTAATACCACGTTGAGACGACCCGATTTCCCGTTCTCACGGAAACAAGGTTATCTTTTGGAATATAACACAGAAACATATAATAGCAGAACAGAATTAAATAAATACACCAGAATGAACAACAAAATATACTGGATAAAAGTAATCATCAGAGTTACACAGTATACAGGATCTTACTTAGTACAAATACAGTCCAGCTATACATAAATGTCTACAGCGGAAATAAACAAAATATGTACAATAGAAGCTGAACAGCATAAAAAGAAAAAGATGATAGAATCCATCTTCAGCTCCAGCTATCCAGAAAGAACCAGCTAAACCTGAATACAAGGCTGCCCGTGTAGAAAAAGGGGCACCCGAGTTTGAGAGTGAAACAAACTACGAGTCAGTCATGGGACTGGTATGAGAAATCCACTCAACACATATATAATTGGCTAATCACAGGACCACGCCACTTTCGTGGAACGGGTTTACTCCATTGGATTGCCAGTGCTTTAAAACAAATCTTTCTTTTAAACATCGCTATGCTTTTTATAAAAATGAAGCCGTTATAAGACTCAGTTCCCATCACACAATGCAACGCAAACCGGAGGATAGAGTTTTTACCTTATAACGACCAAGATATGCTTGATACGAATAAAACAAAGGCATTTGATATTATTGCTAGTGTTTATATGTTTTGAAAACAATTTCAAATCATAACTATCAATCATAGACGGCATTAATGCCCCATACCACTATGTCGCCATATATAGGTATACAATCAAAACCGCACGATGTCGTATTTGGAAATTGGATTTCCGTCATGAACCAAGGCAAAAGATAGTCCTTACCGCATTCGAGACTGCCTAGCCCGAGTCTCAGGATCAGAGCTCGAGTGACCCTTGGATCGTCAGGGCCGGTCCACCGATGTGGATTAAAATGCCTGAACCATGCGTTTCCCCGCCCTTTGGGGCGTAAACGAGCCAACGAATGACTCCATCGGACCCGGATCGTCCGATCAAACCGAGGCGCCTCGCAACAGCAACAACCACATAGGTGAAAAGTATATAAATGTCAGGGCTGGTAGGTCACTGACACCACCCTAGCTAGGAAGAAACGCAGGCCCTCCCTGATGTCCTCTCCAGTTTTAGGTTCATACCGGGGTGTGAGGCTCACGAATTCACGTTATACACAAAGCTACGCCACACAGGCGGTGCTTTGATCATCACCACAAGACTTTGCTTTTCAACAGAAGTCCTGATCACTGCATCTTAGCATGCCACACAGGCAATTCACACCGTGCACTGATGGCTATCAATCACACAGAACAAATTCCAATGTCGGACACACAGTCCATTTACAAGTCCGTTCTGGGTCTAAACGAAACCGGAGGCACTAAATACCTCGCAAACCCTTCGATCAACACGTACGTCTGAACGATCACCACTCATTATCCATATTTCGGGATGCCTCCCAATCAGGACCTCGGTTACCATCCAAACGAGGTGAAGATCTCCGGTCTTCGACCATCGTCTTCATCTTCGAATTTCAATCGTCGGTCGATTATTCGAAATGAGAATTAACTCGGCCTTTTCAAATAATTCACGTATATTTAGAATTTCAAATCGATTTATTTCAATGGTTAAATTATTCGACACACCAATTGTGTTCTTTATATAGTTTTCACACCGAACACATTCAACCATCAAACATCACATAAATCAAGCAAATTCAGTTTATTTCCATTCCATATCGCTTACGATATTTTATAACTATTTATCGCTATTTTTATTTATTTTAAAATAGCCGTTTTATTCAAAACGACGTTTCGGGCCATAAGGCGGCCGTGGCGCTATTTTTCTTCAAATTTGATTTACACATATCTGAAAATCTAACCGTTGGATCTTCGCAAAATTTACATCATTAGAAAGGTCTTTTCAAAACGAATCCAACGGTTCCAGTTTCGGGAAATTCCGACGGTCGGATCTCCCGGTACAATCGTTTGAATTTTCGATTTCAAAATACGAACTGCAGCGTCGTTATTCGATTAAATATAATTTTATTTATATATATAAATAAATATAATCGTTTCTGGCGCTGTTTTTCTTCAGATTTGAATTAAACATTCCAGACAATCCAACCGTTGGATTTTTACAAGGTTGGTGCCGTTGGAAAGATTATTCCAAGGCGAACCCGACGGTTGAGGTTTCGGGAAAATCCAATGGTCGGATTTTCCGCACTAGTCGTTTGAAATCACGATTTCAAAATACGAACTGCACGGCCTCGTTTCGTTTTAATTTTATTTATATTTATATAGTTATATAAATATAGTTCATTCGATGATTTCTATATCGTTTTCACTTCAAAAAAATTTCTAACACCTTAAATTTTGGAAAAATTTCGCCATAACCTCCCCTGCACCGGGAGCGTCGGGAAATCGCAAATAGCGTCCCGGTCCTTCTAATCTCAAAAAGAAAAAGAAAAAGCCAAGCGGCTAGCCAACAGGCTCAAAATCATCACCCAAACAAATCAGTAAATGTGTACCTATTTGTCGGGCACAAAATTTTATTCCTCTTCTCTAGCCCCTTTGCTATAACCTGTTCAATGAATATGCATGTACATATATATACAGTCCATATCATTTTCCATTTTCTATTCAACTTCATATTTGATTTCTATTTGGTTTAAAAACACCATTCATTCTAATGTTACATAAATAGGTGCAAATCATTTCATTAGCTAATTAATGAATATTTCAACTGATATATGTTTATTTGAACAAGTGGCTATTTTTAACACTTCACATTTTAACGATTCATGTATACAATAAAAATGTGATTTTTATTGTAAAACGATTCATTTCAAAACACTATTTTTCTATACAGTTCATATAGTCGATAAAAGGTGATTTTTATTATCAAACAGTTTATTTCAAAATATGAATACCATTCAACACATGAATTTCTAAACAACGAATGAATATCAATTCAACACATGAATGTTTTCTATAGTTTTTATATATCGATAAAAATGTGATTTTTATTATCGAACTATTTATTTCAAAATATGAATACCATTCAACACATGAATTTCTAAACAACGAATGAATATCAATTCAACACATGAATGTTTTCTATAGTTTTTATATATCGATAAAATGTGATTTTTATTATCGAACTATTTATTTCAAAATATGAATACCATTCAACACATGAATTTCTAAACAACGAATGAATATCAATTCAACCCATGAATGTTTCTATAGTTGAATAAATATAGTTTAAGCATATGAAAATAATTCAAACACAAGAATATTATTCAAAATTTTGGCAGCATAACGGCAGGGTAGTTACACCGGCACCGTCCCTAGTACGGCTCCTCGCTCTACCTTAAAACCTCGCGGTTTTTGACAATGGGAAACATGCATCTAGTTCGCACGCAGGCGGCATGTATATATTTATTTCATTTCCACAAACTAATCCTATGTGGTTTCAACCAAATATTTCACAACCACAAATGGGTATTTTTCAACCACATACAACCAATATCAATCACAAACAATCCCAACAACCATTCAATTTTCACAACAATTTCAACCAATAAATATCGTCCATGGTTTGTGGACGAGGGGCGTATATATATATATATTTATATATAGCAATTCACTTTTACTTCACACATATATATATAAATTTTAAATCAGAAATCTCACCAATAGCTATCCAATACCAAGACTCTTCTTAATAGAAATCTTCGCCTATTTGTCGCTTTCACCCGTATTCTCTGCATATGTAAAAATAGAATTTTTACTACGCTATTCAATATATAAAAATATGATTTTTACTTTTGCTTTCACATATGAAAAATATGATTTTTACTTTTGCTTTCAACATATAAAAAATATGATTTTTTACTTTTATAAAAATGCAGTTTTTATCTTTATAAAAAAATGCAGTTTTTATTTATTTTTATTTCAAAAACAGGTTTTTAAATTATTTTCAAAACAGTTTTTAAATTATTTTTCAAAACAGTTTTTAAAACTCTCTTATAAAAATGCAGTTTTTAGAATCTTTTTTTAAAAATGCAGTTTTTAAATTATTCTTTTTTAAAATGCAGTTTGCCTTTTTCAAAATGCAGTTTTTTTTTATTCTTTTTAAAAATGCAGTTTTTTTTAAAATCTTTTAAAAATGCAGTTTTTAAATCCTAAACAAAAATCAGCTTTTGCCTCTTATAATTTCTGTTTTTATTTTTAAACTAAATCAGTTTATATATAAAATAAAAATAAAATAAATAAAAATAAAATAAATAAAAATAAAATAAAATTAAAAACTTACAGAGGAGCGAGGGGAAAAGGAGATCGGAGGCGCTTCGAGGTGGTTCGTCGATGTAGGGTGGTGCTCGGTGGTTTGAACGCGATGGAGGCTCCTGGCTTCGAGGCGGCGCTAGGGCTTCGGACGGCTTCGGGGGTGGCTCTTCGTCGCGCTCGTGCGGTCGGGGAAGGGGGGGGCTGCTCTGCTCCAGGCGGCGTTCGCCTGAGGGGGGGGTCTGTCGATCGTCTTAGGGTTTCCCTTTTTTTTTTTTTTTTTGTTTAACTGAAGAATGAAATCGGGGGGGGGGGGGCCAGGAAGAAGATAAGGGGAGGGAGGAATTAAAAAATATTTTATTTTTTTTTATTTTATTATTTAAATTTGCAAAAGGGTTGACTTTTACACACGACCTCGAAACGAGGCCCACCGCCTGTCGTCCATAGCGTTTCACCCCCGTTCCGAACACAATGGGATATGTATCGCAAGCTGGTTTGATCGTTACAATCGGTTTCCTTTTGAATTTTCATTTAAATCTCTATATTGAATTTTAAATGCACATTTCAAATTACCGGGGTCACATACTAACTAGAAAAATTCTAGAAAAATATTTTCTAGCTTCGTATCAACGATACGGTCCTAACAAAACTAGTTTCGTCGAATTCTGAGACCGTTTGAAAAATGGTCAATTTCCAGTCGATTAAAATCAACTGAAACTGGTCAAGCGCGTTTTCCTTTGCCACGCTCACATATTGATTCGAAAAATTATGAAATTTGAAACCTAGCAATAACTTGACACTGCGGACCCAACAAAAGTGGTTTCGTCGAAATCCGAGGTCATCTGCAAAATATCCATTTTTAAGGGCCTTATATATATATAAATATATATAAATTCCACAGCGACTATTTCTAATTTTAAACTGGACATATCTTATCATTTCTAAGATGAAATCTCAGTTTGTTAACTTCGTTATAAAGATATAGTTATACCGATTCAAATATTTCTTGTTTCGTTCAATTCTGACTTATATTGAATTCTGTATTTTCATTTGAAATTAGAAATCGAATTTTCGAACTACCGCGCTATTTTCAATTCTATATATAATTATATTTAATTATATTGGTTTTCAAATGTCGATTCAACTCAGTTTTCATCGCCATTACTTAAAATATTTATTTTAAATATTTAAAATCCATTATTTTAGCCAATTTAAAATTTTTAAATTGGTTCAGATTTTCTGGGTCGTTACAGGAAAATCCCCAACTGCCACACAGGCCCTTTCTAATCAAAAAGAAAAAGAAAAGCCAAGCGGCTAGCCGATATAGCGTATAAAATCTCATATGAATTAAATACGTACCTTTCCGTCGAGCATTCTATTTACATACCTTCATACCTTATCCATACCTATCTCATGTATATTTATACCTGCCCATTCTATTTTAACTATACCTGATCGTTTTTAACTCAATTCGTTAATTAATTTGTTAATTAACTCTTTAGTCTATTTCACTTTTATATTTGAACATGACATGTTCCAATATATTTTAACTTACTTATAAACTAATCAAATTCTACTTCTTCCAAACTCAGGTTTCATATCCGATTTCAAATATAAATTTACCAGTCCCCTTTACTTATCTAAAGTTCAACTTCAATTCAAAATCCATTTACTAATGGCTAATTAACTGGTTTACCTATTTCACCTTTTTATTTGAATATACATGTTCAAATATAAGTTTAACTTGTTTGTCAACTAATTGAATTCCATTTCAATTCTATTTGAATTTCCTATATTCAAATTCCATTTCAATTCTCTTATTCAAATTCTATATTTGAATTTCATTTCAAACCTCTTATTCAATTTTATATTTGAATTTCATTTCAATTCTATTTGAATCTTCTATATTCAAATTTCAAATTCAAATTCTATTTGAATCTTCTTTATTCAAATTTCATTTTTAATTCTATTTGAATCTTCTATATTCAAATTTCATTTTCACTTTCGATATTCAAATCCTATATTTGAATTCCTTTATATTTTATATATTCAAATTCTATATTTGAATTCCATTTGAATTTCTATATTCAAACTCTTTTTAAATTCCATTGAATTTCATATATTCAAACTCCCTTTGAATTTCTATATTCAAATCCCCTTTGAATTCCTATATTCAATTTCTATTTCAAACTTTCTTTATTCATTCTTTATTATAAATCCCATTTTGAAATTGAACACAACTTGTCTTTCCCAAAACAAATTCAAAACAGTATCTCTGGTAGTAATTCGTCACTTACAACTCAAAAATGAATACTGATGATGCAGCTGTCATCATCAGAATCTATTTTCCAGCGATCGAAGTGAGTTCAATACTATAAAACCATTTTTAAACATTTCCACTTTGAAATTCATTTCAAAATATAATTCACACTGCTTGTAAAACAATTTAAAATCTCCCAGGATCTTTAATTTTCCTTATTTTTAATCCAAATCAATTTACAAACACTTATCCAATTTTCCAGAATTTTAATTCAAATTTTTGGTTTAAATTTCAGATTTAACTCATCTTATTTCACGTATTTCACTTATATGAATTCTGATTGGTTATTTTACATAACCATTTAATTTATAATCTTTCTCGATTATAATAACAACCAATATATCCAATATATATCAAAATATACCTTGGGTAAACTTATTTTCATTTACCTTTTTTTCAAAACATATCGTGCCGACCCATCGTATTTAATTGTTTAGTAACTCCTACCGATACAGTGGATCAAACTGATCGACCAGAACTCATAAACAACTCAACCAATAAATCCCCACAATATAAAACAATTTTTTATATCATCTACAAATACGTTCACTCGTATATATATACACTCAAACTCAATCTAGGGTATTACTAACCCTATCTCTACCGAGTCACGCCACAAAGCCAAGTAATTCTTAAGCTCTGATACCAACTGTAATGACCCGGATTTTGAGCGACTTTGGTTATTGACATAAACTCGATGTCGATAACCAAAACCTCGAAAAAATCCCGGTAATTAATGAAAGAAATTAGAGGGTGAGGAAAGATAAGATAGAAAATTAGAATAGAAGAAGAAGAACACAGTATCAGAGTAACACGAATCTCACAGCGGAACGAATAAATATATTTCATAACATAACTTTGAAATACAAATTTGTACTTGAATATACATATCATTATCAAAGTACAACACTTACAACATAGCGGAAATAACTATAGCTATATGATCCTGAAGCCTCTTGCTCCAAGCTCTTCCAATATATCTGTAAATCCCGACTACTTGACTGCCCGTACAAATTTAGGCACCCAAGAGTTTAGGGAAAACAACAAAGTAAACTCCGGGTCAGTCATGGGACTGGTATGAGTAAAACAGTTTAAAACAATTCAAGCAGGTAATCGATATCTCATAAGACCACGCCGTATAACGGAACGGGTTTTTACCTTATGAGAATCCAAATATCTTTATATCAAAACCTTTTGATATTATAATAATGTCTATCAACACAATATAATAATCATCTAGCAGAAACGCTTTCATCTCACGTTCTGCATATATATTATACAATCAAAACCGCAAACACGTATTGGGTAATGGATTTCCAACTATGACAAGGTATGGAACCACCTTTCGCTTGTGTACCTCTAGAGAGGAATACACTGGGTTCAACAAGAACATCTTGCAACCCGGCCACACATGACCGACCACTCATTTTGATTGAGCGTATCGAATGTATATCACCAACGGTTGGGATCAGCAACCGTTTCCTGAATGGGACAACATCAACAATAGATTTTTAGAAGTAAATGAAACTCTAGATCAGGTGATTATACACCCTACTTCGGTGCGACCGACTTAGCCATGCTGCCTTCCCGATTTCTGTCATTTACCGGATGATGAAGCTAGAAGCTACGCTTTGTCATCATACAAGATTCACTTTGAATGCCACATCGTTAAATCCATCAAATCACCGATTGACGTCCTTAACCATACATAACACGTTAGCTAAAAGAAGTTACCTTCTCCGCTTCCACTCTTGGTACAGTTGAAGAAATCAATATACGTGATCGTCTGGAAATACTCTGTCAGACATCCGTCCATACAAGTCATCCAGGAACAGGATGAACCGAAGGCACTATTCTGTAAACAGGATAGCCCTTGCATAACTCCGTCGTCAATTTCCTTTGGCATATATGATTCGCAACGCTTATGCCAATACAGAGTGGTTCTTTGGATAATAATCCAACCGGTCTCTCCATATTAACAACGTTAAAATGGTCAAAACTTCGATAGTCTGTGATTTAACTATCGAAGAAAAACAGGTGTGCAACCAACGATATTATTTCCAAATGGAAATTTATATCAATCAAACATCATTTAACATTAATCTCTTTATTTCATTAATTTACTTATCTCATGTTTCCCTATATTCAATATTTCTTATTTTCTAAATTTGGAAAATATACGTTATTAACAATGGAAAACATTTTCATTTCTTGTTTTCTTTATTTAGAAAACATTTCCAAAGCTTCTTCATTGGACTTAGACAGATGTTTAAACAAACATCGCAATGCCAACTCAAACCATTTCCTTTACTGCTGAACCTTAACTATTCCTTAATTAAAAACGAAGCCAATCAAGTTGTGGTAGAACTACCTCTCTGACCTTAACTGAACAACATTTCTAACTTTGAAATAGGCAAAGTTCACTTTATATTCCTTTAACTAATTTCCTTACTTAACCCTCTTCGAATAGCTATATTCGATTGACTCTTTTCACTTAACTCTATTCGATTAACCCTTATCAATTAACTCTATTCGATTAACACTATTGATTTACTCATTTCACTTAACTCCTTTCGAATAAACTATATTCGATAACTCCTTTTATTTTCTTCGAATAAACTATATTCGATTAATTCATTTGCTTCTATTCGAATAAACTATATTCGATTAACTCCTTTGCTTCTATTCGAATAAACTATATTCGATTTACTCCTTTTACTTTAACTCTAATCGATTAAACTAACATCGATTAACTCCTTTTACTTTAACTCTAATCGATTAAACTAACATTGATTAACCCCTTTTACTTTAACTCTAATCGATTAAACTAACATCGATTAACCCCTTTTACTTTAACTCTAATCGATTAACACTATTGATTTACTCATTTCACTTAACTCCTTTCGAATAAACTATATTCGATAACTCCTTTTACTATAACTCTAATCGATTAAACTAACATCGATTAACCCCTTTTACTTTAACTCTAATCGATTAAACTAACATCTATTAACTCCTTTTACTTTAACTCTAATCTATTAAACTTACATCGATTAACTCCTTTTACTTTAACTCTAATCGATTAAGCTAACATCGATTAACCCCTTTTACTTTAACTCTAATCGATTAAACTATCATCGGTTAACCCCTTTTACTTTAACTCTAATCGATTAAACTAACATCGATTAACCCCTTTTACTTTAACTCTAATCGATTAAACTAACATCGATTAACCCCTTTTACTTTAAATCTAATCGATTAAACTAACATCGATTAGCTCCTTTGCTTTAACTCTAATCAATTAAACTAACATCGATTAACTCCTTTGCTTTAACTCTAATTGATTAAACTAACATCGATTAACTCCTTTGCTTTAACTCTAATCGATTAAACTAACATCGATTAGCTCCTTTATTCTTTTCGAATAAACTATTCATTTATAAAGATTTACTTTTAGTAACAGTTCTTCACTTTACAAATGATTTCCCTTTTTATTTACTTTCGAAATATTTCCTTTTACAAAATCTGTTGATTTTATAAACTCCCTTTATTTCAATATACATTGAAATAATTCATTTTACATCCCAGGGTCTTTTATGATATTTAAAATATCGAATAAAAATGATCAACATCATTCCAACACACATAATCCATAACAGATTATATAACACATCATATATCACAATATATGAAAACAGTAAAATAAATGTTGAGGAATCCAGTTGGATTCCTCCAACCTGTTTCCCTGCATCACACATGTTAAACAATATAGATAACATCACTTTCAGTTCCATATGATATATTCTGTTAAACAGAATCAATATAGAAATTCAACTAACTAACTAGCAGTTCAATCAAACAGTCAACACACAGTCAATCAGTCAAATATTTAACAGTTCTAAAAATACAACATGAAATTATAAACTGTTCAAAGTTAGTGAGATTTACTCACATTGGACGATCATCGTTAATAACGATAACCATCGCTCGATTTGATTCAGACGGACAATTTATTTTGCCATAAATTGTAGCGAGCTCGGATTCACTCCCAGTCAGTCTCATTTGGTAGTCGTCCTCCATACGATCCCAATGGATCTTGTTTCGCTGAATTCCGACCATGTATGACCAAGATATAAGGGTCACAAGTTATTACATTTTAAATAGAAATAGAATTTAAATTTAAAAATCCATTGGGCTTTGACCTTTTCAACCAAACCGGCCCGTAACCATTTAAACCCGCTTACTCACCCTTCTTCCACGTTAAGACCTTCTGAACCACTACTCCACTTCCCCGTTGACACACCGTTGACTACCCCATGCTCCTCCTCCGGTCATCTAACTCCACCGCCGCTCATACCAGAGGATTCGGCGTCCAAAACTCCATCACCCCCTCCTCCATTTATACAGCTCGACGTCCAGATGGGAACCTCGTCGCTACAGTGCTCCGACGGAAAAAAACTGTAACACCCCGTGAATTCTATAACATTAAGCTTCACGAATTAAAGTATAATTAATTATAAATGATGAAATCAAGGGAAATGGGTTACGCCATTGCGTTCGTCTCAGAAAAATACGCGAAATAGAGTCCGAGTTTTCGAAAATCGGATAACGTATGAAGAAGATATGGACGAACGAAGTTAGGCAGAAAAACCGAAAACAGTCCAGAATACACTGGCGCACTTGTGAAGTGCGCCAGTACAAAAATACACTGGCGCACCTGCCAAGTGCGCCCGTACAAATCCAGCACCGAATTCTGGAGTGTTCTGAGGTGACGTGTCTTCTTTTGAGTGGCTAGATGATGTGTATTCGAGCTGTGCGATTCTGATGACTTCTGGACTGATCTTAAGGCTCTAAATCACCCTATTCACCTATAAAATAACACCTAGACCTAGCCTAAATCATACTATTTCATTTTAGCCTCAGGCCGCCGCCATTAAACCTAGAGCTCTGAATTAAAAATACAAAGAATAAAATTATAGAAGATGGAGGACGATTCTTGAAGGCTACAACTAGGAGCTACAACAACTACGACGCTTTAGACAACGAATTTGGGACTAATTGATTTGGGATTTTTATTTGGATTATTTGCTTCATATTGTAAGTTCTATGTTACTTTTTAGGCAAAAACGCTAAAACAATATGGACATGCCATGAATTGAAACCGGATTTAGGAACTATTGTTAATCCATTGTTTATATTGTTTATCTTTGAATTATAATTTGGGGATATTGCTATGGCAACGTTGCAAGTTGAACTTGTCATGATTTTGATGTTGTTATGAATCACTTGGGCTTAATTGTTTGGCAAGTTGGACTAATACATGTCCATGGAATCACTATGTTTATTGAAATCTTTATGTTGATTAAACCATGCCTATGATGCTAATTAAACCACGGCTATGACTATTGATGGAATTATGCCTATGATGTTAATATACCCATCATGATTAATGAAAAATTGGGTATTGCTAGGTTATGATGAAAAGTTGGAATTATTATGTTTATAATGTTAGATATGTTAAAAATGCTAAATTGGAATCATTATGTCTATAATGTTAATTGAGAATCATTATGTTAAAAATGCTAAGTTGGAACCATTATGTTTATAATGTTAGATGAGAATCATTATGATAAATTGGAATCATTATGTCTATGAGAATCATTATGTTAAAAACACTAAATTGGAATCATTATGTCTATAATGTTAGTTGAGAATCATTATGTTAAAATGCTAAATTGGAACCATTATGTTTATAATGTTAGTTGAGAATCATTATGTTAAAAACGCTAAATTGGAATCATTATGTCTATAATGTTAATTGAGAATCATTATGTTAAAAATGCTAAATTGGAATCCACTATGCCTATTAGGATTACTATGCCTTTAATGTTTCATGTTTATAATAAAATTATTATTATGCCCGCAATGATTATTATGCCTATGATGTAAAGTTGAAATCATCATGTTAAATTAAGTTGGAATCATTACTATGCCAAGTTATCATCATACTAGTATTGAAACCATGTGATATGTTATAGCCTGTTTATTATGCAAGTAATGTTGGAATTGTCAAATATGCCTATCACATGTTTGGTGTTATTCCCCTTTATCTCTTGAATTGTTTATGCTTATGAACGAAGTACGTTTATATACGTTGGGGATACGATTGGGTAGAATAGGAAAAACTTGAATTAATTATAGGCATAAACTGTGAAATTTGGCATAAGTAGAACATGAAATATGGCATGAAAACTTGACTTGAACATGCCATAACTTGACTTTAAACATGCCTTAGTTGGGCACGAAGTTGATATATGAACATGATGTGGAAATAGCAAAATCTGATAAGAACATGGGCATGACTTTAGAAAACAAGAAAGTGGCCAACTCGAGGTTGGGTTGAGTTTGTAGTGTAAATCTGCCCGGAACCGCCCGTCAAATCCAGTTGCTACAAACAATAGGATCCAATGTGGGTAGTTGGTCACATCGCGCTTGAAACCCGAGGTTGGGTTGAGTTCGTAGCGTAAACCTGCCCGGAACCGCCCGGCAAATCCAGTGGCTACAAACAATAGGATCCAATGTGAGTGGTTCGGTGCATTAACGAATCAATTAATGCCAATTAGGGTTAAGTCATGAACATGAAAAGACAACTTAACCAACTTGAACACGATTTGCAGGGCTAAGTCATGAACTTGAAAATGACAACACTTAGCCAACTTGACATGACACGTAGGCGGGTTAAGTCGTGAACAGAAATGACATACTTAACCATCTTGACATGACTAGACTGGAAAAGGATTAAGTCACGAATTACATGACTTAATCTGTTAGGTGGGTTAGGTCACGAATTACATGACCTAATCTATTAGGCGAAACCCTAGACACGACCCCTTTCAGCAGTAACCCTCTAGATGTATCAAGGTACCCTGGGGCTAGGCCGGGTGGGGCACGATTACTGGGCTGATTGTAAGAGGTGAACGACGGCAGTGGGGTACGCCAGTGTAGGTTCGGTGGACTACGATCGTGCACGTATCCGGGGCAGACACTGGGTATCCGTAGATTTATCTGTGCATCTTGAATCGTGTCAGGGGTTGACACCCTAGGGCTGATACACCCGAAGGTGGACCCAGCACAGGTGACTACATTCGTGATTAGCCGTATGACACGGACACTTGACGAGCTAGAACTTGTAGGGAGCCGATCGACTAGATAATCGCTCCGTAGGACCCCGTACTTGGGTCAGACCCCGTTTCAGGGTCATTTCATGACATTGGGCCGTGGGATTTATTTCGTGATTAACTTGTGATATGGGCTTAGTATACTAGTACAGTCGATGCAACGAATCTCGAACATGTGATGCTTTACTTGACTTGTCTTGACTTATCCTGATCACCTTAGTCTATCTTGTTCACCTTGACACCATTCTTAAGTTTAGTTCCAGTTCATACATGACAGGTTGTTTTAACCGTTTCTACACTGAAAGTCACTAGAACTTACTCAGTCTTTACGACTGACCCTTTTTCCTTTTGCCTCTTTTACTTCCGTTTCCCCCCCCCCCAGGTTCTCAGGGAGGGAATACCGCAGCTTGACCAGTTTTCACATCCAGCTTGAAGAGAAAGAATGTATTGCTTGGATCTTTTCCGTTTTGGACTATGGCTTTGGACAGCAATTAGGGAACTTTTGCAGTTTATTTATGTTTTCTTCATGCTTCTTTAAATAATGTAATCAAGACAGTTATGATTTTGGGAAGTATTATGGCATGGTTTGTGTAACACGTATTTTGAAGAAATAAAAGTTGTTGTTTTCCGCTGTTCAAAAATATGTGTTATTATATCTGTCTTGTATATCTGTGGCTTATACTTATAAACCTCCACCAAAATTAGGGCATTCCCTTTGAGAGTGACCCTAATGGAGGTGGGGTGTTTCACTTGGTATCAGAGCATAGGTTTACCAGATAAGATAAAAAGTTTTGAAAATTTATTTTCAAAATAAAATTTAAAGAAGCATTTTTAAAAAGATAAAATATTATTTTATTTTAAAAAGGAAAAGTCCCCCAAAGCCATAGGTATTATCTCTTATCCTTCGTTTTGAATCTATCCTTTTGTTTCAGTATGTCCGAAGAACTTAACTTGCCAGAGGGTGTACCAATACCTGGTTGGTTTAGACGATTCTTAGAAGCAAGGGCCACCCAGCCAGGTCCTACCGTTCCTCCTCCCCCAGCTGCAGGAAATCATCCAGCTGCAGCAGCACCTCTTCCTCCACCTCCTCCACGAGGAAACACTTTTGCTAAGATATGTAAAATTTTAAGGCTATGGGAGGAAAGGAATTTCATGGAACTGAGTCCTTCGTGGCAGCTAGGAATTGGTTAAAGGAAACCGAGGACTTATTCGTCATCTTTGAGGTAGAAGATAGGTAGAAGGTACAACTGGCAGTGTGGCTACTAAAAGGTGAGGCTTCCTACTGGTGGGAAGTCACTAATGCAGAAAGACCAGTGGAAACATGGGAGGACTTTAGGGCAAGGTTTGAGGCTAAATTTCTCTCAGAAGCTGAAAGGAGTCTTCAATTGGAAAAATTCTTATTTCTTAAGCAAGGGAATATGACAGTCAAAGAGTATGTAAATCAATTCGATGAGCTGGCTAGGTTCGGACTGGACCTAGTCAACACCCCGCACAAGAAGGCTCTCCGCTTTGTCAAAGGGTTGAATGAGCCATTACACAGTTTGGCCATGACCCATATACCCATGGGAGCTACGTACGAAAGGTTGGTGCAGATGGCATTGCTGAACGAGGAAGATAAGGGCTAGAAGGAGACAGAGGCAGAAAACTCTCAAGGGAAGAAAGAGGTCAAGCCCAACGATTCTAAGAATAAGAAGGTAGACTCCGAGAAAGGAGGCAAGAACAACAACTCACGTGATAAAAGGAAATGCAATTACTGTGGTACGGAAGGGCACATAGCCAAGGATTATAGAAAGAGGAAGAGAAAGCAAGGTGAATGTTTTCATTGTGGGAAGACTGGACACATCAGCAAAGACTGCCCTGAGAAGCAGACCGGACCTTCTGGCGGTACATCGTTAACTTCTCCTAGATGCTTTGTTTTATCTTATTTCTCTCCTCGATCCTATCTTGAGAACCATAGGTAGAATCTTTTTGGATGTAAACATGTAATTGAAACATGTTATGATTGCGAAATGGTTGCAAGTGGTCGCAAGTGGTTGCTCGTGGATGCATGAATACACATTAGGCACTAGATCGGCTCAGACACATTTTCATGTTGCATATGCATGAGTGTTTATTTTGGAAACTTGGTTGTGCTATCATTTGGTTGTTGCATATGATTGAATGTTCGAGCACTCATGTAGAAATTATGAATTATAATAGGAAAAATTTGCATACATATTGGATTCATTTCACTAAACATATTTCGCATTTAGAAGATCAATCAGGCCTGATCATTAGCATTAGCTAAGGAACATATACACACACTTCGCATATGGTCGTAAAGCATTAGAAGTTTTTTTTTAAGGACAATGGATGCTCGTGTTTGATGGATGAGTAGATGGATGTTTGGATGTTAGGATGTACATTCTTCCTGAACTTGAAGATTTCGGGGACGTAATCCTTTTAAGTGGGGGAGAATATAACACCCCGTGAATTCTATAACATTAAGCTTCACGAATTAAAGTATAATTAATTATAAATGATGAAATCAAGGGAAATGGGTTACGCCATTGCGTTCGTCTCGGAAAAATACGCGAAATAGAGTCCGAGTTTTCGAAAATCGGATAACGTATGAAGAAGATATGGACGAACGAAGTTAGGCAGAAAAACCGAAAACAGTCCAGAATACACTGGCGCACTTGTGAAGTGCGCCAGTACAAAAATACACTGGTGCACCTGCCAAGTGCGCCCGTACAAATCCAGCACCGAATTCTGGAGTGTTCTGAGGTGACGTGACTTCTTTTGAATGGCTAGATGATGTGTATTCGAGCTGTGCGATTCTGATGACTTCTGGACTGATCTGAAGGCTCTAAATCACCCTATTCACCTATAAAATAACACCTAGACCTAGCCTAAATCATACTATTTCATTTTAGCCTCAGGCCGCCGCCATTAAACCTAGAGCTCTGAATTAAAAATACAAAGAATAAAATTATAGAAGATGGAGGACGATTCTTGAAGGCTACAACTAGAAGCTACAACAACTACGACGCTTTAGACAACGAATTTGGGACTAATTGATTTGGGATTTTTATTTGGATTATTTGCTTCATATTGTAAGTTCTATGTTACTTTTTAGGCAAAAACGCTAAAACAATATGGACATGCCATGAATTGAAACCGGATTTAGGAACTATTGTTAATCCATTGTTTATATTGTTTATCTTTGAATTATAATTTGGGGATATTGCTTTGGCAACGTTGCAAGTTGAACTTTTCATGATTTTGATGTTGTTATGAATCACTTGGGCTTAATTGTTTGGCAAGTTGGACTAATACATGTCCATGGAATCACTATGTTTATTGAAATCTTTATGTTGATTAAACCATGCCTATGATGCTAATTAAACCATGGCTATGACTATTGATGGAATTATGCTTGTGATGTTAATATACCCATCATGATTAATGAAAAATTGGGTATTGCTAGGTTATGATGAAAAGTTGGAATTATTATGTTTATAATGTTAGATATGTTAAAAATGCTAAATTGGAATCATTATGTCTATAATGTTAATTGAGAATCATTATGTTAAAAATGCTAAGTTGGAACCATTATGTTTATAATGTTAGATGAGAATCATTATGATAAATTGGAATCATTATGTCTATGAGAATTATTATGTTAAAAACACTAAATTGGAATCATTATGTCTATAATGTTAGTTGAGAATCATTATGTTAAAATGCTAAATTGGAACCATTATGTTTATAATGTTAGTTGAGAATCATTATGTTAAAAACGCTAAATTGGAATCATTATGTCTATAATGTTAATTGAGAATCATTATGTTAAAAATGCTAAATTGGAATCCACTATGCCTATTAGGATTACTATGCCTTTAAAGTTTCATGTTTATAATAAAATTATTATTATGCCCGCAATGATTATTATGCCTATGATGTAAAGTTGAAATCATCATGTTAAATTAAGTTGGAATCATTACTATGCCAAGTTATCATCATACTAGTATTGAAACCATGTGATATGTTATAGCCTGTTTATTATGCAAGTAATGTTGGAATTGTCAAATATGCCTATCACATGTTTGGTGTTATTCCCCTTTATCTCTTGAATTGTTTATGCTTATGAACGAAGTACGTTTATATACGTTGGGGATACGATTGGGTAGAATAGGCAAAACTTGAATTAATTACAGGCATAAACTGTGAAATTTGGCATAAGTAGAACATGAAATATGGCACGAAAACTTGACTTGAACATGCCATAACTTGACTTTAAACATGCCTTAGTTGGGCACGAAGTTGATATATGAACATGATGTGGAAATAGCAAAATCTGATAAGAACATGGGCATGACTTTAGAAAACAAGAAAGTGGCCAACTCGAGGTTGGGTTGAGTTTGTAGTGTAAATCTGCCCGGAACCGTCCGGCAAATCCAGTTGCTACAAACAATAGGATCCAATGTGGGTAGTTGGTCACATCGCGCTTGAAACCCGAGGTTGGGTTGAGTTCGTTGCGTAAACCTGCCCGGAACAGCCCGGCAAATCCAGTGGCTACGAACAATAGGATCCAATGTGAGTGGTTCGGTGCATTAACGAATCAATTAATGCCAATTAGGGTTAAGTCATGAACATGAAAAGACAACTTAACCAACTTGAACACGATTTGCAGGGCTAAGTCATGAACTTGAAAATGACAACACTTAGCCAACTTGACATGACACATAGGCGGGTTAAGTCGTGAACTGAAATGACATACTTAACCATCTTGACATGACTAGACTGGAAAAGGATTAAGTCACGAATTACATGACTTAATCTGTTAGGCGGGTTAGGTCACGAATTACATGACCTAATCTATTAGGCGAAACCCTAGACACGACCCCTTTCAGCAGTAACCCTCTAGATGTATCAAGGTACCCTGGGGCTAGGCCGGGTTGGGCACGATTACGGGGCTGATTGTAAGAGGTGAACGACGACAGTGGGGTACGCCAGTGTAGGTTCGGTGGACTACGATCGTGCACGTATCCGGGGCAGACACTGGGTATCCATAGATTTATCTGTGCATCTTGAATCGTGTCAGGGGTTGACACCCTAGGGCTGATACACCCGAAGGTGGACCCAGCATAGGTGACTACATTCGTGATTAGCCGTATGACACGGACACTTGACGAGCTAGAACTTGTAGGGAGCCGATCGACTAGATAATCGCTCCGTAGGACCCCGTACTTGGGTCAGACCCCGTTTCAGGGTCATTTCATGACATTGGGCCGTGGGATTTATTTCGTGATTAACTTGTGATATGGGCTTAGTATACTAGTACAGTCGATGCAACGAATCTCGAACATGTGATGCTTTACTTGACTTGTCTTGACTTATCCTGATCACCTTAGTCTATCTTGTTCACCTTGACACCATTCTTAAGTTTAGTTCCAGTTCATACATGATAGGTTGTTTTAACCGTTTCTACACTGAAAGTCACTAGAACTTACTCAGTCTTTACGACTGACCCTTTTTCCTTTCGCCTCTTTTACTTCCGTTTCCCCCCCCCCCCCAGGTTCTCAGGGAGGGAATACCGCAGCTTGACCAGTTTTCACATCCAGCTTGAAGAGAAAGAATGTATTGCTTGGATCTTTTCCGTTTTGGACTATGGCTTTGGACAGCAATTAGGGAACTTTTGCAGTTTATTTATGTTTTCTTCATGCTTCTTTAAATAATGTAATCAAGACAGTTATGATTTTGGGAAGTATTATGGCATGGTTTGTGTAACACTTATTTTGAAGAAATAAAAGTTGTTGTTTTCCGCTGTTCAAAAATATGTGTTATTATATCTGTCTTGTATATCTGTGGCTTATACTTATAAACCTCCACCAAAATTAGGGCATTCCCTTTGAGAGTGACCCTAATGGAGGTGGGGTGTTTCACTTGGTATCAGAGCATAGGTTTACCAGATAAGATAAAAAGTTTTGAAAATTTATTTTCAAAAGAAAATTTAAAGAAGCATTTTTAAAAAGATAAAATATTATTTTATTTTAAAAAGGAAAAGTCCCCCAAAGCCATAGGTATTATCTCTTATCCTTCATTTTGAATCTATCCTTTTGTTTCAGTATGTCCGAAGAACTTAACTTGCCAGAGGGTGTACCAATACCTGGTTGGTTTAGACGATTCTTAGAAGCAAGGGCCACCCAGCCAGGTCCTACCGTTCCTCCTCCCCCAGCTGCAGGAAATCATCCAGCTGCAGCAGCACCTCTTCCTCCACCTCCTCCACGAGGAAACACTTTTGCTAAGATATGTAAAGATTTTAAGGCTATGGGAGGAAAGGACTTTCATGGAACTGAGTCCTTCGTGGCAGCTAGGAATTGGTTAAAGGAAACCGAGGACTTATTCGTCATCTTTGAGGTAGAAGATAGGCAGAAGGTACAACTGGCAGTGTGGCTACTAAAAGGTGAGGCTTCCTACTGGTGGGAAGTCACTAATGCAGAAAGACCAGTGGAAACATGGGAGGACTTTAGGGCAAGGTTTGAGGCTAAATTTCTCTCAGAAGCTGAAAGGAGTCTTCAATTGGAAAAATTCTTATTTCTTAAGCAAGGGAATATGACAGTCAAAGACTATGTAAATCAATTCGATGAGCTGGCTAGGTTCGTACTGGACCTAGTCAACACCCCGCACAAGAAGGCTCTCCGCTTTGTCAAAGGGTTGAATGAGCCATTACACAGTTTGGCCATGACCCATATACCCATGGGAGCTACGTACGAAAGGTTGGTGCAGATGGCATTGCTGAACGAGGAAGATAAGGGCAAGAAGGAGACAGAGGCAGAAAACTCTCAAGGGAAGAAAGTGGTCAAGCCCAACGATTCTAAGAATAAGAAGGTAGACTCCGAGAAAGGAGGCAAGAACAACAACTCACGTGATAAAAGGAAATGCAATTACTGTGGTACGGAAGGGCACATAGACAAGGATTGTAGAAAGAGGAAGAGAAAGCAAGGTGAATGTTTTCTTGTGGGAAGACTGGACACATCAGCAAAGACTGCCCTGAGAAGCAGACCGGACCTTCTGGCGGTACATCGTTAACTTCTCCTAGATGCTTTGTTTTATCTTATTTCTCTCCTCGATCCTATCTTGAGAACCATAGGTAGAATCTTTTTGGATGTAAACATGTAATTGAAACATGTTATGATTGCGAAATTGTTGCAAGTGGTCGCAAGTGGTTGCTCGTGGATGCATGAATACACATTAGGCACTAGATCGGCTCAGACACATTTTCATGTTGCATATGCATGAGTGTTTATTTTGGAAACTTGGTTGTGCTATCATTTGGTTGTTGCATATGATTGAATGTTCGAGCACTCATGTAGAAATTATGAATTATAATAGGAAAAATTTACATACATATTGGATTCATTTCACTAAACATATTTTGCATTTAGAAGATCAATCAGGCCTGATCATTAGCATTAGCTAAGGAACATATACACACACTTCGCATATGATCATAAAGCATTAGAAGTTTTTTTTTTAAGGACAATGGATGCTCGTGTTTGATGGATGAGTAGATGGATGTTTGGATGTTAGGATGTACATTCTTCCTGAACTTGAATATTTCGGGGACGAAATCCTTTTAAGTGGGGGAGAATATAACACCCCGTGAATTCTATAACATTAAGCTTCACGAATTAAAGTATAATTAATTATAAATGATGAAATCAAGGGAAATGGGTTACGCCATTACGTTCGTCTCGGAAAAATACGCGAAATAGAGTCCGAGTTTTCGAAAATCGGATACCGTATGAAGAAGATATGGACAAACGAAGTTAGGCAGAAAAACCGAAAACAGTCCAGAATACACTGGCGCACTTGTGAAGTGCGCCAGTACAAAAATACACTGGCGCACCTGCCAAGTGCGCCCGTACAAATCCAGCACCGAATTCTGGAGTGTTCTGAGGTGACGTGTCTTCTTTTGAGTGGCTAGATGATGTGTATTCGAGCTGTGCGATTCTGATGACTTCTGGACCGATCTGAAGGCTCTAAATCACCCTATTCACCTATAAAATAACACCTAGACCTAGCCTAAATCATACTATTTCATTTTAGCCTCAGGCCGCCGCCATTAAACCTAGAGCTCTGAATTAAAAATACAAAGAATAAAATTATAGAAGATGGAGGACGATTCCTGAAGGCTACAACTAGAAGCTACAACAACTACGACGCTTTAGACAACGAATTTGGGACTAATTGATTTGGGATTTTTATTTGGATTATTTGCTTCATATTGTAAGTTCTATGTTACTTTTTAGGCAAAAACGCTAAAACAATATGGACATGCCATGAATTGAAACCGGATTTAGGAACTATTGTTAATCCATTGTTTATATTGTTTATCTTTGAATTATAATTTGGGGATATTGCTATGGCAACGTTGCAAGTTGAACTTGTCATGATTTTGATGTTGTTATGAATCACTTGGGCTTAATTGTTTGGCAAG
This sequence comes from Allium sativum, assembly GCA_030737875.1. NCBI lineage: Eukaryota > Viridiplantae > Streptophyta > Magnoliopsida > Asparagales > Amaryllidaceae > Allium > Allium sativum. Next base: position 1,015,449,145 of record CM060924.1, read on the forward strand.
TTGGACTAATACATGTCCATGGAATCACTATGTTTATTGAAATCTTTATGTTGATTAAACCATGCCTATGATGCTAATTAAACCATGGCTATGACTATTGATGGAATTATGCCTGTGATGTTAATATACCCATCATGATAAATGAAAAATTGGGTATTGCTAGGTTATGATGAAAAGTTGGAATTATTATGTTTATAATGTTAGATATGTTAAAAATGCTAAATTGGAATCATTATGTCTATAATGTTAATTGAGAATCATTATGTTAAAAATGCTAAGTTGGAACCATTATGTTTATAATGTTAGATGAGAATCATTATGATAAATTGGAATCATTATGTCTATGAGAATTATTATGTTAAAAACACTAAATTGGAATCATTATGTCTATAATGTTAGTTGAGAATCATTATGTTAAAATGCTAAATTGGAACCATTATGTTTATAATGTTAGTTGAGAATCATTATGTTAAAAACGCTAAATTGGAATCATTATGTCTATAATGTTAATTGAGAATCATTATGTTAAAAATGCTAAATTGGAATCCACTATGCCTATTAGGATTACTATGCCTTTAATGTTTCATGTTTATAATAAAATTATTATTATGCCCACAATGATTATTATGCCTATGATGTAAAGTTGAAATCATCATGTTAAATTAAGTTGGAATCATTACTATGCCAAGTTATCATCATACTAGTATTGAAACCATGTGATATGTTATAGCCTGTTTATTATGCAAGTAATGTTGGAATTGTCAAATATGCCTATCACATGTTTGGTGTTATTCCCCTTTATCTCTTGAATTGTTTATGCTTATGAACGAAGTACGTTTATATACGTTGGGGATACGATTGGGTAGAATAGGCAAAACTTGAATTAATTATAGGCATAAACTGTGAAATTTGGCATAAGTAGAACATGAAATATGGCACGAAAACTTGACTTGAACATGCCATAACTTGACTTTAAACATGCCTTAGTTGGGCACGAAGTTGATATATGAACATGATGTGGAAATAGCAAAATCTGATAAGAACATGGGCATGACTTTAGAAAACAAGAAAGTGGCCAACTCGAGGTTGGGTTGAGTTTGTAGTGTAAATCTGCCCGGAACCGCCCGACAAATCCAGTTGCTACAAACAATAGGATCCAATGTGGGTAGTTGGTCACATCGCGCTTGAAACCCGAGGTTGGGTTGAGTTCGTAGCGTAAACCTGCCCGGAACCGCCCGGCAAATCCAGTGGCTACGAACAATAGGATCCAATGTGAATGGTTCGGTGCATTAACGAATCAATTAATGCCAATTAGGGTTAAGTCATGAACATGAAAAGACAACTTAACCAACTTGAACACGATTTGTAGGGCTAAGTCATGAACTTGAAAATGACAACACTTAGCCAACTTGACATGACACGTAGGCGGGTTAAGTCGTGAATTGAAATGACATACTTAACCATCTTGACATGACTAGACTGGAAAAGGATTAAGTCACGAATTACATGACTTAATCTGTTAGGCGGGTTAGGTCGCGAATTACAAGACCTAATCTATTAGGCGAAACCCTAGACACGACCCCTTTCAGCAGTAACCCTCTAGATGTATCAAGGTACCCTGGGGCTAGGCCGGGTGGGGCACGATTACTGGGCTGATTGTAAGAGGTGAACGACGGCAGTGGGGTACGCCAGTGTAGGTTCGGTGGACTACGATCGTGCACGTATCCGGGGCAGACACTGGGTATCCGTAGATTTATCTGTGCATCTTGAATCGTGTCAGGGGTTGACACCCTAGGGCTGATACACCCGAAGGTGGACCCAGCACAGGTGACTACATTCGTGATTAGCCGTATGACACGGACACTTGACGAGCTAGAACTTGTAGGGAGCCGATCGACTAGATAATCGCTCCGTAGGACCCCGTACTTGGGTCAGACCCCGTTTCAGGGTCATTTCATGACATTGGGCCGTGGGATTTATTTCGTGATTAACTTGTGATATGGGCTTAGTATACTAGTACAGTCGATGCAACGAATCTCGAACATGTGATGCTTTACTTGACTTGTCTTGACTTATCCTGATCACCTTAGTCTATCTTGTTCACCTTGACACCATTCTTAAGTTTAGTTCCAGTTCATACATGACAGGTTGTTTTAACCGTTTCTACACTGAAAGTCACTAGAACTTACTCAGTCTTTACGACTGACCCTTTTTCCTTTCGCCTCTTTTACTTCCGTTTCCCCCCCCCCCAGGTTCTCAGGGAGGGAATACCGCAGCTTGACCAGTTTTCACATCCAGGTTGAAGAGAAAGAATGTTTTGCTTGGATCTTTTTCGTTTTGGACTATGGCTTTGGACAGCAATTAGGGAACTTTTGCAGTTTATTTATGTTTTCTTCATGCTTCTTTAAATAATGTAATCAAGATAGTTATGATTTTGGGAAGTATTATGGCATGGTTTGTGTAACACGTATTTTGAAGAAATAAAAGTTGTTGTTTTCCGCTGTTCAAAAATATGTGTTATTATATCTATCTTGTATATCTGTGGCTTATACTTATAAACCTCCACCAAAATTAGGGCATTCCCTTTGAGAGTGACCCTAATGGAGGTGGGGTGTTTCAGAAACCCATCGAAAGCCACCAAATATTGCCAACCCATGTTATTCCACCTCGCCATTCCCAAAATCGACATAAATACTCAGATAAATGTCTCTGTAAAACCGAATCGAAGAAAACTAATTTACTGTGTGTTTCGAGCATCCAAAAACGAGGCGCCGCACCCTTCGAAACCGCCACCAGGTTGAAGCTGATGACGGCGTGAATCCATATACATATATTGTGTTTTTTTAGGAATTTGTTTTGGTTTTATTTTGATTTTCTTACCTTCCCTTTTGCTGAAAAAGAATGAGGGAGAGTGGCGGCTTAGAACTGTTTTATAAGGGAGACGGATTCATTGTGTGGTTGAGTACAAAGGAGATGTGGATAATTTTGGTTCACCAACTTAGATATTTTAGCTTTAAATATTCATTTTATATTTGTTTCAACACTCTAAAAATCCGTGTTACCACACACGATACCCAAAAATCATGAAACTGGACATACAGCTAGCTCTCGACCTTACGGTCCCAACGAAACTGGTTTCGTCGAATTCCGACTCCGTTTGCTCACACAGCGTATTTTAAACCATCAAAATACTGATCGTTTCTCACTCTAAAAATCCGTACAACCACACAGTGACTCTAAAAATCACGGAACATGGAATCTAACAACTATTTGACATTGCGGATCCAACAAAATTAGTTTCGTCGAATTCCGACTTCGTTCGCAAAACAGGTTATTTTTTTAAAGCTCTGGATGACCCATTTAAATATATAAATATATTTAAATATAATTAAATTAAATACAAATAAATTTATATTATCGTATATATTCACAGTGGAATACCATACAGCTCAGAAAACCCTATATGGATTTCTAACTCGATATTTCAAATCTGGGTCAACCGATATTCGATTTATATTGAAATTCCTTTTTTTTAAATATAAATAATTCCTTTATAAATTATAAAGGAATTCCACAGCGACTTTTCTAAAATTTGATTTGGACGTGAATCAAAATCTACACGACGAAATCCCGATTTTTCTCTTCCACTAGAAAGATATACTCCACCAGCTCCACACGTTTCTTGTTTCAAAGAAATCCGGCTTAAAATGAATCCTGTACATTCAGTTGAAGTTCAAATCACCAAATTACGAACTGCAGCGCCATTTCAAGCTCGTTTATAATTATATTATAAACTATACGTTCAACTGTCGTTCATATAATATATTCGTTATTCAAATTCAATTCCAAGCTGAATTAAATATCACAGATGATCCGGTTCACACCATATCATCATTTCATCCAATTCTAATTATTTCAGATTTAAATATATTATTTAAATTATTATTTTAATTAATTATTCACCATTATTTAATTCCACGACCATTAAATTCACTATACCACCATTCAAATAATTAAATAAATTAATTATAATACCTCTGCCAATGCGGGTCATTACAATAACGAAAACTATAACTTTTCATTTTATGCTTTATTTGCAATAGAGAATGCAAATAAAGATTCAACTTTTTAATTAGATGTTTATTTACATAGAGGAATGTAAATAAAAATTGTGACTTTTTCATTTCATAATTTATTTGCATTAATGATTGCAAATAAAAATATATCTTTTTATCCTCATGTTTTATTTGCGTTGAGTAATGCAAATAAAAATGTAATATTTAATTTCTAGTTTTATTTACATTAAGAAATGTAAATAAAAGAACAATTCTTTATTTTATGTTTATTTACATCAAGTGAAGTAAATAAATAATTAAAAATGTAACTTTTATTCTAATGCTTTGTTCGCATTTAAATTTTTTAACAAAAATGTAACTTCTGTTTTTAATAAATTTGTTTGCATCTAAATTTGCAAACAAAATGTAATTTTTATCTTCTTGTTTGTTTGGAACTAAAGTTGCAAACAATAAATGAAATTTTATCTCTTTATTTTATTTGCATGATAGGATGCAAATAAAAATGTATTTTCTATTTTCTACATTTCGTTTGCATCGTAGAATGCAAACAATCCTTTTATTTCTAACTTACATTTTGAATGTAATTTTTTTTATTATTGTTTATTTACATCAAAATGTAAATGTCCCCTTTTTCATTGTTTATTATTAACAAATAAAAAATCTCATCTTCTATATTTATTCTTTTCAATGAAAGCAATTTTACATAAAAATGTAATTCTTTAATTCTATTCTTTTTATTGTCTCTAGAAAGACAAATAAAATGTTACACAAAAATATATTCTTTTTATCGCACCAAAAATGTCGATAAAATGCATCACTAACATTGTCTATTTTTATCGCACTAGAATGTCGATAAAAATGAATCACTAACATTGTCTATTTTCATCGCCCTAAAAATATCGATAAAAATGACAACATTAACCATTCTATTTTCACCGCATTCAAAATGACGATAAAATATTCAACATTAACTATTCTATTTTTACCACATTCAATAATGACGATAAAATATTCAACATAAAGAAATGAAAGAAAAATGTTCTTTTAATGTTAAAAAGAAGAAGCGAAAAAAATGACCCTTTTCATGCTAAAAAGAAAAGGTGACAAAATATGTTTTTTAATTCTAAAAAGAAAAAGCGACAAAAATTATCTTTTTATTCTAATGCAATGTCTTTAACAGAAGTGTTATTTTAATATCAATGCGAATTCTCAATTTCTTACTACATATAAAAATGTAAATTTTATTTTACATGGTAAATTCATGTCCCAATTACATATAGAGATGTAATTATTATAATGCAATACAAATTCATATTCTAATTACATTGAAAGATGTAATTTTTATCATACAATGCAAATTTACATTTTTAATTACATAGAAAAAAAATGTAATTTTTGTCATACGGTGCAAATTCATATATAAATTACATATAAAAATGTAATTTTACTCATGCGGTGTAAATTCATTCATAAATAACATATAAAAATGTAATTTACTTCATACGATGTAAATTCATTCATTTACTTATAATGTAAAAATATTAACTTCTTTATTTTACAATGTAAAAATATCAACTTTCCTATTTTACAATGTAAATATAATATCTTTTCTATTTTACAATGTAAAAATATTAACTTTCCTATTTTACAATGTAAAAATAATAACTTTTCTATTTTACAATGTAAAAATAATAACTTTTCTATTTTCAATACAAAAGGATCGTCTTTTCATTTACATCGTCAAATTTTCAATATAAAAATATTGTCTTTTTATTTTAAATATAAAAAGATCGTCTTTTCGTTTTCAACATGAAAATATTGTCTTTTTATTTTGAACATAAAAATATTGTCTTTTTATTTTCAAGACCAATGTTTTCATGTATAATTCCACCACAAACGATAAAATATCACATCATCAATTCAAATTTAGCGCTTCACACTTTAAATCTAATATCACATCATCCAAATACAATTCGAATCCACAACATAGAACAACATCCATCGCATATCGATTTATTTTCACCATTCAACATTAATCAACAAAAAAATAATAATTTAATTAATTAATAATAATTTAAAAATAAATTCTCACCTAGGCCGGATCTGAAATGAATTGTCAACTTTGATCAGGTCTTGTGTTTGAATTCAAAGCGATTTCGGATCTGGAATGATTCAAATTCAAATTCGTATGAAAAATCAAAATTCAGCCTTTAACAACTGACACAGCGACGCTACAAAGCGTAAAAAAATCTAAAATAAACATTACCTAAAGTTCAAAACTTTGAATCGAGATAACTCGAGCTACGATCGACGGTTTTACGAACCGTTTGTGGGAGATTGGAGAGCTACGAGAGGACTATCTTCACCGGGAGTTGGAAGAGGTGCGGCGGCTTGTGGGTGGGGCGGTGGGCCCGCGTTCGGTCAAACTTCGCGGAGTTGGTGGAGGCGGCTCAGTCGACGAGAGGTGCTGATTCCAGTTTGAGATTGAAGAGCACGAAAATCTCTTCGAAACGTGTACTCGTATGAAAATTTTCATTGAGAAACGAAGGAGAAATCAAGGTTTAAAGATTTGAAGCTTAATGGGTTATGGTGCGGCTGAAAAATGACGGGTTGGGGAAGAAAACACTGTTCACCGATTATATAATATTATATTAGGTTTTCCTAATCATTATTTTATTATTTAATTAGCCCGTTAAAGCCCGTTTTGGTCCGAACTCCGATTTAGGCCCAACGACTGTCGTTCCTACCATTTAGCCCCCATTCCGGACTCATCTGGACCTGTCCCGTCAGCCCAAATGGTCATCTTGGCCTTCGTTTTTCAGTTTTAAAATTTAATTCCTTTATTTTTAATTTTTCCGTACAAATAATTTTACCGGGGACACAAATCAACTCAGAAAAATCCAGAAAAATTATTTTTGGCTTTCTTATGACGATACGGTCCTAATAAAATTTATTTCGTCGAATTCTGAGACTTTTTGAAAAATGGCTCTTTTTAAGTCGTTTAAAATTCACTGAAATTGACAAAACTGAAATCTTTTTACCACGGCCACAAAATAATTCCAAAAATTATGAAAAATTAAACTTAACAATATTTTGACATTCCGGATCCAACAAAAGTGGTTTCGTCGAAAACGGAGGTCGTTTGAAAATTGACTATTTTCAAGGCCTATATATTTAATATTAAAAATACATTTTTAAACAAATAATTTCCAAAACTCAAAATATATAAGTGCTTGTACTTTTAAATGCAGAAACATCATTCTGGACTCAATGGAAGTGGTTTCGAGTCCATATTCCTTCGTATGTGAAAAGTAGCCTTTGGGCCATATATATTATATATAATTAAATTCTACAGCGACTCTTCTAAAAATTGAATTGGCCATAACTTTTAACTTTTAAAACGAAATTTCAATTTTTCAGATTCATTAGAAAGATACGATTAAACAGATTTATATATTTCTTGTTTCACTCAATTCTGATTTATTTTGAATCCTGTACATTCAGTCAAAGTTTAAAATTAAATTTTCAAACTACCGCGCCATTTCAGGCTCGTTTTATAATTAAATTAAATTTATTCGTTTTAACTTCGATTAAAATAAATTTTACCGATTATTATTTAAATAAATTATTTTATATTATCAAAATTCATTAAAATTTTCTAAAATAAAATTTTTAAATTGGTTCAGAATTTGCGGGTTATTACAATCTCCCCCACTTAAAATATTTTCGTCCTCGAAAAGGAAATGAAGCTAAAAGTCGTTTATTCAACTAATTTAATTTTCATTCTTTTATTATTTAATAATTTAATTAGATGAATTTAAATTCACACAATACAATTCCTAATCAATTAGTTGATTATATTTTCAAAATATATAACTTTCATGTATTCAAAAATCATATTTTCTAAAATCGAATTATATATATAATTACAAGTACGTTAATTATAGACTTTTCACTCTGAACTCACTCTAGGGCATTACTAACCCCATCTCTAATGAGTTTTCTCATTCTAGGAGACTGCTGATCCTATCTCTAATGAGAATTCTGTTTTATAGGACATTACTAATCCTACCTCGGATGAGTCTTTTGTTCAGTTCTAACGAGTTGTACCCCAAAGATTTGAGCTAACCAGAGCTCTGATACCAACTGTGATAACCCGGAAATTCCCACCCTCTGGATCGACCATAAACCACACTGGTCTGAACCAAAGAATGGAAATCTGCGGATACATCAACTTTGGGCATACAACACATCAGAACAAATACAGAATACTTTTATAACATCATAATAAATGTTACATCAGAGTACAGAATATATATATATCAGAGTACATTGGATAATATATACAGCGGAAGATAAATTACAAAAATTAATACATTTCAGCGGAACTAATCTCAGTGGAAGGCTATCAACATTCTGGCCACAACTTCAGTCTTCAATCCAGGATCTTTGCTTAATATATCTGCCAAATGAGCTACTGGACTGCCCGTGTGGAAAGAGGGCACCCGAGTTTGCAAAGTGAAACAAACTACAGGTCAGTCGTGGGACTGGTGTGAGAATTCTTAACCTAAATTATCTAAATAGAAGGCTAATCCTAGGACCACGCCACTAACGAGGAACGGGTTTACTCCATTGGATTGCCAGTGCATAACTAAAGTAAATCATCAAATAACGCAATGCTTTTTAGAAAAATGAAACCATTATAAGACCCAGGTCCCATCACACAATGCAACGCACACCAGAGGATAGGGTTTTACCTTATAATGGTCAAGAAATGATAAATACGCAAAATACGATATTATTATTAGTGTGTATATATTTTAATTAAAACATTTCAATCATAATATCAATCCTAGACGTCATAGCTACCATCTACTATGTCGCCGTACTAGTAATACAATCAAAACCGTAAAGGGGCGTATTGGAAATTGGGTTTCCATCATGAGTCAAGGCTAGGGAGGAAGTCCTTACCGATTCGAGACACTCTAGCAATGTCCCAAGATTCGGACGCTGGCGAACCCTTGGATCCTGCAGGGCCTGTCCACAACTGCTTTAGTGGATTAGTTATTCCTGAACACACGCTCCCCGGTCCTATTGAACCTATAATACGGCCGAGGGCGACCGCATAAATCTGAGGCCTCTAAAAATCCAACAACCACATAAGTAAATGTCTGGGCTCCATACCATGACACCACTTTTAGCTAGAAAGAAACGTGTGCACTCCCTGCATTCCCTTCTCCCGTTTTAGACTCTACCGGGTTGTGAGGCTCGCGAAGTCACGATATACACAAAGCTATGCCTAAATAGGTTGTGCTTTGATCATCAACCACAAGGCCGGCTTTTCAACAAAGCCTTGATCAATTGCATCTTAGCATGCCACATTGTCAGACTCTACCATATCATTGATCATCTACCAATATATATAACCTCTAAGCTCATACGTCTTAGAGAAGGGTGTTAAGTGAAGAATAAATTCTCCACCACCAAACAGAAATATATAATCAGTAGCGTTCAACAAATACAGTAGAAAAGAATACAATGTCAGACACACAATCCATTTACAAGTCCGCTCTGGGTCTAAGCGAAACAACGTGTCCGTCGATCTCCAAATACGTTTGGACGATCATTACCAAATACCTTGCCTTGGAATGTACTGTCCCAATTCAAGATACCAGTCATCATCATCCCAACGATGTGAAAACCTTCGGTCTTCAACCACCGTCTTCTTCTTCGACTCTTGATCGTCGTGATGATTATTCAGAATGGGTTAAACTCGGTCTTTCTGAATAACTCGTGTATTTTGTGATTAAAAATCAAATATTGGAAAATCACACATTATGTCACATTCCGACCCCGAATATTCTTTTAATAAGATATTCATATTAAAAGATTTTCATAAATTTTATCAAAGATAAATTAATAAATTAAATCATAAATCTTCCTTAAAAGATTTATTAAAAATTCTAAATTTGATTTAATATCAAAAATCATTTTCACAGATCATTTATTTTAAAGAATAAATCTTCTTTTAAACGGGTTAAAGAACTCGTGTCATTTAAAACACAGTTCACGATAAACCCACAAATCAATTTCCAAAATATGGAATTCCACAGAAATCAATCAATACATAATCGATGTGAATTTCTGTATCGGACTAACAATATACATGGAATAACGGCAAAGCCTCTTAAATTCCATATATAATATCGGTCTTCTATTACAGAAGCCCATTTCGATTATTACCAATAGAATTTCTACTTAATTCCAATTTAATATATTAAATTGGAAAATTTGATTTTTACAAAATGCCTTTTTAAATCTATAAAATAGATTTATAAATTCCAAATAATAATTTCAATGTAAATTGGATTAAAGGACAAATGTCGTTTAGAAACACCGTCCACGATAAATCCACTTCACGTCTCAATTTATTTCATATCATAAAATAAGATTGCAAATTCTAATAATCTTAACTAAAGGATTTCTCTTTAAATATTTATCATTATAACCCATATTTTAAAATAATCATTAAAAATATTCTTTATATAAAAGATTCTAAATGGGAAGTATTCTTTATATTACAGATTTTTATCTTTTACAAATATTCTTTGTTTTAACATATACTTGATTAAAAATATATTTTATATTAAAATATATTCTTTATATAAAAAGAATTTCTAATGTAAGAATATTCTTATTTAAAAGAACACCAGAATCAAAATGCGACTCAAACATTTACCATATAATTTTGGATTATATGGATTTCACACATATCAATTATAACAATAACAGTAAAATCATCCATTTCATCCAAAGTGTAAATTCCACTGCGTAAGCGTTAAAATTAAATAATAACGCTCATCGCAGCCTGTCGATCTAACGATCAACATACAACTAAATATTGGTATTAGTGTATGTTAATTTTCATCCCAACACCCGTGTGGGGTTTCAACCAACAAACAAATAATAAATTATTTGTGCACTTGGGCGATGTGTGAAAATAATCGACCCAATCACATAAACAAGTCAGGTAACTTGTCTATGGTAGTGTAATCACAATATATAACACGACGATAAAAATGTCTCTTTTTATTTCTATCCTTTTTATCGTATGTAAAATGTCAATAAGAATGAATTCTTTATTTCTATTCTTTTATCGCATCTAAAATGACGATAAAAATATAATCTTTATTTCAATTCCTATTAAAATATAAATTACCTTAAAAATGTAATTTTTAAATGTAGATTCTTTTTATTGGAAAACAATGAACAAATGAATTATAATCTTTATGTCACTTCATTTTATGGAAATAAAAGTGATAATAAAAATATAATCTTTTATTTCAATTCATTTCATTGTAAATAAATGAAAATAAAAATTTAATCTTTAATCCCATTTGTAATAGGGAATACAAATAATAACTGTAATGACCCGGATTTTGAGCGACTTTGGTTATCGACATAAACTCGATGTCGATAACCAAAACCTCAAAAAATCCCGGTAATTAATGAAAGAAATTAGAGGGTGAGGAAAGATAAGATAGAAAATTAGAATAGAAGAAGAAGAAGAACACAATATCAGAGTAACATGAATCTCACAGCGGAACGAATAAATATATTTCACAACATAACTTTGAAATACAAATTTGTACTTGAATATACATATCATTATCAAAGTACAACACTTACAACACAGCGGAAATAACTATAGCTATATGATCTTGAAGCTTCCTGCTCCAAGCTCTTCCAGTATATCTGTAAATCCCGACTACTTGACTGCCCGTACAAATTTAGGCACCCAAGAGTTTAGGGAAAACAACAAAGTAAACTCCGGGTCAGTCATGGGACTGGTATGAGTAAAACAGTTTAAAACAATTCAAGCAGGTAATCGATATCTCATAAGACCACGCCGTATAACGGAACGGGTTTTTCCCTTATGAGAATCCAAATATCTTTATATCAAAACCTTTTGATATAATAATAATGTCTATCAACACAATATAATAATTATCTAGCAGAAACGCTTTCATCTCACGTTCTGCATATATATTATACAATCAAAACCGCAAGCACGTATTGGGTAATGGATTTCCAACTATGACAAGGTATGGAACCACCTTTTGCTTGTGTACCTCTAGAGAGGAATACATTGGGTTCAACAAGAACATCTTGCAACCCGACCACACATGACCGACCACTCATTTCGCTTGAGCGTATCGAATGTATATCACCAACGGCTGGGATCAGCAACCGTTTCCCAAATGGGACAACATCAACAATAGATTTTTAGAAGTAAATGAAACTCTAGATCAGGTGATTATACACCCTACTTCGGTGCGACCAACTTAGCCATGCTGCCTGCCCGATTTCTGTCATTTACCGGATGATGAGGCTAGAAGCTACGCTTTGTCATCATACCAGATTCACTTTGAATGCCACATCGTTAAATCCATCAAATCACCGATTGACGTCCTCAACCATACATTACGCGTTAGCTAAAAGAAGTTTCCTTCTCCGCTTCCACTCTTGGTACAGTTGGAGAAATCAATATACGTGATCATCTAGAAATACTCTTTCAGACATCCATCCATACAAGTCATCCAGGAACAGGATGAACCGAAGGCACTATTCTGTAAACAGGATAGCCCTTGCATAACTCTGTCTTCAATTTCCTTTGGCATATATGATTCGCAACGCTTATGCCAAAACAGAGTGGTTCTTTGGATAATAATCCAACCGGTCTCTCCATGTTAACAACGTTAAAATGGTCAAAACTTCGATAGTCTGTGATTTAACTATCGAAGAAAAACAGGTGTGCAACCAACGATATTATTCCCAAATGGAAATTTATATCAATCAAACATCATTTAACATTAATCTCTTTATTTCATTAATTTACTTATCTAATGTTTCCCTATATTCAATATTTCTTATTTTCTAAATTTGGAAAATATACGTTATTAACAATGGAAAACATTTTCATTTCTTGTTTTCTTTATTTAGAAAACATTTCTGGTTTATTATTTGGAAAACATTTCCAAAGCTTCTTCATTGGACTTAGACAGATGTTTAAACAAACATCGCTATGCCAACTCAAACCATTTCCTTTATTGCCGAACCTTAATTATTCCTTAGTTAAAAACGAAGCCAATCAAGTTGGGGTAGAACTACCTCTCAGACCTTAACCGAACAACATTTCTAACTTTGATATAGGCAAAGTTCACTTTATATTCCTTTTACTAACTTCCTTACTTAACCCTCTTCGAATAGCTATATTCGATTGACTCTTTTCACTTAACTCTATTCGATTAACCCTTATCAATTAACTCTATTCAATTAACACTATTGATTTACTCATTTCACTTAACTCCTTTCGAATAAACTATATTCGATAACTCCTTTTACTTTCTTCGAATAAACTATATTCGATTAATTCATTTGCTTCTATTCGAATAAACTATATTCGATTAACTCCTTTGCTTCTATTCGAATAAACTATATTCGATTTACTCCTTTTACTTTAACTCTAATCGATTAAACTAACATCGATTAACTCCTTTTACTTTAACTCTAATCGATTAAACTAACATCGATTAACCCCTTTTACTTTAACTCTAGTCGATTAAACTAACATCGATTAACCCCTTTTACTTTAACTCTAATCGATTAGCACTATTGATTTACTCATTTCACTTAACTCCTTTCGAATAAACTATATTCGATAACTCCTTTTACTTTAACTCTAATCGATTAAACTAACATCGATTAACCCCTTTTACTTTAACTCTAATCGATTAAACTAACATCGATTAACTCCTTTTACTTTAACTCTAATCGATTAAACTAACATCGATTAACTCCTTTTACTTTAACTCTAATCGATTAAACTAACATCGATTAACCACTTTTACTTTAACTCTAATCGATTAAACTAACATCGATTAACCCCTTTTACTTTAACTCTAATCGATTAAACTAACATCAATTAACCCCTTTTACTTTAACTCTAATCGATTAAACTAACATCGATTAACTCCTTTTACTTTAACTCTAATCGATTAAACTAACATCGATTAGCTCCTTTGCTTTAACTCTAATCGATTAAACTAACATCGATTAACTCCTTTGCTTTAACTCTAATCGATTAAACTAACATCGATTAACTCCTTTGCTTTAACTCTAATCGATTAAACTAACATCGATTAGCTCCTTTTACTTTAACTCTAATCGATTAAACTAACATCGATTAGCTCCTTTATTCTTTTCGAATAAACTATTCATTTATAAAGATTTACTTTTAGTAACAGTTCTTCACTTTACAAATGATTTCCCTTTTTATTTACTTTCGAAATATTTCCTTTTACAAAATCTGTTGATTTTATAAACTCCCTTTATTTCAGCATACATTGAAATAATTCATTTTACATCCCAGGGTTTTTTTATAATATTTAAAATATCGAATAAAAATGATCAACATCATTCCAACACACATAATCCATAACAGATTATATAACACATCATATATCACAATATATGAAAACAGTAAAATAAATGTTGAGGAATCCAGTTGGATTCCTCCAACCTGTTTCCCTGCATCACAGATGTTAAACAATATAGATAACATCACTTTCAGCCTATTCCTACCATTTAGCCTCCATTCCGGACTCATCTGGACCTGTCCCGTCAGCCCAAATGGTCATCTTGGCCTCCGTTTTTCAGTTTTAAAATTTAATTCCTTTATTTTTAATTTTTCCGTACAAATAATTTTACCGGGGACACAAATCAACTTAGAAAAATCCAGAAAAATTATTTTTGGCATTCTTATGACGATACGGTCCTAATAAAATTTATTTCGTCGAATTCTGAGACTTTTTGAAAAATGGCTCTTTTTAAGTCGTTTAAAATTCACTGAAATTGACAAAGCTGAAATCTTTTTACCACGGCCACAAAATAATTCCAAAAATTATGAAAAATTAAACTTAACAATATTTTGACATTCTGGATCCAACAAAAGTGGTTTCGTCGAAAACGGAGGTCGTTTGAAAATTGACTATTTTCAAGGCCTATATATTTAATATTAAAAATACATTTTTAAACAAATAATTTCCGAAACTCAAAATATATAAGTGCTTGTACTTTTAAATGCAGAAACATCATTCCGGACTCAATGGAAGTGGTTTCGAGTCCAAATTCCTTCGTATGTGAAAAGTAGCCTTTTGGGCCATATATATTATATATAATTAAATTCTACAGCGACTCTTCTAAAAATTGAATTGGCCATAACATTTAATTTTTAAAACGAAATTTCAATTTTTCAGATTCGTTAGAAAGATATGATTAAAAAGATTTAAATATTTCTTGTTTCACTCAATTCTGATTTATTTTGAATCCTGTACATTCAGTCAAAGTTTAAAATTAAATTTTCAAACTACCGCGCCATTTCCGGCTCGTTTTATAATTAAATTAAATTTATTCATTTTAACTTCAATTAAAATAAATTTTACCCATTATTATTTAAATAAATTATTTTATATTATCAAAATTCATTAAAATTTTCTAAAATAAAATTTTTAAATTGGTTCAGAATTTGCGGGTTGTTACAGCGTGCCACATTGACAATTCATGCCATGCGGTCAATCACTACTAACATATACCGGGGTGTTAAGCATAGAATAAATTCTCCACCACCAATCAAATATACATTAATAAAAATCAATTTAATTCACATGGAAGGAAATCCAATGTCAGACACGCATCCATTTAAAAGTCTGTTCTGGATCCGAACGAAACCGGAGACACCTGAGAGGTCCTCGCATATCTGAAACAATCAACAATATTCCGGACGGCTACCACTGAAGCCCCTTCAAGGTAGCTACTCCCATCATGGGTCTCAGTAGCAACACATCCATCCGATGTGAAGATCGTCGGTCTTCCACCACCGTCTTCATCTTCGACTCTTCATCGTCGTAGTAATTATTCGGAATGGGTTAGACCCAGTCTTTCCGAATAACTCGCGTATTTTTATAAATAAAAATCAAGTACTATAAAAGCACATCCAACGCCTCATTCCAATTCAGAATATTCTTTAATAAAATATTCACACTATTCTATCAAAGATAAATTCTTTACATTTATTCTTAAATCTTTCTTTTAAAGATTTATTCTTAAATCTTTCCTTTAAAGATTTAATAAAACCCCAATTTGGTTTTAAATATCAAAAATCATTATTCAATGATTATTGAAATTTAAGAAATTAATCTTATCTTTAACTGGGTTAAAGAACTAATGTCATTTAAAACATAGTTCATGATAAACTCCAAATCGTTTTCCATAAAGTATGGAATCTTCACAGAAATCAAATCAATATATACTCATTATAAATTTCTGTATCCGACCAATAATATAAATGGAATAACGACAAAGCCTCTTAAATTCCATATGTAGTATCGGTTTTCTTTTACAGAAGCTTATCTCGGTTATTATTAATTCGAATTCCATTCAACTCCAATTTAATATATTAAATTGGAAAACTCTACTTTTGGAAAATTTCTGTTTAAATCTTAATAAAAGATTTATATATTCCAAATCATATTTTCACTGTTAGTTGGGTTAAAGAACAAATGTCGCTTAAAACACAGTTCACAATAAACCCAACTCACACTTCATCCTTTTCCAATTATTAAATATAATTGAAAACTTTAATAATCTAAATTAAAAGATTATTCTTTTCATACGGGGTTTTAAGAATAGTGTTATTCAAGACACTATTCACGACAAACCCAAAATCCAATTTATTTAATTTCAATTGAATATTAGCAAATTGGAAAACTCATTAAATCTAAATTTTATGATTTATTCTAGTTAATAACTAGTTCATTTCAATAATAATATATTTTTCCAAAATATATTCTTTTTCTAAAATATTTTCTAAAATATTCTTTTTCTAAAATATTTTCTAAAATATTCTTTTTCTAAAATATTCTTTATTGGAATGTGACCCAATCAACAACCATATATTGCATGAAATCAACGATTATGATAAATAATTATCAAGCATCCAAATAATTAACCAGAGTGGATTCTACACTAAATATTGGGACTAGTGTAGATCAAATAACATCCCAACGCCCGTGTGGGGTTTCATCCAACAATCAAAGAATAAATTATTTGTGCATTTGGGCAATGTGTGAAAATTATCAACCCAATCACATAAACAAGTCGGATGACTTGTAAATGGAAGTGTAATATTCAGTTTTGAATATGCTAACATTATATTTAACACATCAACATTTCAACATCAGAGACATATATTTCAGTTCTTTTCCTTATGAACAAAGGACAAATACATATAGACTTTTGTTTCCATTCTTTTTATATTGGAAACAGATGACAATAAACATCCAGTCTTTTAATCTAATTCTTGAATTGTTGACATATGACAATAAAACCTTAACTCTTATTTATTTACCAAAATGTATATTTTTGGTCTCATTCATTTTTAAATGACAAAATGAATGTTTTACTTCATCCTTTTTAAAATGACAAAAATATCTCTTTTATTCTAATTCTTTTAAAGTGACAAAAATTGTATTTTGTCTAATCCCTTTTAATGTACAAAATATGATACTTTTGTCTAATCTTTTCAATGTAACAAAATATGATTATTTTGTCTAATCTTTTCAATGTAACAAAATATGATTATTTTGTCTAATCTTTTCAATGTAACAAAATATGATTATTTCTAACTCGTTCTTTTTAATGTATAAAAATATACATTTTTAACTCATTCCTTTTAATGTATAAAAATATACATTTTTAACTTCTTCTTTTAATGATCAAAAATGAATGTGTTTACCTCGTTCTTTTCAAAGTGTCTAAATGAATGTTTTTTTTATCCATTTCTTCTAAAGTGACAAAATGAATGTTTTCTAAATCATTTCTCTAAAGTGACAAAAATGATATTTTATTTGTCACAAATCTAATATGAAAATTTTATTCTAATGGAACATTTATCACAAAAATGACCATTTAATTTTAAAAGAACATTTATACAAAAATTTATTTTATTCTATGCGATATTTCAAATAAAAATGTTATCTTTATACTAACTTCTCATTCCTAAAAATGATATTTTTAATCCGAAGAAACATTGCCTAACAAAATGCTCTTTTAATCACACTAAACATTTCTTAACCAAAAGAGTGTCCTCTTTGTCATATTTAACATTTCTAAACAAAAATAATCTTTTTATCATATTCAACATTTCTAAACAAAAATGATAATTTTGGTTAAACTCTTTTTAATGACCAAAAGTGATAATTTTGGTTAAACTCTTTTTATTGACCAAAAGTGATAATTTTGGTTAAACTCTTTTTATTGATAAAAAATGTTACACAAAGATCTATTCTTTTTGTTGAAAAAGAATGTTAACAAAAATCTATCAAAAATGTCATTTTGACTTTCATAGCACATTTCAAATAAAAATGTTGTTTTTACTTTTCTAACAAATTCTAATCAAAAATGACATCTTGATTTCTGATACAACATTTTATGGCCAAATGTTACTCTAAATTTCCTACGTAACATTTATGAGAAAATGTTATTTTAATACTAATACCACATTTTATAAACCAAAATGTTCCTTTTCATTACATAACATATATGCTAACAAAAGGTGTTATTTATGTAACAACCCAAAATTCCGAGCCAGCTTAAAATTTTATTTTGGCAATTTTAGCGAATTTTGAGTATTTAAAATGAATTATTTTAAAGAATATCGACGAGAAATTTATTTTGAATAGAATTAGAACGTATATATTATATAGGTCGTCGTTAGAATATAATTAATTATATATAATTATAAATAGTAATTGAAAATGGCGCGGTAGTTCGATAATTCGATTTCAAACTTCAATTGAATGTACCGGGTGCAAAACAATCCGGATTTTAGTGAAACCAAAAACATTAGGATCTAATTGATAATATCTTTCCAACGAATCTGACAAATCAAGATTTCATAGCGGGAATCAAAAGATATGTCTAGTTGAAAATTCTGAATAGTCGCTATGGAATTCAGGCCCTTAAAAATAGACATTTTGCAAACGACCTCTGATTTCGACGAAACCACTTTTGTTAGATCCGTGATGTCAAATTATTGCTAGATTCCAAATTTCATAATTTTTCGAATCAATATGTGAGCGTGGCAAAGGAAAACGCGTTTGACCATTTTCAGTTGATTTTAATCGACTGGAAAATGGCCATTTTTCTAACGGTCTCAAAATTCGACGAAACTAGTTTTGTTAGGACCGTATCATCAATATGTAGCTAGAAAATATTTTTCAGGAATTTTTCTAGTTAGTATGTGACCCCGGTAAATTGAAATGCGCGTTCAAATTCAATATATAGAGTTATATGTTGATTTTGACGAAAACTGATCGAAACGATCGAATCAGCTTATGATACATATCCCATTGTGTTCGGAATGGGGGTAAAACGCTGGGGATGACAGTCGGCGGGTTTGATTTTGAGTTCAAAATAGAAAGTTGCTTTTTTGAATTTAAAAATAAATTAAATAATCAAACTTCTCTTTCCTCTCCTATACCTTCCCCCCCCCCCCCCCCCGATTCATCATTCAGAAGAAGAAAAAAAGAGGGCATCGCGCCCTAGCCCGACGCGGCGCCTCCAGGGAGGCCACCGCTGCCGCCAGAGGCTGGCGCACCCCTTTCCCCCCTCCCCAGTTTCTCCCGCTCCTCTCTCTTCGCGAACCCTCCACCGCGAAGCACCCACCTCCCTCGCGCCTAGCCGCCACCACCAGGCTGGCGAACCCCCCCTGCCGCTCCTCTGCTCTGCCTTCCCTTCCGATTTCCTCCCCCAAATCGATAGAAGTAAGTTGTTTATTTTATTTACATATATTTTCAGTTTATATTATATGAAAATGAACTTGTGAAAATGTGATTTTCATAACTCAAGTGAGTTTATTTGTTGATGTTTATAAAAATATAGATTTTAATGTTAGTGAAGAATAGATTTTCTGTATGCGAAAAGACTCGGTTTTTAATTCAAGAAAGGTGAAATCTTTATGATGTTAAAGGCGGAATTTTTAATATATAAAAGATCGGATTTTTAATTATATAAAAATATGATTTTTATATATATTATAGAAAGAATAAAATTATGATTTTTATATATTGAATAGCATAGTAAAAATTCGATTTTTATATATTGAATAGCATAGTAAAAATTCGATTTTTATATATTGAATAGCATAGTAAAAATTCGATTTTTATATACTGAATAGCATAGTAAAAATTCGATTTTTATATATTGAATAGCATAGTAAAAATTCGATTTTTATATATTGAATAGCATAGTAAAAATTCGGTTTTTATATATTGAATAGCATAGTAAAAATTCGGTTTTTATATATTGAATAGCATAGTAAGAATTCGATTTTTATATATTGAATAGCATAGTAAGAATTCGATTTTTATATATTGAATAGCATAGTAAGAATTCGATTTTTATATATTGAATAGCATAGTAAAAATTCGATTTTTATATATTGAATAGCATAGTAAAAATTCGATTTTTATATATTGAATAGCATAGTAAAAATTCGATTTTTATATATTGAATAGCGGAGTAAAAATTCGATTTTTATATATTGAATAGCGAAGGAAAAATTCGATTTTTATATATTGAATAGCGAAGCGAAAATTCGATTTTTACATATGTAGAGAATACGGGCAACGAAGGTGATAAAAAGGCGAGAACGATGAAGATTTCTATCAATGAAGAGTCGTGGTATAGGATAGCTATTGGTGAGAACTTTTCACTCTTCAATTTCTTTTTCTAGTTATATATATATACTAGGATGCAGACGGTGCTTAGTAGCACCCGACACAATCGTCCACAGACCATGGACTTGTTTGTTTGGTTGTGTAGTTGGTTAGATTATTTGATCTAAATTTGGTTGTTTGGTGAATTGAATGGATTTGATTGATGTGTGAATGGCGTGGGCCTTCACTAGACCGGGGATAAGGCTAGGCCTCGTCCCGTTTCTAGTATCGTGCCGTTATGCCGCCGAAATTTCCTAAAATATGTTAGAAAAATAAAAAATATCATTTTTATTGTGTAAATGAACTGAATAGAAATTCATGTGTTGAAATAAAATATTTTGTCGTTAAAAATATAATTTTTAACGTGGAAGTGAATAAAATAAAATATTCATTTACAAACCGAATGGTTTGTTTATGTACACCTATTTGAAGGACATTGATTGGGTCGATAAATTTTACACATCGCCCAACTGCACAACTAAAATCTGTGTTTGATTGTTTGAAACCCCACACGGGTGTTGGGATGAAATTTGAAGTTCACTCATCCTGATCGATTAAATATGTCGATCGATTGATTGACAGGCTGTTATAAGCGTTAGATATCTATATTTAATGCTTATACAGTGTAGTGCACTTTGGATGATGGTTGATTGTTTATCGTTGAAATTATATACATGTGTTGTATGGAATCCATATAGTTAACGCTATATGGTAATTGATTGGGCCTCATTCCAATTTAGAAGGTAAAGAATATTATAAAATAAAGGTTCATGTGTTGACAGTACTCATCCGTTGAGATTAGTCATTTGTTGAACGAAATATTTTAACAATAAAATCTACATCTTTATCATATATAAAATTAGAAACTAACTGAAAAATAGATAAGATGAGTGGTCTCCTGAATATTGATCTGATGTTGGTTTCGGCCTTCGGGGTTAATATTCAGGGAATCGTTCCCTTACTAATTTATGGTTGGAGTCTGATTCTAAATCAAATGATAGATACCATAATTTTTATAAAATATATTAAATAACAAAAATAGTCACACGTGGACAGTACTTATTCGTTGAGATTAGTCGTGTTTTGACAAAAATAAATATTCATTTGTTGAATGGAATATTTGAAAATAGAAATATATGAAGCCGTGTTGATTAGATTGACGCCATTTTGATGTGAACGATATTTATATCAATTTTATTCATTTTAAGATGAATATTGAGAAGTGATTTTGAAATCGAATATTTTGAAATGAGATTTGAATTAAATAGAAAACGAGATGAATTTGATTCAAATAGAAAACGAAATGAATTTGATTCAAATAGAAAACAAAACGAATTTGATTTGAATAGAAAACGAATTTGAATTGAATTGAATAGAAAACGAATTTGATTTGAATAGAAAACGAATTTGAATTGAATCGAATAGAAAACGAATTTGAATTGAATCGAATAGAAAACAAATTTGAACTGAATTGAATAGAAAATGAATTTGATTTGAATAGAAAATGAATTTGAATTGAATTGAATAGAAAACGAATTTGATTTGAATAGAAAACCAATTCGAATTGAATCGAATAGAAAACCAATTTGAATTGAATCGAATAGAAAACGAATTTGAATTGAATTGAAAACGAATTCGAATTGAATTGAAAACGAATTGAATTGAATTCAAATTGAATTGAAATTTGAATTGAATAGAAACGAATTTTAAAACGAATTTATAAGAAAAAATTCAATTTTGATTTGAATTGAAATGGAAGTTGAAATTGTTTTTGAAACGAATTTAAAACTATTTATATAATTCGTTTTAAATAGAAATCGATGAAATATATATTATATATATAATATAATGGCCTGAATAGAACGCGCCGCGCCGCGGAAGTTCGAAAATTTCGACCATTGACTTCGAACGAACATTACAGGAGATCCGACTGTCGGATTCTCCTAAAACCGGAACCGTTGGGTTCGTATCGAAAAGAGCTTTCTAACGAATATTAGAAATTTGAAATCTAACGGTTGGATTTGGAGATACGTCCAAATCAAATTCGAAAAAGGTCGTTGTAAGTGCAGTTCGATGGCCGTTGATGGAAATCGACTGTACAGACCTTGATAAAATTATTAAAAATATTAATAATTTGTGTAAAATCACAAGAAATGATTTGGGAAAAATTGGGATGAAAAACTCCATATTTGAAAAGAGAAAAATAGATTTTTATCGAAATGAACTAGTTTTGAACTAAAATTAAAACCCATTTATTTTTAAATAAATAAATTGGATTTGAAATGGGTTTAAATAGAATTGATGTGGGTTTATCGTGAACAGTGTTTTAAATAACACCAGTTCTTTAACCCGATAATAAATAGAATGTGATTTGGGTTTGTCGTGAACTGTGTTTTAAAAGACATTAGTTCTTTAACCCAATAAAAGGAGTTTTAATGAATCTGCAATTAGATTGGAATGTGAATTGATAATTTAAATTATCAAATTTGGCAAATGAGCGAGAATGGAGTATTACCAGTTTTGCTCCAAAGCGATAGTTAAATCTTTAATTAGATTTGAACGTGAAATGGTAATTAATTTTACCGATAACACCGTGGTATTAGATATGGAGTATCACCAATTTTGCTCCATGGGATGAATAGGTTGGGATTGGGAAATAAAATAAATAATTACTTCGGTGTGGTTCGCTAATCTCGACTAGTTTGGAAAAACCATAATTTGGTTTGATACAACATCCAAAAGAAGATTAAAGGATAAATTTTAAAAGAATTTATCTTGGATAAAATTAATGGGAACCTTTCCCTAAGAATGTGAAATTTAGAAACTAGCTATAGGTTAGTTAAGAAGAATGGTTTCCTAGATATTGATCTGATGTTGGTTTCGGCCTTCGGGGTTAATATTTGGGAAATTGTTCTCTTGCTAATTTACGGTTAGTGACCAATGAATTGGAATGAGGCGTATGTTGTGTTTGTGTAACATTTTTTTTAATATACGCGGGTTGTTCGGAAAGTCCGGGTTTATACCCATTCTGAATAACCGATTCGATGATAAGTCGAAGACGAAGACGGTGGTTGAAGACCAGAAGTCTTCACATCATTTGGATAATTACTGACGATCCTGATTGGGCTGTACACCCAAGAGGATGGAAATAGTTGGTGGTCGTCCAGACGTACTTGGAGATCGATGGATATGCGAGGAAAGTGCCTCCGGTTTCGTTCAGACCCAGAACGAACTTGTAAATGGATTGTGTGTCTGACATTGGATTTTATTCTGTGTTGATTGATTTCTATTAAATATATATCTGTTTGGCGGCGGAGAATTTATTCTCATGCTTAACGCCCTTCTCTGAGACGTACGAGCTTAGAGGTTATATATCGATAGATATCAATCGCATGGCATGAATTGCCTGTGTGGCATGCTGAGTTGCATGGATCAAGGCTTCTGTTGAAAAGCAAAGTCTTGTGGTTGATGATCAAAGCACGACCTACGTGGCAGCTTTGTGTATAGCATGGATTCACGAGCCTCACACCTCGGTATGAGTCAAAAACGGGATAAGGACCCAAGGAGTGCATGACGTTTCTTTCTAGCTATGGTGGTGTCAGTGACTTACCAGCCCTGACATTTATATCTATTTTTCACCTATGTGGTTGTTGGAATGCGAGGCGCCTCGATTATAGGTCTGTAAGGACCGGGAAACGTGTGTTCAGGAATAACTAATCCTCAAACGTAAGAGAGGACCGGCCTTGGAGGATCCAGAGTTACCCAGAGTGTGTAGTCCTGAGGCATTTGCTAGAGTGTCTCGAAGCGGAGAGGAGCTTGCCCCTTTCCTCGACTCATGACGGAAATCCAATTTCCAATACGTGTATTGCGGTTTTAATTGTAGAACTAGTATGGTGACATGATATATGGTACCCATGCCGTCTATGATTTATATTTATGATTGAAATTGTTTCGACACTATACACTTATTATAGTATCAAATGATTTGTTTTAAACGTACCAAGCATGTTTGGCTATTATAAGGGAAAACCCTATCCTCTGGCTTGCGTTGCATTGTGTGATGGGACCGGGTCTTATAATAGCTTCATTTTTCGAAAAAGCATTGCGCTGTTTATTCTATGCACTGGTGTTCTTAGGAGAAAACCTGTTCCGCGTTATACGGCGAGGTCCCTTGAATTACTCTCTTTTAAAGTAAAGTTTTAAATAACTGTTTTAGTTCTCACACCAGTCACATGACTGACCTGGAGTTTATTGTTTTAACATAAACTCTGGGTGCCCCTATTTCCACACGGGCAGCTAGTAGTTTTGGTTTTGCAGATTTATATTCACAGGATCCTGGTTTACAGCTGGAATGATATCCGGAAAGCTCTGTATCCGTATATCACCTTCAGTTGTGCTTTGTATTATTTTTCCGCTGCTATGTAATTTATTGTAATCTCTGATATTTATCGAATGTAATTTATTCATTTATACTCTGTATATTCTTGTATCTGATGGAATTGATGTACTAACAATGAAATGTTCTTCCGTCTGCGTTCTGATTTGTCCTATTCTCAAAACGATCAGGGATTTCGAACGGTCTAGATCGGTTTAACGACTGAGTCGGATCAAGCGAAATTCCCGGTCGTCACAATTTATATTATAAACATCTTCTAATGAAAAAGGCATGTTTATCTTAATAAACATTTTATAATGAAAAAGCATGTTAAATCAAATAAGAAAAAAAATGTAAATTTTGATCCACTCATCATTTCTAACCAAGGAGGTATTTTTAATCTACTTTAACAAAACATGAATATTACAATTCTTCACAAACAACAAACAGAGAAACACAGATCTGAATTTATCACATTCATATATCAATTTCAAATGGCAAGAAAATAATATTTTAATTAATTATAAAAAAAGAAATCTCACCGATGGTTTGAATTTTGACTTAATTTCCAATTGTCTACGTTTTGGTCCTGGTTAGTTTCATGTTGTAGATCTCTTCTCTGCGATTCCAACGCTTTTCGTTTCATTGAATTCTAATTTAATACGAAGAAGTTATGTCAATTCTTACCTTAAATACAATTTGAGATAATCTAATTACCAATTAAATTACTTGAATTACAATTTAATCCTTTACCTATCATCTTCTCTTCTTCCAGTCATCGTTGCTTCTGTAACCTGGAACCGAACAAAACCCATTGCCTAGGTCTTCGTCGCGCCGCCCAAACTTCTAATCGGATCTTCATCCAATGCCGGCGATCGGAGCGCCATGCCATCCCCCTCTAACGCCTGGAGGTTGGGCGAACTCGATGGCCCCCCTACGGTGAAAACCGTGCCCCAAAGCCGGTGCCTTTCTGGCCAAAATACGATCTCCGTACTCCACGATACCCCATCAAATCCGTACTAAATTGAAGAGCTCAGAACATAGTTTGATTTTTTCCACAGGATGGCTAACTAATTCGTTGAGGATTAAGAGAAAATTGGGGAGGAAATTCGCAGCATTTCAGCCGTACAGGACGATGGTGGCGGCTGCTTCCTAAGTGTATTAGGGTTGCTACAGTAGGCCGTATTTATACGGTGTATTTTTATATTATTTTAATTTCTAAATTCTGGAAAATACCCACCAATCCATACGAGTTCCAAATCAAACCCAACGAGTGTCGCCCCTAGCAAATAACCCCCATCCTGGGCACAATGGAATATGCCTCGTAACCCTATTCGGCTGTTACGATATGTTTTTCTTTAAATTTAAATATAAAACATTTATTTATTTAGTTTGAACGTACATTTAAATTCACCGGGGCCACATACGGACTCTAAAAATTACAGAAAAATTATTTCTAGCTAAATTTTGACGATACGGTTCTAAAAAACTAATTTCGACGAATTCTGAGATCGTTTGAAAAATGGCCATTTTCAAGTCGGTTAAATTTGACTGGAACTGACAAAACACATTTTCCTTTGTCACGCTCACATATTAATTCGAAATATTATGAAAATTGAAACTTAGCAATAATTTGACCTTCCGGTTCCAACAAAAGTGGTTTCGTCGAAAACCGGGGTTGTTTGCAAAATAGCTATTTTTAAGGCCAATATATTATATTAAAATATATATAAATTCTACAGCGACTTTTCTAGATTTTAAACTGGACATAACTTTTGATTTTTAAAACGAAATTTCAGTTTTCCAGATTCGTTAGAAAGATGTTATCAAACAGATTTAAATATTTCTTGTTTCACTCAATTCTGATTTATTTTGAATCTTGTACATTCGGTTAAAGTTTGAAATCAAATTTTCAAACTGCAGCGCTATTTCTAATTCCTTTTCTAATTAAATTAAATTTATTCGTTTTAACTTCGATTAAAATAAATTTTCCGTTGTTATTATTTGAAATAAATAATTTTAAATATTAAAATCCATTAAAATTTCTAAAATGAAAATTTTAAATTGGCCCCAAAATTCCGGGTTGTTACAATATGACAATACATGTTAAAATTTATATGAAACAGACAAGGTCATGAAACATGAGTAAAGCCAGAACATCAAAATGATGCAGAGCAAAAAATGCAACAATATAAACATGGTGCAACACATATAAACAAGTCAGCAAAATTGGTTCAAAATCTGAGTAAATGGTGGTGCAAAATTCATAAGTGCAAGCATAGCAGTATGAAGGCATAAACAACAAGTGGCAAAGACAACATAACAGCTTAACTACATGAATCATAACAGCAGCAAATGCATGAAGTATATGGATGGCTAAGCAAGTACACAATAGTTCAGATCAAAGCTCAAGCTTCAAGAGAAAAGCTGTACAAAAATATGGTCAATGTCGAGGGTGCAATGGATAAAACAATTTACAAATGAAGACTGGGTTAATGCATATGCCACAAGTCTAAAGGTAGTTCAATAATAGAGTACAAGCATAGTTTCTGCTCTTAAACAAGTTAAATCTTATTGATTATTCAGAAGTCAAGGAAATGGATCAAGCACCACAATGGTCAAGCAAACTATTCAAAGTGCAAAACAGTTTTGGGAAAACAAAGCACCATTTCAAGTGTTTGGAAAATCAAAGTATAGTAACTGTTTAAAGCAATATCAAGTTACCAAAAATAGTCAAGAGTAATATTTGTTATTACCAAAGTAAAACTGAACCAATTCACAATGAAAAGGAGGAAGCATCTGTTCGAATCAATTTTTTTATGAAGAGTTAAAATACAATTATGGAATTTTTTTTCTGGTAATGTTGAAAGTATCAACTGAAGAGTAATCCTCTCGCAAGTGTTAAAAAGTTTGAATCCCTCAAACCCAATTTAATGTCCAAAATATCCGATCATATAAAGTAAGTCTCTCAAGACCGATTCTATGTTCCAGAAGCAAATAAAAATCGATACTTATCTCAGAATGTATGAAGAAGTCTAACAAATCAAATTAGGAATAAAAATCGCAAGAGAAATTCAAGGAAGAACGAAGCATCTAGAATCAGAGTTTTAAGGGTTCAGAAACCCTATAAATTTACACACATATCATCATCGGCATTAAGGAAAAAAGAAAATCGATATCAATGAACAATAATTCAGGAAAACCATTTCAATTCAGAGTACTCACCGAGGATTTCATTCGCTATCCAAAGGGGAAACTGATCGAAGATAAGGAGCTTCAAAGGATTCAAAACTATAGTGGAATTCCAGAGCAAAATCGATCATCACGAATCGATTTGGGAGGATAACAGAAACCCTAGCGCCGCCATTTTCAATTCACAGGAGAAAAGTGAATGGGTCAAACTAATTGAAGATAAGCCGGCTAGTATTGTATAAAATGGGATGACCCTTAAACACTAACTCCTAAGGGGTTTATTATTTCTTTGTTTTCTTTTTTTAAAAAATTCATAGTTTTATACTTAGGGTTGATAACTACTAGTGTCTGTAGTTGAAAAAAAAATCACAACTTAACGAGTCGAGTTGTGTCAAGGTCTTGAGCCTAGGGTTCAAACAGTCGGGAGCGAAGGCCGCGAGTTTACAAGAGTTTGTAAGCGAAGACATTGTTTACAATTCCTAGTAGAAACCTTGAATGCAGCAGTAGGCATAGTTTTGCCGAAGCTGGGTATTTTCTGTGTGTGTTTTTTTTTCTTTCTGCAACTATTCTGTGTTTTTTTTAATTTAAATTTATAAACCCTATTCACTCCCCCCCCCCTCTCTAGGGTTAATTTAGATCCTACAAGTTTTAGTTGAGGGATTCACGAGATTTGCTGGCCCGAAGTTGCAGTCTTCAACCCACCACCGTGCCACCGTGGCCGCACCGAACTGGGCCCCACCTCTGGCGTTGGCGCGCGTCTCAGTCCCCTTCGACGTGGTCAAATCCGATCGACCTCACTCTTCACGGATTAGGAGCAATCGTGAAACCTATCCTGGAAGAAATCTGAAAACTAACGGCCTTGAGCTGATAAGGAAGAAGATGATTTAATTAAACCAGTTACGACATTTAAAAAGCGTTGCGAGTTCAAATTTGTTTATAAAAATCGTATCTTTTTCATACGATAACCAAATTCGATGAAACAGCAAGCATTGGGACCATGGCATCGTACACAACATTTCAAAAGAGACCGCAGAATTTTTGGAGCCTATTACAAATTTAGAAGAAATAAAAATCAATGTGAGATTTCTGAATCCAAATTAATAAAATAAAATTATATTAGGATGCAAACGGAGTTTAGAAACTCCCGACACCCATCATCCACAGACCATGGACGACTTGATTGTTTTGTGGTGTGTAATTGGTTGATTTTTGGGTGATTGATTGTGGTTGAAAAGAAATTGATTGATATTGTGGCCTTAGATTGCCTAGAAAAATGTATTCGGGAATTAAACCCCTTGTAAACGCCGTGAGGCCTAAGGTAGTGCGAGGAGCCGTGCATCGGGACGGTGCCGGTTTTAATTACCGTGCCGTTATGCTGCCGAAATTTTCTGAAACATTCTTATGTTATAAAATATTCATGTTATTATATATTAATTGTTCGAATAATATGAAAATTAGATTTTTAATATATATATATATATACATATATATGAAAATGATCATTATATGTCAACATAAAATCTATATTTTTGTCGTAAATCAAAAAAGGTCATTTGTCTCATAAAATGAATTTATATTTGATTTTACATTTTTAATGAAAATGAGACTTTAAAATAAACATTTAGCTATAAAAATGAATTTATATTTGATTTTACATTTTTAATGTATATACAACATTACAAGTAAAACATTGAGAAATAAAAATGTTGTGACATTGGAATTTACATTTTTTATGAAAATGAAACATTAAAAATAAGCAGTGATAAATGAAAATGTGTTTGCCTTGAAAACTTACATTTGAATGTAAATAAAACATATAAAAATAAACATTGTTAAATAAAAATGTATTACACTGGAATTTTGCATTCTAATGTATATGAAAACATAAAAATACCACATTGCTATATAAAATGTATTTACACTAGATTTTACATTTTAAATGTTTTACATGAAAATGAACATTGTTATATTAAAATGTCTTTACTTTAAAATATACATTTTTAATGTAATGCAACATTAAAAATAGTCATTCGTCAAATAGAAATGCATTTGCTTTAAAATATACATTTTTAATGTAATGCAACATTAAAAATAGACATTTGTCAAATAGAAATGCATTTTCTTTAAAATATTCATTTTTAATGTAATGCAACATTAAAAATAGTCATTTGTGAAATAGAAATGTATTTATATTGAAATATACATTTTTAATGAAAATACAACATTAAAAATTAACATTTTGAAAATAAAAATGTATTGATGTAGAAATTTGCGTTTTTAATGTAACTGAAACATTAAAAATGTGCATTGTTATATAAAATGTTTTCTCTTTGAAAATTTACATTTTATTGCAAATGAAAACATTAAAAATGACCATTGCTATATAAAATATGTTTACATAGAAATTTCATATTTTTAATGTAAGAAAAGATTACAAAGAAATTTTACATTTCTCAATATGAAATAGAAATTTACATTTTTTAATGTAAATAAAGAATGAAATAAAAATTTACATTTTTCAACGTAAATAAAGAATAAAATAGAAATTTACATTTTTCAGTGTAGATAAAGAATGAAATAGAAATTTACATTTTTCAATGCAAATAAAGAATGAAATAGAAAATTACATTTTTCAATGTAAATAAAGAATGAGATATAACTTTACATTTGTCAATGTAAACGAAGATTGAAATAAAAGTTTATATTTTTCATTGTAACAATATATTGAAATAATGGATTACTTTTTTCAATGTAATAAAGAGATAAATAAAAAGATTACATTTTAATGTAATATATGATTTCATATATAAAAGAAACCAATGTTGAATTGAAAATGGTGTTGAATTCGTTGAACGATTTATATTTATAAATATTAATTAAAATAAAACGAATCGCGCTGCTGTAGTTCGCGTTTTGAAATCGTAACTTCAAACGATTATACCGGAAATTCCGACCGTCGGATTTTCCCAAAACTAGAACCATTGGGATCGTTTTGGAAAGATCTTTCCAACGATATAAAGTTTGCTAAGATCCAACGGTTAGATTATGAGAATTGTGTAAATCAAATTTCGATGAAAATAGTGCTAGGGCCATGTAATGACCAGAAGCGTCGTTTAATTAAAAATCAATATTTTTAAATAAATAAAAATAGCGATAAATCGTTATAAAATATTATAAACGATATGGAATGAAAAGAATTGATTTAAATTATATATTCGAGAATTATTTGAAAAGTACGAGTTAAATCTCATTTCAAATAATTATAAAAAGATTGGAAGTCGAAGATTTGAAGACGGTGATTGAAGACCGACGATCTTCACATTGAATGAATGACTACTGATACCTTTGATTGGAGTTACTGCCTTGAAAGGGTTATAGTGGTAGTTTTCCAGATGTACTTGTTGATCATCCAGATATGCGAGAGCCTCTCTTCCGTATTGGACATATGGGACGAGGAATAAGGTGTTTCCGGTTTCGTTCAGACCCAGAACGGACTTGTAAATGGATGTATGTCTGACATTGGATTTTATTCTATGCTGATTGATTTCTATTTAATATATATCTGTTTGGTGGCGGATAATTTATTCTCTTGCTAACTTCCTTCTCTGAGATGCACGATCTAAGAGGTTATATATTGATAGTTATCAGTCACATGGCGTGAATTGTCAGTGTGGCATGCCAAGATGCAAATGATCAAGGCTTATTGTTGAAAAGCATAGCCTTGTGGTTGATGAGCAAAGCACAGCTTTATTGTTGAAAAGCAGAGCCTTGTGTTTGATTAGCAAAGCACAGCTTTATTGTAGCATAGCTTTGTGTATAACATTACTTCGCGAGCCTCACACCCCGGTATGAACCAGAAACGGGAGAAGGATCCAGGGAGAACACGCGTTTCTTTCTAGCTAGAAGTGGTGTCTGGGTTTTACAAGCCCAGATATTTTTACTTATGTGGATAATGGAAAGCGAGGTACCACGGATTTGGAGTCTCTAGTGGCTCTATTTACACCCCATACGGTGGGGAGACGTATTGTTCCGGAGTTATAATCCACTAACATATGTATGGACCGGACTTGTGGCTCTTAAGGGCTTGACTAAGTACTTGTCCTGAGACATAGGCTAGATTGTCTCGAATTCGGTA
This sequence comes from Allium sativum, assembly GCA_030737875.1. Lineage (NCBI taxonomy): Eukaryota > Viridiplantae > Streptophyta > Magnoliopsida > Asparagales > Amaryllidaceae > Allium > Allium sativum. The sequence goes on from CM060924.1 coordinate 1,015,481,761, forward strand.
AGGACGATCCCTTGCCTTGGTTCATGATGGAAATCCAACTTCCAATATGACACCATACGGTTTTGATTGTAAAACTAGTATGGCGACATAGTATATGTTAGCTATTCCGTCTATGATTGATACATTATGATTGAAATGTTTTTGATAGCATATATACGCTAATATCAAATCCGTTTTATCGTATCAAGCATTTTTGACCATTATAAGGTAAAACTTTATCCTCTGGTTTGCGTTGCATTGTGTGATGGGACTTGAGTCTTACAATGGTTTCATTTTTTAAAAAGCATTGCGTTGTTTAATGATTTACTTTATATATGCACTGGAAATCCAATGGAGTAAACCCTTTCCGCGTTAGCGGCGTGGTCCTGTGATTAGCCTTATGATTAAATAGGTTATATAAGATTTCTCATACCAGTCCCATGACTGAATCATAGTTTGTTTCACTTTGCAAACTCGGGTGCCCTCTTTCCATACGGGCAGCCTTGTATACATGTTTTAGTAGATTCATTCTGGATAGCTATGGAGCTGAAGATGGATCCTATCATTTCTATTATGCTGTTCAGACTTTATTTAGTATATTATGTTTGATTCCGCTGCAGACATTTAATATTAAGTTGAAAACTGTATTTGTACTAAGTATGATCCTATTATGCTATGTAACTCTGATGATATATTATTTTCAGTGTAATTTGATATACTTTATCTGCTGTAATTCTATATTTCTGTTCTGCTATTATTGTTTATGTGTTATATTCCAATGATTATCCTTGCTTTCGTACTACGGGAGTTTGGGGTTATCACAACCGGTCTCTCCATATTGACAACGATTATTGGAAAATACTTCGATAGTTGGTTATTTAATTATCAAAGAAAAAACATTCAACTAAATTATCAAACAATCACTAGGCCCCTTAATTAATATTTCATTAATCAAATCACTTCTCCATTTCCTTATCAATATTTGTTAACCCAATATTTTCAACAATCATCTTGGCCTCTTACGCTGGTTGGTAAACATTTTCAAATATCACCATCTTTTATTTTATATACTTAGAAAATATCTTCTATTTATGATTGGAATTCATTCCAATCACTTATCTCTTTAATGACCATTCATTTCTATACCCAGGAAATATTTATTATTTTATTTCCAAAATTCCACTTACTTGGGTTAAAATGAATGTTGTGTAAAACATCGTTACAACAACACAAATTATTGCATTCAACTAAATTTTATTTTAAACATTTGTATTCAAGACTGAATCTATCTATTTATCAATTAATAATGAAATAAATCAAGTTGAGGTATAACTACCTCTGAGACTTTGATTGAATAACATTCTTAACTTCAAAGTGGACAAGACTACTTTTCTCAAATAATCAACATCATATTAAACCAATTTTCCCTTTCTTTTAAATGTGTATACGTTTCTCTTTCTATTCTTACTAGATTTAAATTTATAGATTTCCTTTTTGTTTATAATATTCTATTTTAAGTTCCTTTCCTTGTCGAATTCTATGTATATCGATATATTAATTTCTAGTTATCAATTTATCTTAAAAATATTCTAACTCCTTAAATTTTCAGAAAATTTCGCCATTACCTCCTTTGTACCATTCAATAAATCAAACCTTAACTTGCCTCTTTAGGACCTTTCCATTCAAAAAGAAAATCAAAAAGCCAAGTAGCTTGTCGATTCGGCGCATAAGAAACTCATATTGAATTTAAACATGTACCTTTTTGTCGGCACACAAATTATAATCTTCATATACTTCATTCCAAACCTTCTTAACCTATATACGTCCATTCCCAATTTATTCCAACTCAATCCAATTTTTTTTACTCAACTTGCTAATTTGTTCTCTAATTAGCTCTTTTGCCTTTTCTAATTTTTAATTGAACATATCATGTTCATATACAATTTGTAATGACCCGGATATTTGACGATGTAATAATTAACTTATTTAATTATTTAAATAACGAATATATTATTTAATCGACGATCTTAGAACGTATAATTATATTATAATTAAAATCGAGCTTGAAATGGCGCGGCAGTTCGCTGTTTGGCGATTCGAACTTCAACTGAATGTACAAGATTCGTTTTAAATCGGATTTCTGTGAAACAAGAAACGTTAGGAGCTGGTGGAGTATATCTTTCTAGTAGGAGAGAAAAATCAGGATTTCCTCGTGTAGATTTTGAGATATGTCCAAATCAAATTTTAAAATAGTCGCTATAGAATCGTATATCGACCGTAACAGATTATTCGATATAACTAGAGATCGGGTTTGAATTTAGACAAGGTTCTTTTGAGGCGTAGCGATAATTTAATTTTTAGAATTTTACTGAAATTTTTAATTAATTAAATAAGCACTTTTCATTTTGAAGTATTTTGAACCATGTAATCAACATTTTGAGGTTTCAAAATATGAGTTAATCTACCGGTATTATAATATTTTTGGGGTCGTGGCACCGAGTTGATTACAACGGTATATTTATCTCAGTCTGTAACACTCGTACATGGGTATAATTATACGTAGCAGGGTACAGGAACTTTTAATAACTTAAAAGAATTTAAAATAAGAAATCCTTGGTGCGGCGAAGTCCACGTTTTATCCCATTCCTTGATCAATAGAAGGCCACGATTTTATTTCCTCAGCCACCATTTTCTTTGTGGGTTTCAAACCAAAACGTAGGAGAACCAAATCCATACAACTAAATTAATATCTCAAACCTATTCACTACAAATACCTAACCACTATCATTCCCTTAAGACCTAATTCATTTCTCACAACAGAAACCGGCCGCCAGTTCCATTCACTTGAAAACCAAAAATCCGATATCTCGATCCACTTAAATCTCAAAAGAAAACACTTCATCAATCTCGCATAGACTAAAGCTTCCTTCTCGTATGAATTTCTATGGGCTCGGATCAAGTATATGTCGCACGAAGTACTTCACAGCATAGGGAAGAGCTGAACGACGCAGCAGGGAGGGTGAGTTCGAAGGCGGTTGCGAGGTCAGTACGGTGTTTGTGTGGTGCGAGATTGGTCCAGGGCGTGAAATGTGGACTGGGAGGCACACGCTGGAGGCTCGGCGAGGTAGCAGCAGGTCTTGGTCATCAGAGCAAGGTATTGGTTGTGTGAGAAGTTGGGTTGGTGCGAAGATGCAGTAAGGGAGGAGGAAAACGTTTAAAGGGATGTCTGTTAAAATAATGAAGGTGATTACATGCGGTTAGGTGAGTTAAAGGGGAGTACACGTGGAAGGGAGGACTTGGGGTTCTACGGCATGTAAGTGGGTTACGTGAAAAGGAGGAGGTGCGGTGATTCTCCAGTTGATGCTCTCGTGATGAGGAAGTTTACAAGTGGGAACATGAAGACATACGGTGACTAGAAAGCTTCTTGCTCAACCAAAATGAAAATGTTTGCAGAAGGAAATACACGAGCAGGGGAATGAAATCGAACCAAACCAGAAGTTTTAAAGAGAAGGGAAACCGTATGAAGAAGGGGAGCAAATCCACGTGTGAGGAAAAGGGGAACACGTTGGGTATATATTTTTCTGGTGAAGCTTGCGTGGTTCTTTGAGTTGATGTGAAGCAGTCCAGGGTTTTCACGTGGAGGATGTTGTTCGAGACCATGCAGTAACGAGGAAATTCAAGTTAAGTTTACACTGGGATTTTAGTGGTTAGTTGTGTGAAAGGAATCAGGAAGCAAGAAAGGGTATCGTGAAGGAACAGCGTGGGTTTTCATGAAGGGCAAGTGCAGTAAATAAAAGTGGAACAGGAGGTTGTGGTCACCTTGTTTTGCAACAGGGAGAATCATACAAGTTGGGTATTCGAACGAAGTAAAGAAGCTGTAAATCAGGCGGATTTTCACATTTACAACAGTGGGCCAGTTCTTTGAAAACCGATAACCCACATGGCAGAAGTATGAAGAATTTAACAAAACGAGATTTGCCGAAATCAAAGTGAAGAACACAACCGTATGGAACTGACTGGGAGCGAATCGAAGCTCGTTACAAATTATGATGAAATAAATTGTAGGATCAGAATCGACATTCGCAAACCGTTATTTAACGATTAACGCGCAACGGTGAGTAAAACTCACTAACTCTCCTCAATTTATATTTTAATATAAATTGTACTTTATTTATTGACTGCTGTATATTGATTGTTAAACTGGACTGTTAAATAGATTTGATTGAAAACGTAGTTATAGTTAATCTATGTACTGTTAATCAAATATGGTTCTGTACAGCAGGATATTTCATTTCAAAATGAAATATGATATATATTATACTGTGTAACATCTGTGGATGCAGGGAGACAGGTTGGAGGAATCCGACTGGGTTCCTCAACAATTATTTTACTGTTTACATATATTGTGATATATGTTTTGATTTATAATCTGCTATTGATTATGGAGGTTAGAACGATATTGATCATCGTTGTTTGATATTTTAAATACCATAAGAAACCCTGAGTTGTAAAAAGGAATATTTCAGTGTATATCGAAATAAAGGAGTTTTATAAAATCAACCGATTTTATAAAAGGAAACAATTTGAAAATAGAGTATTTATAAAACGAACACGGTTTTATAAAAGGAAGTATTTATAAAACAAATAGAGTTTTATAAAAGGGATATTTATTTAGAAAATAAATAGAAATAAGGAATAGTTATTTAGAAGATAAATAAACAGTTATAAATAGGAAATATTTGTAACGGTAAATAAACAGTTATAAATAGGAAATATTTGTAACGGTAAATAGAAGTTGTAAATAGGAAATATTTGTAACGGTAAATAGAAGTTGTAAATAGGAAATATTTGTAACGGTAAATAGAAGTTGTAAATAGGAAATATTTGTAACGGTAAATAGAAGTTGTAAATAGGAAATATTTGTAACGGTAAGTAAACGTTAAAAAAGGGAAATAGTTGTAACGGAAAATGTAGTTTATCAAAAGGAGTTAATCAAACGTAGTTTATCAAAAGGGGTTAATCGAATATAGAAATTAAGAAGTGAAGTTAAACAAAAATTAGAAACTGACTAGAGATTAGTAAGTTGAATAGTTTTCTGAGTATCGATCTGATGTTGGTTTCGGCCTTCGGGGTTTATACTTAGAGAATTGTTCTCTTACTAGTTTACATTTAGGGACTAATAGTTGTGGAATGATAGTGATGCGTAAATGAGGATTGGCAATGTTTTCCAATGTTGAAAACATATATTTTCTAATTTTAGAAAATAAGGAAATATGAATATATATATATATATGATTGATGATTGGATCGATAATTCCATTTGGAATTAAGATCGTTGTTTGTACACCGACATATTTTCATTTGATAGTTAAATCACAGACTATCGAAGTTTTGACCATTTTACGTTGTTAATATGGAGAGACCGGTTGGATTATTATCCGAAGAACCACTCCGTATCGACATAAGCGTTGTGATCAAATACGATGAAGAAATTGAAGACGGAGTAAAGTGCAAGGGCTGTCCTGTTTACAGAATAGTGCCTTCGGTTTCGTTCAGTCCCAGAACGAACGTATATGGACGAATGTCTGACAGAATAGTTCCAATGATCGAAAGAGTTGGACTGTACAAATATATATGGTGGCCAACGGATTTATTCCCTTCGCATAATATCCAGAATCTATTTGTGCAGATCCAACTAATGATTAACGGATCTGATAATGTGGCATTCAAAGTGATCGTGTTATCAATGAATGGAAAGTAAGCGTAGTTTCTAGCCTCACATCCGGTAAATGACAAAAATCGGGCAGGCAGCATGGCTAAGTCGGTCGCACCGAAGTAGGGTGTATAATCACCTATCTAGAGAATATTCATTTGCTTCTTTAATCTATCAATGTTGTCCCATATATATACGGGAAACGGTTGCTGATCCCGACCGTTGGTGATGTACATTCGATACACTCAAGCGAAATGAGTGGTCGGTCATGTGTGGCTGAGTTGCAAGATGTTCTTGTTGAACTCCAGTGTATCGTTCCTAGAGTACACTGATCGGAAGGTGATTCCATACCTTGTCATAGTTGGAAACCCAATCATCCAATACGCACCTGCGGTTTTGATTGTATACTATATATGTAGAACGTGAGATGCAAGCGTTTCTACTAGACTGATATCTATTTGTATTTAGACATTATCATAATATCAGAATGATATTGCTTTTCAAAGATGTTTGGATTCTCATAAGGGAAAAACCCGTTCCGTATTCACGGCGTGGTCTTATGAGATATCATATACCTGTTTAAATGATTTGAGTTTACTCACACCAGTCACATGAATGACCCGGAGTTTATTTGTTTTGTCTTCCCTAAACTCTTGGGTGCCTAAATTTGTACGGGCAGTCAAGTAGTCGGGATTTACAGATGCACTTGGAGAGCTTGGAGCAGGAGGCTTCAGCAGTCGATAGCTATTATTTATTCCGCTGTGTTGTTATATGTTGTACTCTGAAAATGGTATGTATAAACAGTTATAACTTTGTATTTCAAAAGTTATGTTATATTTTATTTGTTCCGCTGTGAGATTCGTGTTTACTCTGATGATGATGTTCTTCTTCTTCTTCTATTCTATTAGTTCTACCTTATCTATTCTCACCCTCTATCTTCTTTCTATTAGTTTCTTGAATTTCAAGTGCAATTTGGGGTTGGACTTGTGTTATTTAGTCAGCTCAAATTGGACCGGATTTTCGGGTCACTACAGTTGGTATCAGAGCTTAAGTTAAGTGAATTACCTTGGCTCTGTGGCGTAACTCAGTAGAGATGGGATTAGTAATATCCTAGACTGAGACTGAGTGTATATATACGAGTGAACGTATTTTGTTAATTGATATAAAAATTTGTTTTATATTGTGGAGTTTTATTGGTTGAGTGGTTTATGAATTTTGGTCGATAGTGGGGCACCACAATATCGATAGGGGTTTCTAAACATTCGAATACGATGAACCAACATGATATGCTTTGAAATTAACATAGTAAAATTGGTTGTATTGGTTGTTAGTATAATCGAATGAGATTATAAAAAAGTGGAATGGTTATAAATAACTGATCAGAATTCATATAAATAAAGTATATGAAATAAGATGAATAAAATCTGAAATTAAATCAGGATTAGGAATTAAAATAAGGAAATTTTAAGTTCCTGGGAGATTTTGTAAATGTTTTCAAATTGGAAGTGTTATAGTATTGAACTCACTTCGATAAACTGGGAAATAACCATGATGAGTGTGGCCACATCATCAGTGTTCATTTTCGAGTTCTAAGTGACGGATTACTACCAAAGGTTGTGTTTTTGAATTGTTTAAGGAAAACAAGTTGTTTAGAAATTCAAAGGTTTTGAATTGGTATTATGGTTTCAAATTGATTTGAAATAAACCCAGGAATTTAAATTATGGAATTAAAATTTAACTTATGAAGTTAAATGGATTAAAATATTGAAAGTGAATAAATAAATTTGAAATTTAACTTAGACAAAGTTAAATGTAATCAGGAATAAAATTGAGTTGATAAGTCAAGGGTTTGAAATTGATATTAGAGTTTGAATGGAATTTGTCTTGGATAGAACCAAATGTTGAGTTTGAGGATAAGTTGATTGGTATGGCATGATATATGTAGAATTGGTAACATATGATAGGGATATAGTGATATGCCCGACAAAAGGTACAAGTTTATATTTCATATTGAGTTTGGTGATTTATGAGCCGATCTGGCAAGCCGCTTGGCTGTTTGATTTTCTTTTGGTTGAAGACGGCCTAGAGAGGCGAGTTGTGGTTTTACCGATAGGGCTGTACAAAGGAGGTTATGGCGAAATTTTCCGAAATTTTAAAGTGTTAGAAAATTTTCAATTTTTTTTTGAAAATTTAGGTTAGTCGGAAGGAATTGATATTTTAATCAATATTAATTGGTTCAGTTGAAACTGAAGTTAAGGGGTAAACCGATAAATATTTACCTAATAGATAGGGTCGTCCTCTACCTTAGCAATTTCGAGGACGAAATTATTTTAAGTGTGGAAGAATGTAATGACCCGGATATTTGACGATGTAATAATTAACTTATTTAATTATTTAAATAACGAATATATTATTTAATCGACGATCTTAGAACGTATAATTATATTATAATTAAAATCGAGCTTGAAATGGCGCGGCAGTTCGCTGTTTGGCGATTCGAACTTCAACTGAATGTACAAGATTCGTTTTAAATCGGATTTCTGTGAAACAAGAAACGTTAGGAGCTGGTGGAGTATATCTTTCTAGTAGGAGAGAAAAATCAGGATTTCGTCGTGTAGATTTTGAGATATGTCCGAATCAAATTTTAAAATAGTCGCTATAGAATCGTATATCGACCGTAACAGATTATTCGATATAACTAGAGATCGGGTTTGAATTTAGACAAGGTTCTTTTGAGGCGTAGCGATAATTTAATTTTTAGAATTTTACTAAAATTTTTAATTAATTAAATAAGCACTTTTCATTTTGAAGTATTTTGCATCCTGTAATCAACATTTTGAGGTTTCAAAATATGAGTTAATCTACAGGTATTATAATATTTTTGGGGTCGTGGCACCGAGCTGATTACAACGGTATATTTATCTCAGTCTGTAACACTCGTACATGGGTATAATTATACGTAGCAGGGTACAGGAACTTTTAATAACTTAAAAGAATTTAAAATAAGAAATCCTTGGTGCGGCGAAGTCCACGTTTTATCCCATTCCTTGATCAATAGAAGGCCACGATTTTATTTCCTCAGCCACCATTTTCTTTGTGGGTTTCAAACCAAAACGTAGGAGAACCAAATCCATACAACTAAATTAATATCTCAAACCTATTCACTATAAATACCTAACCGCTGTCATTCCCTTAAGACCTAATTCATTTCTCACAACAGAAACCGGCCGCCAGTTCCATTCACTTGAAAACCAAAAATCCGATATCTCGATCCACTTAAATCTCAAAAGAAAACACTTCATCAATCTCGCATAGACTAAAGCTTCCTTCTCGTATGAATTTCTATGGGCTCGGATCAAGTATATGTCGCACGAAGTACTTCACAGCATAGGGAAGAGCTGAACGACGCAGTAGGGAGGGTGAGTTCGAAGGCGGTTGCGAGGTCAGTACGGTGTTTGTGTGGTGCGAGATTGGTCCAGGGCGTGAAATGTGGACTGGGAGGCACATGCTGGAGGCTCGGCGAGGTAGCAGCAGGTCTTGGTCATCAGAGCAAGGTATTGGTTGTGTGAGAAGTTGGGTTGGTGCGAAGATGCAGTAAGGGAGGAGGAAAACGTTTAAAGGGATGTCTGTTAAAATAATGAAGGTGATTACATGCGGTTAGGTGAGTTAAACGGGAGTACACGTGGAAGGGAGGACTTGGGGTTCTACGGCATGTAAGTGGCTTACGTGAAAAGGAGGAGGTGCGGTGATTCTCCAGTTGATGCTCTCGTGATGAGGAAGTTTACAAGTGGGAACATGAAGACATACGGTGACTAGAAAGCTTCTTGCTCAACCAAAATGAAAATGTTTGCAGAAGGAAATACACGAGCAGGGGAATGAAATCGAACCAAACCAGAAGTTTTGAAGAGAAGGGAAATCGTATGAAGAAGGGGAGAAAATCCACGTGTGAGGAAAAGGGGAACACGTTGGGTATATATTTTTCTGGTGAAGCTTGCGTGGTTCTTTGAGTTGATGTGAAGCAGTCCAGGGTTTTCACGTGGAGGATGTTGTTCGAGACCATGCAGTAACGAGGAAGTTCAAGTTAAGTTTACACTGGGATTTTAGTGGTTAGTTGTGTGAAAGGAATCAGGAAGCAAGAAAGGGTATCGTGAAGGAACAGCGTGGGTTTTCATGAAGGGCAAGTGCAGTAAATAAAAGTGGAGCAGGAGGTTGTGGTCACCTTGTTTTGCAACAGGGAGAATCATACAAGTTGGGTATTCGAACGAAGTAAAGAAGCTGTAAATCGGGCGGATTTTCACATTTACAACAGTGGGCCAGTTCTTTGAAAACCGATAACCCACATGGCAGAAGTATGAAGAATTTAACAAAACGAGATTTGCCGAAATCAAAGTGAAGAACACAACCGTATGGAACTGACTGGGAGCGAATCGAAGCTCGTTACAAATTATGATGAAATAAATTGTAGGATCAGAATCGACATTCGCAAACCGTTATTTAACGATTAATGCGCAACGGTGAGTAAAACTCACTAACTCTCCCCAATTTATATTTTAATATAAATTGTACTTTATTTATTGACTGCTGTATATTGATTGTTAAACTGGACTGTTAAATAGATTTGATTGAAAACGTAGTTATAGTTAATCTATGTACTGTTAATCAAATATGGTTCTGTACAGCAGGATATTTCATTTCAAAATGAAATATGATATATATTATACTGTGTAACATCTGTGGATGCAGGGAGACAGGTTGGAGGAATCCGACTGGGTTCCTCAACAATTATTTTACTGTTTACATATATTGTGATATATGTTTTGATTTATAATCTGCTATTGATTATGGAGGTTAGAACGATATTGATCATCATTGTTTGATATTTTAAATACCATAAGAAACCCTGAGTTGTAAAAAGGAATATTTCAGTGTATATCGAAATAAAGGAGTTTTATAAAATCAACCGATTTTATAAAAGGAAACAATTTGAAAATAGAGTATTTATAAAACGAACACGGTTTTATAAAAGGAAGTATTTATAAAACAAATAGAGTTTTATAAAAGGGATATTTATTTAGAAAATAAATAGAAATAAGGAATAGTTATTTAGAAGATAAATAAACAGTTATAAATAGGAAATATTTGTAACGGTAAATAAACAGTTATAAATAGGAAATATTTGTAACGGTAAATAGAAGTTGTAAATAGGAAATATTTGTAACGGTAAATAGAAGTTGTAAATAGGAAATATTTGTAACGGTAAATAGAAGTTGTAAATAGGAAATATTTGTAACGGTAAATAGAAGTTGTAAATAGGAAATATTTGTAACGGTAAGTAAACGTTAAAAAAGGGAAATAGTTGTAACGGAAAATGTAGTTTATCAAAAGGAGTTAATCAAACGTAGTTTATCAAAAGGGGTTAATCGAATATAGAAATTAAGAAGTGAAGTTAAACAAAAATTAGAAACTGACTAGAGATTAGTAAGTTGAATAGTTTTCTGAGTATCGATCTGATGTTGGTTTCGGCCTTCGGGATTTATACTTAGAGAATTGTTCTCTTACTAGTTTACAGTTAGGGACTAATAGTTGTGGAATGATAGTGATGCGTAAATGAGGATTGGCAATGTTTTCCAATGTTGAAAACATATATTTTCTAATTTTAGAAAATAAGGAAATATGAATATATATATATATATATATGATTGATGATTGGATCGATAATTCCATTTGGAATTAAGATCGTTGTTTGTACACCGACATATTTTCATTTGATAGTTAAATCACAGACTATCGAAGTTTTGACCATTTTACGTTGTTAATATGGAGAGACCGGTTGGATTATTATCCGAAGAACCACTCCGTATCGACATAAGCGTTGTGATCAAATACGATGAAGAAATTGAAGACGGAGTAAAGTGCAAGGGCTGTCATGTTTACAGAATAGTGCCTTCGGTTTCGTTCAGTCCCAGAACGAACGTATATGGACGAATGTCTGACAGAATAGTTCCAATGATCGAAAGAGTTGGACTGTACAAATATATATGGTGGCCAACGGATTTATTCCCTTCGCATAATATCCAGAATCTATTTGTGCAGATCCAACTAATGATTAACGGATCTGATAATGTGGCATTCAAAGTGATCGTGTTATCAATGAATGGAAAGTAAGCGTAGTTTCTAGCCTCACATCCGGTAAATGACAAAAATCGGGCAGGCAGCATGGCTAAGTCGGTCGCACCGAAGTAGGGTGTATAATCACCTATCTAGAGAATATTCATTTGCTTCTTTAATCTATCAATGCTGTCCCATATATATACGGGAAACGGTTGCTGATCCCGACCGTTGGTGATGTACATTCGATACACTCAAGCGAAATGAGTGGTCGGTCATGTGTGGCTGAGTTGCAAGATGTTCTTGTTGAACTCCAGTGTATCGTTCCTAGAGTACACTGATCGGAAGGTGATTCCATACCTTGTCATAGTTGGAAACCCAATCATCCAATACGCACCTGCGGTTTTGATTGTATACTATATATGTAGAACGTGAGATGCAAGCGTTTCTACTAGACTGATATCTATTTGTATTTAGACATTATCATAATATCAGAATGATATTGCTTTTCAAAGATGTTTGGATTCTCATAAGGGAAAAACCCGTTCCGTATTCACGGCGTGGTCTTATGAGATATCATATACCTGTTTAAATGATTTGAGTTTACTCACACCAGTCACATGAATGACCCGGAGTTTATTTGTTTTGTCTTCCCTAAACTCTTGGGTGCCTAAATTTGTACGGGCAGTCAAGTAGTCGGGATTTACAGATGCACTTGGAGAGCTTGGAGCAGGAGGCTTCAGCAGTCGATAGCTATTATTTATTCCGCTGTGTTGTTATATGTTGTACTCTGAAAATGGTATGTATAAACAGTTATAACTTTGTATTTCAAAAGTTATGTTATATTTTATTTGTTCCGCTGTGAGATTCGTGTTTACTCTGATGATGATGTTCTTCTTCTTCTTCTTCTATTCTATTAGTTCTACCTTATCTATTCTCACCCTCTATCTTCTTTCTATTAGTTTCTTGAATTTCAAGTGCAATTTGGGGTTGGACTTGTGTTATTTAGTCAGCTCAAATTGGACCGGATTTTAGGGTCACTACACAATTTAATTTTCTTATAAACTAATCGAATTCTGTTTTTAATTAAAGTTTTGTATTCGATTTCGAATATGAATTCACCAGTTCAATTTACTTTACCAAAACCCAATTTCGTATCAAAACTCGATTAACTAATTTCTTAAAATTAGTTAATTCTATTTAATAATTAAAAATTTGATTTTTGTTTTAAAAATTAGTTCACTTACTACACTTGAGTTCATATTTATTTTATAACTAAATTCTGGATTTTTCTGATGGAAATGTCATTTTTATTTGCTTAAATTCTATTTATTTTATTAAATAAACTGCTATGGATTTTAAACAATTATGGCGCTATTTTTTTGGATTTTTTTTGACATAACTCAAAACCTATAAGACGAAATTCTGATTTTTCTCTTCCATTAGAAAACTATTATCAAATCGATCCTGACGATTCTTGTTTCAAAGAATTTTGACTTAAATTGAGTTCTATAAACTCAACTGAAGTTCGAAACATCAATTTACGAACTACCGCACTGCGGCGAGTTCATTTTAATTATATTTAATTATAAACGTTAAACTTTAGTTCATAATAAATTTCACTACCATTTTTATATTATTTTTAGTATAAATTTAAACTGGTTTCCCAAATTCAACTTAATATTTCAGATTATCCTTAATTGTCGATTATTTCATAACTTCGCTACAAATTTATTTATAACTCAATCTTCTATATTAAATCCCAATTCCATTATAAATAAATTATTTATAAAATTCAATACAATGAATTCTAATTGTTAATCCGTTGGATTTCTCTCAATTTATATTATATTCCAAATTCTGGAATATAATTTGTCGTTCGCTTTTCGAAACAATTTCCAGTTCACATTTAAATTCATACTTGAATTTAAACTTCTAAATTATCTAATGATAATTAATCTCACTTAATTTGTAAACGTCGTTTGTAAATTTAACTTCCTTGTTTTATTGAAACAAGTTTTCATTTCAGATTCCATTTGAAATCCATTTCCTATCTTGGAATATTTTATCATAACTTATACATATAATTGTAGAATCTATTTTCATATTTAATTTTAGTTTCAATATAATATAAGTTAAATATCCTTTTTGGAAATAATTTATTTTTAATATATCCAACATAGTCGAACTCATATCATAAATCTGTATGGATTTATTTTAATTCAATTAATATTCCGAATATCGCAATTAGTTTCATTATTCTGTAATAACCCGGAATTTTGGAACCAATTTAAAAATTTTATTTTAACAATTCTAATGGATTTTGAAAATTTAAAATAATTTATTTTAAATAATAAAGACTAAAAATTTATTTAAACGAAGTTAGAACGAAATTTTTTAATTTAATTATAAAAGGAGAAATAGCACGGTAGTTTGAAAATTTGAATTTGAACTTTGACTGAATGTACAAGATTTAAAATAAATTGGATTTTAGTGAAACCAAAAATATCTAAATCTGTTTAATAATATCTTTCCAACAAATCTGAAAAATTGAAATTTCATAGCGGGAATCAAAATTTATGGCCAGTTAAAAATTCAGAATTGTTGCTATGGAATTTATATATATATTTTAATATAAAAAATATCCATTTTACAAACGACCTTCGTTTTTGATGGAACCACTTTGGTTGGATCCGGAATGTCAAATTGTTGTAAAATTCTAATTTTCATAATTTTTGGAATTAATATGTGAGCACAGTAGATATAAACGTGTTTTGTCAATTTCATTCAATTTGGATCGACCATAAAATGGCCATTTTTCAAACGGTCTCCAAATTCGACGAAATTAATTTTACTAGGACCGTATCGTCAAAACATAGCTAGAAATATATTTTTGTAATTTTTAGAGTTAGTATGCGGCCCCGGTAAATTAAAATGTACGATTAAATTAAATATTAAATGTTTTATATTTTAAATTAAATAAAATTGGGCTGAGACAATCAAACGGACTGACGGGACCATGTTCATTGTGTCCGGAATAGGGGTATTTGGCTAGAGGCAACATTAGTTGGGCTGAATTTGGAGTTATTAGAAATTAACGGACTTTTTTTGTGAAAACTAGAAAACTAAATATTATAATATTATAAATACACCTAAACCTAAGTAACCCTAACCCTAATCAAAAACATACAGCCACCGCCAGATAAATTCAATGGCCAAGGCTATTCGAAATTTGTTCCTCCAATTATCAAAATCTAGTAAATAGAATTCAAAATTCATAGAACAAAGATCGAACAACTCCATGAGCTCTTCACAACCAACGGTTGTGATCTAACCTAGTTCGACGTGGAGGCCTGATTTCCGTCCAAAAGCAGTCATGTTCGAATTGGATTTGGGGACTCCAGGGGGTGCGAGTTTGACATGGGTGGGTCCAAGTGTAGGCGGCGCTCTGGGAGGTGATGGTTGATTGGTCGACGGTGGGCCGTAGGGTGTGTGCGCAGGTGGTTTTGAAGTCAACAGTGGGTTCGACGTGTTTCCAGAAATTAAAGAAGGAAGAAGATGGATTAAAGGTAAACGATGATTATAACATAATTAATTATTAAATTATATAATTAATGAATTCAAATGTTCAAAATGCCATAACTTTGTCATATTAAATCAGAATCAAACGAAATCAGTTGCGTTGGATCCGCAACAGCGAGATCTACATGATGGAACAGTCTGAAACTGATTTGGAGCTCGTCTAAATTTGGGCAGAGTGGAAAGCTTTCGGTGAGATTTCTCGTTTTCAATTTAAAAATTATACATATATATATTACATATATAGAAATATATATATATATTATTATATATATAGAAATATATATATATATATATATATATATTTAAACCGATTTTGATTGATCTTGGTTGTGATGTTGGATCTAAATATATGTTGTTCATTAAAAATTGTCATCCTTAGCTTGTTAAAGTTAAAGATATCATTCTTTAAAAAAATGGGATGTCAAAATAACAAAATAACATTTTGTTATAAAATGTTACATTAGAATAAAAATAACATTTTGTTATAAAATGTTATGTTAAAATAAAAATGCCATGTCATGTTAGATAAAAATATCATTTTATTAGCAAATGTTATCTTAGATTAAAAATATCATTTTCGTCAAATATATTTGTCTCAAACCAAAATATCATTTTTGTCAAATATATTTGTGTCAAACCAAAATATCATTTTTTCTCAAATATATTTGTGTCAAACCAAAATATCATTTTTGTCAAATATAATTGTGTCGAAACAAAATATCATTTTTGTTGAATTATATTTGTGTCACACAAAAATATCATTTTCATGTTGAACTAGAATTGTCATATAAAAACATATTTATGTTGAATTTTAATTTTCAACAACATAATAATATCATTTTTATTTGTGATGATGAAATAAAATTGTCGATAACATAAAAATATCATTCATATGTGTTATGTTAACATTGAATTTGTAAACAAATAAAAGTAGTCATTTTATTTGTTATGTTAAGGATATAAATTTGTGTGCAAATAAATTTACATTTTTATTTGTCATGATAAGGATAGAAATTTGTATGCAATTAAATTTACATTTTTATTTGTCGTTTTTAAATAGAACTAAATGTATGCAAATAGAAACATTTACTTTTATTTGTCATGTTGAGATTAGAAATATATGCAAATAAAATATCCCTTTTTATTTGTCATTAAAGAGCATAGAAAATGTTATGAAAATAAAACATTCTTTTTATTTGTCCTTAGAAACATAGAGAATGTTATGTGAATTAAAAATGTCATTTATTTAGAATAATGTCATGTGAATTAAAAATGTCATTTATTTAGAATAATGTCATGTGAAATTAAAATGTCATTTTATTAGAGAATGTCATGTTAGGATAAAGATGTCATTTTGTTAGGAAATGTTATGTTAAAAAAAGAATATGTCAATGATAAAAATTTACATTTTTGTAGTGCATGTAGAAATGATTAAAATGATCATTAGTTAGAAATACAAAAATATGTTAAAGGTTAAAACATTTTCATTATTATGTTAGCGATATTAGAAAATTTGTCATAGGTTAAAAATATAATTTCTGCTAGATTAAAACATTATCATAATAGTGTTAATATTAATATGGTAGTTGAGATTAAATTATAAATATTCATTTATAATTTTAAACAATGAAAATTTGTTAAATAGAAAATAATTCAAACCGAACTAGAATTGGTTAAAACTATTAACCAATGATTTATTTATGTAAACTGTTGTTGTTTGAAAACCCCACATGGTATTGGGATGATATTTGACATACACTAGTTCCAATATTTAATTAATTGTCAATCGATGGATCGACAGTCTGTGATGAGCGTTAATTATTTATTTTAATGCTCACACAGTTGTAAATTTCACATTGGATGTAAATGGATTGCTTAATGATTATTTATCATTATTGTTATATACATGCAACGTATGAAATCCATATAACTGAATTTATATGGTAATTGGTTGAGTCGCATTCCGATTAAGAATATATTATATAAAGAATACTTTATAAAGAACATTTTTAAATAAAGAATATTTTAAAATAAATGTAATGAAGAATAAAATTATGATTTTATGTCCATTTTTGGAAGGACACGAAAATATAAAAATATGAAGCCGGGTTAAGTATAGAAACGCCATTTTTAACCCGAACGGGTTTATCGATCGATTCATTTCATTTTATAATGAATATCAAAAAGTAGTGATTTCAAAATCTAATATTTTTAAAATATTAATATTTTAATATGATAAATATAGAATATCCAATAATGATTTAAAATTGAAAATGAAGTAACAAGAGATCCGACAGTTCGCGAATTTCAACCATTAACTTCGATGTAACGGGAGATACGACAGTCGGATTCTCCTAAAACCAAAACCGTTGGGTTCGCATCGAGAAGAGCTTTCCAATGAATATAAGAGTTTTGAAATATAATGGTTAGATTTGGAATTATGTCCAAATCAAATTTGGAAAAGGTCGCTATGGATGCAGTTCGGTGGCCATTATTGGAAACCGACTGTATGGGCCTAAATAAAATTATTAAAAATATGGTAAAATTATCTAAAATCATAGTTAATGATTTGAAAAGTTTTTGGATGAAAAATTCCATATTTGAAAAGATAAAAATATATTTTTATCGAAATTAACTAGTTATTAACTAGGATAAATCTTTAAATTAAAATTTTAATGAAAATTTCCAATTAATTAATGTTAAATTGGAATTAAATAAAATAAATTGGATTTTTCGGTTTTTCGTGAATGGTGTCTTCAATAACATTGTTCTTAAACCCCATATGAAAAGAATAAAACTTTTAATTAAGATTATTAGAGTTTCCAATTATATTTAGTAATTGGAATAAAATGAAATGTGAATTGGGTTTATTATGAACTATGTTTTTAACGACATTCGTTCTTTGACCCAATTAATAGTGAAAAAATAATATGGAATTTATAAATCTTTCTATTAAGATTTAATGGCAATTTTTTCCAAAATAAAGTTTTCCAATTTAATAGAAGGAATTGAATGGAATTAGATTTGGTAATAATCGAGATGAGCTTCTGTAAAAGAAGTCTGTTATTATATATGGAATTTAAAAGGCTTTGCCGTTATTCCATTTATATTATTAGTCTGATACGGAAATTTATATCGATTATGTATTGATTTGATTTATGTCAAAATTCCATATTTAATGGAAAATGATTTTAGGTTTATCGTGAACTGTATTTTAAATGACATTGGTTCTTTAACCCAGTTAAAAACAAGATCAATTTCTTAAATTTGAATAATCATAAAGTAATGATTTTAGATATTAAAACCAAATTGGAGTTTTAATGAATCTTTTAAAAGAAGATAAAAGAATAAATTTAAAAGAATTTGTCTTTGATAAAATTAATGGGAACATTTCCCCAATAATGTGAATATTTATTTAAAAGAATATTCTAAATTGGAAGGAGGCGTATGATGTGTTATATAGCACTTAATTATTGATTAAAAAATATGTGAATTATTCGGAAAGACCGGGGTTCAACTCATTCTGAATAATTACAACGACGAATAAAAGTCGAAGATGAAGACGGTGGTTGAAGACCGGAGATCTTCACATCGTTTGGATGATTACTGATGTCTTGATTGGGAGGCATCCCAAGACAAGGTAATAAGTGGTGATCGTCCAGACGTACTTGGAGATTGATGGATATGCGAGAACCTCTCTCCTGTATTGGACATATGGGACGAGGAATAAGGTGTCTCCAGTTTCGTTCAGACCTAGAATGGACTTGTAAATGGATGGTATGTCTCACATTGTATTCCTTTATGTTGTGTTCGTTGATCTCTGCTAAATATATATCTGTTTGGTGGTGGAGAATTTATTCTCTTGCTTAACACCCTTCTCTGGGACGTACGAGCTTAGAGGTTATGTATTGGTAGAAATCAATGGTATGGTATGGATTGACAATGTGGCATGCTAAGATGCAAATGATCAAGGCTTTTGTTGAAAAGCATAGCCTTGTGGTTGATAATCAAAGCACAGCTTTATTTAGCATAGCTTCGTGTAGCAATACTTTGCGAGCCTCACACCCCGGTATGAACTAGAAACGGGAGAAGGATCCAGGGAGAACATGTGTTTCTTTCTAGCTAGGAGTGGTGTCTGGGTTTTACAAGCCCAGATATTTTTACTTATGTGGATTGCGAGGCGCCTCGATATTTGAGTCCCTAGTGGCTCTATTTACGCCCCATAGGGCGGGGAGACGTATTTTTCAGGAATTTATATATAACCCACCAACGTAAGTTGGGGACCGGCCCTGTGGCTCCTAGGTGCAGTTGCGGTTGTATCCTGAGACATGGGCTAGATTGTCTCGAATTCGATAAGGACGATCCCTTGCCTTGGTTCATGATGGAAATCCAACTTCCAATACGACACCATACGGTTTTGATTGTATTACTAGTATGGCGACATAGTATATGGTAGCTATGCTGTCTATGATTGATACATTATGATTGAAATGTTTTTGAAACATATATACACTAACAATAATATCAAATTCGTTTTATCGCATCAAGCATTTTTGACCATTATAAGGTAAAACTCTATCCTCCGATTTGTGTTGCATTGTGTGATGGGACTTGAGTCTTATAATGGTTTCATTTTTCTAAAAAGCATTGCGTTGTTTAACGATTTACTTTATCTTATGCACTGGCAATCCAATGGAGTAAACCCGTTCAACGTTAAATCAGCGTGGCCCTGTGATTAGCCTTATTATTAAATAGGTTAAGTAAGATTTTCCATACCAGTCCCCTGACTGACTCGTAGTTTGCTTCACTTTGCAAACTCGGGTGCCCTCTTTTCCACATGGGCAGCCGAGTAGCTTATTTTGCAGATATATTGAGCAGGATTCTGGATCGAAGCTTAAAGCTGTGTCCAGAGCATGATAGCTTTCCGCCGTGTTAGTTTATTTGTGCCACTGCATTGTATTACATTGATTGTAAATTATCTTCCGCTATATTATATTCGATGTACTCTGATATTCTGTACTCTGATGTAACACTATTATAATGTTTAGAAAAGTCTTCTGTTATTTGTTCTGATGTGTTGTATGCCCAGCGTTAGTGTATCCGGCAATTTCGCGCGAGGGGAATTTTCGGGTCATTACATGTGGTATTAGAGCTTTGGTTAATCCAAATTTTTGGGGTACTATGACGACCCCAACTTCCGTGATAAGAAAGTAAGTATAATCATAAGAGCAAAACATAATTAAACAATAACAGATTCTCAGATAATAGCAAAACATATAAATCACTACAGCGGAAATGGAAATGTCATCACAAACATCATCACAGAACATTAGAGTACGTAGTACAGGATACACTTAGCAAAATAGATGTCTAAAACAGGGAAAGAAATAAAGTCTCAATCTCCCAAAATACATCAATACTCAATACTGTCTCACTGTCTCAAGAAGTAAATAAAAAGATAAAAAGAAAAGATTCTTCATCTTCTTCATCAGCCAGCTCCAGCCAGAAAATATCCCTACCTGAAACCTGTCATTTGGCTTCCCGTATGGAAAGAGGGCACCCGAGTTTGCAAAGTGAAACAAACTACGAGTCAGTCATGGGACTGGTATGAGAAATCTTACTAAACTAACAATATGGCTAATCATTGGAACACGCCGCTAACGCGGAACGGGTTTACTCCATTGGATTGCCAGTGCATAAGTTTTATAAATTTTTAAGTCAAAAACAACGCAATGCTTTTTTTTAAGAAAATGAAATCATTATAAGACTCAAGTCCCATCACACAATGCAAAGCAAATGGAGGATAGAGTTTTACCTTATAATGATCAAAAATGCTTGATACGTAGAAAATAATATTTTTAATATTATTATTAGTGTCTAATATGCTTCAAAAATACTTCAAGGTAAATTTATCAATCCTATACGGCATAGTTGTAAGACCCCGTAATTCTGTAACACTAAGTTTCACAAATTAAAGTATAGTTAATTCTAAATGTGGGAATAAGGGAAACAGGTTACATCGTTGCGTTCGTCTCGGAATTCTGCTTGAGATAGAGTCCGAGTTTGCGTAAATCGGACTCCGTATGAAGGAGTTATGGCCTTCCGAAGTTTCAGAATTCAGTTTAAAATTCAAAACAGATCAAACCGAAGTACGAAATTCAAAAACAGACCCAAACTGGGCTGGGCGGGGAAATTCGCGCCCAGGGACCAGGTCGACCTGTGGGTCGACCTGCCTTGTTGGCCTGGTTTGTCTGGTTGGGTCCTGGCTCGAATTTCTGGGCCTGGTTTTGTCACTGGGGCTGAGTTGTCTTCTTTTGATTGGCTTCTCTTTAGAACGGATGGCTTTGATTAACCCTGGCTTCATCGACGGCTCTAATTAACTTGCAACTCTATAAAAACACCCTAGGTCTCCAACTAAAATTCACACAAAAAATTAAAAACTTGAGCCGCCATGTTGTCGGAAGAAAGCTAAGGAAAGCCTCCACTTGAAAAGAGACGAACAACGAATCAACTCAAGCTAATTCAAATTTGAGATTAAAGCTACTAATAAAATAAAAACAACAACGTCTACCCAAAGGAACGCATCTCAATTTCAGAACCTCAGATCTCAGAAAACAAGACCGTCTTGCGTTGTAAGTATAGTAGCTCTTTAGATGGGAATGCGATTAAGACATGATTTGTTGCAAATTGTAATATGGAATTATATCAGTATTAACGATGTTGTTTTATATTTGTTATTTATGATAATTTGAATGATTGTGGTGATTGAATCTTTTATGTATTGTGAATCAAACAATCAACACCTTATGCGAATTGTATGTATACACTTAGATCTAAATATATGCTTATGCAAGTTATAGGTTGCAAGTTAGATTTACACAAATATTTATATCATTCATGTACGCTCTATGTATATATGTTTAAACCAATTGTGCCTACATGACTAGAATAGATCTATATTCACATGTTTTTATGCAAGTGAGAACTTATAATCGGATCCATGTCAAGATCCGTTTAGGATTCATATGAAAGTTTATTGTTAGATCTATGTTTATACATATGTGTTGCAAGTTCACACCCTTAAGTGGTTGTCAAAGTTATACATATAGTTTTGTCTTACGCCAGTTATATGTTTGAGGTTATGCCTAGACCTATGCACTAACATGTTATACCATGTTTTAGTGGATTCATATGACACCTACTAGGTTATACTATGTTATACCTTTTTGTTAGGCTAAAACTATATGATTCATGTGACACCTATTTAACTCGGCCCAATATTTATATGCAAGTTTGTGGCATGTTATGCAATGTTATGATATTCATGTCGATTATTTTGCAAATTCACACCTATGATATTCATGTTGATTATTTTGTAGGTTCACACTTATGATGTTCATATTGACTATGTCGAGAATGCCAAGTTTACACCTATGACATGTTTATGTTAATGAATTATTTTTATGCCAATTTTGTGTATGCTAAATTAGGCTAAGTATTTAGCCTAATATTATACGTCAAAATCATGCGGACGGAAAATTAGGCTAAGATTGTTAGCCTAATATTTAGACGGGGTAACGTTGGGTAAAATTGGTAATTATAGGAAACTTGACGTAAATTGGTTAAAAATCACATAGGTGATTTATGGCATGAAACGGTATAAATTATATACCTAAATTAACGAACTTGATTAGAAATAAATTTGGGCAATGACATGAATTCTGGATAATTTACATAAATAAAATGTCAATTTAGACAATACGAATATGCTTAACCCGAGGTTGGATTGAGTTCTGATGTAAACCTGCCCGGACCCGCCCGGCTGCCCAGTAATCACAACAATACCTATCCAATGTGAGAGGTTAAGGCATTGAGCCCAATAAAGACCCGAAGTTAGACTGAGTTGTGGCGTAAGACTACCCGGAACCGACCGGCATACAGGCAGCCACAACAATACCTGTCTAATGTGAGTGGTTGGTGCTTTAATAAGACAATTAAAGCTAAGTTAGGATTGGTAGGGTTAAGTTAACTAAAACACTTAACCAACTCAACATGTTAACTAAATCTGATGGGTGGGGTTAATCTGAACACTTAACCAACTTAACATGTTAACAAGACAAGACTTGTAGGGGTTAAGTAACTAAGAAAACACTTAGCCAATTTAACATGTTAACTAGACTAGAAGGTGAGGTTAAGTAAAGTTAATACACTTAACCAATTTAACATATTAACTAGACTAAAGGGTGAGGTTAAATAAATTCATGTCACTTAACCGTTATAACCTGATAATTAGATAAGTGGGTGAGGTTAAGTAAATTTAGAATACTTAACCATTATAACACGTTAGCTAGATAAGTGGGTAAGGTTAAGTAAATACACTTAGCCAATTTAATATGTTAGATGGACTAGAGGGTAGGGTTAAGTAAACTTAGAACACTTAACCATCATAGTGTGATAAATTGAACAGGGTTAAGTTGAAACATGAAGGGACAATACTTAACCATTAGAACATGTTAATTAAACAGATGTTAGGGTTAAGTTAACTAAGGGAACACTTAACCGTTATAACATGTTAGTTAAAACAGATGGGCAAGGTTAAGTCAACGTGAATTACTGATAACACTTAACCAGTTTAACATGACAAATGAATGGGTTAAGTTAACTTGTATCGACTAATGACACTTAACCAATCCAACTTGACGAGAAAGAGAACTAAGTAGTAAACCTTAGTTGAAAGGGGCTAAGTAGTAAACCTTAGTTAAGAAAACGACGATTCAGGAAACTAAGTGGTAAACCCTAGTTAGGAAAACTAAGTAGTAATTCTTAGTATAACACGAGGAGGAGTGAACGTCCATCTAATCTTAAAGAAGGCTCCAAAGAATTGGGTTACGAAGCCCGAGGCTTCGAAGGGACGTGAGGGTATTCTTGGTATCCCTCTGTGAGGCTGCAGATGATCCTCCTGGTCTCATAGAGGTTAAGGTCTGCGTTAGAAGAACCAAGGGTATGCCTTGGTTGCAATATAAGGCAACCTAAAGACTTGGATGGACCAACATGATTCGGCGAGACCAGTAGCCCTGTGATAGCAACTCGTCGTCTACGTACCATCTTGAGTCAGTCGAGATACGTAAAGCGGAAAGGAGGAGAACTCCAAAAGACCATATACTGGCTATCTAGTTATGGGTGAGGATGGCCATAAGACAGTGGGGCATAGAGGGTCTGCGTATAGTCCTCAATTTTTCAAGGGTGGCCTTTCATTAGTTGAGGGAGGGGTCAGGTGGGACCATAGCCACTGGAAAAATGGACCTTAGCATCTACATCGGCAGATATCTGAAATCTCCCGACCGAGTTCAGTGTTTCTAGAATAGCCCTGCCACGAGACTCGGGTCGCTCATTTCAGGACATGTGCATCTAGACAGCGATAAACGATTCGCGACACATACGTGAGGAAAGTCTAGGAACATATACCACTCTAGGTAGTGTGTCCTAGACTAGGGGCATCGTTCGATAGGTAGCATAATCCCTAGTTGGACCTAGGTGGCATAAATCCCGAATCCGAGAAGTATTAGATAAGTTGCATAAACCCTAGTTGAATCTAGGAAGCGCTCGATAAGAAAACCCTAGATTAGACCTAGGTAATAAATAATAGAGTACACCTAAAGGCAACCGCAATTACAGGGATTGGTATCACGTTATCATCTTTATACAGATTACTAGTTGGGATACTAGTTAGGTGGTGCAGAGATATAGAATGGGGTGTGATAGTATATTCGGTTTAAACTATCTTGCTTTGGTTTATATTAGTTTGTTATTCTGGTACTGTCCCATTTTCCAGTTTACTCCTGTCATGAACTTTATCCTGTTCACATGCTAAAAGCCACTAGACTTACTCAGGCTTTATGTCTGACTCTGTTTTTCTTTCGTCCTCTTTTCTTCCGTTCCCCCCCGGTAGTCAGGGAGGGAATAGCTCTGCGTAGTATGGACTGTTACTCTTTCCAAGCTTGAAGACTCTTGGATATATCGCTTCAGACTCTCTTTTCCGCTGCAATGGCTGGCTTATGCTACATTGGGGAATATAAATGTTATTTTATGCTTCTTTATTTTGTTAGACAGATGATACACTGGTGTTGGAAAGAAATTGTTGTACAAACTATTTTATCAATAAAGTAAAGATTTATTTTCCGCTATTTTAATTTTTTTCTGTCTTGTAATTTATCTGCATCTTTTACCTTAAATGCTCCACAGAACTTAGTGCATTCCCTTTGTGAGTGAAACTAACGAATGTGGGGTGTTACACATGGTATCAGAGCTGAAGGTTACCGGATCAGATAAAAGTTTTGATTTTTTTTTTTTCAAAACGGGTTTAAAAGAAGCATTTTCAAAAGAAAAGTTTTGTTTTAAAGGCATATTCCCCAAAGCCATATGCACTATCTTTTGATTCTCTTTTTGAGTCCTTATTTCCTTCTTTCTTGAGTCTCTGGGGCTCCTGGCTTTCTGGGAGGTAACCTAATCGAAGGGCGAAGTAGTGCCCGACTTCCATCTATAGCCGTAATAGTTTTACCTGCGGCTAGTTTTCTTTCAAGCTTTGTAGGGTTTTCTGTATGATGGAGGCAGCTTTCGAGAGATTTGTCAACATGATTACACAAGGAAGAGGATGAGGAGTTTGGCTAAGGGGCACAACCCAAGGATGAGGAATTCATGGATATGGACTTGGCCAACGAAGGAGGAAGGAATAATAAAACCTAAGACAAGAGGAAGTAGCTTTTCTATGGTATAATAGGGCATATAATTAAGGACAAGGGCAAGGACGAGGGAAAGGATTTTCAGGAGGACGAGTGCGTGCTTTCACCACCAGAATACCTGGGAGAGAGATAGTAAAAGTTTCCATTGGAAAAGTTTAGCTTTTCATTTGATCAACCTGTTAGTACTCTTTTGATCTTAGCGCTTCGCATTCGTTTATACCTGCTTCCATAGTTGAGTCCCTGCACCTAGGTACTTGTATAGTAGAAGATCCCAATTAGTCTCAGATCCAAATTGGTGGTTCGGCCTGTTTACCTTTGGTTTATAGGGATTTGAGAATGGCCACATTAAGTGTTGAGTTTAAGCGTAATGTTTTGGTTCCATGGGCTATGAGTTGATCCTAGGCATGGGTTGGTTAGCTAGTAATTCTGAAAGTTAGACTTTTTGACTTGCCTTGGAAATACCCTCGAGATTTCGTGATCCTAAAAGGATCAGTTAGGCTTAGCTATCTAGAATCGCTTAATACATTTATCGACGATTTGCAATCCATTAGAATAGTCCATGAGTACGCAGATGTTTTGATTAGGTTAGGGGTTTACCCCTAAAACGCGGGATAGACTTCCGCATATATCCAGTTGACAATGAAAAGCCAGCTATCTGATCAACGACAGTTTTGGAAATGGAGGTCAAGAAGCTTCACAATCGTGAAGATTAACTAGATAAGGTACGGTACAGAGAAGCTCAAGAAGATGCGACTTAGAAGACTGAATACTAGATACGTGCATCATACCCTTTTTCTTAAGGGTATATCCTTTCTCTAGGAGTTTTATGCCTACATGTTTCTAGGTTTTAAGGTATATCCTCTAGGACGTATCATCGATGCTTAGGTAGAAGCCAATGGATGTAAACGTGTATTTGAAACATGTATTTGAAACATGTATTTGAAACATGTTATGATTGATGGTTGCAAGTGGTTGCTCGTGGATGCACATACACACCATATGCGCTAGAACGACTTAGTCACTTTCATACTGCATTCGCATATATGTATTTGCTTAACGGATTTAACTTGATATGTTATCATACGGATGTTGCATATGAATGAATGGCTATGCACACATGTAGTATTTACAAAACTAGGGATGCTTGCATAACTGATTTGACGCATGGCACTGACATAATTCGCATTAAGGAGGTCAACTGAATCAGTAGACCGCCTGATTTTGCATTAGATAAAGACATATACACACACTATGCATATGAATATGAAAGCATTTAGAAATCTTTTTAAGGACAATGAATGCCTGTTATTGAATGGTTGAGTAGATGGGTGATTGGATGGTAGGACACATTCTTCCTAACTTGAAGATTTCGGGGACGAAATCCTTTTGAGAAAGGGAGAATGTAACACCCCGTAATTCTGTAACACTAAATTTCACAAATTAAAGTATAGTTAATTCTAAATATGGGAATTAAGGGAAACGGGTTACGCCGTTGCGTTCATCTCGGAATTCTGCTTGAGATAGAGTCCGAGTTTGCAAAAATCGGACTCCGTATGAAGGATTTATGGCCTTCCGAAGTTTCACAATTCAGTTTAAAATTCAAAACATATCAAAACGAAGTTCGAAATTCAAAAACAGACCCAAACTAGGTTGGGCGGGAAAATTCCCGCCCAGGGACCAGATCGACCAGGGGGTCGACCTGGGTACCCAGGTCGACCAGGGGGTCGACCTGCCTGGTTTGTCTGGTTGGGTCCTGGCTCGAATTTCTGGGCATGGTCTTGTCACTGGGGCTGAGTTGTCTTCTTTTGATTGGCTTATCTTTAGAACGGATGGCTTTGATTAACCCTGGCTTCATCGACGGCTCTAATTAACTTGCAACTCTATAAAAACACCCTAGGTCTCCAACTAAAATTCACACAAAAAAATAAGAACTTGAGCTGCCATGCTATCGGAAGAAAACTAAGGAGAGCCTCCGCTAGAAAAGAGACGAACAACGAATCAACTCAAGCTAATTCAAATTTGAGATTAAAGCTACTAATAAAATCAAAACAACAATGTCTTCCCAAAGGAACGCATCTCAATTTCAGAACCTCAGATCTCATAAAACAAGACCCGTCTTGCGTTGTAAGTATAGTGGCTCTTTAGATAGGAATGCGATTAAGACATGATTTGTTGTAAATTGTAATATGGAATTATATCAGTATTAACGATGTTGTTTTATATTTGTTATTTGTGATAATTTGAATGATTGTGGTGATTGAATCTTTTATGTATTGTGAATCAAACAATCAACACCTTATGCGAATTGTATGTATATAGTTAGATCTAAATATATGCTTATGCAAGTTATAGGTTGCAAGTTAGATTTACACAAATATTTATATCATTCATGTAGGCTCTATGTATATATGTTTAAACCAATTGTGCCTACATGACTAGAATAGATCTATATTCACATGTTTTTATGCAAGTGAGAACTTGTAATCGGATCCATGTCAAGATCCGTTTAGGATTCATATGAAAGTTTACTGTTAGATCTATGTCTATACATATGTGTTGCAAGTTCACACCCTTAAGTGGTTGTCAAAGTTATACATATAGTTTTGTCTTACGCCAGTTATATGTTTGAGGTTATGACTAGACATATGCATTAACATGTTATACCATGTTTTAATGGATTCATATGACACCTATTAGGTTATACTATGTTATACCTTTATGTTAGGCTAAAACTATATGATTCATGTGACACCTATTTAACTAGGCCCAATATTTATATGCAAGTTTGTGGCATGTTATGCAATGTTATGATATTCATGTCGATTATTTTGCAAGTTCACACTTATGATATTCATGTTGATTATTTTGCTAGTTCACACCTATGATGTTCATATTGACTATGTCGAGAATGCCAAGTTTACACCTATGACATGTTTATGTTAATGAATTATTTTTATGCCAATTTTGTGTATGCTAAATTAGGCTAAGTATTTAGCCTAATATTATATGTCAAAATCATGCGGACGGAAAATTAGGCTAAGATTGTTAGCCTAATGTTTAGACGGGGTAACGTTGGGTAAAATTGGTAATTATAGGAAACTTGACGTAAATTGGTTAAAAATCACATACGTGATTTATGGCGTGAAACGGTATAAATTATATACCTAAATTAATGAACTTGATTAGAAATAAATTTGGGCAATGACATGAATTCTGGATAATTTACATAAATAAAATGTAAATTTAGACAATACGAATATGCTTAACCCGAGATTGGATTGAGTTCTGATGTAAACCTGCCCGGACCC
Source organism: Allium sativum (assembly GCA_030737875.1). Lineage (NCBI taxonomy): Eukaryota > Viridiplantae > Streptophyta > Magnoliopsida > Asparagales > Amaryllidaceae > Allium > Allium sativum. The sequence goes on from CM060924.1 coordinate 1,015,511,190, forward strand.
GCCCGGCTGTCCAGTAATCACAACAATACCTATTCAATGTGAGAGGTTAAGGCATTGAGCCCAATAAAGACCCGAGGTTAGACTGAGTTGTGGCTAAGACTGCCCGGAACCGACAGGCATACAGGCAGCCACAACAATACCTGTCTAATGTGAGTGGTTGGTGCTTTAATAAGACATTAAAGCTAAGTTAGGATTGGTAGGGTTAAGTTAACTAAAACACTTAACCAACTCAACATGTTAACTAAATCTGATGGGTGGGGTTAATCTGAACACTTAACCAACTTAACATGTTAACAAGACAAGACTTGTAGGGGTTAAGTAACTAAGAAAACACTTAGCCAATTTAACATGTTAACTAGACTAGAAGGTGAGGTTAAGTAAAGTTAATACACTTAACCAATTTAACATATTAACTAGACTAGAGGGTGAGGTTAAGTAAATTCATGACACTTAACCGTTATAACCTGATAATTAGATAAGTGGGTGAGGTTAAGTAAATTTAGAATACTTAACCATTATAACACGTTAGCTAGATAAGTGGGTAAGGTTAAGTAAATACACTTAGCCAATTTAATATGTTTGATGGACTAGAGGGTAGGGTTAAGTAAACTTAGAATACTTAACCATCATAGTGTGATAAATTGAACAGGGTTAAGTTGAAACAAGAAGGGACAATACTTAACCATTAGAACATGTTAATTAAACATATTATAGGGTTGAGTTAACTAAGGGAACACTTAACCGTTATAACATGTTAGTTAAAACAGATGGGCAAGGTTAAGTCAACGTGAATTACTGATAACACTTAACCAGTTTAACATGACAAATGAATGAGTTAAGTTAACTTGTATCGACTAATGACACTTAACCAATCCAACTTGACGAGAAAGAGAACTAAGTAGTAAACCTTAGTTGAAAGGTGCTAAGTAGTAAACCTTAGTTAAGAAAACGACGATTCAGGAAACTAAGTGGTAAACCGTAGTTAGGAAAACTAAGTAGTAATTCTTAGTATAACATGAGGAGGAGCGAACGTCCATCTAATCTTAAAGAAGGATCCAATGAATTGGGTTACGAAGCCCGAGGCTTCGAGGCGACGTGAGGGTATTCTTGGTATCCCTCTGTGAGGCTGCAGATGATCCTCCTGGGCTCACCGAGGTTAAGGTCTGCGTTAGAAGAACCAAGGGTATGCCTTGGTTGCAATATAAGGCAACCTAAAGACTAGGATGGACCAGCGTGATTCGGCGAAACCAGTAGCCCTGTGATAGCAACTCGTCTTCTACGTACCATCTTGTGTCAGTCGAGATACGTAAAGTGGATAGGCGGAGAACTCCAAAAGACCATATACTTGCTATCTAGTTATGGGTGAGGATGGCCATAAGACAGTGGGGCATAGAGGGCCTGCGTATAGTTCTCAATTTTTCAAGGGTGGCCTTTCATTAGTTGAGGGAGGGGTCAGGTAGGACCATAGCCACTTGAAAAATAGACCTTAGCATCTACATCGGCAGATATCTGAAAGCTCCCGACCGAGTTCCGTGTTTCTAGAATAGCCCTGCCACTAGACTCGGGTCGCACATTTCAGGACATGTGCATCTAGACAGCGATAAACGATTCGCGACACATACGTGGGGAAAGTCTAGGAACATATACCACTCTAGGTAGTGTGTCCTAGACTAGGGGCATCGTTCGACAGTTGGCATAATCCCTAGTTGGACCTAGGTGGCATAAATCCTGAATCCAAGAAGTATTAGATAAGTTGCATAAACCCTAGTTGAATCTAGGAAGCGCTCGCTAAGAAAACCCTAGATTAGATCTAGGTAATCAATAATAGATGTACACCTAAAGGCAACCGCAATTACAGGGATTGGGATCACGTTATCATCTTTATACAGATTACTAGTTGGGATACTAGTTAGGTGGTGCAGAGATATAGAATGGGGTGTGATAGTATATTCGGTTTAAACTATCTTGCTTTGGTTTATATTAGTCTGTTATTCTGGTACTGTCCCATTTTCCAGTTTACTCCTGTCATGGACTTTATCCTATTCACATGCTAAAAGCCACTAGACTTAGTCAGGCTATATGTCTGACTCTGTTTTTCTTTCGTCTTCTTTTCTTCCATCCCCCCCCCTCAGGTAGTCAGGGAGGGAATAGCTCTGCTTAGTATGGACTGTTACTCTTTCCATGCTTGAAGACTCTTGGATATATCGCTTCAGACTCTCTTTTCCGCTGCTATGGCTGGCTTATGCTACATTGGGGAATATAAATGTTATTTTATGCTTCTTTATTTTGTAAGACAGATGATACTCTGGTATTGGAAAGCAATTGTTGTACAAACTATTTTATCAATAAAGTAAAGATTTATTTTCCTCTATTTTAATTTTTTTCTGTTTGGTAATTTATCTGCATATTTTACCTTAAATGCTCCACAGAACTTAGTGCATTGCCTTTGTGAGTGACACTAACGGATGTGGGGTGTTACAATAGTACTCCATCCTACAATGTCGCCATATATAGGTTTACAATAGAAACCGTAACGTCGTATTTGAAATTGGGTTTCCATTAAGAGTCAAGGCTAGGGACGATCTCCTAACCGATTCGAGACACTCTAGCATTGTCTTAGGATCACACCAACGGGCAACCCTTGGATACAGCAGGGTCGGTCCACAAACATCGTTAGTGGATTAGTTATGCCTGAACACACGCTCCCCGATCCTATTGGACCTATAATTTGTCCATTGGCGACCAAAAATAATCCGAGGCGCCTCATTCCATCAACCACATAAATAAAAATGTTGGGCCTTGTAAAAGCCCAAACACCACTTCTAGCTAGAAAGAAACGTGTGCACTCGCTGCGTTCCCTTGTCCCGTTTTTGACTCTACCGAGGCGTGAGGCTCGCGAGGTAACGTAATACACAAAGCTATGCCGAAATAGGCTATGCTTTGATCATCATCCACAAGGCTCTGCTTTCCAACGAAAACCTCAATCAATTGCATCTTGGCATGCCACATTGACAATTCACGCCATGCGATCGATAACTACCAATATACAACCTTTGAGCTCGTGCGCCTCAAAGAAGGGTGTTAAGCAAGAGAATAAATCCTCCGCCACCACAAATATATATCAATAGGAATCGATTTAATTACACAGCATGAAATTCAATGTCGGACACACATCCTTTTACAAGTCCGTTCTGGGTCTGAATGAAACCGGAGTCACCTTATTGCTCGTCCCGTATGTTCAATACGGAAGTGAGGTGCTTGCGTATCCAGGCAAACAACAAGTACGTCCGGACAACTAACATTTTAACCCTTTATTGGTAGCTAGCCAATGTCAGGCATCAGTAGTTATCATTTCGACGTGAAGATCGTCGGTCTTCAATCGTCGTCGTTAAGATCTTCAATTTAGATCATCGTCTGACCATTTGAAATGAGGTTTGACTCGATCTTTTCAAATGATCCTCGCATATATATAGTTTAAAATCATTTCATATCGTTAATGGTATTTAGTAACGATTAATCGCTATTTTTATTTATGGAAAAATAGCCAAATTTGTTTAACGACGCTTCGGGTCGATGGGCGATCCTGGCGCTGTTTTTACCAAAATTTGATTTACACTTATCTTGAAATCTAACGGTTGGATTTTAACAAAATTCATATCGATGAAAAGATCTTCCCAAAGCGGTCCTAGCGGTTCCAATTTTTGGGAAAATCTGACGGTTGGATCTTTCAGTATAATCATTTAAAGTTGCGATTGCCGAAATGCGAACTACCGCGCGCGATTCGTTTAATTTTAATTAATATATATATATATAATTATTATTCGTTTGGCGGTTTCAACTATTTTCAATCAATCACATGCAAGCCAAATACAGTCCATATTCATGTTAGAAATTTTACACATGATTTTCTGAATATTAACCAACATGTTAAAAGTGATAGTTTGAAACAAATCATGTTTTAACGTCTAATTCTTTTCAATGGAAACTAAATTACATTGAAAATCTATTTTGCAAATGTTCACTCTTTTTGTTGAAATCAAACGACAATAAAAGCATGATTTTTAATTCTACCATTTTTTTTATTACATCTACAATGATAATAAAAATGTGACTTTTAAATCCATTTTTTTATTGCATATATAATGTCAATAAAATGCAACCTTTGATCTTATTCTTTTCATTGTCTCTAAAGTGACAATAAAAACGTAACATTAAAATCTATTCTTTTTATTGTCTCTAATGTGACAATAAAAATGTAACATTTAAAATCTATTCTTTTTATTACATCTAAAATGTAAATAAAAATATAACTTCTTAATTGTATGTTTTTTATTATCTCTAATTTGACAATAAAAATATGCAACCTTTAATTCTATCATTTTTATTACAACTAAAATGTAAATAAAAATGTAACCCTTTTAATCTATGTTTTTATTTACATCTAAAATGCAAATAAAAATATGACTTTTAAATCAATGTTTCTATTCACATCTAAAATGCAATTAAAATGTAACTTTTAAATCAATGTTTTTATTTACATCTAAAATGCAAATAAAAATGTAACTTTTAAATCAATGTTTTTATTTAAGTCTAAAATGCAAATAAAAATGTATCTTTTTATTCTGTGTTTTATTTACATCTAAAATGCAAATAAAAAAATGTAATCTTTCATTCTATGTTTTATTTACGTCCAAAATGCAAATAAAAAATGTAATCTTTTTTACACTATGTTTTATTTGCATATAAATTGCAAATAAAAATGTAACTTTTCATACTATGTTTTATTTGCATCGAAATTGCAAATAAAAATGTAACTTTTTATACTACGTTCTATTTGCATCTAAATTGCAAATAAAAAATGTAACTTTTTATACTATGTTGTATTTGCATCTAAGTTGCAAATAAAAAATGTAACTTTTTATACTACGTTCTATTTGCATCTAAATTGCAAATAAAAAATGTAACTTTTTATACTACGTTTTATTTGCATCTAAATTGCAAATAAAAAATGTAACTTTTTATACTATGCTCTATTTGCATCTAAATTGCAAATAAAAAAAATGTAGCTTTTCATTTTTCTCCTTTTTCTTAGCATTAAAATTGTATATTTTAATGAATTCATGTTTTGACTAAAAACATGAACCATTTCTCTGTTTACACAAAATTTCAATTTTGGGTATCGAAATTCCATAAACAAAAATAAAGACTTTTGTTTAACTAATTTTTCTATTTACCCAAATGTCCATTTTTGCTGCAAGTTTAATTATAACCCCAAAAACAACATTCTATTTGATTGAAAGCTCTAATTCAATCAAACAATAACAAAGGTGATGTTTTTATCAATCAACAAACAAAGTGATATATTTTATATTGAAAGTTCTAATTCAATTCAATAACACAAACAAAGGTGAAATTTTTATTGAATTAAAAATTCTAATTCAATTCAATAATATAAACAAAATGATATTTTTATTGAAATGAAAATTCTAATTCAGTTCAATAATATAAACAAAAGGTGAAATTTTTATTGAATTGAAAATTCTAATTCAATTCATTAATATAAACAAAATGATATTTTTATTGAATTGAAAATTCTAATTCAATAATATTAACAAAATGATTTTTTTTATTGAATTGAAAATTCTAATTCAATTTAATAATATAAACAAAATGATATTTTTTTTATTTTTATTTTTTATTGAATTGAAAATTCTACTTCAATTCAATAATATAAACAAAATGATATTTTTTTATTGAATTGAAAATTTTAATTCAATTCAATAAACATGATACTCCATTTTTGTTTAATATATATTATTTAACAAAGTTTTGACAAAAATGATTTATTTTAATTATCTTATCACATTCAGATCTATATCAACAAAATATCCAAATCTACAGATCTATATCAATACATCACAAACGGATCAAATCAACAATTCTAAATTTCATACATCGCGGATCATACATACAACTATTTTAACAACGAGAAAAAAAATTAAATTGATTGATTATTTAAATCAGAAATCTCACAGTCGTGTGAATCTAAATTATTCAGATTTGAAAGTTTGACTCAAAATTCAACCAGCTCAGAATCGCTCCTTTTCAGTCTAGAGTCGTAGATCTCATCTCTACGATCGCACAGGATCTGAAATCATTAATTTTCGAAGTTGCATGAATTATTTATGATTTAAATAAGATAGATAATAATTTTAAAATTAAATTATTAAAATAATATAAGGTTTTAACCTCTTCTTCCTCAACACAGAAAAACAACCATGAGCTTTCCAGAACCTTCCGAACTAGGTCTACAAAATTCAATCGAATGGAAGGGCTTTGCGACGATCCAAAACCACCACGACGAAGGGCTAGGGACGGCATGCAAGGGGGACCCACCACGGTGGAGCTCGATCGAGCCTTGGGGTGCAGCGGCGGCTTCAACACTCCGGGTTTGGGGCGCTGGATCTCGTGCTGTGTGCGTTTTCAGGGGTGGTTAACCGTACGGATTTAAAGGAGATGAAAATCCCTTCGAAAGCTTGAACTGGAATGAGGGATTTTACTGAGTGTTCTGAGAGGATTTGAGGAAGGAAGAATAGAAGAATTTAGGCCATGGATTTTCAAGGGGGCGGCGGCTGTGTTATATGTGATTAGGGTTTTGAAAATGGATTAATGAATATTTATAATATTTTAATCGTAAATTTTACAAATAAAATCCTAAGTCCTAAACAAATCCAATTTCAATCCAACAGGAGTTGATCCTACCCAATAACCCCCGTTCCGGATCCAATGGGCTAGGTCCCGTCAGCCCAGATGGCTGTCTATAGCCTGAATTCCTTAATTTAAAATTTAAATCCTTTATTAAATTAATTCGTTCATATATTTAAATACACCGGGGCCACATACGAACTCAGAAAATTCCAGAAAAACTATTTTTGGCTTTGTTTTTACGATACTACCCTAACAAAATTAATTACGTCGAATTCCGAGATCGTTTGAAAAGTGGCCATTATCAAGTCGATTAAATTTGATTGAAATTGACAAAACACATTTTCGTTTGCCACGCTCACATATTAATTCCAAAAATTCTAGAAAATTAAACTTAGTAATAATTTGATATTCCGAATCCAACAAAAGTAGTTTCGTCGAAAACGGAGGTCGTTTGAAAAATGGCCTTTTATACGGGTTATAAATTATACTATAGCGACCATTCTGAATATTCAACTGGCCATAACTTTAGATTCCCGCTATGAAATTTTGATTTTCTAGATTCGTTGGTAATATATTTCCAAACAGATTTAGATATTTTTGGTTTCACTAAAATCCGTTAAATTTTGAATCCGGTACATTCAGTCAAATTACAAGTTTGACTTTCAAACTACCGTACTATTTCCAATTCCTTTTGAAATCAAAATATATATATTCGCTCTAACTTCGATTAAAATAAATTTTTAGTCGTTATTATTTAAAATAAATTATTTTAACTATTCAAAATTTACTGAAATAGCCAAAATAAAAAATTTAAATTTGTTTAGATTTTCTGGGTTGTTACAGTCTCCCCCACTTAAAAGCTTTTCGTCCCCGAAAAGGAAACATTAGTTAAGTAGGAAACAAAACGGAAAATGCATGGTATTGTAAATATACCTCAGCACAAGAGTTACTCGGAGTTGTCCACTCTAAACTTGGGATAGGCCTGTTTGATGCTATCCTCAGTCTCCCACGTACAGTCTCTAGGATCTCCGCTCCACTGCACTTTGACTAAGTGGATCCTCTTGTTCCTCAGCACTCGGGTCTCTTTGCCAACAATTTTCACTGGCTCCCTTCTCACCGCTAGGGCCGGGGTAATCTCCAAATCGCATTGTGTTGCTTGCTCCACAACTAAATCTAGATCATGAACATGCTTCCGGAGTTAGGACACATGAAATACACAGTTGACCCCTGGCAACCAGTCGGGAAACTGCACCCTATAAGCGAGAGTTCCAATCCTTTCGAGAATAGGGAATGGACCAATGAATCTCAGTGCCAAATTTCTAGTCTTCCCGAATCGAATTACACCTCTTAGTGGGGAAACCTTCAAGTATACAAGATCACCGATAGAGAATTCTAAATCCCTTCTTCGAGTGTCTTCATAGCTCTTCTGTCGGCTTTGGGTAGCCAGTAATCGCTTCTTAATAATATCAACTTTATCTGATGCTTCGCGAATCATGTCGAGGCCCAATACTAATCGATTGCTAGGTTCCACCCAACATGCGAGAGATCTGCATGGCCTGCCATATAATGCCTCAAATGGAGACATCTGCAAGCTTATTTGGTAGCTATTATTATAAGAGAATTCAACCAAGTGCAAATGATCTTCCCATGACCCACCAAAATCTAGAATGCATGCTCGCAACAAGTCTTCCAATATGCGGTTCACCCTCTCAGTTTGGCCATCTGTCTGAGGATGATAAGCAGTGCTCATATTCTACTTGGTTTGGAAAGCTTCCCAAAATTTGCTAGCAAATATCGGATCGCGGTCACTGACAATGCTACTGGGAACTCCATGTAGTCTGACAATCTCTCTGAAATAAAGTTATGCCAAACTTCGAGCTGTTCTATTAGATTTGACAGGGATAAAATGGGCAGTCTTTATGAAGTGATCTACAATCACCCATATACTATCATTGCCTTTTCTAGTTCGGGGTAAGACATCAATAAAGTCAACAGAAATTTTGTCCCATTTCCAACTTGGCACCCCTAGCGGTTGCAACAGACCTGCTAGCTTTTGCTGATCGCTTTTGAGTTGCTGACAGGTGGGGCATCTAGCAACATATATAGAAATGTCCCTCTTCATCGCCTTCCACCAAAAGGTACGCTTAAGATCATGATACATCTTGCTTAATCTTGGCTGGATGCTAAGCTTAGATTTGTGACACTCCTCCATAACTTCTCTTTTTAGCTCGGGGATATCAGGCACACATATTCGCTCTTGAAATCTGAGGGTTCCCTTGCTGTCTATTTGGAAGCTTGACGCTTCGCCCTTTCGAACTCGCTCACTAATCATCTGAATAAATTTATCACCTTTTTGGAGAGTAGAGATCTTATCGATCAAGGTAGGGATAATAATAAGATTGGCAAGGATCAGTTTGGTGCTGGCCGTATTCTTCCTGCTGAGAGCATCTGCCACTACATTGGCTTTCCTTGGAGTATATAAGATGTCCAGGTCATAGGTTGCAAGGAATTCAACCCAACGCTGCTGCCTCAAGTTCAAATCTCTTTGGGTGAATAGATACTTTAAGGATTTGTGGTCAGTATATAGCTCGAATATCTCTCCCAAGAGATAGCGCCTCAAAATCTTTAGAGCAAATACTATGGTCATTCGCCCAAGATCATGAGTGGCGTAGTTCTTTTCATGTGGTTTTAACTGGCGGCTAGCAAATGTGACTACTTTATCCCTTTGCATTAGCACCGCACCAATACCTTAAATAGATAAAAGGATAACATGTTAAAATAAGATTTGACATTAGAAAAATGTCATTTCAAACATTTTATTTAGATGGAAAGAATAAACGTACCTTCTCTAGAAGCGTCTGTCCAGACTTTTAGATCCTGATTTCCATCAATAATGGTCAACACAGGGCAGTGATCAGCCTCTGTTTCAGCTCTTGGAAAGTTGCCTCACATTCGGGTGTCCAAATGAACTTTGTATGCTTCTTAGTCAGCTTATTTAATGGACAAGATAATTTCGAGAAAACCTTAACAAATTTCCGATAATAGCCAGCCAGACCTAAGAAACTTCTGACTTCAGTGGGCGTGCTAGGCTGCTTCCAATCTTGGATGGCTGAGATCTTTCCTGGATCTACTGAGATGCCTTCCTTTGATACAACATGGCCGAGCAATTTCAACTCTTATTGCCAGAATATGCACTTAGAGAATTTGGCTTTCAGCACATTTCTTCGCAAAATCTCCAAGACTTCTTTCAGATGCTTTTCGTGTTCAGCAATGGATTTAGAAAAGATTAGGATATCGTCGATGAACACCAGCACGAATTTATTTAAAACATCGTGGAAGATTCTATTCATCAGATCAACGAAGTATGCTGGAGCATTGCATAAGCTGAAGGGCATTACTGGCCATTCATAAAATAAGTTTGGTCCTCTGAAAGCTGTCAAAGGAACACATTCCTCAGCAATGCGTAATTGGTGGAAACCTATAGCTAGGTCCATCCTAGAGAATACTCTTGCTCCAATCCAGCGGTCTAGCATATCATCAATGCGTGGTAGTGGGTATTTATTTTTCAGAGTCTGCTTATTTAGATCACGGTAGTCCACACATAGCCTGAGGGTACCGTCTGACTTTGGGACTAAAACCACTGCTGCACCCCAGCTCGAGAAGCTAGGCCTGATCAGACCCTTCCACAAAAGTTGCCTAGTCTGGTTGCTCAGTTCCTCTTTTTCTTTCAGTGACATCCTCCTAATAGGGTGTACAATGGGCCTTGCAGTCGGAACTAAGTCAATTCTAAAATCGATTTCTCTGCGCGGAGGTAAGCTGTCTACTTCTTCAAACACATCCGCATAGTCTCTAACAATAGGAATATCCTCAATTGAAGCAGGAGTGACTTATAGAGAAGACCAAAATTCTTTCCTAACCGTGGCTGAGCCATGGCATGGTATAGTCATCGTATTTCCGAATTTGGTTTTAATTCTGACTACTCTTTCAGCGCATAGTAACTCAGCCTCATACTTCGTTAGCCAGTCCATTCCAAGTATGATATCATACCTGGAGAAACTCATGATGATTAGATTAAAAGGAAATTGGAAGTGAGAGTAAGAAACATGCACTCTACAGTACTGATCGAGTATAAGTGAACCTCCTATCGGGCTATGGGCTTTAATCGATGCTTTAAGTTTTCTTGGTTTCAATTTAAGCTTTTTAATCGTGTCATTAGATATGAAACTTCTAGATGCATCAGTGTCAAACAAAACTATAATAGGAATGTTATTAATGTTAAGAGTACCTCATAAAACATCAGGTTTACCTGCTGCTTCAGAAGAAGTCGTTGCAGCCGCTCCGTCATAGACATGTGCCACTTCAGATTTCTTGAGCAGAGGGCAATTTCTGATAAAGTGTCCCGTCGTGTGGCAGTTAAAGCATTCCTTTGGGCCACGGGGATTATGTCCACTTCTCTAACTTGGTCTAGACTCGTTCCTTTTTGGTCTCTTCGGGGCTCAGCATTCATAGTCAAAATGCTTATCTTCTGGTAATTGAAGCACTACACCTTAGATCTGTCTCTCTTCTTCTTCTCCTTGGGCTTAGCAGTAGAAGAGCTACCAACCTTAGGTTTCTTGTCCGACTCCTTTCTCTTGTTATTGGCTTGGTTCCTTTCTCGATCTTGTTGAGAACCTTTCTGGTCAATCTCCTCATATCTGCAGGCCATCTCGATCACTTTAGCAAATGTACGCTCAATATGTGTCGTCACTCTATTATGATACCTCCTCGCCAGATCATTGATAAACCTCTTATTCTTCTAAAGCGGGTCTTGAACTAACTCAGGGGCATATCTGGAAAGCTCATTGAATTTATTTACATACTCAGCAATCGTCATACTTCCCTATTGGATGTTGGCAAACTCATCATGAAGGCGTTCAACTTCGTGAGGCAGAATAAACTTCTCATTGAATAGCTCTTTAAATTTCTCCTAAGTTATATCAGCTTCATTACCACCAATCATAACCGTTTCCCACCAAATCTGAGCCTGGTCCTTCAGGAACCATGTCACCATAAATCGCTTCCTATGATTTTCGAGCTCTAATCCTCCCAAGATTTTCTCAATAGTCTTAAGCCATGCTTGTGCTTTTGTCACCATCTCCGGGCCCGTGAAATGCACGCCTCCTAGATTCTTGATTTTCTTTGCCACCTTATCTAGATCAAAAGCACATGGAGGTGGTGGTGGTGGTGGCACCTCAGTATCCAAATTGGGTTGGTCCTGAGTAGCTGGGACTGTGTTTCTTCCTCCGCCCTTGCCTGTTGCTCCGCCTCGACTTCTTCCTCTTGTTCTAGCTCTCGTACTCATTTCTCAATCAGTCTGTATCATCAAGGAAAGAGTCAGACTAAGAGAAATGATAATTTCAAAGGAAAGGTTAAAAGTTGAGTCATATGATAAGATGATAATGAAGTAATAACTAATCAATATGTGCTATTCTGCTGTTCTCATTCTAGGACATTACTAAATCCTATCTCTAATAAGCTACTCGTCTTAGAATACTACTGATTCTATCTATAAAAATTGTTCTAAAAATGTTATACTCTGTAGTGAAGGTTAACCTTTGGCTCTGATACCAAATGTGACGACCCCAACTTCCGTGATATGAAAGTAAGGATAATCATAGGAGCATAAAATAATTAAAACAATAACAGATTCTCAGATAATAGCAGAGCATATAAATCACTGCAGCGGAAATGGAAATGTCATCACAAACATCATCACAGAAAATCAGAGTACTTAGTACAGGATACACTTAGCAAAATAGATGTCTAAAACAGGGAAAGAAATAAAGTTTCAATCTCCCAAAATACATCAATACTCAATACTGTCTCAATGTCTCAAGAAGTAAATAAAAAGATAAAAAGAAAAGATTCTTCATCTTCTTCATCAGCTAGCTCCAGCCAGAAAATATCCCTACCTGAAACCTGTCATTTGGCTGCCCGTATGGAAAGAGGGCACCCGAGTTTGCAAAGTGAAACAAACTACGAGTCAGTCATGGGACTAGTATGAGAAATCTTACTAAACTAACAATACGGCTAATCATTGGAACACGCCGCTAACGCGGAACGGGTTTACTCCATTAGATTGCCAGTGCATAAGTTTTATAAAATTTTAAGTCAACAACGCAATGTTTTTTTTAAGAAAATGAAATCATTATAAGACTCAAGTCCCATCACACAATGCAAAGCAAACGGAGGATAGAGTTTTATCTTATAATGATAAAAAATGCTTGATACGTAGAAAATAATATTTTTAATATTATTATTAGTGTCTAATATGTTTCAAAAATACTTCAATGTAAATTTATCAATCCTATACGGCATAGTACCCCATCCTACTATGTCGCCATATATAGGTTTACAATAGAAACCGTAACGTCGTATTGGAAATTGGGTTTCCATTAAGAGTCAAGGCTAGGGACGATCTCCTAACCGATTCGAGACACTCTAGCAATGTCTCAGGATCACACCTACGGGCAACCCTTGGATACAGCAGGGTTGGTCCACAAATATCATTAGTGGATTAGTTTTGCCTGAACACACGCTCCCCGATCCTATTGGACCTATAATTTGGCCATTGGCGACCAAAAATAATCCGAGGCGCCTCATTCCATCAACCACATAAGTGAAAATGTTGGGCCTTTTAGAAGCCCAAACACCATTTCTAACTAGAAAGAAACGTGTGCACTCCCTGCGTTCCCTTGTCCCGTTTTTGACTCTATCGGGGTGTGAGGCTCGCGTGGTAACGTAATACACAAAGCTATGCCGAAATAGGCTATGCTTTGATCATCATCCACAAGGCTCTGCTTTTCAACGAAAACCTCGATCAATTGCATCTTGGCATTCCACATTGACAATTCACGCTATGCGATCGATAACTACCAATTTATAACCTTTGAGCTCGTGCGCCTCAAAGAAGGGTGTTAAGAAAGAGAATAAATCCTCCGCCACCACAGATATATATCAATAGGAATCAATTTAATTACACAACATGAAATTCAATGTCTGACACACATCTATTTACAAGTCCGTTCTGGTTCTGAACGAAACCGGAGTCACCTTTTTCCTCGTCTCGTATGTTCAATACGGAAGTGAGGTGCTCGCGTATCAGGGCAATCAACAAGTACATCCGGACAACTACCAATTTAACCCTTTATAGGTAGCTAGCCAATGCCAGGCATCAGTAGTTATCCTTTCGATGTGAAGATCGTCGGTCTTCAGTTGTCGTCTTTAAGATCTTCAATTTAGATCGTCGTCTGACAATTTGAAATGAGATTTGACTCGGTCTTTTCAAATGATCCTCACATACATATAGTTTTAAATCATTTCATATCATTAATGGTATTTAGTAATGATTAATCTCTATTTTTATATATACAAAAACAGCAAAATTTATTTAACGACGCTTCGGGTCGATAGGCGGCCCTAGCGCTATTTTTACCAAAATTTGATTTACACTTGTCTTGAAATCTAACCATTGGATTTTAACAAAATTCAAATCGATGGAAAGATCTTCCCAAAGCGGTCCACGCGGTTCTAGTTTTTGGGAAAATCCGACGGTTGGATCGTTCGGTATAATCGTTTAAAGTTGCGATTGCCGAAATGCAAACTACCGCGCGCGATTCGTTTAATTTTAATTAATATTTATATATATAATTATAATTCGTTTGGCAGTTTCAACTATTTTCAATCAATCACATGCAAGCCAGATAAAGTCCAGATTCATGTTAGAAATTTTACACATGATTTTCTAAATATTATCCAATATGTTAAAAGTGATAGTTTGAAACAAATCATGTTTTAATGTCTAATTCTATTCAATGGAAACTAAATTACATTGAAAATCTATTTTGCTAATGTTCACTCTTTTTGTTGAAACCAAACGACAATAAAAGCATGATTTTTATTCTACCATTTTTTTTATTACATCTACAATGATAATAAAAATGTGACTTTTAAATTCATTCTTTTTATTGCATATAAAATGTCAATAAAATGCAACCTTTGATCTTATTCTTTTTATTGTCTCTAAAGTGACAATAAAAACATAACAATAAAATCTATTCGCTTTATTGTCTCTAAAGTGACAATAAAAATGTAATATTTAAAATCTATTCTTTTTATTGTCTCTAAAGTAACAATAAAAATGTAACATTTAAAAATATACTTTTTATTACATCTAAAATGTAAATAAAAATATAACTTCTTAATTGTATGCTTTTTATTGTCTCTAATTTGACAATAAAAATATGCAACCTTTAATTCTATCATTTTTATTACAACTAAAATGTAAATTAAAACGTAACCCTTTTAATCTATGTTTTTATTTAAAAATAAAATGCAAATAAAAATGTGACTTTTAAATCAATGTTTCTATTCACATCTAAAATGCAATTAAAATATAACTTTTGAATCAATGTTTTTATTTACATCTAAAATGCAAATAAAAATGTAACTTTTAAATCAATTTTATTTACATCTAAAATGCAAATAAAAATGTAACTTTTTATTATGTGTTTTATTTACATCTAGAATGCAAATAAAAAATGTAATCTTTCATTCTATGTTTTATTTACATCCAAAATGCAAATAAAAAATGTAATCTTTTTTACACTATGTTTTATTTGCATCTAAATTGCAAATAAAAATGTAACTTTTCATACTATGTTTTATTTGCATCTACATTGCAAATAAAAATGTAACTTTTTATACTACGTTCTATTTGCATCTAAATTGCAAATAAAAAATGTAACTTTTTATACTACGTTCTATTTGCATCTAAATTGCAAATAAAAAATGTAACTTTTTATACTACGTTCTATTTGCATCTTAATTGCAAATATACTACGTTCTATTTGCATCTAAATTGCAAAAAAAAAATGTAACTTTTTACACTACGTTTTATTTGCATCTAAATTTCAAATAAAAAATGTAACTTTTTATACTACGTTCTATTTTCATCTAAGTTGCAAATAAAAAATGTAACTTTTCATTTTACTCCTTTTTCTTAGCATTAAAATTGTATATTTCAATGAATTCATGTTTTGATTAAAAACATGTGCCATTTCTTTGTTTACACAAAATTTCAATTTTGGGTGTCAAAGTTCCATAAACAAAAATAAAGACTTTTGTTTAACTAATTTTTCTATTTAACCCAAATGTCCATTTTTGCTGCAAGTTTAATTATAACCCCAAAAACAACATTCTATTTGATTGAAAGCTCTAATTCGATCAAACAATAACAAAGGTGATGTTTTTATCAATCAACAAACAAAGTGATATATTTTATATTGAATTGAAAGTTCTAATTCAATTCAATAACATAAACAAAGGTGAAATTTTTATTGAATTGAAAATTCTAATTCAATTCAATAATATAAACAAAATGATATTTTTATTGAAATGAAAATTCTAATTCAGTTCATAATATAAACAAAAGGTGAAATTTTTATTGAATTGAAAATTCTAATTCAATTCAATAATATAAACAAAATGATATTTTTATTGAATTGAAAATTCTAATTCAATAATATAAACAAAATGATATTTTTTTATCAAATTGAAAATTCTAATTCAATTCAATAATATAAACAAAATGATATTTTTTTTATCTTTTTATTTTTATTGAATTGAAAATTCTACTTCAATTCAATAATATAAACAAAATGATATTTTTTTTACTGAATTGAAAATTCTAATTCAATTCAATAAACAAGATACTCCATTTTTGTTTAATATATATTATTCAACAAAGTATTGACAAAAATGATTTATTTTAATTATCTTATCACATTCAGATCTATATCAACAAAATATCCAAATCTAAAGATCTATATTAATACATCACAAACGGATCAAATCAACAATTCTAAATTTCATACATTGCAGATCATACATACAACTATTTAAAAAGCGAGAAAAAAAAAATTAAATTGATTAATTATTTAAATCAGAAATCTCACAGTCATGTGAATGTGATGACCCGTAACTTCCCCGGTAAGGAAAGAACGAATTATCTTGAGAACACGACAAAATAGAACGTAAACAGAAGAACATTTCATTGTATATTACAACAATTCCATCAGATACAAGAATATACAGAGTATGAATAAATATTATACAACAGAAAAATATCAGAGATTACAATAAATTACATAGCAGTGGAAAATAATACTAAACACAACTGAAAGTAATACACGGATACAGAGCTTTCTGAGCATCGTTCCAGCCGTAAATCAGGATCCTGTGAATATAAATCTGCAAAACCAAAAATACTAGCTGCCCGTGCCGAAAATAAGGGCACCCAGAGTTTAGGTTAAAACAACAAACTCCAGGTCAGTCATGTGACTGGTGTGAGAACTAAAACAGTTATTTAAAACTTTACTTTAAAAGAGAGTAATTCAAGGGACCACGTCGTATAACACGGAACGGGTTTCCTCCCAAGAATACTTGTGCATATAACAAAACAACGCAACGCTTTTTGGAAAAATGAAGCTATTATAAGACCCAGGTCCCATCACACAATGCAACGCAAGCCGGAGGATAGGGTTTTCCCTTATAATAGCCAAATAATGCTTGATACGTTTAAAAACAAATCATTTGATACTATTGTAGGTGTATAGTGTCAAAACAATTTCAATCATTAATATTAATCATATATGACATGGGTACCATATATCATGTCGTCATACTAGTTCTACAATTAAAACCGCAATATCACGTATTGGAAATTGGATTTCCGTCATGAGTCGAGGCAAGGGGCAAGCTCCTGTTCGATTCGAGACACTGTAGCAAATGTCTCAGGACCCCACTATGATCCTTGGATCTTCAGGGCCGGTCCTCACCTAACTTTGGAGGATTAGTTATTCCTGAGCACACGTTTCCCGGTCCTAACAGACCTATATCCGAGGCACCTCGTATCCAACAACCATACAGGTGAAAAGTATATATATGTCAGCCAGTTTAAGCACTGACACATCCACTAGCTAGAAAGAAACGTCGTGCTCTCCTTGCAGTCACAATCCCGTTTTTGACTCATACCGAGGTGTGAGGCTCGCGAATTAACACTATACACAAAGCTGAGCCACACAGGCCGTGCTTTGATCATCAACCACAAGACTTTGCTTTTCAACAAAAGCCTTGATCATCTTCCACTTAGGCATGCTACACAGGCAATTCACTCCATGCGACTAATGTCCATCGATATACAACCTCTGAGCTCGTACGTCTCAGAGAAGGGCTTTAAGTAAGAGAATAAATTCTCCGCCGCCAAACAGATGTATATTTAATAGAGATCAATCATCACAGAATAAAATCCAATGCCAGACACACAGTCCATTTACAAGTTCGTTCTGGTTCTGAACGAAACCGGAGGCACTTTCCTTGCATATCCATCGATCTCCAAGTACGTCTGGACGATCACCAACTGTTTCTCTCCTCTTGGGTGTACAGCCCAATCGAGATCATCAACAATCACCCAAACGATGTGAAGACTTCCGGTCTTCAACCACCATCTTCATCTTCGACTTGTCGTCGAATCAGTTATTCAGAATGGGTATAAACACGGCCTTTCCGAATAACCTGCGTATATAATAAACACGTGTTACACAAACACAACATACCCCTCATTCCAATTCAAAATATTCTTTTATTCAAAAATTCAAATTCTTAGGGAAAGGTTCCCATTAATTTTATCAAAGATAAATTCTTCTAAATTTATTCTTTAATCTTCCTTTGGATATCATTTCAAACCACGTTAAGGTTTTCCAAACTAGTCGGGATTAGCGAACCACACCGAAGTAATTATTTATTTTATTTCCCAATCCCAACCTATTCATCCCATGGAGAAAAACTGGTAATGCTCCATATCTAACACCACGGTGTTATCGGCAATTATTAATTACCATTTCACGTTCAAATATAATTAAAGATTTAACTATCGTTTTGGAGCAAAACTGGTGGTACTCCAATCTCGATCACCTTTCAGATTTGATAATTTAAATTATCAATTCACATTTCAATCTATTTAAAGATTCAATAAAATTCCACTTAGTTTTAATCTTCCCAAAAATCAACATCCTGCCTTTAACTGGGTTAAAGAACCAATGTCATCTAAAACACGATTCACGATAAACCCAAAATCACTTTCTATTGTTAATCGGGTTAAAGAACAGGTGTTATTTACAACACCACTCACAATAAACCCAAAACCAATTTAAATTCAATTCCAATTAATATTATTTAATTGGTACACTTCATTAAATCCAAATAGAAAGATTTAATCTTTTTCTCAACTGGGCTTAAGAACAGTGTTAATGAAGACACCATTCACGACAAACCCAAATCACACTTGATATTAAATACAAGGCTCTTAATAGAAAATATATCGGCTTATATTCAATATCGAATTCTACGACCAACAATTATCGTATCGGAAATAACGATATAAAATATATCTTTCAAATTTCCACAACCATATCTGTATAATCACAAAATCCAACTTCAAAATATTCTGAAGACAATTTCGATTCAAATCCATTCCAATTCACGTATTGGAAATTTCTGGTTATTTTAAAACCATTTCAAATTCAATTTATTTATTTCAAAAATAAATTGATTTTAATTCTAGTTCAAAACTAGTTCATTTCGATAAAAAACTATTTTTATCTTTTCAAATTTGGAGTTTTTCATCCCAATTTTTTTCCAAATCATTTATTATGATTTTACACAAATTATTACTATTTTTAATAATTTTGTCAAAGCCTGTACAGTCGATTTCCATCAATGGCCATCGAACTGCACTTACAACGACCTTTTCCAAATTTGATTTGGAAATAATTCCAAATCCAACCGTTAGATTTCAAATATCTAATATTCATTAGAAATCTCTTTTCGATACGAACCCAACGGTTCCAGTTTCAGGAGAATCCGACGGTCGGATCTCCCGTAATGTCCATTCGAAGTCAATGATCGAAATTCACGAACTGTCGCGGCGCGGCGTGTTCTATTCAGGCCATTATATATATATATATATATATATATATATATATATATATATATATATATACATATATATTATATATATTTCGTTGATCTCCTTTTAAAACGTATTTTATAAATCGTTTTAAATTCGTTTTCGAAACGATTTCAACTTCATATTCAATTTCGAATCAAAATTGAATATTCCACGTCATCGATATACAAATGATAATATTTTCAAAACGTTATATTTTGAAATCACTTACTTTTCTATATTTATTTTAAAAACGAATATAATTGATATAATTATCGCTCACGTCAAAATGGCGCGTCTCTAATCAACACGACTTTATATATTTCACTAACTTCGTTATTCTATTCAACAAATGAATATTTATTCTATTCAACGCATGAATATATATTTCTTTCAACACATGAGCATCGTCAACACATGACAATTTTTGTTATTTAATATATTTTATAAAATTATGGTATCTATCGTTTGATTTTTAAATTAGACTCCAACCATAAAGTAGTAAGAGAATGATTCCATAAGTATTAACCCCGAAGGCCGAAACCAATATCAGATCAATACCCAGGAAACCACTCATCTTATCTATTTTCCAGTTAGTTTCTAACTTTAAATATGATAAAGATGTAAATTTTATTGTTAAAATATTTCTTTCAACACATGATTTTTCTCAACACATGAGCATCGTCAACACATGACTATTTATTATATTCAACACATGAATCTTTATATTTTATAATATTCTTTATTTCCCAATTGGAATGAGGCCCAATCAATTACCATATAATGTCAATTATATGGATTACACACAACACATGTATATAACAGCAACGATAAATAATCAACCATCATCCAAAGTGCACCACACAACTGCATAAGCATCAAATATAAATAATTAACGCTCACACAGTCTGTCGACCAATCGATCGACATACAATTAAATAATTGGGATTAGTATATGCCAAATATCATCCCAATACCCGTGTGGGGTTTCAAACAATCAAACACAGATTTTATTTGTGTAGTTGGGCGATGTGTAAAATTTATCATCCCAATCAATATCAGTAAAATCAATGTATATAAACAAATCGTCCGATTTGTTTATAAATATTTACTTTATATACACGTTAAAAATTATATTTTTAACTATAATATATCTTCCACTATAAAATAATTTATTTTATTCCACATCACACAATCAACTACACATCAAAATCAAACAAACAAGCATACAAGCCGTCCATGGTCTGTGGACGACGGGTGTCGGGTGCTACTAAACACCGTCTGCATCCTAGTATATATTTTTAACTAGAAATTTAAATTAAAGGTGAGGAGTTCTCACCTACTAGCCAAACCCATTCACCACGACTCTTCTTGTGTAGAAATCTTCGTATAATAAAGATTATATTTTTATAGTCACTATATATGGATAAAAATTCTGTTTTTACACCTCTACTATACAGATAAAAATTCTATTTTTACATCGGTGTTCATATAATAAAGATTATATTTTTATCACGCTATTCTCTATATAAAAATTATATTTTTATATATATAAAGATCGTATTTTTATATCACGGCTTCATATGTAAAAATCACTCCTTTAAAACGCTACTTCCATGATAAAAATTATATTTTTATCTTGCTAGCAATATAATAAAAATTATATTTTTATTACTCTACATGAATAAAAATAATATTTTTATATCTCCTACATAATAAAGATCGAATTTTTATTCTTTTTAAAATATAAAAATCATATTTTTATTACTTCTACTATATAAAAAATCATATTTTTATACTTCACATATGATGAAAATAAAATCTTTACTATCTATATATTATAAAAATCGTATTTTTCCCATATTAAAAATCAAAACTTTATCATCAACATGCTATCATATATATAGATCCTAATTTTATATGCCTAAATAAATAAAAATAAAAATAAATAAAAATCAAAACTTTCTTCTTATAAAAATCTATGTTTTAAACTTTACTCCTTTTCATAAAAAAACTGATTTAAAACCAATTGCTTAAACTAAATTAAAATAAATAAGTAAAAGGAAACTTAAAGTTAAATCGAGCGAGGGGGGTTTCACTGTATCGTAGGGGGCCAGGGGGGCTCGACGGTTTTGGGTAGGGAGAAGAGGGAGGTGCGGCAAGAGGAGAGAGTGGGGGGCTCGCGTGTGGTGCTTGAGGGAAGGAGGGAGGACGGAGACACGAGAGGAGGGGAGATGGAGGAAGGAGAGGCGCGGGAGGAGGAGGATCATCGAAGGGGGAGGAGGAAGAAGAAGCGGCGGCGATGGCAGCGGATGGGGGGGGTGACGCGGTTTAGCTGTAGGGTTTTGTTTTATTTCGATTTAAAATGAAGAGAGAGAGGAGGGTAGGTGAGGTTATATAATATATATTATATTATTTAATTATTTTATTATTCAAAAAGGTTGACTTTTTATTTGACCTCGAAACGAGACCCAACGACTGTCGCCCCTAGCTAATTACCCCCATTCCGAACACAATGGGATATGTATCGTAGTCTAATTCGATTGTTTCAATCAGTTTTCGCCAAAATCCACATATAACTCTATATATTGAATTTGAACGCACATTTCAATTTACCGGGGCCACATGCTAACTCGAAAAATTCTCGAAAAATATTTTCTAGCTTCGTATGGACGATACGGTCTTAACAAAACTAATTTCGTCAAATTCTGAGACCGTTTGAAAAATGGCCATTTTCCAGTCGATTAAAATCAACTGAAACTGGTCAAACTCGTTTTCCTTTGCTACGCTCACATATTGATTCGAAAAATTACGAATTTTGGAATCTAGCAATAACTTGACATCACGGATCCAACAAAAGTATTTTCGTCGAAAACCATGGTCGTTTGCAAAATTTCCATTTTTATGGGCTGAAATTCCATAACGACTATTCTGAATTTTCAACTGGACGTAACTTTTGATTTCCGCTATGAAATTTCGAATTCTCGGATTCATTGGAAATATATTCTCAATTAGATTCAAATATTTTTGGTTTCGCTAAAATCCGGTGTATTTTGAATCCTGTACATTCATTTGAGATTTGAAATCGAATTTCCGAACTACCGCGCCATTTTCAATTCCTTTTATAATTAAAATAAAATATTTATATTCTAACGACGATCTATATAAATATATACGTTCGAATTCCATTCAAAATAAATTTCTCGTCGCTATCATTTAAAATAATCTATTTTAAATAATCAAAATTTGCTAAAATTGCCAAAATAAAAATTTTAAATTGGCTCGCATTTTCTGGGTTATTACAATATCCCCCACTTAAAACTTTTCGTCCCCGAAAAGGAACGAAGCCGAAAGTTGTTTAACAAATCAACTCAACTTCCATTATTTTCTTTACGGCTTAAGTTCTTCAACTTTTCAGTTTCTAAGAACTTTTCAAATTTTTCAAAAATTTGGCTAACACCCTAAATTTTCAAAAAATTTCGCCATAACCTCCCCTGCACAGGGGACTTCGGGATATTTCATATAGCCTCCCATGGCCTTCTTCAATCAAAAAGAAAAAGAAAAAGCCAAGCGGCTAGCCAATCGGCTCATAAAATCATCATCACCCAAACGAAACAGTGAATTATGGTAAACATGTACCTATTTATCGGGAAAACAATTTTATTCTTCTGCTCTAGACTCCTTGCTATGACCTGTTCAATGTAAGTACATGTATATGCATGCAATTCCAAACAATTTTCAATACAGTTCAATATTCAGTTCAAGTTGGCTAAAGGTTCAACATATAATTAATTCAAACAATAATCAAACAACACAACCATCAATCTATTAGTGAATTAGAATTTCAAACACATAACTTTGATATATATACAGAAAATCATGTTTTCGATGCCAAATCACACAATAAACCTATCTAGTTTTGGTTCTCACACCAGTCTAATGGAAATATATAGATATCACACCTTCGAAACACGAAAATAAATACTAATAACGCTGCAGCATTATCAGAATCATCCCTGGGCAACTAGAGTGTGATTCTATATTTATCCAGTATATTAAAACTTCGAATATACGTTCATGACACGTATACCCGAAATCTTTATATATTGGATTGTCCAAATTCAATATAAATAAAATATTCAAATACGTATAAATTGGTTTAAATTTTCAAAAAATATTGTTTTCATTTGAAAAATATACTCTTCACACTCGTTCTAGGATACTACTGATCCTATCTCTAACGAGTCATTCTAATTGGATATTACTAATCCAATATCTGATGAATTCTTTCGTATGGTTCTAATGTGTCTTGTTCTCGAGCTTTGTAAACCAAAGCTCTGATACCACTGTGATGATCCGTAACTTCCCCGGTAAGGAAAGAATGAATTATCTTGAGAACACGACAAAATAGAACGCAAACAGAAGAACATTTCATTGTATATTACAACAATTCCATCAGATACAAGAATATACAGAGTATGAATAAATATTATACAACAGAAAAATATCAGAGATTACAATAAATTACATAGCAGCGGAAAATAATACTAAACACAACTAAAAGTAATACATGGATACAGAGCTTTCCGAGCATCGTTCCAGCCGTAAATCGGGATCCTGTGAATATAAATCTGCAAAACCAAAACTACTAGCTGCCGTGCTGAAAATAAGGGCACCCAGAGTTTAGGTTAAAACAATAAACTCCAGGTCAGTCATGTGACTGGTGTAAGAACTAAAACAGTTATTTAAAACTTTACTTTAAAAGAGAGTAATTCAAGGGACCACGCCGTATAACACGGAACGGGTTTCCTCCCAAGAATACTTGTGCATATAACAAAACAACGCAATGCTTTTTGGAAAAATGAAGCTATTATAAGACCCAGGTCCCATCACACAATGCAACGCAAGCCGGAGGATAAGGTTTTCCCTTATAATAGCCAAATAATGCTTGATACGTTTAAAAACAAATCATTTGATACTATTGTAGGTGTATAGTGTCAAAACAATTTCATTAAAAATCCACTTAGTTTTAATCTTCCCAAAAATCAACATCCTTCCTTTAACTGGGTTAAAGAACCAATGTCATCTAAAACACGATTCACGATAAACCCAAAATCACTTTCTATTGTTAATCGGGTTAAAGAACAAGTGTTATTCACAACACCGCTCACGATAAACCCAAAACCAATTTAAATACAATTCCAATTAATATTATTTAATTGGTACACTTCATTAAATCCAAATAGAAAGATTTAATCTTTTTCTCAACTGGCCTTAAGAACAGTGTTAATGAAGACACCATTCACAAGAAACCCAAATAACATTTGATATTGAATACAAGGCTCTGA
The DNA here is from genome assembly GCA_030737875.1 of Allium sativum. Taxonomy (NCBI): domain Eukaryota; kingdom Viridiplantae; phylum Streptophyta; class Magnoliopsida; order Asparagales; family Amaryllidaceae; genus Allium; species Allium sativum. The sequence goes on from CM060924.1 coordinate 1,015,536,291, forward strand.
ATAGAAAATATATCAGCTTATATTCAATATCGAATTCTACGACCAACGATTACCATATCGGAAATAACGATATAAAATATATCTTTCAAATTTCCACAACCATATCTGTATAATCACAAAATCCAACATCGAAATATTCCAAAGACAATTTCGATTCATATCCATTCCAATTCACGTATTGGAAATTTCGGGTTATTTTAAAACCATTTCAAATTCAATTTATTTATTTCAAAAATGAATTGATTTTAATTCTAGTTCAAAACTAGTTCATTTCGATAAAAATCTATTTTTATCTTTTCAAATATGGAGTTTTTCATCCCAATTTTTTTCCCAAATCATTTCTTATGATTTTACACAAATTATTACTATTTTTAATAATTTTATCAAAGCCCGTACAGTCGATTTCCATCAACAGCCATCGAACTGCACTTACAGCGACCTTTTCCAAATTTTATTTGGACATAATTCCAAATCCAACCGTTAGATTTCAAATTTCTAATATTCCTTAGAAAGCTCTTTTCGATACGAACCCAATGGTTCCGGTTTCAGGAGAATCCGATGGTCAGATCTCCCGTAATGTCCATTCGATGTCAATGGTCGAAATTCATGAACTGCCGCGGCGCTGCGCGTTCTATTCAGGCCATTATATATATATATTATATATTTCGTCGATTTCCTTTTAAAACGTATTTTATAAATCGTTTTAAATTCGTTTTCGAAACGATTTCAACTTCATATTCAATTTCGAATCAAAATTGAATATTCCACGTCATCGATATACAAATGATAATATTTTCAAAACGTTATATTTTGAAATCACTTCCTTTTCTATATTTATTTTAAAAACGAATATAATCGATATAAATATCACTCACGTCAAAATGGCGCATCTCTAATCAACACGGCTTTATATATTTCACTAACTTCGTTATTCTATTCAACAAATGAATATATATTCTATTCAACGCATGAATATATATTTCTTTCAACACATGAATATTCTCAACACATGAGCATCATCAACACATGACTATTTTTGTTATTTAATATATTTTATAAAATTATGGTATATATCGTTTGATTTTTAAATCAGACTCCAACCGTAAAGTAGTAAGAGAATGATTCCCTAAGTATTAACCCCGAAGGCCGAAACCAATATCAGATCAATACCCAGGAAACCACTCATCTTATCTATTTTCCAGTTAGTTTCTAACTTTAAATATGATAAAGATGTAAATTTTATTGTTAAAATATTTCTTTCAACACATGATTTTTCTCAACACATGAGCATCGTCAATACATGACTATTTATTCTATTCAACACATGAATCTTTATATTTTATAATATTCTTTATTTCCCAATTGGAATGAGGCCCAATCAATTACCATATAATGTCCACACAACACATGTATATAACAGCAACGATAAATAATCAACCATCATGTAACGGCAAGGAATTTCGCTCGATCTGAATCAGTCGTTAAACCGATCTAGACCGTTCGAAACCCCTGATCGTTTTGAGAACACGACAAAATAGAACGCAGACGGAAGAACATTTCATAGTTATTACAACAATTCCATCAGATACAAGAATATACAGAGTATAATGAATATATTACATTCGATAAATATCAGAGATTACAATAAATTACATAGCAGCGGAAAATAATACAAAGCACAACTGAAGGTGATATACGGATACAGAGCTTTCCGGATATCATTCCAGCTGTAAACCAGGATCCTGTAAATATAAATCTGCAAAACCAAAACTACTAGCTGCCCGTGCGGAAAATAGGGGCACCCAGAGTTTAGGTTAAAACAATAAACTCCAGGTCAGTCATGTGACTGGTGTGAGAACTAAAACAGTTATTTAGAACTTTACTTTAAAAGAGAGTAATTCAAGGGACCGCGCCGTATAACACGGAACGGGTTACCTCCCAAGAATACCAGTGCATAGAATAAACAGCGCAATGCTTTTTCGAAAAATGAAGCTATTATAAGACCCAGGTCACATCACATAATGCAACGCAAGCCGGAGGATAGGGTTTTCCCTTATAATAGCCAAACATGCTTGGTACGTTTAAAACAAATCATTTGATACTATAATAAGTCTATAGTGTCAAAACATTTTCAATCATAAATATCAATCCTAGGCGGCATGGGTACCATCTATCATGTCGCCATACTAGGCTCTACAAATAAAACCGAAATACACGTATTGGAAATTGGATTTCCGTCATGAGTCGAGGCAAGGGGCAAGCTCCTCTCCGCTTCAAGACACTCTAGCAAATGCCTCGGGACTACACACTCTGGGAAACCCCGGATACGGCTGGGCCGGTCCTCTCTTATGTTTGAGGATTAATTATTCCTGAACACACGTTTCCCGGTGCTTACAGACCTATAATCGAGGCGCCCCATTCCAACAACCACAAAGGTGAAAAGTATATAAATGTCAGGGCTGGTAAGTCACTGACACCACCAAAGCTAGAAAGAAACGTCGTGTTCTCCCAACGGTCCGTATCCCGTTTTTAACTCATACCGAGGTGTGAGGCTCGCGAATCCACGCTATACACAAAGCTGCCACGTAGGTCGTGCTTTGATCATCAACCACAAGACTTTGCTTTTCAACAGAAGCCTTGATCCATGCAACTTAGCGTGCCACACAGGCAATTCATGCCATGCGATTGATATCTATCGATATATAACCTCTAAGCTCGTACATCTCAGAGAATGGCGTTAAGCAAGAGAATAAATTCTCCGCCGCCAAACAGATATATATTTAACAGAAATCAATCAACACAGAATAAAATCCAATGTTAGACACACAATCCATTTACAAGTTCGTTCTGGGTCTGAACGAAACCGGAGGCACTTTCCTCGCATATCCATCGATCTCCAAGTACGTCTGGACGACCACCAACTGATTCCCTCATCTTGGGTGTACAGCCCAATCAAGATCATCAATAATCACCCAAACGATGTGAAGACTTCCGGTCTTCAACCACCGTCTTCATCTTCGACATATCGTCGAATTGGTGATTCAGAATGGGTATAAACCCGGCCTTTTCGAACAACCCGCGTATATTAAAAACAAATGTTACAAAAACACAACATACGCCTCATTCCAATTCAGCAGCCACTAACCGCAAATTAGCAAGAGAACAATTTCCCAAATATTAACCCCGAAGGCCGAAACCAACATCAGATCAATATCCAGGAAACCATTCTTCTTAACTAACCTACAGCTAATTTCTAAATTTCATATTCTTAGGGAAAGGTTCCCATTAATTTTATCCAAGATAAATTCTTTAAATTCATTCTTTAATCTTCCTTTGGATGTCGTTTCAAACCAAATTATGGTTTTCCAAACTAGTCGAGATTAGCGAACCACACCGAAGTAATTATTTATTTAATTTCCCAATCCCAACCTATTCATCCCATGAAGCAAAACTGGTAATACTCCATATCTAACACCACAGTGTTGTCGGTAAAATTAATTACCATTCCACGTTCAAATCTAATTAAAGATTTAACTATCGCTTTGGAGCAAAACTGGTGATACTCCATTCTCGCTCATTTTCTAAATTTGATAATTTAGATTATCAATTCATATTTCAATCTAATTGCAGATTCATTAAAACTCCTTTTACTGGGTTAAAGAACTAATGTCATTTAAAACACAGTTCACGATAAACCCCAAATCACAATCTATTTATTATCGGGTTAAAGAACAAGTGTTATTCAAAACACTGTTCACGATAAACCCACAAATAAATTCTATTTAAAACCCATTCAAATCCAATTTATTTATTTAAAATAAATGGGTTGTTATTTTAGTTCTAAACTAGTTCATTTCAATAAAGATTTATTTTTATCTTTTCAAATCTGGAGTTTTTCATCCCAATTTTTTCCCAAATCATTTTTTATGATTTTACACAAATTATTACTATTTTTAATAATTTTATCAAGGCCCGTACAGTCGATTTCCATCAACGGCCATCGAACTGCACTTACAACGACCTTTTCCAAATTTGATTTGGACGTATCTTCAAATACAACCGTTAGATTTCAAATTTCTAATATTCATTGGAAAGCTCATTTCGATACGAACCCAACGGTTCTGGTTTTAGGAGAATCCAACGGTCGGATCTCCCGTAATATCCGTTCGAAGTCAATGGTCGAAATTCGCGAACTGCCGCGGCGCGGCGCGTTCTATTCAAGCCATTATATTATATATATAATATATATTTCGTCGATTTCTATTTAAAACAAATTTTATAAATAGTTTTAAATTCGTTTCAAAACATTTCAACTTTCATTTCCAATTCATATCAAAATTGAATCTTTCCTTGTAAATTCGTTTTAAAATTCATTTCAATTCATTTCAATTCAATTCAAATTCGTTTTATATTCAATTCAGTTCGAATTCATTTTCTATTCAATACAATTTTTAAATCTCTTTTCCATATTCATTATAAAACGAATATAATCGATATAAATATCGTTCGCATCAAAATAGCGCATCTCTAATCAACGTGGCTTTATATTTCCATAATTCTGTTATCCTATTCAACAGATGAACATTTATTCTATTCAATACGTGAATCTATATTTTTGTCAACACATGACTAATCTCAACGAATGAGTACTGTCCACGTGTGACTATTTTTGTTATTTAATATATTTTATAAAAATTAAGGTATCTATCGTTTGATTTCAAATCAGACTCCAACCGTAAATTAGTAAGAGAACGATTCCCTGAACATTAACCCCGAAGGCCGAAACCAACATCAGATCCATATCCATGAGACCACTCATCTTATCTATTTTCCAGTTAGTTTCTAATTTCAAATATGATAAAGATGTAAATTTTGTTGTTAAAATACTTCGTTCAACACATGACTAATCTCAACGGATGAGTATGGTCAACACATGAACCTTTATTTTATAAAGATAAAGATGTAAATTTTATTATTAAAATATTTCGTTCAACACATGACTAATCTCAACGGATGAGTACGGTAAACACATGAACCTTTATTTTATAATATTCTTTATCTTCTAAATTGGAATGAGGCCCAATCAATTACCATATAAAGTTAATTATATAGATTCCATACAACACATGTATATTATAGCAACGATAAATAATCAACCATCATCCAAAGTGCACTACACTGTATAAGCATCAAATATAGATATCTAATGCTTATAACAGCCTGTCGATCCATCGATCGACATACAACTAATTATTGGGATTAGTGTATGTCATATATTATCCCAATACCCGTGTGGGGTTTCAAACAATCAAACTCAGATTTATTTGTGCGGTTGGGCGACGTGTAAAATTTATCGTCCCAATCAATGTCATTCAAATAGATGTACATAAACAAACCGTCCGGTTTGTAAATAAATATTTATCGTCCCAATCAATGTCATTCACTTCCACGTTAAAAATTATATTTTTAACGATAAAATATTTTATTTCAACACATGAATTTCTATTTAGTTCATTAACACAATAAAAATGATATTTTTATTTTTCTAACATATTTTAGGAAATTTCGGCGGCATAACGGCACGATACTAGAAACGGGATAAGGCCTTGCCCTATCCCCGGTCTAGTGAATGCCCACGCCATTCACACATCAATCAAATCCATTCCATTTCACCAAACAACTCAATTCAAACCAAATAATCTAACCAACTACACAACCAAACAAACAAGTCCATGGTCTGTGGACGATTGTGTCGGGTGCTACTAAGCACCGTCTGCATCCTAGTATATATATAACTAGAAAAAGAAATTGAAGAGTGAGAAGTTCTCACCAAAGCTATCCCAACTTCACGACACTTCAAATGTAGAAAATCTTGTCGTTCTCGCCTTTTGTCACTTTCGTTGCCCGTAGCCACTACATATATAAAAATCACATTTTCACTTCGCTATTCTATATATAAAAATCGAATTTTTACTTCACTATTCAATATATAAAAATCGAATTTTTACTTTGTTATTCAATATATAAAAATCGAATTTTTACTTTGTTATTTAATATATAAAAATCGAATTTTTACTTTGTTATTCAATATACAAAAATCGAATTTTTCCTATGCTATTCAATATATAAAAATCGAATTTTTACATCGTTATCATATAGATAAAAATTCTATTTTTACATCGTTATTCTATAGATAAAAATTCTTCCTTTTCAATTATAAAGATTTCGCCTTTTCAATTTATAAAGATTTCGCCTTTTCAAATTTAAAGATTTCGCCTTTTCAAATCCATCATTATAAAAATCACCTTTTTATTTTGCTACACATATAAAGATGATATTTCTAATATTTCTATCATGTAAAAATTATATTTTTAATTCTCTACATAAAAAAATCATATTTTTACATCTTCTACATAATAAAGATTATATTTTTATTATCGCCACTATATAAAAACTATATTTTTATAATCGCCACTATATAAAAATCATCTTTTTAAGTTGCTAATTTATATATAAAAAAAACGCTACCTTTCATGTGTTTAAAAATCCTATCTTTACATCTATAAAAATCAAACCTTTTTGTATTCCAACCATATGTATAAAAAAAACTTATCTTTATATAATAAAATCTTATTTATATATATATATATATATAATAAATAAAGTAAATAAACAAAATCAGAAAATTTTCTAACTAATTAAACCAAGTAAAACTAAATAAATAAATAAAACGAAGTAACTCACTGTATTTTGCCAAAAGGGGAAGGAGGGGCTCTGCTGGGGTTCGTCGGAGGTGGTGGCCGGCGTCAGAGGGGGTACAGCAGCTCGGTCGGAGCAGGCAGAAGGGGAGAGGTCGTCTTCGGTCGGTAGAAGGGTAGGGGGCTTCGACGCGTCGATCGAGGAAGGGGGGTTTCGGAGGTGGCGCCCCACCTTTGAGGTGGCGGCGGCGATCGATCGGGGGGGGGGGGGCGACGAGTTCTCCCCCCCGTCTTCCTCTTTCTATTTTTTTTTGAAATGATTTCCTAATCGGGGGGGCTGAGTATAATGGGGAGAGGGTTTTTAATTTTTAATTATTTTGTTCTCCACCAAAATGCAACTTTTATTTTCGACCTCAAAACGAGGCCCCCCCGCCTGTCGTCCATAGCTAATTACCCCCATTCCGAACACAATGGGATATGTACCGTAAGCTGATTCGATCGTTTCGATCAGTTTCCGTTAAAATCAACATATCACTCTATATATTGAATTTGAACGAGTATTTCAATTTACTGGGGTCACATACTAACTTGAAAAATTCCAGAAAAATATTTTCTAGCTTCGTGTTGACGATACGGTCCTAACAAAACTAGTTTCGTCGAATTCTGAGACCATTGGAAAAATGGCCATTTTCCAGTCGATTAAAATCAACTAAAACTGGTCAAATGCGTTTTCCTTTGCCACGCTCACATATTGATTCGAAAAATTTTGAAATTTGAAACCTAGCAATAATTTGACATCCCGGATCCAACAAAAGTGGTTTCGTCGAAATCCGAGCTCGTTTGCAAAGTTCCCATTTTTACGGGCCTGAATTCCATAGCGACTATTCAGGATTTTCAACTGGCATATCTTTTGATTCTCGCTATGAAATTTTTATTTTTCGGATTCGTTGGAAAGATATCCTCAAATAGATCCTATTTTTTTTTTGTTTCACTAAAATCCGGTTTATTTTGCACCCGGTACATTCAATTGAAGTTTGAAATCGAATTATCGAACTACCGCGCCATTTTCATTTCCTTTTATAATTATATATAATTATTTATATTCTAACGACGCCGTATATAATATATACGTTCGAATTCTATTCAAAATAAATTTCTCGTCGATATTATTTAAAATAATTCATTTTAAATATAGAAAATTCGCTATAATTGCCAAAATAAAATTTTTAAACTGGCCCAGATTTTTGGGTTGTTACAATCTCCCCCACTTGAAACTTTTCGTCCCCGAAAAGGAACAAAGTCGAAAGTGGTTTGATCAATCAATTCTACGTTCGATCTGGCTTCCATTCTCCAACTTTTCAGTTTCTGAGAATTTTCAAATTCTTCAAAAATTTGGCTAACACCCTAAATTTTCGAAAAATTTCGCCATAACCTCCCCTGCACCGGGAGCCACGGGAAAATCCCGAAATTGCCATATAGGCCTTCTGATCTCAAAAAGAAAAATAAAAAGCCAAGCGGCAAGCCAATAGGCTCATAAAATCATCATCACCCAAACAAAACAGTAAATTATAGTAAACATGTACCTATTTGTCGGGCAAACAAATTTTATTCTCTGCTCTAGCCTCCTTGCTATGACCTGTTCAATGGATATACATGTATATGCAAGCAAATGCGACCAATTTTCAATACAATTCAATATGTGATTCAATTAGGCTAAATGGTTCAAAATTGTCAAACAAATAAACAAACAACACAAACATCAATCAATTAGTGAATTTAACGTTACAAATTCATAATTTTGATATATATATATATATATATATACTGAAAATCTTGTTTTTGATACCAAATCACACAATAAATTTATATAGTTTTGGTTCTCATACCAGTCTAATGGAAATATATAGAAAATCACACCTTCGAAACTCGAACACACACTACTGATGCTATATAGTCATCAGTAGCATCATCTTCGGGCGACAAGAGTGCGGTTCTATATCTATCCGGTATATTAAAACTTCGAATATACGTTCATGACGCGTATATGTAAAATCTTTATATATCGGATTGTCCAAATTCAAAATAAATAAATATTCAAATACGTATAAAGCAATTTAAATTTTCAAAACAAAATTGTTTTCATTTAAAAAATATACTCTTCACACTCGTTCTAGGATACTACTGATCCTATCTCTAACGAGTCATTCTAATTGGATATTACTAATCCAATATCTGATGAATTCTTTCGTATGGTTCTAATGTGTCTTGGTCTCGAGCTCTGTAAACCAAAGCTCTGATACCAAATGTGACGGCAAGGAATTTCGCTCGATCCGAATAAGTCGTTAAACCGATCTAGACCGTTCGAAACCCCTGATCGTTTTGAGAACACGACAAAATAGAACGCAGACGGAAGAACATTTCATAGTTATTACAACAATTCCATCAGATACAAGAATATACAGAGTATAATGAATAAATTACATTCGATAAATATCAGAGATTACAATAAATTACATTGCAGCGGAAAATAATACAAAGCACAACTGAAGGTGATATACGGATACAGAGCTTTCCGGATATCATTCCAGCTGTAAACCAGGATCCTGTGAATATAAATCTGCAAAACCAAAACTACTAGCTGCCCGTGTCGAAAATAAGGGCACCAAGAGTTTAGGTTAAAACAATAAACTCCGGGTCAGTCATGTGACTGGTGTGAGAACTAAAACAGTTATTTAGAACTTTACTTTAAAAGAGAGTAATTCAAGGGACCACGCCGTATAAAACGGAACGGGTTTCCTCCCAAGAATACCAGTGCATAGAATAAACAGCGCAATGCTTTTTCGAAAAATGAAGCTATTATAAGACCCAGGTCCCATCACACAATGCAACGCAAGCCGGAGGATAGGGTTTTCCCTTATAATAGCCAAACATGCTTGGTACGTTTAAAACAAATCATTTGATACTATAATAAGTCTATAGTATCAAAACATTTTCAATCATAAATATCAATCCTAGGCGGCATGGGTACCATCTATCATGTCGCCATACTAGGCTCTACAAATAAAACCGAAATACACGTATTGGAAATTGGATTTCCGTCATGAGTCGAGGCAAGGGGAAAGCTCCTCTCCGCTTCGAGACACTCTAGCAAATGCCTCGGGACTACACACTCTGGGCAACCCCGGATTCGGCTGGGCCGGGTCTCTCTTACGTTTGAGGATTAATTATTCCTGAACACACGTTTCCCGGTCCTTACAGACCTATAATCGAGGCGCCTCATTCCAACAACTACAAAGGTGAAAAGTATATAAATGTCAGGGCTGGTAAGTCACTGACACCACCAAAGCTAGAAAGAAACGTCATGTTCTCCCAACGGTCCGTATCCCGTTTTTAACTCATACCGAGGTGTGAGGCTCGCGAATCCACGCTATACACAAAGCTGCCACATTGGCCATGCTTTGATCATCAACCACAAGACTTTGCTTTTCAACAGAAGCCTTGATCCATGCAACTCAGCGTGCCACACAAGCAATTCATGCCATGCGATTGATATTTATCGATATATAACCTCTAAGCTCGTACGTCTCAGAGAAGGGCGTTAAGCAAGAGAATAAATTCTCCGTTGCCGAACCGATATATATTTAACAGAAATCAATCAACACAGAATAAAATCCAATGTCAGACACACAATCCATTTACAAGTTCGTTCTGGGTCTGAAAGAAACCGGAGGCACTTTCCTCGCATATCCATCGATCTCCAAGTACGTCTGGACGACCACCAACTGATTCCCTCATCTTGGGTGTACAGCCCAATCAAGATCATCAATAATCACCCAAACGATGTGAAGACTTCCGGTCTTCAACCACCGTCTTCATCTTCGACATATCGTCGAATCGGTGATTCAGAATGGGTATAAACCCGGCCTTTCCGAACAACCCGCGTATATTAAAAACAAATGTTACACAAACACAACATACGCCTCATTCCAATTCAGCAGCCACTAACCGCAAATTAGCAAGAGAACAATTTCCCAAATATTAACCCCGAAGGCCGAAACCAACATCAGATCAATATCCAGGAAACCATTCTTCTTAATTAACCTACAGCTAATTTCTAAATTTCATATTCTTAGGGAAAGGTTCCCATTAATTTTATCCAAGATAAATTCTTTAAATTTATTCTTTAATCTTCCTTTGGATGTCGTTTCAAACCAAATTATGGTTTTCCAAACTAGTCGAGATTAGCGAACCACACCGAAGTAATTATTTATTTTATTTCCCAATCCCAACCTATTTATCCCATGAAGCAAAACTGGTAATACTCCATATCTAACACCACAGTGTTGTCGGTAAAATTAATTACCATTCCACGTTCAAATCTAATTAAAGATTTAACTATCGCTTTGGAGCAAAACTGGTGATACTCCATTCTCGCTCATTTTCTAAATTTGATAATTTAGATTATCAATTCACATTTCAATCTAATTGCAGATTCATCAAAACTCCTTTTACTGGGTTAAAGAACTAATGTTATTTAAAACACAGTTCACGATAAACCTCAAATCACATTCTATTTATTATCGGGTTAAAGAACAAGTGTTATTTAAAACACTGTTCACGATAAACCCACAAATCAATTCTATTTAAAACCCATTCAAATCCAATTTATTTATTTAAAATAAATGGGTTGTTATTTTAGTTCTAAACAAGTTCATTTCAATAAAGATTTATTTTTATCTTTTCAAATCTGGAGTTTTTCATCCCAATTTTTCCCCAAATCATTTCTTATGATTTTACACAAATTATTACTATTTTTAATAATTTTATCAAGGCCCGTACAGTCGATTTCCATCAACGGCCATCGAACTGCACTTACAACGACCTTTTCCAAATTTGATTTGGACGTATCTCCAAATCCAACCGTTAGATTTCAAATTTCTAATATTCATTGGAAAGCTCCTTTCGATACGAACCCAACGGTTCTGGTTTTAGGAGAATCCAACGGTCGAATCTCCCGTAATATCCGTTCGAAGTCAATGGTCGAAATTCGCGAACTGCCGCGGCGCGGCGCGTTCTATTCAAGCCATTATATTATATATATAATATATATATATATATAATATATATTTCGTCGATTTCTATTTAAAACAAATTTTATAAATAGTTTTAAATTCGTTTCAAAACATTTCAACTTTCATTTCCAATTCATATCAAAATTGAATCTTTCCTTGTAAATTCGTTTTAAAATTCATTTCAATTCAATTCAAATTCGTTTTATATTCAATTCAGTTCGAATTCGTTTTCTATTCAATTCAATTTTTAAATCTCTTTTCCATATTCATTATAAAATGAATATAATCGATATAAATATCGTTCACGTCAAAATAGCGCTTCTCTAATCAACACGGCTTTATATTTCAATAATTCTGTTATCCTATTCAACAGATGAATATTTATTCTATTCAATACGTGAATCTATATTTTTGTCAACACATGACTAATCTCAACGAATGAGTATTGTCCACGTGTGACTATTTTTGTTATTTAATATATTTTATAAAAATTAAGGTATCTATCGTTTGATTTCAAATCAGACTCCAACCGTAAATTAGTAAGAGAATGATTCCCTGAATATTAACCCCGAAGGCCGAAACCAACATCAGATCCATATCCAGGAGACCACTCATCTTATCTATTTTCCAGTTAGTTTCTAATTTCAAATATGATAAAGATGTAAATTTTGTTGTTAAAATACTTCGTTCAACACATGACTAATCTCAACGGATGAGTACGGTCAACACATGAACCTTTATTTTATAAAGATAAAGATGTAAATTTTATTATTAAAATATTTCGTTCAACACATGACTAATCTCAACGGACGAGTACGGTCAACACATGAACCTTTATTTTATAAAGATAAAGATGTAAATTTTATTATTAAAATATTTCGTTCAACACATGACTAATCTCAACGGATAAGTACGGTCAACACATGAACCTTTATTTTATAATATTCTTTATCTTCTAAATTGGAATGAGGCCCAATCAATTACCATATAAAGTTAATTATATAGATTCCATACAATACATGTATATTATAGCAACGATAAATAATCAACCATCATCCAAAGTGCACTACACTGTATAAGCATCAAATATAGATATCTAACGCTTATAACAGCCTGTCGATCAATCGATCGACATACAACTAATCATTGGGATTAGTGTATGTCATATATTATCCCAAAACCCGTGTGGGGTTTCAAATAATCAAACTCAGATTTATTTGTGTAGTTGGGCGACGTGTAAAATTTATCGTCCCAATCAATGTCATTCAAATAGGTGTACATAAACAAACCGTCCGGTTTGTAAATGAATATTTTATTTTATTCACTTCCACGTTAAAAATTATATTTTTAACGATAAAATATTTTATTTCAACACATGAATTTCTATTCAGTTCATTCACACAATAAAAATGATATTTTAATTTTTCTAACATATTTTAGGAAATTTCGGCGGCATAACGGCACGATACTAGAAACGGGAAAAGGCCTAGCCTTATCCCCGGTCTAGTGAAGGCCCACGCCATTCACACATCAATCAAATCCATTACATTTCACCAAACAACTCAATTCAAACCAAATAATCTAACCAACTACACAACCAAACAAACAAGTCCATGGTCTGTGGACGATTGTGTCGGGTGCTACTAAGCACCGTCTGCATCCTAGTATATATATATATATATATATAACTAGAAAAAGAAATTGAAGAGTGAGAAGTTCTCACCAAAGCTATCCCAACTTCACGACACTTCAAATGTAGAAAATCTTGTCGTTCTCGCCTTTTGTCACTTTCGTTGCCCGTAGCCACTACATATATAAAAATCACATTTTCACTTCGCTATTCTATATATAAAAATCGAATTTTTACTTCACTATCCAATATATAAAAATCGAATTTTTACTTTGTTATTCAATATATAAAAATCGAATTTTTCCTATGCTATTCAATATATAAAAATCGAATTTTTACATCGTTATCGTATATATAAAAATTCTATTTTTACATCGTTATTCTATAGATAAAAATTCTGCCTTTTCAATTATAAAGATTTCGCCTTTTCAATTTATAAAGATTTCGCCTTTTCAAATTTAAAGATTTCGCCTTTTCAAATTTAAAGATTTCGCCTTTTCAAATATAAAGATTTCGCCTTTTCAAATCCATCATTATAAAAATCACATTTTTATTTTTCTACACATATAAAGATGATATTTCTAATATTCCTATCATGTAAAAATTATATTTTTAATTCTCTACATAAACAAAAATCATATTTTTACATCTTCTACATAATAAAGATTATATTTTTATTATCGCCACTATATAAAAACTATATTTTTATAATCGCCACTATATAAAAATCAACTTTTTAAGTTGCTAATTTATATATAAAAAAAACGCTACCTTTCATGTGTATAAAAATCCTATCTTTACATCTATAAAAATCAAACCTTTTTGTATTCCAACCATATGTATAAAAAAAACTTATCTTTATATAATAAAATCTTATTTATTTATATATAATAAATAAAGTAAATAAACAAAATCAGAAAATTTTCTAACTAATTAAACCAAGTAAAACTAAATAAATAAATAAAACGAAGTAACTCACTGTATTTTGCCAAAAGGGAAGGAGGGGCTCTGCTGGGGTTCGTCGGAGGTGGTGGCCGGCGCCAGAGGGGGTACAGCAGCTCGGTCGGAGCAGGAAGAAGGGGAGGGGTCGTCTTCGGTCGGCAGCAGGGTAGGGGGGCTTCGACGCGTAGATCGAGGAAGGGGGGTTTCGGAGGTGGCGCCCCACCATTGAGGCGGCGGCGACGATCGATCGGGGGGGGGGGTGACGAGTTCCCCCCCCCCGTCTTCCTCTTTCTATTTTTTTTATTTTTGAAATGATTTCCTAATCGGGGGGGCTGAGTATAATAGGGAGAGGGTTTTTAATTTTTAATTATTTTATTCTCCACCAAAAAGCAACTTTTATTTTCGACCTCAAAACGAGGCCCCCCCGCCTGTCGTCCATAGCTAATTACCCCCATTCCGAACACAATGGGATATGTACCGTAAGCTGATTCGATCGTTTCGATCAGTTTCCGTTAAAATCACCATATAACTCTATATATTGAATTTGAACGCGTATTTCAATTTACTGGGGTCACATACTAACTCGAAAAATTCCATAAAAATATTTTCTATCTTCGTGTTGACGATACGGTCCTAACAAAACTAGTTTCGTCGAATTCTGAGACCATTGGAAAAATGGCCATTTTCCAGTCGATTAAAATCAACTGAAACTGGTCAAACGCGTTTTCCTTTGCCACGCTCACATATTGATTCGAAAAGTTATGAAATTTGAAACCTAGCAATAATTTGACATCCCGGATCCAACAAAAGTGGTTTCGTCGAAATCCGAGCTCGTTTGCAAAATTCCCATTTTTACGGGCCTAAATTCCATAGCGACTATTCAGGATTTTCAACTGGACATATCTTTTGATTCCCGCTATGAAATTTTGATTTTTCGGATTCGTTGGAAAGATATCCTCAAATAGATCCTATTGTTTTTGGTTTCACTAAAATCCGGTTTATTTTGCACCCGGTACATTCAATTGAAGTTTGAAATCGAATTATCGAACTACTGCGCCATTTTCAATTCCTTTTATAATTATATATAATTATTTATATTCTAACGAAGCCGTATATAATATATACGTTCGAATTCTATTCAAAATAAATTTCTCGTCGATATTAATTAAAATAATTCATTTTAAATATAGAAAAATAAAAATTTTAAACTGGCCCAGATTTTCGGGTTGTTACACATCATCAAAAGTGCACCACACAACTGCATAAGCATCAAATATAAATAATTAACGCTCACACAGTATGTCGACCAATCGATCGACATACAATTAAATAATTGGGATTAGTGTATGCCAAATATCATCCCAATACCCGTGTGGGGTTTCAAACAATCAAACACAGATTTTATTTGTGCTGTTGGGCGATGTGTAAAATTTATCGTCCCAATCAATATCAGTCAAATTAGTGTATATAAACAAATCGTCCGATTTGTTTATAAATATTTACTTTATATACATGTTAAAAATTATATTTTTAACTATAAAATATTTTCCACTATTAAATATTTTATTTCATTCCGCATCACACAATCAACTACACATCAAAATCAAACAAACTAGCATACAAGCCGTCCATGGTCTGTGGACGACGGGTGTCGGGTGCTACTAAACACCGTCTGCATCCTAGTATATATTTTTAACTAGAAATTTAAATTAAAGGTGAGGAGTTCTCACCGACTAGCCAAACCCATTCACCACGACTCTTCTTATGTAGAAATCTTCGTCGTGCTTGCCTTTTGTCAATTTCATCGTCCGTAGCCACTACATATATAAAAAATCATATTTTTATAATCACTATATATGGATAAAAATTCTATTTTTACACCGCTACTATATAGATAAAAATTCTATTTTTACATCGGTGTTCATATAATTAAGATTATATTTTTATCACGCTATTCTCTATATAAAAATTATATTTATATATATATATATATATAAAGATCGTATTTTTATATCACGGCTTCATATGTAAAAATCACTCCTTTACAATGCTACTTCCATGATAAAAATTATATTTTTATCTTGCTAGCAATATAATAAAAATTATATTTTTATTACTCTACATGAGTAAAAATCATATTTTTATATCTCCTACATAATAAAGATCGAATTTTTATTCCTTCTAAAATATAAAAATTATATTTTTATTACTTCTATTATATAAAAAATCATATTTTTATACTTCACATATGATAAAAATCAAATCTTTACTATCTATATATTATAAAAATCATATTTTTCCTATATTAAAAATCAAAACTTTATCATCAACATGCTATCATATATATATAGATCCTATTTTTATACGCCTAAATAAATAAAAATAAATATAAATAAAAATCAAAACTTTCTTCTTATAAAAATCTATGTTTTTAAACTTTACTCATTTTCATAAAAAAAACTGATTTAAAACCAATTGCTTAAACTAAATTAAAATAAATAAGTAAAAGGGAAACTTATAGTTAAATCGAGCGAGGGGGTGGTTTCACTGTATCGCAGGGGCCCAGGGAGGGCTCGGCGGTTTTGGGTAGGGAGAAGAGGGAGGTACGGCAAGAGGAGAGAGAGGGGGGGCTCCCGTGTGGCGCTTGAGGGAAGGAGGGAGGACGGAGACGCGAGAGGAGGGGAGATGGAGGAAGGAGAGGCGTAGGAGGAGGATCATCGGAGGGGGAGGAGGAAGAAGAAGCGGCGGCGGTGGCAGCGGATGGGGGGTGACGCGATTTAGCTGTAGGTTTTTTTTATTTATTTCGATTTAAAATGAAGAGAGAGAGAAGGGTAGGTGAGGTTATATAATATATATTTTATTATTTTATTATTCAAAAAGGTTGACTTTTTATTTGACCTCGAAACGAGACCCAACGACTGTCGCCCCTAGCTAATTACCCCCATTCCGAACAAAATGAGATATGTATCGTAGGCTGATTCGATTGTTTCGATAATTTTTCGCCAAAATCCACATTTAACTCTATATATTGAATTTGAACGCACATTTCAATTTACCGGGGCCACATGCTAACTCGAAAAATTTCCCGAAAAATATTTTCTAGCTTCGTATCGACGATACAGTCTTAACAAAACTAATTTCGTCAAATTCTGAGGCCGTTTGAAAAATGGCCATTTTCCAGTCGATTAAAATCAACTAAAACTGGTCAAACGCGTTTTCCTTTGCCACGCTCACATATTGATTCGAAAAATTACGAATTTTGAAATCTAGCAATAACTTGACATCACGGATCCAACAAAAGTGGTTTCGTCGAAAACCGAGGTCGTTTACAAAATTTCCATTTTTAAGGGCCGAAATTCCATAGCGACTATTCTGAATTTTCAACTGGACGTAACTTTTGATTTCCGCTATGAAATTTCGATTTCTCGAATTCGTTGGAAATATATTCTCAATTAGATTCAAATATTTTTCATTTCGCTAAAATCCAGTTTATTTTGAATCCTGTACATTCATTTGAGATTTGAAATCGAATTTCCGAACTACCGCACCATTTTCAATTCCTTTTATAATTAAAATAAAATATTTATATTCTAACGACGATCTATATAAATATGTACGTTCGAATTCCATTCAAAATAAATTTCTCGTCGCTATCATTTAAAATAATCTATTTTAAATAATCAAAATTCGCTAAAATTGCCAAAATAAAATTTTTAAATTGGCTCGCATTTTCCGGGTTATTACAGTGAATCTGAATTGTTCGGACTTGAAAGTTTGACTCAAAATTCAACCAGCTCGGAATCGCTCCTTTTCAGTCTAGAGTCGTAGATCTTGTCTCTACGATCGCACAGGATCTAAAATCGTGAATTTGCAAAGTCGTATGAATTAGTTATGATTTAAATAAGACAAATAATAATTTTAAAAATAAATTATTAAAATAATATAAGGTTTTAACCTCTTCTTCCTTAAGACAGAAAAACGGCCGTGAGCCTTTCTGAATCTTCCGAACTAGGTCTGCAAAATTCGATCGAATGGAAGGGCTTTGCGACGATCCAAGACCACCACGACGAAGGGCTAGGGGCGGCGTGCAAGGGGGACCCACCACGGTGGAGCTCTCGAGCCTTGGGGGTGCGGCGACGGCTTCAACACTCTACGTTTGGGGCGCTGGATCTCGGGCTGTGTGCATTTTCAGGGGTGGTTAACCGTACAGATTTAAAGGAGATGAAAATCTCTTCGAAGGCTTGAACTGAAGTGTGGGATTTTACTGAGTGTTCTGAGAGGATTTGAGGAAGGAAGAATCGAAGAGTTTAGGCCATGGATTTTCAAGGGGGCGGCGACTGTGTTATATGTGATTAGGGTTTTGAAAATGGATTAATGAATATTTATAATATTTTAATTGTAAATTTTACAAATAAAGCCCTAAGTCCTAAACAAATCCAATTTTAGTCCAACAGGAATTGATCCTACCTAATATCCTCGGATCTAATGGGCTGGGTCTAGTCAGCCCAAACGACTGTCTGTGGCCTGAATTCCTTAATTTAAAATTTAAATCCTTTATTAAATTAATTCGTTTGTATATTTAAATTCACTGGGGCCACATACAGACTCAGAAAATTCCAAAAATATTATTTCTGGTTTTGTTTTGACGATGCGGTCCTAACAAAATTAATTTCGTCGAATTCCGAGACTGTTGAAAAATGGTCACTTTCAAGTCGATTAAATTTGACTGAAATTGACAAAACACTTTTTCGTTTGCCACACTCACATATCAATTTCAAAAATTCCGAGAAATTAAATTTAGCAATAATTTGACATTCTGGAACCAACAAAAGTGGTTTCGTCGAAAACGGAGGTCGTTTGAAAAATGGCCTTTTATAAGGGCTATAAATTATACTATAGCGACCATTTTGAATATTCAACTGGCCATAACTTTGGATTCCCGCTATGAAATTTTAATTTTTCGGATTTGTTGGAAATATATTTCCAAACAGATTTAGATATTTTCGGTTTCACTAAAATTCGTTAAATTTTTATTCCGGTACATTCAGTCAAAGCACAGGTTTGACTTTTCAAACTACCGTACTATTTCCAATTCCTTTTGAAATCAAAATAAATATATTCGCTCTAACTTCGATTAAAATAAAATATTAATCGTTATTATTTAAAATAAATTATTTTAAATATTCAAAATTTACTAAAAGAGACAAAATAAAAAAAATTAATTAGTTCAGATTTTCCGGGTTGTTACAGGTACAACTTGTTAGAACTGAACAAAAGACTCATCAGAGTAGGACTAGTAATATCCTATAAAAGAATACTCATTAGAGATAGGATCAGTAGTATCCTAGAATGAGAAAACTCATTAGAGATGGGGTTAGGAATGCCCTACAGTGAGTTGAGAGTGACAAGTTTATAACTAACGTATTTGCGATTATATATATAATACGATTTTATAAAATATGATTTTTTTTTAAATATATAAAAGTTATATATATTTGAAAAGTTAATCAACAGATTGATTGGTGATTGTGTTGTGTGATTGTTAGTTCAACTAATAAAATTATTGAAACCAATAAAGGAATCAAAGTTGAGCTGGTTAATTAAACAACTTTCATCTCCGTTCCTTTTCGAGGATGAAAAGATTTTAAGTGCGGGAGATTGTAACAACCCGGAATTTTGGAACCAATTTAAAATTTTAATTTTAACAATTTTAATGGATTTTGAAAATTTAAAATAATTTATTTTAAATAATAACGACTAAAATTTTAATTAAATCGAAGTTGGAACGAAATTTTTTTAATTTAATTATAAAAGGAGTTAGAAATAGAATGGTAGTTTGAAATTTTGAATTTGAACTTTGACTGAATGTACATGATTCAAAATAAATCGGATTTTAGTGAAACCAAAAATATCTAAATCTGTTTAATAATATCTTTCCAACGAATCTGAAAAATTGAAATTACATAGCGAGAATCAAAAGTTATGGCCAGTTAAAAATTCAGAATAGTCGCTATGGAATTTTTTTTTTAATATAAAAAATAGCCATTTTACAAACGATCTCCGTTTTCGATGAAACCACTTTGGTTGGATCCGGAATGTCAAATTATTGCAAGATTCCAATTTTCATAATTTTTGGAATTATCATGTGAGCGTATTAAATATAAACGTGTTTTGTCAATTTCAATCAATTTGGATCGACCAGAAAATGACCATTTTTCAAATGGTCTCCAAATTAATTGAAATTTATTTTACTAGGACCGTATCGTCAAAACAAAGCTAGAAACAATTTTTTCGTAATTTTTAGAGTCAGTATGCGGCCCTGGTAAATTAAGATGTATGATTAAATTAAATATTAAATGTTTTATATATTAAATTAAATAAAAGTGGGCTGAGACGATCAAACGGACTAACGTGACCTACTCCATTGTGTCCAGAATAGGGGTATTTGGCTAAGGGTAACATTAGTTGGGCTGAATTTGGAATTATTAGAAATTAACGGATTTTTTTTGTGAAAACTAGGAAATTAATTATTATAATATTATAAATACACCTAAATCTAAGTAACCCTAACCCTAATAAAAAACATACAGCCGCCGCCAGATAAATTCAATGGCCAAGGCTATTCGAAATTCGTTCCTCCGATTCACAAAATCCAGTAAATAGAATTCAAAATTCATAGAACAAAGATCGAACAACTCCATGAGCTCTTCAAAACCAACGGTGGTGATCTTACCTAGTTCGACGTGGAGGCCTAATTTCCATCCTAAAGTAGTCGTGTTCGAACTGGATTTGGGGACTCCAAGGGGGTGCGAATTTGACGTGTGTTGGTCTAGGCATAGGCAGCGCTCCGGCGCTCCGGGAGGTGATGGTTGATCGGTCGACGGTGGGCCGTAGGGTGTGCGCGCAGGTGGTTTTGAAGTCGACAGTGGGTTCGACGTGTTTCCAGAAATTAACGAAGGAAGAAGATGGATTAAAGTTTAACAATGATTATAATATAATTAATTATTAAATTATATAATTAATGAATTCAAATGTTCAAAATGCCATAACTTTGTCATATTAAATCAGAATCAAACGAAATCAGTTGTGTTGGATCCGCAACAGCGAGATCTACATGATGGAACAGTCTGAAACTGATTTGGAGCTCGTCTAAATTTGGGCAGAGTGGAAAGCTTTCGGTGAGATTTCTCGTTTTAAATTTAAAAATTATATATATATATATATATATATATTTAAACTGATTTTGATTGATCTTGGTTGTGATGTTGGATCAAAATATATGTTGTTCATTAAAATTTGTCAACCTTAGCATGTTAAAGTTAAAGATATCATTCTGTCATAAAATGGGATGTAAAAAAAATAAAATAACATTTTGTTATAAAATGTTACATTAGAAGTAAAATAACATTTTGTTATAAAATGTTACATAAGAAATAAAACAACATTTTTTTATAAAATGCTACATTAGAATAAAAATAACATTTTGTTATAAAATGATATGTTAAAATAAAAATGCCATGTCATCTTAGATAAAAATATCATTTTATTAGCAAATGTTATCTTAGATTAAAAATATCATTTTTGTCAAATATATTTGTGTCAAACCAAAATATCATTTTTTTCAAATATATTTGTGTCAAACCAAAATATCATTTTTGTCAAATATAATTGTGTCAAAACTAAATGTCATTTTTTTTGAATTATATTTGTGTCACATAAAAATATCATTTTTATGTTGAACTAGAATTGTCATATGAAAACATTTTTATGTTGAATTAGAATTGTCAACAACATAATAATATCATTTTTATTTGTGATAATGAATTAAAATTGTCGATAACATAAAAATATCATTCTTATATGTTATGTTAACATTGAATTTGTAAACAAATAGAAGTAGTCATTTTATTTATTATGTTAAGGATATAAATTTGTGTGCAAATAAATTTACATTTTTATTTGTCATGATAAGGATAGAAATTTGTATGCAATTAAATTTACATTTTTATTTGTCATTTTTAAATAGAACTAACTATATGCAAATAGAATCATTTCCTTTTATTTGTCATGTTGAGATTAGAAATATATGCAAATAAAATATCCCTTTTTATTTGTCATTAAAGAGCATTGAAAATATTATGAAAATAAAACATTCTTTTTATTAGTCCTTAGAAACATAGAGAATGTGTGACGGCCGGGAGTTTCGCTCGATCCGAATCAGTCGTTAAACCGATCTAGACCGTTCGAAACCCCTGATCGTTTTGAGAACAGGACAAAACAGAATGCAGACGGAAGAACATTTCATTGCTATTACAACAATTCCATCAGATACAAGAATATACAGAGTATAAATGAATAAATTACATTCGATAAATATCAGAGATTACAATAAATTACATAGCAGCGAAAAATAATACAAAGCACAACTGAAGGTGATATACGGATACAGAGCTTTCCGGATATCATTCCAGCTGTAAACCAGGATCCTATGAATATAAATCTGCAAAACCAAAACTACTAGCTGCCCGTGCGGAAAATAGGGGCACCCAGAGTTTAGGTTAAAACAATAAACTCCAGGTCAGTCATGTGACTGGTGTGAGAACTAAAACAATTATTTAAAACTTTACTTTAAAAGAGAGTAATTCAAGGGACCACGCCGTATAACACGGAACGGGTTTTCTCCCAAGAATACCAGTGCATAGAATAAACAACGCAATGCTTTTTCGAAAAATGAAGCTATTATAAGACCCAAGTCCCATCACACAATGCAACGCAAGCCGGAGGATAGGATTTTCCCTTATAATTGCCAAACATGCTTGGTACGTTTAAAACAAATCACTTGATACTATAATAAGTGTATAGTGTCAAAACAATTTCAATCATAAATATAAATCATAGACGACATGGGTACCATATATCATGTCGCCATACTAGTTCTACAATTAAAACCGCAATACACGTATTGGAAATTGGATTTCCGTCATGAGTCGAGGCAAGGGGCAAGCTCCTCTCCGCTTCGAGACACTCTAGCAAATGCCTCAGGACTGCACACTCTGGGTAACCCTGGGATCCTCCAAGACCGGTCCTCTCTTACGTTTGAGGATCAGTTATTCCTGAACACACGTTTCCCGGCCCTATAGGACCTATAATCGAGGCGCCTCGCATCCAAACCACAAAGGTGAAAAGTATACAAATGTCAGGGCTGGTAGGTCACTGACACCACCCATAGCTAGAAAGAAACGTCGTGCACTCCTTGGGTCCTCATCCCGTTTTTGACTCATACCGAGGTGTGAGGCTCGCGAATCCACGCTATACACAAAGCTGCCACGTAGGCCCTGCTTTGATCATCAACCACAAGACTTTTCTTTACAACAGAAGCCTTGATCCATGCAACTCAGTGTGCCACACAGGCAATTCATGCCATGCGATTGATATCTATCGATATATGACTTCTAAGCTCGTACGTCTCAAAGAAGGGCGTTAAGCAAGAGAACAAATTCTCCGCCGCCAAACAGATATATATTTAACAGAAATCAATCAACACAGAATAAAATCCAAAGTCAGACACACAATCCATTTACAAGTTCGTTCTGGGTCTGAACGAAACCGGAGGCACTTTCCTCGCATATCCATCGATCTCTAAGTACGTCTGGACGACCACCAACTATTTCCATCCTCTTGGGTGTACAGCCCAATCAGGATCATCAGTAATTATCCAAACGATGAGAAGACTTCCGGTCTTCAACCACCGTCTTCATCTTCGACATATCGTCAAATCGGTCATTCAGAATGGGTATAAACCCGGACTTTCCGAACAACCCGCGTCTATTAAAAACAAATGTTACACAAACTCAACATACGCCTCATTCCAATTCAGAATATTCTTTTATTCACAAAATCACATTCTTAGGGAAAGGTTCCCATTAATTTTATCCAAGATAAATTCTTTAAAATTTATCCTTTAATCTTCCTTTGGATGTCATTTAAAACCAAATTATGGTTTTTCCAAACTAGTCGAGGTTAGCGAACCGTACCGAAGTAATTATTTATTTTATTTCCCAATCCCAACCTATTTATCCCATGAAGCAAAACTGATAATACTCCATATCTAACACCACGGTGTTATCGGTAAAATTAATTACCATTTCACGTTCAAATCTAATTAAAGATTTAACTATCGCTTTGGAGCAAAACTGGAGATACTCCATTCCCGCTCATTTTTCCAAATTTGATAATTTAGATTATCAATCCCCATTTCAATCTAATTGCAGATTCATTAAAACTCCTTTTACTGGGTTAAAGAACTAATGTCATTTAAAACACAGTTCACGACAAACCCAAAAATCAATTCTATTTAAAACCCATTTCAAATCCAATTTATTTATTTAAAAATAAATGGGTTCTAATTTTAGTTCAAAACTAGTTCATTTCGATAAAAATCTATTTTTATCTTTTCAAATATGGAGTTTTTCATCCCAATTTTTCCCAAATCATTTCTTATGATTTTACACAAATTATTACTATTTTTAATAATTTTATCAAGGCCCGTACAGTCAATTTCCATCTACGGCTATCGAACTGCACTTACAGCGACCTTTTTCAAATTTGATTTGGACGTATCTCCAAATCCAACCGTTAGATTTCAAATTTCTAATATTCGTTAGAAAGCTCTTTTCGATACGAACCCAACGGTTCCGGTTTTAGGAGAATCCGACGGTCGGATCTCCCGTAATGTCCGTTTGAAATTGATGGTCGAAATTTACGAACTACCGCGGCGCGGCGCGTTCTATTCAGGCCATTATATTATATATATAATATATATAATATATATTCATCGATTTTTATTTAAAACGAATTTTATAAATAGTTTTGAATTCGTTTCAAAAACAATTTCAACCTTTATTTCAAATTCAAATTAAAATTGAACTTTCTATTATAAATTCTTTTTACTTTCATTTCTATTTGATTTCAATTCAAATCGATTTCAATTCAATTCGAATTCGTTTCCTTTTCAATTCAAATCAAATTCGTTTTCTTTTCAATTCAAATCAAATTTGTTATATATTCAATTCGAATTCATATTCGTTATATATTCAATTGAAATCAAATTCGTTATATATTCAATTCAAATTCGTTTTCTTTTCAATTCAAATCAAATCCGTTTTCTTTTCAATTCAATTCAAATCCGTTATATATTCAATTGAAATCAAATTCGTTATATATTCAATTCAAATTCGTTTTCTTTTCAATTCAAATCAAATCTGTTTTCTTTTCAATTCAATTCAAATCCGTTATATATTCAATTGAAATCAAATTCGTTATATATTCAATTCAAATTCGTTTTCTTTTCAATTCAAATCAAATCCATTATATATTCAATTCGAATTCATATTCGTTATATATTCAATTGAAATCAAATTCGTTATATATTCAATTCAAATTCGTTTCAAATTGATTCAATAAAATTTCAATTTGAATTCTAATCTAATTTAATTTGAATTTCATTTCAAAATATTAAATTTTTAAATCACTTTTCAATATTCATTATAAAACGAATATAATCGATATAAATATCGTTCGCGTTAAAATAGCGCATCTCTAATCAATACGGCTTTATATATTTCAATAATTCCGTTATTCATATTTCGTTCAACACATGACTAATCTCAACGGATGAGTACGGTCAACACATGAACCTTCATTTTATAATGTTAAAGATATAAATTTTATTATTAAAATATTTCGTTCAACACATGACTAATCTCAACGGATGAGTACGGTCAACACATGAACCTTTATTTTATAATGTTCTTTATTTTCCCGATTGGAATGAGGCCCAATCAATTACCATATAAAGTTAATTATATGGATTCCATTCAACACATGTATATAATAGCAACGATACATAGTCAACCATCATCCAAAGTGCACTACACTGTATAAGCATCAAATATAGATATCTAACGCTTATAACAGCATGTCGATCTATCGATCGACATATTTAATCAATCAGAATGAGTGAACTTCAAATTTCATCCCAACACCCGTGTAGGGTTTCAAATCAACAAACATATATTTTATTTGTGCAGTTGGGCGATGTGTAAAATTTATCGTCCCAATCAATGTCATTCAAATAGGTGTACATAAACAAACCGTCCGGTTTGTAAATGAATTTTTATTTATTCACATTCACGTTAAAAATTATATTTTTAACAATAAAACATTTTATTTTAACACATGAATTTTTATTCAGTTCATTTACAAAAATAAAAATGATATTTTTATTTTTCTAACTTATTTTAGAAAATTTCGGCGGCATAACGGCACGATACTAGAAACGGGACGAGGCCTAGCCTTATCCCCGGTCTAGTGAAGGCCCACGCCATTCACACATCAATCAAATACATTCCATTTCACCAAACAACTCAAATTTCAATCAAATAATCTAACTAATTTTTGCAATCAAACAAACAAGTCCATGGTCTGTGGACGATTGTGTCGGGTGCTACTAAGCACCGTCTGCATCCTAGTATATATATATATATATATAAAACTAGAAAAAGAAATTTTGAAAGGTGAGAAGTTCTCACCAATAGCTATCCAATCGTCTTGACTCTTCTTTTGTAGAAGTCTTCGTCGTTCTCGCCTTTCGTCACTTTCGTTGCCCGTATTCTCTACATATGTAAAAGTCGAATTTTTACTATGCTATTCAATATATAAAAATCGAATCTTTACTTTGCTATTCAATATATAAAAATCTAATTTTTACTATGCTATTCAATATATAAAAATCGAATCTTTACTTTGCTATTCAATATATAAAAATCGAATTTTTACTCTGCTATTCAATATATAAAAATCGAATCTTTACTTTGCTATTCAATATATAAAAATCGAATTTTTACTATGCTATTCAATATATAAAAATCGAATCTTTACTATGCTATTCAATATATAAAAAAAATCGAATCTTTACTTTGCTATTCAATATATAAAAATCGAATTTTTACTATGCTATTCAATATATAAAAAAAATCGAATCTTTACTATGCTATTCAATATATAAAAATCGAATCTTTACTATTTTAAAAATCTAATCTTTATTTTGATATCGTTCGTATAAAAATCACGTTTTTGTTCTGCTATTCATATAAGAAGAATCATATTTTCATTTAAACGCATATATAAAAATCATGTATTTTCTTTTATACGATAAAACAAAGGAAATATATTTTTCGAATCAAAGAAAACGTATTTTATAAATCAAAGAAATCCAATTCATCAATTCAAGAAAATCGTATATTTCAATTTAATGAAATCATATTTTTGTATATCTGTTTTTAATTTCAAAAGTAAAGCTATTTTCATTTTTAATAATAATGCTAATTTTATTTTCTATAATCACATTTTTACACACTGTATATATTTTTAAAACAATGTTCATTTTCTATTTTACACAAGCTAACTTATATTTTAAACAAACTAATTTCCATTTTAAAACGGATTTTTATATTTAATGTTTTATCAAATAAAAACTGATTTTTAAATTAAATAAAACAACTGCTAAAACAAAATAAAGTATAAAGGAAAAACCTTTATCTTCTTCTCTGTTGAAAGCCGCCTCTGTAAACCGTCATTCACGAAACCCATGAGCTCAACTTGAAAAGCCATCGCCACCCGCTACTTCACGTCGTCGGAGGATCATCGGGGGTTTCGTCGAGGAAGGTCGGAGGGAGGTGGCAGTAGGCCGTCCAGGCGGTGGTTGGTGGTTCGAGCTCGCAGCTGAGGGCTTCTACCTCGCGCGATGGCGCGTTTCACGATGGGGGTCGGGCTACAGCCTTGCGCGAGGTCGCGCTTCACGATGGGGGACGGGGCAGAGGCACGGAGGTCGGGGTGGGGAAGCTAGGGAGGTCGGCGGCGAGCTCACTTTGGGGGTACGGGCCTTCCTTCGATCGCGGATGGATCTGCTGGGGGGAAGCGCTGACGCGAGGTGGAGGATAGAGCGGAGGGAGGTACGACGGAAGAGGGGGGGAGACGCGCCCGACGAGGCGGCGGCGGAGGGTGGAGATGGAGGCGCGACGAGGGGTTTAGGGCTACAGCCCTTTTTCTTCTATTTGATTTCGAACGTGTCTGAATAAGTGGGAAAGGGGGTGTTAGAGAATATATATTTATTTATATTTTATTTTTATTTTCTCCCTCTAAAAGTTGACTTTCCATTCAAACACCAAATGAGGCCCAACGACTGTCGTCCATACCTAATTACCTCCATTCCGAACACAATGGGATATGTATCGCAGGCTGATTCGATCGTTTCGATCAGTTTCCGTTAAAATCAACATATAACTCTATATATTGAATTTGAACGCGTATTTCAATTTACCAGGGCCACATACTAACTAGAAAAATTCCAGGAAAATAATTTCTAGCTTCGTATTGACGATACGGTCCTAACAAAACTAGTTTCGTCGTATTCCGAGACCGTTGGAAAAATGGCCATTTTCCAGTCGATTAAAATCAACTGAAACTGGTCAAACGCGTTTTCCTTTGCCACGCTCACATATTGATTCGAAAAATTATGAAAATTGGAATCTAGCAATAATTTGACATCACGGACCCAACAAAAGTGGTTTCGTCTAAATCCGAGGTCGTTTGCAAAATCTCCATTTTTAAGGGCCTGAATTCCATAGCGACTATTCAGAATTTTCAACTGGAATATCTTTTGATTCCCGTTATGAAATCTTGATTTTTCGGATTCTTTGGAAAGATATTCTAAATTAGATCCTATGATTTTTGGTTTCACTAAAATTCGGTTTGTTTTGCACCCGGTACATTCAATTGAAGTTTGAAATCGAATTATCGAACTACCGCGCCATTTTCAGTTCTATTTATAATTATATATAAATATTTATATTCTAACGATGACGTATATAAATACATACGTTCTAATTATATTCAAAATAAATTTCTCGTCGATAATATTTAAAATAATCTATTTTAAATATTCAAAATTCGCTAAAATTGCCAAAATAAAAATTTTAAGCTGGCTCAGATTTCCGGGTTATTACAATCTCCCCCACTTAAAACTTTTCGTCCCCGAAAAGGAACAAAGTCGAAAGTGGTTTGATTAATCAACTCTGCGTTCGATCTGGCTTCCATTCTCCAACTTTTCAGTTTCTGAGAATTGTCAAATTTTCAAAAATTTGGCTAACACCCTAAATTTTCGAAAAATTTCGCCATAACCTCCCCTGCACCGGGAGCCACGGGAAAATCCCGAAATTGCCATATAGGCCTTCTGATCTCAAAAAGAAAAAGAAAAAGCCAAGCGGCTAGCCAATCGGCTCATAATATCATCATCACCCAAACAAAACAGTAAATTATAGTAAATATGTACCTATTTGTCGGGCAAACAAATTTTATTCTCTGCTCTAGCCTCCTTGCTATGACCTGTTCAATGCAAGTATATGTATATGCAAGCAAATGCAACCAATTTTCAATATAGTTCAATATTTGGTACAATTAGGCATAATGGTTCAAAAATTATCAAACAAATAAACAAACAACACAAACATCAATCAATTAGTGAATTACGGTTTCAAATTCATAACTTTGATACATATACTGAAAATCATGTTTCTGATGCAAATTCACAATAATGTATTCTATCTATATTTTGGTTCTCACACCAGTCTAATGGAAATATATAGAAATCACACCTTCGAAATTCGAATATGAATACTGATGATGATGCACCATCATCCGAATCATCCCCGGATGTCTAGAATGTGATTCTATATCTACCCAGTATATTAAAACTTCGAATATACGTTCATGACGCATATACGCGAAATCTATATATACTCGATTGTCCAAATTCAAAATAAATAAATATTCATATACGTATAAAACGATTTAAATTTTCAAAACAAAATTGTTTTCAATTGAAAAATATACTCTTCACACTCGATCTAGGATACTACTGACCCTATCTCTAACGAGTCATTCTAATTGGATATTACTAATCCAATATCTGATGAATTCTTTCGTATGGTTCCAATGTGCCTTATTCTTGAGCTTTGTAAACCAAAGCACTGATACCAAATGTGACGGCCGGGAGTTTCGCTCGATCCGAATCAGTCGTTAAACCGATCTAGACCGTTCGAAACCCCTGATCGTTTTGAGAACAGGACAAAACAGAACGCAGACGGAAGAACATTTCATTGCTATTAAAACAATTCCATCAGATACAAGAATATACAGAGTATAAATGAATAAATTACATTCGATAAATATCAGAGATTACAATAAATTACATAGCAGCGGAAAATAATACAAAGCACAACTGAAGGTGATATACGGATACAGAGCTTTCCGGATATCATTCCAGTTGTAAACCAGGATCCTGTGAATATAAATCTGCAAAACCAAAACTACTAGCTGCCCGTGCGGAAAATAGGGGCACCCAGAGTTTAGGTTAAAATAATAAACTCCAGGTCAGTCATGTGACTGGTGTGAGAACTAAAACAGTTATTTAAAACTTTACTTTAAAAGAGAGTAATTCAAGGGACCACGCCGTATAACACGGAACGGGTTTTCTCCCAAGAATACCAGTGCACAGAATAAACAACGCAATGCTTTTTCGAAAAATGAAGCTATTATAAGACCCAGGTCCCATCACACAATGCAACGCAAGCCGGAGGATAGGGTTTTCCCTTATAATAGCCAAACCTGCTTGGTACGTTTAAAACAAATCACTTGATACTATAATAAGTGTATAGTGTCAAAACAATTTCAATCATAAATATAAATCATAGACGGCATGGGTACCATATATCATGTCGCCATACTAGTTCTATAATTAAAACCGCAATACACGTATTGGAAATTGGATTTCCATCATGAGTCGAGGCAAGGGGCAAGCTCCTCTCCGCTTCGAGACACTCTAGCAAATGCCTTAGGACTACACACTCTGGGTAACCCTGGGATCCTCCAAGACCGGACCTCTCTTACGTTTGAGGATTAGTTATTCCTGAACACACGTTTCCCGGCCCTATAGGACCTATAATCGAGGCGCCTCGCATTCAAACCACAAAGGTGAAAAGTATATAAATGTCAGGGCTGGTAGGTCACTGGCACCACCCATAGCTAGAAAGAAACGTCGTGCACTCCTTGGGTCCTCATCCCGTTTTTGACTCATACCGAGGTGTGAGGCTCGCGAATCCACGCTATACACAAAGCTGCCACGTAGGCCCTGCTTTGATCATCAACCACAAGACTTTGCTTTAAAACAAAAGCCTTGATCCATGCAACTCAGCGTGCCACACAGGCAATTCATGCCATGCGATTGATATCTATCGATATATAACCTCTAAGCTTGTACGTCTCAGAGAAGGGCGTTAAGCAAGAGAATAAATTCTCCGCCGCCAAACAGATATATATTTAACAGAAATCAATCAACACAGAATAAAATCCAAAGTCAGACACACAATCCATTTACAAGTTCGTTCTGGGTCTGAACGAAACCGGAGGCACTTTCCTCGCATATCCATCGATCTCCAAGTACGTCTGGACGACCACCAACTATTTCCATCCTCTTGGGTGTACAGCCCAATCAGGATCATCAGTAATTATCCAAACGATGTGAAGACTTCCGGTCTTCAACCACCGTCTTCATCTTCGACATATCGTCGAATCGGTTATTCAGAATGGGTATAAACCCGGACTTTCCGAACAACCCGCGTCTATTAAAAATAAATGTTACACAAACTCAACATACGCCTCATTCCAATTCAGAATATTCTTTTATTCACAAAATCACATTCTTAGGGAAAGGTTCCCATTAATATTATTCAAGATAAATTCATTATAATTTATCCTTTAATCTTCCTTTGGATGTCATTTCAAACCAAATTATGGTTTTTCCAAACTAGTCGACGTTAGCGAACCGTACCGAAGTAATTATTTATTTTATTTCCCAATCCCAACCTATTTATCCCATGAAGCAAAACTGGTAATACTCCATATCTAACACCACGGTGTTATCGGTAAAATTAATTACCATTTCACGTTCAAATCTAATTAAAGATTTAACTATTGCTTTGGAGCAAAACTGGTGATACTCCATTCCCGCTCATTTTTCCAAATTTGATAATTTAGATTATCAATCCCCATTTCAATCTAATTGCAGATTCATTAAAACTCCTTTTACTGGGTTAAATAACTAATGTCATTTAAAACACAGTTCACGACAAACCCAAAAATTAATTCTATTTAAAACCCATTTGAAATCCAATTTATTTATTTAAAAATAAATGGGTTCTAATTTTAGTTCAAAACTAGTTCATTTCGATAAAAATCTATTTTTATCTTTTCAAATATGGAGTTTTTCATCCCAATTTTTCCCAAATCATTTCTTATGATTCTACACAAATTATTACTAATTTTAATAATTTTATCAAGGCCCGTACAGTCGATTTCCATCTACGGCTATCGAACTGCACTTACAGCGACCTTTTTCAAATTTGATTTGGACGTATCTCCAAATCCAACCGTTAGATTTCAAATTTCTAATATTCGTTAGAAAGCTCTTTTCGATACGAACCCAACGGTTCCAGTTTTAGGAGAATCCGACGGTCTGATCTCCCGTAATGTCCGTTTGAAGTTAATGGTCGAAATTTACGAACTGCCGCGGCGCGGCGCGTTCTGTTCAGGCCATTATATTATATATATAATATATATTTCGTCGATTTCTATTTAAAACGAATTTTATAAATAGTTTTGAATTCGTTTCAAAAACAATTTCAACCTTTATTTCAAATTCAAATTAAAATTGAACTTTCTATTATAAATTCTTTTTACTTTCATTTCTATTTGATTTCAATTCAAATCGATTTCAATTTAATTCGAATTCGTTTCCTTTTCAATTCAAATCAAATTTTTATTCTTTTCAATTCAAATCAAATTCGTTATATATTTAATTCGAATTCATATTCGTTATATATTCAATTGAAATCAAATTCGTTATATATTCAATTCAAATTCGTTATATATTCAATTCAAATCAAATCCGTTTTCTTTTCAATTCAATTCAAATCCGTTATATATTCAATTGAAATCAAATTCGTTACATATTCAATTCAAATTCATTTTCTTTTCAATTCAAATCAAATCCGTTTTCTTTTCAATTCAATTCAAATCCGTTATATATTCAATTGAAATCAAATTCGTTATATATTCAATTCAAATTCGTTTTCTTTTCAATTCAAATCAAATCCGTTATATATTCAATTCGAATTCAATTGAAATCAAATTCGTTTTATATTCAATTCAAATTCGTTTCAAATTGATTCAATAAAATTTCAATTTGAATTCTAATCTAATTTAATTTGAATTTCATTTCAAAATATTAAATTTTGAAATAACTTTTCAGTATTCATTATAAAACGAATATAATCGATATAAATATCGTTCGCGTCAAAATAGCGCATCACTAATCAATACGGCTTTATATATTTCAATAATTCCGTTATTCATATTTCGTTCAACACATGACTAATCTCAACGGATGAGTACGGTCAACACATGAACCTTCATTTTATAATGTTAAAGATATAAATTTTATTATTAAAATTTTTCGTTCAACTCATGACTAATCTCAACGGATGAGTACGGTCAACACATGAACCTTTATTTTATAATGTTCTTTATTTATCCTATTGGAATGAGGCCCAATCAATTACCATATAAAGTTAATTATATGGATTCCATTCAACACATGTATATAATAGCAACGATACATAGTCAACCATCATCCAAAGTGCACTACACTGTATAAGCATCAAATATAGATATCTAACGCTTATAACAGCCTATCGATCTATCGATTGACATATTTAATCAATCAAGATGAGTTAACTTCAAATTTCATCCCAACACCCGTGTAGGGTTTCAAATCAACAAACACAGATTTTATTTGTGCAGTTGGGCGATGTGTAAAATTTATCGTCCCAATCAATGTCATTCAAATAGGTGTACATAAACAAACCGTCTGGTTTGTAAATGAATTTTTATTTATTCACATTCACGTTAAAAATTATATTTTTAATGATAAAACATTTTATTTTAACACATGAATTTTTATTCAGTTCATTTACAAAATAAAAATGATATTTTTATTTTTCTAACTTATTTTAGAAAATTTCGGCGGCATAACGACACGATACTAGAAACGGGACGAGGCCTAGCCTTATCCCCGGTCTAGTGAAGGCCCACGCCATTCACACATCAATCAAATCCATTCCATTTCACCAAACAACTCAAATTTCAATCAAATAATCTAACTAATTTTTGCAATCAAACAAACAAGTCCATGGTCTGTGGACGATTGTGTCGGGTGCTACTAAGCACCGTCTGCATCCTAGTATATATATATAACTAGAAAAAGAAATTTTGAAAGGTGAGAAGTTCTCACCAATAGCTATCCAATCATCTTGACTCTTCTTTTGTAGAAGTCTTCGTCGTTCTCGCCTTTCGTCACTTTCGTCGCCCGTATTCTCTACATATGTAAAAATCGAATTTTTACTACGCTATTCAATATATAAAAATCGAATCTTTACTTTGCTATTCAATATATAAAAATAGAATTTTTACTATGCTATTCAATATATAAAAATCGAATCTTTACTTTGCTATTCAATATATAAAAATCGAATTTTTACTATGCTATTCAATATATAAAAATCGAATCTTTACTTTGCTATTCAATATATAAAAATCGAATTTTTACTATGCTATTCAATATATAAAAATCGAATCTTTACTATGCTATTCAATATATGAAAAAAATCGAATCTTTACTTTGCTATTCAATATATAAAAATCGAATTTTTACTATGCTATTCAATGTATAAAAAAAATCGAATCTTTACTATGCTATTCAATATATAAAAATCGAATCTTTACTATTTTAAAAATCTAATCTTTATTCTGATATCGTTCGTATAAAAATCACGTTTTTGTTCTGCTATTCATATAAGAAGAATCATATTTTTATTTCAACGCATATATAAAAATCTTATATTTTCTTTTATACGATAAAACAAAGGAAATATATTTTTCGAATCAAAGAAAACGTATTTTATAAATCCAAGAAATCCAATTCTTCAATTCACGAAAATCGTATATTTCAATTTAATGAAATCATATTTTTGTATATCTGTTTTTAATTTCAAAAGTAAAGCTATTTTCATTTTTCATAATAATGCTAATTTTATTTTCTATAATCACATTTTTACACACTGTATATATTTTTAAAACAATGTTCATTTTCTATTTTACACAAGCTAACTTATATTTTAAACAAACTAATTTCCATTTTAAAACGGATTTTTATATTTAATGTTTTATCAAATAAAAACTGATTTTTAAATTAAATAAAACAATTGCTAAAACAAAATAAAGTATAAAGGAAAAACCTTTATCTTCTTCTCTGTTGAAAGCCGCCTCTGTAAACCGTCATTCACGAAACCCATGAGCTCAACTTGAAAAGCCATCGCCACCCGCTACTTCACGTCGTCGGAGGATCATCGGGGGTCTCGTCGAGGAAGGTCGGAGGGAGGTGGCGGCAGGCCGTCCAGGCGGTGGTTGGTGGTTCGAGCTCACAGCTGAGGGCTTCTCCCTCGCGCGAGGGCGCGTTTCACGATGGGGGTCGGGCTACAGCCTTGCGCGAGGTCGCGCTTCACGATGGGGGACGGGGAAGAGGCACGGAGGTCGGGGTGGGGAAGCTAGGGAGGTCGGTGGCGAGCTCACTTTAGGGTACGGGTCTTCCTTCGATCGCGGATGGATCTGCTGGGGGGAAGCGCTGACGCGAGGTGGAGGATAGAGCGGAGGGAGGTACGACGGAAGAGGAGGGGAGACGCGCCCGACGATGCGGCGGCGGAGGGTGGAGATGGAGGCGCGATGAGGGGTTTAGGGCTACAACCCTTTTTCTTCTATTTGATTTCGAACGTGTCTGAATAAGTGGGAAAGGGGGTGTTAGAGAATATATATTTATTTATTTATATTTTATTTTTATTTTCTCCCTCTAAAAGTTGACTTTCCATTCAAACACCAAACGAGGCCCAACGACTGTCGTCCATAGCTGATTACCCCCATTCCGAACACAATGGGATATGTATCGCAGGCTGATTCGATCGTTTCGATCAGTTTTCGTTAAAATCAACATATAACTCTATATATTGAATTTGAACGCGTATTTCAATTTACCGGGGCCACATACTAACTAGAAAAATTCCAGGAAAATAATTTCTAGCTTCGTATTGACGATACGGTCCTAACAAAACTAGTTTCGTCGAATTCCGAGACCGTTGGAAAAATGGCCATTTTCCAGTCGATTAAAATCAACTGAAACTGGTCAAACGCGTTTTCCTTTGCCACACTCACATATTGATTCTAAAAATTATGAAAATTGGAATCTAGCAATAATTTGACATCACAGACCCAACAAAAGTGGTTTCGTCGAAATCCGAGGTCGTTTGCAAAATCTCCATTTTTAAGGGCCTGAATTCCATAGCGACTATTCACAATTTTCAAATGGACATATCTTTTGATTCCCGTTATGAAATCTTGATTTTTCGGATTCGTTGGAAAGATATTCTAAATTAGATCCTATGATTTTTGGTTTCACTAAAATCCGGTTTGTTTTGCACCCGGTTGAGACGACCCAAACTTCCCCGTGAAGGAAAGCACGGATAGAATTGAGGACAAGACAAAATAGAACGCAAACAGAAGAACATTTCATTGTTATTACAACAATTCCATCAGATGCAAGAATATACAGAGTATAAATGAATAAATTAAATTCGATAAATATCAGAGATTACAACAAATTACATAGCAGCGGAAAAATAATACAAAGCACAACTGAAGGTGATATACGGATACAGAGCTTTCCGGATATTGTTCCAGCTGTAAATCAGGATCCTGTGAATATAAATCTGCAAAACCGAAACTACTAGCTGCCCGTGTGGAAAATAGGGGCACCCAGAGTTTAGGTTAAAACAATAAACTCCAGGTCAGTCATGTGACTGGTGTGAGAACTAAAACAGTTATTATTTTAACTTTAAAGAAGAGTAATTCAAGGGACCACGCCGTATGACACGGAACGGGTTTCCTCCCAAGAATACTAGTGCATATAACAAACTAGCGTAATGCTCTTTGAAAAAATGAAGCTATTATAAGACCCAGGTCCCATCACACAATGCAACGCAAGCCGGAGGATAGGGTTTTCCCTTATAATAGCCAAACATGCTTGGTACG
Source organism: Allium sativum (assembly GCA_030737875.1). NCBI lineage: Eukaryota > Viridiplantae > Streptophyta > Magnoliopsida > Asparagales > Amaryllidaceae > Allium > Allium sativum. The sequence continues at coordinate 1,015,573,946 of CM060924.1, forward strand.
TCAAAACAAATCATTTGATACTATTATAAGTGTATAGTGTCAAAACAATTTTCAATCATAAATATCAATCATAGGCAGCATGGGTACCATATATCATGTCGCCATACTAGTTCTACAATTAAAACCGCAATTTACGTATTGGAAATTGGATTTTCGTCATGAGTCGAGGCAAGGGGCAAGCTCCTCTCCGCGTTCGAGACACTCTAGCAAATGCCTCAGGACCCCACTATGATCCTTGGAATCGGCTGGGCCGGTCCTCTCTTACTTTTGAGGATTGGCAATTCCTGAACACACGTTTCCCGGTCCTTACAGAACTATATCCGAGGTGTGAGGCTCGCGAATTCACGTTATACACAAAGCTACGCCACACAGACCGTGCTTTGGTCATCAACCACAAGACTTTTCTTTTCAACAGAAGCCTTGATCAATTGCCACTTACGCATGCCACATTGGCAATTCACTCCATGCGAGTGATGTCCATCGATATACAACCTCTGAGCTCGTATGTCTCAGAGAAGGGCGTTAAGCAGGAGAATAAATTCTCCGCCGCCAAACAGATGTGTATTTAATAGAGATCAATCAACACAGAATAAAATCCAATGTCAGACACACAATCCATTTACAAGTTCGTTCTGGGTCTGAACGAAACCGGAGGCACTTTCCTCGCATATCCATCGATCTCCAGGTACGTCTGGACGATCACCAACTGTTCCCTCATCTTGGGTGTACAGCCCAATCGAGATCATCAGTAATCACCCAAACGATGTGAAGACTTCCGGTCTTCAACCACCGTCTTCATCTTCGACATCTCGTCGAATCGGTTATTCAGAATGGGTATAACCCGACCTTCCTGAATAACCCACGTATATGATAAACAAATGTTACACAAACACCACAAACGCCTCATTCCAATTCAGAATATTCTTTTATTCACAAAATCACATTCTTAGGGAAAGGTTCCCATTAATTTTATCCAAAATAAATTCTTCTAAATTTATTCTATAATCTTCCTTTGGATATCATTTCAAACTATTCGGGATTAGCGAACCACACCGAAGTAATTATTTATTTTATTTCCCAATCCCAACCTATATATCCCATGGAGGAAAACTGGTGATACTCCATTCCTAACACCACGGTGTTATCGGTAAAATTGATTACCATTTCACGTTCAAATCTAATTAAAGATTTAACTATCGCTTTGGAGCAAAACTGTTGATACTCCACTCTCGATCACTTTTCAGATTTGATAATTTAAATTATCAATTCACATTTTAATCTAATTAAAGATTCATTAAAACTCCACTTAGTTTTAATCTTTTCAAAAATCAACATCCTGCAATTAACTGGGTTAAAGAACCAATGTCTTCTAAAACACGGTTCACGATAAACCCAAATCACATTTGATATTAAATACAAGGCTCTGAATAGAAAATATACCGGCTTATATTCAATATAAAATTCTGAAACCAACAAATATCGTATTGGAAATAACGATATAAAATATCTTTCAAATTCCCATAACAATATCTGTATAGTCACGAAATTCAACATCGAAATATTCCGAAGATAATTTCGATTCAACTCCAGTCCAATTCACGTATTGGGAATATTGATTATTTTTAAAATCACTTTCAAATTCAATTTATTTATTTAAAAAATAAATTGATTTTAATTCTAGTTCAAAACTAGTTCATTTCGATAAAAATCTATTTTTATCATTTCAAATGTGGAGTTTTTCATCCCAGTTCTTTCCAATTCACATATTATGATTTTACACAAATTATCAATATTTTTAATAGTTTTATCAAGGCCTGTACAGTCGATTTCCATCAACGGCTATCGAACTGCACTTACAACGACCTTTTTCAAATTTGATTTGGACATAATTCCAAATCCAACCATTAGATTTCAAATTTCTAATATTCATTGGAAAGCTCTTTTCGCTACGAACCCAACGGTTCCGGTTTTAGGAGAATCCGACGGTCGGATCTCCCGCAACGTCAATTCGAAGTCAATGGTCGAAATTCACGAACTGCCGCGGAGCGGCGCCTTCTATTCAGGCCATTATATATAATATATATATATATATATATATATATATATATATATTATATTTCGTCAATTTCCTTTTAAAACGTATTTTATAAATCGTTTTAACTTCGTTTCAAAACCATTTCAACACTATTTCAATTTCTAATCAAAACTGAATATTTTATATCATTACTATATAAATGATAATATTTTCAAAACGTTATATTTTGAAATCACTTCTTTTCTATATTCATTATAAAAACGAATATAATCGATATAAATATTGTAGTAACCCGCATTTTTAGCCGTTGAACAATTAATTTATTTAATTATTTAAATATCGATTTATCGATATCGAGAACGTGAATTAAATAATATTGAATATTTAATTAATAATTAATATAATAAAGTATATTATAATTTCGAAATAGTCAAAAATAGCTGAATTCAAAATACAGTGTGAATTGGGTTATATATAAGGTATAATTCAGTTTGAAATTTAATTTGAATAACGAATATATTGAATCGACGACAGTTTGAACGTATAATTATATTATAATTAAAATCGAGCTCGAAATGGCGCTGCAGTTCGCGATTTGGCGATTTGAACTTCAACTGAATGTACAGGATTCGTTTTAAGCCGGATTTCTGTGAAACAAGAAACATGTGGAGCTGGTGGAGTATATCTTTCTAGTGGAAGAGAAAAATCGGGATTTCGTCGTGTAGATTTTGATGTACGTCCAAATCAAATTTCAGAAAAGTCGCTGTGGAATTCCTTTATAATTTGCTACGCTTTAATTACGTTATTAATCGATTTTCAATATAAATTGAATATCGGGATAATCTGGAATTCTGAAATATCGTGTTATAAAATCTGATGTGATATTCTGGAGCTAAATGATATCGTATATGAATATATACGATAATATTAATTTATTAATCTTTTATTTAATTATATTTAAATATATTTATATATTTAAACGGTCTATTCAGCGCTTGAAAAATAGCCAGTTTTACATACGACCTCCGTTTTCGACGAAACCAGTTTTGTTGGATCCGAAATGTCGAATTATTTCTAGATGTCAGTTTTCGTGATTTTTAGAGTCACTGTGTGGTCGTACGGATTTTTAGAGTGAGAAACAGTCAGTATTTTGACAGTTAAAAATACGCTATGTGAGCATACAAAGTCGGAATTCGACGAAACTAGTTTCGTTGGGACCGCAATGTCGAACAGTAGCTGCATGTCCAATTTCGTGATTTTTGGGTATCGTATGTGATGACACGAATTTTTAAACGGAAAATGAAAATAACGGTTGAGATAAAATCTAATATAAAAACAATATATTTTGCCTATATATATATGATTAACTCTCTAAACCTAATTCTTTTAACCTCTCCACAGTCGAACAAATTTCCGCCGCCTCTGTTCTTGAAAACATGAAGAAACCTCATCTTTAAATTCAAAAACAAATCTGATAAAATCTGATAATTCAAAATACACATATGGTGAGATGCTGACGAGGCTCCCCTTCATTCTGGTATCAGATTCAAGATGCGCGATGTGCATCTGGAGCGTCCTAAGTTTCCAACGGTTGCAGCCTCAGCTAAGGTTCCACTTTCTGGGAAATCGAGACTTTAATTTGCGAAATCAAGTTTGGATTTGGGTTCAGCATCAGAAAACGAGGGTGTGTACTGATTTTTGGGAGGAACGGTGAAGATAAATGTCGATGTCCTCCTTGGTAGGGCTCGAGCGCTGTTGCGACGCGATGCCATCCTTGAGTTCGAGTTTGGCATCTTTGGTAGGAAGAAGGAGAGGACGGAAAGAGGAGATGGATGGTGATGTTGGGGTGTTGATCGGTGAAGTAAGGAGGATGAACGGTGGTTGCAAAGTTCGGTCATGGGTTGTTTTTGAGGAGCAGGTCACGGTGAAATCCAATCGGGGAAGATAGAACTTTGGGTCTGGGTTTTTATAAGAAGTTGGGCCGGTGTAAAAGCGTGGTGAGGCCCATAGTAATTTAAACCCAAGTTTTTTTAATTTAAATTCTTATTTACTAAAGTGTATAACTTGTTAATGTCATATCTATATCATACGATACCAGAATCACGAACGGTCAGATTCGTTGGGATCGTAGGGACGGGAGCAACACAATGAGACTGACCGGGAGTGAATCCGAGCTTGTTACAATTTATGGCGAAATAAATTGTCCGACTCAAATCAACGAACGCAAACCATTATTTAACGGCTAACGCGCAAATGTGAGTAAAAACTCACTAACTCTCCTCAAATTTATATTTTTATATAAATTGTATTTTTATTTCTGTATTTGACTGCTAGTTGTGTACTGTTAATTTGGACTGTTAAGTTGTATTGTTAAATTGGACTGTTAAATAATTGATTGAAAACAGTATGGATATATATATATATATATATCTACATATATATATATATATATCGTTATTAAACGGTGATTTTGTTATCAGTGTATTTCATTATAAATGCAAGTGATGTTATATACGTTGTTTAACATCGGTGGATGCAGGGAAACAGGTTGGAGGAATCCGACTGGATTCCTCAACATTTATTTTACTGTTATTTGTATATTGTGATATATACTGTGATATATAATCTGTTGTTGATTATATATGTTTGGATGATATTGATCATTGACAGTTGGTTGTTTAGAAACAATAGAAAACACTGAAAATGTAGTAAAGGGGATTTTCAATATTTATATTGAAAATGAATCTAATTATAAAATCGAAGGATTCTATAAAAGGATATTTATTTAGAAATAAATAAATAAAATAAAGGAATGTTTATTTAGATTAAATAAATAGAATAAAGGATATTTAATTAGGGATTTAATTAATTAGAGTTATAAAGAAAAATCTATTTAGGAAAATAAATAGATTATACAAAAGGAAAATCTATTTAGGAAAATAAATAGATTATACAAAAGGAAAATCTATTTAGGAAAATAAATAGATTATACAAAAGGAAATCTATTTAGGAAATAAATAGAAGTTAAAATAAATGGAAATAAAAGAAAAGCTAGTTAGTCGGATATAAATATTTGAATCAAGTTAGTTAAGTGGTCAAACCAAGCTAGTCGAACCAAACTAGTCGAGCTAGTCGAACCCAACCGAGTCGAAATGGTCGAGTCGAACCAATCGAGTCAAGCTGGTCAAGTTAGTCGAACCTGGTCAGTCGAGTCGAGTAAATCAAACTTAGTTAATCGAAAGGAGTTTATCGATTTAGTTAATCGATAGGAGTTAATTGATTTAGTCAATTGAGATGAGTTAATCGGTTTTAATGAATCGAGAGGAGTTAGTCGAATATGGTATTCGAACCAAATGGTCAAACCAAGTAGTCAAGCCCAGTGGTCAAACCAAATGGGTCAAGATTAGTCAAACCTGGTCAGTCAAACCAAATGGGTCAGGTTAGCCAAACCTGGCCAGTCAAACCAAATGGGTCAGGTTAGTCAAACCTGGTCGGTCGAACCAAGTTAGTCGAGTTAGCCGAATAGGGTTAGTCAAATAGAATTAATCGATTAGGGTTAAACCATAGAACTAATCGATTAGAGTTAACCAATAGAGTTAGTCGAGCCTAGTTAATCGAATCGAATTGGTCGAACCAAGTAAGTCGAGTTAGTCGAGTCAGGTTAAGTTAGCCGAGTTATGTTCGGTGAGTTAAATTAATCGATGTTAGTTTCATCGAAAGGAGTTATCGATGTTAGTTTCATCGAAAGGAGTTATCGATGTTAGTTTCATCAAAAGGAGTTATCGATGTTAGTTTCATCGAAGGGAGTTATCGATTATAGTTTAATCGAAGTGAGATTTTTAAATATGAGATATTTGAAAAGGAAGAGTTATCGAATATTAGTTATTCGAAGAAGATTATCGAATATCGTTTATTCGAGAAGGAGTTAATCGAATATAGGTTATTCGAAGAAGAGTTAATCAAATAGAGATTTCTCGAAGAGAGTTAATCGGCAAAATTCGATTATATCGAATTCGGGAAAGTACTTATACTTTCCAGTGTTTAAATAGAAATTTATTTATATTTAAATAAATAAGTGTTGGGTTAATTATTCACTAATAAGAAATAGAAGTTATAATTAAAATTAGATAATTCGAAAGTAGGGATTTTAACATTATCGTTATAACCAATGTTTTAAATATAGAAGTAGATTAGTAAAATTGGATCCGAGAAAGGCGTAAAGAAGTTGTTAAAGATTAAAAGATAAACTTTGACCATTTCAAAGTTATAACGTTGTTCAGTTAAGGTCTGAGAGGTAATTATACCCCAACTTGAGTGACTTCCTTCTTAACTAAGAAATGGTAAGGTTTGGTCGTAAAGGAGTTTTGGAAATGTTTTCCAAACGAGAATCAGAAATGTTTTTTTTGATAAAAGAAAATAAGAATTTAGAATATAGGGAAACAGGAGATAAGTAAATAAATGAACTAAAGAGATTAATGTTAAATGATGTTTGTTCGATAAAATTTCCATCTGGGAATAATATCGTTGTTTGCACACTTGTTTTTCTTTGATGGTTAAATCACAGACTATCGAAGTTTTGACCATTTTAACGTTGTTAATATGGAGAGACCGGTTGGATTATTATCCAAAGAACCACTCTTTATTGGCATAAGCGTCGCGAAATCATATATGCCAAAGATAATTGAAGACGGAGTAAAATGCAAGGGCTATCCTGTTTACAGAATAGTGCCTTCGGTTTGTCCAGTCCCAGGACAACTTGTATGGACGAAGGTCTGACAGAGTATATCCAATGGATCGCGTAAGTTGATCTGTTCAAACGTATTCACGTTTGGTGGCGGAGGAATTCGTTTCTCTTAGCTGTATACCCGTGTTATTTTTGGATAAGTCAATTTGTGATTTGGCGGGTATGACGATGTGACATTCTAAGTGAATGAAGATGAATGTCTGACAGAGTATTTCCAGAAAGGTCACGTACATTGATTTCTTCAACCGTACCAAGAGTGGAAGCGGAGAAGGAAACTTCTTTTAGCTGACACGTAATGTATTGTTGTAGACGTCAATTAGTGATTTTCGATGGATTTGACAATGTAGCATTCGAAGTGAATCTATTGTGATGATAAAGCGTAGCTTCTAGCCTCACATCCGGTAAATGACAGAAATCGGGCAGGCAGCATGGCTAAGTCGGTCGCACCGAAGTAGGGTGTATAATCACCTATCTAGTGAATATTCATTTGTTTCTTAAATCTATCAATGCTGTCCCATATATATACGGGAACGGTTGCTGATCCCAACCGTTGGTGATGTACATTCGATACACTCAAGCGAAATGAGTGGTCGGTCATGTGTGGCTGAGTTGCAAGATGTTCTTGTTGAACTCCAGTGTATCGTTCCTAGAGTACACTGATCGGAAGGTGGTTCCATACCTTGTCATAGTTGGAAATCCAATCATCCAATACGTGCTTGCGATTTTGATTGTATACTATATATGTAGTAACGTGAGATGCAAGCGTTTCTGCTAGATTGATATTTATTTGTACTTAGACATTATTATAATATCAGAATGATATTGCTTTGAAAAGTTATTTGGATTCTCATAAGGGAAAAACCCGTTCCGTTATGCGGCGTGGTCTTGTGAGATATCCTTTATTAAATTAAGTATTAAATTGTTTTTCTCATACCAGTCCCATGACTGACCCGGAGTTTATTTTGTTGTTTTCCCTAAACTCTTGGGTGCCTAAATTTGTACGGGCAGTCAAGTAGTCGGGATTTTACAGATACATTTGGAGAGCTTGGAGCAGGAGGCTTCGGGATTTTATAGCTATTATTATTCCCGCTGTTGTTGTAAGTGTTGTACTCTGATAAGTGTTATTGTATACATATACTGATGTTATTTCAAAGATATGTTATGTTATATTTTATTCGTTCCGCTGCGAGATTCGTGTTTACTCTGATGATGATGTTCTTCTTCTTCTTCTATTCTATAAGTTCTATCTTATCTATTCTCACCTTCTAATTTCTTTCATTAATTACCGGGATTTTTCGATGTTTTGGTTATCGACGTCGAGCTTACGTCGATAACCAAAGTCGCTCAAAATCCGGGTTACTACAGTTGGTATCAGAGCTTAAGTTAAGAATTACTTGGCTCTGTGGTGTGACTCGGTAGAGATAGGGTTAGTAATACCCTAGATTGAGTTGAGTGTATATATACGAGTGTGTATTTGTATTTGATATAAAAATGGTTTTATATTCTGGAGATTCATTGGCTGAGTTGTTTATGAGTTCTGGTCGATCAGTTTGATCCACTGTATCGGTAGGAGTAAATAAACACTTGAATACGATGGACCGACACAGTAAGGATATGTGATATATTATCATATATAGGATGTGTTGGTAGTAATTTTAATCAGATAAGATTATGAAGTGAAATGGTTATATATAACCAATCAGAATCATATAAGTAAAGTATATGAAATAAAATGAAGAAAAATCTGAATTTAAACCAGTTTGGAATTAAAATAAGGAAATTTTAAGTTCCTGGGAGATTTTGAAAACGTTTTTCAAACTGAAGGTGATATAGTATTGAACTCACTTCGATAGCTGGAAAATAGATTCTGATGATGAATCGCGACATCATCAGTGTTCATTTTCGAGTTCTAAGTGAAGGACTACTACCAAAGGTTTTGTTTTTGAATTGTTTTGAGAAAACAAGTTGTTTAGAAATTCAAAGGTTTTGAATTGGTATTGTAATTTCAAATTGATTTGAAATAGACCCAGGAAATTAAGTTTTGGAATAAAATTTTAACTTATGAAGTTAAATAGAATAGATAGTAGAAATAAATTGAAATATTAACTTGAACTGAGTTAAATAGAATTGAATTGGATTAGAGAATAATCTGTTATGAAATTGGGTTGATGAGTCAATAATTTGGAATTTGATATTGGGGTTCGAATGAAATTCGATTTGGATTTGAGGATATGAACTGATTGGAATTCGATTGAGATAACACTGGTATATGCTGAGTTGATAGCATATGGAAGTGATAGAGTTGATGTGCCCGACAAAAAGGTACCAGTTTATGTTATATATGAGTTTGGAATTTATGAGCCAATTTGGCAAGCCACTTGGCTGTTTGATTTTCCTTTGGGTTAAAGAAGGCCCAGAGAGGCGAGTTGGAGTTTGAGATATTGACCAGTACAAGGGAGGTGCTGGCGAAAATTTTCGAAAAGTTAAGGTGTTAGAAAATTTTCAGAATTTTTGAAAATTTAGTTAGTCGGAATAAATTAATATTTTAGTCGATATTAATTGGTTCAGTTGAAACCGGAGACAAGAAGTAAACAGATAAATTTTTACCCAGAAGATAGGGTCATCCCTTAGCTTAGCAATTTCGAGGACGAAATTTTATTAAGGGGGGAAGATTGTAGTAACCCGCATTTTTAGCTGTTGAACAATTAATTTATTTAATTATTTAAATATCGATTTATCGATATCGAGAACGTGAATTAAATAATATTGAATATTTAATTAATAATTAATATAATAAAGTATATTATAATTTCGAAATAGTCAAAAATAGCTGAATTCAAAATACAGTGTGAATTGGGTTATATATAAGGTATAATTCAGTTTGAAATTTAATTTGAATAACGAATATATTGAATCGACGATAGTTTGAACGTATAATTATATTATAATTAAAATCGAGCTCGAAATGGCGCTGCAGTTCGCGATTTGGCGATTTGAACTTCAACTGAATGTACAGGATTCGTTTTAAGCCGGATTTCTGTGAAACAAGAAACATGTGGAGCTGGTGGAGTATATCTTTCTAGTGGAAGAGAAAAATCGGGATTTCGTCGTGTAGATTTTGATGTACGTCCAAATCAAATTTCAGAAAAGTCACTGTGGAATTCCTTTATAATTTGCTACGCTTTAATTACGTTATTAATCGATTTTCAATATAAATTGAATATCGGGATAATCTGGAATTCTGAAATATCGTGTTATAAAATCTGATGTGATATTCTGGAGCTAAATGATATCGTATATGAATATATACGATAATATTAATTTATTAATCTTTTATTTAATTATATTTAAATATATTTATATATTTAAACGGTCTGTTCAGCGCTTGAAAAATAGCCAGTTTTACATACGACCTCCGTTTTCGACGAAACCAGTTTTGTTGGATCCGAAATGTCGAATTATTTCTAGATGTCAGTTTTCGTGATTTTTAGAGTCACTGTGTGGTCGTACGGATTTTTAGAGTGAGAAACAGTCAGTATTTTGACAGTTAAAAATACGCTATGTGAGCATACAAAGTCGGAATTCAACGAAACTAGTTTCGTTGGGACCGCAATGTCGAACAGTAGCTGCATGTCCAATTTCGTGATTTTTGGGTATCGTATGTGATGACACGAATTTTTAAACGGAAAATGAAAATAACAGTTGAGATAAAATCTAATATAAAAACAATATATTTTGCCTATATATATATGATTAACTCTCTAAACCTAATTCTTTTAACCTCTCCACAGTCGAACAAATTTCCGCCGCCTCTGTTCTTGAATACATGAAGAAACCTCATCTTTAAATTCAAAAACAAATCTGATAAAATCTGATAATTCAAAATACACATATGGTGAGATGCTGACGAGGCTCCCCTTCATTCTGGTATCAGATTCAAGATGCGCGATGTGCTTTTGGGGCGTCCTAAGTTTCCAGCGGTTGCAGCCTCAGCTAGGGTTCCACTTTCTGGGAAATCGAGACTTTAATTTGCGAAATCAAGTTTGGATTTGGGTTCAGCATCAGAAAACGAGGGTGTGTACTGATTTTTGGGAGGAACGGTGAAGATAAATGTCGATGTCCTCCTTGGTAGGGCTCGAGTGCTGTTGCGACGCGATGCCATCCTTGAGTTCGAGTTTGGCATCTTTGGTAGGAAGAAGGAGAGGATGGAAAGAGGAGATGGATGGTGATGTTGGGGTGTTGATCGGTGAAGTAAGGAGGATGAACGGTGGTTGCAAAGTTCGGTCATGGGTTGTTTTTGAGGAGCAGGTCACGGTGAAATCCAATCGGGGAAGATAGAACTTTGGGTCTGGGTTTTTATAAGAAGTTGGGCCGGTGTAAAAGCGTGGTGAGGCCCATAGTAATTTAAACCCAAGTTTTTTTAATTTAAATTCTTATTTACTAAAGTGTATAACTTGTTAATGTCATATCTATATCATACGATACAAGAATCACGAACGGTCGGATTCGTTGGGATCGCAGGGACGGGAGCAACACAATGAGACTGACCGGGAGTGAATCCGAGCTTGTTACAATTTATGGCGAAATAAATTGTCCGACTCAAATCAACGAATGCAAATCGTTATTTAACGGCTAACGCGCAAATGTGAGTAAAAACTCACTAACTCTCCTTAAATTTATATTTTTATATAAATTGTATTTTTATTTCTGTATTTGACTGCTAGTTGTGTACTGTTAATTTGGACTGTTAAGTTGTATTGTTAAATTGGACTGTTAAATAATTGATTGAAAACAGTATGGATATATATATATATATCTACATATATATATATATCGTTATTAAACGGTGATTTTGTTATCAGTGTATTTCATTATAAATGCAAGTGATGTTATATACGTTGTTTAACATCGGTGGATGCAGGGAAACAGGTTGGAGGAATCCGACTGGATTCCTCAACATTTATTTTACTGTTATTTGTATATTGTGATATATACTGTGATATATAATCTGTTGTTGATTATATATGTTTGGATGATATTGATCATTGACAGTTGGTTGTTTAGAAACAATAGAAAACACTGAAAATGTAGAAAAGGGGATTTTCAATATTTATATTGAAAATGAATCTAATTATAAAATCGAAGGATTCTATAAAAGGATATTTATTTAGAAATAAATAAATAAAATAAAGGAATGTTTATTTAGATTAAATAAATAGAATAAAGGATATTTAATTAGGGATTTAATTAATTAGAGTTATAAAGAAAAATCTATTTAGGAAAATAAATAGATTATACAAAAGGAAAATCTATTTAGGAAAATAAATAGATTATACAAAAGGAAAATCTATTTAGGAAAATAAATAGATTATACAAAAGGAAATCTATTTAGGAAATAAATAGAAGTTAAAATAAATGGAAATAAAAGAAAAGCTAGTTAGTCGGATATAAATATTTGAATCAAGTTAGTTAAGTGGTCAAACCAAGCTAGTCGAACCAAACTAGTCGAGCTAGTCGAACCCAACCGAGTCGAAATGGTCGAGTCGAACCAATCGAGTCAAGCTGGTCAAGTTAGTCGAACCTGGTCAGTCGAGTCGAGTAAATCAAACTTAGTTAATCGAAAGGAGTTTATCGATTTAGTTAATCGATAGGAGTTAATTGATTTAGTCAATTGAGATGAGTTAATCGGTTTTAATGAATCGAGAGGAGTTAGTCGAATATGGTATTCGAACCAAATGGTCAAACCAAGTAGTCAAGCCCAATGGTCAAACCAAATGGGTCAAGATTAGTCAAACCTGGTCAGTCAAACCAAATGGGTCAGGTTAGCCAAACCTGGCCAGTCAAACCAAATGGGTCAGGTTAGTCAAACCTAGTCGGTCGAACCAAGTTAGTCGAGTTAGCCGAATAGGGTTAGTCAAATAGAATTAATCGATTAGGGTTAAACCATAGAACTAATCGATTAGAGTTAACCAATAGAGTTAGTCGAGCCTAGTTAATCGAATCGAATTGGTCGAACCAAGTAAGTCGAGTTAGTCGAGTCAAGTTAAGTTAGCCGAGTTATGTTCGGTGAGTTAAATTAATCGATGTTAGTTTCATCGAAAGGAGTTATCGATGTTAGTTTCATCGAAAGGAGTTATCGATGTTAGTTTCATCAAAAGGAGTTATCGATGTTAGTTTCATCGAAGGGAGTTATCGATTATAGTTTAATCGAAGTGAGATTTTTAAATATGAGATATTTGAAAAGGAAGAGTTATCGAATATTAGTTATTCGAAGAAGATTATCGAATATCGTTTATTCGAGAAGGAGTTAATCGAATATAGGTTATTCGAAGAAGAGTTAATCAAATAGAGATTTCTCGAAGAGAGTTAATCGGCAAAATTCGATTATATCGAATTCGGGAAAGTACTTATACTTTCCAGTGTTTAAATAGAAATTTATTTATATTTAAATAAATAAGTGTTAGGTTAATTATTCACTAATAAGAAATAGAAGTTATAATTAAAATTAGATAATTCGAAAGTAGGGATTTTAACATTATCGTTATAACCAATGTTTTAAATATAGAAGTAGATTAGTAAAATTGGATCCGAGAAAGGCGTAAAGAAGTTGTTAAAGATTAAAAGATAAATTTTGACCATTTCAAAGTTATAACGTTGTTCAGTTAAGGTCTGAGAGGTAATTATACCCCAACTTGAGTGACTTCCTTCTTAACTAAGAAATGGTAAGGTTTGGTCGTAAAGGAGTTTTGGAAATGTTTTCCAAACGAGAATCAGAAATGTTTTTTTTGATAAAAGAAAATAAGAATTTAGAATATAGGGAAACAGGAGATAAGTAAATAAATGAACTAAAGAGATTAATGTTAAATGATGTTTGTTCGATAAAATTTCCATCTGGGAATAATATCGTTGTTTGCACACTTGTTTTTCTTTGATGGTTAAATCACAGACTATCGAAGTTTTGACCATTTTAACGTTGTTAATATGGAGAGACCGGTTGGATTATTATCCAAAGAACCACTCTTTATTGGCATAAGCGTCGCGAAATCATATATGCCAAAGATAATTGAAGACGGAGTAAAATGCAAGGGCTATCCTGTTTACAGAATAGTGCCTTCGGTTTGTCCAGTCCCAGGACAACTTGTATGGACGAAGGTCTGACAGAGTATATCCAATGGATCGCGTAAGTTGATCTGTTCAAACGTATTCACGTTTGGTGGCGGAGGAATTCGTTTCTCTTAGCTGTATACCCGTGTTATTTTTGGATAAGTCAATTTGTGATTTGGCGGGTATGACGATGTGACATTCTAAGTGAATGAAGATGAATGTCTGACAGAGTATTTCCAGAAAGGTCACGTACATTGATTTCTTCAACCGTACCAAGAGTGGAAGCGGAGAAGGAAACTTCTTTTAGCTGACACGTAATGTATTGTTGTAGACGTCAATTAGTGATTTTCGATGGATTTGACAATGTAGCATTCGAAGTGAATCTATTGTGATGATAAAGCGTAGCTTCTAGCCTCACATCCGGTAAATGACATAAATCGGGCAGGCAGCATGGCTAAGTCGGTCGCACCGAAGTAGGGTGTATAATCACCTATCTAGTGAATATTCATTTGTTTCTTAAATCTATCAATGTTGTCCCATATATATACGGGAACGGTTGCTGATCCCAACCGTTGGTGATGTACATTCGATACACTCAAGCGAAATGAGTGGTCGGTCATGTGTGGCTGAGTTGCAAGATGTTCTTGTTGAACTCCAGTGTATCGTTCCTAGAGTACACTGATCGGAAGGTGGTTCCATACCTTGTCATAGTTGGAAATCCAATCATCCAATACGTGCTTGCGATTTTGATTGTATACTATATATGTAGTAACGTGAGATGCAAGCGTTTCTGCTAGATTGATATTTATTTGTACTTAGACATTATTATAATATCAGAATGATATTGCTTTGAAAAGTTATTTGGATTCTCATAAGGGAAAAACCCGTTCCGTTATGCGGCGTGGTCTTGTGAGATATCCTTTATTAAATTAAGTATTAAATTGTTTTTCTCATACCAGTCCCATGACTGACCCGGAGTTTATTTTGTTGTTTTCCCTAAACTCTTGGGTGCCTAAATTTGTACGGGCAGTCAAGTAGTCGGGATTTTACAGATACATTTGGAGAGCTTGGAGCAGGAGGCTTTGGGATTTTATAGCTATTATTATTCCCGCTGTTGTTGTAAGTGTTGTACTCTGATAAGTGTTATTGTATACATATACTGATGTTATTTCAAAGATATGTTATGTTATATTTTATTCGTTCCGCTGCGAGATTCGTGTTTACTCTGATGATGATGTTCTTCTTCTTCTTCTATTCTATAAGTTCTATCTTATCTATTCTCACCTTCTAATTTCTTTCATTAATTACCGGGATTTTTCGATGTTTTGGTTATCGACGTCGAGCTTACGTCGATAACCAAAGTCGCTCAAAATCCGGGTTACTACAAATATCGTTCACGTCAAAATAGCGCAACTCTAATCAACACGGCTTTATATATTTCAATAAATCCGTTATTCTATTCAACAAATGAATATTTATTCCATTCAACACATGAATCTATATTTCTTCCAACACCTGACTAATCTCAACACATGAGTACTGTCAACACATCACTATTTTTGTTATGTGAAATATTTTATAAAACTATGGTATCTATCGTTTGATTTTCAATTAGACTTCAACCGTAAAGTAGTTTTAATTTTAAATATGATAAAGATGTAAATTTTATTGTATAAAATATTTCACTCAACACATGAACATCGTCAACACATGACTATTTTTATATTCAACACATGAATTTTCTTTTATAATATTCATTGTTGTCCCGATTGGAATGAGGCCCAATCAATCACCATATAACGTTAATTATATGGATTCCATACAACACATGTATATAATAGCAATAATAAACAATCAACCATCATCCAAGGTGCACCACACTGTATAAGCATCAAATATAGATATCTAACGCTTATAACAGCCTGTCAATCAATCGATCGACATATTTAATCAATCAGGATGAGTGAACTTCAAATTTCATCCCAACACCCGTGTGGGGTTTCAAACAATCAAACACAGATTTTAGTTGTGCAGTTGGGCGACGTGTAAAATTTATCGACCCAATCAATATCAGTCAAATCAGTGTATATAAACAAATCGGCCGATTTGTTTATAAATATTTATTCATTCACTTTCACTATATTCATATTCACGTTAAAAAATTATATTTTTAACGATAAAACATTTTATTTTAACACATGAATTTCTATTCAGATCATTTTTTCAATAAAATGATATTTTTATTTTTCTAACATATTTTAGAAAATTTCGGCGGCATAACGGCACGATACTAGAAACGGGACAAGGCCTAGCCTTATCCCCGGTCTAGTGAAGGCCCACGCCATTCACACATCAATCAAATCCTAATGTTTTTGGTTTCACTAAAATCCGGATTGTTTTGCACCCGGTACATTCAATTGAAGTTTGAAATCGAATTATCGAACTACCGCGCCATTTTCAATTCTATTTATAATTATATATAAATATTTATATTCTAACGACGACGTATATAATATATACGTTCTAATTATATTCAAAATAAATTTTCTCGTCGATATTATTTAAAATAATTCATTTTAAATGTTCAAAATTCGCTAAAATTGCCAAAATAAAAATTTTAAACTGACCCAGATTTTCGGGTTATTACACCGGTACATTCAATTGAAGTTTGAAATCGAATTATCGAACTACCGCGCCATTTTCAATTCTATTTATAATTATATATAAATATTTATATTCTAACGACGACGTATATAATTACATACGTTCTAATTATATTCAAAATAAATTTCTCGTCGATAATATTTAAAATAATCTATTTTAAATATTCAAAATTCGCTAAAATTGCCAAAATAAAAATTTTAAACTGGCTTAGATTTCCGGGTTATTACAGAATGTTATGTGAATTAAAAATGTCATTTATTTAGAATAATGTCATGTGAATTAAAAATGTCATTTGTTTAGAATAATGTCATGTGAAATTAAAATGTCATTTTATTAGATAATGTCATGTTAGGGTAAAGATGTCATTTTGTTAGGAAATGTTATGTTAAAAAAAGAATATGTCAATGATAAAAATTTACATTTTTGTAGTGCATGTAGAAATGATTAAAATGACCATTAGTTAGAAATACAAAAATATGTTAAAGATTAAAACATTTTCATTATTATGTTAGCGATATTAGAAAATTGGTCGTATGTTAAAAATATGATTTGTGCTAGATTAAAACATTATCATAATAATGTTAATATTAATATGGTAGTTGAGATTAAATTATAAATATTCATTTATAATTTTAAACAGTGAAAATTTGTTAAATAGAAAATAATTCAAACCGAATTAGGATTGGTTAAAATTGTTAACCAATGATTTATTTATATAAACTTTTGTTGTTTGAAAACCCCACACGGGTACTGGGATGATATTTGACATACACTAGTCCCAATATTTAATTAATTATCAATCGATGGATTGACAGTCTGTGATGAGCGTTATTTATTTATTTTAATGCTCACACAGTTGTAAATTTCACTCTGAATGTAAATGGATTGCTTAATGATTATTTATCATTATTGTTATATACATGCAATGTATGAAATCCATATAACTGAATTTATATGGTAATTGGTTAAGTCGCATTCTGATTCAGAATATTTTTATATAAAGAATATTTTAATATAAAGAACATTTTTAAATAAAGAATATTTTTAAATAAAGAATATTTTAAAATAAATAATATTTTAAAATAAATTTAATGAAGAATAAAATTATGATTTTTATGTTCATTTCTGGATGGACACGAAAATATAAACATATGAAGCCGGGTTAAGTATAGAAACACCATTTTTAACCCGAACTGGTTTATCAATTGATTTATTTCATTTTATAATTAATATCGAAAAGTAGTGATTTCAAACTATAATATTTTGAAAATATTAATATTTTAATATGATAAATATATAGAATATCCAATTTTGATTTAAAATTGAAAATGAAGTTAAAGTCGTTTTAAAACGAATTTATAAATATTTTATAATATACGTTTTAAATGGAAATCGATGAAATATATATAATATATATTATATATAATGGCCTGAATAGAACGCGCTACGCAGCGACCGTTCGCGAATTTCGACCATTAACTTCAAATTGATGTAACGAGAGATCCGACCGTCGGACTCTCTTAAAATCGGAACCGTTGGATTTGTATCGAAAAGAGATTTCCAATGAATATAAGAGTTTTGAAATCTAATGGTTAGATTTGGAATTATTTCCAAATCAAATTTGAAAAAAGGTCGCTATGGATGCAGTTCGGTGGCCGTTATTGGAAACCGACTGTACGAGCCTAAATAAAATTATTAAAAATATGGTAAAATTATGTAAAATCATAATTAATGATTTGAAAAGATTTTGGATGAAAAATTCCATATTTGAAAAGATAAAAATATATTTTTATCGAAATGAACTAGTTATTAACTAGGATAAATCTTTAAATTAAAGATTTAATGAAGCTTTCCAATTAATTAATGTTAAATTGGAATCAAGTAAAATAAATTGGATTTTTCGGTTTTTCGTGAATGATTTCTTCAATAACATTGTTCTTAAACCCCGTATGAAAAGAATAAAACTTTTAATTAAGATTATTAGAGTTTCCAATTATATTTAGTAATTGGAATAAAATGAAATGTGAATTGGGTTTATTGTGAACTATGTTTTTAACGACATTCGTTCTTTAACCCAATTAACAGTGAAAATATAATCTTGAATTTACAAATCTTTTTATTAATATTTAATGGCAATTTTTTCCAAGATAAAGTTTTCCAATTTAATAGAAGGAATAGGAATTGAATGGAATTCAATTTGGTAATAATCGAGATGAGCTTTTGTAAAAGAAGACCGTTATTATATATGGAATTTAAAGGGCTTTGCCGTTATTCCTTTTTTTGTTATTAGTCTAATACGGAAATTTATATCGATTATGTATTGATTTGATTTCTATGAAAATTCCATATTTAATGGAAAATGATTTTAGGTTTATCGTGAACTATGTTTTAAATGACATTGGTTCTTTAACCCGGTCAAAGACAAGATTAATTTCTTAAATTTGAATAATCATAAAGTAATGATTTTAGATATTAAAACCAAATTGGAATTTTAATGAATCTTTGAAAAGAAGATTAAAGAATAAATTTAAAAGAATTTGTCTTTGATAAAATTAATGGGAACATTTTCCCAATAATGTGAATATTTATTTAAAAGAATATTCTGAATTGGAATGAGGCATATGATGTTTTATATAGCACTTAATTATTGATTATAAAATACACGAATTATTCGGAAAGACCAGGTTCGACCCATTCTGAATAATTACTACGATGATTGAAAGTCGAATATGAAGACGGTGGTTGAAGACCGGAGATCTTCACATCGTTTGGATGATTACTGATGTCTTGATTGGGAGACATCCCAATACAAGGTAATAAGTGGTGATCGTCCAGATGTACTTGGAGATCGATGGATATGCGAGAACCTCTCTCATGTATTGGACATATGGGACGAGGAATAAGGTGCCTCCGGTTTCATTCAGACCCAGAACCGACTTTAAATGGATGGTATGTCTGTCGTTGCATTCCTTTATGTTATATTCGTTGATCTCTGCTAAATATATATCTATTTGGTGGCGGAGAATTTATTCTCTTGCTTAACACTCTTCTCTGAGACGTACGAGCTTAGAGGTTATCTATTCGTAGAAATCAATGGTATGGTATGGATTGACAATATGGC
Organism: Allium sativum; assembly: GCA_030737875.1. Lineage (NCBI taxonomy): Eukaryota > Viridiplantae > Streptophyta > Magnoliopsida > Asparagales > Amaryllidaceae > Allium > Allium sativum. The sequence goes on from CM060924.1 coordinate 1,015,593,614, forward strand.
ATTCTAAGGTGCAAATAATCAAGGCTTTTGTTGAAAAGCAAAGCCTTGTGGTTGATGATCAAAGCACAACTTTATTTAGCCTAGCTTTGTGTAGCGATACTTCGCGAGCCTCTGTCCCTGGTATGAAACAGAAACGGGAGAAGGATCCAGGGAGAACATGCATTTCTTTCTAGCTAGGAGTGGTGTCTGGGTTTTACAAGCCCAGATAATTTTACTTATGTGGATGATGGATTGCGAGGCGCCTCAGTATTTGAGTCCCTAGTGGATCTATTTATTCCCTATAGGGCGAGGAGACGTATTGTTCAGGAATTTATATATAATCCATCAACGTATGTTGGGGACCAACCCTATGGCTCCTAGGTGCAGTTGCGGCTGTATCCTGAGACATGTGCTAGATTGTCTTGAATTCGGTAAGGACGATCCTTTGCCTTGGTTCATGATGGAAATCTAACTTCCAATACGACACCATACGGTTTTGAATGTATTACTAGTATGGCGACATCGTATATGGTAGCTATGCTGTCTATGATTGACACATTTTGATTGAAATGTTTTTGAAACATATATACACTAATAATAATCTCAAATCCGTTTTATCATATCAAGCATTTTTGACCATTATAAGAAAAAACTTTATCCTCCGGTTTGCGTTGCATTGTGTGATGGGACTTGAGTCTTATAATGGTTTCATTTTTCTAAAAAGCATTGCGTTGTTTAATAATTTACTTTATTTTATGCACTGGCAATCCAATGGAGTTAACCCGTTCCGCGTTAGCGGCGTGGTCCTGTGATTAGCCTTATTATTAAATAGGTTAAGTAAGATTTCTCATACCAGTCCCATGACTAACTCGTATTTTGCTTCACTTTGCAAACCCGAATGCCCTCTTTTTGACACGGGCAGTCGAGTATCTTATTTTGCAGATATATTGAGCAGGATTCTGGATCAAAGCTTAAAGCTCTGTCTAGAGCATGATAGCCTTCCGTCGTGTTAGTTTATTTGTTCCGCTGCATTGTATTACATTTATTGTAAATTATCTTCTGCTGTATTATATTCGATGTACTCTAATGTAACATTATTATAATGTTTATAAAAGTCTTCTGTTATTTGTTCTGATGTGTTGTATGCCCAGAGTTAGTGTATCCGGCGATTTCCCGTAAGGGGAATTTTCGGGTCATTACATATTCCCTTTTTAATACGATCCCCAAATTCTCATTTTAAATTCATGTTTGAATTTATATATTTAAACTATCCAAATGATATGTTTTTTTCTTTATTTATAAACATTGTATATATTACTTGTTTATATGTTTAAACAAGTCTCAATTTTGAATCCAATTGAAATTAAATTTCTACTTTAGAAAAATAAATTTCCCATTTTATCTTCACACTTGTATTTAGATTTCCCAAATTATCCAAATGATAATTTTTCCTATTACATTTATAAACACCGTTTATAAATTCATTTCAATTACCCACATTATTTCGTTTATAAACATCGTTTATAATTTCACTTCAATTTCCCATATTATTTAATTTATTAACATCATTTATAAATTTCAATACTTGTTTTATATATTCAAAACAAGTTAATATTTCTGCAGCCCGTTCGAAATTCAAATTATATTTTCAAAAAAAATAGATTTCCCCTTTTAAATCTCAGAATCCCTTTTCACGATATTTTTATAAATCAACATTTAGGCCCAGTGATATTTAAACACCCAAAACGCTATATCATTAAACACAGGTCTTCTAACACATCAAATATGATAATATATATGAAAACTAACAAATAAATAATATTTTTGAGGAATCCAGTTGGATCACTCCAACCTGTTTTCCTACATCCACTGATGTTAGCCAACATAAATAATACCCATCCTGCTTTAGAGCAGGACATCGCGGTATAGAAGGTCATCCACTATCATATTGTGGGGCACATAGGGTCATCTGCTAACAATACTGTGGGCATCCGCTAATGGTGTTGCAGGAAATATCCAACCATCAATATATATATATATATATATAGTAGCCACAAATACCAAGCCTAGATAATTAATATATAATAGCCAAAACAAATAAATAATTTATAAATGTATCCGAGCAGCCAACAATTTTATTTTTAACAATAAAAATAAATTTAAATAAATTTCTGAGTGAGAATTACTCACAGTGATTTTTCCGATCTATTCTGATTTCCATTTAAATTCTCCATTGAGTACCACGCAGCTACGGATTAAACGACTGATTTTGTTTGATAAGATCTCGTATAATTTAACAATTTATATTCATTATCTAAGTCATCGAATTATTTAAATGTAATTAAAAATTAAATAATGAACTAAAATTAATTACCTTTATTTCATAACTTTTCCCTCCCATTCAGCAAATCAAGAGCTCTCCTGATTGTACAAGCCATGGATGCGACTTCTTCCATGAATTCATAAAATCTAGACTTCTTATCCATTACCAATTCGAAATCACCACCCTCTCAAATAGCCTCACCAATGCACTCTGTTTCTTCTTCTCTTCACAACCATATCTCCTTCACTCCACTCAACCATTACAGCGTTAAACCAAACACCTGCTACCTGTCAACCGAATCCTTTTTCTCAACACCAACACATTGTAAAACAACATCAATCCTACTCCATCAACCCATCTAATTTGTCGCACCTTGCCAGGCTCAAAATCACTTGACTCTCTCACCATAGAGCAGAGGAACCGATCCCAAATTCTCCCAATTTAACCCTAAGTCGCCACTCAAACTCCCAGTACCACCGAGACAATGTTGCACACCCATTTGTACACGTGCCTCAACTGAATATTGTAACGACCCAGATTTTTGATCGATTAATTTAAAAATATTTAATATTTTAAAATATTGAATCAATAATATAAAAGAATTTTTATATTGAGTTATCGATTAATAATCGATATATAATTTGTTTCCAATATATATAATCATTATAGTATGGAAATCTGAACTAATTCAATTCAAAATTTAAAATTTATTTAAATTGATTCAAATGATTTATAGAAATTTTAATTGAATATATAAATGATAATAATATTTTATTATCCAAGAATTAAATTGTTTTGAAATTAATTTATCGCGATCTAAATTTATATCTTCTCCATATGATCGAATTGCGATTCGAAACAAGTCCCAATGTGTCCAGAATAGTGGTTAAACCCTTGTAACATCAGTTATTGTGTTTTGATCGGAATTCAGGACCGTGAAATATATCATTTTTAAATTAAATAGATAAGACCAATTTCAAATCAAAACAAATTAAAATCAAATCATATTAAATTTTTGTACCTTAACTTATAAGCTATATTGTACACATTACTTAACACTTAAGTCTCTTTATCTATATAAATCGCGATACCCCTCTCTTTCCTTCTTTTATTTCTTTATTTCCTTTAATTCTCCTGAGCAAATCAAAATACACAAAACAAGTTCTTAGTAAACCAAAATGAATTCAATTTAAACAAAGGCCGAAATGGTTTAAATCCCCTACATCGTTTGCGCATAAAGTTCAATAACGCACCAACAATGAAGTCACGAGCTCTCATTGAAGATCGATAGTAACCTAAATCTAGGTTTAGGAACTTGGGCTTTTATGATTAATTCACAAATGGGAGAGTGGAAGTGAGTTAAGAATAGGGAATAACATCACGTGGTAGAAATTAGTGAAGTTCCCTTCCAAAAGGTATCACATCTTAATCTGTGTGTGAGGATGTCGAGATGGCGAACGCGTTTGCTAAAGGAAAGTGGCAAATTCAGTTTCGAATTCCAGAAGAACCAACATTGATGTTCTGCGTGAGTTGGAGATTCAAATCGTGATCTGCTTTATGAAGTTGGGTTCAACTGAATGGGGTGTGATGCTGGTATTTAGAGAGAATAGGGTTCGACAGCTTGTGTTTTGATGGAGTTCGAATATTGGGGGAGATACTAGCCGTTGATGTTTGAGCTACTAAAGAGGAAGGACACGTTCGACAATATATGTTAGCCATTGGTGAAGTAACAGTGGAGAAGAAGAACAGTGTGCATTATTGGGACTGTTTATAGTTTGAGAGCACATAAGTCAATGGTGCTGGGGTTTTCAAAGGTAAGTAGAGCTGGTTTTGGATAAGACTGGTATGGAGTCAAACTGAAATTGAAAGGGGGAAGTCGCAGTTTGATTTATGTAGTGGGTGGTTGAAATTTAGCAAAATGGTGACTTATACTTGTTTTGTAAAGGGTGTTGAGGTTATTTCGAAGGTGACAATATTGGAGATTTGTCTATGAAATGTCTGGTGGAATGCAAAAATGGGATGTAAAAGTTTTGTGCTGATTTTATGATCGACGAGTTATTTCGTCGAATAATCGAGTAATTAGCAAAGCGATAAGGTATATATTTCTATTAATTTAAAATATGTAGGATAAATTTATTTATTTATTTGTTAAGTCAATTTAAATTAATAATCGTTAATTGATAAATAAAAACAAATAATCGTAGGTGATATATTCATTTGGGGCAATGCAAGTAAATGCGCAGACGAGACAATATGGAACTTTAAACAGAATTTTCAACAAAGGAAAAATCAAGGTCAGTAATTCTCATTCAAAACTTTATTAAAATTATTTTTATCGTAAAAAAACAATTGTTGGTTTTGCACTTAAATATTTTTATGGCTATTATATATATTAGTCATCTAGGCTTGGTGTTTGTGGCTATTATATATATATATATATATATATATATATATATATATATTGGTGATTGGATAGTTCCCGCAGTACCATTAGCGGATGCCCACAGTATCATTAGCGCATGACTCTATGCGCCACACGCAATGATAGTGGATGACCTTCTATACCGCGATATCCTACCTCAAAGTAGGATGGGTATTATTTATATTGGCTAATGTCTGTGGATGCAGGAAAACGGGTTGGAGGAATCCAACTGGATTTCTCAAAAATATTATTATTTGTTTGTTTCATATATATTGTCATATATGATGTGCTAGAAAACCTGTGATTGATAACTGAGTGTTTTGGGGTGTTCAAATATCACTGGGTCCTGAATATTGATTTATAAAAATGTCGTAAAAAAGATATTTTGAGATTTAAAAGGGAAATCAATTTTTCTAAAAATAGAATTCAAATTTCGAATGGACTAGAAATATTAACTTGTTTTGAATAAATAAAACAAGTATTGATTTTGTAAACGATGTTTATAAATTAAATAATACAGGAAATTGAAGTATTGAATTTCTAAACGATGTTTAGAAATTAAATAATACAGAAAATTGAAGTGATGAAGTTATAAACGATGTTTATAAATTAAATAATACCAGAAATTGAAGTAAATTTATAAATGGTGTTTGTAAATAAAATGGAATGATTTTCATTGGATATTGCAGAGAATTAAAGTGAATTTGAAAATGGTGTTTATAACTGAAATGGAAAAATTATCATTTGGAAAATTTAAATATTTAATTTCAAAAATGAATTTAAATTGAGGATTGGGAATCATGTTAATAAGGAACGAGGAAATTATTCCAATGGTTGGAATGAGAATTCAATTAAAATAAATCCGTATGGATTTATGATTTGAATTCGATTAGATCGAATTGATTTAAATAAATATTTTTAGAAAAGGAAAAATATTTGGATTGTATGAAATAGAAGTTTAAATTTCAAATATGAATATATATATATATATATATATAATTTATTATAAATAAAGTATTCTAAATACATAAATTTGGTTTTAAATGGGTTTGAAATAAAACTTGTTTAATGTATAAAACAAGGAATAAAATTTATAAACGATGTTTATAAAGTGGAATAATTATCATGGGATAAATGTGGAATTGTAACGACTCGGATTTCGCTCAGACCTAATTGACCGCAAAATCGACCAAGACCATTCAAAACCCAAATACGCAAACTCTAGGAATACAACACATCAGAACAAATGACAAAAGACTTTTATAAACATCAAAATACTGTTACATTAGAGTACATAATATATCAGAGTACATCGATAAATATTGATACAGCGGAATATTAATTACGATGAATTTAATACAGTGCAGCGGAACCAATAGTCTGATACAGCAAAAGTCTATTAATGCTCTGGACATAGCTTTAAGCTTCGATCCAGAATCCTGCTCAAAATATTTGCAAAATAAGTTACTCGACTGCCCGTGCGAAAAAGAGGGCACCCGAGTTTGCAAAGTGAAACAAACTACGGGTCAGTCATGGACTGGTA